>OX463306.1:0-1459085 GCA_949820665.1 Scrobipalpa costella
CTAACCTAACCTAACCTAACCTAACCTAACCTAACCTAACCTAACCTAACCTAACCTAACCTAACCTAACCTAACCTAACCTAACCTAACCTAACCTAACCTAACCTAACCTAACCTAACCTAACCTAACCTAACCTAACCTAACCTAACCTAACCTAACCTAACCTAACCTAACCTAACCTAACCTAACCTAACCTAACCTAACCTAACCTAACCTAACCTAACCTAACCTAACCTAACCTAACCTAACCTAACCTAACCTATACCTAACCTAACCTAACCTAACCTAACCTAACCTAACCTAACCTAACCTAACCTAACCTAACCTAACCTAACCTAACCTAACCTAACCTAACCTAACCTAACCTAACCTAACCTAACCTAACCTAACCTAACCTAACCTAACCTAACCTAACCTAACCTAACCTAACCTAACCTAACCTAACCTAACCTAACCTAACCTAACCTAACCTAACCTAACCTAACCTAACCTAACCTAACCTAACCTAACCTAACCTAACCTAACCTAACCTAACCTAACCTAACCTAACCTAACCTAACCTAACCTAACCTAACCTAACCTAACCTAACCTAACCTAACCTAACCTAACCTAACCTAACCTAACCTAACCTAACCTAACCTAACCTAACCTAACCTAACCTAACCTAACCTAACCTAACCTAACCTAACCTAACCTAACCTAACCTAACCTAACCTAACCTAACCTAACCTAACCTAACCTAACCTAACCTAACCTAACCTAACCTAACCTAACCTAACCTAACCTAACCTAACCTAACCTAACCTAACCTAACCTAACCTAACCTAACCTAACCTAACCTAACCTAACCTAACCTAACCTAACCTAACCTAACCTAACCTAACCTAACCTAACCTAACCTAACCTAACCTAACCTAACCTAACCTAACCTAACCTAACCTAACCTAACCTAACCTAACCTAACCTAACCTAACCTAACCTAACCTAACCTAACCTAACCTAACCTAACCTAACCTAACCTAACCTAACCTAACCTAACCTAACCTAACCTAACCTAACCTAACCTAACCTAACCTAACCTAACCTAACCTAACCTAACCTAACCTAACCTAACCTAACCTAACCTAACCTAACCTAACCTAACCTAACCTAACCTAACCTAACCTAACCTAACCTAACCTAACCTAACCTAACCTAACCTAACCTAACCTAACCTAACCTAACCTAACCTAACCTAACCTAACCTAACCTAACCTAACCTAACCTAACCTAACCTAACCTAACCTAACCTAACCTAACCTAACCTAACCTAACCTAACCTAACCTAACCTAACCTAACCTAACCTAACCTAACCTAACCTAACCTAACCTAACCTAACCTAACCTAACCTAACCTAACCTAACCTAACCTAACCTAACCTAACCTAACCTAACCTAACCTAACCTAACCTAACCTAACCTAACCTAACCTAACCTAACCTAACCTAACCTAACCTAACCTAACCTAACCTAACCTAACCTAACCTAACCTAACCTAACCTAACCTAACCTAACCTAACCTAACCTAACCTAACCTAACCTAACCTAACCTAACCTAACCTAACCTAACCTAACCTAACCTAACCTAACCTAACCTAACCTAACCTAACCTAACCTAACCTAACCTAACCTAACCTAACCTAACCTAACCTAACCTAACCTAACCTAACCTAACCTAACCTAACCTAACCTAACCTAACCTAACCTAACCTAACCTAACCTAACCTAACCTAACCTAACCTAACCTAACCTAACCTAACCTAACCTAACCTAACCTAACCTAACCTAACCTAACCTAACCTAACCTAACCTAACCTAACCTAACCTAACCTAACCTAACCTAACCTAACCTAACCTAACCTAACCTAACCTAACCTAACCTAACCTAACCTAACCTAACCTAACCTAACCTAACCTAACCTAACCTAACCTAACCTAACCTAACCTAACCTAACCTAACCTAACCTAACCTAACCTAACCTAACCTAACCTAACCTAACCTAACCTAACCTAACCTAACCTAACCTAACCTAACCTAACCTAACCTAACCTAACCTAACCTAACCTAACCTAACCTAACCTAACCTAACCTAACCTAACCTAACCTAACCTAACCTAACCTAACCTAACCTAACCTAACCTAACCTAACCTAACCTAACCTAACCTAACCTAACCTAACCTAACCTAACCTAACCTAACCTAACCTAACCTAACCTAACCTAACCTAACCTAACCTAACCTAACCTAACCTAACCTAACCTAACCTAACCTAACCTAACCTAACCTAACCTAACCTAACCTAACCTAACCTAACCTAACCTAACCTAACCTAACCTAACCTAACCTAACCTAACCTAACCTAACCTAACCTAACCTAACCTAACCTAACCTAACCTAACCTAACCTAACCTAACCTAACCTAACCTAACCTAACCTAACCTAACCTAACCTAACCTAACCTAACCTAACCTAACCTAACCTAACCTAACCTAACCTAACCTAACCTAACCTAACCTAACCTAACCTAACCTAACCTAACCTAACCTAACCTAACCTAACCTAACCTAACCTAACCTAACCTAACCTAACCTAACCTAACCTAACCTAACCTAACCTAACCTAACCTAACCTAACCTAACCTAACCTAACCTAACCTAACCTAACCTAACCTAACCTAACCTAACCTAACCTAACCTAACCTAACCTAACCTAACCTAACCTAACCTAACCTAACCTAACCTAACCTAACCTAACCTAACCTAACCTAACCTAACCTAACCTAACCTAACCTAACCTAACCTAACCTAACCTAACCTAACCTAACCTAACCTAACCTAACCTAACCTAACCTAACCTAACCTAACCTAACCTAACCTAACCTAACCTAACCTAACCTAACCTAACCTAACCTAACCTAACCTAACCTAACCTAACCTAACCTAACCTAACCTAACCTAACCTAACCTAACCTAACCTAACCTAACCTAACCTAACCTAACCTAACCTAACCTAACCTAACCTAACCTAACCTAACCTAACCTAACCTAACCTAACCTAACCTAACCTAACCTAACCTAACCTAACCTAACCTAACCTAACCTAACCTAACCTAACCTAACCTAACCTAACCTAACCTAACCTAACCTAACCTAACCTAACCTAACCTAACCTAACCTAACCTAACCTAACCTAACCTAACCTAACCTAACCTAACCTAACCTAACCTAACCTAACCTAACCTAACCTAACCTAACCTAACCTAACCTAACCTAACCTAACCTAACCTAACCTAACCTAACCTAACCTAACCTAACCTAACCTAACCTAACCTAACCTAACCTAACCTAACCTAACCTAACCTAACCTAACCTAACCTAACCTAACCTAACCTAACCTAACCTAACCTAACCTAACCTAACCTAACCTAACCTAACCTAACCTAACCTAACCTAACCTAACCTAACCTAACCTAACCTAACCTAACCTAACCTAACCTAACCTAACCTAACCTAACCTAACCTAACCTAACCTAACCTAACCTAACCTAACCTAACCTAACCTAACCTAACCTAACCTAACCTAACCTAACCTAACCTAACCTAACCTAACCTAACCTAACCTAACCTAACCTAACCTAACCTAACCTAACCTAACCTAACCTAACCTAACCTAACCTAACCTAACCTAACCTAACCTAACCTAACCTAACCTAACCTAACCTAACCTAACCTAACCTAACCTAACCTAACCTAACCTAACCTAACCTAACCTAACCTAACCTAACCTAACCTAACCTAACCTAACCTAACCTAACCTAACCTAACCTAACCTAACCTAACCTAACCTAACCTAACCTAACCTAACCTAACCTAACCTAACCTAACCTAACCTAACCTAACCTAACCTAACCTAACCTAACCTAACCTAACCTAACCTAACCTAACCTAACCTAACCTAACCTAACCTAACCTAACCTAACCTAACCTAACCTAACCTAACCTAACCTAACCTAACCTAACCTAACCTAACCTAACCTAACCTAACCTAACCTAACCTAACCTAACCTAACCTAACCTAACCTAACCTAACCTAACCTAACCTAACCTAACCTAACCTAACCTAACCTAACCTAACCTAACCTAACCTAACCTAACCTAACCTAACCTAACCTAACCTAACCTAACCTAACCTAACCTAACCTAACCTAACCTAACCTAACCTAACCTAACCTAACCTAACCTAACCTAACCTAACCTAACCTAACCTAACCTAACCTAACCTAACCTAACCTAACCTAACCTAACCTAACCTAACCTAACCTAACCTAACCTAACCTAACCTAACCTAACCTAACCTAACCTAACCTAACCTAACCTAACCTAACCTAACCTAACCTAACCTAACCTAACCTAACCTAACCTAACCTAACCTAACCTAACCTAACCTAACCTAACCTAACCTAACCTAACCTAACCTAACCTAACCTAACCTAACCTAACCTAACCTAACCTAACCTAACCTAACCTAACCTAACCTAACCTAACCTAACCTAACCTAACCTAACCTAACCTAACCTAACCTAACCTAACCTAACCTAACCTAACCTAACCTAACCTAACCTAACCTAACCTAACCTAACCTAACCTAACCTAACCTAACCTAACCTAACCTAACCTAACCTAACCTAACCTAACCTAACCTAACCTAACCTAACCTAACCTAACCTAACCTAACCTAACCTAACCTAACCTAACCTAACCTAACCTAACCTAACCTAACCTAACCTAACCTAACCTAACCTAACCTAACCTAACCTAACCTAACCTAACCTAACCTAACCTAACCTAACCTAACCTAACCTAACCTAACCTAACCTAACCTAACCTAACCTAACCTAACCTAACCTAACCTAACCTAACCTAACCTAACCTAACCTAACCTAACCTAACCTAACCTAACCTAACCTAACCTAACCTAACCTAACCTAACCTAACCTAACCTAACCTAACCTAACCTAACCTAACCTAACCTAACCTAACCTAACCTAACCTAACCTAACCTAACCTAACCTAACCTAACCTAACCTAACCTAACCTAACCTAACCTAACCTAACCTAACCTAACCTAACCTAACCTAACCTAACCTAACCTAACCTAACCTAACCTAACCTAACCTAACCTAACCTAACCTAACCTAACCTAACCTAACCTAACCTAACCTAACCTAACCTAACCTAACCTAACCTAACCTAACCTAACCTAACCTAACCTAACCTAACCTAACCTAACCTAACCTAACCTAACCTAACCTAACCTAACCTAACCTAACCTAACCTAACCTAACCTAACCTAACCTAACCTAACCTAACCTAACCTAACCTAACCTAACCTAACCTAACCTAACCTAACCTAACCTAACCTAACCTAACCTAACCTAACCTAACCTAACCTAACCTAACCTAACCTAACCTAACCTAACCTAACCTAACCTAACCTAACCTAACCTAACCTAACCTAACCTAACCTAACCTAACCTAACCTAACCTAACCTAACCTAACCTAACCTAACCTAACCTAACCTAACCTAACCTAACCTAACCTAACCTAACCTAACCTAACCTAACCTAACCTAACCTAACCTAACCTAACCTAACCTAACCTAACCTAACCTAACCTAACCTAACCTAACCTAACCTAACCTAACCTAACCTAACCTAACCTAACCTAACCTAACCTAACCTAACCTAACCTAACCTAACCTAACCTAACCTAACCTAACCTAACCTAACCTAACCTAACCTAACCTAACCTAACCTAACCTAACCTAACCTAACCTAACCTAACCTAACCTAACCTAACCTAACCTAACCTAACCTAACCTAACCTAACCTAACCTAACCTAACCTAACCTAACCTAACCTAACCTAACCTAACCTAACCTAACCTAACCTAACCTAACCTAACCTAACCTAACCTAACCTAACCTAACCTAACCTAACCTAACCTAACCTAACCTAACCTAACCTAACCTAACCTAACCTAACCTAACCTAACCTAACCTAACCTAACCTAACCTAACCTAACCTAACCTAACCTAACCTAACCTAACCTAACCTAACCTAACCTAACCTAACCTAACCTAACCTAACCTAACCTAACCTAACCTAACCTAACCTAACCTAACCTAACCTAACCTAACCTAACCTAACCTAACCTAACCTAACCTAACCTAACCTAACCTAACCTAACCTAACCTAACCTAACCTAACCTAACCTAACCTAACCTAACCTAACCTAACCTAACCTAACCTAACCTAACCTAACCTAACCTAACCTAACCTAACCTAACCTAACCTAACCTAACCTAACCTAACCTAACCTAACCTAACCTAACCTAACCTAACCTAACCTAACCTAACCTAACCTAACCTAACCTAACCTAACCTAACCTAACCTAACCTAACCTAACCTAACCTAACCTAACCTAACCTAACCTAACCTAACCTAACCTAACCTAACCTAACCTAACCTAACCTAACCTAACCTAACCTAACCTAACCTAACCTAACCTAACCTAACCTAACCTAAC
The DNA here is from genome assembly GCA_949820665.1 of Scrobipalpa costella. NCBI lineage: Eukaryota > Metazoa > Arthropoda > Insecta > Lepidoptera > Gelechiidae > Scrobipalpa > Scrobipalpa costella. Next base: position 6,632 of record OX463306.1, read on the forward strand.
CTAACCTAACCTAACCTAACCTAACCTAACCTAACCTAACCTAACCTAACCTAACCTAACCTAACCTAACCTAACCTAACCTAACCTAACCTAACCTAACCTAACCTAACCTAACCTAACCTAACCTAACCTAACCTAACCTAACCTAACCTAACCTAACCTAACCTAACCTAACCTAACCTAACCTAACCTAACCTAACCTAACCTAACCTAACCTAACCTAACCTAACCTAACCTAACCTAACCTAACCTAACCTAACCTAACCTAACCTAACCTAACCTAACCTAACCTAACCTAACCTAACCTAACCTAACCTAACCTAACCTAACCTAACCTAACCTAACCTAACCTAACCTAACCTAACCTAACCTAACCTAACCTAACCTAACCTAACCTAACCTAACCTAACCTAACCTAACCTAACCTAACCTAACCTAACCTAACCTAACCTAACCTAACCTAACCTAACCTAACCTAACCTAACCTAACCTAACCTAACCTAACCTAACCTAACCTAACCTAACCTAACCTAACCTAACCTAACCTAACCTAACCTAACCTAACCTAACCTAACCTAACCTAACCTAACCTAACCTAACCTAACCTAACCTAACCTAACCTAACCTAACCTAACCTAACCTAACCTAACCTAACCTAACCTAACCTAACCTAACCTAACCTAACCTAACCTAACCTAACCTAACCTAACCTAACCTAACCTAACCTAACCTAACCTAACCTAACCTAACCTAACCTAACCTAACCTAACCTAACCTAACCTAACCTAACCTAACCTAACCTAACCTAACCTAACCTAACCTAACCTAACCTAACCTAACCTAACCTAACCTAACCTAACCTAACCTAACCTAACCTAACCTAACCTAACCTAACCTAACCTAACCTAACCTAACCTAACCTAACCTAACCTAACCTAACCTAACCTAACCTAACCTAACCTAACCTAACCTAACCTAACCTAACCTAACCTAACCTAACCTAACCTAACCTAACCTAACCTAACCTAACCTAACCTAACCTAACCTAACCTAACCTAACCTAACCTAACCTAACCTAACCTAACCTAACCTAACCTAACCTAACCTAACCTAACCTAACCTAACCTAACCTAACCTAACCTAACCTAACCTAACCTAACCTAACCTAACCTAACCTAACCTAACCTAACCTAACCTAACCTAACCTAACCTAACCTAACCTAACCTAACCTAACCTAACCTAACCTAACCTAACCTAACCTAACCTAACCTAACCTAACCTAACCTAACCTAACCTAACCTAACCTAACCTAACCTAACCTAACCTAACCTAACCTAACCTAACCTAACCTAACCTAACCTAACCTAACCTAACCTAACCTAACCTAACCTAACCTAACCTAACCTAACCTAACCTAACCTAACCTAACCTAACCTAACCTAACCTAACCTAACCTAACCTAACCTAACCTAACCTAACCTAACCTAACCTAACCTAACCTAACCTAACCTAACCTAACCTAACCTAACCTAACCTAACCTAACCTAACCTAACCTAACCTAACCTAACCTAACCTAACCTAACCTAACCTAACCTAACCTAACCTAACCTAACCTAACCTAACCTAACCTAACCTAACCTAACCTAACCTAACCTAACCTAACCTAACCTAACCTAACCTAACCTAACCTAACCTAACCTAACCTAACCTAACCTAACCTAACCTAACCTAACCTAACCTAACCTAACCTAACCTAACCTAACCTAACCTAACCTAACCTAACCTAACCTAACCTAACCTAACCTAACCTAACCTAACCTAACCTAACCTAACCTAACCTAACCTAACCTAACCTAACCTAACCTAACCTAACCTAACCTAACCTAACCTAACCTAACCTAACCTAACCTAACCTAACCTAACCTAACCTAACCTAACCTAACCTAACCTAACCTAACCTAACCTAACCTAACCTAACCTAACCTAACCTAACCTAACCTAACCTAACCTAACCTAACCTAACCTAACCTAACCTAACCTAACCTAACCTAACCTAACCTAACCTAACCTAACCTAACCTAACCTAACCTAACCTAACCTAACCTAACCTAACCTAACCTAACCTAACCTAACCTAACCTAACCTAACCTAACCTAACCTAACCTAACCTAACCTAACCTAACCTAACCTAACCTAACCTAACCTAACCTAACCTAACCTAACCTAACCTAACCTAACCTAACCTAACCTAACCTAACCTAACCTAACCTAACCTAACCTAACCTAACCTAACCTAACCTAACCTAACCTAACCTAACCTAACCTAACCTAACCTAACCTAACCTAACCTAACCTAACCTAACCTAACCTAACCTAACCTAACCTAACCTAACCTAACCTAACCTAACCTAACCTAACCTAACCTAACCTAACCTAACCTAACCTAACCTAACCTAACCTAACCTAACCTAACCTAACCTAACCTAACCTAACCTAACCTAACCTAACCTAACCTAACCTAACCTAACCTAACCTAACCTAACCTAACCTAACCTAACCTAACCTAACCTAACCTAACCTAACCTAACCTAACCTAACCTAACCTAACCTAACCTAACCTAACCTAACCTAACCTAACCTAACCTAACCTAACCTAACCTAACCTAACCTAACCTAACCTAACCTAACCTAACCTAACCTAACCTAACCTAACCTAACCTAACCTAACCTAACCTAACCTAACCTAACCTAACCTAACCTAACCTAACCTAACCTAACCTAACCTAACCTAACCTAACCTAACCTAACCTAACCTAACCTAACCTAACCTAACCTAACCTAACCTAACCTAACCTAACCTAACCTAACCTAACCTAACCTAACCTAACCTAACCTAACCTAACCTAACCTAACCTAACCTAACCTAACCTAACCTAACCTAACCTAACCTAACCTAACCTAACCTAACCTAACCTAACCTAACCTAACCTAACCTAACCTAACCTAACCTAACCTAACCTAACCTAACCTAACCTAACCTAACCTAACCTAACCTAACCTAACCTAACCTAACCTAACCTAACCTAACCTAACCTAACCTAACCTAACCTAACCTAACCTAACCTAACCTAACCTAACCTAACCTAACCTAACCTAACCTAACCTAACCTAACCTAACCTAACCTAACCTAACCTAACCTAACCTAACCTAACCTAACCTAACCTAACCTAACCTAACCTAACCTAACCTAACCTAACCTAACCTAACCTAACCTAACCTAACCTAACCTAACCTAACCTAACCTAACCTAACCTAACCTAACCTAACCTAACCTAACCTAACCTAACCTAACCTAACCTAACCTAACCTAACCTAACCTAACCTAACCTAACCTAACCTAACCTAACCTAACCTAACCTAACCTAACCTAACCTAACCTAACCTAACCTAACCTAACCTAACCTAACCTAACCTAACCTAACCTAACCTAACCTAACCTAACCTAACCTAACCTAACCTAACCTAACCTAACCTAACCTAACCTAACCTAACCTAACCTAACCTAACCTAACCTAACCTAACCTAACCTAACCTAACCTAACCTAACCTAACCTAACCTAACCTAACCTAACCTAACCTAACCTAACCTAACCTAACCTAACCTAACCTAACCTAACCTAACCTAACCTAACCTAACCTAACCTAACCTAACCTAACCTAACCTAACCTAACCTAACCTAACCTAACCTAACCTAACCTAACCTAACCTAACCTAACCTAACCTAACCTAACCTAACCTAACCTAACCTAACCTAACCTAACCTAACCTAACCTAACCTAACCTAACCTAACCTAACCTAACCTAACCTAACCTAACCTAACCTAACCTAACCTAACCTAACCTAACCTAACCTAACCTAACCTAACCTAACCTAACCTAACCTAACCTAACCTAACCTAACCTAACCTAACCTAACCTAACCTAACCTAACCTAACCTAACCTAACCTAACCTAACCTAACCTAACCTAACCTAACCTAACCTAACCTAACCTAACCTAACCTAACCTAACCTAACCTAACCTAACCTAACCTAACCTAACCTAACCTAACCTAACCTAACCTAACCTAACCTAACCTAACCTAACCTAACCTAACCTAACCTAACCTAACCTAACCTAACCTAACCTAACCTAACCTAACCTAACCTAACCTAACCTAACCTAACCTAACCTAACCTAACCTAACCTAACCTAACCTAACCTAACCTAACCTAACCTAACCTAACCTAACCTAACCTAACCTAACCTAACCTAACCTAACCTAACCTAACCTAACCTAACCTAACCTAACCTAACCTAACCTAACCTAACCTAACCTAACCTAACCTAACCTAACCTAACCTAACCTAACCTAACCTAACCTAACCTAACCTAACCTAACCTAACCTAACCTAACCTAACCTAACCTAACCTAACCTAACCTAACCTAACCTAACCTAACCTAACCTAACCTAACCTAACCTAACCTAACCTAACCTAACCTAACCTAACCTAACCTAACCTAACCTAACCTAACCTAACCTAACCTAACCTAACCTAACCTAACCTAACCTAACCTAACCTAACCTAACCTAACCTAACCTAACCTAACCTAACCTAACCTAACCTAACCTAACCTAACCTAACCTAACCTAACCTAACCTAACCTAACCTAACCTAACCTAACCTAACCTAACCTAACCTAACCTAACCTAACCTAACCTAACCTAACCTAACCTAACCTAACCTAACCTAACCTAACCTAACCTAACCTAACCTAACCTAACCTAACCTAACCTAACCTAACCTAACCTAACCTAACCTAACCTAACCTAACCTAACCTAACCTAACCTAACCTAACCTAACCTAACCTAACCTAACCTAACCTAACCTAACCTAACCTAACCTAACCTAACCTAACCTAACCTAACCTAACCTAACCTAACCTAACCTAACCTAACCTAACCTAACCTAACCTAACCTAACCTAACCTAACCTAACCTAACCTAACCTAACCTAACCTAACCTAACCTAACCTAACCTAACCTAACCTAACCTAACCTAACCTAACCTAACCTAACCTAACCTAACCTAACCTAACCTAACCTAACCTAACCTAACCTAACCTAACCTAACCTAACCTAACCTAACCTAACCTAACCTAACCTAACCTAACCTAACCTAACCTAACCTAACCTAACCTAACCTAACCTAACCTAACCTAACCTAACCTAACCTAACCTAACCTAACCTAACCTAACCTAACCTAACCTAACCTAACCTAACCTAACCTAACCTAACCTAACCTAACCTAACCTAACCTAACCTAACCTAACCTAACCTAACCTAACCTAACCTAACCTAACCTAACCTAACCTAACCTAACCTAACCTAACCTAACCTAACCTAACCTAACCTAACCTAACCTAACCTAACCTAACCTAACCTAACCTAACCTAACCTAACCTAACGTAACCAGTTGCGCTCTGTCTGCCGCCCTAGAAGCAACTAAAACCACGCAGCTCCTCGCAAAAAAATTAAAAATATATAGTTATTGTGCACGGATTGCGACGAAAATAGTGTCATTGTGTGCGCATAAGTTTTCCGCACACGTGAGTGAAAGTGATATCTAGAAGGATCGCTGTTCAAAAAGGTTATTAGTGAAAAACCTCAATTTGAGAGGTTAAGTGGTGTGCAAAATTTCACAAAGTGTCGTGCGCTGCACGAATTTGACTGAAGACCCCAGGTTTTTATGCTATTGGGAGGTGTGCCTTTACCTAAAGCAACTTTTGACATCTTTAAATCCAGCCAGACGCCGTGCCCTTGGAAGTTATTCAAGGGCAAACCGAAAAAACACGTGGTTTTTTGACCACGCGTTTCCTGAAGGAGTGGAGTAAGGAAGTTGAGATTTGGAGATCACCTTTCACCTGCAAGGAGAAGAGATTTGGCGTATTTTTCAGATTTTTTGGACTTTTAGAAGCTAAGTAATTAATTATTTTATATGTGAACTTTAGACACAATTTTCTCAAAAATTTTAGCGACGACCCCTATTTTTTGTTTTGGAATCTGTTGCGCGCTTGTTAGTTGAAGCGAGATAAAATTTTTCAGAATTTTATTCTATCGGAAATTTTAGATATAAAGAAATTTGTCAAAAAACTCTTTATTGATTCTGAAAATACCAGGGGGGTCTCATTTTCCAAAATAAAAGATTGTCATTATATAGACGTTAATTTTATCTAAATAACTTTATTTTTTCAAAATTTTTACACAACCGGTTTTTTGAGAAATCAATTTTTTCATGATTTTTGCAATTTTATTCTAAATTAATCAAAAATAAATTATATTAACTCCAAATATAGTTTTCCGAGACTATTTGACATAGTTTAAGCCCAAAGTTGGGCCTCTTAACTTTAAAAACACAAATTTCAGTCCAAAAACCCAAATTGGGTTTTTGGGTTCTAAATTTCAAAATTTGATTGCTCAAGAACCAAAAGGTTTAGGAATTTACGGTTTTCAGCCTTGGGTATAAAAATCTATACATTTTGGGAGAAATAACTTTCAGGATTTTTCGGGACCTTAGATTTTTTGTGTCTGAAACCGACGTAGTCTAGAGGCCAAAGTGTTTCTAAGGCCCCCATCGAAAACCCGGACTCAAAGTGACCTTTCCTTCCTGAGATACAGCTGTTTTTATTTGTCATTTGACATTTACAAAACGTCAAAAAAGATCTTTGACGTCCTGTAACTCGGGAACTAGGGGTCCCATATAGCTGGGATTTTCGGTTTTGGCATTCGGGCAACATTGTTTTTCGACCAGGTGATTTTCAGCCGGATCGGAGCTGAGAAGTTTCAGGTTCCTGAAAATTCAATATTTTGACAGCCCTGGAGAATTTGACCAGCCAGAAGAAAACCCCAATCTTCTGCGACGACGGAGACCGGAGATACAGCCTGTCAAACATCGTGTTTGACAGCTGAACCAACTTCGACGGCTGTCAAAGCTCACCTTTAAACTTGTATAACACCGGATCCCGACGTCGTAGAAGGTCGCGGTTGAAACAGAAGACATCGGCTGGACTAGCTCTAGCCGAATTTATAGTTTTCAGAGAAAATGGGACTCTGAAAATTTCAGGCCTGAAACTTAATCCAATCAATGGAACTCTGCCAAAGTTACATTTCAGTCGAAATCCGGTCAAATTCAGACCCTTAATTCCGGAGATACAGCCATAAACCCTTTTGGGTTATTTGGGTTTTTCAAAAACCCAAAATATTGAAACATCAATATCTCCGGTATTCCTCATTGTAGAGCACCGTTCTTGGTCTCATTTTAAAGGGCTTGGAGAGTTCCATCAAATTGGTTTACAATAAATTCAAAAAACTCTATATAGAGATTTTTAAATTCAAAAAATCAAGTTTAAAATACTTTTAACGTAATCGATTTACAAAGACTCTATTGAGCCTTACAACAGTAAAAAAAATTAAAATTTTATATTTTTAAGTGGCTCTATATAGAGTTATATTTATACTTATACTGACTTTTATACAATATTTTATATTGAATTAACCTAACACACTTGTGCGTTAAGAACAAGGCCTTATTGGGCTAGCACATTAACAATTTTCTGTCCTCTCACATTATATTTCTCCGGTTCTGTCTTGATCTCTTAATTTAAAAATGTTTCACTCGCCACCGAAACAAAAATCATCAACGGATTCAGATAATATCCCTGAACAGACAAGTGCGGCAGGTCCGAAAACTTTAAACAAAACTTTTGACTCAGATATCGAACACAGAGGGAATAAAAGCCCTCAAAAGACAAAAGCCGGAAACTTGGCACAGAAGTTCCGCTCAGATATAGCTTCGACATCGTCAAAAGAGCCTTCCCCTAAACTAAAGGAGAAGATGTCTGTTTTCCAGACAGATGAAGGGGACCCCAAAAAGCTTTCACCCAAGGTCAAAACACCTGAGACCAAAACATCTAAAGTCAAACCTCAGGAAATCAAAGCATCAGCTAGCAAGAGGGAGGATGCTATAAAAATTGTCGTCAAAGCGAAATGGTGGCTTGGCGAGTCAAGAAATTTGAGAAGCGACATTAAAATTGGCCTTACTGAATCATTGGATAGCCTGTACCACATTCTTAAAGGCATGGAGGACAAAGCTCCTCAAAAGACCAAAAAACAATTAGCTGGTGAAAAAATACAGGAGGAAAAAACATTGCCTTCCGAGAAGTCACAAATGGCCACTGAGAAAATAATTACTGAACTCATTGACAAAATAAATGAACACCAAAAGGCATTGAGAACCTGCGAAAAACATACAAAGACACTCTCGGAAAAAATCGACAGGGTGGGCTCTATAGAAAAAAATGTACAAGAAAGCGACCAAACCCTAAGGGAACACAACCAGCTAGTAGCGGAGTGCAAGAAGCACACAATTGCTCTAGCGGAACAAATCAAGTCGATACCGGAGAGGTCAAACATTTTAGAACAAAGGGTCACCTATGCAGAAACACTAAAAATGAAAAAGCTGACTCCACAAGTGCACTCCATCGTGGTATCGTCCAACGAAGGAAAGACCAGTAGCGAGGTGGTGGAAGAAATCCGTAGCGTTGTAAACGCCAAAGCTGAAGGCATAAAAGTCGACAAAATACGGAAAGCTAGGGATCAAAAAGTGATCGTTGGCTGTACATCGAAAGACGAGCTTACCAGAGTAGCACACAAGCTGAAAAGTTCGGGAAAGAGCCTTCAGGTGGATGAAGTCCATAATAGGGACCCTCTGGTCATCATTAAAGACGTTCTCAGCTATAACTCAGACGAAGACATCTTAGAGTGTATCAAAAACCAAAACAACCACCTTATTGGAGACATAGCCAAAGAAGACCAGAGGATGAGCATCAAGTACCGCCGTAAAAGCAGAAATCCCCATGCGGGACACGTCGTTCTGCAAGTATCACCACAGGTCTGGCAACGCCTCACTACAGCAGAGCGAGTACATATAGACCTGCAGCGAGTTCGGGTTTTTGACCAATCGCCATTAGTACAGTGTTCGCTCTGCCTAGGATACGGGCATGGCAGACGCCTTTGCACTGAAACAGTGGAGAGGTGCAGCCATTGTGGTGGACCACATATGTGGACTTCTTGCCCAGATAGAGAGCTGGAATTACCCCCTGCATGTTGCAACTGTGTGAAGGCAAAAATTTCAAAGACCGATCACATCGCATTTAGCGAAGAATGCCCAGTGCGGCGGAAATGGGACTCCATAGCACGCTCTAGCGTTGCATACTGCTAAGGGCGTCCCTAAGAATAATAGTTGCATCACTACGGACTCACCCGCAAAGAAGCCCTATTTGGTAGCCCAGGCCAACCTGCAGAAAAAGAAACTCGCCACTGACGAATTTATGATGGAGGCAAACAAGAGAAACTTTGCTTTTGCACTGCTCCAGGAACCTTATGTTGGGAACGCGCCAAGTATGAGGAACTATACGGGGGCAAGAGTCTACCAGTGCGCTGATGGAGATGAACGAGTCAAAGCTCTGATAGTGGTTTTTGACAAAGACATGGACGTTATTCCATGTCCAAAACTCACCACTAAAAATATATCTGTGGTAAAAATCCGAACCAGCGCATGGGAGATTGCCTTAATTTCCTTCTACTTTGAGCCTGATACACCGATAGAACCGTACCTGGAGCAGCTCAAAAGGATACAATACGAATTGAAATCTACAAAACTCTTAATCGGTGGCGATTCGAATGCTAAGAACATCTGGTGGGGCAGTCACAAAATTAACCCTCGGGGAGTGGATATGGCTGGAACGCTGGATGAAATGGGGCTACAGCTACTGAATAAAGGAAGCACCCCCACATTTGATACAGTCAGAGGAACAACAACATATACTAGCTTTGTCGATATTACCGCATGTTCCACGGAACTGTTAACACTGGTGGACGACTGGAGAGTTCTCGAAGATCTAACAAGTTCAGACCACAATGGAATCACATTCAAAATTAAACTAATGAAATCTAAAGGCACCCATATAAAGCGGACAACTCGACTATACAACACGAAAAAGGCTAATTGGACTCAGTTTCGTGAGAAACTGAAACAATTAATGGCAGGAAAAGAAGTGACTATAGCGAGACTAAACACAACTGCAACCAAACAACAACTAGAGAGCCTTGTGATTGATTACACAGATTCCATTAAAGAAACTTGTGGGAGTATCCTTCCGAAAAAGAAGGAAAACGAAAAACTCTCCTTACCATGGTGGTCTGAGGAACTTGCCAAAATGAAACAGGAAACTGTCACCAAAAAACGACGTATCAGATGTGCGGCACCAGCTCGTAAGGATAAGGTAGTGGAGGAATATTTGCAGTCTAAACAGGCATATGAACTAAGAGCCCAAAATGCACAGACAGAAAGTTGGAAGGAGTTTTGCAACAAGCAGGATAATGAGGGGGTATGGGAGGGGATATATCGAGTTATTGGCCGAACAACCAAGAGATCTGAAGATCTTCCCCTCAAAAAAAATGGAGAAGAAATTGAGCTGAAAGATTCAGCAAAGTTACTCGCCGAGGCTTTCTATCCTGATGACCAACTGAGTGAGGATAACGAGGATCATAGGCTTGTCAGAGCAAAAGCTCAAAAAGTAAATGAACTGAATCATAATGAGAACTATGATCCACCCTTTACTATCGTAGAGCTCAATAAAGCAATGACAAGCTTCAACCCAAAAAAGGCCCCTGGCGCGGACGGTTTCACAGCCGACATCTGCTCCCAGGCAATTCTCCACGACCAAGAACTGTTCTTGGCACTGACAAACAAATGTCTCGAGCTGGAGCACTTCCCCAATATCTGGAAGGAGGCCGCAGTGGTAGTCCTTCGAAAACCTGGAAAAGACGACTACCGGAACCCCAAGTCGTATCGTCCCATCGGTCTGCTTCCGGTGTTGGGGAAAATCCTAGAAAAAATGATAGTGGGAAGAATGAAGCATCATCTTCTTCCAAAGCTTAGTATTCGCCAGTACGGCTTTATGCCCCAAAAAAGCACTGAAGACTCTCTCTATGATCTGATGAACTATATAAAGCTGAAGTTGAGAAATAAGAAGCTCATAACAACGGTATCATTAGACATAGAGGGAGCATTTGACAACGCTTGGTGGCCGGCAATAAAAGTACGACTGGCTGAGGAAAACTGTCCCTGGAACATAAGGAGGATGCTGCATAGCTACCTGCAAGACAGAAAAGTCAGTGTCAGATACGGAGGAGAAGAGTACACAAAAGCCACGAGCAAAGGATGCGTACAAGGATCTATCGGCGGCCCAATATTGTGGAACCTCTTGCTCGACCCACTGTTGAAAGGCCTCGAGACCCGGGGAGACTACTGTCAAGCGTTCGCCGACGACGTCGTCCTGGTTTTCGACGCGGACACAGCTCTGGAACTGCAGACACAAGCCAATGCCACTCTCGCCTATGTTCGGGAGTGGGGTCTCAAAAATAAATTAAACTTCGGGCCACAAAAGACCAAAGCCATGTTGATTACCAACAAATTGAAATACGACATACCACTTCTGAGCATGGGGGGGATAGACATTGGCATGTCAAAAGAGATAAAACTACTGGGGCTCACCATAGACGAGAAGCTTACTTTTAACGCCCACATCTCAAATGTCTGCAAAAAGGCTCTCAACGTGTACAAACAGTTGTCCAGAGCAGCTAGAGTGAGCTGGGGTCTCCACCCGGAAGTCATCCGTATTATATACACTGCCACAGTTGAGCCCGTGATCATGTACGCAGCCAGTGCCTGGGCGTCGGCAACCGAAAAAATCGGCGTTCAGAACTACCTAAATGCCGTGCAAAGAGGTTTCGCTCAGAAGATCACAAGAGCCTATAGAACGGTCTCTCTGAATTCGGCGCTAGTACTCGCAGGAATACTGCCACTGGATCTGAGAATTCAAGAGGCAGCCGCCCTGTTCGAAACTAAGAGAGGAATACCGTGGCCGGAAATCAGGGATAGAGAGGTGGAGCAAGTGATTGCATACCACGATTTTTCCCATCCAGCCCAGCACATCGCACTGAGGTTCGAAAGCTTGATAGACGCAGAAGATGTTGCAAAGAACAACGTGCAAGAACTACGCATATTTACGGATGGCAGTAAAATCGACGGATTGGTTGGGGCAGCCCTGTCCTTATGGGACGGTAAAGCTGAAACCAAAACCGTCAAACTAAAGCTGTCACCGTATTGTACTGTGTACCAGGCGGAGCTTCTGGCGGTGTGTGAAGCCACGAGAATCATCACCCGAAGATCAGAGAGGACCATAGGCATATATAGCGACTCCAGATCCACGCTCGAAACGATAGTGAACTCCGATTCTCGACATGCCCTCGCCGCTGAAATACGCAAAAACCTCCAAATAGCTTCAGACCAAAACAAGAAAGTGGCTCTTTTCTGGATCAAAGCCCATGCGGGCCTTGAAGGAAACGAACGAGCCGATGCATTGGCTAAAGAAGCAGCTCAGAAATCAAAGCGGAAACCTCACTATGACTTGTGCCCAATATCTTTTGTCAAACGACAAATCCGCCAAAATTCATTGCACACGTGGAACCAGAGGTACAAGTCAGGTGAAACTGCCGCAGTAACTAAACTCTTTTTACCAGACGCAGTTGAGAGCTACCAAATCGTCAGAAAAATAAAGTTCACTAGCGAACTAACGCAAATTTTGACAGGACACGGTGGGTTTTCCGACTACTTAAACCGGTTTAAGTGCAAGGATGACCCATCGTGTGCCTGTGAACCAAATAAACCTGAAACCGTGTTGCATTTACTGCTTGATTGCCCAATAAATGGTAAAGAGAAATATGAGTGTGAAAAATTACTAGATACAAGCTTAACTGAACAAAACTTATGCAAGATTTTTAAAGATAAAAAATTAAGAAGTATTTTAATGAAATATTGTATAAAGGTAGCAAGTAAATCGATTAAGAGAAATAAATAGATATATAATAATGTTTAAAGTATATACTGAGTTATATAATGCTAAACATTTGTAACATATAGCATTCATAAAAATAAAATATAAAAAAATGTAATAAACAATAATTAGATACACTAAGAAAAAGTTTTTGTTTAGATGTAAGTTAGACCTAAGAAATGTATAAAATTAGAAATTTGATAATAAACGACTAACCTCAACTCCTTCCCAAATGCACTTGCAGGGCTCCCGAACGAAAACCCGGAGCCTTCCTGTAACCAAATATAGATTATGGACTATTTAATATTTGTTTTGGCATCGAAGTCCGTGTTTGGCAAGCAAGGTCTCTGATCTCCATGTCAGAGGACAGAAAGCAAAACATACAAAAAAAAAAAAAAAAAAAAACCTAACGTAACCTAACCTAACCTAACCTAACCTAACCTAACCTAACCTAACCTAACCTAACCTAACCTAACCTAACCTAACCTAACCTAACCTAACCTAACCTAACCTAACCTAACCTAACCTAACCTAACCTAACCTAACCTAACCTAACCTAACCTAACCTAACCTAACCTAACCTAACCTAACCTAACCTAACCTAACCTAACCTAACCTAACCTAACCTAACCTAACCTAACCTAACCTAACCTAACCTAACCTAACCTAACCTAACCTAACCTAACCTAACCTAACCTAACCTAACCTAACCTAACCTAACCTAACCTAACCTAACCTAACCTAACCTAACCTAACCTAACCTAACCTAACCTAACCTAACCTAACCTAACCTAACCTAACCTAACCTAACCTAACCTAACCTAACCTAACCTAACCTAACCTAACCTAACCTAACCTAACCTAACCTAACCTAACCTAACCTAACCTAACCTAACCTAACCTAACCTAACCTAACCTAACCTAACCTAACCTAACCTAACCTAACCTAACCTAACCTAACCTAACCTAACCTAACCTAACCTAACCTAACCTAACCTAACCTAACCTAACCTAACCTAACCTAACCTAACCTAACCTAACCTAACCTAACCTAACCTAACCAGTTGCGCTCTGTCTGCCGCCCTATAAGCAGCTAAACCTAAGTTGCTCCGCAGCAATAAATTAAAAATAAATAGTAATTGTGATCGGATTGTGACGAAACAAGTGTTGTAGTGTGCACAAAAGTGTTGTGCATACGTGTGTTAAAGTTTCACGGTGAAATAGCAAAGTGCAAAGAAGTTATAACCATAAAACGATTTATGGGAGGTTAAGTGTCATAAAATATTTCATAAAATCGAGTGCGCTGGTCGATTTTCATCGATACCCCCTCGTTTTTATATCGGATTCAGGAGGGCATCAATACCCCCCACCTGCTGCTATCTTCAAATCCAGCTTGACGCCACGCCCTTGGACGCTATTTGAGATTAAACGAAAAACACACGTGGCTTTTTGAAGCACGTGTTTCAGAAGGAGTGAAGACTGGTGCCTGAAATTTGGCAGACATCTGGACTGTTACCTAAAAAGGCGAGTGCAACTTAATTTAGATTTTTATACTAGCCAGAAAATTTTATATTTTAATTCAAAAATTGAAAAGTTTGGCCATCATAACTTTGAACAGAAGACATTCTTCAAGATTCTGCAACTGCTGTTTTTTGCGCGCTTAATTGAAGACCCTTATCCATATTTTTCTAAAATTAATTGTCGTCGAATTTTAAATTGGTAATTGAAAAACCCAAAAAAAAATATTTCTTTGTTTTTGGTACTGAAAATTTCTTAAAAATTATTTATTAGTTTTAAACCTAAAAGACACATATTTTACCTAAATTAAAAGATTTTTACGGGATTTTTTTGTCAACTGGTTACAAAGTTACAGGTTTTTATATGTTTTTAGCCCATAAATACAAACAAATAGGAAAAATACACTTTTTTATTATTTTATTGTGTTCGTTTAGTCTACTTGGACTTATTTAAGCCGAAACTCGGCTCAGAAACATCCAAAACCAAAGATTTTGGAAAAAGTAATTCTCTGTAATTTTTAGATTACAAATTTAATCTTAAGATATCTCGATAACCATCTGTCGTACGATCCAGCGGTTTTGACAGTAGGGCTAAGCACCCTTTGTGCTGTACCAATCCAATATTTTCAGTCGTTTTGAGGCTGAAAAAATTTTCAGGACTGAAACTGGTTTCAGGAGATAGAGTGGGTCGAGCCACCACTCCCATAGTTTTTCCTGCCTCGCTACGACCACTGGTTGAGGAATTACCGGCCGTTAAAACGAAAGTTTGACAGCTGACAACTGTCAGATAACCATTTATAGTGGCTACAACTACTGTACCTGACAAGATAATTGAAATCTGATTTCGGATAATTATTGAAGAGCTTCTATACCATCTCTCTCTACACTTTCAGGAATTTTGGTGCCACAAATTTTCAGGCTCCTGAAACTGGTTTCAGAAATTAAAACAAGTCAACCTTCAAATATAGAGTCCAAGAGCGAGTTGTCTGCGACCCGTGAAACCAGAGATATTGCCGTTCAAACATAGACTTTGACGTTTCTGGCGGCCATCTTGGAAAATTAAAACACAAATATCTCTGGATCAGGGGGTCGTAGAGGGCTGGGGTTTCTTTTATATAACTACACTGTACATCTTCTACCAGAATATTGCAGTTTCAGGCGCTTTCAGTGCAGAAAAAATTTCTAGCCTGAAAACAATTTCAGCGGGTAGCCCTCGTCGGGCTCAAAAATATAAGTCCAAGCACGGGAAAATTTGGCCCAACCGTTCCGGAGATATCGCCTTGTAATTATTTCTGGCGGCCATCTTGGTTTAGTAATCCCGAAATTCAAAACGGGATAGCTCCGGAACCCTTGGGGCTGGGGACCCGAGCTTGGGCTCGTTAAAAAGGGCTTGGGGAGGACTATCGGTTTAAATTATTGATTTGACTCTATGTAGAGTTGTAATTTTAAATTAAAATTTTATTTTTATTTCTCTTTTTCTTTCGAATTTACTAGCAAATTTCGTTAATTATATGATAAATAGCTAATTTTAACAGCTTAAAAAATTGTGTGCATTTGAACATAGAGTCTGGAACTCTTAATTATTTTTTTTTATATTTAGTATAATCTGACCTTAATTATTCTATACTTGTTTTACTTTCTCTTCTTGACATTTTACGAAACACTTTTGTGTTTATACTTATACTTAAGGAATTTGGATACGTTACAATTATTGTAAAAATAGTTTTCTACAAGCTATACGACTTCTACAAACTTTTCATTTTTTACTTGTCTCTATTTTTACTGTTTACATATTTTGACGCATACCTCCACCATGGCCATGTTTAGAACACCAGAGAAACTGGTTGATCTTAATGACACACCATCGACCGACGACACGGCAAGCTCTAGCGTACAACGCTCTATTGTTGACTGGGAAGCCACCGCCTCTGGTTCAACCCCAATAGAGCAAACTAAAAGTGAGAAGCCTACAAAAACAAACCTTAAGCTAAAATTTTCACAAAGCACAAAAATATCTAGACGAAGTCCAAAAGACCTAAAGCCCAAATTCGCCAATCTTACAGAGGAGGGAAAAGTTTGCGTCGCAAAGGTTAACCAACACCTTATCTCCTCTAGAATAAAAATCGAAACCAAAAATGGGATCATAGAAGCAGTGGATCGTCTGTATCAATTATTAAATGAGGCTGAAAAACTAAACAAAGAAAAGAAGGTACAAAACGACATCATTAAAGAAGTACCAACATTACCCGACGCTGACAAGACCTTTTCGGTCCAGACTGCCCCTGACCTCTTCGCTCAGCTAAAGGAACACTCCACTTTACTTTTAGACAACAATAAGAAAATGGAAGAGCTGCGAAATGCCCTAGAAAAACAAAAAGAAGCAATGACTTATGCGAACGTCGCAGCATACAAAAGCGGAAAAACGGAGACAAAGCCAACACGAAGTACGCTACACTCCGTCGTCATATCCTCGCAGAATGAAAATGACACAGGGGAAGAAGTCCTCGATAAAGTAAGGAAGGCAGTTGATGCTAAGGAGGGATGGGTTACTGTTGAAAGAGTTAGGAAGGCAAAAGACAGAAAGGTAATTATGGGTCTTAGGACAAAGGAGGAAAGAAATAGACTGAAAGAAAGACTTCGAATGGAAGGAGTCTCCCTCAACGTCGAGGAAGTCAAAAACAAAGACCCGCTCTTGATCCTCAAGGACGTTTTATTGGTAAATACCGATGAAGACGTCCTCAAAGCCATGAGGAACCAGAACCGGAGTGTTTTTGACGGTCTCGACGAAGAGGAAAACAGGGTGGAAATAAAATATAGACGACGAGCAAGAAACTCACTTACCGGCCACGTCATAGTTGGCGTCTCTCCTGTGATCTGGAAAAGGGCAATAGAGGATGGCTACATGCACATAGATCTCCAAAGAATAAGAGTGGAAGACCAAACTCCTCTGGTCCAATGCACACGCTGCCTGGGTTATGGACACGGCAAGCGCTTTTGCAAGGAGCCGGCGGACCTGTGCAGCCACTGTGGTGGACCCCACCTAAGGGTGGATTGTCCAGATAGATTGGTAGGGGAGGCACCAGCGTGTAAAAATTGTACCCGAGCAGACATTGAGCACTGTGGGCATAATGCGTTTAGCAACGAATGCCCAGTTCGAAGGAAGTGGGACGCATTGGCCCGAGCCTCTGTAGCATACTGCTAAGGTTGCCCCGGGAAAAACGCCTCAGTACAAATTTCTCCAGGCTAATTTGCAAAAGAACCAGCTAGCCACAAATGAACTTCTACTCGAAGCGGTCAAACAAAAAGTTGCCGTAGCTATACTCCAAGAACCATACACAGGTAACCTGAGGAGGATGAAGAACTACCAGGGAGTTCGGATTTTTCAGGGCTCGGAGGGAGAAGATGGGACAGTAAAGGCAGCAATAGCAGTGTTCGATCACGACCTAGACATCACACAGTACCCACAACTCACCACAGACAACATCGTTGTGGTGGGGATACGAACCCAAGCCTGGAAGATCGCACTGGTGTCATTCTATTTTGAACCGAGTCTACCCATTGAGCCATACTTGGATCATCTCAAAAAAGTAGAAAGAGAAATGGGACTTGAGAGGTTTGTAATGGGGGGTGACGCCAACGCGAAAAGCACCTGGTGGGGCAGCAACAAAGAAAACGCAAGAGGGGAGCAAATGTGTGGGGTCCTAAATGAACTTGGATTACACATCCTAAACGTTGGTGACACTCCAACTTTTGACACAGTGAGGGGCGGAATAAGGTACTGTAGCCACGTGGATATTACCGCCTGCTCTGCTGATATGCTTGCCCTGGTGGACGGTTGGCACCTCAAAGAAGGCTTAACAACTTCTGACCACAACGGCATAGGTTTTTCCATTAATTTAGAAAAATTTCTTCCATGCTGGACTGGGAGAGATAGAAAAACATAGAATGTTCCAGCTGCCCTTCCTCCCGGGCATGCTGTTGAAGTCAGCAAAAGGGACTCGAGGGTTACAGTGTATTGTAGTTTAGGCAATGGGCTGACAACCTGTCACTAAAGCAATACATATTACAATCTAAAATTGCCCTCAATTTTTGTCAGACGTGGCGGAAGCGCCTTTTACGAGGCGTTAAACGCTCTGCCTACCCCGTAAGGGATAAAGGCGTGATTTATGTATGTATGTAGAAAAATCAAAAGGCACTAATATTAAGCTTACCACTAGAATGTACAACACAAAGAAGGCTGACTGGAAACAATTCAGGACAAGAATTACCCAAATTATGCTCGAGAGTCAATTAACTGTGCAAAGATTAGAAAATATAAAAAACATAGAAGAGATAGACATTATAGTTAATGAATACAGACAAATTATCACCGAAACATGCCATAAAACAATACCCTCAAAAAGTAAAACAGAAATACTAACCTTGCCGTGGTGGTCCAAAGAACTTGAAGAAATGAGAAAACATGTCGCCACTAGGAGACGTAGAATCAGGACCGCAGCTCCAGTCCGCAGAGCGACGGTTGTCCAGCTGTACCTAGAAGAAAAAGAAAAGTATGAACTAGCCGCCAAAAATGCCCAGGTCAAAAGTTGGAAAGAGTTCTGTAGCAAACAGGATCGG
Source organism: Scrobipalpa costella (assembly GCA_949820665.1). NCBI lineage: Eukaryota > Metazoa > Arthropoda > Insecta > Lepidoptera > Gelechiidae > Scrobipalpa > Scrobipalpa costella. The sequence goes on from OX463306.1 coordinate 25,772, forward strand.
GAGGGAGTTTGGGACGGTATATACAGAGTTATAGGCAGGACATCGACAAGATCTGAAGACCTACCACTAGAGCATGCAGGGAGGATACTGGACTCTAAAGAGTCAGTGCGACTGTTGGCCGAGACATTTTATCCCGAAGACCTGGAGGCGGATGACAATGTGGACCATCGCCAAACACGTCAACTGGCAGATTTAATAAACGTGCTAAATCATGATGATGAACATGATCCACCGTTTACGCATAGCGAACTTATGATGGCCACAAAGTCATTCAACCCCAAAAAGGCTCCGGGATCAGATGGATTTACGGCGGATATCTTCAGTCATGCGATAGAAAGTGACCCAGAATTTTTCCTAGCACTCTTGAACAAATGCCTGGCACATCACCATTTCCCAAAGATTTGGAAGGAAGCAGCAGTGATTGTTCTCAGGAAACCGGGAAAGGATACATACACCGTGCCCAAATCATACAGACCGATTGGGCTTTTGCCTGTCTTGGGCAAGGTGTATGAGAAGATGATAGTTGGTCGCCTCAAATTCCACGTACTTCCCCGGATTAGTACTCACCAATACGGATTCATGCCCCAGAGAAGCACAGAGGACTCCCTCTACAACCTATTAAAATACATCCGCAGCAAATTGGAACAAAAAAAGATAGTTACACTTGTGTCACTAGATATTGAGGGAGCCTTTGATAGTGCCTGGTGGCCCGCTATAAGAGTTCGGTTGGCAGAGGAAAACTGTCCGGTGAATTTGAGGCGAGTGATTGGAAGCTATCTTAGCGATAGAGTGGTCCGAGTAAGGTATGCTGGGGAGGAATACGAAAAGAAAACAAGCAAAGGATGTGTCCAGGGGTCTATAGGAGGACCCATTCTCTGGAATCTGTTACTGGACCCACTATTAAAAGAGCTCACAAATAGAGGCGATCATTGTCAGGCCTTTGCCGACGACATTGTGCTTATCATTGACGGTTCGACTGCTCATGAAATTGAGGGACAGGCGAACGCGGCTCTGGAGCATGTTCGAAAGTGGGGTATCAGGAACCGACTCAAATTCGCACCGCACAAAACTTGTGCAATGGTAATAACGCGGAAGCTGAAGTATGATACACCACGTCTCAGCATGGGTGGCACAGAAATCACAATGTCGAAAGAAATAAAAATATTGGGACTGACAATAGACTCCGGGTTGACCTTCAATACACATGTAACCAATGTTTGCAAAAAGGCGATCACAATCTACAAACAGCTAGCAAGAACGGCTCGAGTTAGTTGGGGGTTACATCCGGAAGTGGTCAAATTAATTTACACTGCTGCCGTTGAGCCCGTAATCTTGTACGCTGCAAGTGCATGGGCACCCACTGCGAATAAACTGGGGACTCAAAAACAGATGAATATGATGCAAAGAGGCTTTGCACAGAAACTGTGTAAAGCCTACCGGACAGTCTCGCTAAATTCGGCACTGATTCTGTCTGGGATGCTCCCCCTCGATCTTCGTATAAAGGAGATGGCCTCCTTGTACGAGGCTAAGAGGGGGGCCTGTCGGGCAGAATTAGGAGACTACGAAGTCGAACGGATGACCCCATTCAATGAGTTCCCACACCCGGCGGACCAAAAAACCCTTGAGTTTGACTGCCTGGTCGACGAAGAACAATACAATAGCAATAAAAACTTCGATGTACGCATTTTTACGGATGGAAGCAAGATTGAGGGCAGGGTTGGAGCCGCGCTATCCCTGTGGAATGGCGCTGCTGAAACTAAAGCCCTCAAGCTTGCTCTACCATCTCATTGTACTGTCTACCAGGCGGAACTTTTGGCACTATGCAGAGCAGCAGGAGAAGCTCTAAAACATGCCGGGACCACGTTTGGAATCTTTAGTGATTCAATGGCTGCTCTTCAGACGGTGACAAACCTCAGTTCCCCCCAACGGAACGCAACGGAGGCGAGCACTCGGACAATCGTGGACTATAACTTGAAAACAGCGATAAAACACCGTAACGCAGTGGTAGTGGAAAACATTCAAAAACTTCTAACCTCTCAAAACACAGGGCCGGATCCGCGGCTGACTTAATAATCAATAATACAAAGATAAGGAAGGATGGACTAATAATTAACAGAAAAAAAAAAAAAAAACATGATAGGGCTTAAAGGAAAATATTTCTATATGTAGGTATTTAAATTAATTCTATGTATTAAAAATTATATATTATGTTAGATGTAAGAAGATTTGGAGAACGCAAAGTTTAATAAAAATAAAAAACTATCTGACAATTTAATGTAACTCTTTCAAAGGCACGGACCTTATGTCTGTGGTGTATTAATTTTAAGACCTAGGAAGAAGCGGCAAATGGGGGTTTTTAGCCGGTAAGAGTCCGGCACTACCTGGGCTCCATTCCCAGGTGTCCATGATGGATTTTCCTCCATTTGCTGATTTTCTTTAGGTTTAGTAAAAAAAAAAAAAAAAAAAAAAACCTTACCTAACCGAGTTGCGCTCTGTCCGCCGCCCTGTAAGCAGCTAAATCCAAGTCGCTCTGCACTAAAAAATCAGAAATAAATAGAAATCTTCATCCGATCGTATCGAAATTAGTGTCAGCGCGTGTGTTTTAGTGTTCTCCATATTTGTGCCAAACCCCTCATCACGGGAATCGAAGTGCTAAAAAGTTATTGCGAAAAAACGTGTTTTTGAGAGGTTAAGTGCAGTGGAAGTTATCACAAAAGTGCGTGCGCGGCCCGATTTTGATCGGTGCCCCCACATTTTTATATTCGCCTTCTGAGGGCAACCACCATCTCCAACTTTTGCCACGCAAAGAAAAACCCGGACACCACGCCCCTCGGAGTTATTCAAGATTTTCTTGAAAGAGCACGTGGTTCCTTGAAGCACGAGATCCTGAACGCGAAAAGACTGGTGCCTGAAAATTTGCTGGAACCACCAACACCTATACGGAGGACCAAAACCGCAAGCAAAATAATTTTATCTTATTTGGTTTATTTTTAATGGACTTTTGAACTTCACATCTTTAACTCCAAATAATTCTAAAACAACATCGAATTCGGAAATTTTGCTACTGCTGCTCTTTGCGCGCTACAAAGAAGAACTTATTTTGAATTTTTTTGATTTTTTGTTTAATTGATCTTATATAATAATTGAATTAGTTAAAAATAATTGTTTCATGAAAATTTGCTGAAAATATTTCAGCTTTTGAATTCGTTTCTTTTTAGTAGTATTGAGTTAGATTTATAGCGACTTACAAAATTTTTTCCAAAATTTTTCGACCATCCATTCCTCAGATATATATTTATTTGTGTTTTTTAGACTTTATTGGAAATCTATTAGAAAATAATTATTTATGACATTGGGACTGGTTCCTACTTACTATTTCGGAGTATATTTAGCCCAAACTTGGGTCATTTATCTTTTAATTTGACGATTTTAGTAATTTTCGGCCATTTTGTTTTTGTGGTTCCGAAATTAAAAGGTATTTATCTCAGGAATTATCTACCCTAGAGAAACCGGATTTAGGCTACTGCCTTCTGCGCAACTTTAACCTTAAGATAAAATAGGTTTGACTTGATTTTCAGGCCTGAAAATTTTTGGGCCTGAAACCAAACTATAACGACGGCTGAGGTGAAGCCATTAACTGTATTCGAAGCCCGGATCTTCTACGGCTACCGGTTGCTCCGCAATCAACGTCTAAAGTGGGCAACTGACAGTTCAGCGGCCATCTTGATTTACTTCGAACCGCCACAACTTCTCAACCATAGGTCGTGGAAGGTTGCGGGTTTCGATTTATATCTCCAGGGGCCCTCAGCCAGCCATCCTGAAAGCTTCAGGCCAATTAGAGTTCAAGATTTTCAGGTTCCTGAAAGCATCACTGGTGTGTAGATTAGCTCCAGCTGAATCATAAAAGCCCAAGCTCGGGGGTTCTGCGACGCCTGGAACACCCACAATCGCCGCTCAAAGTTTGACTTTGACAGCTAAGCGGCCATCTTGGATTCGTAAGAACTTAAATTCCTCCCTTCCTAGTGGTCGTGGAGCACCTGGGTTTTTTCCAGAGCCTTTAGCTGCCCAATACGCAGCTGTTTAGCCTGTTTTCAGGAGTTTTCAGGAGCCTGAAAATTTTGGACCTGAAAACCGTACCATTGGGTGGGTATTGTCGGGGGCATTGCGAAAAGTCCAAGCACTAGGGCAATCAGCATAGTAGTTCCGGAGTTATACCCATGAAACTAAATTTGGCGGCCATCTTGGTTTCGTAACCAAAATTCTAAACTTGCCATAACTCCGGAACCCTTAGAGCTACAGCACCGTGCTTGGTGTCATTGTAAAGAGCTCTGCAAGACCAATCTCTTTGCACCCTTAAATAGCTCTATATAGAGCCGAATTATTATAATTACAATTATTTTGTGTTTGCTTTTATTTCTAAATATATATTATTATTTAAGTCAAGAAATCGTTTTTGGGTCACTTTGACCATTTATTTTACTAATACTTTCTTTATTCCTAAGATTGTTCAAGGTAGAGTAACCTAACATCTTGTCTTAAGTTCAGATTTGACAGAGATCTTTACTTGTTTTCTCTTTACGACGGTTCGCTTTGACAAATTTTACTTTATTTGTATTTTGACTGCACACATATTTTACACTGTGTGCAGACCACCGTATTTTAGGACATATTTTTGACGTTTATTCACGCCTTTGTGTATTTTATACTCATTTTTGACGCATTCCTCTGACCATGTTTCCTAGAACCCCAGTTAAACCCGTTGACGAAATGGAGAAACAAAAATCTCCACCAAAAACGCAGACACTGTCATCAAATGTTAGACAGAGTATCGAGAAGTTAGAGGCTGGGGGTTCAGGTTCCCAAAACCCGACGCCAACTACTGGCAAGGTGAAAGCAAAACTAAATCCAAGGCAGGTCCTTAAGGATCGACTAGCTGAAGCACTGACAAGCGTGACCAAAGCCAAGATTAATATAAATAGTTCCCGGAATACCAGTAAAACTATAGTAAAGAATGTGCTTGAGTCTATAGACAAATTGTACTTTCTAATAAAAGAGGCAGAGGCCGAAATAAAATATCTTAAAAAGTCCGGAGTGAAAGCAACTTCCGATGGTAACCCTACAACACCTGATGTGACATCGCAAAAAGAGAGCGCTGAAGACAACAACCAGATCATGGAACACCTTCAGCAACAGAGCCTGTTACTCTTGGAAAACAATGTGAAAATGGAAGAACTCAAAGAGATGATGGAACTACAGCATCAACTTATTAAATCAAAAACCTATGCAGAGGTAACGGCAGACCAAACCGAGGTGCGCCCACCTCCACAAAAAGCACTGCATTCAGTAGTCGTCACATCGCAAGACGAAAACGACACTGGAGATCAAGTGCTAACTAAAGTTAGGGAGGCAGTGAACGCAAAAGAAGGATGGGTTAGAGTGGAAAGGACTCGGAAAGGAAAGGATAGGAAGATAGTTATGAGCTGTAATACAGAAGAGGACAGACAGAAAATAAAGCAAAGGCTAGAAAATTCTGGAAAGAGCTTAGTAGTGGAAGAAGTGAAAAATAGAGATCCACTCCTGAAGCTTGCGGACGTCTTATCAGTAAATACTGATGAGGAAGTACTAAGGGCTCTCAGGAACCAAAATCGGAGCATTTTTCACGGACTTCAGGAGGGTGAAGATAAGCTGGAAATAAGGTATAAAAGGAAAGCTCGAAATCCGCATACAAGTCACATCATCCTAAGTGTATCGCCGGTAATTTGGAAGAGAGTAACTGACGCTGGAGCAGTCTACATTGACCTCCAACGCATCCGAGCGACTGACCAGTCACCGCTGGTACAGTGCTCGAGATGTCTGGGATACGGTCACAGCAAAAGGTTCTGTGTCAATCCAGCAGACCTCTGTAGTCACTGCGGAGAACCGCACCTTAGGGCGCAATGCCCAGAGTGGCTTACAGGAAGCGAACCAACATGTAGAAACTGCATAACGGCAAATCTTGATAAAAATAATCACAATGCCTTTAGCAACGAATGCCCTATACGCAGAAAGCGCGACGCCATAGCTCGCATGTCAGTGGCGTATTGCTAAGGGCTCCCAAGAAGAACAACATAGATACCAGGTGCTTCAGTGCAATCTCCAACGTAAAAAACTGGCCACAGAAGAACTGATGATCGAAGCATCGAAAGAAAAATTGCGATAGCACTGATCCAGGAACCGTACGTGGGAGCGTCCAGTAGTATGAAGTCATATCGAGGGGTCAGAATCTTCCAACATACCGGGTCGGGTACAGTCAAAGCAGCGATTGCTATATTCGATGAAAACCTAGATGTTACACAACACCCAGAGCTCACCACAAACAACATCGCTGTGGTGAGTGTTACCACCCAGAAATGGAAACTCACTTTGGCTTCGTATTATTTTGAACCTGACCAACCCATAAACCCGTACTTGGATCACCTTACGAAAATCGGGAAATCCACCAAACAAAAACTGATTATTGGAGGCGACTCTAATGCAAAGAGCACCTGGTGGGGAAGTCCAAAAATAGACCACAAAGGGGATGATATGGTTGGTACACTTCACGAGCTAGGCCTTCATATCCTAAATAAAGGTGACACCCCAACTTTCGATACAATTCGTGGCGGAAAACGGTTCACCAGCTTTGTGGACGTAACGGCCTGTACTATTGACATGCTGGATCTAGTGGAAGACTGGAAAGTCATCGTAAATCTTACATGCTCTGACCATAACGGAATCAGCTTCAACATCAAGCTCAAAAAATCGTGTGGAGTAAGCGTCAAAAGAACTACAAGATTATATAACTCGAAAAAGGCAAACTGGGAAACATTTAAGGACAAATTGCAACAATTAATATTAGACCATAATTTAGAAATCGAAGAAATCAAAAATATTGACACAACTCAAAAATTAGACCACTCTATAAAAAACTATATTGAAGCTGTCACAGAATCATGTGAAACATCAATGCCTAAAAAGAAGAACCTGTGGGAGGGGATTTATCGGGTTATAGGGAGAACTGGCAAAAGAGAAGAAGACACACCCTTGGAAGAAAATGGCATCACCCTTGACGCAAAAGGCTCTGTAGAATTGCTGGCGAAATCATTCTACCCTGAAGATCTAGAGGAGGATGATAACCAGACGCACCGAGACACAAGAAACCGAGCATTAGTTATAAATTTCCAGCATTCTGAGGTACAAAACGACCCCCCGTTCACTACAACGGAACTGTTCACCGCACTGGATTCCTTCAATCCCAAAAAAGCGCCTGGTGCAGACGGATTCACTGCAGACATATGCAGCAACGCCATAAAAACCAACCCAAAACTTTTCCTGGAAATACTCAACAAGTGTTTGGAGCTCCACCATTTCCCTGCAGTCTGGAAAGAAGCCACTGTTATAGTGCTAAGGAAACCGGGAAAAGAAATATACACGACGCCTAAGTCTTACCGCCCCATAGGATTGCTACCGGTAATGGGTAAAGTATACGAGAAAATGTTGGTTGCCAGACTCAAATACCACCTCTTACCAAGACTGAACCCAAATCAGTTTGGATTCATGCCCCAAAAGAGCTGTGAAGACGCCCTCTATAAACTGATGCATCATATAAATGCCAAACTTGATGAGAAGAAAATCATAACCATCGTATCATTGGACATAGAGGGCGCCTTTGACAGCGCTTGGTGGCCAGCGATTAGAGTCCAACTGGCAGAAGGAAACTGTCCCCTCAATATTCGCAAGGTGTTTGACAGCTACCTTGATCAAAGGAAAGTCACGGTAAGGTACAATGGAGAAACTTTCACAAAGACGACCAACAAAGGATGCGTCCAAGGGTCTATAGGTGGGCCCATCCTATGGAATATATTACTAGACCCCTTGTTGAGTACTCTTGAATCCGAAGGACATTACGTGCAAGCGTTCGCGGACGACGTTGTTATGGTATTCGATGGTCAGACTGCACAAAAAGTGCAAAGACAAGCCAACGCCGCCCTCGAACTTGTGCGGGTGTGGGGAGTCGAAAATAAGCTCAAATTCGCGCCTCATAAAACCAACGCAATGGTAATCACGCGCAAGCTTAAGTTCGACACACCGCACCTGAGCATGGGCGGGATCGACGTGGGCATGTCCAAGCAAATAAAGATGCTGGGTGTGACGTTCGATGAAAAGCTCACTTTTAAAGCGCACGTAACAAACGTTTGTAAAAAAGCCATCAACGTTTACAAGCAACTCGCTAGAGCAGCAAAGGTGAGCTGGGGCCTCTATCCAGAGGTGACCCGCACGATTTACACGGCGACCATCGAACCCATCATCTTATATGCCGCGAGCGTTTGGGCACCGGCTGCCGAAAAATTAGAAGTGCAAAGGCAACTTGGTACTGTGCAGAGAGGTTTCGCACAAAAAATGTGCAAGGCCTATCGCACGGTCTCCCTGAACTCAGCGCTAGTTCTGGCGGGGGTGCTCCCACTTGATCTTAGAGTACGCGAGGCGGCCTCGCTTTACAGGATCAAGAAGGGGGCGGCTATACCCGAGCTGGGGGACAGGGAGATCGAGCGACAAACGCCAGCAACAGGAGTGCTACACCCTGCAGTACTTACAGACCTTAATCTTACATGCCTTAGAGACCGGGATGACGTGGAAGCTAACAGTAGCTGTGCAGTGAAAATCTTCACAGACGGCAGCAAGATTGGAGGAAGGGTTGGCGCGGCGCTTTCCGTGTGGGAAGGCGAAACGGAAACCAAGACTGCAAAACTTTGCTTCCGTCATACTGCACAGTTTACCAGGAGGAGTTACTAGCCATCTGCGAGGCCACAAGACGGATTAAAAAGTACAGCGCTACCACATTCGGGATATATAGCGACTCAATGGCGGCACTACAAACGGTAACTAACCTCGGCTCCCTTCATCCACTAGCTGTAGAAACTCGCGAGAACATAATATATTTATCTCGACAGAACAAAGTAGTATCTCTGTTCTGGATCAAAGCACACGCTGGATTGGAGGGAAACGAGAGGGCAGACCAACTTGCCAAGGAAGCCGCTTCTGCGTCAAGCAAGAGGAAGCCCGATTATGATTTGTTTCCCACCTCGTTCGCGAAGCGACTGCTACGACAGAAGTCGATCCGCGAATGGGATGAGAGGTACAGATCCGGAGAAGTCGCTGGAACAACAAAAGTATTCTTTCCGGAAGTAAGTACTGCCTACAAATTAATACGCAAGTTCGAACCGACATGTCTGAGCACGCAACTAATGACCGGCCATGGAGGATTCTCTGAATATTTACATCGCTTTAAATGTAAGGAGAGTCCTTCATGCATCTGTGACCCCGAGGCAAAAGAGTCAGTGCTCCACGTCATTTTGGAATGCCCACAGTTCGAACGTCAGCGATCTGAAATTGAACACATACTGGACAAAAAATTGACAAATGAAAGCATAAAAGACATAATGGCAGACAAGAAAAGACAAAAGTTTATGAACTATTGCTTAAAAATAATAGAAACAGTCGTAAAAAGAAACAAGTAATTAAAAGTATGATTACGTATATTATTTAATATATCTGTACATCATACACAGAAACATGAGAGCAATGCTATAAATATAATTAACGCTAGAAATAAGCATAGTTTAAGATAAAAAATATATATTTGTAAAAAGTAGAGAAAAAGAAAACATGTAGGTATTAAATTAAAAACTAACTAAATAATCAGTGTGTGTTGTAAGCCGGAGACCCCATATTATTAAAGATTATTGTATAGGTTAAGATTAAAATAACGAAAAAAAGTAAAATTTGTAAAATTGTGGTCGACAGGGTTTTAGCCGGTAAGAGTCCGGCACTGCCTGCGCCCTCCTTTCCCAGGCGTCCATGAGGATTTCCCTGTCGGCGACAATTCCTTAACAGACAAAACAGGCTCTGATTATGTCAGAGGAAGCATTGAAAAAAAAAAAAAAAAGAAAAAAAAAAACCTAACCTAACCTAACCTAACCTAACCTAACCTAACCTAACCTAACCTAACTTGTTTGTTAGTTGAAGCGAAATAAAAATTTTCAGAATTTTATTCTATCGGAAATTTTAGATATAAAGAAATTTGTCAAAAAACTCTTTATTGCTTCTGAAAATACCAGGGGGGTCTCATTTTCCAAAATAAAGGATTGTCATTATATAGACGTTAATTTTATCTAAATAACTTTATTTTTTTCAAAAATTTTACACAACCGGTTTTTGAGAAATCAAATTTTTCATGATTTTTGCAATTTTATTCTAAATTAATCAAAAATAAATTATTTTAACTCCAAATATAGTTTTCCGAGACTATTTGACATAGTTTAAGCCCAAAGTTGGGCCTCTTAACTTTAAAAACACAAATTTCAGTCCTAAAACCCAAATTGGGTTTTTGGGTTCTAAATTTCAAAATTTGATTGCTCAAGAACCAAAAGGTTTAGGAATTTACGGTTTTCAGCCTTGGGTATAAAAATGTATAAATTTTGGGAGAAATAACTTTCAGGATTTTTCGGGACCTTAGATTTTTTGTGTCTAAAACCGGCGTAGTCTAGAGGCCAAAGTGTTTCTAAGGCCCCCATCGAAAACCCGGACTCAAACTGACCTTTCCTTCCTGAGATACAGCTGTTTTTATTTGTCATTTGACATTTACAAAACGTCAAAAAAGATCTTTGACGTCCTGTAACTCGGGAACTACGGGGCCCATATAGCTGGGATTTTCGGTTTTGGCATTCGGGCAACATTGTTTTTCGACCAGGTGATTTTCAGCCGGATCGGAGCTGAGAAGTTTCAGGTTCCTGAAAATTCAATATTTTGACAGCCCTGGAGAGTTTGACCAGCCAGAAGAAAACCCCAATCTTCTGCGACGACGGAGACCGGAGATACAGCCTGTCAAACATCGTGTTTGACAGCTGAACCAACTTCGACGGCTGTCAAAGCTCACCTTTAAACTTGTATAACTCCGGATCCCGACGTCGTAGAAGGTCGCGGTTGAAACAGAAGACATCGGCTGGACTAGCTCTAGCCGAATTTATAGTTTTCAGAGAAAATGGGACTCTGAAAATTTCAGGCCTGAAACTTAATCCAATCAATGGAACTCTGCCAAAGTTACATTTCAGTCGAAATTCGGTCAAATTCAGACCCTTAATTCCGGAGATACAGCCATAAACCCTTTTGGGTTATTTGGGTTTTTCAAAAACCCAAAATATTGAAACATCAATATCTCCGGTATTCCTCATCGTAGAGCACCGTTCTTGGTCTCATTTTAAAGGGCTCGGAGAGTTCCATCAAATTGGTTTACAATAAATTCAAAAAACTCTATATAGAGATTTTAAAATTCGAAAAATCAAGTTTAAAATACTTTTAACGTAATTGATTTACAAATACTCTATTGAGCCTTACAACAGTACAAAATTTAAAATTTTATATTTTTAAGTGGCTCTATATAGAGTTATATTTATACTTATGCTGACTTTTATACAATATTTTATATTGAATTAACCTAACACACTTGTGCGTTAAGAACAAGGCCTTATTGGGCTAGCACATTAACATTTTTCTGTCCTCTCACATTATATTTCTCCGGTTCTGTCTTGATCTCTTAATTTAAAAATGTTTCACTCGCCACCGAAACAAAAATCATCAACGGATTCAGATAATATCCCTGAACAGACAAGTGCGGCAGGTCCGAAAACTTTAAACAAAACTTTTGACTCAGATATCGAACACAGAGGGAATAAAAGCCCTCAAAAGACAAAAGCCGGAAACTTGGCACAGAAGTTCCGCTCAGATATAGCTTCGACATCGTCAAAAGAGCCTTCCCCCAAACTAAAGGAGAAGATGTCTGTTTTCCAGACAGATGAAGGGGACCCCAAAAAGCTTTCACCCAAGGTCAAAACACCTGAGACCAAAACATCTAAAGTCAAACCTCAGGAAATCAAAGCATCAGCTAGCAAGAGGGAGGATGCTATAAAAATTATCGTCAAAGCGAAATGGTGGCTTGGCGAGTCAAGAAATTTGAGAAGCGACATTAAAATTGGCCTTACTGAATCATTGGATAGCTTGTACCACATTATTAAAGGCATGGAGGACAAAGCTCCTCAGAAGACCAAAAAACAATTAGCTGGTGAAAAAATACAGGAGGAAAAAACATTGCCTTCCGAGAAGTCACAAATGGCCACTGAGAAAATAATTACTGAACTCATTGACAAAATAAATGAACACCAAAAGGCATTGAGAACCTGCGAAAAACATACAAAGACACTCTCGGAAAAAATCGACAGGGTGGGCTCTATAGAAAAAATTGTACAAGAAAGCGACCAAACCCAAAGGGAACACAACCAGCTAGTAGCAGAGTGCAAGAAGCACACAATTGCTCTATGGGAACAAATCAAGTCGATACCGGAGAGGTCAAACATTTTAGAACAAAGGGTCACCTATGCAGAAACACTAAAAATGAATAAGCTGACTCCACAAGTGCACTCCATCGTGGTATCGTCCAACGAAGGAAAGACCAGTAGCGAGGTGGTGGAAGAAATCCGTAGCGTTGTAAACGCCAAAGCTGAAGGCATAAAAGTCGACAAAATACGGAAAGCTAGGGATCAAAAAGTGATCGTTGGCTGTACATCGAAAGACGAGCTTACCAGAGTAGCACACAAGCTGAAAAGTTCGGGAACGAGCCTTCAGGTGGATGAAGTCCATAATAGGGACCCTCTGGTCATCATTAAAGACGTTCTCAGCTATAACTCAGACGAAGACATCTTAGAGTGTATCAAAAACCTAAACAACAACCTTATTGGAGACATAGCCAAAGAAGACCAGAGGATGAGCATCAAGTACCGCCGTAAAAGCAGAAATCCCCATGCGGGACACGTCGTTCTGCAAGTATCACCACAGGTCTGGCAACGCCTCACTACAGCAGAGCGAGTACATATAGACCTGCAGCGAGTACGGGTTTTTGACCAATCGCCATTAGTACAGTGTTCGCTCTGCCTAGGATACGGGCATGGCAGACGCCTTTGTGGAGAGGTGCAGCCATTGTGGTGGACCACATATGTGGACTTCTTGCCCAGATAGAGAGCTGGAATTACCCCCTGCATGTTGCAACTGTGTGAAGGCAAAAATTTCAAAGACCGATCACATCGCATTTAGCGAAGAATGCCCAGTGCGGCGGAAATGGGACTCCATAGCACGCTCTAGCGTTGCATACTGCTAAGGGCGTCCCTAAGAATAATAGTTGCATCACTACGGACTCACCCGCAAAGAAGCCCTATTTGGTAGCCCAGGCCAACTTGCAGAAAAAGAAACTCGCCACTGACGAATTTATGATGGAGGCAAACAAGAGAAACTTTGCTTTTGCACTGCTCCAGGAACCTTATGTTGGGAACGCGCCAAGTATAAGGAACTATACGGGGGCAAGAGTCTACCAATGCGCTGATGGAGATGAACGAGTCAAAGCTCTGATAGTGGTTTTTGACAAAGACATGGACGTAATTCCATGTCCAAAACTCACCACTAAAAATATATCTGTAGTAAAAATCCGAACCAGCGCATGGGAGATTGCCTTAATTTCCTTCTACTTTGAGCCTGATACACCGATAGAACCGTACCTGGAGCAGCTCAAAAGGATACAATACGAATTGAAATCTACAAAACTCTTAATCGGTGGCGATTCGAATGCTAAGAACATCTGGTGGGGCAGTCACAAAATTAACCCTCGGGGAGTGGATATGGCTGGAACGCTGGATGAAATGGGGCTACAGCTACTGAATAAAGGAAGCACCCCCACATTTGATACAGTCAGAGGAACAACAACATATACTAGCTTTGTCGATATTACCGCATGTTCCACGGAACTGTTAACACTGGTGGACGACTGGAGAGTTCTCGAAGATCTAACAAGTTCGGACCACAATGGAATCACATTCAAAATTAAACTAATGAAATCTAAAGGCACCCATATAAAGCGGACAACTCGACTATACAACACGAAAAAGGCTAATTGGACTCAGTTTCGTGAGAAACTGAAACAATTAATGGCAGGAAAAGAAGTGACTATAGCGAGACTAAACACAACTGCAACCAAACAACAACTAGAGAGCCTTGTGATTGATTACACAGATTCCATTAAAGAAACTTGTGGGAGTATCCTTCCGAAAAAGAAGGAAAACGAAAAACTCTCCTTACCATGGTGGTCTGAGGAACTTGCCAAAATGAAACAGGAAACTGTCACCAAAAAACGACGTATCAGATGTGCGGCACCAGCTCGTAAGGATAAGGTAGTGGAGGAATATTTGCAGTCTAAACAGGCATATGAACTAAGAGCCCAAAATGCACAGACAGAAAGTTGGAAGGAGTTTTGCAACAAGTAGGATAATGAGGGGGTATGGGAGGGGATATATCGAGTTATTGGCCGAACCACCAAGAGATCTGAAGATCTTCCCCTCAAAAAAAATGGAGAAGAAATTGAGCTGAAAGATTCAGCAAAGTTACTCGCCGAGGCTTTCTATCCTGATGACCAACTGAGTGAGGATAACGAGGATCATAGGCTTGTCAGAGCAAAAGCTCAAAAAGTAAATGAACTGAATCATAATGAGAACTATGATCCACCCTTTACTATCGTAGAGCTCAATAAAGCAATGACAAGCTTCAACCCAAAAAAGGCCCCTGGCGCGGACGGTTTCACAGCCGACATCTGCTCCCAGGCAATTCTCCACGACCAAGAACTGTTCTTGGCACTGACAAACAAATGTCTCGAGCTGGAGCACTTCCCCAATATCTGGAAGGAGGCCGCAGTGGTAGTCCTTCGAAAACCTGGAAAAGACGACTACCGGAACCCCAAGTCGTATCGTCCCATCGGTCTGCTTCCGGTGTTGGGGAAAATCCTAGAAAAAATGATAGTGGGAAGAATGAAGCATCATCTTCTTCCAAAGCTTAGTATTCGCCAGTACGGCTTTATGCCCCAAAAAAGCACTGAAGACTCTCTCTATGATCTGATGAACTATATAAAGCTGAAGTTGAGAAATAAGAAGCTCATAACAATGGTATCATTAGACATAGAGGGAGCATTTGACAACGCTTGGTGGCCGGCAATAAAAGTACGACTGGCTGAGGAAAACTGTCCCTGGAACATAAGGAGGATGCTGCATAGCTACCTGCAAGACAGAAAAGTCAGTGTCAGATACGGAGGAGAAGAGTACACAAAAGCCACGAGCAAAGGATGCGTACAAGGATCTATCGGCGGCCCAATATTGTGGAACCTCTTGCTTGACCCACTGTTGAAAGGCCTCGAGACCCGGGGAGACTACTGTCAAGCGTTCGCC
The DNA here is from genome assembly GCA_949820665.1 of Scrobipalpa costella. Lineage (NCBI taxonomy): Eukaryota > Metazoa > Arthropoda > Insecta > Lepidoptera > Gelechiidae > Scrobipalpa > Scrobipalpa costella. The sequence continues at coordinate 41,104 of OX463306.1, forward strand.
GACGACGTCGTCCTGGTTTTCGACGCGGACACAGCTCTGGAACTGCAGACACAAGCCAATGCCACTCTCGCCTATGTTCGGGAGTGGGGTCTCAAAAATAAATTAAACTTCGGGCCACAAAAGACCAAAGCCATGTTGATTACCAACAAATTGAAATACGACATACCACTTCTGAGCATGGGGGGGATAGACATTGGCATGTCAAAAGAGATAAAACTACTGGGGCTCACCATAGACGAGAAGCTTACTTTTAACGCCCACATCTCAAATGTCTGCAAAAAGGCTCTCAATGTGTACAAACAGTTGTCCAGAGCAGCCAGAGTGAGCTGGGGTCTCCACCCGGAAGTCATCCGTATTATATACACTGCCACAGTTGAGCCCGTGATCATGTACGCAGCCAGTGCCTGGGCGTCGGCAACCGAAAAAATCGGCGTTCAGAACTACCTAAATGCCGTGCAAAGAGGTTTCGCTCAGAAGATCACAAGAGCCTATAGAACGGTCTCTCTGAATTCGGCGCTAGTACTCGCAGGAATACTGCCACTGGATCTGAGAATTCAAGAGGCAGCCGCCCTGTTCGAAACTAAGAGAGGAATACCGTGGCCGGAAATCAGGGATAGAGAGGTGGAGCAAGTGATTGCATACCACGATTTTCCCCATCCAGCCCAGCACATCGCACTGAGGTTCGAAAGCTTGATAGACGCAGAAGATGTTGCAAAGAACAACGTGCAAGAACTACGCATATTTACGGATGGCAGTAAAATCGACGGATTGGTTGGGGCAGCCCTGTCCTTATGGGACGGTAAAGCTGAAACCAAAACAGTCAAACTAAAGCTGTCACCGTATTGTACTGTGTACCAGGCGGAGCTTCTGGCGGTGTGTGAAGCCACGAGAATCATCACCCGAGGATCGGAGAGGACCATAGGCACATATAGCGACTCCAGATCCACGCTCGAAACGATAGTGAACTCCGATTCTCGACATGCCCTCGCCGCTGAAATACGCAAAAACCTCCAAATAGCTTCAGACCAAAACAAGAAAGTGGCTATTTTCTGGATCAAAGCCCATGCGGGCCTTGAAGGAAACAAACGAGCCGATGCATTGGCTAAAGAAGCAGCTCAGAAATCAAAGCGGAAACCTCACTATGACTTGTGCCCAATATCTTTTGTCAAACGACAAATCCGCCAAAATTCATTGCACACGTGGAACCAGAGGTACAAGTCAGGTGAAACTGCCGCAGTAACTAAACTCTTTTTACCAGACGCAGTTGAGAGCTACCAAATCGTCAGAAAAATAAAGTTCACTAGCGAACTAACGCAAATTTTGACAGGACACGGTGGGTTTTCCGACTACTTAAACCGGTTTAAGTGCAAGGATGACCCATCGTGTGCCTGTGAACCAAATAAACCTGAAACCGTGCTGCATTTACTGCTTGATTGCCCAATAAATGGTAAAGAGAAATATGAGTGTGAAAAATTACTAGATACAAGCTTAACTGAACAAAACTTATGCAAGATTTTTAAAGATAAAAAATTAAGAAGTATTTTAATGAAATATTGTATAAAGGTAGCAAGTAAATCGATTAAGAGAAATAAATAGATATATAATAATGTTTAAAGTATATACTGAGTTATATAATGCTAAACATTTGTAACATATAGTATTCATAAAAAAAAAAAAATGTAATAAACAATAATTAGATACACTAAGAAAAAGTTTTTGTTTAGATGTAAGTTAGACCTAAGAAATGTATAAAATTAGAAATTTGATAATAAACGACGAACCTCAACTCCTTCCCAAATGCACTTGCAGGGCTCCCGAACGAAAACCCGGAGCCTTCCTGTAACCAAATATAGATTATGGACTATTTAATATTTGTTTTGGCGTCGAAGTCGGTGTTTGGCAAGCAAGGTCTCTGATCTCCATGTCAGAGAACAGAAAGCAAAACATACAAAAAAAAAAAAAAAACCTAACCTAACCTAACCTAACCTAACCTAACCTAACCTAACCTAATCATGTCAAAGTCCATGTTCAGTTGCAAAACGACTCTGACCTGTGTCAGGGGAAAACAGACGAACAAACAAAAAAAAAAAAAAACCTAACCTAACCTAACCTTAAAAAGAAGAAATTGACCACCCAGGAGCTCTTAATCGAAGCACAAACACGGAAAGCTGCTTTTGCACTGGTACAAGAACCATACATTGGCTCACAAGAGGAAATGAAACGATATACCGGCACCCGCATAGTTCAAAGAACATACAATAGGACCAAACCAATAAAAGCAGCCATAGTAGTGTTCGACGATTCCCTGGAGATCCTGGAGTTCCCAACTCTCATAACGGAAAATATAGCTCTGGCCGTCTTAAAAACGGACTCTTGGACGCTGGCAGTAGTATCCATATATTTTGAAGACCAACTTCCTATAGAACCTTACATCGAACAAGTAAAGGATCTTAAAGAAAAAATAGGAGTTTCAATGTTCTTGATGGGAGGGGATGTGAACGCTTGGAGTCCCTGGTGGGAAAGCGCAAAGGAAGATCATAGAGGAGAGATCCTGACAGGCACCCTGAACGAACTTGATATGCACATTTTGAACGAAGGGAATATCCCTACCTTCGATACGATCAGAGGCGGCAAACAGTTTAGAAGCCATGTGGATGTCACGAGTTGTTCTCATGATCTTCTACATACAATTGAAGACTGGAAGGTAGAAGAAGGAGTCACCAGCTCTGATCACAACGCGATCACCTTTAGCATATCACTGGGTGCGCCGAAGACTGGAAGACCGAGCAAATCCACCAGAAAGTATAATACGCGGAAGGCAAAGTGGACCAAGTTCGTAGAAGACCTAAAAGAGAATTTGAAGAAGAAGAACATTGACAAAAAAAATATAGAAAGAATATCATCAAAAGAGGAGCTCGAGAAGGTAGTTCATGAGTACATTCAATGCACAGAGGATGCCAGTGAAGAGAACATACCTAAGGTAAAAAGCAAGGAAAAAATTAACCTACCTTGGTTCACCGAAGAACTGCACCACCTGAAGAAAGAAGTAGCCACGAAGAAACGCCGAATCCGATGCGCAGCTGCCTGTCGAAAAGATGCCGTCATAGATGAGTACCTGAAAGCAAAAACCATATATGAAGAAAAAGCGTTAGATGCACAAGTATCAAGCGGGAAGGATTTTTGTACAAAACAAGATAGGGAAAGTTTATGGGATGGAATATACCGGGTCATAGGTCAAACATCAAAAAGGTACGAGGACATGCCACTAATGGTTGGAAGTAAGGTAATGAGTCCGGAAGAATCTGTAGCATTCTTAGCGAGCACATTCTTTCCAGCAGACAAAGAGGATGAAGACTCAATACATCACCAAGGAATCAGGAAAAAAGCGAAGGATTCAACCAAGAACATGGGCCAAGAAGACATAAACGATCCTCCATTTACATTGGTTGAACTCAAAAATGCGGTCAGAAGTTTTAATCCGAAAAAAGCACCCGGCCCGGATGGCTTCACGGCTGATATATGCCAATCCGCAATAGGCGCTAATGAAGAAGTCTTTCTGGCCATACTTAATAAGTGCCTTGAGCTGTCCCATTTTCCGAAACCTTGGAAACAGGCGGCGGTTATAGTGCTTCGCAAGCCCGGGAAGACAGATTATACACAGGCCAAATCGTATCGACCAATCGGGCTTCTGTCTATAATGGGCAAAATATTGGAAAAAGTAATGATAAGGCGGATAAAATGGCACGTTCTTCCAAAAGCCAACCCACGTCAATACGGATTCGTGCCCCAGCGCTCCACGGAAGACTCCCTCTATGATCTGGTACAGCACATAAAACATAACCTGAAAAGGAAACTCATCAACGTAGTGGTATCCCTTGACATAGAGGGGGCTTTCGATAGCGCTTGGTGGCCCGCCGTGCAGTGCAGGTTACAAGAAAAGAGATGCCCGTTGAACTTGCGAAGACTGGTGTGTAGTTATTTCGAAGAGAGATCCGTGAAAGTACGCTACATGGGTCGCGAGCACCTTGAAAACACAATGCAGGGATGTGTCCAGGGGTCGATAGGGGGGCCAACCTTCTGGAATCTTCTGTTGGATCCCCTCCTGGATGAACTGGAACAGAAGAATGTTTATTGCCAGGCCTTTGCGGACGATGTGGTTTTGGTCTTCTCCGGAAATGAAGTCTCGAACATCGAAAACACAGCCAATGCTGTTCTGGACCGTGTGTATGAGTGGGGAGTCGAAAATAAATTAAAGTTTGCGCCTCATAAAACCAATGCTATGGTGGTAACCAGAAAAATAAAATTCGACACCCCAAAATACGCATGGGGCCGACTCCTATTGAGCTTGTGGATGAAATGAAGATCCTGGGTTTGATTGTAGATAAAAAGCTTACTTTTAACAGCCACGTTTCATATGTTTGTAAGAAGGCCGTTAATATCTACAAACAGTTGGCTCGAGCAGCAAGGATCTCCTGGGGTCTTAACTCGGAGACGACCAAAACCATATACGTGGCAGTCATAGAGCCGATTGTGCTGTATGCGGCAAGCGTATGGGCAGCGGCGGCTGAGAAAATCATGGTGCAAAACCAGCTGAACACCGTACAGAGAGGCTTTGCCCAAAAGGTGTGTAAAGCGTATCGCACAGTATCTTTGAACGCCGCCCTTGTGTTAGCAGGCTTACTACCATTGGATATTCGGGTACAGGAAAATGCGCAGTTGTATGAAGCGAAACGTGGAAGGCCTATTGAAGAGATTATTGGAGACAGGCGGATCGAAGAAAGAGTCTGCTTTCTGAGAGCCCCACATCCCGTCACCGAAGTCGAGATTGAGTTTAAATGTCTAGAGGATATGCTTCCGGAAACCATGGAAAAGCACCAAGTAACAGGTCCTCAGGTTTTCACGGACGGAAGCAAAATCGAGGGGAAAGTAGGAGCAGCTCTCTCGCTTTGGGTCGACGGAGTCGAGGCAGAAAGTAAAAAGTACAAATTAGAACCATATTGTACAGTGTTCCAAGCCGGGCTCTATGCACTTCACCAGGCCATCCAGCTAGCAAAAAAATACCCGGTTACCAACATTTTCAGCGACTCCAGATCATCGTTAGAGCTCCTAAAAAACCGGAATGTATAATGTAAGACCATGAGTACTTTTAAAAAATATATATTGGATGTCGCAATGTATGTTATTAAATCAAACAAAACAAAGTAATATACCTAGCATTAATCAATATAATAAGCACATAAGAACAATAAAATAAAATTAAGTAATAACAAAGATGTATAAGATAATTATGTTAGTTAAGAAAACTTTATAATTATACATATTATAAATATGCATTAATTGTAAAAAATAGTCACATGACTGATATTATAATAAGTAGGTTGTTAAATATTGTTGATAGAAACTAAGGCATGATACCATAAGCTGAATGTAATGTGGTATAAACAGCACAACATTTAATAACAATAACAAATTGTCTTAACCATGTAAGTAACCTTAAACATAGGTGATCCCTGACAATACGCATTTAAAGGTCGTAGGACTTCCGTACGAAAATCCGGAGCCCTCCTCCTAAAACACACTGATTATGGACTACTTAAAAATATATTCTGGCCGTCGAAGTCCGTGTTTCGCTACACAAAGTCCCTGATCTCCATGTCAGAGGACAGTTGGCAAGACATACAAAAAAAAAAAAACCTAACCTAACCTAACCGCAGCGCACGAGAAGCACCGGATCGTCGTTGTCGTGTCACTGGACATAGAGGGAGCATTCGATCATGCCTGGTGGCCGTCCATCAGAGCCCAGCTGGTGGCCAAAAACTGTCCTGCAGATATCTACGGTCTGGTGGACAGCTATCTTAGTGATAGGTCCATCACACTGGAATATACCGGCGCCACGGTCAGCAAAACTACGACCAGAGGCTGCGTACAAGGAAGCATAAGCGGACCCCTCATGTGGAATGTCGTTTTAGACTCGCTCCTGGAACGCTTAGAAGGCAATGAAGTCCACGTCCAGGCTTTCGCCGATGACGTGGTACTGGTCGCCTCAGCGGAAACAGTGCAGGAGCTTGAGTCAATGATCAATCCGGTACTCGACACGGTCGCCAACTGGGGCACGGAGCACAAACTCAGATTCTCTCCTCACAAGACCAACCTAATGGTGGTAACGAGGAAGATGAATACTCCCGTGCCCCGAATCACAATGGCGACCGTTCCACTAACACTAGTGGACAATATTCGAGTACTAGGGTTGATCATCGACAAGAACTTGACGTTCCGAGACCACATAGTGGGGGTCTGCGCAAAGGCTGCTACCGTGTACAAGGGCCTGGCAAGAGCCGCTAAGGCTTCTTGGGGATTTCGCCCGGAGATTGTCAGGCACTTGTACATTGGAGCTATAGAGCCGATTTTGCTGTACGCAGCCAGTGTTTGGGTAGATAGCACATCCAGGGGTTACATAGTCAGACGTCTGAGGTCGACACAGCGCTTGTTTGCGATAAAAATCGCCAAAGCCTACCGAACCGTCTCCTATGAATCAGCGGTGACTATTGCGCGACTGTTGCCGATCGAACTGCGGGTGCGAGAGGCGGCCGAGTTATATGCCGTAAAGCGCGGGAGACCCTTACCGGAGGCGGGGGATCGAAGACTGGAGTCTAGGACGCCATTCTTTCGACTACCTCATCCCTCTTCCCAGCTAGAGGTGCGCTACACGGCATTGGACCGCCTCGAGGACGACACACCAGGGGCAAAACCATCTGCCCCCGTCAGTATCTACACTGACGGCAGCAAGATCGAGGGAAAGGTTGGTTGCGCATTCACCTGCTGGCGAGACGGGCGCGAAGTGCTGAGCAAGAAATACCGACTGGAACCGTTCTGCACCGTGTACCAGTCGGAGTTGTTCGCACTTTGCCAAGCGGTACGGCTGACGGTAGAGGATCCTCGCTACAGGGAGAGCGATATCCTAAGCGATTCGCGATCCTCCCTGGACGCGATAGCGAACCCGCGGTCCACGCACCCTCTGGTTAACGAGGTCAGGTCGAGTCTGTCGCGGGCAGCTGAGAAGGGCTGCATCGTAAATCTGTGGTGGGTGCGCGCTCATGTGGGCACTGCTGGAAACGAGCGCGCCGATCAACTCGCCAAAGATGCTGCCCTTCGCAATAAAACAGCTGCAGACTACGACAGATTCCCTCTTTCGTATGCCAGAAGGGTGATACGCCAACGGACCCTGGACGCCTGGCAAGAGGAGTACTCCGCGTCCGAGAAAGGCAGGATAACCAGGCTGTTCTTTCCGGACATACGCGAGGCGTTCCGAGTTATAGGGAAAATTGGCGTATCCTACTGGAAATCGCAAGCGTGGACCGGTCATGGCGGGAACGCCGCGTACCTCTACCGTTTCAAGCGCTGTGACGACCCCAGATGTCAGTGCTCCCCGGACGCTGAGCAGACAATCGAGCACGTCCTGAACGAATGCCCGGTGTATGGAGTCAAGAGGTTGGAACTCGAATTCGAAGTCGATGACAAAGTCTCGACTTTGGCCTGGAGTCACCTCTTGGCTGGGAAGCGTTCAGGACCGAAATTTGCCGATTTCTGTGTCAGCGTCATGAAAGCAGTGGCGCAGAATAATAAGGCCTCCGTGACAAAATAATAACAAAAAAAAAGTGAGTAAGTGGGGAAAATAAAATAAAACATTATAAATAAAATAAACGGGCAGAATATTTATAGAAAGTTATTTTAGAATAATAAACTAGTGTTAGTATTAGAATAGAATAGCAAATTAATATATAAGAATACAATTAAATTGAGTAAATTATTATTTTTTAAATTTGACATTATTAATAAAATTAAAGATAGATAAACAAATTAAATATATAGGCAAATATGGAAATAATTGGATACAAAGAAAAGGTAGAATATAAAAAAACATGCAAAATTAAACATGACATATTTATATAATTTAGTTTTTTATAAATATACAAGGACCCCGAAAAATTAATATCGGGGGGAAAAACGGCTATAAGAGATAAAAAATAAAAATAAAAAAAACCTAACCTAACCTAACCTAACCTAACCTAACCCGTCCGCCGCCCTGTAAGCAGCTAAATCCAAGTCGCTCCGCACTAAAAAATCGGAAATAAATAGAAATCTTCATCCGATCGTATCGAAATTAGTGTCGGCGCGTGTGTTTTAGTGTTCTCCATATTTGTGCCAAATCCCTCATCACGGGAATTGAAGTGCTAAAAAGTTATTGCGAAAAAACGTGATTTTGAGAGGTTAAGTGCAGGGGAAGTTATCACAAAAGTGCGTGCGCGGCCCGATTTTGATCGGTGCCCCCACATTTTTATATTCGCCTTCTGAGGGCAACCACCATCTCCAACTTTTGCCACGCAAAGAAAAACCCGGACACCACGCCCCTCGGAGTTATTCAAGATTTTCTTGAAAGAGCACGTGGTTCCTTGAAGCACGAGATCCTGAACGCGAAAAGACTGGTGCCTGAAAATTTGCTGGAACCACCAACACCTATACGGAGGACCAAAACCGCAAGCAAAATAATTTTATCTTATTTGGTTTATTTTTAATGGACTTTTGAACTTCACATCTTTAACTCCAAATAATTCTGAAACAACATCGAATTCGGAAATTTTGCTACTGCTGCTCTTTGCGCGCTACAAAGAAGAACTTATTTTGAATTTGTTAGATTTTTATGTTTTATAGATCTTATATAATAATTGAATTAGTTAAAAATAATTGTTTCATGAAAATTTTCTGAAAATATTGAGTTAGATTTATAGCGACTTACAAAATTTTTTCCAAAATTTTTCGACCATCCATTCCTCAGATATATATTTATTTGTGTTTTTTAGACTTTATTGGAAATCTATTAGAAAATAATTATTTTTGACATTGGGACTGGTTCCTACTTACTATTTCGGAGTAACATTAGCCCAAACTTGGGCCATTTATCTTTTAATTTGACGATTTTAGTAATTTTTGGCCATTTTTGTTTTTGTGGTTCCGAAATTAAAAGGTATATATCTCAGGAATTATCTACCCTAGAGAAACCGGATTTAGGCTACTGCCTTCTGCGCAACTTTAACCTTAAGATAAAATAGGTTTGACTTGATTTTCAGGCCTGAAAATTTTTGGGCCTGAAACCAAACTATAACGACGGCTGAGGTAAAGCCATTAACTGTATTCGAAGCCCGGATCTTCTACGGCTACCAGTTGCTCCGCAATCAACGTCTAAAGTGGGCAACTGACAGTTCAGCGGCCATCTTGGTTTACTTCGAACCGCCACAACTTCTCAACCATAGGTCGTGGAAGGTTGCGGGTTTCGATTTATATCTCCAGGGGCCCTCAGCCAGCCATCCTGAAAGCTTCAGGCCAATTAGAGTTCAAGATTTTCAGGTTCCTGAAAGCATCACTGGTGTGTAGATTAGCTCCAGCTGAATCATAAAAGCCCAAGCTCGGGGGTTCTGCGACGCCTGGAACACCCACAATCGCCGCTCAAAGTTTGACTTTGACAGCTAAGCGGCCATCTTGGATTCGTAAGAACTTAAATTCCTCCCTTCCTAGTGGTCGTGGAGCACCTGGGTTTTTTCCAGAGCCTTTAGCTGCCCAATACGCAGCTGTTTAGCCTGTTTTCAGGAGCCTGAAAATTTTAGACCTGAAAACCGTACCATTGGGTGGGTATTGTCGGGGGCATTGCGAAAAGTCCAAGCACTAGGGCAATCAGCATAGTAGTTCCGGAGTTATACCCATGAAACTAAATTTGGCGGCCATCTTGGTTTCGTAACCAAAATTCTAAACTTGCCATAACTCCGGAACCCTTAGAGCTACAGCACCGTGCTTGGTGTCATTGTAAAGAGCTCTGCAAGACCAATCTCTTTGCACCCTTAAATAGCTCTATATAGAGCCGAATTATTATAATTACAATTATTTTGTGTTTGCTTTTATTTCTAAATATATATTATTATTTAAGTCAAGAAATCGTTTTTGGGTCACTTTGACCATTTATTTTACTAATACTTTCTTTATTCCTAAGATTGTTCAAGGTAGAGTAACCTAACATCTTGTCTTAAGTTCAGATTTGACAGAGATCTTTACTTGTTTTCTCTTTACGACGGTTCGCTTTGACAAATTTTACTTTATTTGTATTTTGACTGCACACATATTTTACACTGTGTGCAGACCACCGTATTTTAGGACATATTTTTGACGTTTATTCACGCCTTTGTGTATTTTATACTCATTTTTGACGCATTCCTCTGACCATGTTTCCTAGAACCCCAGTTAAACCCGTTGACGAAATGGAGAAACAAAAATCTCCACCAAAAACGCAGACACTGTCATCAAATGTTAGACAGAGTATCGAGAAGTTAGAGGCTGGGGGTTCAGGATCCCAAAACCCGACGCCAACTACTGGCAAGGTGAAAGCAAAACTAAATCCAAGGCAGGTCCTTAAGGATCGACTAGCTGAAGCACTGACAAGCGTGACCAAAGCCAAGATTAATATAAATAGTTCCCGGAATACCAGTAAAACTATAGTAAAGAATGTGCTTGAGTCTATAGACAAATTGTACTTTCTAATAAAAGAGGCAGAGGCCGAAATAAAATATCTTAAAAAGTCCGGAGTGAAAGCAACTTCCGATGGTAACCCTACAACACCTGATGTGACATCGCAAAAAGAGAGCGCTGAAGACAACAACCAGATCATGGAACACCTTCAGCAACAGAGCCTGTTACTCTTGGAAAACAATGTGAAAATGGAAGAACTCAAAGAGATGATGGAACTACAGCATCAACTTATTAAATCAAAAACCTATGCAGAGGTAACGGCAGACCAAACCGAGGTGCGCCCACCTCCACAAAAAGCACTGCATTCATTAGTCGTCACATCGCAAGACGAAAACGACACTAGAGATCAAGTGCTAACTAAAGTTAGGGAGGCAGTGAACGCAAAAGAAGGATGGGTTAGAGTGGAAAGGACTCGGAAAGGAAAGGATAGGAAGATAGTTATGAGCTGTAATACAGAAGAGGACAGACAGAAAATAAAGCAAAGGCTAGAAAATTCTGGAAAGAGATTAGTAGTGGAAGAAGTGAAAAATAGAGATCCACTCCTGAAGCTTGTGGACGTCTTATCAGTAAATACTGATGAGGAAGTATTAAGGGCTCTCAGGAACCAAAATCGGAGCATTTTTCACGGACTTCAGGAGGGTGAAGATAAGCTGGAAATAAAGTATAAAAGGAAAGCTCGAAATCCGCATACAAGTCACATCATCCTAAGTGTATCGCCGGTAATTTGGAAGAGAGTAACTGACGCAGGAGCAGTCTACATTGACCTCCAACGCATCCGAGCGACTGACCAGTCACCGCTGGTACAGTGCTCGAGATGTCTGGGATACGGTCACAGCAAAAGGTTCTGTGTCGATCCAGCAGACCTCTGTAGTCACTGCGGAGAACCGCACCTTAGGGCGCAATGCCCAGAGTGGCTTACAGGAAGCGAACCAACATTTAGAAACTGCATAACGGCAAATCTTGATAAAAATAATCACAATGACTTTAGCAACGAGTGCCCTATACGCAGAAAGCGCGACGCCATACCTCGCATGTCAGTGGCGTATTGCTAAGGGCTCCCAAGAAGAACAACATAGATACCAGGTGCTTCAGTGCAATCTCCAACGTAAAAAACTGGCCACAGAAGAACTGATGATCGAAGCATCTGAAAGAAAAATTGCAATAGCACTGATCCAGGAACCGTACGTGGGAGCGTCCAGTAGTATGAAGTCATATCGAGGGGTCAGAATCTTCCAACATACCGGGTCGGGTACAGTCAAAGCAGCGATTGCTATATTCGATGAAAACCTAGATGTTACACAACACCCAGAGCTCAACACAAACAACATCGCTGTGGTGAGTGTTACCACCCAGAAATGGAAACTCACTTTGGCTTCGTATTATTTTGAACCTGACCAACCCATAAACCCGTACTTGGATCACCTTACGAAAATCGGGAAATCCACCAAACAAAAACTGATTATTGGAGGCGACTCTAATGCAAAGAGCACCTGGTGGGGAAGTCCAAAAATAGACCACAAAGGGGATGATATGGTTGGTACACTTCACGAGCTAGGCCTTCATATCCTAAATAAAGGTGACACCCCAACTTTCGATACAATTCGTGGCGGAAAACGGTTCATAAGCTTTGTGGACGTAACGGCCTGTACTATTGACATGCTGGATCTAGTGGAAGACTGGAAAGTCATCGTAAATCTTACATGCTCTGACCATAACGGAATCAGCTTCAACATCAAGCTCAAAAAATCGTGTGGAGTAAGCGTCAAAAGAACTACAAGATTATATAACACGAAAAAGGCAAACTGGGAAACATTTAAGGACAAATTGCAACAATTAATATTAGACCATAATTTAGAAATTTAATTTCCAGTCGGTTTCTGAGGCGGATATTAAAAAGAGCATCCTATCCATTTCCACGAAGGCTGTGGGTGATGATAACATAAGTCTGAATATGCTCATACCAGTGTTGGATGGCATTGCACCAATCATTACACACATCATCAACTTTTCCCTGATGGTCAATGTTTTTCCTACAGCATGGAAAAAGGCTTATGTTATTCCTCTACCTAAAACTTCGAATCCCACTTCTTTCTCACAATTCCGTCCAATCTCCATCCTCCCTGTCCTTTCCAAAGTCCTTGAGAGTATTGTTCATAAGCAACTTTACTCTTTCCTCACTTCCTATAACCTTTTATGTCCTTTTCAATCTAGCTTCCGTCCGGCTCACAGTACAGTTAGTGCTCTGCTAAATGTCACTGAGGACATTCGGTCTGCTATGGATAACACCAAGCTTACTGTTGTTACACTCTTAGACTTTAGCAGTGCCTTTAACTCTGTGGACTTTGATATCCTTCTTGCTTCCCTCCGCTCAATTAACATCTCTCCTTCTGTAGTCGACTGGTTCTCTTCATATCTTCACGGTCGTCAGCAGTGTGTGAAAGCCAACGATGTTTCATCGGATTGGTCTAGCTTAACTGCTGGTGTACCACAAGGTGGCGTTCTTTCTCCTCTTCTTTTTTCTATTTTTATTAACAACATTTCTCGAGTAATTTCTTCGCCCTACCACCTGTATGCAGATAACCTACAAATCTATCGACACTTTTCCCCGAATGAAGTATCTGAGGCTATTGTGGCTATTAACTTAGATCTAGCGGCGGTTCAAACTTGGGCAAAAACCTTTGGACTTCTTGTTAACCCTGATAAGTCCCAAGCACTAATAATTGGCAGCAGCAAGATAAGGTGTAGACTGGACTTTGCTGATGTTCCGCTGGTTTGTTATGACGGCATATGCATTCCTTACACTGATAAAGCTAAAAATTTAGGTGTTATCTTTGACTGTCACTTGTCTTGGTTCTCACACGTTAATGGGGTGAGCAGGCGTATGCACTATTCTTTCCACTCTCTTAAGCGACTCCAGAATTTTCTTCCTTTTAAAACTAAAATTATGCTTGCACAAGCTCTTCTTCTCCCTATTCTCGACTACGCTGATGTTTGTTATTTGGATGCGACGGAAGAATTACTTAACAAGCTTGAGCGCCTACAAAACCTGGCAATTAGATTTATTTTCGGACTTCGTAAATACGATCATGTCTCTGAATTTCGTGCTCAGCTTAAATGGCTTCCAATTCGACTTCGGCGTGATGTGCACATCCTGACCACTCTTTACAACATCCTTCACAATCCTGCCACTCCTGACTATCTCCGCTCCCGTTTCCAACACCTTCCTCCAGATCCCCGCCCTAGGCGCGCCTGCATCACTAAGGTGCTGGAGTTGCCTAGTGCGAATACCAAGTTCTTCTTCAACTCCTTTTCCGTAAAAGCTGCACAACTGTGGAATAAACTGCCTAAGACAATTCAAGACAGTCCCTCAGTGAATGTCTTTAAGAAAAGATTAAAAGAGCACTTCTTATCTGAACAATTTTGATGTATGTATTTATGTAGTAGTTTATTCGTATATGTATGTATCAATATATTGTTTAGTATATATGTATGTTTATTTAAGATAGTAATATACGGTAGGTATTTATTCTATGTATAGGTATGTAAGTATTTTTATTTTTTTTTGTTTTACTAGTCTCTGTTAATGTTGCATTTTCTTGTCCCCTCAAAATTATTTACTTTCTCTTACTACCATTGGGTTGGCTGGAAGAGATCTCTTCATAGAGATAAGTTCGCCCTTGCACACTATATTTGTAAATTACATTTATTTTGTGTTTATGCAATAAAGTATATATATATATAGAAATCGAAGAAATCAAAAATATTGACACAACTCAAAAATTAGACCACTCTATAAAAAACTATATTAAAGCTGTCACAGAATCATGTGAAACATCAATGCCTAAAAAGAAGAACACACAGACACTCACCCTACCTTGGTGGTCAGAGGATCTAATGAAGATGAAACAGGAAGTCACCACTAGGAAAACGCAGCGCCGGTGCGAAGACAAAGAGTTGTAGACGCCTATGTAGAAGCCAGAGACGAATATGAACAAAAAGCAAAAGAGGCACAGATCGGAAGTTGGAAGGAGTTCTGCAGCAAACAAGACAAGGAGAACCTGTGGGAGGGGATTTATCGGGTTATAGGGAGAACTGGCAAAAGAGAAGAAGACACACCCTTGGAAGAAAATGGCATCACCCTTGACGCAAAAGGCTCTGTAGAATTGCTGGCGAAATCATTCTACCCTGAAGATCTAGAGGAGGATGATAACCAGACGCACCGAGACACAAGAAACCGAGCACTAGTTATAAATTTCCAGCATTCTGAGGTACAAAACGACCCCCCGTTCACTACAACAGAACTGTTCACCGCACTGGATTCCTTCAATCCCAAAAAAGCGCCTGGTGCAGACGGGTTCACTGCAGACATATGCAGCAACGCCATAAAAACCAACCCAAAACTTTTCCTGGAAATACTCAACAAGTGTTTGGAGCTCCACCATTTCCCTGCAGTCTGGAAAGAAGCCACTGTTATAGTGCTAAGGAAACCGGGAAAAGAAATATACACGACGCCTAAGTCTTACCGCCCCATAGGACTGCTACCGGTAATGGGTAAAGTATACGAGAAAATGTTGGTTGCCAGACTCAAATACCACCTCTTACCAAGACTGAACCCAAATCAGTTTGGATTCATGCCCCAAAAGAGCTGTGAAGACGCCCTCTATAAACTGATGCATCATATAAATGCCAAACTTGATGAGAAGAAAATCATAACCATCGTATCATTGGATATAGAGGGCGCCTTTGACAGCGCTTGGTGGCCAGCGATTAGAGTCCAACTGGCAAAAGGAAACTGTCCCCTCAATATTCGCAAGGTGTTTGACAGCTACCTTGATCAAAGGAAAGTCACGGTAAGGTACAATGGAGAAACTTTCACAAAGACGACCAACAAAGGATGCGTCCAAGGGTCTATAGGTGGGCCCATCCTATGGAATATATTACTAGACCCCTTGTTGAGTACTCTTGAATCCGAAGAACATTACGTGCAAGCGTTCGCGGACGACGTTGTTATGGTATTCGATGGTCAGACTGCACAAAAAGTGCAAAGACAAGCCAACGCCGCCCTCGAACTTGTGCGGGTGTGGGGAGTCGAAAATAAGCTCAAATTCGCGCCTCATAAAACCAACGCAATGGTAATCACGCGCAAGCTTAAGTTCGACACACCGCACCTGAGCATGGGCGGGATCGACGTGGGCATGTCCAAGCAAATAAAGATGCTGGGTGTGACGTTCGATGAAAAGCTCACTTTTAAAGCGCACGTAACAAACGTTTGTAAAAAAGCCATCAACGTTTACAAGCAACTCGCTAGAGCAGCAAAGGTGAGCTGGGGCCTCTATCCAGAGGTGACCCGCACGATTTACACGGCGACCATCGAACCCATCATCTTATATGCCGCGAGCGTTTGGGCACCGGCTGCCGAAAAATTAGAAGTGCAAAGGCAACTTGGTACTGTGCAGAGAGGTTTCGCACAAAAAATGTGCAAGGCCTATCGCACGGTCTCCCTGAACTCAGCGCTAGTTCTGGCGGGGGTGCTCCCACTTGATCTTAGAGTACGCGAGGCGGCCTCGCTTTACAGGATCAAGAAGGGGGCGGCTATACCCGAGCTGGGGGACAGGGAGATCGAGCGACAAACGCCAGCAACAGGAGTGCCACACCCTGCAGTACTTACAGACCTTGAGCTTACATGCCTTAGAGACCGGGATGACGTGGAAGCTAACAGTAGCTGTGCAGTGAAAATCTTCACAGACGGCAGCAAGATTGGAGGAAGGGTTGGCGCGGCGCTTTCCGTGTGGGAAGGCGAAACGGAAACCAAGACTGCAAAACTTTGCTTGCCGTCATACTGTACAGTTTACCAGGCGGAGTTACTAGCCATCTGCGAGGCCACAAGACGGATTAAAAAGTACAGCGCTACCACATTCGGGATATATAGCGACTCAATGGCGGCACTACAAACGGTAACTAACCTCGGCTCCCTTCATTCACTAGCTGTAGAACCTCGCGAGAACGTAATATATTTATCTCGACAGAACAAAGTAGTATCTCTGTTCTGGATCAAAGCACACGCTGGATTGGAGGGAAACGAGAGGGCAGACCAACTTGCCAAGGAAGCCGCTTCTGCGTCAAGCAAGAGGAAGCCCGATTATGATTTGTTTCCCACCTCGTTCGCGAAGCGACTGCTACGACAGAAGTCGATCCGCGAATGGGATGAGAGGTACAGATCCGGAGAAGTCGCTGGAACAACAAAAGTATTCTTTCCGGAAGTAAGTACTGCCTACAAATTAATACGCAAGTTCGAACCGACATGTCTGAGCACGCAACTACTGACCGGCCATGGAGGATTCTCTGAATATTTACATCGCTTTAAATGTAAGGAGAGTCCTTCATGCATCTGTGACCCCGAGGCAAAAGAGTCAGTGCTCCACGTCATTTTAGAATGCCCACAGTTCGAACGTCAGCGATCTGAAATTGAACACATACTGGACAAAAAATTGACAAATGAAAGCATAAAAGACATAATGGCAGACAAGAAAAGACAAAAGTTTATGAACTATTGCTTAAAAATAATAGAAACAGTCGTAAAAAGAAACAAGTAATTAAAAGTATGATTACGTATATTATGTAATATATCTGTACATCATACACAGAAAAATGAGAGCAATGCTATAAATATAATTAACGCTAGAAATAAGCATAGTTTAAGATATAAAATATATATTATTATATAAGTAGAGAAGTAAGAAAACATGTAGGTATTAAATTAAAAACTAACCAAATAATCAGTGTGTGTTGTAAGCCGGAGACCCCATATTATTAAAGATTATTGCATAGGTTAAGATTAAAATAACGACAAAAAAGTAAAATTTGTAAAATTGTGGTCGACAGGGTTTTAGCCGGTAAGAGTCCGGCACTGCCTGGGCCCTCCTTTCCCAGGCGTCCATGAGGATTTCCCTGTCGGCGACAATTCCTTAACAGACAAAACAGGCTCTGATTATGTCAGAGGAAGCAGAAAAAAAAAAAAAAAAAAAAGACCTAACCTAACCTAACCTAACCATATAGGGAATATAGGTATGATGAAAAACTACGCAGGAGTTCGAGTGGTACAATGTGAAAAGAAAACGGAGAAAGTTATTAAATCGGCAATTGTGCTACTCGATCACAAGCTCGACGTTATTCTTTGTCCCCCTCACCACAGAAAACATCGTAGTAGTCAAACTTAAAACAGAAAAACGGGAAACGGGGGTTGTGTCAGTCTACTTAGAAGGAGATAAACCTATTGAACCATATATGGAGCAAATTAAGAAAATAATTGAGGAAATTGGAACAAGGGATGTGATACTGGGTCGAGATGTCAACGCCTGGAACACTTGGTGGGGGAGTAAGGACATTGATCACAGGGGTGAAGACCTAGCAGGATTACTAGAGGAACTGGAACTGCAAATAATTAATCGAGGATCCGAGCCTACTTTTGACACTGTAAGAGGCGGAGTAAGATACACCAGCTGTGTCGATCTCACCACTTGCTCGCTGAACATGTTAGGTAGAGTGGAGGGTTGGAGGCTAGATGGTGACCTCACAAGCTCAGACCATAAGGCAATTCTGTTCGAAGTATTGGCTGGAAAACCAAAAGCCATAACAGTAAAGAGACACACAAGAAAATTTAATACAAGGAAGGCAAAATGGCCCCTGTTTCGGTTGAAACTGGACGAAATCTGGGAAGCAAAAGGCATAAATAAGGCTGAAATTGATAAGATAGATTGCAAAGAATAACTTGAAAGTGTGGTAGTTACATACTCCAACTCAATTGAAGAGTCTTGTAAGGAAGCGATACCAGAAGTAAAAAACGGAATGAAAATTGGATTGCCTTGGTGGACGGAAGAGCTTGATGAGCTAAAAATGGACGTTATAAGAAAGAAAAGAAGAATCCCAAACGCGGCTCCCGTTCGTCGAAAATTTGTTGTTCAGCAATACCTAGAAGCAAGGGACAAATACCAGCTTAAAGCAAAAA
Organism: Scrobipalpa costella; assembly: GCA_949820665.1. Classification (NCBI taxonomy): domain Eukaryota; kingdom Metazoa; phylum Arthropoda; class Insecta; order Lepidoptera; family Gelechiidae; genus Scrobipalpa; species Scrobipalpa costella. The sequence goes on from OX463306.1 coordinate 59,681, forward strand.
GTGCGCCAATTGAAAGTTGGAAGAAGTTTTGTGGCAAACAAGACCGGGAAAGCATGTGGGATGGGATTTATAGAGTGATAGGCCGAACAACTATAAGAAAAGATGACTTACCTTTGGTACGACATAACAATGTCCTTAGCAATTGGGAGTCAGCAGAGCTACTGGCGGAAACGTTTTACCCGGAGGATAGAATGGAAGAGGATGATGCAGTCCACAGTGAAATACGTGAAAAGGCAAGTCAAGTTAATGAGGGGGAACAAGATGAACCTTGTGACCCACCATTTACAAATGAAGAACTTAAGTGGGCTGCATCAAGCTTCAACCCGAAGAAAGCACCGGGTGCGGACGGTTTCACAGCCGATATTTGCAGGATGGCGATCGCTCACAATCCTGATCTTTTCCTGTCTCTGCTAAATAAATGTGTTGCCATATCACATTTTCCTAGAATCTGGAAGGAGGCGGTGGTGGTGGTACTCCGTAAACCAGCAAAAGACGACTATACGCACCCAAAATCATACAGACCGATTGGGCTTTTGCCTGTCCTAGGAAAGATCCTGGAGAAAATGCTGATTCGGAGAATCAGATGGCACACTCTCCCAGAAATGAGCAATCAACAGTTTGGGTTCACACTGCAACGCAGTACAGAGGACTCCCTCTATGTCATGATGCAGCATATAAAAGGAAAACTCAAAGACAAGAAATTGATAACGGTAGTTTCACTTGACATAGAGGGAGCCTTCGACAATGCGTGGTGGCCAGCTATAAGGTGCAGGTTGGCAAATACTCGTTGCCCCAAAAACTTGAGACGACTAGTCGACAGTTACTTGGCTGATAGGAAAGTTCGTGTGAGATACGCGGGAGAAGAGTGTGTTAAAGAGACTACAAAGGGGTGCGTGCAGGGCTCAATCGGTGGACCAACCTATTGGAATCTTCTCTTGGATCCACTTCTTAAGGAGATGACTGAAAGGGGTCACTACTGCCAAGCCTTCGCCGATGATGTGGTTTTGATCTTCTCCGGTGACACCGCGTTGAGAGTACAAGAACGCGCAAATAGTGCGCTTGCACATGTTCGGAGGTGGGGAGTTGTAAATAAATTAAAGTTTGCACCGCACAAGACAAAGGCTATGTTAATAACAAACAAACTGAAATATGACTCACCACATCTGAAAATGGGCGGGCAAGCTATAGAGTTCTCCCGGGAAATCAAGATCCTAGGTCTGACCGTTGACGAAAAGCTGACGTTTAATGTCCACGCAACCAATGTGTGCCGCAAAGCATTAAACTTATATAAGCAGTTGTCTAGGGCCGCCAAGATTCACTGGGGTCTTGATCCGAAGGTCATCAGAACCATATATACGGCAGTAGTGGAGCCCGTCATTATGTATGCGGCCAGCGCATGGGCGCCGGCAACAAACAAAATCACAACCAAGAAGCAGCTGAACGCGGTGCAGCGCGGCTTTGCACAGAAAATTATCAAAGCGTACAGAACCGTTTCGCTAAATTCGGCCCTAACACTCGCCGGTTTGCTTCCTTTAGATCTAAGGATCAGAGAAGCAGCCCACTTGTTTGAAAAAAAGAAAGGGTATTCTCGGGATCTGGTAGGGGACCGGGAGATAGAAAAGCCTGTGCCATACATTAAATCACCGCATCCAGCTGAGCAGGCAACAGTAGAAATAGGGAGCGTGACAGACGGTGCAGAAATGGCTCAGCATGAAATTAGTCGGCTACAAATATTCACAGATGGTAGCAAAATTCAAGGTAAGGTTGGTGCGGCATTATCCTTGTGGGATAATGGCGTAGAAACCCGAACGAAAAAATATAAACTCGAGCCTTTCTGCACCGTCTTTCAGGCAGAACTGCTAGCACTTCTTGGAGCAACTGAGCTGGCACTTACACACAAAGAGAATGAGTGCAGCATTTTTCGTGACTCTAGATCTGCACTGGAGCTGGTAGCAAATGGCATATCCCTCCATCCTCTCGCGGTACAGATACGAGAAAATCTGACAAAAAGCAAACAGTTAAATAAGACCATAAAACTGTACTGGATAAAAGCACACGTGGGGCTGGAGGAAATGAACGAGCTGACGAACTTGCGAAGAGTGCTGCACTAAATCTAAAAACGCGACCACATTACAATCGATGCCCTGTATCATTTGCCAAACGAGTTATTCGTATGGATTCGATTGGCGAATGGGACAGCCGGTATAAAAATGAAGATACGGCATCCACTACAAAAATCTTCTTCCCAGGCGCGCAGTCATATTCAGTGATTAGAAAACTTGAGTTGGACTCCATTTTGGTACAGGTGATGACGGGCCATGGCGGATTCTCCGAATACTTGAACCGATTCAAGTGTAAGGAGAGTCCGGCATGTGTCTGCGACCCTGAGGCAAAGGAGAGCATTATACACATCTTGACAGAATGTCCAATCTATGCTAGAGAAAGGATTAATTTAGAAATAGAAATAGAGCAACAAATTAATATAAATAATATATCATCCATAGTAGCAAATAAATTGATTAGAAATAAGTTTTTGATATATTGTAAGAAGTTAGCTAAGAAAGTAATTAAAATAAATAAGGACAGATGAACAGGACAATATGTATTGGTTATATTGAATATAAGTAAGCATGTAATGTCAAAACGAGAGAGCGCTAGCATGTGTATTGTATCTACAATGTAGAGGGAATATACTGTAATAGTGATATAGAATGTAGTAAAATAAGGCAAGAAATTGTTTGTTAAGATTTTGAAAAACTTCAGTGATTTATTTATTTAACAATTTATTGTAAAAGAAAGAAAACTAAAAAGTCTGTAATTGAAAAGAAAGATAAAAAAAAGGCCTTGACTTCGTATGTCAGGGGTATCAAGAAAAGCAAGTCGACGGTTTTTAGCCGGTAAGAGTCCGGCACTACCTGGGCCCTCCATTCCCAGGTGTCCATGATGGATTTTCCGTTGGCAGGCAATTATAAAAAAAAAAAAAAAAACCTAACCTAACCTAACCTAACCTAACCTAACCAGTTGCGCTCTGTCCGCCGCCCTAGACGCATCCACCACCACGCTGTTCCTCAGCAAAAAATTGAAAATAAATAGTTTTTGTGCGCGTATCGCGACATATCTAGTGTCATTTTGTGCGCATACGTGTCCCGCACACGGTTGTGAAAGTGTTACAACCGGCGATCATTGCGGTGAAAGTTATTGGTGAAAAACCTCATTTTTAGAGGTTAAGTGCTGTGTACAAAAACACAAAAGTGCGTGCGCTGCTTGATTTTGACCAGTGACCCCCAGTTTTTAAACGGGTGGCAGGTGGGCCCCAATCCTCAGCAACTTTTGGGTTCTTCAAATCCAGCCGGACCCCGCGCCCTTGAAAGATAATCGAGGGCAAAGCGAAAAGACACGTGGTTTTTTGACCACGCGATTCCTGAAAGAGTGAAGACAGACAGCTGATTTTCGGAAGTGTTCAACCCTGCTCTTAATCAAGACTTTTGGCGCCATTTCCAAATTATTTGGACCTTCAGGTGCCCAGTTATTATTATTTAAACTTTTAAACTTTAGGCCTCATTATCTCAAAATTTAAAGCGACAACCTATATTTTTTTATCTCATAGCCCTTTGCGCGCTAGTCTAGTTAAGCTGTAAAAAAAAATCATTTTATTCTGTGGAGTAGTGATTATGTAAAATTTTAACGATTTTTTCAAGATTTTTGACTCTTTGGTTCTGGAGATATTGATTTTTTACTGTTTTTTACTTATAACTTTAGAATAGACTGAAAATAAAAAAAAAAAACACCGGACATCTTTATTCTAGGTGATTTAGAACTGATTAAGCCCAAAGTTGGCCGGGATAACTCAATAACTGCGGATTTCTTTCTAAATCCGCCATTTTGGATATTAATTTATATTATTCAAAATTCAATAGCTCTAGACCTATTATAGTTAGAGAATCGTAGTTTTCAGCATACCTATTGGAAGAAATTTAGACGCCTGAAAGATTTTCTCCCTGAAACCTCCAGAAATCTTAAGTCCAGGTTGAGCCGAGCAGCTCATTGAAAACCCCGTCTCAATCGGACATCAGGGAACGGAGTTACAGGTTCCCAAAGTCACCATCTGACAGCTCGACGGCCATCTTGGATTTCTTAAATCTAAGATTATTCGGGAACCATAAGGCCTAGTAACACGAGATTCCGGTTCTGGAATTCTGGGTGCCTTATCTACAATTCCTGTGACTTTCAGGCTTTTCAGGGCTGAAAAAATTTCAGGACAAAATTACCGCGGTTATCGACAGCCACGGTAACGCCCTTTACAGTGGAGAAAGCTGCGTCTTCCTACGACATCGGATTCATCAGATATTGGCCCTCAAACACAACGTTTGACAGTTCCGGCGGCCATCTTGTTTTTGTTTACACCCTCATAACTTTTGAGGCTGAGGTCGTGGAGAGCTGCGGTTTTGACTAGAGTTCATCGCTAGACGTTTTGCGGGGTCTCAAACCAATTTCAGCGGTTTTCAGGACTTGAAATTTTCAGAGCTTGAAAAGCCATTCGTCAGGTGGGTCTTGACTGGTGCTGAGCTTTAGTCAAATTCCCACGAAAATCCGGGACCCCTGGTTCGGGAGTTATCCCCAGTAACAACTTTGGCGGCCATCTTGGATTCAAAATCAGAAAAACTTTCAATCACAGATAACTCCTGAACTACTGGTCCCAGAACACCGTTCTTGGTGTCATTTTAAAGGGCTCAGTAAGCACCATCTTCTTAATGTAAATATTTTGCTCTACATAGAGATTTTCAATGTTTTGACCATATCTTACGTATTTTAAAAGATAGAAAAATAATTCTCTCTTGAGAGTGTTACATATTTGTAAGACAATATATTTCACTAGTTAAAATAAATAAATCTGTTATTATAAGACAAATTACTCTACATAGAGCTACAAAATTTATATATTATAATTATAAGATTCAGAGTCTGGGACTCGTCATATTAACAAAATTTCCGAAATTATTTTATTGAAATAAACTTGCAAGTCTTAAACTTATTTTCTCTTTTTTTCTCTTTTTTGTCAAAACACTACTCTATGTTCTTCTTTACACCCTTTTATTATTATTTCATTTTACTTCGGACCGTGAATTATTTTGACAAACCTGATAATGAGTGCTCACGGTTCTAAAACTGACTCCGCTACTGGTACAGCGCAAGGAAACGTAGTGACAGTGCAATCTGCCGGGGTGCTTATAGCGCCAAAAAGAAAAATCACATTAAAAGATTCCTCTCCTTCAAAGCCACTCACGACGGCTATCGAAAATAAAAGCGGCAAAAATACACCTACTACCAACTTGACAGGCATACCAGCCAAAGCCAGCACACTGTATAAAGAAGCAATAACCCTGTTGGATCAATCCGGTAACATAAAAAACACAATCAAAGTAGGTGTGTTGAAAAAACTTGAGGGTATTTACGAATTAGTACTTCGATTGGCAGAATCAAGAGACACACTCCAGCGGAGTCTCGAAAAGACTAGAGTCGACCATGCTGAGGCGCTCTTAAAATTGCAACGGGAGTGCACTTCTAAGCCCTCAAGCGCAGAGATGACTCAATCAATTGATCCAGTCAAAAATGAAAGATTGGACCAACTGTTAGAAAAGCTAGACGAACACTTAAAGGCCGTGGAAGAGTGTAGTGAACGAAATAAAATCCTAACGGAAAAGCTGAAGGAGGACATACAAGTACGACAGGAAACAAATTCAACTCCACGACTCTATAGCGCAGGAACGGGACCATCCTTCGCAGAGATCACAGCCGCTACACAAATCTCAGGAGGACCTGTCCAAAAGCCTTTGCATTCTATTGTCATAACATCAAGGAATGAAAAGGATACGAGTCAAGAGGTCATAACCAAAATGAGAGATGCGTTCGATGCCAAAGATCCAAAAGTTATTGTCGGCTTTAATACAAAAGAGGATCTAGAGCGCGTTAAAAATAAAATTCAAACTGCTGGAAACCTACAAATGGAAGAAGTCCGTAACAAAGACCCACTGATAATTTTAAAAGATGTCCTGTCTTACAATTCCGATGATGACATACTACAGGGCTTACAAAAACAGAACACCCATCTCTTCGGTGACATCCCAACAGACGACATGCGTATTAAATTCAAATACCGTCGTAAGACAAGGAACGAGCATACCAACCATGTCGTTCTGCAGGTGTCCCCATTGGTCTGGCAGAGGGCGACAAGTGTGGGCAAGCTCCATATCGATCTCCAGCGTGTCACAGTGATGGATCAGTCACCTCTGGTGCAGTGTTCGCTCTGCCTTGGGTATGGACACGGCAGATAATATTGCACAACAACAGAACCCCTGTGCAGCAACTGTGGCGATCCGCACATGAGGAGCGAGTGTCCAGCAGTGACATTAGGAGAGCCACCAAGCAGCCGAAATTGCAAACTGGCAAAGCGTGACGACGTGGAGCATAATGCGTTCGACGCCAGCTGTCCTCTCAGGAGGAGATGGGAAAGTTTAGCGAGATCCAGCGTTGCCTATTGCTAAGGGCGACCACGGAGATCCAACGACCCAAACAAAATCGCATGGCTACCAAGTCCTGCAAGCAAACCTCCAGCACAAGAAGCTAGCCACAATAGAGCTCATCCAAGAGGGTACCAAAAGAAAGTCTACCTTTGCATTGGTACAAGAGCCGTACACTGGCAACACCGGGGAGCTCAAATCGCAAAGGGGCATAAGAGTTACTCAAAAAACCAACAACAGGATAGGACCGGTAAAGGCGGCAATAGTTGTCTTTGACAACGACATCACCGTCATAGAAGATCCGTTAAATACCACTGAAAACATAGCTGTTGCTAATTTAAAATGTGACAAATGGAGCGTGACGGTCGTGTCGGTGTATTTTGAGGACACAAAGCCGTTAGAGCCTTACCTCGAAAAATTAAAGGAAATACTTACCCAACACGCGGGCAAGAAACTATTAATTGGTGGTGACTTCAACGCCTGGAGCCCGTGGTGGGCCAGTGTATCCGAAAACCAACATGGAGAGGATCTTGCAGGGGTAATAGAGGAAATGAACTTGCATGTGTTAAACGTGGGCAATGTGCCCACGTTTGACACAGTCAGGGGCGGAAAACTCTACCAAAGTCATGTGGACATCACCTTGGGGGACGACACCATGCTAGGACTGGTTCAGGACTGGGAAGTGAATAAAGGCGTCACGAGCTCCGACCACAACACGATACTTTTTAAAATTCAATTAGGCAAACATTCGAATTCACGGCTTACTGGCACAACTCGTAAGTATAATACAAAAAAAGTAAACTGGGAAGACTTTAAAACCGATTTAAAAAAGAGTACTACTAGAATCAAATTTAAATAAAGAAGTTATTAGAAATATCTCTCAAATACAAAATTTGGACAAAGCAGTAAATAAATATGTTAGTGTTGTGGGAGGAACTTGTGACGCTGTGATTCCCAAAATAAAACAGGGCACAAAGTCAATCTCCAACGCCTGGTGCATAATTACTTTAAGGACAGGAGGGTCAGTTTAAAGTATTCCGGTGTTGAAGTTTCGAGAGAAACTACCAAAGGGTGCGTACAGGGTTCAATTGGCGGGCCCACATTCTGGAACGTTCTTCTCGACCCACTTCTGGACACTATCGCAGAACAAGGCATATACATTCAAGCCTTTGCGGATGATATTGTGCCTGGGCTTCTCCGGTCACTCGATTCCTGACCTGCAACTGCAAGCCGAAAACATCCTAAACCAGGTGAATGACTGGGGTATAAGAAACAAACTAAGATTTGCACCACAAAAAACTAACGTCATGGTTGTGACTAAGAAACTAAAATACAGTGCACCAGTCATTCGCATGGGGGATGTAACAATTCGGGTTGTGGATGAAATAAAACTACTGGGTCTAACTATTGACAAAAAACTCACATTTAATAGTCATGTGGATCAAGTTTGTAGGAAGGCTGCAAATGTCTACAAACAGCTAGCACGAGCAGCAAAGATAGACTGGGGACTCAGCCCGGAGGTGACCAGAACAATATATGTTGCGGTGGTAGAGCCAATCGTTCTGTATGCAGCAAGTGTATGGGCGGATGCCGCACGAAAACTCACTATTCAAAAGAAACTCTTGTCTATACAGAGAGGGTTTGCGCAAAAAATATCAAAAGCATACAGAACGGTCTCTACCAACGCGGCACTCATCTTAACAGGACTTATCCCTCTGGACCTTAGAGTTCAGGAGGCTAAACAACTCTATGAATCAAAACGAGGAAGGCCATTGCCGAGTCTGATTGGAGACCGCCAAGTAGAACGAAAAGTGAGCGCCCGGAACGCAACCCATCCAGCGAAAGAAGTCGTACACCCCTTCAAATGTATAGAAAACTTGCTTCCGGAAACAATTGCAGAAATGCAAATAAACGGAATTCAAATCTTTACAGACGGAAGCAAGATAGAAGGTAAGGTGGGTGCGGCTTTATCATGCTGGCGTGACGGTGTTGAAATTTTGACCAAAAAACTCAAACTTGAGCCCTTCTGCACGGTGTTCCAGGCCGAAATGTTGGCATTGCTAGAATCAACATCGCAAATACTGAAGATGGAAGATGATGAATTCAATATTTTAAGTGACTCGAGATCGGCACTGGAGCTCCTGCAGAGGGATTCCTTCCACCCCATGGCTTTCGAAGTGAGTAGAAATATAGCCAAAATTACCAATCAAGGCAAAAATCTTCAACTTTTTTGGATAAGAGCCCACGCCGGGACACAAGGAAACGAGAGAGCTGACGAGCTCGCAAAAGAAGCAGCTCTAAAACTAAAAATAAAAGCGCACTACACTGACTGCCCCGTTTCATTCGTGAAGAGGAGCCTCCGGGAGGCAACTGTTCGCGATTGGAATGAGAGATACAAAAAGGCTGAAACCGCAGCCACTACCAAGGTCTTTTTCCCCGATGCCATCGCAACGTATAAAGAAATCAAAAAATTACCACTGACACCTAGACTTGTCCAAGTTTTAACTGGTCACGGAGGGTTTGCAGATTACTTATATCGTTTCAAATGTAAAGACAAACCAGATTGCATCTGCGACCCTGACGTGCCAGAAACCACGTTTTGACAGAATGTCCACATAAGATAATGTATTGAAATTTAGTTGTAAGGTGCATACTGAATTATGTACATTATAATTAAAGTATATGTACTAAAATAAGCAAACAAAAAAAAAAAAAAAAAACATAAAAAGAAAAAAAAAATGTAGATAAGATTATACGACAAGAATTGCCTTTAATACCAGCTTCTTTTATATATATATATATATAAGGTACTCTATGATAAGGAAATAGGATAAGTTCAGAATAAAGCCCGTAGATTGATAAAGACAGAGACTTAAGTCCCTGGCAGATTAGCATAGGAGAAAACCGGCAAACGGGGGTTTTTAGCCGGTAAGAGTCCGGCACTACCTGGGTTTCCCTTCCCAGGTGTCCATGATGGATTTTCCCCCGTTTGCCGCTTTTCTTAGACAGATTAGAAAAAAAAAAAACAAAAATCTAACATAACCTAACCTAACCCAAAAAAGGCCCCCGGCTACGATGGTTTTACCGCCGACATATGCTGCAATGCCATCAAAAGTTGTCCCGAATTGTTCTTGGCCTTATTTAATAAGTGCATGGAACTCTTGGAAAGCAGCTACAGTGGTGGTACTACGGAAGCCGGGAAAAGACAACTACAGTGTTCCCAAGTCCTACAGACCAAATGGCCTACTGCCTCTGCTAGGCAAGATCTTCGAAAAGATGGTCGTTCAGCGCCTCAAGTTCCATCTGTTGCCAAGGATGAGTACTCGCCAGTACGGGTTCATGCCACAGAGGAGTACCGAGGACTCCCTCTATGCCTTAATCCAGCACATTCGCACAAAACTGGACGAAAAGAAAATTACTACAATAGTATCTTTAGACATAGAGGGAGCCTTCGACAGCGCCTGGTGGCCAGCAATAAGAATCCGACTAGCTGAGGAAAAGTGTCCTGTAAACTTGAGGCGAGTGATGGATAGTTACCTGAAAGATAGGAAGGTCAGAGTAAGATACGCTGGTGAGGAACATTGCAATGGCACCAACAAGGGTTGCGTCCAGGGATCCATTGGTGGACCAATCCTGTGGAACCTTCTGCTGGATCCTCTTCTCAAGGACTTGGACGGAATGGGAGTCTATTGTCAGGCATTCGCTGATGACGTCATTATAGTTTTAAACGGGTATACTGCACAGGACGTGGAGAGGCAGGCAGTGACGGTTCTCGGGCATGTGTTGGCGTGGGGTGTCGACAATAAACTCAAATTCGCACCGCATAAAACAAATGCAATGACTATCACGCGAAAACTTAAATATGACACACCACGCCTCCACATGGGTGGGGTCGATATTGTCATGTCACGTGAAATAAAAATACTTAGCGTTACCGTTGACAACAAGCTGACTTTTAATGCACACGTCACGAATGTCTGCAAAAAGGCATTGGGAATTTATAAACAGCTGTCTAGGGCTGCAAGGGTGAGTTGGGGCCTACACCCGGAAGTTATACGCACTATATACTTAGCAACCGTGGAGCCAGTGATTCTTTATGCTGCTAGTGTGTGGGCACCAGCCGTCCGAAAACTGGGGATGATGAAACAGCTTCATGTTGTCCAGCGAGGAATAGCGCAAAAACTATGCAAAGCCATGGGGTCCCATCCGGAACAACAGTAAATAGCTTTTACAAAATATCAATAGATGGCGCTACGGGTATCGATTTGTAAATCAACAATTAAAAACTAAGGAACATAGTGACAGAAAATAAATATTTAATAACATAAATAAACCATAGCACACCTACACACGAAAAATCGATAAAAAAGTTATTTTAAATATTTATTTGATTAACTGCTAAGTGGCAGCATGTTGGCAGGAATTGGTACTACGCGGAGCCACAACACGGTCAACTGGGCTCAATTTGTCACAAAGTGCGTTAAGTTTTAAGCGTGCATTGATAGATGTCGCTGTCATCTTTTTTTTTTTTTTTTTCCAATTCGTCTCATTTTGTAATTGAGACAGGCTAAAGCTTTTCGCCATACCGCCTATTCATTCCGTTAACTGTCGTAGTGTTTTAAAATTAACTTCTTTCGTAATATATTTTAAGTCAAATCATAGAAAATATTTCTTTCGTAACCATTTTAATGTACTTCTTTCGTATTTGTTTTCAAGTCAAATCCATTCAGTTTTGTCTTCTTTATTATTTTAATTAGTCAAAATTCTCACTATGTCCAAGGGTTGTGTCCTCGGAACAATAACTAAAGGTCATATCAAATCATTTATATCTCATATCCAGTTTAAAAACGTATTTTTCGCATTTCCTCTTAATGTTCTGTTAATTAGTTTTTTTTATTTTATTTTTTAAGTTTTCTTTTATTATTTACATTTATTTTTATATTTCATTTACAGTATTTATTATAAATTTATGTATGTACAAATATGTTTCACTGTTTTTTAAAAGTGTTTTAATGCACAGCGGGACCAAATCAGGTGCACCATAAATTCGAAGAAGCTCATCCATTAGCACAAGGCGCTGAATGCCAAAAGATGGGCAGTTAAATATAATATGATCTATTGTTTGAATTTCTTGCAAATTACAATGTTCGCACAAATTAGTGTCGACTAACCTTAAACGATGAAGCTGGAAATTTAACCTGCAATGCCCAAAACGTAGACGACATATAGTAACATAATATCTCCTATCATTATAACAATTACTTCTAGAGAACCACGGTGTACTATTTATTTGAATATCTAAAGCAAAGTACCACAAACCTTTATTTTCAACTTGCGTAAAATTATACCAGTGACCACCCCATTTCTCACACATTCTACGTTTTAAAACACTTATAGCATCTGTGAATGGTATTGAGATACCGACACTACGATCGGTACTACATTCATCTACATTTACAATAGATTTTGCCAAAAAATCAGCTCTTTCATTACCTATAACACCGATATGTGAAGGAACCCAAATAAAATCTACATAAATGCCGAAAGTGGCAAGTTCATCCCACACTTCCTTTATGGAATAAATGATGTAATTAGTTGAAGCTTTAAATTTATTATTTGCCAGATTCTTTAAAACACTCATACTATCACTAACTACAGCCCATTTAACGTTCAAAGCTCTTCGACGTTTTATTTCTTGTAAGGCATATAAAATAGCCACAGCCTCCGCAGTAAAAATACTTGCATTTTTATCAAGTTTATGACCAAAACCCAATTTTGAATCTGGTTCAAAAAGAGCAAAGGCAACGCTTTCATCATTTTTGGAGCCATCTGTATAAATAAATTTATAACCAACAAATTGAGATAACATCTCGTAAACTTGTTCTTTAGTAGTTAATTCAGAATCTACGAAAGTTTTAATAGGCGGAAATTTACTATTAAATAACCCTTGGTAACACGGTAAAAGTGGAGTAGATTTAAGATTCAAACTGGCGAATAACTGTAATAGAGACATAAAACCGTGCATTACAAACATAGATAAACCAACAACAGCTACTGCATTTTTTAGATTTTGAATAAGACTATTATTAGATGAACTTAATAGTTTAAGAATGAATCTTTCTTTTAGATAGGTAAATCGTATTTCAATAGGAAGTAATCCACATTCTATTTGCAAAGCGCCAATGGGAGTGGATCTAAATGCACCCGTTATGATCCGCTTGCAGTTGTTTTGTATTTTGTTTAACCTATCAACATATTTTTTATTTACAGCAAACGACAGGAAACTATATTCAAAATGACTACGAACTAAAGATTTGTACAGTATTAACAAAATTTTGGGATCAGCGCCCCAGTAAGTGGCGCATAAAGACTTTAATATATTACAAGCTTTATTGGCTCTTGATACAATCATATTTACATGATCCTTCCAAGAAAGATTACGAGTGAACAGTACGCCCAAGAATCTTGCCTCAGAAGCAATTGGTAACGGAACATTTTTATATTTTACAATAGGCAAAATTGGACACTTCTTACCAAAAACAACAACCTTGGATTTCAACGGATTTACTTCCAAATTAAGATAGTTAAAGTATTGATTTAAGTTATTCAATGCATCAGTAACCACTTCAGCAAGTTGACCTTGATTGGTACCCGATGCATAGACAATCAAATCATCTGCAAATTGAAGATTTTTTACTTTTGGTCCTAAAATCAAGTTTAAACGACGAATATACAAAATAAAAAGTAAAGATGATAAAATACCACCCTGGGAACAACCTATAGAAGATAACCTAGGCCCATATAAATGTCTTTCATATTTTACAAAGACTTTTCGTTCGGACATGAAATTTGCAATCCAGTTAATCAGCTTTGGAGGGATTCCTATTGACAATAACTCTTGACAAAGAATAGAGGGATTCACACTATTAAATGCACCAGATATATCAAAGAAGACGGACAATAATGAACTATAACAAGACAAGCTACGTTGTATGTCGAGATGAAGTTGACAAATACTCTCGCGTGCCGAACGACCTCTCCTAAAACCAAACTGATTTGCAGGCAGTATATTGTTTTTCTCAACATAAAATTCTAAACGTTGTTTTAATAATTGCTCAAATATTTTACCTACACATGAAGTGAGGGCTATTGGCCTATATGAATGATGCTGAAATTTAGGTTTATCTGGTTTAATTATCGGAACAAGACAATCAGTTTTCCAATCGGCTGGAATTTCGTTACTTTCCCATAGCAAATTCAAAATTTTCAAGAAAATCTCTAAAGAATTGTTATCAAGATTTTTAAACATTAAATAAGGAATTCCATCTAAACCAACAGCAGTATTTCTGCGGGAAAAAATTGCAGCCTTAAGCTCTTGCAAAGTGAAATTATCAATGAGAAAACAGTTTTCTAAATTTATATTATTATTTGTGTAGTCAAAATCAGTTCTATTCGGAACTAAATCTGGGGTATATTTCTTTAGAAAATCCAACACCCAGCCATTCTCACCACCTCCGGGGTGAAAATAACTGTTGTTAAACTTTTTCATAAACTTCCAAATTACTGACAATGGAGTACATCTATTAAAGGACTTACATAAAGCTTCCCAACTATTTTTTCTTTCTATTTTTAATGTTATTTTTTTAAGTGCACGGAGCCTTTTGAACTCCAAATAATTAATCTCAGAAGGATCATATTTAAAGTGCAAATAAGCTCTCTTGAAATTTAAAACTGCCTCATTACACTTATCATTCCACCAAGGAAGCGTCGGTTTTTTACTAACTCTTTCCTGACAAGGTTGATTCAAAGATTCAGACTCAACATAACCAGAAATCGATCTCTTTATTGCTAAACGAAGAATGTTCCGAAAAATTATATACGCATCCTGAGCAGGATACGCCTCAAGATGAAAATCATTTAATAAAGATTGTACGTTTTGAGAGTACATTTGCCAATTCACCTTTTTAAAATTTGGGTGAGTGGGCAAATGTTCAGTGTTTGCGCAGACATTTTGGTTTATATTGTAACTATTACCATTAACACAAAGTTTTAAAATTATAGGAAAATGATAGCTTGTACCAAGCGGGGTATCGAAAACAGACCAATCACAACTAATTGCCAACGATGAAGAAATCAACGATAAGTCTAATGCATTGGAACGCCATATTAAAGAGCCAACAGTAGTTACTTGACCATCATTCAGCAGGACTAAATCATCATTATTTTCAATCAAATCAAGAATATCCCTTCCACGAGGAGAGTCTTCACTACACCCCCATGAAGTGTGATGTGCATTAAAATCACCTGCAAAAATCATTGGACTTGGAATCGATTTAATTAAAGCATTCAGTTTAATTTTACTAAAATTAGGAGTGCAGTTCAATGGGCTATAAAAAGCTAACTATACTTATCTGCTGCTTATTAACTGTAATAGATATGCAAATATTTTGGAGAGAATCATCAAAAAATGTGTCAATCTTAGAATATGAAATACTATTATGGACTAAAATAGCTACACCATTATGTGTATTTCCACAATCATTACGTTCTATATTATAATGTTTAATTTTAAATTGCTTAGAAGACTTAAGCCATGTTTCTTGTATTATTGCGATATGAATATTGTGCTCATAGAGAAATTGAGTTAAAACATGTTTATTGCTTATTATAGACTGGGCGTTCCATTGAATTATATTTAAAGTATCCATTATTTAGTTGAAGAAGAATTCTTAACGCTTTCTTGCAAAGCTTCTCGTATAGAGCCTGCAGTAATACTTGTATTATTTTTCATTTTATTGTTTAAAAGTTTTGTTATCGTATTTAATAGAATAGTCATGAAAATTTCGGATTTCATCATGTTACTTATTTGATTGTCAATAGTTTTGGATGCCAGCTGAGGAAATGCTTGTTCGTTAAACAGATCGGAAAATTTCGCAGTTCTAGACTTTACTCGGTTTTCTTCAATTTTTGTTTTTTTAATCGGACATGCCGAAGAAACCGCAATATGATTTCCCTTGCAATTAACACATTTCGCTTCTTTAGTATCGACTGAACATACTTTAAAATTATGATTTTCTGCACATATAGAGCACACGTCAGAGTTGTGACAAAACTTTGCAATGTGTCCATAAGCAAGGCATTTAAGACATTGTTTAACTGGTGGAATGTACATACCAACTTTATGACGCCACGAGTCCAAGTAGACGTAATCCGGCAATTGAGTGGAGGCAAACGTAACCGCCACTGTCTGCGTTGGCTCATAAGAGACTGAGTTACCTACACGTACTCGGCGCATAAAACGACGAACCTGAATGACATTTCTTGAACTGCCTATTAGAGAGAAAATTTGTTGGTTCGAATAATCAACAGGGACTGACTTTAGAACACCTGTGACCTCTGTGTCTCCCGCAGGAATCGTTGCTTTGAACGAAAGTCCACTCAAAAGTTTTTTATTTGAAATGAATACGTTGGCGTTGTTGAATAGATCAAAAGTGACACCCACTTTGAATCTATTGATTGGTCTTAGATGCATTAAACCAGACACGCAATGCTCTCGTATGGCTTTAGAAAGAGCCAAACGATCCTTGTCCGTGAATGGCTTGGATTCGTCTACATGCGACAAAAACACAATAAATTCGCTCTTTTTTGAGTTTTCTGGATACTTCCTGGTATGTCCGGGGGTCTTATATATTTTATATTTGTCCTCGGATCGTTGTTGTTGCCCATGTTCACCAAGTGGTTGTTTCTGCTTGGGCTCACGGTGTTTCAGATCCAGTAAGGAGTCGTCCGTGTCCGAAGGTCCCGAAGACTCCGAGAACGGGGGATCCATCATCACATTCAACGAAGGTGGAGGTTCCTCCGATGATTTTGGTTTTTTTCTCTTCCCCATGTTGGGGAAGAATTAACTTTACACATCTATTGTACAATTAACTATTTACACTATATACAACAAAATTAATGCGTGAAAACTAATTTTAAATATATTTCACAAAGCAAGATCACAAAATTGCGCCTTTTCGGTGACAAGGTTCCCGCCTTTTTTTTCTCGCTGTCATCTTGCGAATGAGCTCGTTTTTCTATTTCAATTTTGTATGCCGTTACTTTATTTCAAATACTTAATTATTTTAAAAAAATAAGAATTATTTAAAAAAATATGACAACAATTCAACATTAAACGAATAATAATAATTTATTACATCTTATTGCTCATATAGATCAGTAAACTATTTATTTTCGTTTTATTTACTATAACGAATAGCACAATATTTGTGAAAAAAAAAACGCGATACCGAACTTGGGACGACGTAAAGTTTGATTTGCTTTTGCGACGATCCTGAGTTGTATGCGCATACGTTCTTTGGTGATTCTTTATTAATTTGTGATCTGTGCTTTGAATTTGGACTTGACGACGCTTCCTACGACGAACTGACACTGGCTATCCCAACGGACATCGAGATTTGCTTCAACGATGACCAAGGGCTTGTTATTACGGATTAAGTTGTGTGCACTACAATAGGAACAAAACGATAATGCCACCCCATAAATGTGCATATTTCAGATGTGAAAACACCTCGGACAAAAAATCTATGTTTCGTTTCCCTTGGAATAACAGAAATCGATTAAATGTATGGCTTAACAATTGTGGTAAGTTTGTGTTCATTTACTTTCATCACACATCTTTGGCAAAACTAAAACATGTTCATATGCGCACACCAACGTCTGTCTTGTAGAAACATTCTTTATTGAGAGTTCGAATATTAGGTATGACAGCAATTTCTGTTAGTGTTCAGTTCAGTTTCAGAAAACTAAAACATTTTCTTTTTTGCACTGTCATAGATCTTGTAGTTACTACTTGATAGAATAAAATGTTCTACGTGAGAAGTGTCACATGCATGATTAATGGCATTTACGACTTACGTACATCCATATAATCACGCCTTTATCCCTAATGGGGTAGGCAAAGCGTAAATGACCTAAACATAGGTCATTCTGCCAAGTCTGACGAAGTTTAGAGGGTTATTTAAGATAGATTCGTAAGTATATTGCTGTAGTGACAGATTGTCAGCCCATCGCTTAAATTGCAATATACAGAAACCCTCAAATCACTTAGCTGGTTTTTACATCATGCCCAGGAGGAAATGCAGCTGGCACATTCTATCTTTTTCCCTCGCTCCCAATCCAGCATGGAAGATCCAAGATGAAGATATACCTACCTACATACCTATTTTTCAATAGTATCTAACTTTATTGGTCTCAGGTGCTAAACTTATTTATTAACTTATTAATACTTATTATTTAAGAAGGGGAGGCCTTTGCCCAGCAGTGGGTCACAGTTGGCTAGTAATAATAATAATTTAACTACTGTGTATGAAAATACCTAATTATTATTCACACAATCATAAATATCATAATCCACTAGGTGCTGTTGTATTGCACTTGACCAACAACTGAGAGATATCATTGTCTCTTTCCAAGTGTTGATGTGCAATATTAAAGGCCCCTTACTGTACTTAACAAGAAGGCAGTACTGTACAAAGTTATCAGTTTGATGAAAATGAAATAGCAGTGGCTAAAAGCATTCACAGTAAGGTAAATTGAGTGTTATTAGTAGGTCAGAAACTTCAAATTGGATATTTTCACTTCTTGTACTGTTCTAAAATAAATTGTGACTTACAAGTTACAATAAGGTGAATCATTCTTTAATATCTTGTGAATTTAATCAATCACTTACTGCACACAAACATTTATGTCCTCCGGAATAGACAAGTTCTTATGTTTGGTGCGGTGCACATGGGGATAGTAATACAAATAAACATGTAATAATTTTATTCTGTATATGCAATTAGATAGTAATAATACTATTAATTATTAAAAATATGCTTCTATGTTGGACTAGGAACAATAGAAAAACATAGAATGTGCCATATGCATCTTCTCCCCCGGCATATTGTAAAACCTGTCAAGGGATTTCTGTTGTTTGGGTAGTTGACACTCTGCCTACCCCATTAGGGTTACAGGTGTGATTGTATGTATGTATGTACCTACTAATTAAAAATAATGAAGGTGAAAATGAGATGGATAACCCTTCATTTAAATAATATTATAGTTCTATATAATTTTAATATTTTCTACAGCTCTCCAATTTACGATAAGATATTTATTACAAATTATTATATCATCCCAATAACCCAGCTTTTAGGTTATTGTATGTCCAAATAAATTATTATTCTCATCTTATATTGTGCAAAAATTAGAGTTTCAAAAAATAATGTATGATTATTGTTTATTCTTTTTTTTTATGCATTTTTATTTTGTTTTAGTCATGGTTGTCATCCAATAGCTAAATTTGAAATACGGGCCATTGAGTGTACTTGATTTGGTACTGCACAGTGCACATGCCTTAATATGAGTAAACAGAAATAGGTGCCAGTGTAGTAGATGGACTTATTTTTACTAAACAGGAAATCTTTAATTGTTGCACTATTAAACTAATTGTTCACCTTAACAGGTTCACCTAATCATGTCGCACTAAAAAATCTAAACATGTTCACTTAAACGTTCCCATGATAATCTAATCGTTCACCTAAAAAATAATTGCTCATTTAAAATATTAAACGTTCACCTAATAAATAGCACCACCGGTGGTACACGTCACCTAAATAGCGAACAGCTTATTGCACCACCGTTGGTACACGCCTCGAGACTGGCGATAGCTACTGCACCACCGTTGGTACACGCCTTCAGACTGGCGATAGCTAATGCACCACCGTTGGTACACGCCTCCAGACTGGCGATAGCTAGTGCACCACTGGTGGTACACGCCGCCAGGCTGGCGATAGCTAGGGCACCACCGTTGGTACACGCCTCCAGACTGGCGATAGCTAGTGCACCACCGATGGTACACGCCGCCAGGCTGGCGATAGCTAGTGAACCACAGTTTGTACACGCCTCCAGACTGGCGATATCTAGTGCACCACCGGTGGTACACGCCTCCAGACTGGCGATAGCTAGTGCACCACCGGTGGTACACGCCGCCAGGCTGGCGATAGCTAGTGCACCACAGTTGGTACACGCCTCCAGACTGGCGATAGCTAGTGCACCACCGGTGGTACACGCCTCCAAATTGGCGATAGATAGTGCACCACTGGTGGTACACGCCTCCAGACAGGCGATAGCTAGTGCACCACTGGTGGTACACGCCTCCAGACAGGCGATAGCTAGTGCACCACCGGTGGTACACGCCGCCAGGCTGGCGATATCTAGTGCACCACCAGTGGTACCTCCAGCAGTTGGCCACTTCCATGATGATAAGGCCTTCTCCAGAATTTGACCACCTCGAGTAGTATACCACGAGTATCTGGCCACCTTTAGCAGCTGGCTACCTCCAATAGTGAACAAATGGGAATAAAAAGGAAAATATAATTAAGTGAACAATCTAGTAGTTTAGATGAACAAAAGGGAATAAATAAGTGATCATAATGCATTAAATAGTGCCACGAATTGGATTTTTTAGGTAACCAAAGTTATGTGAACATGCTAGTATTTTAGGCGAACGAAATGGGAATAATTAGGTGAATATTTAAATATATGCCTTATTAAACTGACAGGATTATAATGTGTTCATCTAAAATGACTGCCGCCCTTTTATGTTCGCTAATTTTGGTTAATAGATTGTTAAATGAATGCTTATATCTGGCTTATATCGAATGGATCTGGACGGAAAAGTCGGAAGCACGAATATAAGCTAGAAGCCGTGTCGTCTGCAACTCCGAATCAAGGCCTTTGAAACCCTTAACTCCCTCTACTGATACGCGGTTTTCACACTGGCTCAGCGCTACGTCGTCGCATTGGGCAGATAGTATGCACTCCGTTGCATACCCAGTGTGAACACTGCCATAGACTGTCCTACAGTATATCTGGAAAGCCAAGTAAAATATTCCCAATGAAGACAGAATTGGGTTTTGATATATGTAATTGTAAATAGTTTTCCATTCAATCGTCAATAAAATAAAGTATTATATTTTTACACATGTTTACCACTGGATTCCACGTGCTTGACAATTTAAACCTATCTTCTCTATTGAAGTTTTTGTACTTTGTGATTTCAATAGCTTCACTTACCATTCTTGGTATATAGTGGCGTTCTGTCGATAACACTTTTGGGTCATGCAATTCGATCCAGTGGTTTGAACCAGACTCTAACAAGTGCTCGGCTATGGCTGACTTATGAACTTCATTGTTTTTCACTGCCCTTATGTGCTCTTTGACACGTGTAGAGATGGTACGCTTGGTTTGACCAATATAAGAACTTCCACAACTACAATCTATCTTATACACACCTGGACACTCTAATGGAAACTTATCTTTGGGAGAACGCAAGAATTGTGATATTTTCTTGACTGGAGTGAACACCGTTTTTACGGAATACTTATCCAAAATTCGTCCAATCTTATCAGTGACTCCTTTCAGGTACGGTAGAAATGCAGCTCGACGTTCCACCTTGGACACTGATTTACTGGTGTTACTTTTAGGAGGTTGGATATTACTCTTGTAGCCATTTTTCACTAGTACGCGTTTCACATGTTCCAGTTCCTCATCCAGATGTTCTGTGTCGCAAAGATCAAAAGCGCGATTTGTTAGAGAGGTAACTACGGAGTTCAGATGTCGCGGATGGTGGTGTGAGGTTGCTTGCAGATAACGGTCGGTATGCGTCGGCTTCCTGTACACAGTATGACTTAGAGTGCCATCACTTCTGACTGACAGTTTAATGTCAAGGAAAGCTAATGACCTATCATTTTCTGATTCCACCGTGAAACGTATGTTTTTATGGATGGAGTTGAGATGCGACAAACATTGCTGCATAGTGTGGTCATCACCTTCTAATATACAGAATACATCATCCACATATCTCTTCCACAGTTTTATCGATATTGGTGCATTGTCAATGGCAAGATCTTCAAAGTATTCCATCCACAGATTTGCCACTACTGGAGCAACTGGGCTGCCCATTGCTACACCATCAATTTGTTGATAGAACTGACCTTGGTATACGAAATAGCTGGAGGATAAACAATGTTCCAGAAGTTTGCCGTATTCCATCGGGATATTATTACGTTCCAAAACTTTCGTCACCACTCCTAGGCATTCAGACACAGGTACATTAGTGAACAATGACTCAACGTCAAAACTCACCATTTTATCATGTTCTGTTATCTTAGTATCTCGTAGAAGGCTAACGAAATGTCGCGAATCCTTGATATATGATGAGGTTCTCCCGACCAATGGTTGTAGGACGCTAGCCACATGTTTCGCCAAAAAATAAGTTGGAGAATCAATTTGACTTACTATCGGCCGTAACGGAATATGCTTCTTATGTACTTTCGGCAAACCATAGATTTTAGGTGGTTGGGGCGTACGTGGTCTGAGGAGATAGTTACATACCTCTTCAGGAATAGCTTCCGAACACTCTTTTATTAACTGTCTGGTCTTTAAAATATCGGGAACTCATAAAATAATTTAAATCGCGGTAAGAAACCCGTAAAATGTCTTATAGTTATAGTGGAACATTCTATGTTTTAGTCGCTTCCAATCAAGAATCAAGAAATAGGTATCTAGTTATTTTTTACAATTTATTTTAGGTAATTTAACCATCACACATCTGCCACCTGAAAAATTACGATGCCGATATTTATGTATTGACCATTTCGATGGCAAATATATAAGAACACTATCTGGCAACAGAAAGTGGATAATGCGGAAAAGAGCTGTGCCATAACCATACCAGGCTCCAGAGACAGTACATGAGTCACGACCGCACACACCAGGTACGCATAATTTAATTTATTCTTAAATTGGTATTGCGATACTTTACCAGTACAATTTTTTTAGTCAAGTCAGTAACGAGCTCTCACATTATACATACATACATACATAACGTCACGCCTCTTTCCCATACATTATAGATGAGTTTAGTTACCGCACTTCGAGTTTTTACAGTAACACTTATTTTTTACATCGAAAACTGATCGGCTTACTTGTTTGTATTAAAAGGAGGGTTAGTCCTCGACATTTCGATCCTATACGAGGATCTTTATCAGGAGATCTTCATCTTCAATATGAATAACACTTATTTATCGTTTAGTGTTAAAATAGTCTACATATTTTTTATTTCAGTTTCGCCTGAACTAAAGGTTCTGACACCGACGAAGGTCTACAGAAATAAAAGAACTCAAGAGCCGAATCCAATAGACGAAGACACTAATCCAACACAATACGCAGAAGCATGGAGCACCCCAAAAAGAAGAAGAAAAGAAAACGATACACCAAAATGTAAAAAGCTCAAAACCTTATTAGCTAAAACCAATAAAAAACTCAAACGTAAATTAACTAAAAATACCGCACTTCAAAATAAAATCGGTACAAAGAAAGTGAATATAGATACTTATGAATTTAAAAGTGAATCAAGAAAATTAATAACCAAAATGCAATTAAGAAAAACAAATTCAAAGAAACAATGGACGGAGAAAGAAAAAAAATTGCATGTCTTTATATTATAAATCACCAGCTGCCTATAAATTCATGTTGAATTCTGGAATAGTTTTGGCTACTCCGTCTACAATTCAACGGTGGCTTCAGGAAACTAATTGCCTACCTGGGTTAAATGATGAAATATTTGATAATATTAAAAATAAATTTGCACAAAAATCGATTAAAGAAAGATCATGTGCTGTTTGTTTTGATGAAATGAGTATTATGGTTGATTTAGAATACACAAGTAAGTATGATTTGATTGAAGGGTTTGAAGATTTTGGTGGTGGTGATAGAAATCAATCAGAAGCCAATATGCACTTGTTTTTGTTGCCAGAGGGATTTATAGTAATTGGAAAATCCCTCTGGCATATTTTCTATCTTCCAAAAGTGTTGATTCAGTAAAATTAGAAACAATCGTTGATTCTGTAATTAATAAATTATTTGAATGTGGGTTGATTCCAAAATTAACTGTGTGTGATCAAGCCTCGACAAATGTTAAAATGATTAAAAATAAAGGCGCATCAGTTATCCATTTTATTTTATTAATAGGCATAAAATTTACGCAGTTTTTGATACTCCACATTTGATTAAAAATATCAGGAATAATTTGATTAATAATGATTTTTCATTAGATGACAATGAAATTTCTTTTAATGATATAATCAAAGTTTATGAAATTGATAGAAATAACAAAAGTAAATCATTAAGAAAATTGACGCCAGTGCACATGAATCCAAACAATTTCCAAAAAATGAAAGTAAAACTCGCGACGCAGACTCTCAGTGATTCTGTTGCTGGAGCTATTAGGACTGCAATCGACAGCGGAGAATTAAAAAGTAGTACCGCAAAACACACAGCTGATTTTGTTCAATTATGTAATGATTTGTTTGATTGTCTCAATTCAAAAAAATAAATTTGATCCCAATCCGTACAGATGTGCAATCACAAGAAACTTAAATTCCGTCGTTAATCAAACTTTAATTAAAAGCAAAGAAATTTTCTGCAGATAAAAAAAAAAATACGTTTAATAAAAATAAACAAAAACAATTTACCCGTCCCCCATGTTTTGATGGTATGATTCAGACAATCAATGCGGTACTACAATTCTCCGCTGAAGAATTCACAGAATCTGGTGTCAATTTTCTAATAACTTATAGATTAAATCAAGATGTGATTGAAAATTTATTTGGAATCTATAGAATCAAAGGTGGCTGCAATAAAAACCCATCATCAAAAGCTTTACGATCAATGTTCCAATCAAATTTACTTAATAATTTAATGAAATTTGATCATACAAATTGTGAATCAGACCAAGCAACGTTCGTACCCACTCAGCAAAAAAATACACAACACACAGAATCCCAACCTTCAACATCATCATCTGTAACACCTTATTGTAATACGCAACAACAAGGTATTACCGATGACGATCTTGACAGGTTTTTTCAGAACCATTTCGTGAGGTACCAGGAAGTTCCAAAGTAATCACAAATTCGGAAGAACCATGCAATTCTTCCGAACGTGAAGTTACATTAGAAATATGTTCAGTTGTGTATTTTGCTGGGTGGCTGGGTAAATCATGTATTGATAAATTTAATTGTTTAGACTGTAAGACAATTTTAATAAAAGATCAAGTTGATTTGACTGATAAAAAACAATTATTGTTGATTAATAAAACATATTCCAGCATCAGAACACCCACCCTGAAATCACCTAGTGTTTCAGCTGGTTAGTAAAATGTCAGATTTTTACAGTAAAAATATAACTGAATTATACAAAAATAATTTAGTAGCTAATTTAATGCTAAATCTGAAGAATGAAATAAACGTCCCAGATGATTACCATGATTTTAATCACTTTGATTATTTGATTAAGAAATTATTAGAAGTAAAGATCCATGATTACTGCAAATCTCGTAAGAAATCATTAAGGTCCGCATCGAAATTAAGAATCCTCCAAAATAAGTAAGTTTTATCGCGTAGGGAATCCACTATTACAAAATAACTATCAATGTTCCGATCAAAATCGTACATCGTTAATCCCGCGTCATAAGCATCACATGACGCGGGATGATGATGAGGGATTAACGATGTACGATTATATTTATCAGCGCCTTAATTTTATTATTTTGTAATAGTAGATTGTGTTGGAATCAAATATACGTCAAATCGGAACTGCTAAATGTTAATCCAACTAGTGACCAGTCAGATTTTGCTAATAAAATCGATAGTAAAAATAGATAGTAAAAAAAAAACCTATTTCGCGCACTTACAGGTGTGCACTCTACATTTAGAGCTCTGAAGTTTGGCATCGGTTCACACGGGTGTGCACTGACCACTTGACGGATTAATCCTGCATCATCACCCCGCGTCATGTCATGCTTATGATGAGGAATGATGATGCGGGATTAACGTTTAGCAGTTCCAACTATACACATTTTTGATTCCAACAATAAGCATGATTATTTGATTGCATGAATTATTTGATTGCCAAATGAATTTGATTTTAGACATACAGCACATAATGTAATTAAAACACACACCTCCAGGCAACTGAAGGCACCGTTAAGAAGTCCAACCCCCTCAGTTTGACAGAGCGCCGCGGAATTCCATAAAGTTAATTTACCTTTCATATTACATCGGATGATAGGGACAGTATACCGTATCAGAAACTGATAGGGGTTGTTCAGTCAACGTAATTGAACAACTTTCACCAGGAAATTCGTCCAGGAGACGTTTTTTTGTCTTTCCCATACAAAATGAACACTTCGATCAGACAATAAAATCTTTTCATTTCCTGTAAGAATTTTCTGGTGATGGTTCTTTATTAAGCTTGACTGAGCAAACCCTATCAGTTTTCGTTACGCTGTCCCTTACACCCTGTTTGTTACACTTAATTTAATTAAATTCGTACAAAAATAAAACAAATTATGCATTTCTACCGCGCGGCACGCATGCACACTCCGACGTTCGCCGTAGGTACACTGCCGTCGCCCCACACCGCGCCTCGCTCTCGCCCGACCGTGCTGCCGGGCCTTAGTGTGAGTGCCGTTGAGTTACTTGTTTTTGTTCGAAGAAATTATTAAAAAAACAAAAATGTGTGTATTGTCTTGTATATCACTAATACATTACGTGGTTAAAAGGAACGCAGTACTTTATTTTTCACCCTGTAATTTACTAGCTGCAGTTTACAGTTTAAGGTTATAGTTATAACTAGTTTGACTTGTTAAACCCCATCCTCACTGCACCTCTTGCTTGTTACTTCTAAAGTACTAATCGATAAAGAATCTCAATAAATAATAAATAAGTTGTAACTAGCGAGAACCCCTTTTGAGTCGTACGCTACAGACTGGACATGAGTCTCGCAGCAGGGATGACTAGTAGGTAGAGATTTAAAGCGGTAGAATTACCCCGGTAAAATACGGTTAAAACGTAATTTACCGTATAATATGATATTTTACCGTAACCGTATTTTACGTTACATAAGATTCAGTAAAAAACGTATTACAGGACCACTTAAAAAATATGGCAACAGCATTGTGTTTACAGACACAGATACATACCCTGGGTAAGATACCTAGTGACTACGTTGAACTGAACAACTTTTCTCAAACTAAAAGACTTCTCGAAACTGAACAAGTTTTCTCATACTGAACATTTTTTCTCAAATTGTTTTTTTTTTTCAAAATTGAACAACTAAATTTAAAACTGAACAAGTTTTCTCAAACTTAACAACTTTGCCAATAATTGAACAACCTTCTCAAAACTGAACAACTTTCCTCAAATCTAAAACTTTCCTCATCTCTAAACACCTTATCTTAAAATTAAACAACTTTTCTAAACACTGAACAATTTTTCTCTTAATAATCAAGTTTTCACTTCATAAATGTAGGGAGACTGGGGATACTTGATCCCCCACTTATATTTCATCCTCTTGCCGAAACAATAAACGTCAGAATTAAAACCTTTTTATAGCAAACTGTTGGCATCTCACTGCTTTCTCCAAATTTATTTAAAATTGTTTATTCAAAGTTCATTAAAAACCATATTAATATTTTATATTCTAATCCTGGCACTAAAATCAAGAAAACCATTTAAAAAGTATTCAGAAAAACATCGACGCGCGGGAGCGGGTGATCGGCCATTCTACGCAATAACGTCAGTTCGTTCGGCAGTGGAAAAACAAAATATTGTTAATACTCGTATAAATAAAAGGAATTCTGTTTAAATTAAGCAGCAGTATAATTGTACGAGACCCTGTTAACAATCAGAAGTGGTAAGACAGTTGGAAAACGCCCAAAGGTATGATAAACTTTATATACGGTATTAGGTATTCGTAATTTTCTACAATGTTGTTGTCTTTTCTTTCTTATTTTACATCTATAAATTAACTTATAATACAAGTAAGTTTTAAATTATAAAAATACATGTACTAAAACATAACGTTTGAACAGTAAAAAAAAAAAGTAAACAAGGTTATAATTATAATCCTATCAAGTTTACGTGCAATTTGCCGTTGTAAATTGAAAGTACAACTGGCAGAATTAAAAAGTCACTTGTTTACGTCGGTAGTGTTGCCATGATAAGAACTGTGAAGTTAGCAGAAAAGTTAGCAAAAAAGTTAGCTGAACTGCACAACCCGACCAAATTGAGACGGGCGCGATTAGATTTTTTTAAAAATGTTTCTAAATGCATGAAAACGGTTATTGATGCAAAGAAATGTATTATTTTGTTATTAAAACGTTTAAATTGTAGATAATTTAATCTGTTTATTTATATTTAATGTATCCAAGTCAATGAATGAGAAAAAAAAATATAGGTAAGCAGTTTTGATCATACTGCTATGCCGCATACGTGACGAAGAAATACTAAATCAGAATCATCGTAATTATAGTGTAAATTATGATACCTACAGCTTACTAATTATTTAATTTAGATTAAAAGATATCATACGTTTTTGTCAAATGCTTATTATGCTAATATTTCTTGTTTTCTTTTATTTCTTCCCACTAATTTCCTATTTACTAATTTTGTGGCAATCCCTTGAGTGTTTTATATATTTTATGCATTAGTTCCACTATATTTCCACCTGATTAAAACAATGACATCTAGGGAAAGATCACATTATACGCCACCTTTAAATAAAAACACAAGTAGGAAATCTCGTAGTCCTATTCATAATGAAGGACATAAGCGGAAAAAACGTACTCCTACCAGAACTGATCGTAGAAAACAACAACGGCAGACTTTTCGAAGTCGGTCACGGCGCCACAGATCTCTTTCGTCTACAACAACAAGTAGTTCAGCGTCGAGTGATACTATTTCTACGAAATACCACAGAACTAGGCATGCCAGTAGGCGGTCTAAGCACAGCACTAGGTATAAGCGTACACACAGAGGTCGACCCAATACTGATGCTGACACAGACAGTTCCTACAAGAGCAAAGATGTTGATTATACAACACGCCGTCGCCGTCGACACTTTACCTCGAGTGTATCATCAGCTGAGGAACGCAGATCCCGCTCTAGAGTGCGTCATGGGCACAAAGCAAAACGTAAACGATACAGCAGTTCATCGGATTACGATAAAAGTGGCACCCTCAAAAAATTTGCTAAATTAATTAATAATCAAGCGTATAGTTTTGAAGGAGCTCACAACGTTATTTCGGAATTCGATCCTGATAAACATTCGCAAACAGCCGCTGATTGGATTCGTAAAGTGAATGAAACGGCAAAAATATATAGATGGAACGAACGCCAAATTATTTACTATGCTATACCAAAGTTAGCCGGCCATGCAAAACAATGGTACCAAGGAAGAAGTACAGTAAACTTGAATTGGCAACAATGGCAAAAGAAAATTATTAAAGCCTTTCCGGATGATAGAAATTATGCTGATCGTCTCACGGAAATGCTTAGCCGGAGAAGTAAAAGAGAAGAAAGTTTAGAGGAGTATTTTCACGAAAAAGCCAGATTGGTTAAAATGTGTAATATTACTGGAAGGAATGCCGTGGATTGCATCGTCAATGGTATTTTTGATAACGGTATACGACTTAATGCACAGGGCTCAAATTTTAGACGACCTTCGCAATTACTTACTTATTTACGGCGAATTTCAAAACGTATAAATATCAATACGGCCTTAAACAAGAGAGAGGGCATTTTTATTAAAAATGAATCTTACCAAACTAAACACTTTGACTCAAGTCGTAACAATTTAAATAATAAAAATTTACCACAGAAAAATAACCGAGAGAAATTCACTCTCCAGTGTTTTAATTGTTCTGAACCTGGACATACAGCTCGATTTTGTTCCAAACCTTTAAAAAGGTGTGCGAAATGTTCTTTCCTTGGACATGATGCACAGGATTGTGATAAGACGAATTTTCAGAAAAAGCCTAAACAAGCGAACGAGCACCAGACTAACACGGAAAAATCCAACAATATTCAAAACGTTCTCCAAATCACATCTACTGATCAAGTGAACCCAAATAGTAAGTACTTCAAAGAAATCACTGTTAATGGATCTTCACGATCTGCGTACATAGATTTTGGGAGTGAGTGCACGTTGGTCAGAGAAACGGTTGCCAAGTCATTAGGAATTATTCAGGATCATACAGGTCTTCCAGTTATTAAAGGATTTGCTTCCGGTAGTATCACGCCTATAGCTAGGATTTTGGTTACAATATCGGTGGATGCTGTAGAGGCAGATGTTGAAGCGTTCATTGTTCCTGACCATCTGATCAACACCGACGTTTTTATAGGACAAACTTTGACAGAATTACCAACTGTTACAGTTTACAAAACGTCTTCTAAATTATTTTTGTATTGCGATAGCTCAGACGTAGAACGAATATGCATTTTCAATACAGAAAATGTTTCAATAACTGGAATGAAAGATATCGAAGTAAGTGTAGAACAGGAATATACAGGGTATTTATTTCTGCCAGGAAGCGTTTGTACAAAACCAAATAACCAATATATATTACTACAAGGCATTTATCAATTCATAAAAGGTAAAGGGCGTTGTGTTATTTTAAGCATATCCCAAAATGTATTCATGCTTCCTAAATTAAAACTACTTGGAAGAGCAGTAAAAGTAGGTAGTAATAATATACCACATATGTTTAAACCAGATCAGAAATATGTAAACACTATTAATGTCGATGGTGGACTTCATCCATTTTTGTCTGATAAAGATAAGGAACCAATTACTTTGGACATGCTGAACGTAGGCCCTAAAGTATCGATACAAGAGAAAGAGCGTTTACTTCAACTTTTAAATACATTTAGGGACTGTTTTGCTTTTAATATGCATGAATTGGGACTCACCAATATAACAGAAATGACCCTTCGCCTTAACGACGACACGCCTGTTACGTACAGGCCGTATAGACTTCCCTATAGTGAGCGTGCAAAAGTGAGAGACATGATTGGAGATCTATTAGCCAACGATATAATTCGCGAATCACTGTCTCCTTATGCAAGTCCTATAGTACTTGTGAGAAAGAAAAATAATGAGTTTAGACTTTGTGTCGACTACAGAGCTTTAAATAAAAAGACAATAAAAGATAGCTACCCAATGCCTATAATAGAGGATCAACTCGATCATCTTAGCGGAAAATCATACTTCACGAGTTTAGACTTAGCTTCAGGCTATCACCAAATACCTGTCGCCGAAGAATCACGTTATTTAACAGCTTTCGTGACGCCTGACGGGCATTACGAGTATAAAAGAATGCCCTTTGGACTCGTTAATGCCCCAGCAGTTTTTCAGAGTATGATTAACAAAACGCTTGGTGCTAAGCGGTTCGAGTTGGCTATTCCATACCTTGATGACTTATTATCGACTGGCAAAACTATTGAAGAAAGTTTCACAAAATTGGAAGCAATATTGGAGTTATTGCGTAAGGCTAACCTTACACTGAATATTAAAAAATGTTTCTTTTTCCAATCGGAAATAGATTATCTGGGATATGAAATATCGGAAGCTGGGCTTAAACCAGGAAGCAAGAAGATACAGGCTGTATCTGATTTTCCAAGGCCAGAAAACGTTCACCAGGTTCGGCAATTTGTTGGTCTAGCTAGCTATTTTCGCCGATTTGTATATAACTTTGCTTCAATAGTACAGCCACTTACAAAACTCACAAAAATTGATGTACACTGGCACTGGGGTGAAGAACAAGAAACTGCATTTCAAGATATTAAGTCCAAACTGGTAGTGCGTCCAATACTTGCATTATATGATCCAAATCACATTACAGAAGTTCATTGTGATGCTAGTAAATTGGGCGTGGGCGGTATTTTATTGCAGAAACCTAATGACGACGCTCCATTTAAACCAGTGGCATATTTTAGTCGTCAGACAACCCGTGAAGAATCTTTTTGGCATTCTTATGAATTGGAAACGATGGCAGTAGTATTTACTTTAAAGAAATTTCGAATTTATTTGATTGGCATCGAGTTCAAAGTGATAACTGACTGCAGTGCTTTGCGTACTACGTTTACTAAGCGCGACTTAATTCCAAAGATAGCTAGGTGGTGGCTGGCGATACAGGAATACAATTTTACCGTCGAATATAGACCAGGACATAATATGCAACATGTAGACGCTTTAAGTCGCAACCCAGTATCTGCATCAGATTCTCAAGAAGAGCTGGAAGTTTTAAACATCACCACAAGTGACTGGTTGCATACAGTACAGATGACAGATTCTAGGATCAAACATATTAAATCCGTTCTCAATACCAGCGCAGAAGATATGAAAGATATCACTACAAACTTTGTTGTACGTGATGACAAAGTATACCGTCGCGTGGGTTCTAAACTTAAATGGGTTGTTCCAAACTCAGCTCGATGGAGAATATGTCAGATCAATCATGATGAAGCTGGCCACTTCTCAACCGATAAAACACTCGAAAAGATACGGGCAGATTATTGGTTTCCCAAAATGAACCGTTTTATAAAAAAATATTGTAAAGCATGTATAAATTGCGCCTATAATAAAGAACTGACAGGTAAAAAGACTGGGTATTTACACCCTATACCTAAAGTGAATGCTATTTTCCACACGATCCACATGGATCATTTAGGACCATTCATCAAAAGTAAAAGGGGAAATACTTACATTCTTGGTATAATCGATGCCTTTAGCAAGTTTATATTCGTAAGAACTGTAAGAAACACAAAATCGAAAACGACTATCAAAGTTCTTGAGGACATTTTTGCGACTTTTGGGATCCCAAAAAATATTATTTCCGATCAGGGTTCTAGCTTTACATCTAATGAGTTTAAAAATTTTGTAACTTCGATTGGTGCCAAACATATATTGAACGCCGTAGCAACACCACGGGCAAACGGACAAATTGAACGTTACAATCGGACTATATTAAACTCACTATCAGCTATGAACCACTCAGTGGATGAAAAAGATTGGGATTTGAATGTTAGCAAACTTCAGTGGAGCTTAAATAACACGGTCAACAGGAGTACTGGAAAGACACCATCTGAAATAGTATTCGGACAAAAAACAACCAGTCCGAGCGAAGGTATTTTGAAAGGAGCTCTTGAAACTGAGGAACAACTATCAGATATAGATAGGCAAGAAATGAGGAAAACAGTACAGGAAAGAATTGAACGGGGACAAGACAAAATGAAAGATCATTTTGACAAAAACAGAGCACCTACTAAATTTTTTAAGGAAGGGGATTTGGTTATGATACCTAATCACAATCCGGAAAAAGGGAAAAGCAAAAAGTTAGTTCCCAAGTTCAAGGGTCCATTCAAGATAACTACTGTATTGGATAATGATAGGTATGAGGTATCAAGTATTTTGGGACTTTCCCAAAGACAATATAAGAATATCTTTCCGGCTGATCAACTTAAACCCTGGATCTCTTTAAGCACATCTCCAGAAGCTAGTGAACATGATGAAAGTAGTGATACAGATTCTGGGCAATAATAAAATTACCTCCTTTTACGATATTTTTGATATTTGTTTTGATATACTTACTTGTTTATGTTTATACTGTATTATAATATGTAATAATATTTGTTGTAATGACGCTAACCTGCTTAATAAAAATAGTTGATACTTACTTACATAATTATATCCGTATAGTATTTTCCAAATCCTTGACATTTACAGATTAGGTTCGACACGGTAATGAACCTGATACTCGGATGTTACCTGAATTGATTTGGACAGAAAATATTGAATGAATGAACAACCTAACCAGTGATGTTGATTGATGAGATGACCCAGTAGATCGTGGCTCTCGGGTAGCTAAACGAATGCTGGAAGAAGATGTTGGTAAGCCGTGACTTTCGGATGGTTAGACGGATACCAACTATGGATAGATCATTAGCAGGCCGTGACCTTCGGGTGGTTAAACGGAAGCTACCTACAAGATAGTTATTTACTCGAAGGATTCGAGAGTGATTATGATTTACAGTTAATAAGTATTCACATGGTACACCTGTTTGAATTAAGAATGAAGAAGATATTGAAATGTGAATAATGATCAAGTTATTTTTTTTTTACGCAACTTTTGGATTATGAACTGAACTTTGGTAAATATTGAATTACATAAGAAGAATGTTCTATTCAATTTAATTAACATATATTTTATGTACTCGATTGATTAATTAACTAGAATTTGATGTTTGTTGATGTAACTTTTATGTTCAAAAATGTGAATTTATTTATGTATTTTTTTTTAAAGGTATGTGGTCATACCTCCACATAGAATGGCCGAGCACTTTAGGAATGAGGACATTCCTGTTACAGAATGGCCGTCTGTTGGCATCTCACTGCTTTCTCCAAATTTATTTAAAATTGTTTATTCAAAGTTCATTAAAAACCATATTAATATTTTATATTCTAATCCTGGCACTAAAATCAAGAAAACCATTTAAAAAGTATTCAGAAAAACATCGACGCGCGGGAGCGGGTGATCGGCCATTCTACGCAATAACGTCAGTTCGTTCGGCAGTGGAAAAACAAAATATTGTTAATACTCGTATAAATAAAAGGAATTCTGTTTAAATTAAGCAGCAGTATAATTGTACGAGACCCTGTTAACAAAACGGTACCTGACTTCATTGCGTATCAGTCCCCTACTGCTCATACCAATAAAAAAAACCAACTGAGATATCATCGTTGCAACGAAAAATGGATTTTGTACCATGTGTCCCTGAATAAGGGGGACTTGTTCCCGCCTGTAGGTAGACTTGATCCGGGGGGGATCAAGTCTCCCATATCTATGGGACACATGTTACACTTTAAAGAGACTTTTTCAAAACCCTACCACCTTGTAAGAATATGGATATTTTTGCAAAATCTTGGCATCAATTAAACAGATAATCATTCAATTAAGATTCTTTATTGGCATTTTAGGAACTATTTTTACAATCAACCTCAAGTTTAGTCTCACAGTTTCATAAAAATTCTTATAAAGATAATATGGCATAATTAAACTTCTCATAACACTACAATATCAAACTTAATAAGACCTAAAAATGTTTATTACTTTTTCACCAAAAACTTAAAGAAATTTTGAGAAAAGAAAATAATTGTAATTATATTACTAACTGTAGTTTTTAAGCACTTTTTATTAAGAAAAAGGCACACAAGCTAGCAAGACACAAAACGTCACAATAAAGTTGTTCTAAAAATTATTTAAGTATCAAAAATAATTCCGTAGAAACAAAAAATATCAAAAATGAACAGGTTTTCATGAGAATATTATTATTCTTCTTAATTATAAAATATAAAAAATCTTAGAAAAGAAACAGATAAAACAAAGCTTGTACTTTACATACAATATATATATTACTATATATAATTAAGAATAATCAATTTTAAGTCTTTTTAACGATTTTTTGAATTCAAAAGTTCCTATCCGTTTTGTGTATGCTTTAAACAAGGGAGGAGCGATTTTTTTTTACAACTTGGTATTTTCCGATTATTGAAACGTCTGGCTTTTCAGGCCATTTAAATTTTTTGTCATTAATTTTCTTTGCAAATTTAACGTCATAGCTAGCCAATGACTCATTTATAATCTGGCCGACGTATCTGCGTATCATATTCTTTTCAGACACAAAGTTGACAATCACCCAGTCCCCTTCATATATATTCTCATCTTCTGCAGATCCTGGTTCTGGTTCTGGTTCATAATATGTTTCATCTTCAGAGTCTGATACAGAAAATTCAGTACCAGGCGAAGGAGTTATAATCATTTCTTCCTCTTCTGAACTTGATTCTTCCAACCTTTTCTGAGTTTTTGTTTTCAATTTCTTTGCAGGTTTTTTTTTTACAATACTTTTCTTCCTTTTTAGAGTTTTATCTTTTATTTGCTTTGCCTTTAGACTATTATCTTTTTCAAAATTTTTCTTAACGGTTGCAGCTGTTTTGTTTCTCTTTTTCTCTTCTCGTTCATTAAATTCTTTTTCTAGTGCATTTTGTACAGGTGTATCGGTTAATATCAAGGTTGATCCTTTTTTTCTACCCTTAGACAGGGTCTTTCGCGGTCCTGCTTTTGGGTAAGGTCTAATTTCAACAGGACTGACGTACTTAGAGGTAGATGGTAGATTTAAAGAATGGAATATAGAATTATTATTTGTCGTTATCTTTTTTATCGGTGTAACGCTTGCTGTTCTAGGATCAACTAAGTTTCTAGAAGTTGATGTGAAGTGTGAAGTGGTTAGTTCATCAGGTTTACACTGTTTCGTAGTTGTACTACTCCTCAATTTAAGGTCTTCTACAGCCTGAGAAGCTAGTTGAGAGAGAGACGGTACTTGCCAATGCCTGGTTTCTATGGGAATAGTAAGATTAACGGTAGCTGAAACAATTGAAGGGGAAACAGTTCCTTCACAATCTTCAGCATCGGTAACTGGCTCTTCAACTCTATCAGTATCAGCTCTTAAATTACTTTCGGCTTGCTGCAGTGGTCTTTGAGTAAGACTTCCAGGATTGTTAGGCTCTTCGGCTCGATCTGTTACATAAGACGATAAATATTCGTCTTCAGTAAAAATATCACTATCAAAAGGGTAAATTCCTGTTATCTGAAAACTTTTAATTATGTTTTGTGGTGTCATGGCCTTCGGATAAGCCTTCCCTAAGAGTTCTGCGATTTCATAAATTGAAATGGTACGCCCAGGGTGCGCCAACATCCAATTATCACAGGCTTCATTGTAGTAAGACTTTAGGGCCCCATGAGGTATTCTGTCTAAAGGTTGAAGTTTTTGTGATGTGTGTGGTGGAATAGTTAGTAGGTGAATGCCATTCTCTTTCGCAAATTGTATGGAGCTAACGCTGATATGGCTTTCGTGGTTGTCCGAAACCATTAAGCAGGGATTCTCAACTGAACACCGCACATTTTTACGAAAATGTTCTAAGAAAAGAAGAAAATTTTCTGTAGTCATCCAACCACTAGGGAATGGAGCTCCTGCAGTACCAGGAGGTGCGTTGTTAATCATTCTCGACTGCCAATTTTTCCGTGGAAATATCATGAAAGGTGGGTTATTATTACCAGATGCATTAATCGCATTGCATACTGTGACCAGTTCGCCGCGTTCTGCGGAAGTGACTTTTGAAAATTGCTTCATACCCTTTGATGCAATTACCTTTCTCGGCTTATGGACTGTTGTAAGACCAGTTTCGTCCACGTTCCAGATATCTCTCGGTTCAAAGTGGAAACGTTCGTATAAGCTTCGCAAATTGCCAAAAAATTGAGAAACGTTATGTCTATTGAAACTAGTCGCCCGCGACAAGCTTGTGGCTTTGGGGATTCTCAATGATAAAGTAGTGTTTCTACGCATGAAACCATGCAGCCAATCATATCTCGCAGTTTCTTTATTCACCCATATTTGTGGCACGTTTTTGTTGTTTTTTAAAGCAAACTCATAAGCTAGTCTCCTTGTAGCTTTAGGTGTCAATCCGTGATGTAGTTTACTAGCTTCTTCTAAATATTTAGCTAAGTCAGATTCCTCATTCTGTGTAAATATTTGTGCTTGTTTATAGTTTGGTTCATATGTAGGAGAGGCAACTCTTGTAGTAAGAGCATCCTTCTTTTTTTTTCATATCTTTTAAATGTCATAACTGAGAGATTATATTTTTTTGCAGTTCCTCGTAATGATTTGCCTTGTTCTATAACCTCATAAACCACATTTTTTAGTTTTACCTTATCAACTCGCTGTCTTGGCTTACTCCCTTGTTTTGTTTTGTAGCAGCGGGGCATTTTCAATCTGAAATAGTAAAAACGCTATTATAAATCATTTCAGAAAGTAGATTCTGTATAACAGTCATACATACTACATGACTACTGTAAAATCAGTCCCACAGTAGCATTAAACAGCAATATTTATGATAAAAGTTTCAAATAAAAAAAAACGTCATCTATAGTAAACTATCCATGAAAAATATAGACGTTATGAGGTGATTCACATGAGGGTTACAGTAAATACAATGTAAAACATCTTCTTTCTAGTTACTAAAGTCGTTATCTTGATATATCTTACACTTACATTGTAGTAGGGTTATCTTGATATATCTTACACTTACATAATAATTGGCGGATCAAGTCTACCCAATTATTTTGTACCATGTCTCCCCACTAGCTAAGAGGTTATAAAATATCAAATAAAAACTTACCGATTATACTTCGCCGTCTAAACCTCCGTTGAAATCATGCCAAAAAGAACTAGGATTGAGACGTATTTACTGCAATAATTGTTACGTAGGCCTACAATGAGCAGGAACATAAATAAACTCCCTAAAAATCTTCTTCGAGCGCGCCAAAAACATCAATGTGTCAAATCGTGAAAAATTGATGACATAGACAATTGTTTTTTTTTTTTTACTGTTTGCGACTTCGAAACGTACCAGTGTTGCCACTTAAAAATAATAAAAAGTATATGGTAGATTTATAATTTCAGTGTACCATGTCTCCCTGGAGGATCAAGTATGCCCAGTCTCCCTACCTCTTAAAAAGTCAAAAGTCGCCAGTAATTTTACCGTAATCTTTATAAATGACCGTAAAATTCCCATATTTTACCGGCGTATTGGGTAAAATTACGTAATTTTGCATCGCTACTGGTAGGTCAGCACAGCACCTACATGTTTGCGAGACTTGCACCATGCATCTTGTTCTATGCTTGGCGTAAGGATGGCATTACCATTAAGGGGCGACCTGTGGCGTGACGGTGGCGATACAAATTTTAAATTAATTGTGTCTAAAATACAAACATTTTAATAAATATTTAACGTTTATCGGAAATAGCAAGTAATTCTCCATTCTATAACATATAATATCGTAATTCAAAGTAACGTAATTCAAAGTAAGTTTGTATTACTAATGTGCAAAGAGTTGCCACTTTTAGCGCATTTTTAGTACAAAGCTCAGATACTAATTTATGAAGTATGATATCTCTGTTTGTTATCTCTGTCACCTTTTATACCTATAACACAATGTGTTATAAAATTGAATAAATATTCATGAAAATGTTTGTATTCTAGTCACAATTAATTTATTACTATTGAGGGCGCCACCTATGCCGTTTTACCACCTTAATCTTTTCGCAGCCAGTGGTGGAGTGGCACAGATAACAGAGTGGTAGAAATGACAGAATGACAGAGATGACAAACTGACAGATGATAGAGTGACAGAGATAACAGTGCCAGAGATGATAGAGTGGCAGAGATAATTGATAGAGATAATTGAGTGGCAGAGATGACAGAGTACACCTCTTGAGGTGACAGAAATAACAAACAGAGTGGCAGAGATGTTAGTTGTAGAGATGACAGAGTGGAAGAGGTGTCAGAGTTAACAAACATAGTGCCAGAGATGACAGAGTGACAGACTGGCAGATAATAGAGGGGTAGCGATAACAGACTGACAAAGATAACAAAGTGACAGAGATATCAGAGTTGACAGAGTAGCTGAGATGATAGAGGCAAAGAAGACAGAATGGCTGATATGACAGAGCGATTCTCTATCACTCTGTCATCTCTACCACTTTGTCATAACCGTCACTCTGTCATATCAACCATTCTATACTCATTAGAGTGGCAGAAATGACAAAGTGGCAGATTTGACAGTGGCATAGATAACAAGCCGTCATCTCTGCCACTCTGTCAATATATAATTTCTGCTACTTCGTCTCGGCTTTTCCGATACCTGCGGGTAGATATGGGATAATGCTAATATCCCAACTCCAAGCGTTTAGTAAGGAGGTATGGCAGGTATGCATACCTGTGAGACTCAAGTCCAGTAATGGACGACTCTAAACGGGTTCTGACTAGTTATGACTAGCATTTCCTGGGATGATTGATGGATTAGCTGGTTAAAATTAGTTTTAACAAAAGGGTGCAGTTAGAATGGGTTTTAACTAATTATAACTTGAAAAAGGGTTTGATCCGCTGCTAAATAATACAATTTCCCCTTGAAAGTAAAGTATTTTCTCGCGGTAAAAAAAATGCCCTTATTTGACGGAAACCTGATTAAACTTAAATATCTGTAATTTTCTGCTATTAAAGAACAGAACATTTATTCCATGCTGGTCTGGGAGCAAGAGAAAAACATAGAATATGCCAGCTGCATTTCCTCCCGGGCATGCTGTAAAAACCAGCTAAGGGATCGGAGGGTTTTAGTATATTCTAATTTAGGTGATGGGCTGACAACCTGTCACTACAGCAATATACCTACAATTCTATCTTAAAAAAACCCTCTAAACTTTGTCAGACTTGGCGGGACGACCTTTGTTTAGGTCGTTTACGCTCTGCCTACTCCATTTGGGATATAGACGTAATTAAATGTATGTAAATAACAGAAAGGGACGGCACTATAGAATAACTAATTCTTATCCTGTCAAATCTTCGTACCTTCCTAAAATAGACATGGTAATTGTTCTGAGCGAATTGTAACTGACAGGAATATTAGGGTTTCCTGTTACCTATCGTGACAGAAATATTTCAATTGTAGCCTTATTTTAGGTAGATCGTGATAGGGAATTAAAGGAAAAAGGCTTGACTGTATGTATGTGTTACACACTATCCCCGAACAAAAAATCGCCATTCCTTGAATTGTAAAACAACCATTCTGCGGACTGGTAAACACCAAATGGTCAATTGCCGAAGTCGACAAAATACTAGGTGTAAGGGAGAGCTTAACACTAAGTATTATATATTCTGTGGCTTAACGCAAAGTGATAGATGTTGCCCAGTCAAAGAAACTGAATAACTTTCACTAGAAAATGAAAATATTAATGACTTTAAAGTTCAAAATTATCACCTCGATGATCACTTCCTGATCAAAGTTGTTATATTTCGTGAGTTCATGAGCTAAGCAATCAGTTTGCATTAAGCTGTCTCATACACCTAGTATTTTCACTACTTCGGTAATAGGCTGTTTGGTGTTTGCCAGTCCGCGCAATGGTCGTTTTACAACGCGCATTAGCCGAAATATGAAGACATCTCCCGGATTGTGCGTTTTGCGATCAAAATCCGCGGAATGTCCCTTTTACCCGGCTAATGAACGAATTCGGGGATTGTACGTAACACATACAATTGACTCTCTATCGCTTAATCCGTCGCTTATGGTACGGGGTGGGCAGAATACAAAATACAAACATAAACCTTTCCTCTTTCAAAGAAGTCTGAATACCACTATACCAAATAACCAACCTATATATCCTGCCTGCCAATGTCTTATTGGAATCCTTCGAGCCGCTTAGGCGTGCAATGGCAATTGACGAACAGATTTACTTTTGCATCTATAATATTTATTTTAATTCGTGGAAATTACAAAAGATTTTAAATCTTTGTTTCATTTACCTACTTTAATTTTTAGTGACCATGACCATTTTAACCCTTTTCCAAGAACAGGCTCTGGAGCCGATTCTGTTAAATACAAATTTTAGTTTCGTTCTGACCCATTGTAAAATTTAACAGCAACATAACAGATAATTATAATCCCGTCAACATTAAGTTCTTAAACTGGAAAAGAGTCAAAGTACGTTGATAAATCACTTCTCAAACCTAAGCTATACCTACGGACGAGAAATAGAAGCCCAACTGCGCGCATTGAATCAACAAGGAACCAAGCCTACCAAGCAGCCCATCCAGATTGGCGCCGGCACGCTATACTTGCGAGCAACTTTGCGGAAAGGCAAACTTGGCAGACGACGCGGTCTTAGATCTTGTAGGAGTTACTGCTTTTGATTTCATCTATTTTTATTGGAATTGAAAAATAAATAATATAAAAAATAATGTACAAAATGACTTATTGTCCTATAATAATCAATAATCATACAATGTTTCTTAAAACACGTAAAAACATATTTTAATATCTACATCATTTCCAAATATTACAGGAATTGGATGTTTACGGGGTTAGATGGGAAGTTGCATCTTCAAACTCCTTCTAACAAACATTCGACGTAGGCGGTGCGGTGTATTACTGTAATGTTACAGTGCCCTTACAGGGATCAATGATCTAAGAATGTTATACCATAAGACCTATTTGTACAGCAAAAGCAAATGAATAAATATTGAGGTACCTATTGGGTGCACACACTGCGCTACACGCAACGTCGTCTATGGTTCATTATTCAACACAATGCAATATGGGTGCACAGAACCGTCGCGTAGCACGTAGAACAGTGTGAACACTGCTTTACCTAACACTTAAACATTCAAGCTTGCGTGGTACCGCACGAGCACTTTCATCCTTTGATCTGTGCCCAAGACTACAGTCGTCCCGATCAGCAGCTAGCATGAGTACGAACTCTGCGAAGACGGCCGATTCGAAAGCGTCTTATAGCCTGAGGCTTAGGTATGTAGTACTATTATATATTCTTTGCCTTAGGTTTACACGCGCGTGCGCGTCCGTACCCGTGCTAGTTGAATCCCGGTTTAAAGAAGAAGAAAAGACCACGTGCACAGGGGTTAAACAGTTGTATGAATTTATTATGATCCTCTCTTTTACTCACGTCACGAACTATTAGTGAACAAGTTGTGCCTACGACCGAATCACCACCAATGTAGGTACGCCGCGCCCTGACATGGCTAGTGTGTGTGTAGATACAATTTTATCCTTCACTTTCCCTAAATATCTTAAAAAAAACAGGTTTTATCGGCTAACCGCTAGCTATATCTTCGTTACAAGTAAGTATAAGTAGGCACTACACATCATTTAGTTACAATCTATAACTATTTTAGAAATCTACCTACAGTGAAGTGAGGGAAATTCGATAAGAACACGACCTATCTAAATCTCAACTAAAATTCTTGCCGTCCCTTTCTATTCAAACCAGATTTCTCATAATAGAAAATGACAGTTATTGATGCTGATTCGGTTGGAGACACAACTTATAATTTAGTGTAGTCATGTCACTTTCTAAAATATGAACAAAAAAGAGACGGGAACACGACAGTTATTATCCTACCCTCGTTTTAAACGCTAGGTACGTCACTGAAATAATCAGCTGTTGTATTTTTGTCCATTTTTCAATTAAAATTGTATGAAGTGAGAAAACAAATTAGGTAGGTACACTTGAGTAGTTTAAGTTGAAGATACAACCGAATCGGCGCCATGGACTTATAACTACCTTGTCTAAGGACTTGCAACGCCGAATTTCTATAAGTACGTACACCATTCGTTTTTAAGATCAAATTTTAACATTTTTATTTTCAAAATGATTGGTATAATGTAATGTCTAGTTATTGTATTTATAACGCAAATTGTAAGAAATGCGCATTAAAAAAATAACAACATATAATGACGCCTTTATCCTTAATCGGGTAGACAGAGCGTAAACAACCTACACAAAGGTCGTTCCACCACGTCTCAGAAAGTTTTGATGGTTATTTAAAATAGATTTGTTTGTTGGTTTGTATATTGCTGCAGTGACAGGTTGTCAGCCCATCGCCAAAATTACAATATACTGAAACCCTCGGATACCTTAGCAGGTTTTTGGAGGAAATTCAGCTGGCACATTCTATGTTTTTCCCTCGCTTCCAGGCCAGCTGAGAAAAAGTAAAAATAACAATCGTGTCAAGCAGTTTATTAACTTTATAAATTATAGCACCTAATATGGCTGTAGAGTGTACGTAGTCAGCAGAGGAGACATCTGGTCAGGCCCGCTCGAAACGAAATAGATCATTTCAGGAAATTATTGATAAACTTTAATAAAATGTCGCTTATTTGCACGATTCACTTACTGCAATAAATATACTAAATCACATTTAAATTCATACATAATTTCCTGAAACAATCTCATCCGTTTCGAACGGCCCTGCCCAGCAATAGCCTTTGCTGACAGTACATAAGATAAGTTTCATTATTCAATCCCTTACAAATTACAAATTAAAACTGTTATTATCTGTGCTCTGGCGCAGCGTTCACTTCTCTCTTAACGCCGTCTAGTAGTCTAGTAGAAAATTACATACTTCGAACGTGCATTGTACCTACGTGGGGCCATCTGTGATCACGGCAAAATATTACGACCGAACACTTCCCGCCGTGGTCTGTCACGTGGTACCGTTGCGTCAGATTGTACTAAAATCTTGCGGCCCGCCACTCGGCCCGACTTATGGCGGACCAGTTTTGTTGTATGACATTAGGCATCTGTACTAGTATAGTATTATATTATCTGTGTTGGTACTCGTAGAACAAGAATAGCGGTGTGGCATACCTATATAATACCTAAATACTTACCTATGTACTAAATTATAAACTTACCTATACTTAAACTAAAACTATTGTCAATACTATTACATTTGTCTTAACTATTGTCAATAACCTAATTTTATATTGTGTAATACATTTAACTTAAACATATTATTATACATACATAAATAAAGTACATACATAGATAAAATATTGTAACTAAAGTTTTACCTAAATATTTTCTAACTAAAATTCATAAATACTATTTGTAATAAACTAACACTTACCTTGTTATGAACGTATCCAGTCTTTTGTCAGCCGGGCGCTAGCAGGAAGGTCACCTCCGATCGATCAGTCGATACATTGCTAATCTACGAGACGCGCGTACGCTTCCGTGCAAAATTTTGCTATCGGCCGGCTTTCGCTTTAGCTTAAATATTTAGTTTGCATGTTTTCGCTTATACCCATAAACTGTTGTGTTGTGTAAACCGTGCTTTTTGTAAAATAAACTCTCAAAAAGACTAGTGTGTTGAGTTGTTGACAAGACCCTTAACCATCTCTTCAGTGGTGACCGCCGATTTTTTGAACGTACTTCTGATTTTCGGAGAAAATATCAAATACGCAGGATGAAAATATTGGAAATCCCACCGGTGAAAATACGCAAAATACACAGCAACAAT
This sequence comes from Scrobipalpa costella, assembly GCA_949820665.1. Taxonomy (NCBI): domain Eukaryota; kingdom Metazoa; phylum Arthropoda; class Insecta; order Lepidoptera; family Gelechiidae; genus Scrobipalpa; species Scrobipalpa costella. The sequence goes on from OX463306.1 coordinate 104,077, forward strand.
CGCCGCATAGAAATATTTTGTTCAACCAGTCTTTGTTCGGGAAGGCCACTGGTCAGACGCAAAACATGGTACCTATCTGAGAATCAGTCGGAGTTATTTAGAGTGGGAGTTAAAGTACCACCTTTTTATCCAGATCGACCACAACTCTGGTTTGCACAACTAGATGGACAATTTGCGCTGGCAGGTATTTCTAAAGATAGTACCAAATTTTATTTTGCTACGGCTCAATTAGAACATCAATATGCAGTGGAAATTGAGGATATTATACAATATCCACCTAAAGAAAATATGTACGATACCTTGAAAGCCGAAACAATTCAGCGACTTTCTGCTTCTAAAGAACAAAAGGTAAAACAGCTTTTGGATCATGAAGAGATGGGCAGTAGAAAGCCTTCTCAATTTTTGAGACATTTGATGTTCCTAGCCGGTCCGAACGTACCAAAGGAGTTCATCAGGACAATTTGGTCGAGCAGACTTCCCACAACGCTTCAACCAATTGTAGCTTCGCATTCTGACATGGAAATAGATAAGCTGGCTGATATAGCAGATACAGTTTTGGCAATTACAACGCCCGCTAACATCATTGCACCAGTAGTTCAGAGCCAACCATCTACGTCACTCGCAACCGACCCCCATTCTGCGATAATGGAAGCCATGGCAGACCAGATAGCAGAACTATCAAGGCAAGTTGCCGCTTTGAACACACATCGTAGTCGCTCGAACACTAGAGGCCAACGCCACTTCAGATCCCGCTCACGTTCCAAATCGAGAGGCAAGTTAAGCCAAGCACAAGACGGATTATGCTGGTATCATCGTCGTTTCCATAACAAAGCCGTCAGATGTACTAGACCCTGCACAATGAAGAATTTAAACTCCCTCGGTAGCCAATAGTGGCGGGAAATGTCTGCCTAGTATGTAGGGGCCGCCTCTTTGTAACTGAAAAGAAGACAAAAATTAAGTTCCTGATCGACACTGGTGCTGATTTATGCGTGTTCCCAAGATCAGCTACAAGAGGACCACAACATAAAACAAAATATGAATTATTTGCTGCTAATGGCACAGTTATTAATACATATGGTGTCATCCAATTACACCTGGACTTTGGACTTCGTAGAGATTTCGTATGGAAGTTTGTGGTGGCTGACGTATCGAAACCCATCATAGTAGCCGATTTTCTATTTTACTATCATTTATTAGTCGACTGCCGCAATCACAAACTAATTGATGGTCTCACTCACCTCTCCATTGCCGCTCCACACTCAGGCGACATGCCAGACCCATCAGAAGCGAATAAAACTATCTCGGGAGATACACCTTTTCACGATCTTCTACGTCGCTTCCCTGAAATAACTATACCAGCGGGAACACCTAGAGAAGTTAAACATAATACCAAGCATTTTATACGTACCACTCCTGGTCCCCCAATCGCTGCACGAGCTCGTCGCCTTGCTCCAGACCGCTTGCTAGTGGCGAAGAAAGAGTTTAAAGAAATGCTTCTCAACGGTACTGCACGTCGCTCTGAAAGTTCCTGGTCTTCCCCTCTGCATCTCACCCGCAAGAAAGATGATGGATGGCGACCTTGTGGGGATTACCGGGCATTAAATGCAAGAACAATTCCGGATAGATATCCTATCAGAAACCTGCAAGATTTTTCTCATCACCTGGCCGGAACACAAATATTTTCCAAGGTGGATCTCATCAAAGCCTATAACCAGATTCCAGTGGAAGACTCGGATGTCCCTAAAACAGCCATCATCACGCCATTCGGACTCTACGAGTTTCCGTTTATGACTTTTGGCTTGAGGAACGCGGCGCAAACCTTCCAGAGGTTTATTGACGAGGTGCTGCAAGGATTAGACTTCACCTTTGGATACCTGGATGACATCCTAATTTAATCAAAGTCACCAGAAGAACACTTACAACATCTTGAGATACTGTTTTCACGCTTGAGAGACTACGGAGTACTGATTAACACGAACAAGTGTGTTTGGGGCGTGAAAGAGATTACATTTTTGGGTTACACTGTCTCTGTCGAAGGTACTCGACCACTTTCTGAAAAAGTAGCTTCGATACAAAACTACCCAGTACCCAAAACAGCTAAAGAGCTCCGAAGATTTTTAGGAATGATAAATTATTATCGTCGATTTGTTCCGCACGCAGCTACAACACAAGGACCTCTTAACAACGCTTTGTCTGGCAATCTGAAAGGAAACAAGCCTATCACTGTCACTATAGAATTAATAAGTTCATTCGAGGCCTGCAAAGCTAGTCTATCTCAAGCCACTCTTCTAGCTCATCCCAACAGCCAGGCAGAAATAGCTCTTTTCACAGACGCATCCAATGAAGGGATAGGTGCTGTAATCCAACAGAGCCTGAATGGAAACTGGATTCCACTAGGATTCTTCTCCAAGAAACTTTCGACGTCACCAAAGAAGTATAGCCCCTATGATAGGGAGCTTCTGGCTATATACGAAGGAATCAAGTATTTCAGATACATGCTTGAAGCACGAAGTTTCGCGGTTTATACAGACCATAAGCCCATAACATTTGCTTTCACCAATAATCGAGAAAATTGTTCGCCACGTCAATTTCGCTACCTTGATTACATATCGCAATTTAGAACTGATATTCGATATGTCCCTGGGCCAGATAATGTCGTCGCAGACACGATGTCACGCATTGACGAATTTTCAGCTGTCATTAACTATGATGACCTTGCACTTGATCAGGAGCAAGACCCTGAACTGCTAAGTCTTCTTCACAATGGCACAGCTCTGAAACTAGAAAAACAAGGGGACAACAACTTGTACTGCGATGCAAGCTCAACGTTACGGTGCAGCGACTCGATCAATGGTTCAAGTCAAACGGTCTGGCTCTGAACCGTGACAAGACAAGCTACATGACATTTAGTTTAAACGGTAGGACACCAGAACCCCTCACAGTGTATGTGGGAGACACGCAACTCCAACAGGTCCAGTCGACAAAACTGTTAGGTTTCCATATAGACTGCGCACTCACCTGGGAAACGCACATTGAGCTGGCTACCGCGAAACTAGGTGGTGCGTGTTTTGCTCTGCGTCGTTTAGCTAGTACAGCGACCCGGGAGGTAGTTCGCTCGTGCTATTTTGCCACCGTCCACTCCAACGTGACATACGGACTAGAGCTGTGGGGACGAGCGGCCGACTGGCATCGAGTTTTTGTAATGCAAAAGCGCGCGTTGCGAGCCATGGCCGGTAAGTCAGACGACGACTCATGTGTACCCCTCTTTAAGGAGTTTATACTCACAATGCCCTGTGAGTACATATTCCAAGTAGCCCTGTTTACTCACCTGAACCTGACTCATTTGAAGCGTAGGGAAGTAAATGAGAGGCAAAATTTACGCAGTAATGCATTGGAACAGCAACTTGTCACTCCAACTCATAAATTAATTAGAACTGAAAAATCGGTATATATAGTAGGCCCGTCCGTATATAACCGCTTACCACGCTCCATAAGAGATGCAGCTTCCACGGCTATATTTAAGAATAAGTTAAAAAAATGGTTATAAGAACACCAATTTTATAGCTTTACGGATTTTTTAAACAAACCTATTATTTTATAAAAAATAGATAAATGAATCATACTATACGTATGATGATCAATTCACAATTCTAATTGTTTTGTACTACTTACTTTTAATATGACTTATATAACAATGTTTGTTGTTTTACAATATTCATAAATTATTATTTTATATTTTATTTTTCTGTATTTCAGTACTTTAAGTTTGACATGTAATATTTTTTACCAATAAAGAATTGTATTGTGTTGTATTTGTATTGTATCTATGGGCATTGTTCGGCCATATCTAACGCCGAAGTTCGACGCAACGCTTTCGAAAATCTCCACAACCTCAGTCACCCAGGGCCAGAAGCCACAGCAAAACTTGTGTCACAGCGATTTGTTTGGCCTGGTGTGCGACGCGACTGTAAGCTGTGGGCACAACAATGCGCTGATTGCCAACGAAGTAAAATTTCCCGTCATTCGTCCGCACCATTTTCCACTTTTCCCACCTGTTCCACCCGCTTTTCCCATATCCATATGGATATAATTGGCCCAATGCCATTTTATCTGGTTACAGGTACTGCCTTACAATTGTGGACCGATTTACACGATGGCCCGAGGCGTATCCACTGGTAGACATTGGTGCCGAGACCTGCGCTAATGCTTTTATGTCGGGCTGGGTAGCTCGCTTTGGCTGTCCGCAAACAATCACAACTGACCGAGGCCAACAATTTATGTCGCATCTGTTCCAGAGCATTACAAAACTCGTCGGCGCGCAACACAATCCTACCACTTCTTACCATCCGCAAGGCAATGGAATGGTGGAAAGAATGCATCGCCAGCTCAAGTCAGCCATTATTTGTCATAATAATTCACAATGGACGGAGGCACTACCATTGGTATTGCTTAGATTAAGAAGCGCTTGGAAGGAAGACCTGGGCAGTTCTTCAGCAGAGCTTGTATATGGCGAACCACTGAGGCTGCCCGGCGAATTCTTCATGCCGTCATCTCAGGTAGCCGATCCAGCAGATTTTGTCTCCCGTCTTCGCCAGCATATGTCCAATCTGACACCAACACCTGGAACCCGTCACGGGCAGAAAACATTTTACTTGCCAAAGACAATTTACGCAGCCGATTATGTCTTCCTTCGTCGTGGGCCAGCTAAACGTTCACTTGAAGCACCTTACTCAGGACCACACAAAGTTTTAGAGAGGAAAGACAAGACATTCAAGATCGAAGTTAATGGCAAAGAAATGAATGTGACCATAGACAGATTGAAACCTGCACATATGGCATGCAAAGAAGATGACAGAAGTATGCTCTTACCTGTGATGCCAGATCCATTGACGACAGCACCAGCAGCCACTCCTTCTCCACCAGAAAAGAAAACTCGCAGCAAAAATGCAAGGAAATAAAAAAGGGCCTTTTACATAATAAATTTAATTTTCTTTTGATTTCGCTGGAAGCAGGTTTTCCATCGCTAATTTAGCTTCTGATCTTAAATCTGGTGGAGTGCAGTCAATGTCCATTTCATTTTCACTTTCAGAATCATCGGAACTCATTTTAATTTATGTTTATTAACAAAATAATTAACAACGAACTCCGCTTTACCGCCAATTTATTTTTTTATTTTACAGTTTGGTCCGAAAGGTAAACGCATCTGTGGCTATACAGCCACGAGAACGCAATGTGTACGATAGATGAAAGAGTTCTAAATTCAAACAGCACGCCGTTTCATACAACATTGCAGGCGAGCTCTTCGTTCCAAATTCAAAAAACGCGCCGGGAAGTGATTTTTCTTAAACATGCGCGAAAATATTGTCTTTATTTTTGAATAAAGAACACGCGAAGTATCATATTTACGTAGACTGAAAAATCAACACGGTTAACATTAACATTAACACGGTTGACCGAATTGTTTGTTAATTCGGTCAACCGTGTTAATTGATCATTCTAAATCAGTTTTATGCAAAGCAGACAACCATTTTTTTTTTTAAAATAAGCACTAAGTATGTTTTTAAAGGTTCTGGGACGAAAATCGAGGATGTTTATGGGTTAGAATCAGAAAATATTTATTGCAACAAATATGGTCTTACAAATAGAACATGTTAACACAAATTCACTCCGCTAACACAAATTAAGTAGGTTCGATTGGGCCAGTTTAGAACAGATCCAATAATTTTCGCTTTCGCTGCGCTCCGCTCGTTCACTCCGTTCATGAACTGTGTTTTAAAGGAAAATTATGGATCTGTTCCAAAATGCCCAAACGACACCTACTCGCGTGCATCTGAGAGGGCTCGTGGCCAATGATATGGCCAATCATATGAACCTATATTTTCTATCGATTTGCACGATTCTCTGCTCAATCTTGCGCGATTGCAGCAGTAAATATTGCCATCGGGATGTGTTTAAATATAACTAATAATTTGGTGCATGATTAAGCCCTGTCAAGATTGTTGTGACTACTATTTTGTGTTTGCTAATGTACCTACTCCTGAAAATGCTTATGTGAGCCAAACCGGTTGAGTGCAAATTAGAACTGTGAAACAAGTAGGTACGTAACACCAAGCACCGACAGTCGCAACAATAAATTATTATACTTAACAAATCACGTGGAACACCTAATAATTTATTCACAACTTGTTAATAGGTAGGTTGGTATATAAAATTTATAGAATTAATCTCTGAAATTTCAAGGTTTAAAGCAAATTAACCATTAATTTATTATAATTATTTTATTATTAAATGTCTGCAAAAGTTAATGACTATAGAAAGATTTAGATCGATGACTAGTTGTATTGTACATGTACGTGTCTTAGTGGTGTGTATCTTGCTGCTGGCAGTGTCGATGTGTCGATGTGTCAAATTATTGAAAATTTCCTACGTTTGTCATCATGTTAAAAGATTTTGAGGAATTAATGAAATATCCTTTTAATTGTCTCAAGTATAATGGTTCCCATCCACGCTATGATTTGAACCTGTTGTGGTATATAAATTGCCTTCTTCAACATGGAATATATACATTCTGTTTGATCCTCTACTTATACAGTATAGTAAAAATGAACTTTGTAGAAGATATTTTCGACATCCTTTGTGTAGGAAGCTACGTTATAGTATACTGCGTTTGTTCCTTTAAGCATTTTGTTTTAGTGAACTATAAGTATTCATTCAGATATTTATTGAGTGTTGTTGAACAAGACTACATGACAGCGGAGTCGCTGCCTGCAGAGGAGCAGGCGGTCGTGGAGGAGTTCGCGATGAGGGCCCAATTTGTCTCCAAGTTTTGGTCAGCTCTCACTATTACGGGCCTATTTCTGTTTTGTATTCAACCATGCGTGAAAATGATTTACTATTCTATTACTGATGAGTTTAGGTATATTCTACCAATACCTATAGTATACCCGGCGATTATACAAAGTTGGAATGAGACCATAATATTCTGCACAGTGTTCATATGTTTCATACACTACTATTGTTACTCGGTTTCTTTCTACGTGGGTCTTGCACCGCTGGGGCCAGCTTTCCTGCTGCATGCTTGTGGACAGCTGGAACTGTTGAAGATGAGAACGCTTAAGCTGTTCCCTGATGATGAAAGTGTCTCCTTACAGCAACGATCAGACAAATTGAAGGAAATCACCATGCACTTGCAGGCTAATTACGAGTAAACATAAACCTCATAATACAAATCTTGTTGATATAAAAATAAAGACATTTGTACCTAATCGTTTATTTTAATCAGTAGGTAACTACGTTCTTATTTTAAAGTACATATTTTTCTTTTTTCAGATTTGTTGAGCGTTTAGGGAGTGCTTTAAAGGTCATGTATGAACTTTCATTAAAAGGAACTTCAGTTATCTCACCTGTGCTTATCTTTGCAACTATAGAAGTAAGTTGAAAAGTATATTAAAACTAAAAAAGTCTTTTAACAAGCTTTTATTTGTGCGTCGGGCATGTTTGCGGATGCCCATGTTGATGGGTTCCACGCCATTATCCGCACTCGATATGCGGCCGCGCTGCGCTGCAAACAATTCGTGTCAGTTCCAATTGCATCCTGAGTATGGTTGCAAGTAGATTTGATAGTTTCCTAATTAAACACTGGTCAAAGTTGCACCAAAGTATGTATGTAACCAACCCATTTTTTGTAAAACTTTAACCTTTTAATTTAACAATTTTTTTTATGTATGCAGTCATTGTTAAACTTAAAGTTTATTTTAAATCTAAAAAGTGTAAACGTAAAATATTGTTAACTTAAGTTTAGTTGTAAAACTATGCGCATATGTCTGAAATAAAGTTTTTTTTTTTTTATAAAGAATGAATGAATGAATGATGAATAAATGATTTATTGTGTATAGAATTCAGGTCACATGTTTGCAGATTTTATACATTGTTATAAGGTATCACTAAAAACTGCATTTTCAGGCGTATACACAAGATTTATAAGAATAAATAATTTAACATTAAAATAAAATTAACAGCATACATGTCAAAAAATAAAAGGTCATTACATTACAAATAATATCTATCAAAACTAGGCCGATGGCAATAGTAATTCATTATTTCAATACATATATAATTCAACATTTCTGATTCTGATTCTGATTCTGAAAACAAATTCAATTGTAGCTTATAATAAATATTCAACAATGACATTCAATAGATAAGTTCCATACCAAATCAAACCAATTCTTAAAATAATTACTTTTAATACAGCAATTATTTATATATCTTTAGCGTCAAAAAATCTTTCAAATTGTAAAAACATTTATTTGTCAGCCATACTTTTAGCACATTTTTAAATTCTTTTAAGCTTTTATCTTTAAATGAATCTGGTAGCGTGTTAAATATTTTAATGGACATTATGAATGTATTCTTGTCAACTAGGGCCAATTTTGTTGGAGGCTTATATAATTTATTTTGATATTGTGAACGTAAATTTCTTTTACTAACCGTCTGATTAGCATTGGAATAGGTTGTTATTTAAAAAAAACAAATAGACATACTTCCAAGATATACAAGCAGGTTACTGTCAATATTTTGAATTTAATAAATAACGGCTGGCAAGAATCTGTCGGTTTAATTCCAAATATGGCACGAATACATTTCTTCTGCATAAGAAACACTTTGTCAATGTCACAAGAATTTCCCCAAATGACAATCCCGTAGCGAAGAATAGAATCTATATATCCGTGGTAGGCAGTAATAGCTGCCTCTTTTGATACGACTTGACTGACACGTCTGAGGGGAAACACAAAACTTTTCACTTTTGAGCAAAGGGTCTCGATGTGTCCCTTCCAGTTGCATTTGTCATCTATGGTTATCCCTAAAAAATTAGTACTAGCAACACGATCTATAATTTGACCCTCAAAACTGATATTTAATGCTGGTGGAATTCCTTGGTATGGCGAAAATTGAATGTAGTTAGTCTTTTTGATATTTATCTTCAAATTATTTACAGCAAGCCAGTCTATCGCATTTTGCAATGTTTCATTGACATCATTATTATATGAATTTAAATTCTGTCCTTTTACTATAATAGTTGTGTCATCTGCAAATAAAATACATTCCTGGGATAGCACACGGAAGATCGTTAATATATGCTAGAAAAAGCAATGGTCCCAGGATACTGCCCTGTGGAACACCAAAATTATTTGTCAAAAAAGACGATCTATGTTTTTCTATAGTATTATTTACTCTGCAATACCTCTGTATCTCAACACATTGCTTCCTTTGAGTTAAATAACTCAAAATCCATTTATAAACCGGGCCTCTTACTCCATTTAAGTACAGCTTATGAAGTAAACGTTTATGACAGACAAAATCAAAAGCTTTTGTCATATCTAAAAAGAGTGCAGTTACCGGAATTCCGTCATTCAAGCAATCAACTACGATACTTATTAATTTAAAAGTGTCTAAGGTTGTACTTTTCCCAAAAAAAAAAAAAATCTTATACTTTAAACTTTTACTCCTGTCCTCGATACACAATTTACATGATACCTAGAATAAAAGCTTGTATGGATTGTGTACATACTCGTTCGTATTCACTTGTTTAAGATATATAATTTTTTATTTCATCACTTAGGTAAATCTCGCGACAAGCTTTTATAGGAATATATAGTAAATTGTGTATTGAGGACGTAATAAGTTTATAGGAAAAGTTTTAAAGGATAAATTGGTTTTATTCCTCTTAGCACACTTAAATAAAAGCTTGTTCATAAAAAGTCTTTTTTACTTTTAATTTATTTTTTTAATTTTTAGTTTCAATATTATATGCGTTCATTAAAAGCTCAATCGGTAGAAAACTAAAATAATGAGGCTCAGCTACCTTAGCACCTTCCACGAGGGAGTTCCAATGGATATCAGTCCGCTCCATCATGAGACCCTCGTCATCATATGTAATAGAAAGTGCTCAAGACAACAAAGCCAATAAGTCCAAATTTGGCTACCTTAGCTCTTTTCATAAGGGAGTTCTAGTAAATTTATATAGGCTCCAACACGAGATTAGCTAAATGGTAATTGCATTGTCACCGTATTTACACATGTAAACATAATTTCAGCTCAATCGAACACCGTGAAGTGTGCAAGGTTTGTAGACACACAAACACCATGAAGGTGTAACTAAATAAAAACTTTACCTAACTTACAGTATCTATACCAGGTAATAGCACGTCGAATTTAAAAACCTTCAGTTCCGGGTTTTATTAGCATTCTTATTTATTGGCTATAATATTTTTAAATGTTGCTATAAAATTGTAGATTCCTCAATTGTAGATTCTGTTGTCCGTTTATTTAACGTTGAGTTATCGATACCAACTTGTTTTACGGCCCATAAAATGTTTTTTTTTTGCAACCAAGGAAAGGTTTACTTTACATTATATTTTATTGAAATTTTTCTTGGATTCGTTTAGAAGTAAGCTCTCAAAAACAACCATTTGCCGGATATTGCTTCGTCGAGTTTCTGTCTAGGGGCGTCAGGGCTTATATTCAGTTTACTTTTAATATATACAAATACAAATTAATTTATTTGTTTTAGATAAGTTTAAACATAAATTTACAGTGGTCGGAGCCTCCTTTTAAGTTTAATAAAACCTGTGCTAGGAGGCACCGCTCTTCCAGAATATAATAAATATACGTACAATTATTATTAAATTACAGGCCTACATTAGCCGTGGCGAAATCAGGATGGAGTTGTTCATAACTCTAATTGGTGCATTTTGTCTCAGCAGTCATCCTTGCTATTATGGAGATATGCTCATAGAAAAGGTAAATGTACCGATAGATGTACTTTTTAAAGTCGTTGAAACATCTTCCGCTTGTTCGACTTGAAGCCTGGTGTTAGTATGTTTAAACCATCTGTTTGTAACAGCTAATTAGGCCTCTGAAACTGACATGGTTTGTGTGACGACAACTATCATAGGCAGCGACCGGGACCGACGCGACGGCTTAACGTTCCTTCCGAAGCAAGAAATATATTTTTTTACACACGCAGTGGTTCAAGCTGCATTGTCTTAACTAAACTGGGGAAGTAAAATATCACAAATGATAAAATTACAAAATATAATATCAACATTATGTTCCCGTACAAAAATCCAAAGATACAAATCTTTCCTCTCCTATTAGTATATATATAAAATATGATTATATACAAAAGAGCAAGTGAGAATAAAGAATTAATTTGAGAATTCAATGATGTTGAAAAAAAGGGTGTTACATTACGGGTGGGGAGATGTTGAGAGGGAATAGAACAAGCAGCGGTGTGTGAGATATTAACTAAATATATGCCAAATTATTTGGCATACGACATGGTTTAGCAATACGTAAAGACTTATCATTATCATATCACAGTGGCATGGACACGACACGAGAGAGCCGAAATATCATTTTTTACGATTTCGGTAAGTTTTTGTCGATTCAACAAAGATATGAGCTTTGCGGTCTTTGAAAAGGCAATGGTCGATATCGGCCTGACCTGTACTTAGGACTTTAGATATTTTTTAACAACTTTGCAAGAATTTTGCAGTGATTGAAACAGGGCTTCTAAAATGCATTCCCCTGTAAAAAACTACGGGAAATTTTGAAACATTGTCATATACCAAACAAATTGGCATGATTGGAAATTAAAAAAGAATTTAGTTAATATCTCATACACAGCTTGTTTTATTCCATTTCAACTTGTACCCACCCTTAATGAAGGACCCTTTATTATACATTGTGAACAGAGCGCCAGCCTGCGCAGCGCGGTGTACATGAACGGTTGGGAGGGGTTGTACGAGAAGAAGACGCGCAGCACCATACTGATACTGATGACCCGCATGCAACAAAACGCGGCCATTCGATCCATTTTCGTCACTATTTGTATGGACGCGTTCGCCGATGTTAGTAAAAACAACAGCTTAATTTTCTTCGTTAAAAGTTTTTATTCTTCTATTACGATCTAATAAAGCTTTTCTTTCAGCAATTCCATTCTCAATAGCATTTCTTTTCTTTATTCGCTGCTGAACTGAGAGCGATAGAAAAACATAGATTGTACCTCACGTCAATAGAGCACAGGATAGGACACTAAAACAAATTTATTTTTCAGGTTATGCGCCACAGCTATGCTTTGTTCAATCTTCTTCGCGCTGCGTTTTAAATAATATACGTATAGTTTTTTTTCACTGCAGTTTCATTTCACCCGCCGATTAATAAGTTTTCCTATCAGATATATTATTTTTCCGCAATAAAAAGTTATATAATTAACTGTGGCGAGGGGTGCCATTTTGACCGGGGTAAGCCGGAGCAAAACAAGAGTGGGATGCAAATCTAAAAACCCGTACCTATATCTCAGATCTGTAAATGCTACATGAAATCTCCACAATTAGGTGATAGTCTTCCATGCTAGCCAGGGAGCGAGAGAAAAACGAGCGAGAGAAAAACATAGAATGTGCCAATTGCATTTCCTCCCGAGAAAGCTGTAAAAATCAGTTAAGGGATCCGAGGGTTTTAGTATATTGTAATTTAGGCGATGGGCTGACAACCTGTCACTACAGCAAAATATCTACAAATCTATCTTAAATAACCCTTTAAACTTTGCCAGACGTGGCGGAACGACCTTTGTTTAGGTCGTTCACGCTCTGCCTGCCCCATTAGAGAAAAAGGCGTGATTATATGTATGTATGATAAGAGTCTTGCTAGCTCGTAATATAGGTACTAACAATAAGCTTTGTTAGGTTAATATTAACTAGCGACCCGCCCCGGCTTCGCACGGAAATCATCAGTGTTTCTCTACTAATTTTGCATGTATTATACATATAAACCTTCCTCTTGAATCACTCTATCCAATAAAAGAAACCGCATCAAAATCCGTTTCGTAGTTTTAAAGATCTAAGCATGCAAAGGGATATAGGAACAGAGAAAGCGACTTTGTTTTATATTATGTAGTGATTTAAGATGGTAGAACTTACCTAAAACGCTTCGTAGCTTTTGACATACACACATACATATAATCACGCCTTTATCCCTAATGGGGCAGGCAGAGCGTGAACGACCTAAACAAAGGTCGTTCCGCCACGTCTGGCAAAGTTTAAAGGGTTATTTAAGATAGATTTGTAGATATATTGCTGTAGGTAGTGACAGGTTGTCAGCCCATCGCCTAAATTACAATATACTGAAACCCTCGGATCCCTTAGCTGATTTTTACAGCTTGCTCGGGAGGAAATGCAATTGGCACATTCTATGTTATTCTCTCGCTCCCAGGCCAGCATGGAAGAGAACATGACATAGCTCTTCAATTTGTAATTTAAAGTTGAAATTCTTATCTAATAACACCCCTAAATACTTACGAGTATACCTGTCTACATATTCTAGCTTCCCACACTTACAACGATTATTTTGATAATGTATACAATCATAAGAGTGCCCTGTTATGCCAATTAATGAGTAGGTAATCTAAAGTTTTAGCCACTTTATTATACGGAGAATATACATATATGTAAACATTTGGTTTACCACTTTATTAAATATGAAATATTAGCTCTAACGTCAGTCTATATATTAGAATTATGCACTTTTGTTAAAAATAATCCACATTTATTTCTCCAAAATGTTCGTCCAGAAAACTTGCGACCCCAGAAAAAACTAGCTACTATAATTTCACATTTGGAAATGAAAAATTCTGGTCCAAGCTCAAAAATTCACAAAAATCTTTAACGCACTACCTAAAACTTCAAAGGGAATAGATAAGCTCAGATTTATAAAAATAATTAAAAGCTTATATAGCACAAAAAGCTTATTTTACTCTATAAGAGTTTTTAAAGAAGGATCTTTGTATGTGTCATAAAATGACATGATCTCATTCATCTAAACTTATAAAATCGTTTGTCCTTACTGACAGATATTCATCAACGCGGAGCCTAAACTACTAATGCTAGAATCGTGAAACTTTGTGAGCAAGTTCCACAGCAAGTTCTTTCTAAAACGTAACATCTCACTAAGAAAGGATTTTTGAATATTCCCCTCCTAAAGGGGTAAAAAGTTTCACCATTTTTGTTTTTTCCATCCCTAAAGGGAAAAACTCTTTCACTATTAGAATGCCACGCTCACAGTGCGTGCATAGCATAAAAGGTTTTTACTTTGGAAAAATATGATAGTCACACAGAAATAAAATATTATTTTTGGATGTGGTCATACTAACAGCTACATGGCAATAGCCTGAGGACAAAGGCAATCTTTTACCGCGGGAACTCAATCTCACGGGGAAACTCTTTTAGCTGCGGGTGAAACCGCGTGGCAGAAAGCTAGTATAATTATATTAGAATACTTTAAGTTTTTGTTTATTAAGTTTACCAGAGAAGAACATGATATTATATGTACCTACAAATTATTGTTATTATATATAGTAAAGTACATACAGGGCACTGTAAGTATTGGAACATAATTATTAAGTATTTAATTACGTTACAGTACTTACAGTGCCCTGTATGTATTGTGTGCCCGGTTCTTGTCTGAACCTAAGAATTTTAATACCACCTATGTAACAACAAGATTAGCATGTATTTAAGCCATTACGATCGATACGATAAGAAGAAGAAAGCAATAAACGATTGAGTATAGTTTATTTTTTTATATTCTTTATGATGCCGTTGTCATGTGCCCACTTTACAATACTATCCAAATCTGTTTGTAAGTGTAAGTGTGCTCCTCTAATGTCCTTTGACAATACTGCTATTGGTCTATAAGATGTCACATCTACCTTAGATGATTCTGTGGGGGTACTGTGAGTATTTAAGACCAAGGTTATAAATATGCAACAGCGGGGTTTCTTAAACAGAAATACAATCTTTAACTATGAATGGCGGAACAGAGTCAGGTCCAGCAGCAGAACGAGACTTAAGTTCTTTTAAGGAGCGTCTTAGATCATCAATAGTAACTTGATCTATATCAACACGTGGCATCAACGGGCTTGTGCCACGGGCAGCCTGTTCGGAATTTAATTCAGGTATTCTACTCAAAAATATGGAACCAAAATATTCTGCAAAGGCATTGACTGCTTCCTGACCAGCTATAATATTATTTCGATAAGTAAAAGTATTTGTGTGACTTCTATCCTTCTTCCTATCTTTAACATAATACCAAAACTTGGTGGGATCTTTAATTATATCTTCCTTAATATTTTTAGTATAATCTGTGTAGGCAGAACATGTTAAGGTCCTAATCAAAATTAGGACCTTAACATGTTCTCGATAGTACCTAAACAACTCTCGATTGACCTCTTTGCCTTCCTCTTTATAAATTTTTAAATTAAAATATTTACATTGGATATTTCTAATAATTTGAGGCGTAAACCATTTCGGATATACTTACATAACGACTATTAACAATTTTATCCTTTTTAACGGGAACATGATTAATTATTATTATTATTTTAAACAGGCAGGCAGTTGTTATCAACTGATAAGGCCTGTATCCAATTGACCACTTTATGATTTCGAAGTTTGTTTAAATTTGTCAAATCTGTTCTTGAACTGGTTAACATTAACCGCAGAAACCACTTCTTCTGGCAGCTGGTTCCACTGTCTCACAACTCTGTTGAATAAAAAATGCCTGTGCAGGTTATTACGAGAAAAAGTTATGGTCAATTTAAGGGCGTGTCCTCTGAGTCGGTTATTCTCATCGGACGGACGGTGCGGACGGACGGTGCGGACGGACGGTGCGGACGAACGGTGCGGACGGACGGTGCGGACGGACGGTGCGCAGACGCTCGCAGCAGGGTACTGTACGGTCGACGGTGCAGAGGGCCGGGGGGAGAGGGTTCAGACGAAATAAAATTCATTTCCACTGTACTGTAGGCTGGAACTGCATGACCGAACGGTTTCCTGTCTGGAGTCCTCTTGTCGGACTTGTTTTCCCTCCGGAGGGTTCCCGACGACTGGCGTTCGGACCGCTTCGGATTTCTTCACGTCGGCCGCAAAGCGGCCGGCGGGGAGACGCTATCGAGGCAGAGCCTCACGAGCGTGATCTCACATACGCTGCCTGTGACAACAGGCAGGTCGTTGGTGCGCTTGTAGCTCGGTGTCTTGTCCGGGTGCACAGGAGAGTTTCACGCCGTGGCGAGATCGAGCCAGCCGGGTGATTCCCCATGGGGGGAGGCCCAGCTAGCGACCTCAAGCTCACGGTGGCTCGCTTGTCCTGGGGTCAGTCCTTGAGTCTGGCCCACGATCCTGACTACTCGACGTGGAGTAGTGGATGTGGGCAGGCAGTATGTTGGCCGCGTCAGCGCTGCATTGCAGCACCACCCTGAGCAGCCATCTGTGGGGGTCTGAGGTCCACCAGAGCGGCCCCCTCTCAATTATACTGGTGGCATCGTCGCCGATGCGGATTGCCACCAGGACTTCCGTGAGGTTCCTAACCGCCTCTGTTAGGACCCTGTCCCTTTCTGGGACGGCTGCTCGTTGGCTCTTTTGACTTGGAGCCCGCTGGTGTTTCGGCATCTCCCCTTGAGGAATAACCTGAGGGGCGCCGACCACTTCCAGTGGGCCCGTGGGTGGCTTGCGACGCGGCTGGTCCGGATTTCCCGCGTCATTTTGAGGAGCGGCTTGCTTTCTCCGTCTCCTCGGCCTCCTCTTCCGCTTCGTCTCGCCGGCTGGGTCGTTGGCGGCCGCCATGAGAGTGGTCGCCGCGTTCGACTCTCCCTGCGGTGCCGCCTCCTTCCTTTTCGGCTCGACGGGCTTCGTGAGGGGCGCTGTGCCCGCTCTCTTGTTCCGCACTTCGCGGCGGAGTACGGAGCAATCGAGACTGTTGGCGAGGTGGGGTCCGCCACAGTTTGCGCACGTTGCGCTTCTGTGGCGGACCCCAGTCTTTTGCGACGTGCTGCTCGCCGCATTTGACGCAGGCCAGCTTCCAGTGACAGTGGGAGGAACTGTGCCGGAACAGCTGGCAACGGTGGCACTGGGCCGTCGTCCTCTTGCCACGCCAACCCTCGATCTTCACGCCGGGCATACAGAGCAGCTCTGTGATGTTGTATAGTCCCGGGGTGAGGGCTGGCGTTCGGGTCAGCTGGGCGAAGAATATGCAGCCTGGGCGTCCACGGCGCGCGTTGATCGGCCGGACGTAGTCGACTGGGTAGCCCAGACTAGCCATTTCTTCGGCAATTGCTTCCGGGTCGGCATCGGCAGGCAAGCCTCGGATGGCGACCTTCAGCGGTTTCAGGTTCGGCATGGCGTACGCGAACCAGGATATTCCGGCTCCGGACTTCTCCAGCTCTACAAATTAGCGCTGGTAAGCACGAAATTCCTGTTCCGTTTTCGCTAGGAATCGGAAGCCTTTCCCGTATGGGCGCACGTTAGGTGCGTGGCCCAGGTCTTCTTTGAGCATCCTCATGTGGGAACTCCAGTCTGGGAGATGGTCCACCACAATGGGAGGGAGCTTCTTTCCTCTGCATAGGTTAGTGGCGGGAGGCACTACTATTCGGCAGAGGAGGCTTGCTTTGGGACGACGGCGGGGTCTTCATTGCCGCAGCGCGTAGGAAACGCTCGGCTGCGGGGGTGACGTCTCCATGTCGTCTAGTGATGGCATGGAGAGAGGCGGCGTGCTTCTAGGCATCGGGACAGGGCGTGCCCCATGCGGAGGCGTCGGAGTCTCCCATGACGAGGAGGTGGCGGGGTGTAGACGCTTCCCAGCGCGCGTGTCGCTCTGCGCACTGGCGCACAAGACAGCTGCACTCTCCCTGAGAGCGTCCAGGGCTGCGTGCCTTGCGGCGGCGCGCTGGGCAGCGGCGGCGTCCAGCTGGGGCTGCTGTCGTTCGGGCAGCGGAGGCAGGGGCGGAAACGGCGGCAGAGAGCGGGCGGCCGCAAAGGCCGCAGCGGAGGTCTCGCCGGCATCGATTACGGGTGTAGTGGTGGTCGACGGTGGGCGCGACCGTGGGCGCAGCGCTGCAGCGTCGAACGGGGGCTCGTAGGGTGGTACACCTTCTTGGTGGGCCGCCTACGGCTGGTTTTCGAAGGGGTGACCGACATAGGTGGGCGTCAAAAGAGAGCGAAAAAGCCTGGTCCGCGCGGTGCGTAGCCTGCCCCCGGGACGGGTAACAACTACCGTTACCCCCCGGTGATTCCCGCTGGTGGGAGGCCGGGGTTGAATGGCACGAGTAGAAGTCACCCGCGACGACCGAGGGTAGGCAGAGTCGCGAAAAGTGAGGGTACTTAGGGATCACCCAAAGTACCCCACAAAACAGAACGAACCCGAGCGCGATTTAATGTGGGTAGTTTGCGCTACCCACAAGGCGACTAGGCGGCGAATCCCGTTCGGACCGCGATCGAGATTTCTTCGCAATGCGCCGATTGGGCTATTTTAGCCAGGTCAAGTCCGAGTTGATTGTCTTCTGCCGTGCCGTGCGATCAAGCCCGCCTCGGGCGACCCCGTTCGGGGAGACCCGGCGAGCGATCCAGCTACGACACGGCGACAGGAGTCATTATTTCGCGAGGGTAGGCTTTCCCTTCCGGAGGTCTCGCATGTTGGGGTGCTATGCCGTGTATATGCGGCAAGGTCGACTCGTCCGCACGCGAGAACATGCCAGTCGCGAGGCGGGCGATGAATGAGTCCAGGCTTTCTATCTTCATGTCCTTTTGTATGGTGGTGTTCCTCACATAGCGTGGTGCTCCGACAATGGTGCGCAAGGCAAGGTTTTGTTGCGCACACAGTTTTTTGCGGTTGCTTTCTGATGTGAGATCGAACCGTGCTGGGGCCGCGTATGTGAGTTTGGGGCGTATATAGGTCTTATACACCCCTAGTTTCGTTCGGATGGGGAGCGTCGATGCGAGCATTGGACGTAGCAGCACCCGCGACGTTCTGGCTGCGTTGACGACCGTCTGGACATGCTGACTCATCGTAAGGCCTTTGTCGATGGTGACGCCGAGGTATTTCACCGTCTGGCTCCATTCTACTTCCTGGCCTAGCATCTTAAGCTTCGGCATGGGGCGTCTGAAGTGTCTTTTGCCACTAACTACGATGGCTTGAGTCTTCGCTGCATTAGCTGCTAGCCTCCATCTTGCTAGCCATGCAGGTAGGGCGTCGAGTGTCTTCTGGAGTCTTTTGGCGGCGTAGTCAGGACGGATTGACGAGGTGAAGTAGGCGGAGTCGTCAGCGTAGAGTGCCAGTTGGGTTCCTTCTTCCAGCGGTATGTCGTCCGTGTATAAGGAATAGCACACGGGCGACA
Source organism: Scrobipalpa costella (assembly GCA_949820665.1). Classification (NCBI taxonomy): domain Eukaryota; kingdom Metazoa; phylum Arthropoda; class Insecta; order Lepidoptera; family Gelechiidae; genus Scrobipalpa; species Scrobipalpa costella. The sequence goes on from OX463306.1 coordinate 123,305, forward strand.
AGCAGCTCCCTTGAGGAACACCTGCAGCGACGGGACGCTCGGATGACAGTTCGCCTTCAACTGTCACCCTAATCGTCCGGTCTTGCAGGAAGGAGGCGATGATCTTCACTAAGCGGAGTGGGACGGTGGTTTGCGATAGCTTGAAGAGTAGGCCCTGGTGCCATACCCGGTCGAAGGCTTTTTCCATATCCAGGAATACTGCAACCGTATGTTGTTATGTATTGTTGAGGTTCACTGTCATTTGGTGCAGTACCCTGGATAGCTGAAGTGTCGTGCTGTGGCCCGCTCTGAATCCAAACTGTTCGGGTCTAGGCTGGATATGGGGGACCAGGTGTCGCAGCATCATCTTCTCAAACACCTTGGAGATGCACGGTAGCGGAGTAATCGGCCTGTAGCTCTCTGGCTTGAGACTGTTTTTCCCCGGTTTTGGCAGCATGATCACGTGTCCAGTCTTCCATGATTGTGGGAAGTGCCCAGTACGCAGAATTCCATTGAACAGTCGGGTAACTGCCGCAATTGTTCGCTGGGGAAGGTGGCGTAGCGCTGTGTTGGAGATTTTGTCTGCGCCTGGGGCTTTCTTCGGCTTCGTTCTTCGAAGGGCACGTGTCACTGCTCCCGGGGAAAAGACGATTGGGTCTTCTTCGGGAACTATAGGTCGCGCCAGGTACTCTTCCGTGATTGGGGTCACCCATGGGATTCGGCTTAAATTGCTGCTCTAAGCACTCCGCGAAGATTTCTGCCCGGTCTTTGGCAGCGTATCTGGGCGTTCCATCCGAGTGAAGTAGAGGGCGGATTGGTGTCTTGGCCTTTGTGAACAATCGGCAGATGTGTTCCAGTCCTCTCCACACTCATGCATGAGCTTCTCCCAATTTTCCCCATCATGGTTGGCGAGTTCTCTGGTGATGTGGTAAGCGAGCTGGTTCAGCTTCGTCTTCATGGCTGGCGAGCGTGTGAATTGCCACTGTTTTCGCAGGCGTCTCTTCTCCTCTATCAGCCTCTGGAGATGTTTGGGCAGTGTAGGTAGGGAGCCTCTACGCGGAAGCATCGTAGTTGCTCGCTGGAGGGCTTCTTGGACTTGGCTCGTGATCCCCCGAGACAGGTCTTCGACGTCGCTGCTGGTGTTCACTGGGGTTGACGTGGTGGTTTCGTCCAGCACTTGTGCGAACTGTTCCCAGTCAATCCGTGTGATGGAAGTCGGAGCGGTTGCTTGGGCTGGCTTCTGATTGATTATTACCAGCACGGGTTGATGATGCGAGCCCGTGTGGTAATCGAGCACTTCTTGTTGGAGGCTTCCCTGGATGCCGCTGTGTACCATGAGATCGATGACGTCGGGTAGATGTTCATCGACCCCGGGGTAGTGAGTGGGAGCTTCTGGGCCGCTGACCTCATATCCCTTGTCTTCGGCGTCTTCAAGCAGGCGTGAGCCGACTCTGTTGATGACGGATGAATGCCAGGCTGTATGTTTAGCATTCCAGTCTCCCGCTGCAATTGTGGGGAGAGGGGAGTCCAGGATGGTGTGGACGTCGTCCAACTGGATGGTGTTCGTTGGTGGGCGGTACGTAGCGAAGACCCTCGTTTGCGTGTTGCCCACTTGAAGCTCTATGCCGAATGCGTACATAGCTCTGAGATGCAGAGTCGGGATTTGCTGATGCACGATGTTCCGCCTTACTATTACGGCCAGCCCCCGGTATGCACGGTGTTCGCTTTGCTCGTCCTGGCGGTAGATGAAGTAGCCCGGGAATTTGGGCTGCTCCTTTGGACTCAGCATGGTCTCGGAGACCAAAGCCACATCTATATTTTGTTCTCGCAGGATTTGCTTGAATAACCGGACCCTTGGTTTGAGGCCGGTGGCGTTCCAGTGTAGAAGTCTCATTGTGTCCATCATTGTGGTGCTTGGAGAATCTTGGCCATCCCTTGCAGAATAACGGGCACTGGATCTGCGCCCGTGCGTACTGCTGTCAACACCTCTTGTAATATGGTGATGGCAGTGTCGATCACCTGAAGTCTTGCTTGGCTAGGTGGTGGTTTTCTTTGGGCTGCGTCCTTCTGGGAGGTGGTTTCAGTCTTCTTCTCCTTGGACTGAGGAGCTTGCGGTTGAGCGCTAGGAGCCGATGGAGTCTTGCGCTTCCTGCTGCTCTTCCTGCGGGGTTTCTTGCGCTTTTCGTGCGCGAGGTTTCCTCCCCTGGGGATGGGGGCGTTTGCCGGCGCCATCAAGTTGGAGTCGGCGTTTTCTTCCACGTTCTGGTCGCGGGCAGGAGGCGGTCTCTCTGTTCTTTTAGAGACTTGTGTAAAGGCAGCAGTGCCAGCTCTTTTATTTCTTGCCTCTCTGCGCAGGACAGGACACGCCGGGCTGTTCGCGGTGTGTGCGCCTTTACAGTTTGCGCAGGTGGGCGGAAGGTCTAGGGAGCGCTCGCAGTCCTTTGCCGCGTGTGGCTCGCCGCAGCGGACGCAGGCGATTTGTCGGTGGCAGCAATGCGAGGAGTGACGGTACCCTTGGCATCTGTGACACTGTGGGATGCCTCTTTTCCCTCTCCAGTCCTCGATTTTTATTCCGGGCATGTCGAGGATCTCCGAAATCTCGTAGATCTTCGATGGGGAATCAGTAGGGCGTTCGATTTCCGCGAAGAAGATACACCCAGGTCTTCCTTGGCGGGCCTTGATGGATCGAACGTAGTTTGCCTTGATCCCTTGGGCGATTAAGTCTTCCTTGATTGCCTCCGGGTCGGTGTCAGCGGGAAGGCCTCGGATCGCAACTTTCAGCGTCCTTAGCTGGATGGGAGTGTAGGCGAACCAACTGATCTGGTCCTTTAATTCTTCTTCCAGGTTCGACAGGTATTCCTGGATCAGGCGGAATTCTTCGTCATCGGCGGATATAATACGTATGCCTTTCCCGTAAGGTCTAGCATTGACCGTTCTGCCCAGCTTCTCTTTTAGCGCTCGGAGGTGGGTAGACCAGTTTGGTATTTTTTCCACGACGATTGGAGGGTACCTTGGTTTCTTTTTGTTAGCGGCCGGAAGTGTCGCTGCTGCGTCTTGCTGCTGCGACGACGGTGGCGGTGGCGGTGGCATTTGCGAGGTTGATGGTGCCGGGTTTGCCCTTGCGGTGTCAGCATAGGATTGCGGAGGCGGGGATTTGTCAGCTTCATCGGTTGCTGCGCTTCTATTTAGGCGAGGATCGCGTACTGGGTACGGAAGTAGCATTTCTTGGCAGAAGCGTTTGGCTGCGGAGGTCTCTTCTCCCTCCTCATTTTCATCTGGGCTTCTCTGTCTACGCGTCTGGTAGATGTTGGGTAACACGGCGGGCATGATGGGTGCTGAGGCCGCAGCGACAACCTCTTTCATTTCCTCTTCCGTGGGTCGAGTGTTTGGCAGCGTCTTTTCTTTGTCGACCAAATACATCGCCAGGTGTTGCAGAAGCCCCCGCGAAACGTATCCTGATGTGCGAAGGCGTTCGCACATCAGGCTAGGCCCCCTGGGCGTAAAATCTGTCGACGCCCGTAAAAACGGGCGTGGCGTGGGGTTAAAAGCCCATAGTGGGCGAAGAACGCCCCTCTATGGGCCAACGAAATCAGAGTCCGGTGGGGCGTGGCCGGCACTTTGGCCGACCGCGCGTCAAAAGCCGGTGACCGCCGGCGAGTCAGCCCACCGAGTGATTCCCTGTTCAGGGAGGCTCAGTCTAGCCAGGCGGTTGATGAAACGTCCGGAGGGACAGGCGAGCTGACCCGAAGGTTGTCGGGGTCGCTCAGCCGGTGAAAGTCATTGTCAGGGAAGTCATGTCAAGGGCCACCGGCAAGGTCGAGTCGTCAGTGTGACGACGCCCTCAAACCGGTGGCGTTGGTCATTCCGGGTTGTCAGTTCCCTCGTCGAGCTCCTCCACCACTGCGAGCTCGCGAGGGAATGGTTTCTGGTCAGGGGGGCGCGCGTGATACGGGGCCAGATTCCGAATATGCTCGAAATCTGACCGATCTGCGCGCGCGAACATCCTGGTCGAGAGCCTGGACACGAACTCATCCAGGGTCTCGACTTTTAGGTCTCTCCGAATGACTTCGTTGCGGACGAACATCGGCGCATCCGCAATGGTGCGCAACGCCTTCGACTGCTGGGCCCGCAGTCTCTGGCGGTTGGTCTCAGAGACCAACGCGTACCATGCAGGCGCGGCGTACGTAAGACGGGTCTTCACGTACGCCTTATAGACGCCGACCTTCATGCGCAACGGGAGCCTCGAGCAGAGAGCGGGACGGAGCAAAGCAATGGCAGCCCTTGTTTGCCCAATCACGCTCGCCACATGCTTACTCATGGACAGGCTTCGGTCTATGGTTACCCCCAGGTATTTAGCCTGAGGTTGCCACCCGATTTCCTCCCCATGAAGCTTCAATTTCCGAGGATCCAGCCGACCACGCCCCACTATGATCGCCTGAGTCTTCCCAACGTTTACGCTCAATCTCCACTTTGCCATGCCTGGCTGGCAAAGTGGAGATTGGAGGGAGGAAGGGGATCAAGAGATAGCTGCATTTTTCGAGCGGCATGACGCGTGTTCATGGACACGCTGAAAAATGCAGCATCATCGGCATAGAGGGCCAGCTTGGTGCCCCCCTAAACAGGAATATCGTCGGTGTACCTGGCGTAGCAAACCGGAGAAAGGCAGCTACCCTGGGGAACTCCAGCAGCGATCCTTCGGACTTGAGAGAGGGCGTCTTCCACTGCCACCTGGAAGCGCCTGTTCTCTAAAAAGGTGGCCACAATCTTGACGACTCTGCGAGGAGTCGTAGACGTGGACAGCTTGTATATCAAGCCCGGGTGCCAAACGCGATCGAACGCCTTCTCCATGTCGAGGAATACTGCTACGGTAGTCTCCCTCTTGTTGAGGGCCGCCGTCATATCGTGCAGTACTTTCGACAGTTGAAGGGTTGTGGAGTGCTCAGCTCGGAAGCCGAACTGCTCCTGGCGTGGCATGATGTGGGGGATCATGTGACGCAGAAGAAGTTTCTCAAACACCTTGCTTAGCGTAGGTAGCAAGGTGATTGGCCGATAGCTCTCAGGCTTCAGGGTCTTCTTCCTGGGCTTGGGGAGCATGATTACCCGCCCAAGCGTCCACGCGTCCGTACGCCCGGGCAGTACGCTGGTAGGCTTCGACCGCCCGCCGCGGCGCAGGGGTTTTTGGCCGGGGCTAGCGAGATTTTAGAGCGCAACTAGAGGCGGTTGACACCCCCAGTTGCGCACAAAAACGACAGTCGACAGCAGGTGTTTTCGGGCTGAGCCCGGAAGCAGGCGGGGGGAGCGTCCCCACCCTCGACTAGGCGAGGAAGGCGACTCACCACCGCCGATTGTCCCCTTGACAGGCCCTTATCACACCCGGTAGCGTGTAGCGGGTGTGGGGCCCCGGGTAACTTTCGGCTGAGCGGTGATCCGCCCGCCGCACCGCGAGGGTGTAATTTAGGGCGAGACGCAAGAGGGGGAGGTGGTAGTACCACGTAATACACCCGAGGGTGGAAGAATAATCGGCTTTCGCCGACTACCCTCAACAAAAGTTGGTGAGGGTAGATGGAGAAAACTTAAAACTTGACTCACCCTCGAGTTGGATGCACTTTTTGGGACGTGCGTGTACTCGTGCCACCTCAGCCGATCCCCGTTCGGACCGTTCGGATTTTTTCTCGTCGGCCGCGAAGCGGCCGGCGGAGAGACGCCATCGAGGCAGGGCCTCCTGGGCGTAGTCTCAAGTCGCCGCCTGTGACGACAGGCGGGGCGTTGGGGCGCTTGAAGCTCGGTGTCTTGTCCGGGTGCACAGGAGAGTTTCACGCCGTGGCGAGATCGAGCCAGCCGGGTGATTCACCATGGGGGGAGGCCCAGCTAGCGACCTCAAGCTCACGGCGGCTCGCTCGTCCTGGGGTCAGTCCTTGAGTCTGGCCCACGATCCTGACTACTCGACGTGGAGTAGTGGATGTGGGCAGGCAGTGTATTGGCCGCGTCAGCGCTGCATTGCAGCACCACCCTGAGCAGCCATCTGTGGGGGTCTGAGGTCCTCCAGAGCGGCCGGCTGGCCGGTCATGGAGGAAAGAACCTTCAGACCCCTCTCGATTATGCTGGTGGCATCGTCGCCGATGCGGATTGCCACCAGGACTTCCGTGAGGATCCTAACCGCCTCTGTTAGGACCCTGTCCCTTTCTGGGACGGCTGCTCGTTGGCTCTTTTGACTTGGAGCCCGCTGGTGTTTCGGCATCTCCCCCTGAGGAATAACCTGAGGGGCGCCGACCACTTCCAGTGGGCCCGTGGGTGGCTTGCGACGCGGCTGGTCCGGTTTTCCCGCGTCATTTTGAGGAGCGGCTTGCTTTCTCCGTCTCCTCGGTCTCCTCTTCCGCTTCGTCTCGCCGGCTGGGTCGTTGGCGGCCGCCATGAGAGTGGTCGCCGCGTTCGACTCTCCCTGCGGTGCCGCCTCCTTCCTTTTCGGCTCGACGGGCTTCGTGAGGGGCGCTGTGCCCGCTCTCTTGTTCCGCACTTCGCGGCGGAGCACGGAGCAATCGAGACTGTTGGCGGGGTGGGGTCCGCCACAGTTTGCGCACGTTGCGGGTTCAGTGCGTGGCCTCTTGCAGTCTTTTGCGACGTGCTGCTCGCCGCATTTGACGCAGGCCAGCTTCCGGTGACAGTGCGAGGAACTGTGCCGGAACAGCTGGCAACGGTGGCACTGGGCCGTCGTCCTCTTGCCACGCCAACCCTCGATCTTCACGCCGGGCATACAGAGCAGCTCTGTGATGTTGTATAGTCCCGGGGTGAGGGCTGGCGTTCGGGTCAGCTGGGCGAAGAATATGCAGCCTGGGCGTCCACGGCGCGCGTTGATCGGCCGGACGTAGTCGACTGGGTAGCCCAGACTAACCATTTCTTCGGCGATTGCTTCAGGGTCGGCATCGGCAGGCAAGCCTCGGATGGCGACCTTCAGCGTTTCTGACTCGGCATGGCGTACGCGAACCAGGTTATTCCGGCACTGGACTTCTCCAGCTCTACGAAGTAGCGCTGGTAAGCACGGAATTCCTGTTCCGTTTTCGCAAGGAATCGGAAGCCTTTCCCGTATGGGCGCACGTTAGGTGCGTGGCCCAGGGCTTCTTTAAGCATCCTCATGTGGGAACTCCAGTCTGGGAGATGGTCCACCACTGCCCCCGGGACGGGCAACAACTGCCGTTACCCCCCGGTGATTCCCGCTGGTGGGAGGCCGGGGTTGAATGGCACGAGCAGAAGTCACCCGCGACGACCGAGGGCAGGCAGAGTCGAGGAAAGTGAGGGTACTTAGGGATCACCCAAAGTACCCCACAAAACAATACGAACCCGAGCGCGATTTAATGTGGGTAGTTTGCGCTACCCACAAGGCGACTAGGCGGCGAATCGATATCCGTTCGGACCGCCGCTACGGGCCTCTATTTATATGAATCCCGACACTTTGCGGGGGAACCTCCGCGCGGTGTGCGGGGCGGAGGTGAGCGTAGGAGAGCGGGAGAGCGATAGCTTTCTGTCCTTCATCGCTCGCTATTACGTCCGCGTTTTTCGAACATACTCTAATGCAGCCCTATTCGGTCAAGCATTTCCTAATTATTTATTTATTTTATATAAAACTATATTATAATTAGGAAACATATTTTAACTATACTTAACGAGCTATAACTTTACTTATTCTTTGGGAAAATAATAAACGAATCGGTCTATGTTTTATTATAAACCTACTTAACGTACAATAATAACGTACAATTATGTACAGCAGAGGATCCAGTACGGAGCCTTGAGGCACACCGCTCGAAGTGTATCACCCACTCTTACACGAAAAGTTCTTTGTCGTAAAAAAGCCTCAATGCAAGACAGCAATTTGCCTCTTATGCCTTTGTAATCTAGTTTTAGTAGTAGCCTAGTGGTTGGGACTTTATCAAAAGCCTTCTCGTAGTCGAGATAGATTACATCGATTGGTTCTTTTTGATTTGCAAAAACATTGTTAATAGTAAGTAAAATTTTTCGGTAGCTCTATTTACATCTTTTTCTGTGCGCACATCTGACCAGTCTACTTCCAATAAAGCCAAATACAGATCATTTAAGTTTGTTTTATTAAAATGAGATGTGAGGATTTTTATTGGGATCGTCAACTTGAATAAGTGTTTGGACCTTTGTTCCACGCTGCAGTGATAGCTCGACCTTTGCCCATGCTGACACTCGGTTTGTAGTACTATTATATATTCTGTGCTGCGACCGCGCCGGAACCCATGCTGACACTCGGTATGTAGTACCCATGGTAGTACCTACTATTATATATGTATACTGCATGTGTTAATGATGTTTAAAGTGGATAATTATGCATGATATAACATAAAATATAATATAATACAACTTCAAAGTAACCTTTTGAAAACTTGTGTATTATCATAATAATTCTCTTTCTGAGATCTATGCGAAGACAGGGGCGACAGAATAACAGCGTTTGCTTCGTATGAAGCAAACATATAGCTGAGTCGTTACCCTTTTTCCAGACTGCACACTGTTTACGCAATTTTTATATTTTATAGTTTCTCAATTATCTAGTGAACCATTGTTTTTATTTAAGTACTAAAAAAATATATTTTGTATGTGTTGTACTGTCTCGAAATAAACGTTCCCTATCTCTCTTTCTCTCATATATTCTGTGCACTCGGTTAGTACGTTATGTCGTTTCAAAAAGCCACTCATCTGACCCACAACTACCTTTCCTACTATTTTTTTATTATTGAAAGAAGAGCGATATGTCTATAATTAGTATACTTGTAATGGCTTCCACTCTTCTAAATAGGCCTTATACTAAATATCTTTTTTTAAGTCGTCTGGATTAAATCCTGTGGTGTGCCTGTGCACAAACTCATGTTAATAAACTTTGCCAGGATAGGGCTTATTTTCTCTTTGATATATTTCAAATCCTTAACTCTTATATTATCCAATCTAGGCGATTTAATTCCGATATTATTTTTTCTACATGACTAGGACATATTTTAGTAAACCTGAAAGATAGGACGGGTGTAAGGGACAGCGTCCCGCAAACTGATAGGGGTTGCTCAGTCAACGAAACTGAACATCTATCACCAGGAATTTCTTTCTGGAGACGAAAAAGACATACAAAATGACCACCTCAATCAGACAATAAATATTATATGGAAAACATTTTTTTTTCAGTTTTGAATAAAAAAGCCTGCTGATAGTTGTTCAGTTCTGTTGACTAAGCGACCTCTATCAGTTTGCAGGACGCTGTACTTTACACTCCGTATATACGTGTCGAAGATGGACGTTGGTGCCAACCACCGAATTTTGGGCCATGCTGCACCAAACGTCACTTTGACAGCTATATTTGTTATTCTTGGTAGTGCCATAATCACCGTCAGATGGCACAACACGTCTACCCGACTTTATCGTACATTGCTTGTTTAATTCCATAGACAATAATTGTTATTTTCCTTTTAAAATCATGTTGGATTGTCGGGTGCTTAAGACTAAGTTTGTCGGGTCGTGCATAGACAAAGAAACGCAAGCGCATAGAGTTTCCCGCGCTTGGACATGGCCTTTTGGAGGGAAGTAACGTCCACTTGGAAAATCAATTTGAATTTCTCAACACAGTTATTTTTGATCAGTCGAACGGTTCAGTGTATCGGTTGGTTTCGGGGACTTGTCTGTTTCTTTGTCGAGTGTACGTGCACCGAATTGATTGAGCTAAGAACGTTCCATTTGTAACTAAAATAAGATCGAAACGAATTAAAACTGTGTGATCATTTACTAAGAGTCTTTTTGTGCTTTGGGGAACCCGGGGATGATGGAGAAGGCAGAGGAAGGTGAAAATAATCGCTAAATGGATTTACGCCCACAAATCCAGCTGGGAAACATCCCACCTGCTGAGGCTAATTCACACCATGACGCGACATCAGAAGTGGGGATAACCCAAGCACAAACTGCTGGAAGATTCGATAAGAATTTGATACACGTGCTTTTAGAGACGCAGAATTGAAACATAAAAAAAACACGATCACACTCATAGCCCCCACTAGGATTCCCTGTATCGGGGTGCCATGGACATACACAGAAACAACCACAAATAACACCCAGACCCAGAAGCAGACATTTAAACTCATCATTCAAATGTCTGCCTCGGCCGAGAATCGAACCCGGGACCCTCTGCGTAGCAGGCAGGTACACTGCCAACTAGGCTGCGCGGGTCGTCAACACATGCTGTCGATTATGTACGCAATTCGACCAATCGTGAGTACCCCTAAGATTTCTTTTGCTGGGCACCGTTTCACCGACAGCCGCTCAAGGAAAGATTTTAAAAGGTCGTTCAATTCCTTTAATTTGTCAAATTCTTCGGTGCCTATACAGTGACCTACCGCTGCCGATGTTGTTAGTTGTTTCAGATGTGGAGGATCTGGCCACTACGAAAACAAATGTCCTCGCAGCGGCGGCAACGGAGGTTCCAGTGCGGATGGCAGCGCTTCAGCATGCAACAGCAGCAGCTTCGCAGTTCCGGACCTGCTACAGCTACAAGCAGCGCTCCTTACGACCGTCTCAACCTGTGCTTCGTGAAGAAGCCTCCTGGAAAACTTAATATTGCATGTGAGTCGCATATATTTCACTACGATTCCGGTGCCAAATGCTCTCTCGGGAAAGAATGTATTGCTGCGAAATTTCCGGGCAAACGACTTAACGATACAGGTGCTTTAGTTGGTTGAACAAACACTCCTGTGTACAGTTCTCAGCAAATTTTGTTACAAGTAACGATTGAGGGTTTAAATTTAGCGTTCTAGGATTTTAGACCTGAAACTTTAGGCTTCGGTTTGAAGGTGACGATGATCACAGACAGTGTGGAGTTTACTCAGCGTATTGCTGAAGTTAATGCAGGTCTGTCAAATGATGCTGAGGTTAGGCAAGATACTGAGGTGAATTTTGACAATATCGTCACCAATGTACCAGATGCGAGCCGCCAGCAGCTGATGGATGTTTTCACCAAGTTTTCCGAATCTTTTCCTGCTGGGGTCGCCAAGTCTCGTGTGACGACCGAAAAGCTTGAAATTCGTCTGCTAGATCCCAATCGTATTGTCCAGCGTCGTCCCTACAGATTAGGTGCAAAAGAACGAAAGATTGTTCGGGGAAAGGTCAATGAGTTTTTAGATGCTGGGGTTATTAGGTCAAGTTGTTCCCCATTCTCTAGTCCAGTGCTTCTAACCAAAAAGAAGGATGGGTCCGCTCCCTGTCCGGGTCCGCAGCAGATCCCTGTCTTAGATGAGTCCATTGAATTCTGATGCAGCGGGTTGAGTAGTTAGGGTTGAGTGTGGTTGAAAATGGTAAAATTCAGCCCAATCCTCGCAAAATCGAAGCTTTGATCAAACTTCCTCCGCCAACCACTATTATCCAACTTCGCCAATTTATTGGCATGGCCTCTTACTTCCCCCAGTTTGTTTGGGATTTTTCTCAGACAATGGCTATTCTGTTTGTGCTCACCAGCAGCAAGAATAAATTGCTTGACTGGAAACCATCTCAATTTACTTATGAACCCGTATTGACAATTGACAATTTTCAACCCTGATCTGGCCAGCGAGCTCCATACTGACGCAAGTGCTGAAGGCTATGGTGCTATGCTCATTCAAAGAGTTGATGGCAAGCAGCATTTGGTTACCTATTACAGTCTACACACAACCTCTGCTGAGTCTCGCTACCATTCTTTTGAATTGGAGACCTTAGCTGTTGTTAAAGGCTTTCCGTCATTTTCTGCAAGGACGAAAATTCAAAGTGGTCACAGACTGCAATGCTGTTAAGGCTTCAAAAACCAAGGCAGATCTGTCTCCACCGCGAGGGCAGCCGCATGGCTCGACTGTCGACTGTCTTTCGAGGAATCCGGTGTCAGATGTGGCGAAGGAGGTGGCAGCAGCAGCATCGATCGTTTCCCCCAAGCGTGTTGAACAAAAGCGAGTCAATCTGATTGAATTTTCGAGTGATTGGTTCCAAGTTGAACAGGAAAAGGATGAAGAGGTTAGCAAAATAATGTCTGACTTGCAAAACGAATCCCTCCCTGAAGATGTAAGAAAAACGTATGTCGTGAAGTCAAATATTCTTCACCGCAAGGTTCAAAGAAATAGTCATACTCGCTGTCTTCCCTATGCCCCACGAGCGTTCAGGTGGGCAGACATCAACAATGTCCATGAATTCATCATGCACCTGGGATGAGAGAAGACCTTGGAGAAGGTCTACAGTCATTACTGGTTCCTAGGCATGTCTAAATACGTCAGGAAATTTGTTGGTAAATGCGTTACCTGCAGTGTGTCGAAATCAAAATCTGGCAGAGTCCAAGCAGAACTCCGCACAATCCCAAAAACTGCAATTCCTTGGCACACAGTGCATATTGATGCTTCTGGTAAATTGAGCCAGAAAAAAACTATCAAGGAGTATGTTTTCCTTTTGATTGACTGTTTCACAAAGTATGTTCTTCTCGTGTATTCAAAGAATATTGATACTGCCAGCAGCATCCGCGCTCTCAAAACCGGTATCTCTTTGTTTAGCGCCTCACAACGTATTGTCGCAGACCAAGGTCCTTGTTTTGCCAGCAAGGAATTTGATGAGTTTTGCAAGAAACACAATATTCACTTGCATCTCATTGCATAATCGCGTTAATGGCCAAGTCGAGAGGGTCATGAGTACACTTAAGAGTATCCTTACTGCTGTAGAGACAAGCAAAGATCGATCGTACAGCTAGCATTCAATTCCACAGTTAATCGTGTGACCAAAGCAAGCCCGTTAGAGTCGATGGTAGGTAAAGTTGCCAGATCCCTTAATTTAATGACTGCCGTAAAAAGTGACGAAGTTATTGACTTAGATTCTTTAAAAGAGCAGGCGACATGGAACATGGGTGAAGCAGCCCAATATGACAAAGAAAAATCTGATAGTAACAAAGCTTTAATTGACTAAATTTGATGTAGGAGATTTTGTTTTGATAGAAAATTAGGAGAGGAATCAAAACAAAATAAACCCAAAATTTAAGGGCCCCTTTGAAATTATTGAGGTACTAGATGGGGACATTTGTATTTGCTAAAAGCGCTAAATTCAAACAGAACTTACAAGTACGCTCACGATCGTGTACGAAAGGTCCCAAATCAGCAGGTTCCAGTTGAGTTGAACATTGTAATAGAGAGTGGTGACTCTGACCTATTCCTGTTGCAGTGGCAACAAAACAAGTACTAAAAACCTAAGATGACCTCTAGATTACGAGTGACCAATATACAATAAACGTAAAACAAGCTTATTACCCATAGAAAAAGAATTTATTATCAAATTCAGATATTAGAATAACGCGATGATGTCACCGTGAAAGGTCTGAAGCATTTTCTCTGTCGAAGACGTGGTGCGCGAGGTGCGCGAAAGGCGCGGGGGGCGCGGGTGGCGTATGACGAGCGGCGGGCGTGGGGGGCGCGGGGCTCACACAGCGAGGGCGTGAACACGGCGCGGCGCGAGCGCGCGCGTCTCCGCGTTGCGCACCACAGAGCTGTCCCGGGATGAACTCGCAAGCAGCGCATCGACCTGCACATAAACAACACTGTTCTAAATTACCCGCGCTAATACGAGACTTTTCCTATAAGTTTATCATAAGCGGTTCTTGGGCAGCTATGTAGGGAATGTACCTGAGGAGCATCGAGGAGAGGGGCAATGAGTGAAGGTCGGCGCGGACGGCGGCGCACGCGGCGGCGGCGGGGGCGGGCCGCGCGCTCGCGCTCCTCGCCGCCGCCGCCGCCGCCGCCGCCGCCGCTGGCGTCCCCGCAGGACGCGTCGGGGACGTCGACGGAGCGCTCGGCTTCACCACCCGGCCCCGGGTCGCTGCCCGGTCCAGCGGCCATGTCTGCGACGGCGGCGCGCGGGAGCGGGGAGCGCGAGCGGTGGCGGCTGTGGGCGCGCGGGCGCTGCGGGCTGGGCGGCGGGCTGGGCGACGCGGAGTGTACAGATTGCTCGTACCGGTTGAGCAGGGCGAGCGCGCGCTGCTTCATGGCGCGCAGCGGGGAGCACGCGTCGTGCGCGCAGGCAGCGGCGCGCGAGCAGCAGGTCCGCGCTTCACGGCAGCACGGATGTTCCTCTGGGCTGCTATTACTGACACAGCAGCCTTTTTCTTTTGTGCTGCAGTAACTGTCATTATCGTTTCCATACAGACATTTTGTTTGTGAATTACTGACTTGACATAGGTCTTTGGTACATGTTTGTAAACATTCATCATCACACTCTTTGGTACTAGTACAACTTTCTCCTCTAAATAATCTGCTCTGCAGAGGAATCACTCTGTAAAAGAAAAAAGATAATTTACTTTGGTTAATATAACATCAATTGGGACAGCAGTGGGACAGCATAGGCTTATAAAAATTATGTATGCCTCGAATGACCAGGTCCCTGTCGACATGTGATACTGAAAAGTATACCAACATAAAATAATAAAAATATCAATTTTATTTATACACAAATAAGATTATTAACTAATAGTGAATAGTCACTTTCATGCCGTGAGCTAATAAACATCAATACATGCATTGGCGGGCATGTGCAAGCACCTTAGTAGTCATTCTTATTTGATATAGTGACCTCGGGGGGTAATACACATAATAAGTTACTTCCTTGCTGGACTGGGAGCGAGAGAAAAACATAGAATGTGCCAGCTGCAATTCCTCCCGGGCATGCTGTAAAAACAGCTAGGGGATCCGTTTAGGCGACGGGCTGACAACCTCTCATTACAGCAATATCTACAAATCTATCTTAAATAACCCTCAAAACATTATCAGATATGGCAGAACAACCTATGTTTAGGTTGTTTATGCTCTGCCTACCCCAGTTTTTTTTTTTTTATTACTATTAGTTAACATAGGTGAAAGTGCCTTGAAATATTGTTCAAAATCATCCGACTCGAAAGCTTTTAGAAAATACTTGGTTTTACAGTTAAGATTATAAATAAATGTTCTTCTATTAAAAACAATTTGAGAGGAATTAAATAATTGAACGCTTTCTTGAAGGTCCGTTGGTAAATTATCGAACAAACGTGGTGCAATGGAGGAGAAATGTGTCCTATAGCAGCTTTTGTATATCTTCTGGGTATGACATATGTATTTACAGTGGAACTTCGCAAAACTCTCTTTTTAATAACTAGTGGCATATTTTTGATATTTTTTGCAAAGTAGACAATAGTCTGCCATATGTATATTTGTCTGGCTGTCATAACATTAGCATCTTTATAAATTTGTGAAGATGGATATCTTCTAGGCTTTTTGAGAATAATCTTTATATATATATATTATATGTGTTTCTTACATTGACCAATCCAACTAAGATTGATATTTTTCAAATAAAATGAGATATTTTTTTTCAGGATCCTGACAAATTTTTTTAGTAGTCGGGTGGTAAATGTGTGCAAAGAGTACCTGAGCGTGTCACCAGGGCTGAGCAGCGTGAGCGGGTCGTCCGGGTGCAGCAGGCCGCGCGGTGCGAGCAGCGCGAGGCAGGCGCGCGGGCGGGGCAGGGACACGCGCTCCGCCAGCCGCGCCACCAGCCACTCCACCGGCCGGCGCGCCTCCACCCACGTCCAGCACGTGCGCCGCTCGTCCGCAAACATGCTCGACATGTCGACGCACACGCCGAACCCGTCGGGCCGCTCCGCCGCGCACCGGCAGCCGGCGCCCACCACGCCCCCGCCCGCGCCCCTCGCGCCCACCGCCAGCCCGTCGCCTGTCGCCTGCTGCTCCGGCGTGCTCTTGGCTGATGGCGGCCGACGTTTCCGCGAGGTCTTCGGACCCATATTATTCGCTTCCATCGTCATAAACTTTGTACATGCACAATGTGACCGATTTGCATATCTTTTTCCTGTTCGAGGTGTATGCATTTATGGCTTCCTTCTTTGGTTATGAGCCGGTTAGTTGTATTATTGTCTACCTAAAGATTTTAAATTAAAAACATTGAGGAACTTATTTCAAAATGCCAACTATTTTTCCTCAGCTGGCTGGCTGTCTACTGTCATGTCACTGTCAACGAACTGTCATTGTCACCATGTCGCGGCGCATTCGTGCGTCTTTGTTTTTTCATACGTACATACATAAAATCACGCCTTTATCCCTTACGGGGTAGGCAGAGCGTAAAACGCCTCCTAAAAGGCGCTTTCGCCACGTCTGACATAAATTGAGGGCAATTTTAGATTGTAAAGCGCTATCCACACATGTCCGGGTCAGGGCTATCCGTGTTCCGAGTTGTCCGTGTC
The DNA here is from genome assembly GCA_949820665.1 of Scrobipalpa costella. Taxonomy (NCBI): domain Eukaryota; kingdom Metazoa; phylum Arthropoda; class Insecta; order Lepidoptera; family Gelechiidae; genus Scrobipalpa; species Scrobipalpa costella. The sequence goes on from OX463306.1 coordinate 139,560, forward strand.
AGTTTTCCCGTCAGGGACGTGCCATCCGTGCTCCGTGTTCACACATGTCAGGGAAATCGGTATCAGTGTAATCTGTTTCTTTCTGATACGCACACAACACGATGTCTTTATTTAACGAAGAAGAGTTAGCAATGATTGCAATAGCGCTAGATTAAGAAGAAGAAGAAGAAGAAGCAGATGATCAAGAAAAATATCAGTCAACCTTTAAAAATATCTATCAACCTTTCTGTATTCATGTTGCACTTGCAGAAAAAATCGGATAGCACTGTCAGGGCGTTCCGTGCGTCCGGGCTTGCTCCGGCCTCCGGGACACTGACGCCTGACACGGAGCTGTGTGAACGAGTTCATACAATTTGTAGGTAACCGATTTTTTTATTGTCCCTGACGGAACACGTCAGGGACGGGTTCCCGGATGTGTGTGGATGCGCTTAATGTGTATTGTTTTTTCATATGTGCTAAACTACTCTTTTGCGATGTATTTTTATTCTGAACGCAGCTGAGATAGGATACGTTCAGAAATCTGATCGTTGCTGGGAGGGAGCTGAGCGTAGACAGAGAACAAGCCAAACGAAGAGAACTGGCCGGCAGCACCGTGTGTTTATTTACAGGAACCATTTGGATTTACTACCATGCTGGACTGGGAGCGAGAGAAAAAAAAATAGAATGTGCCAGCTGCATTTCCTCCCGGGCATGCTGTATAAACCAGCTAAGGGAATCGAGGGTTTCAGTATATTGCAATTTAGGCGATGGGCTGACAAGCTGTCACTATAGCAATATACTTATAAATCTATCTTAAATAACCCTCAAAACTTTGTCAGACGTGGCGGAACGACCTTTTTGATTAGGTCGTTTACGCTCTGCCTACCCCATTAGGGATAAAGGCGTGATTATATATATGTACCATTTGGAGCCACTTTTGACCCCTTCATAACTTGAAATCTACTAAATCCTTTTAGATCTCACAACTTTTTGTGTGATTCACCATGAGCTTGGCTTTCACTTTGACATGTTTGTTTTTGGTGGGATATGTATTTCCGGAAACTGGTGTAGTGGATAGGGCCGCTGCCTCCTGAGCGGGAGGTCGTGGTTCGAACCCCACCAGTCACCACGTACCAATGTGTTTTCGGTTTTCAAATTTCATATGTACGTTTATTCGGTGCTTTTTCCGTGCTTCGGAAGGCACGTTAAGCCGTTGGTCCCGGTTAATATCGTTTAATACCGTTAGATATTAGTCGTTAAGCCATATATGAGGCCAGTACTAAGCATTGGCGGCTTGAAAACTCTGACCTAATCTAGGATTGGGTCTGGTTTCCCTTCTGGGTTGCGGAGGTCAGATGGCAGTCGCTCTGTGTAAAAACCAGTACCCTCGTTCAATCCCCTAGATTAGGAAGCCGATCCCGTGAGATACGGGATAAGGCTAGGGAGATGTATGTATGTATTTCCGGAAACTTCACGGGGCACGAGAATTTCCGTTAAATATTGACTTTATCTGAAAAATCTCAACGTAATTGGGATTTTAAACGATTTTTTATTTATTTAACAAGTTATTGTACACTAGAACATCATAAAAACAGGACATACAAAGTGAAGACACAACAGGCACTGCAAATTTCTAAAAAGAAATTTCTTACATGAGACCTACAGAAGTGACTATTTTAATGATACGCGGATAAAACGTGCACAAAATTTTATACGTAGGTACTAATAAAATAATACTGCTGCAAAATATTTATGTAATGTAAAGAGTGTGGCTCGACTAGTAATGGCAGCATTAAATGCAAGAGTAATTTGGTCATCGCCGTCGGTAAGGACATGCCTAGGTCTTCGTTTGTAACGAGTCGCAGGTTGGGGAACGTAGTCAGAGGCGCTAACTACAAGAGGGTTAGGGTGGTGAGGGGCTTTGTCGAAGAAGCGTATGGCCGCTTGCTTCATGAACTCATTGAGAGACAGAACATCGAGATCGATGTGAATGTCAGAATTGCGGAGGTACCAGGGGGCCCCGGTTGCCCTCCGCAAGAAGCTGTTTTGAACTACCTAGAGGGTGTTCAGATAAGTGGGTTAGGTGTGGCTGAAGGCCACACTGGCGTAGGTCATTATGGGTCGAACACATGTGGTGTAAAGCCTCACCTTATTTCTAAGGGAGAGTTTACTGCGTTTGCGTATGATTGGGTTGAGCCGGCCCATGACAAATTTGGCACGGTTTCGGACTCTCCTGATGTGCTTCGCAAAGTTAAGCTGGGAGTCAAGCGTAACCCCCATGTACTTGGCGTCTTTGGACCGTGGGATGGGTCGACCGTACAGCTTTAGAACTGGGAGGGTACGACGCCATCTGGCACGAGTAAAGTGCACCGCAGTGCTCTTCTCGGGATTGACTTCGAATCTCCATTTGCGTAACCAGCTCCCGACGGAGTCTAGGGCGCGCTGGAGGTATCTGCCAAGTAATTGGGATCTGCGACAGGAGGCATAGATCGCAGAGTCGACTGCGAACAGAGCGAGCTGCGTCTGGGGCGTACTGGGTAGGTCGCTGGTATAGAGGGTGAAGAGGAGTGGGGATAGCACAGAGCCCTGGGGGACTCCGGCTCTAATGGGGCGAGGGGTAGTGTGACATGACAGTAGACAGCCAGCCAGCTGATGAAAAATAGTTGGCATTTTGAAATAAGGTCCTCAATTCAATGTTTTTAATTAAAAATCTTTAGGTAGACAAAAATACAACTAACCGGCACATACATAACCAAAGAAGGAAGCCGTAAATACATTCACCTCGAACAGGAAAAAGATATGCAAATCGGTCACATTCTGCATGTACAAACAAAGTTTATGACGATGGAAGCGTATAATAGGGGCTTGAAGACCTCGCGGAAGCGTCGGTCGTCGTCAGCCAAGAGTACGATACTTGCTACTTAGGTGGAAGGGAGGTTGTGGAGCACTTGAAGGAACCCACCCCAACCACCACAAAATGTAAGGACATACCCCCCTCTCGAAAAAAGGGGGGGTTTCCGCAGGAGGGACCTACTTTTCAATATCTCCCTCACCCCCAATATATATTTTTTTTTTTTATATTTTATGGCAGGTATTCAAGTCCTTCCAAATATATACTCTGAACACTAGGCTGCACGGGCTCCGCTCCTTGCCTTCCCTTATCATGGTAGGAGAATTGAAAATATAATAAAAAAAAAACGAATGCGACTTCGTTTTTGTCATGGTTTGCTGTTTAGCATTGTCGTTTATTTGTAAATAACGTACCCTTCAATTTAATATCTATACAGTGTCAGCGATTTAGGTATTTGCGAATCGAGTGCAGTGTGTTTAGATTGGAAGTGTACTGCGTGTCTCGGGCGCGGGGGTCGTTTGGTGGTGGTCGGGCGATGGTGGTAGTCGCATCGAGGTGGTAGCGCGCTTAGCTGTCTGCTGGTGTGGTGTGATGGGCTCGGAGGAGAACGTGTGCCCGCAGGCGTGGGGCGGGCGGTGCGCGGTGATGCGCGAGGTGCGCCGGCTGGCCGCGTCGCCCCCGCCCGGCATCAAGCTGCTGCTGCAGGACGACGACTTGTCGCAGCTCACCGCCATCATCACCGGGCCCGGTAATATCATGTCTCCAAGCGTTTAACACTGCCATTAGCGACAAAGGCCAATATTAACCTTTATGAAAGAGCTTATCACTCTAATTGACTCATAAAATAACTACATCTGTAGCTAATAGTAAGCTATGATTCATCATAAACTCGAAAACACTGCTCTTGATGATGGAGTACCTGAAGTGAAGGTCAGTTTCACTCCCGCTACCATTACTGTGGCTCATTTGATAGAGTGATGGACCGGCATTACACAGACACTGGTTCGATTCCTACCAGAAATGAATTTAGTATTTTCTTTCTAAGTAACTCTGTTTGTTTGTTGCTCTTTCACACCTTAACGGTAGAATAGATTTTGATAAAATTTGTTATGGTGATAGATGAAAACTTAGTGGCGGCATAGGGTATATATAATCACGCCATACTTAGGGAGTAGGTAGTAGGCAGGGAAGTGAATATTTTAAGTGGTTTTATTTTCACACCTTAATGGCTAAATGGATTTTCATGAAATTCGGTATGGTGGTAGATGATAAACTGGAGACGGTCTTAGGCTATACCATATAATCATGCCACCGTACTTAGGGGGTAGGTAGTAGGCAGGGAACTGAATATAGTTAGTGATTTTTGAACATTTTTGATGTGCCTTTTCTATTGAACTAAGTGTTACCTAGACAAAACCTAAGGATACAGTAGGCAGGGAACTGAATTAGTATAGAATATAGTTAAGGGTAATGAATTTGAATGTGGATGGATATGTTGGGAGAGGACGACCAAAGAAAAGATGGATGGACTGCGTGAAAGGTGATATGTCTAAAACAGGTGTGAGTGTTGAACTGACGGCTGACAGGGATGAATGGAAGAAGAAAACATACTGCGCCGACCCGAAGTAAATGGAATAAGGGCAAGTGAATGATGATGATAGTTAGTTATTTTGATGGGACTTTTTTTATTCAACTGAGTTTATCCTAAACACAAACTAAGGATAAATATAATCAGGCTGCCGTATTTAGGGGGTAGGCAGTAGACAAGGATCTGAATTGAGTTTGTAATGTAACTGATTTTCGATATCATCACACTACCTAATGTAGGGGGTAGGCAGAGAACAAACAAATGAGTGTTTAAACCGATTATATTGGAACCTTTTTTATTTAATTCTGTGTCAGCTGGACTAACTTAGAATACATCACACTTCTTTAGTTAGGGGCAGGCAGGCAGAATTAAGATAGCTATGAAGTGCATCACTCTATGTTGTTAAAATGTTGGCAGCAATTTATTTCATATTAAAATTAATTTGTGATGTGTATTAATAATCTGTGAAACTTTTATAAATGTGCACTGGAGCGCCATAAGCTTCAGGATGGAAGGGAGGAAAGGGAACAGAAGTGACTGGCATGAGTCATGGACGGGAGGAATGGATGGGAGGACTGAACAGATATGATGACTGGTTACGGATGCGTGTGCCGAGTATGCGAGTAGTGTACAGCGTACTGCCATAGCAAGCACAACTGCATTTATGGAGCCATACGGACGGGGCGATAAGCTCTATGGCGGGAGCTATTCAGAGTGGGGGATGATGTTTAACTCTGATTTATTAGTTAATATGTATGATGTTTTATAATAAAATTATATAATACACACAGTCACAAAAATATCTTAGTATTCTATGCATGTAAGTTGCAAGCTCAGCATGTCACACAGTAATGGTAATAATTATGTAGTAAGCAAATCTATAACCTGAGCGACACGCTCACATAGATTGGGTTAGCTGAAGCCTATAACCTGCACAAAATAGCACTTTCAGAAGAAGTGAAAAATCTTTTTTTTCATTTGCATTTATTTCGGAAACCCTTTGTAGCAGGAAAGATGAATTTTGTGCTTATAAGCTTGCTTTGGTTTAAATTTGGTGATATAGAAAAACTGAAACAAGTATTTAACTATGCCGAAAAAAGTGTGCTCTTTCAAAGAAGTTAGTTTCAGTGTTTTCAGTCTGTCCTCATAAGTTAGTCCTTTCAGTTGTCTAGGTACTTTGGTAAATCTGCGTTAACTTTTTCCAGCAATTCAATATCCATTAAAAAGTATTGACTCCATATTTAAAATGCATATTCTAATATAGGTCTTACATAGGTTCTTAGTATTGTCAGCATCATGTCCAGTGTTAAAGTGCCGAAGGCTTTACGGATAAGGTAGATGAAGGACTTAGTCTGTTTTGTGATCTTGGATATGTGATTCTCCCACTTAAGGTTATCTGCCACTATGAGTCCTAGGTCAACTTGCTCCTTGACCGCTTTCAGTTTGTTGCAATCAAGCTTTTAAGGAAGGCAAGGATTACGGTTTCCAATATGCAACACTGTACATTTGGTGGCATTCAAGTTAATCAGCCATTTTTTTGACCATTCAAAAATTCTATCTAGGTCAGCATGTAGGCGCTCGTAATTTATCAGCGGATTGGCGAATATTTTGGTGTCGTCGGCGAAGATGCTCACAGTACCATGTAATTCATGTGGCAAATTATAGGTATATATTATGTAAAGCAGAGGACCCAGTACGGAGCCTTGAGGCACACCGCTCGAAATGTCGCGCTGGTTGGACAGTGTATCACCCACTCTTACACGAAAAGTTCTTTGTCGTATGAAAGTCTCAATCCAAGACAGCAATTTGCCTCTTATGCCTATGTAATCTAGTTTAAGTAGTAGCCTAGTGGTTGGAACTTTATCAAACCCCTTCTCGTAGTCGAGATAGATTACATCGATTGGTTCTTTTTTGTTGAAGCTGTCCGTCCAATACGAAAGACACATCAGCAAGTTCGACACCGTTGATCTATGCGGGCAGAAGCCGTGCTGGCATTGGCTAATAATTTTATGCTCTGCTATGAATTCACGGATGTGTTGTACTATAATCTTTTCCATTACTTTACTTTGCACACAATACTTGTCAAACTTATTGGCCTGTAATTGGCTGGTTGTAATTTGCTTCCCTTTTTAAAGATAGGAGTAACATTTGCCGTTTTCCACAGAGTTGGAAGAATGCCTGTGTTATAAGAATTTTGCATTATGATAGATAGTGCCTCAGCCACATCACATTTTTTTTTTATACTGAGACTGGGATCTCGTCTGGGCCAGGAGTCAATCTTCAAGATTTTAATTGCTTTTTCTATTTTATCTGCACTAAATGCAATGTGTGTAATCGAGATGTCATTCCGGGGAAAAGTGTTTACTGTAGGCAAAATAATAATGAAATACTCCTTCAAATTGCGGACACGCTTCAGCAATATCTTGCGCATTTGAAATATTCATGCCTTGTTTGTTAGTGAGAACTGTTGGTATGCTTACTTTGGATGTTAGTTGCTGTCTTATGTATGCATGAAATTTTTTGGGTCCTTTTTGTCAACAAGTCTCGTTCATAATTTGCACGTTTTGATCTTCGTATGTTAGTCGATTTATTAGTAACTTTTCTGTATTCCTTGTAGGTTTTGTCAAGACCAGTTTTAGTGTACCTGTTCCATAGTAACAGTTTCTCGTGTATTAGTGCCTGTGTGTCGTGAGTTATCCAAGGTTTATTTTTGATGTCGTCTTATTCTTGTTTGGGGTACGAACATACGACGTGATTCTCTAAATTGTTCAGTAAAGGTTCGTACTACACGTCTTCACATTGAGATTCTCCAATACATTGGTTTACACTGCTTAGTTTTTCTTTAATTTTATCAAAGTCTGCTTTGTGAAAGTTCCATTTCAAAGTAGTTTTTGATTGTTTCTTAATTTCAAGCTGGTTGCAATTATACATGTGTGATCACTTTTTCCAATTGGAGGTTCATGATCAGTTTGGGCTATGCGTAATTCATCATTAGTAAGAATTAAATCAAGAATGGATGGCTCATTGCCAGATCAGAATCTAGTTAGTTTTTCCACAAGTTGCACTAGATTGCTGCTTTTATACCACTCAACAAAGTTATTTTCTCGTGGCGTCAAATATCCGCTGTCCTCGAGGGGCCATTTTACACCTGGGTAATTGAAATCTCCCATTACAATTATTGTATCCGATTCTGAAGCTTCATTTATATGTTCGAGCAGGGTTGTATCCTGTTGTAAAGTTGAGTCTTGTCCTCTGTACAATCCACATAGCAAAAATTTTATGGTCCCAACTTGCACATCAATCCATACACACTCACTGCCCTCGTGGTTCATATTGTACTTAGTATTTAATTTAGTCTTTAAAACATCAGTACCATTTACGGCATATATGACCACACCTCCACTTCGCTTGATTAAGCGGTCATCTCTGTATATTTCGTATCCGGGTATTTTTATAAGAGAATCTGGAATGTTAGGTTTAAGCCATGTTTCAGATAAAATTATAAGTGTAGGCTTCAACATCTCCATCCTTACAATGAAAAGGTCTAATTTTGAGTTTATATGTTTGTGTACATTATAGTTATTGTGTAAAGATTGGTAGACAATTGTTTAATATGTGCGCATGAGTTGTGATTTCTGGGATATCCCACATGCTTAAGATGTTTTGTTTCTAGCTTATTTTATTTATTTGCTTTAGTTTTTTATCAAATTGGTTTTCACGATAGTCGGTTGACCTCGCACATATTTTATGGTGAGATTTTCCTCTCCATTCTGGGTACGGCTCTCAAGTTCCTCACGTAGATATTTCAGATACTCTCGTTGCATGGGGGAGTCAGGTCCGCCGTAATCGAGTTTGGTTTAGCAAGCTTTGATTTATTACGCAGTAACTCTAAAACATCATTCTTGGTAGTAAATATCACTTTGAGAAGGCGAGGTGCAGAATTTCCATCTGATTTAGGCTTTCCAAGACGAACGGTTTTGAGTCCGGCGCATTTAACTTTATTGGAGATTTTCTTTATAACTTTTGAGCAATCTTCGACATCATGTTCCTTCATCTCCTGCACATCACTACTGTCGGACTCCGGTACATCGTACATTATGACATTGGTAGCCCTATTGGCTCTCTCTGACAATTCCTGGATTGCTGACTAAGTGGCTAGCATATTCTGACGAAGGCGTAGTTGTTTAACCTCGTCGGTAAGCTCATTCAACATCTTCATCATCATAGGTAATTGTTTCATGGCATTTTTGCAATCATTGCATAAAAAACTAATAACGCGAGTTTTCAACTCAAACACTCGTACTTCAGTTTGGGATATACCACTGCAATCCCCACAGAGTAATGTATTACAGCAGTCGCAGTTGATCTATATCTTTTTTGTTCCTGCTCCAGGGTATTTGTTACATTTCGAGCATTTAGTGGAATTGGTATTGGTTGGCGTTTTAGGAGGCATTTTTGAAGCAAGTTAATTGAATTGACACCACTTTTAGTTGTTTTTAGGCGTATTTTTTTCTTTAGTATTGGCAACACTGAGTATCAACTGTCAATAAATTCTAAATTTCTATGAAGGTAGTTCAAATTCAAAAAATGAGTTTGTTTTCTATTGTTCACTGACAGTTAATAATTTTAAATTTTTAATAGCTTCCATGCTGGACTGGGACCGATAGAATAACGTAAAATGTGCCAGCTGCATCTCCTCCCGGGCATGCTGTAAAAACCAGCTAAGGGATTCGAGGGTATATTGTAATTTAGGCGATGGGCTGACAACCTGTCACTACAGCAAAATACAGTTTTCTAAACAACCCTCAAAACTTGTCAGAGGAGGCGGAACGACTTTTGTTTGGGTCGTTGACGCTCTGCCTACCCCATTAGGGATACAGTCGTGATAGTAAGTAAGTATGTAGTTAAAAAAATTCACAGTTTTTTGCAAGAATCTGAAGTTTTTAGGGCTAAATAACACTTTCACTTGAAGTTCAAACACAAATCTACACTTAGACACTGTTTTCACTACTGGATTTACTGTTTTATTCAAGATATCGAATATTCTTTACGAGCGTAGTTTCGCCTTGATAGCACTTTTCACAGCTGACAGCTGATTTGACAGTTGTTTAAAAAATAATTGTGTTTAAAATGCTGGGCGATTGTTACAAACTTATATGTACTTTTAGAATATGCTCTTGAAACCTAATCATAATCATTAAAATATTTACTACTACTATATTTATAATACTTTCTTACGGGAATTAAGTTTTCTTACTTCGAGTTAAGTACAGTGCTATGTATTTATGAAGGCCCTCTAATTAATTAAATGCAGTATTGTTTAAAGCATTTCTTTCTGGAAAACCATCCATGATGCTGATGTTGTACCGTGTGTTGGTTTGCAGCGGACACGCCATTCTTCGGCGGCGCGTTCCGCGTGCGGCTGGCGCTGGACGGCGGGTACCCGGGCAAGGCGCCGCGCGCCGTCTTCGACACGCGGATCTTCCACCCGAACGTGTCGAGCACCGGCGAGGTATACCATCTTGAAGAGCTAAAACAGCTACTTCACTTTTATAACTTTTAAACAATGATGAACAATTCAAAAGTTCCTTTCCATTATTGTTTAGGAAATTAAATGGTTGTTCTGTGTAAGCATTAACAAGGGTGATGTGGCGTGGCAGGTGTGCGTGTCGACACTGGCGCGCGACTGGCGGCCGGAGCTGGGGCTGGCGCACGCGCTGGTGTCGGTGCGCTCGCTGCTGCTGGCGCCCAACGCGGAGTCCGCGCTCAACGCGGAGGCGGCGGCGCTGCTGCGCGACGACTACGCCGGCTACTTCGCGCGCGCGCGCCTCTACACCGACATACACGCGCTGCCCGCCCCCGCCCCCGCGCCCGCCCCCGCCGGGCCCCCCGCGCCAGATGCGCTCCTGCATAAGCAGGTACTTACTGATTTCTTTGAGCATATGTTGTAAACCCATCAGCATCATTGACAACTTATCATTTGAATATTTCAGGATGCCGAGCAATCGACCGACGGCGACGAGGGTCCGAGCGCGAAACGCGAGCGGCGGCCGGGCGCGGCGCGCGCTCCTGCACCAGCGAGCGGGGTGAGCGGGATGAGCGCGGCCAGCGGCACGAGCGGCACGAGCGTCGCGGGCAGCACGAGCCGGGCGCGCGCGGCCGACAAGCGTGACCGCCGCCGCATCCTCAAGCGGTTATGAGCTAAGGGTTGCAGCAGAGGGGAGGGGGGGGCTGCGGGGCGCGAGTGTGAGGGAATTGGGGGGGACTTAATAAGTTTGCTTTAAGTTAATTATATAGATCGTTCTCAGAAGTACCTTCTAGTTTTAAAGTATTAAATATGACCTTAAAACTCTTTAAGGTTTTTTATTGACCTTATCTAATTCTATTTAATTTTAATCTTTAGAGACTAGATTTTTACTCTCATCCATTTTTATCTATCAAAACCTGATCGGAACATAGAAAATTGCTGCTATGCTGGACTGGGAGCGAGAGAAAAATGCACCTTACTGGCGGCGATGACCAAATTACTCGTGCATTGAATGCTGCCAATATTAGTCGAGCCACACTCAGTACAAGCTCCTCCAGCGACCGCGCTCCCCGCCGGCGGGGGCGCGGAGGTCCCTCCTTTGCTCCCCACGCCGGGGGTTACCGGCACGTACCGGGTAGAGTCTCTCCGATAAGGAATTCCCAAGGCAACGCCATAAGCCGAGGTTCGAGCCCTAGTGGGCGCCCTTAGGCAGTTGCCGTTTGCATATAATGATGTAGATTGCGTGTGGCAACTCCCCGCCTTTAGTCCGGTGATGCATTATATACACTTTGTAGTATGGTGCAAATAGGTCTAATAAAATAAAAAACAGAATATGCCAGCTCAATTCTTCCCGGGCATGCTGTAAAAACCAGCTTAGGGATCCGAGGGTTTCAGTATATTGCAATTTAGGCGATGTGCTGACAACCTTTCACTACAGCAATATTCCTACAAATCTATCTTGAATTACCCTCAAACATTATCAAACTTGGCAGAATGACCTATGTTAAGGTCGTTTATACTCTGCCTACCCCATTAGGGATAAGGGCGTGATTATATGTATGTACATAGAAATTAGAAAAGATTTTTATTTCTGTCAAGTATATTTTTATTCATGTAACAAAAACGCTCTTATATTCCTACTTAAAACTAGGTAATTATAACATAATGATTAGAAGTATTGGAGCGAGCTGGAGCGAGCCATTCTAATATTGAGTAAGTACCCCAGTTTGTATGGAAAACACGCAGTGTCGAATAAACTGAAAACGCTTCTCCGCGCAGGAGCGGGATCTGCTAGCCCGCGCGCGGAATCGTGAAAACAAAGACAAAGATCTGACAATGCGAAACACGCTTCCGCGCGCGGGTTAGTAGATCCCATTCCTATGCGCGAGTTTTCCATACAAACCGGGCGTACGAAGTCGCGGGCACAGCTAGTGATGAATAAACCAAAACAAATACCAGTTACGAGGATTTTACAAAATCTTTCGAAAATATGTTTTTTAGTGTATTTTATTTTGTTATCTATTTCCTTACAGTATGTCAGCGGTTTCAAAATAATCACTCCGCAGACGTAGTTTTGAATTACTTGAATCTATTTCGTATACGAATAACTAATGTGCATCTGCATTGAATGTTTTTTTTTTTACATTTAGTAAAAGAAGAGATATTTATGGGAAATATAGTAAAACATAGTAAAAACTTAATGCATGGGGTCATGACCAAAAGAGTGGGGCACTCCATCCAGACTTTGAATAAATTTGAATAGTCTAAATCTCAGAAAGTACCAACTCTGTCATAACAGTTTTTATTTTACAATTTAGTTAAGAATTTCTTAAATCTTTTAGAAATTACCAACTCGTTAGAATCTGATTTTACAGATAAATGGCGGTTTAAACGGAGCACTCAATTCATTAGGTGACTTAACTGAGGGATCTACAAAATGTGAGTTTGATCGGAGAATTACGTAAATATAAGATTTTTATCTTGTAGTTTGACTCCTTTGCGAATTAGTAAAATATAAATAATGGCTCAAACGCTTATCCTTGAAATATATACAAACGAAAGATAGAAGATAAACGAAAGTTGTTTTTTTTTACTATCGTTTGAACTGAGTGTTCCGTGTGGCTTTACATATGAAGCTAAATCTCGTACATTGAAGCAATTTAGATAAATGCTTTTTACTATTTTTTTTTACTAAAATATGAAATATCATTCGTTGTTCTAGATGAAATACTTTATGAGAAAATACATTTTTTTTTCTCACAATAAATTATTGAAGGGTGACGAGAAGTTAAAAATGACGGGACAAAATAAAAGATGAAATACGGTGGGACGATGATTCGACGGGTGTTTGTTTTAAATTAATAAAAAAACGTACCGTACATTGAAAATGTACTACCTTAAGTGGCTACCTTATTTTAATAAAAGTTAAAAAAAAACACTCAATGCAGATGCACATGAAAAACTAACATTCGCATGGTAAATTTTATGAAAATCGCATGCGAAAGTTACTGTTTCGTAAATAAAAAGCATGTACTTTCCGCCGTATTAATAAGATATCGTTTCGTTCACATAATTTTATAACATTACATGGCAAACTTCCATTACATCTTATCTTATTCCTTCGATTCCTGATTATTGCACCGGCATATTTTTCACTTACAAATGCCGCGCGTTTCTTGTGTACGCTAAGAGATGGCGCCACCGGCTCGTAGGCGGGCTAGTATGAAGGAGGAAGGAATTCCCAAGGCAACGCCATAAGCCGAGGTTCGAGCCCTAGTGGGCGCCCTTAGGCAGTTGCCGTTTGCATATAATGATGTAGATTGCGTGTGGCAACTCCCCGCCTTTAGTCCGGTGATGCATTATATACACTTTGTAGTATGGTGCAAATAGGTTTAATAAAATAAAAAAAACAGAATATGCCAGTTCAACTCTTCCCGGGCATGCTGTAAAAACCAGCTTAGGGATCCGAGGGTTTCAGTATATTGCAATTTAGGCGATGGGCTGACAACCTTTCACTACAGCAATATTCCTACAAATCTATCTTGAATTACCCTCAAACCTTGTCAAACGTTGCGGAACGACCTTTGTTAAGGTCGTTTATACTCTGCCTACCCCATGAGGGATAAGGGCGTGATTATATGTATGTACATAGAAATTAGAAAAGATTTTTATTTCTGTCAAGTATATTTTTATTCAAGTAACAAAAACGCTCTTAAATTCCTACTTAAAACTAGGTAATTATAACATAATGATTAGAAGTATTCCTTATTACGGCATCTGGAGCGAGCTGGAGCCAGCTGGAACCAGCTGGAGCCAGCTGGAGCGAGCGCACGCGTCGGCTCCAAGTTACTTTTGATGTTTACAAAACATATATAAAATAAAAATTATAAACTAAAATTATAAAATAAAATAAGAAGTAACCATACATTGTACAGTTTGTCGGATGTAATGCCATGTACTTATCTATCTTTATTAGTTACTTATTTGTTCAAAATTTTATTGAGTAAATTGGATGTTTACAATATTTACAAAATATAAAACATAAAGTTACTAATAAATTCGTAACGTAAAGTTCTAGTAATAAAATTAATATTTACTGACTTCGTTTAGAAATATAAAATTGAGCAATCAAACAAGATTAGTTCGTTGTGGAAAATGTTCTTTCTTCATATTTACGACAAATATAATCCCTTATTTCTTGTTTTAAGAATCTGCTTCTTAGGGATATTTCTGAGTGTAAGTAGAGTAGATAAATAAAACTACTTTTCAACTAACACGCTAGGGCCCGTAATTATAAACAGTACTTGAGACTGACAGCTAGTTTGAGTTCGTATCAGAAACGTCATTTCAGTACAATGTGGCCTATTCAATCCACACTTAATATTGCTCTCAATCTTGAGATTGCTTTACAAATACGAGCCTAGATTCATTAAATTCGAGGCTCAGTCGCGGCGGAGACTCGCCCGGCTCGCAGCGGGGGGCGGAGGGCCACAGACGAGGCGCTTTCATCATTTACATTTCAATGAATGAGAATATTAAAATCTCGATTCGAGGTCTAAATAGGAGAGCGGCTCACGTGGTCACGCGTTCCCGCCGATAGCAGTCGGAAGAGGGGAGAGGGGCGAGGGGAAGGGGAGGGGCACCCGCCCGGTCAGTGGTCCGCCTTGTCGTGCAGCGGCAGGTCCTCGGGAGCGGCGGGCGGCGCGCTGCCGGCGGCGGGCAGCAGCAGCCGGTGCAGCGCGGATGCGACGGCCGCGCCCAGCAGCGGGCCGGCCCAGTAGGCCCAGTGCGCGTCCCAGCAGCCCAGCAGCAGCGCCGGCGCCAGGCTGCGCGCCGGGTTCAGGCTCGCGCCGGTCAGCTTGCCCTGCAACGTGGACGCAGCAGTTCGATCATTGTTTCCTATCTTTACAGCAGATAGGGATGGAAGCGGCGCAAGGGAAGAGATATTCTTATAGCTAGAGTGCAATCTACACACTTAAGGCAGGGGCAACAAACAGCCTTAGGAAGCTCACTGGGGCTCAGTGGCGAAGGGTGAATTTTATCGATAGAAAAGCCGGAGTAATAAACAAATACTTATATTACTCTGTATATCTCACTTTTAAGTTCTATACTTAATAATATCCAAAAAGATAGTTTTGATGCCTAACAAGACAACAATCTATAGGTACATATAATAAATCTCTAGAAGGGTCGTGTCTGTACATTGAATATTTTTACAACAATATAATTGCAGCAGGCATTATTAACGATATAAAGATCAAAACGATTTTTTTTTAGAATTTTTGTCTCTGTATGTATCCACATCACGCCAAAACTACTGAACCGATTTTGATGGGACTTTTTTTATTCAATTGCGTGTTACCCGGGTTGCAACTTAAGATACCTAAAATCACGCTACCTGACTTAGGGGGTTGGCAGGAAATTCAAATTTGGCTGTTTCTTAACCGATTTTTATGGAACTTTTTTTATTCGACTGAGCATTATTTAAAATCAAAGTAACGATACAAATCATCACGCCTCATAACTTAGGAGGTAGGTAGGACATTGAATTTCGGTCGTTTTAACAGATTTTGATGGAACTTTTCTTGTTTGACTGAGCATTACTTAAATTCAAAGTTACGCTACAATTTATTACGTCACCTGACTTGGGGGGTAGGCAGGAAATTGAACTCTGAGTTTTTTAATTACCTGGTGTCCAGCCTAGGTTAGAAATATTCACGCAAACCATTCTAATATTGACCAAGTTTGTATGGAAAACACGCAGTGTCGAATAAACTGAAAACGCTTCTCCGCGCAGGAGCGGGATCTGCTAGCCCGCGCGCGGAATCGTGAAAACCAAGACAAAGATCTGACAATGCGAAACACGCTTCCGCGCGCGGGTTAGTAGATCCCATTCCTATGCGCGAGTTTTCCATACAAACCGGGCGTACGAAGTCGCGGGCACAGCTAGTGATGAATAAACCTTTTTCTTAAAAGATTTAAGAAATTCTTTACTAAATTGTAAAATAAAAATTGTTATGATAGAGTTTGTAGGGTAGACCGGAGGCAAAAGTAACGTTTTTTATTTACGACCGGATTGCAGAAAACTGATAAATTTCTTTAAAAATATTTTTCTACACAGCCATAACACATGTATCTGGCTACAGAAAAATCATATTTAGATTTTAATATATGTTATCATATCCGAGATATTTTAGGTTAAATGAGACGGGAGACTGTTACAATTGCCGCCTACCCCGGGAAAAACGTAACATCATTTTTAAGCAATAAAACTCGGTTATTTATTAAATGCAAGAAAATATTTTATTACCACGAGATTCTCTGTTTTAGTCTTGTTCTAATGAGTTTTTTTTACAAAATAGAGCACATGAAAAACTAACATTCGCATGGTAAATTTTATGAAAATCGTATGCGAAAGTTACTCTTTCTTAAATAAAAAGCATGTACTTTCCGTCCTATCAATAAGATATCGTTTCGTTTACATCATTTTATAACATCAACAAGTCCATTACATCTTATTCCTTCGATTCCTGATTATTGCACCGGCTTATTTTTCACTTACAAACGCGGCGCGTTTCTTGTGTACGCTAAGAGATGGCGCCACAGGCTCGTAGGCGGGCTAGTATGAAGGAGGAAGCCGAGCTATTGAGGAAAAAACTGACTTTGTACTTAGTATTATAGTTACTCTGTGCTGACTGCAAAAACTTTGATTCAGGACCTCTCGAGATAGTTTTATTATTTGCTTTGCAGGTTATTGTCGATTTACCTGCTAGGTACTTAGCATTGTGAGCTATTGTAATTATTATGTTGTATGAGTATTATGACATTTTGCTTGATTTTAGAAGCCGACGGGAATCGCGTTATATGAACTCTTCGCCGCTGGTCGCGCGGCTCGCGGCGTAGCGGGGCTCCATATTTAGCTGAAGACATCGTCTGGAATCGCTCTGCCCATGCCAAACTAGTGCATACAGTTCTTAACGATACCTGTCGAACTATAACGGGCTGCCTAAAGCCGACTCCGATTAGTAAGCGGTATCCATTAGCAGGCATTGCAACTCCGCATATCAGGAGAGATGTGGCGAGCTCCATTGAACAGGCAAAGCAGGAGACCGATGCTAGACATCTCATGTTTGGCAACTAGCCCACTCCACAGAGACTGAAAAGTAGTAAAAGTTTTCTGTCTACAGTGGCGCCTGTAGAAGACGACCCAGTAAAGGCTAGATCATGTCTGTGGAAAGATGCCGCTCCAGCCGAGCCATACATACCAACACAAGAAACCCTCCCTCCCGACAGCGACCTCCAGTGGTCGGTTTGGAAATCATTGAACCGACTTCATACGCAAGTTGGTCGCTGCAAGGGAAATCTCGGTGGGGCTACAGTGAATCAGAATAGTGCCTTTGTGGTGCTCCCACAGAGCATGACTCACCTCCTGACTGCCCTGCGTGCCCCGACACCTGCACGCTAGAAGATCTCTGGGCAGCCACTCCGAACGTAATTTGTGTGGCAACTTTTTGGGCTGAGAAAATTTGATTCGCCGCGACACGCAAAGAAGAAGACATTACCGAAGAGAGGTCGATTCCATTTACGGAGATTTGTCAGTGTCCGGCCGTGCGCTGCACTGCGTACTCACCCCCGCGTACACGAGGCCGGCGATGGCGAGGCCGAACTTGATGGGCGCGGTGTGGTCGGGCCGGCGCGGGTCGTGCGCCGCCCACACGCCGCCCGCCACCAGCGCCAGCGCGCCCGTGAGCAGCGCCTCCACCAGCGCCGCGCCGCCCGCGCCCACGCCCGGCGCCGGCGCCGTCACGCCCGCGCAGCGCGACATCGGCGCCACCAGCATCAGCGTGCCGAACCCGATGATCGCGCCCACGTTCTGAAATTTGCGAAGAAGAACTTTAGATTTGGGTCTTCAGGAGGATCGGGGTAGTCCCGGTCCAATCCAGTCTCATCGCTACAGTATCGGCACCAAAGCAGGGTAAAACTGGTTACATCTATCTATGGGTAATCTCGCTGTAAATCGAAAAGTTGAAACTCGAGAGATCTCGCAGTTAAGGTAACGAGAGCGGGTATGCATAAGGCTGCGCGCGCAGTGCAGTATAGTGTTCAAGTGACCTGTGCGACGAAGTAGGCGAGCGCGGGTGCGAGCGGGATCTGCTTGTGAATGACGGCCGCCAGCGTGACGGCGGGGTTCATGTGCGCGCCGCAGACGGCCCCGAAGGCGACGATGAGCGCGGTCACCACGAAGCCGAAGGCGAGCGCGGGGTGCGTGAGCGGGTGCTCCGCCCCGGGCGCGGGGGACGGCATCATGGAGCCCACGCCCAGGATCATGAGCAGCGCCGTCGCCACCACCTCGCCCACCAGCGCGCGCCACCACCGAGACACCCAACTCCTATCCTCTGGAATGCAAACAATCAGCAACGTTATGAATCTGAACATGGTACACACTTTTGGTAAAGCATCTGTTAATTTATTGTTTACCCTGACCTATGACGAGCACATTATATCATTATAAATTTTAACAATGAAATATTTACGATTATCTCACATAAACATACATAAAATCAGGATCCACAGCACGTTCACGATTCGCCTTTCAACACACCTGCCAATTAGGGGAATTCGGGCATTTCAGATAGGAAAGTAAATTGCTGTAGAGTATCTACTTGTTGTCAGCCCAACGCGTATTAAGAATAGTGAGAAAGCATAAACTCGTGCCGAGCTTGGAGACAAGCAGTGCCACAGACATAAACAAAGCCGACTTGATGGTCGATTTATCGTCTTTACAAGTTTACTGTTTCCAAGTTTATTTATAGAGCTTTGAACCAACTTTATAGCGCCCGGTGGAATACCTATGCAAATATTACACAGGCCTGCAAAATGAGGGTCATAACTTCCTCAAACCGGAGAATTTAAACAACTTCCTGATGACATTTTAAAGTTTATGTTGCGAGATGCGCATTTCATCTGTGAATTTTCTAAATCAGTGTTAGTAATTAACAAATTACTGACTTGCATAAATTTGTATGTCCCCTTACACTAATTAAATGCAATAAAAATTAAGCTGAAGTAATGAAATCCTGTTTTATATTTTTTTTCATGTAGGCGCTCAGACATTTATCAGCAAGATCTTAAATATTTAATATCAAAAAATCCTGACATGATGGAATATTTTTATTATTTTTCTCGTAATCAGCACATCAGAAAATAAAGGAAACGTTACTCAGATTTCAAAGAGGAAAACCATTGCAGACCTGTGTTATTAGTGATTTGATTACCATTCAATAACTACTTATTAAATCCGTTGCAGTATAATAAAAATCAAGTAAATAATATAAGATTGTCCTTATATTTAACTTTTGTATTTAATTTAGTAGGAACCTAGTTTATATAGCAAAATAAGGGTGTTGAATTTACCTGGTACCAATTCATAGTTGCACAAATTACGACTACCTGTCATTTTCTGTCAAGACCCATGAGAGACCATAAACGGACGCCAATAATTTTAGTTAAGATTTATAAATACATACATATAATCACTTTATCCCGAACGGGGTAGGCAGGGATAAATAAAGGTCGTTCCGCCACGTCTGACAAATTTTGAGGGCTATTTTAGACTGAAATGTGTATCGCTATAGTGACAGGTTGTCAGCCCATCGCCTAAATTGCAATACACTGAAGCCCTTGAATCCCTTAGCTGATTTTTACAGCATGCCCGGGACGAGATGCAGCTGCCCCATTCTATGTTTTTATCTCACTTCCAGTCCAGCATGGAAGCAAGATAAGTTAAGATTTATATAGTTAAGTTGTGCGCTCTACACATCGATAGCATTCTCACGTTCGTCAATATTAAACTATAACTATTTAAAACACCTACTTAGATTTAGATTGATTATTTACCGATGATGACTATAACTGGGATGTAGGTGTGTAAAATAGCAATCAATTTAAACAAGTATTTGAAACCCGTCGCGTCGTACCGTAGCGTAGTTACGAGTAGCTATATCATGCATGTCCAGCCGGTAGAATGGAATTGACTTGCAAACTACAATAACAACGGTAGATAATTAAAACTGGCAGAGCACTGTACTTACAATTGATAAAATATTATCTTCTAGAATCTTTTTAGAATTCCTTACATACATATAATCACGCCTTTATCCCTAATGGGGTAGGCAGAGCGTTAATGACCTAAGCAAAGGTCGTTCCGCCACGTCTGATAAAGTTTTGGAGTTATTAAGATATAAGTATTTGTAGGAATATTGCTGTAGTGACAGGTTGTCAGCCCATCGCCTAAATTACAATATACTGAAACCCTCGGATCCCTTAGCTGGTTTTTACAGCATGCCCGCGAGGAAATGCAGCTGGCACATTCTTTGATTTGCTCTCGCTCCCAGGCCAGTATGGAAGTGAATTGCATAGCTGATATAATTGTTGTAGGAGGACGTGCGCTTATGTCTTAGTTATATTTTACCATTTTCACTTGTTTTGAACAGCAGAAAAGGATCCTTCAAGTGTTCGTTGTTAATTTCTACAATCATGTTGCAAAAAGGTGCAGACTTTGGATAATTTAATTTGGATAAAATAATCAGGGAAGATTACGTTAGGTCTCGGTATGAGCGTGTGTTGTGATCGAGAGTCGCCCAGCAGCCAGCAGCGCACTGAGGGCCAGCTTTGCCTCTTACTTCAGCCATTCGAGCCTGATGCGCCTGATAGCACCTCGCTGCGTATTTTTTACATATTCTATTTTCTAATAGATCGTTAGAGAAATATATTGGATGTGTTTTATAAACTCATTTAGCAATTGTTGGTTTTCTTCCAAGCTGGCCTGGGAGCGAGAGAAAAACATAGAATGTGCCAGCTGCATTTCCTTCCGGGCATGCTGTAAAAACCGGGATCCGAGGGTTTCAGCATAGGTATTGTAATTTAGGCGATGGGCTGACAACCTGTCAATACAGCAGTATACTCACGAGCCTATCATAAATAACCCTAAAAGCTTTTCAGACGTGTCGGAACGATATTTGTTTAGGTAGTTTACGCCCATTAGGGATAAAGTTGTGATTATATGTAAGTATGTATGTGTACGTAGTTTTGGGATGGTAAAACGTGAATGAAACAGAAACGAGTTTGATATGCGTGGCGCAACACTCTCATCTCCCGAGCGCATCGTCTGTGTCGGTGGGCGGGGCGCGGGCGCGGGCGGGGGCGCGGGCGCGGGGGGCGCTGGGGGAGGGCGGCTGGTGGTCGTGATGGACGGTGGTGAACCTCGGCGTAGTCGCCGCTCTCCGCCAGCTCGCCACGGTCATCAAGGTTAAAAAACAAAACTGTTGAGTTTATTTCGACCGCCTCCCACGGGTTATTTCAAATATCATTTTTATCAATGACCCGTTGTTGATCAATGTGATTATTATTACATTGATAGGTACGTTTGCTTGGAGAATTTTGAGTAGGTTTCAACAACTTATTATTCATTGAATATTTAAAGTATAGGTTCACTATTTATTTTATTTAAATGGACTACCCACACCAACTAAGCAATCACCAATAAAATTAGCATTTTTTAAATCAATCATGGGAACTGGTACAATTAGTACGCCGGCAGCGATGCGTTGTCTGAACTCCGAATCTAAAACTGGAATGATGTCGCATCGGTACCCCGATAAGTTATTTTCGGCGGATCTATTATGTGCCATGTGCTTATGCAGGACCGCGGTGTGTTCTTTCGAAGGATTATAAATTATTTATAATCAAAAATAACCGCAGATAAAGCGTCGCGTCACGTTCGCAGCCGACAACAAATCAGCGAGTGGCAAAAACATTACACACCCACCTCGTAGGCGAGTCGCGAGTCGCGAGTCGCCGAACTTTGATCGCGGTCTCCGAGTATTCTATTCTATGTAAATTATACCTACTACAACTAACAGTTTACCGAATAAATTGCGAATGTGCGTACTTGCCGGCGTCGGTGAGTTCAGCGCTCTTCAATATTTTGTAGGTATAATATCAGAGGCGCGGATCACATTATCAAATATTTTTAGATTTAGTTTCCGCCAAACACGAACGAACACGAGAAAAAAAGTTCGTATCAGTAAAACATAATTATCAATCGTATAACTTATATTCCTCCATGGCATAACTAACTGTACTTATCAAGTTCTGTCGAATGTTTGGTAATTGCAGTAGAGATAGTGGTCACTTACTAATTACCGGAACTATTACCGATTGATGTTGAGTATTATGAATGTATTAGACAATAACGAGTCGTGTTACCGTATTGAATAATGCGAGGCGAAGTCGGGGACGCGTGACCGTCATCGGCAAACGGCAAGTGTAGAGCTTAATTTGCATCACGATTAATACAAAGACTGTTAAGTAGATCGCTTAATATAGGTACCATTACTTGGAGAAACATGTTCCAGGTTTAGTCTTTTGATTATAGATTTTACGGCAGGATGATGTTGGATTAGTGCCGGCATATTCCGGTGAGAGAAATCATTGGTGATGAGATGTGAGGGTGCGGTACTGACCGTGACCGTGCGGCATGTTGTGTGGTTGCGTGCGTGCGTGCGTGCGAGCGGGACGGTGCGCAGCGGGGACGCGCGGTGATCGCTCGGAGGTCGCGAGCGGACTGCGCTGCGCGCGCGCCGGCGGCGCCGGGCCGGGTGCTGCCGCGCCGCGCTGCCACGCTGCCGGCGCCCACACCGACGCCGCCGCCGGCGCCGGCGCAAGCGACCTCAACGTCAACCTGCTGCTACAGCCTCTGCAACCCTCTTGTTCCACTTGATACATTAGGTTTGTTAAATAACAACATGCTGAGATATCATTATCAACATTAGATTCCTACATATAAGATGATCCCCAATCCGCGCTCTTTACATAAGTGTATGTAAATTAAACCTTCCTTACCTCAAATACTTTCGCATAATAAATGGAAGTTTGTAGGAAATGGACGTTCGGTGCCGGATTGAATATTTTTGCTAACGTAGGTAGGTACATTTTATGCGGCATAGCATTGGTGCAAACAAACTTAAAGCGTGAATTTGTTAAACCACGCGACCTTCATATATTGTTTATTTGAATGGAGACCAGAAGATTTTAAGATAAATGAATAAAGAAAAATATACCAAAATAATTATTTCTAGTTTGGGTTGAATCGAATTCAACAAGATTGAGCCAAGAACCACTGAACTTTAAAAGTTGCAAGGTGACTTATAAAATCTAAAATAGTTTGTATTGTAATTGTTTAAATTCTCAAACAATTTTTATTCAATGGTATGTATATCATATATATTTATCTATCGCGTTATCTTATGGGTATCAAATGTTATTTCTGTTTGATTTTACGGTAGGCAAAGAAAAAAAAAACATTTGTTATATTTATTTACTTAGGTGTTTCTTGTCCTTAAATCAATATTGTTTTGCTTCAGAGCTCCTATATTTTATGAACTTCGATATAATATTCTTCATGCGATATAAGGAAAATGGTAGATACATTATATAACATGTACTTTAAGGAAAACTGAATATCAGGATGTAGTTTCCGTGCGTTGTTGGACCTTATCGTGCGCGCGGACTTGTCAGATAACACGATACAACATCCAGTGTGAATTATGATCGCGACAGCTGTAACGAGTATTCGGCATCATCACCAAACAAATACAATGATGGCGGAGTGATACAGTTCATATTTGCCGGCTGTGGTAGCTGTCACTTCACTAGAGAGTCAGGTTTTACTCGTGGAATGCATTGTATTTGTTTAATGTGGTGTGTACCGCGTGGTGGCATGCATTGAGCCGGGTACAGATGCTGCAGTTTCCTGTACATCACACCTAGTATTGGCTGGAAAATACGCGCCGTAGTAAGTTACTACGCGAAAGGAAAACTGCTCCAGTGTACGATATGAATCAAGCTCGCATTACAATAGGGTTCTCTAACAGAGTAGGACTCGTATGGTTCGACCAGAAATGCAGTACTATTATTTACTTTTCGGATTATTATGTATACCTACCTACACACTCACTATTTTGTATAGGATTTGTAGAACTTTTTTTTTATGTACTTATTATTTTATTATTTATATATTTATATTAAGAATATTTAAAAACATGGTTTATCAGTCTCAACGCTAACGATAACCTCCGATTATTGTTACACCAGTATCTTTATCTAGTAATAAATCTTTCACCGCATTATGTTTCGAATTTTATAATTTATCGGTTTGAAATAGCACTCGAAACGGAACCAAAAGTTAGATAAGAGATAGTGTGATAGTGCTATCGTAGTATATTTATGAGATTTGGCTCGGATTGCGTGTGCGCTGGGCGCGGTGGGCTCGTCTATTGGATAAGATAAGCAGACACCGCACCGGAGCTGACGCGTGGGCACAGTGCGGCGGCGGCCGGGTGCTGGGGCGGGCCGGGTGCTGGGGCGGGCCGGGTGCTGGCGGCGGCCGAGTGCTGGCGGCGGCCGGGTGCTGGCGGCGGCCGGGTGCTGGGGCGGGCCGGGTGCTGGCGGCGGACGGGTGCTGGCGGCGGCCGGGTGCTGGGGCGGGCCGGGTGCTGGGGTGGGCCGGGTGCTGGCGGCGGACGGGTGCTGGCGGCGGCCGGGTACTGGCGGCGGCCGGGTGCTGGCGGCGGCCGGGTGCTGGGGCGGGCCGGGTGCTGGCGGCGGACGGGTGCTGGCGGCGGACGGGTGCTGGCGGCGGCCGGGTACTGGCGGCGGCCGGGTGCTGGCGGCGGCCGGGTGCTGGGGCGGGCCGGGTGCTGGCGGCGGACGGGTGCTGGGGCGGGCCGGGTGCTGGAGCGGGCCGGGTGCTGGCGGCGGCCGGGTGCTGGCGGCTGCTGGCTCACCTGACTGAGCATGGCGGTCATTGGCGGCGTTGACTCACGTCTCACACTCCGGCACCCACACCAGGGGTAGATTTAAAGCATCTTATCGCCGTCCTTCTTTTGGGCCACATTGTATATTACGTACTCATTGGATATTTAGTTTACGAAACTACTAGTTATTTATTAATAGCATCTTTCAATCTTAAAAATATATATTTTTGGCGGCATCATCGTTAAGGATGATCCTTTCAGTTACTACCTACTCTACTCCCAGGTCCAGGTCGCGGAATGTACTCAAGTGTGCGATTTGAAGTATTTATTTAAAAATACTGTGATATAGCGTAATATATTCAAATTGATTATGCCGTTCTATTTATTATTATGACTTAAGATAATATAATGTTAATGACTGTTTATAAATTGAACTCAACATAAAACGCTAGATATTCATGTTGTACAAATTGGATCTATATTAACGTGGTAGCTGTAGAGTTAGTTAGCTATGTGTTGTATTGAGTATTATTGATTATTTAAGAGCCAGTGGTGTCCCACAGGGCGCAGGCCTCTCTCCCTTCCTTCCATTTTTCGATCTAGTGCTCGATCTCTTCGGTCATGTGTGCGTCTAGTTAGTCTCGCCACCTCTTCCGGGGTCGCCTCCTAGCATTTGCAGGTTCCCATAAGGTGGTTATTTTAGCCCATAGAACATCTAGCTACGTGACCGGCCCAATCCCACTTCAAGTAGGTAGCCTTCTGAGCTACATGTTTTTTTTTGGGAACGCAGCACTGAGTTCCGAACTCGGTCGATCAGTTTGACTTCAAGTATGCTGCGTTCCATATTTCTTTGGCAAACCCCGAGTTTGAACTTCTGGATGTCAGTCAAAGACCAGGTCTGAGCGCCGTAGGTAAGAATGGGAAGAATACACATATCCATGAGCTAGCGCTTGCAAAAGCCAGGGGCAAGTCACCTTTCATGAGATTTTTCATTGCCCAATAGCTCTTTCAGGCGTTTTCAGTCCGTCTTTCGACTTCCTTGTCTTGTCTCGCCTGGAAAGAGACTATTTGGCCTAAATAAAGGTGTTCCTGGACATATGCGATATGATCCCCATCCACTTCCACAATTTGCTCGGAGCTATTGGTCATAACCAATATTGATGAAATGGTTTTTTTTTTTTTATAAGCACTTGAATATTATTATACAAAAACACGTACCAAAAAAGAAGTTAGGTCTAAACAAATACCCCGTTTGGTTTTCAAAAAACCTTATCATGCTTTTACGCGAAAAGTATAAATATCGTATGAAAATGCGAAAGTTTAACAATAACCCAAACGACGTCTCTTCTTTTGAATTCTTCCGCGATCAGTGTCACCATCTTAGGGCGGCTTGCTATAAAAAATATTTTCAGCGATTAGAAGGTTGTTTTAAATCTAACCCTAAACTACTTTGTTCGTATATTAAGAACAAAAAAAAGAAATGCAGTTCGTACCCAGCAGAAATGACATTTAATAATAAGTCTGCCTCAAGTGGTCCAGATATTTGCGAGCTTTTTGTTAATCATTTTTTTTCTGTGTATAACACGATAACCCTCAGTCCACCTGTAAGTACTACTTCGTATGCAACAAGTAACTTTTTGGGACCAGTAGCCTTCTCTAGAGAAGACGTTTGTTCGGCGTTAAAGAGACTTGATTTGTATAAGGGTGCAGGTACCGATGGAATACCTTCTGTTTTTTGCTGCTAAGTGTGCCAAAGCCTTGGCACTTAACCTTATGCTCATCTACAATAGGTCACTAGGCGATGGAGTCTTTCCCGGCTATTGGAAACAAGCCTTAGTAGTACCTCTTCACAAAAATGGAAAGGATAGTTTAGTCTCTAATTATAGACCAATCTCGTTACTGCCGATATTTGCTAAAACTTTCGATAAGCTCTTGTGTCCAATTATTACATCACATTTTAAACAAATTCTTTATCCTTTGCAACACGGTTTCGTTAAGGCAAGGTCTACTGCAACAAATCTTGTAGAATTTATAGATGATGTTTCCCACTCTGTTGACTCCCGTTTCTCCGTAGATGTCATTTACACAGACTTTAGTAAAGCGTTTGACCGAGTGGTACACGTGATCCTCCTAGAAAAGTTGCAAGTTAACGGAATTATGGGCAGTTTGTTGGATTGGTTCGAGTCATATTTGACCGGAAGGATATCACGAGTTGTGGTTAATGGCTATAAATCAGAAGGGTTTGCATGTGTTTCAGGTGTGCCTCAGGGCTCGCATCTTGGGCCATTGTTGTTCAACATTTTTATAAACGACATAAGTAATTGCTTTATTAACAGTAAGTGCCTCCTATTCGCCGACGATTTGAAATTTTTCCGCCGCATAGCTTCACAGGAGGATGTTGACTTGTTGCAAGCTGATCTTCCGCGCCTCGTTGAGTGGTGCGACAGTAACGGGATGTCTTTAAATGTCGATAAGTGCCTGTTACTGACGTTTTCTAAAGCGCAAGTCAACTTTCATAGATCTTATCAAA
The DNA here is from genome assembly GCA_949820665.1 of Scrobipalpa costella. Taxonomy (NCBI): domain Eukaryota; kingdom Metazoa; phylum Arthropoda; class Insecta; order Lepidoptera; family Gelechiidae; genus Scrobipalpa; species Scrobipalpa costella. Next base: position 166,851 of record OX463306.1, read on the forward strand.
TTAACAATGTTGATTTGAAGCAAACAGTACCTACACGTGATTTGGGGGTGACTCTCGATGAGAAATTGCAGTTCCACTGCCACATTGACAAGATTGCAAGCCATGCTTTTAAGGTTCTTAGTTTTGTTTTACGCAACTGTAAGCCGTTTCGAAAGCCAGATACGAAAATTACGATCTACAATGTTCTGGTGAGGTCAGGTCTGGAATATTGCAGCGTTGTATGGAATCCACATTACGACGTATACAAAAAGCGTTTGGAGAGTGTACAAAAAAGGTTTTTGTGGCATTTGGCCTACAGCTGCAATCTAGCGAAAAAGATTCCAAGTTACACGGCTCGTCTCGAACATTTCAAAATGCGTTCTTTATCCGATAGGAGACAAACACTGGATAGCGTGTTTCTGTACAAACTAGTTAATGGTATTTTCAATTCACCCAATTTACTCGGACGTATTCGCTTTAACTTGCCCTATAATATACCACGTTGCAATGCTAAACATAAACTTTTCAAAGAGAGTGTTTCTCGGACCAATTTTGGTTTTTATTCGCCTTTAAATAGATTAATGAAACATTACAACGAAATTAGTTGCCACACAGATATTGATGTTTTTAGGGGTAGTATTTATACTTACAAGGCACTCATCAATCCTTTAAAATCACAACTTTAATTTAAAATGTTTTTCTATCTATTTGCTATTTACCTAGGTAGTCTTTTTAAGTTTTTATTTTGTTAAAACTGCATGTTAGTACTTACTAAATTTCCATTGTATTAATTAGTTATTATACGTGTCAAAACTGTGCATGCCGTCATCACCTATAATTGGGGTGGCAATTAGCTTAAAATTTATTGTATGTATCCTCTATGTCTGTATTGTTGCTTACTCTGTTGGTGATCAAATAAATAAAACATAACCTTGGTATTCGACATGTTCATCTTAAGTCCAACCCCGAGGCTTGCCCGGCTTAGTTCTTCAAGCATTTGATGTAGCTCGGAGGCCGTTGAGGAGAAGATAAAATATCGTCAGCGAAACGAAGGTTGGTAAGCTTACCCTGACCGACATCGACACCCTTGTTTGACAACTCTAGAGAGAACCTCCTCGAGAACGCTCGTAAATAGTTTGGGGAAGCTGCTTTACGCCCCTTTCTATTGAAAATAAATATTATTATTGATACATTATTAGTATTGAGTATAAATATATTTTTTCACTTCTCATGCTCTGAAAGTGCTCTTTTGTGCATGCTATAGGCTGCACACAATTGAAAGGGCAAAAACGTATCTACTCATAAATTCATCTCTTATAAGGCAAAGAAAATTAGACCATACAGGCAAACATCATAAGAAATTCATAGAAAGAATTTGTTATTTTATAATATTTACTTAACATTATTTGCCTTTTGTGTTTTTTTATGGCATAAATAGATATTAAATTCAGTCATTAGTTCATTTAATTTATAATTACAAAATTAATTTAATAATAGGCTGCACAGGTCCCAACCAAACCTAATATTTCATACCGAAATTTTTTAAAAGCTAAGGGGCATTTAGTTTATTTACAATATTTTCGTAGAATTTCCTCAATTTTCTCCGCAATCAAAGTGAAAAGCAGAGTTTATAACTCGTGCACAAAACAATTTTAGGCCTCGACTCGACTAATATCAGCCCTCACCCCGCAGCCTCGGCCTCGGGCAGCTAAAAATCTCGGACAAGAATGTTTTTTTTATGTGCACTTGTCTTCAAATCTACTATTAAAATATAATTATAAATTTTCCGATGAGTCGTCAAAGAAGATATTACTCGCGTGCCGGTGAAGTCGGTTTTACTTTATTTAAGTGTAAGAAAATAATTGATCAATGTACATACATACATAAAATCACGCCTTTATCCCTTACGGGGTAGGCAGAGCGTAAAACGCCTCCTAAAAGGCGCTTTCGCCACGTCTGACATAAATTGGGGGCAATGTGTATTGCTGTAGTGACAGGTTGTCAGCCCATCGCCTAAATTACAATACACTGTAACCCTCGAATCCCTTTTGCTGACTTATACAGCATGCCCGGGAGGAAGGGCAACTGGAACATTCTATGTTTTTCTTTCTCTCCCAGTCCAGTATGGAAGATTATTGATCAATGTAAACTGCTAAAAATAATGATAATTATGATTTTATTGTCCTCATGTTCATGTATCAACGAAAGATGCCTACAGCCATTAGTTTTGATAGATTATATGATTGTATATATTTGAGTAGAAGCATTGGGTCGGGGGTTATCAGAGCGAGTGCGCAAACAACACGTTATGTAACCCCCCCCCCCCCTCTCCTAGCCCCCTCTACCCCCCTTCCTCTTCACTGTATCTGTATCTCTCTGCGCGGGTTATCAGCCGCTCACAATAAGGATGACATAATTGGGAATACTTCTAGGTACTCTCATAGTATCTTAGAGAAAAAGCTGTTCGTACTAGTCCCATTACATGCATGTATCACAATGGTCTGTATCTTATAACAATTAATCGAATAAGGCAGAGGCATCAAATATCTAAAAAGCCATTGCTGTCACACTCTAGGACTTTTTTAAAGATGTACTTACTAATGATCACAAACGCAATGTTCTACTCTATGTCGACTATTCAGTGTTGGTCGGCGGCTGTGCGGATGCGGACCACATGGCGCTAATTGCCGCCGTCGCCGCGCCGCCGCCGGGACCACGTCGGGATATTCGCAATTATTGCTCGATCATCTATTTTACATTTCCGCTCTTTATGGTTTCTCTAGCATTCAGTTCGAGATCTACAAATTAGGACTTATTTGCGGTAATTAAAAAAATATTGCAATTACAGACAAATGTTTTTCTTTTTTACAACAATCTTATAGATGATGCTATTCTTATCTACTCTTCTAATTTAGATTTAGTTGTTTTCTGATAGAGAATATTTAATTTTAATTGTTTAAGAATAATTTTACGTATGATGATAGGGACCAGATGTAAGGGACAGGGATGCTCAGTCAACGACACTAAGCAACTATCACCAGATTTTTTTTTTAGAAGTGAAATAAAAAAATGGCTTTTCCATACAAAATGTTCACCTCGATCAGACAATTTGTCAAAAAAAAAACTGCTGATCGTTGTTTAGTGGCAAGCAAGCACGTACAGAATCGTTTAAATGCTACAAAATTAAGCTTTACCCCGAAAAGCACCAGAACATCAAGCCCTACAACTGAGAAAAGGTATTTACTACAGGATCTTACTATTCAAGAAACTCCTATATTACCATCAGCACAGAAGTCTAAACAGCTAATTATATCTACCGGAGACGAAGAAACTAACTCCGCTAATAGTGTTTTAAGTTCGATTGAAAAAACCGTCTCTACTACTGAGAAAAATATATGCAAGTCTAAGAAAAGACAGAAAATTTCGATCTTTGGTACTCAACAGTGCAGTGGAATCGCTTCAGCCTTGGTAAAATCTAGAGAAAACAGTCCATATGAGAAATATTAGATTTCGGCGTTTATTAAACCTTATGCTAAGACATCAGAAGTTCTTTCGCAATGCCAGAAACTCGACGTAAATGTTTCGGATAAAATTGTTTTATGTATAGGTGAAAACGACAGCGACCCATTAATAACTACATCAGAATTATATCTGACATTAAAATCACTGTTAAAGTCGAAGCAAATTCCTGTAATAGTTATTAAGGTCATGAACTCAAGCTACTTAAACAATAATTTGGTAAATAATCACCTAAAAATTATGTGTAGCAAATTTAATAACTGTTATTTTATAGAAAACAAGAAATTCAGCAATGACTTCATTGACAATACATGTAAAAACTTAAACCTACTAATCGACTCGATAGATTATAAACGTAATTATCTGGACTTTAATTTCATTAAAAAACAAATACACCGGCAGAGTAAAATACCAGTAACAAATTCTGCAACAATGGTAGCACCAAAACATTTTCAAAAAATTACTTTCTTAGATTATCTTGCTGTAGAAAACCATTTCGAAATATGTGCAATGAAACTTATCTCTAATAACATTGTGGTTATTTGTATTTACAGAATCCTGTCAGAGATTGTAGGACACTTAAATATTTTCTTCAAGAACTTTGAACTCATGCTTCACAAAGTTTTTCTTAAATACCCGAAGCATAAAATCGTAATTTTGATATGAATATTAACCTTTTGGTAAAAAGTAATAAGTTGCTACGCCTTTTGGATATTGTTAAACAGTATAAACTCACACAGCACATTGCGGAGCCTACTAGAGACATGTCTTGCATAGATCTTATTATGAGTAACACTAAAGCAACTGGCTCTGTTCTCCAACTGGGTATGTCAGACCATAATACAGCCCAAATTCTTAATTTGCCAGTAAAACGCAAAAAAATCCTTCCGAAATCGATTTTTATTTTCAAAAGGTGTTACTCAAAGGAAAACATTCTTAAATTCAGAACATACCTTCAAGCTTTAACCTTTTCCGATGTGTAAACAAACCCAGATTTAAACCCAGCTTTTAACAGTTTTTATGAAATTTTCTGCCTTTTATACAAACTGTGTTTTCCCATCACGAAGGTAAAGATAAACTTTTCAAATAAACTAAATTGGATCTCCAAAGGTCTTCGAAATAGCTGCAAATCTAATCGCTTTCTAAGATACAAATATTATAGGACGAGAAGTGATCATGATCGAAATAAATATTCAAGTTACAATAAGTTATTAAAAAAGTCCACGTACATAGCCAAAAAAAATAACAACAAAAAGGTAGTTATAAATAGCAAAAATAAATGTAAAGCAACATGGAAAGTGATACAGAGCGAAACAGGTAGTAGGTACTTTTAATAATAATTATATCTACAAAATAATAAAAAATGACACACATATTACAAATCCATCTGACATTGCATCCTCTTTTAATAACTTTTTTATTGACATGACAAATAATTCTAATTATAAACTAAATAATTTAAGTAATGTTAACTATATTAGTAACTCCATTTTTATAACCCCATTGACGAGTGCGTTGTTAATCAAACTATAATGTCACTGAACAATACAAATTCAGAAGGATATGACCATATTTGCACAAAAGTTCTAAAATCCTGCAAAGATAAAATTAGTCCTATTTTAACCTACCTTGTTAACCTATCATTCGAAACAGGTATTTTTCCTGAAAAACTCAAACCGACTATAGTTAAAACTTTATACAAAAAAGGTGATAAGACAGATGTTGCCAATTATCGACCTATAGCATTGCTTACTAATTTATCGAAAACTTTTGAGAGAGCCATGCACAGAAACCTCACTTAATTTTTGTATAAATACAATGTTATTAAACCAAATCAGTATGGCTTCCAGAAATATAAATCTACCCTACATGCTACTTTTAACTTAGTCAATAAGGTGTTGCATAAAGTTACTGAAGATTTTTACACTACAGTATTTTTTGTCGATATGACAAAGGCTTTCGACTTCGTTTCTCATGATCAACTACTGTCTAAGCTCGAGCGATATGGTATAAGGGGTCCTGCACTTAGCTGGCTCCAGTCTTACCTGAGTGATAGACACCAATGTGGAAATAACGCAACTAGATGCCAGGTCAAATAAAATAAACCACACATCCGAATTCAGACATAATAAATATGGAGTCCCTCAAGGAAGCATCCTAGGCCCTCTACTTTTTCTACTTTACATTAACGATCTCCCCGATGTGCTAGATTTTGAGACCATTTTGTTTGCAGATGATGTGTCTATTATAGTGACTACACATAATAAGCAATCACGAGATCGACACATAAACGACATAAATACTGCAATGACACAAATAATTAATTGGACGAATAAAAATAATCTAAAAATTAATTTTAGTAAAACCAACTTAATTTTGTAATTCCTTTGACTAATATTGACTATCATGGTGACATTTTAAATTTTACGAATAGCGTGACATTTCTAGGACTTGTAATAACACCAGAGTTAAACTGGAAAGGCCAAATAGTAAAAGTTTGTAGTAAAATCAATAGTTTCTCGTTTGCCTTGTACAAACTCGCCAGAATAGCTGACAGAAATACAGCTATTATCGCATACTATGCTTTTGTAGAATCTGTGCTTCGGTATGGTCTCCTTGTCTGGGGAAATGGTACTGACATAAGAAAAGGTTTCATTGCACAGAAACTTTGCATACGGGCCATCTGTGGGATCGCTCCTGATAAATCATGTCGGCCATACTTTAAAAAGTTAAAGATATTAACTTTACCTTGTCTCTACATACTTGAAGCTGGTAAATATGTCAAACAAAATAATAGCCTATTTAAATATGTGGGCCAGATAGCACAAAGAAATTTTAGGAACGCGAATGATTTAAGGTTAGACATTGTACCAAAAACAACGAGATTCCATAAAAATTGCTATGCAATGTGCATTCAAATTTATAATAAAATTAAAGAAAAAATTAAGCAATACCACGTAGTTAAATTTAGGACTGAATTGTATAGATGGTTGACAGAAAACACTTTTTATTCATTGGAAGATTTTTTTAAATAGTGAATAAACCTAAAAATAACATTGTATTACGTGACTTCATCAAAATTATAGACTAGTTGTTAAGAATGAATAAATTGTCTGTATAATGATTTATATTAGTCTAATGGTAATAATGAAATAATATATGGATTAGGATTAATATCAAGCTGACTGTTAGAGTTCTTTTTATGTTTTAAATATTCTTTTGTCTGTTATTGCACTCTTTTATGACATAGGTATTCTATATTTGCATGCTATTTATACTTAGTGGCTAAGCAGGCATGTTCTGTAACTTGCATATAATAAGCACCAAATTAATGTACCCTGTTTAAAGCAATTTTGATTTTGATTTGATTTTGTGTCGTTGACTTAGCAACCCCTATCAGTTTGCGGGACGCTGTCCCTTACACCTGGTATGTCTGATTTAAATGACTAAATAATTATAAATAGACGATGAGATGACATACAAAGTAAACTATGATATGTACTGTTTACTTTAGTTAGAGAAAGTAGATGTAACAGAGTAGATTTGTAAATATTTATAATCATAATTTATAATTATAAAATAACTCATTACGAGAAAGAGGTCAAACGTATAATCGAAAGCGCATGGAAGATTTACTGAGCAATAAATGACCGTTTTAAATGGAGTTCTTCCTGTAACGCTAAATAGTAAACTTGTCAACAAACATGTAACCTGCCTGTCTGAAGCCCAGGCGGCCTTATTGCTACAGCAATAATTTCTACCAGAATTCTACATAAATCCAAACGAACAACGGTTTGCCAACGGGCCACAGAGCGCTACGTAACGAAAAGGAGAGATCAATTCCAAAATACAGCCGCGTTCTACCACGACCATCGAACATGTAGGAGAGACAGCTGACAAACTGAAATAGCATTGATATAATGTTTATTCAAGAACACAGTACAGAACATTGACATGGTGTAACGTCGTACGTTTTAACTTAATTAGGTATATTACGTAGCATTATAAATATTTTACTAAATGCAATAAACAGTTTCACACTATTACTAATCATAAACTCAATTACCTAAAGCTTATTTACAATCTTTTTTATATCAAAAAGATCTTTACGTGAAATCAAGCTGTGTAGGATTTAACATTTTTTCCTCACGATAGTATACTCGATCGCCTATTGTTGCATGAAGCGCTCCGATTGGCTCCGATACACGATAAAAAAAGAGAAGAAAAAAGAGTTTAGGATGTAGTGTACCGCATCCTCGACAAGGCCCCAACTCAGCATAATGCTGCAGAGCTAAAAAAAACACAACAGCGCGGGACAAGCCGCGACTGTCATGTGCACCCGAGAGGACCAAAATCACACCGGATTGAGTGGGAGAATAAAATAATTATTAAAATAGTCTTTTCCAAACTCTCACGGTTATCAAAATTATAATGATTAAAAACGGTAAATTTACCGTGGTAAATAGTGTACCTAAAGTACCTTTGTGTGTCGTGAAAGTGTGCCAAGTGTTAGTGCTCGTTTGGAGGAGTCGTGTAATACAAATACAAACATTGGAAATCGCAACCGTAAGAGGGTAGACGGATATGTCTGCCCGGAGCCGCCGCCCGCGCGCTAGTTCCTCGGTCGCTCTGTGATCATAACGCATGAAACTGCGTTGAAATATCGGACACTCGTACAAAAATGGAAAACCTCGGTAAATTTCCCGTTTTTAATCATTATAATTATTAAAGTTTTAATACCGAAATAATGTAAATTGTAGTACTTACATGGACCACACTTGAATGAAATGTATGTTTAATAATATTTACATTTATTTAAATACTGAAATTGAAATACGTACATACAAATTTATTTTATTATTATTTAAAATAATGCAATTGAAAAATAAATAAGTAGATAAAAATCTTAACATTGATTAAGTAAAATAATAATTAAATCTTATCTTTGCACTTTTAAACAAAGGTGCTAACAATCAAAATAAATATTACCACATGGTAGTACCCTGAACAAAACACACAACTATTTAATACATACATATAATCTACGGCTTTATCCCTAATGGGGTTGGCAGAGCGTAAACGACCTAAAAAAAGGTTTTTCTGCCACGTCTGACAAAGTTTTGAGGGTTATTTAAGATAGATTCGTACGTATATTGCTGTAGAGACAGGTTGTCAACCCATCGCCTAAATTGCAATACACAGAAACCCTCGGATCCCTTAGCTGGTTTTCAAAGCATGGAGGAAATGCAGCTGGCACATTTTATGTTTTCTCTCACTCCCAGTCCAGCATGGAAGAACTATTTAAGTTCAAGGAAAATACTACAATGTAATATCTCCAACAATGTGGCAGTGCGCAAACAGAGGTCAGCCTGACAACGGAACAGTCACTCGAACCACTGATTAGTCCTGCAGTAGGTACTAGCTACCTCCACACACTGTGCTGTAGCTAACAGCGGTAGTCGTGGCTATCATTAGACTAGAAAACGGTCGTAAAAAAATAAAAATATGCCTCTATATAATTCAGCGTTAGCGTCCCGCAAACTGATAGGGGTTGCTCAGTCAACGAAAGCGAACAACTATCACCAGGAATTTTTTTCAGTTGATGAAAACAAATTAAACTTCCCATACAAAAGGATTACCTCGATCAGACAATTTGTATGGAAAACCATGTTCTTTTTCATTTTCTGAAAAAAAAAACTGCTTATTGTTGTTCAGTTCCGTTGACAGAGCAACAACTCATAGAGTTTGCGGGACGCTGTCCCTAACACTCCGTATTTAGTTTCTGCGCTGACGACTGCACGTTCATAACCCTCACTATGTAGTGTGACCACTAAGTAACGTAATGTATAGGTACGATGTGTAGCGCACATAGATGGCGCCACATCAAGATACAACAGTCCTGAAACGCGGTATCGAAGTTTGCTCGGCGATCTGCATATATACAACTTCCGAACTAATCCAGTCGGACTCCGGTCCCCTGGTCACGTGGTCACAACACCCGACCAGGTGGGTGATTACACTTTTCCCATCCGTCATCAATGTGTTTTAAAAACGTTGACTCTCATTTCTTGGATTTAAAGTTTGGTATATTTAACTAGCAGACTTGCTTGATACTTCCAAGCGCTACGCTACATCTACTTCCAGGGTGGACACCAGGAACGCCGCTCAAAAGAAAAATTATCCGATATTTTCCCTTTTAAAAACTTATAATCTGATCAAATTACTTGTGTACAATAAACAATAAATAAATTACATGAACCTTACATGGATCGAGATGGATCTCCCGTGATAAGATACAAAGACCAGACCCCGGCCTGGCAACATATGGGAATTTACGTGCTGATCTCGAGAAAATAATTTAAAAAAAACGGAATTGGTGCCCTCTCGGATTTACGGACGGCAGGTAAATGGTAATCGCATTCGAAGTATCCACACTGTATATTTCTCTTATATAGGTTCTAACTAAACTAGATCTACAGTCGGTTACCGTTGCGTCACGACGCGGGCGCGGGGGCGTGCGCGGGGGCGTGCGCGGGGGGCGGGGGCGGGCTCCACAGCGCGCGGTAGAGCAGCGCGGCGAGCAGCGCGCCGCCCAGCGGCCCCGCCCAGTACACCTGCAATACAACACACAATACATACACATCACACTTGTCATTTTATTCACCGCACGCGACCAGAAGTCATATTTTTGAACCGCTCGAACTCCAATACGCATACGAATTTTCATACAATTTGCCATGCGAATGTTAGTCTTTCGTAGGCGAATTCGATTCGAGCGGTTCAAAAATTCGGCTCCAGGAGACGTATTTCTGAACCGCTCGTATGAAAACTGAAAACGCATACGAAAATCTTTCGTGTACGAAATCAAACTCTATTACACACGATTTTACGTATTTTTGAAACAGTAGAAACCTGTGTTGCCAATAAATTCTAATCCCATAAATTGTTTTCGTTCTACGCAGAAATACACCTACTATACCACCACTACCACTAACAAAAATCGTTGATTTGAAAAACCCGAAATGAATCGTAGAGAAACGGAACGTAAATTCAAGTAAATTAAAAAGTTAAAGTGTCATTTGCCAAATGATTGTCTGATCATAGACTACTTAGGTTTCGAGTAGTAGAAAAAAAACCCGATTGGTTTGGACCACTCGTTGCAGAGTCGCATACGTATGAGTATTCAAAAATAGTGATTTTAGGATTTCGTATGCGAATGTTGCTTTTTCGTATGCGAATTCGGATACGAGCGGTTCAAAAATACGACTCCAGAAGACGTATATCTGATTCACTCGAACCCCAACGCGTAAACGAAAGAGTAACTTTCGCCTGCGATTTCCATACTATTTGGCATGCGAATGTTACTCTCTCGTATGCGAATTCGATTCGAATTCGGATACGAGCGGTTCGAAAAATTACAAAATACGACTTCTGGAACCTAATTTTTAACCACTCGAATCGGATTCGTAACGGATGAATAACTTTCGCATACCAATTTGTATGAAAATCGCATGCGAGCTTTACTCTTTCATATGTGCATTAGCTTTCCAGCGGTTCAAAAATACGGCACCCGGTAAAAACCTGAAATTACGAATGCATCTTTTATTAATTTACAAATAAACATTAAAAGTCCCTAGCTCCATAAATTTGCGGTTATCTCCCGTCCCTCGTGCAACGTTTCGTTTTACGAGTCTCTATAATCCCCCTTATCCCTCGCAACAACAAGGGAACAAGGGATTGTTCCTCTCTCTCGTCATGTGCGTCCCCCTCGTTTCTTGTTTTGGCTAAGGAGGGACCCACTACCCCGGGAAGCATGAATTTGAGACTGATATTATTTATATTGCTGGAAGAGATTTCTTTTAGAGATAAGCTGTACCTGTTGTGCTATTGTTTTTTATATTTGTGTCCTATGTATGTTTATGTGTGCAATAAATTGTTAAATATTAAATAATAATAAATATATTGACTCACCCAGTGCACCCTCCAGTCGCCGGCGCAGAGCGCGGGCCCGAGGCTGCGCGCCGGGTTCATGCTGGCGCCGGTCGCGCCGCCCTGACAACAAACACAAGCTTACTAAATCATTTGCGAATTTAACCCATTTCTTCAAATTATAGGAAGGGGCCAAAACCGCGGGAGTCCCAGCCGCGGACCCTGCGCGGTGTCGTTGACCAGTTATGATTTTCACAACTGTCCGTCCGCTTCTTCCATGCTGGACTGGGAGCAAGAGAAAAACATAGAATGTGTCAGTTACATTTCCTACCGGGCATGTTGTACAAATCAGCTAAGGGATCCAAGAGTTTCAGTATATTGCAATTGAGGCGATGGGCTGACAACCTGTCACTACAGCAATGTACCTGCAAATCTATCTTTAAATAACCCTCAAAAAGCGGAACGACCTTTGTTTAGGTCGTTTACGCTCCGCGTTTCCCATTAGGGATGAAGGCGTGACTATATGTATGTCTGCGTATGTAGTTGTCAAATAAGTCGAGCTACGTAGTCAATGCTGCTGTAGGCCGCCACCGCGGCTGTGGCAGTGCGCTGTAGGCTGCAGGACGCGGCCAGCGGTCCGACGCAACTGAAAGCTGATTACAAATACGGCCCTTAATTATGTAATTTTAAAATTTCGATTCGATACTCACGGCGCTGAGAGCGAGCGCGGCCACGACGGCGCCGACGCGCAGCGGCCACGACTCCCCGGCGGCCTGGTTGCGCGGGTCCCACGCGGCGCAGTTGGCCAGTGCCAGGCACGCCGTCAGACCCGCCTCGATGCCCGCCGCGCGCCACGGGCTGAGACCACTCGCCGGCAGCGTCAAGCACAGCGTGCACGCACACATATCTGCAACGAATGTACGATGATATATTAATAGAAAGAATAACACGACTCTTTATCGTCCATCTGCAATGAAGGATATAACAATTTCTGGAATGTTTGACGGTGTTTGTCGGTGGACTGACCGTCGGGCGCGCACAGGCCGGCGGCGAGAGGGCGCAGCACGCGCGCGCCGGCCGCCGCGCCCAGCAGCTGCGCCAGCAAGTACACGGCGCCGCGCCGCCACGAGATGCGCGCCATCACCACGCCCACCAGCGTCACCGCCGGGTTGAACATCGCGTACGACAGGTGGTCGAAGCACTGCAATTAGAAAACGACATTTCATTAATTGATTGTACATTTAAGGATTTCATCAATTTCATCTTCGGAATAGTTATCATCGGTTTAATTGGGCTTGAAGATGTCTTTCAGGAAATCTGCAAACAGGCTTTCGCGCTGTAGCTTTTGGCCCATTTGCCATCTTTCTGTTTTAGCAGTGGCACCGGTGCTTTTGTAAAATGACAAAATCCCACCAACGTGAGTCGTCTTTCTTGTATGGCGACAGGATTTCAAGTCTGTTTTGAAGTGTTATATTTTCTGCTTCTATTATGGCATCCTTCAGTTCTCGTTTAGCTAGGTTTAAGGCTTAGGTCGTAGCCTTCTCTTTACCGTAATTTTGTTCCTGATGTCTATTATATAGTCCCGAGTTTGTAGACATTGTTGCTCAATTGGTGTTGCTTTCCAAGCTGTGTTTAGTATAAGGTATGTTATATACCAGGTGGCCTCTTCAACATCGTCTACTGTCTTGAGTGTTCAATTTGCTGATTTATGTACTTGCAAAATGCTTCCCAGTCAGTTTTTCGGTTGTACAAGGAGAGTTCTGCTTCTTTCTCAATAATTGTTGTGCTTGTAGTGCAGATGATTGGAGTGTGATCTGATGAACCATCCAGACTGGATTCCACTATAAGGTAGTTATTTGAGATCCCTTTTGTGATGAAGTAGTTAATAAGGTCTTGCTGTCTAAGAGGGTCTGTTGGCCAGTAAGTAAGTTGGCCTGTGGATAATACTTAAATTTTGTCTATGCACTTTTTTAGTTCTCTACCTTTTGTTGTAATGACGCGAGAACCCCAGAAGGTATGTTTGGCGTTCTAGTCACCTCCTGAGGTAAATCTTGTAGCCAGACTGTTGAAGGAATTGCCATACATGTTCTCATCAATTTTATGTCGAGGTGGGGAGTAAACAGATGCAATGTGCAGAGGTCCCTGAAAGTCAGTCACGCATACAACTGCAGCCTGGAGATAATTTTGTTTGAAACTTGGCAGCGGGTAATGTTTGATGTTTTCTTTGATTATAATGGCTGATCCAGCATGGGCTGTACCATATGGATGGTTTGCATAATAGGTGTTATACCCCTTGAATTTTACTGTTCGTTGGTATGTTAGGTGACTTTCTGTGACTAGTTAAATATTCACGTTGGCGTGCTTTAGGAAAATTTCTGCTTCTTGCTTGTTCGGTGGCAAGCCATTATGTTCCATGTAGCAATTTAAAAAAATCATCATTTTGGAAGCCGTGCGATGAGCATCGTGATAAGCCCCACAAGGGAACTTACTTGTTCTAACAAGGTGTTAATTTTCTGGGTTTGTTGGTATAGCAGTTCTTGTAAGCTATTTATGGGTTGTTGCAGATTATTTTCTGGAGAGCCTTTTACAGCATTTGTATAGTTCTCTGTTTTTGTGTATGTGTTTTTCTTGGGATTTTTCTCCAAGTTGTTGTTGAGATCTGTTTTTCAAGTATGGAAATTCATCTGTGTTCAAGTTGGGCTCTTGATTAGTTTTAAATCCAGCAAGTCTTTAGTGCGTTTTTGGAGTTTCCTTGCATATATTTCTTTGTAGACCTGACACCCTCTGTAGTTAGCCGGGTGGCTGCCGAAGCAGAGTGCACGTGGACAATCCATTGTCTTGTGACCCTCCCCACATTTGACAAATCTAAATGGCCTCATGCAGTAGTTCTTTGTGTGACCGTACTGCTGGCATCGAGTACACTGAGGTATGTTGTTGGTTTTCTTGGGATCTTCAATAGTGAATTTTGTGTTATAGATGTATTCTATGTCTTTCGCTTTTTTATTGTTCTGGCTGGGTTCTAGGTCCACAAAGAAGGTGTTCATTGGTTGCTTAGTTGTTCGGTTCCGGGCACATATGATTTCACCTTTCACCTTGTTGCCCGTTTTCTCTATTTCTTGAATGATGGCTTCTTTAGGTGTAGTGTGATGGAGGTGTTTGATCACAATCCTGGGGCAATAAAATATACCCCTCGCCCCTCTACGAGGAAGGTCGAACTTACTTGTGACTCGCCATTTTTAAAATATTTTTATTCTTAAAAATGAGTAAAAGTGACCTCAAAGCCCTCGAAGGGCTTCTCAAAAAGTGCATTGCTCCATTTGCGGAAGAAATCGTGAGACTCACTGCTGTAATCGCAGCGTTGGAATCAAAATTCGACTTGTTAGCTACGACTCGTAACAACGACTTTTCGGTAAATTCAAAATGCACTTACCGAACCGCCAATAACAGACGACCGCCCAGTGACGACAGCACAGCAGCAGCCAACTGGAGCAACGGACGCAGCAACGTCAGCCGACGGCGAGCAATCATCTGCTCGGGCACTACGAGCAGCAAACCGCGGTAAACGCCTTATTGCTCCGAATACAAGCTATGTTTCTGGATTAAAAACGCCACCTCAAGCACAAAAACAGCCACTTAGTATGGATGCACCACGTAAATCAGCACGCAAAAGTAACAAAACCGTCACTGCACCACCTATCAATCTCGATAATTATGATCCAACAGCACATTCATCGGGTACCGCCGCCGCGACGTCCGACATCGACGTTGGTAAACAACCGGACGATCAAAACGGGTGGATAGATGTGCAAAACAAGAAAAAGAGAAGAACGCCTAAAACTATACTACGCGGCACTGGTAGCAATGATAGCGAGCTTCAAATAGTAGAAAAATTGAGGCACATCCAGGCTTGGTCTTTCAGACCCGACACCACTGCACAAAATGTTCTTAACTTCCTTAACAAAATAGAACCATCGAATGACTACACGGTACAAAAACGCGAAATTCAAACGGCTCGGCACGCGTGTTTCGTCATCGGCATTCCCGAGAGTTTATACGCAAGAATCAATACACCATCAGCGTGGCCGGCCGGCGTACGACTGACGGAGTGGTTTCTGTACCGCTCACGCGCAGCACGGGGTTCTCAGGAACAATAGGAGTCAGGCGCCTGACGTCACCAAAGACCATAATGCAAATGTTAGCAAATCCGATGCATGTGTGCGTAACTCTCCAGCGACGTACAAGCTCCATCGCCAGCTTACCCCATCATCGAATTATTATGGCAAAATAACGATTTGCCTACAAAACGCCCAGTCGATAAATAATAAAACTAGTCGTCTAGAAGTGTTATTTAAAAATGAGCTTGAGTGTGATATTTTATGCGTAACGGAGCACTGGCTCACTAGTACTGAGTTACAGCATGTAAACATTAATAACTTCATTTTAATGTCTCATTATTGTAGGTTACATAAGATACTTCACGGTGGATCGTGTATATATACGAAATCTAGTGTACGAGCATTAGACAGACCAGACCTGTGTAAATTATCATCCGACCGAATACTCGAAGTATCAGCTATAGAATTGATTGACTACAATTTTTTGGTTGTTTGCTTTTATAGATCTAACCACTGTAAAATTAAAGACCAAGACTATTTGAAAGCTTTAGAACGTTTCCTGTGTAAAATTGTAAAATTAAAGTTACAATGCATAATTGTAGGAGACGCTAATATAAACGTATTAATTTCAAGCTCGGGGAGTAGTGACCTGGCGGACATTCTTCACTCCCACAATTTCCGCCAGCTGGTTGATTTTCCGACTCGCATATCTAAAATAGCGACTGCGTTGGATCACGTTTATTCGAACTGTGAGTCAACTGTCCTAGTATTGAATGTTTTTCCTGTAGTGACCCACATTGGTGATCACCGTGGTATACGTGTGGAACTCCAGTGTAAACGTAATAGTCCTCCGCCGCTGTACAGAGTAGTACCTAACTATACCAACTCAACTCGCGCGTCTTTTGCTGCTGCAATAGATAGCGTCGACTGGAATGAGTACTGCTCGAGGAGATATTCCATTGACCAGTTAGCTCAGTGCTTTACTAATATAATAGTTAATAAAATAAATATCTGTTGTGCCCCTAAATCTAAACCAAATACAAGACCAGACAAGACGTGGGTTACCCAGGACATTTTGAATTTGAAATCTTTTTATTTGATCTAATTGACATGCAAAATAAATTTCCCCATCTTAATGAACTTCAAGACCAAATTGACATTTTTAATAAATTTTATAATAATTCAATTATGACACAAAGGACTAATCACTATGTAAAAATGCTTGACGAAACCGATAATACCGTTCGAACGATGTGAACCATCGTCAATGCTGAAACGTGCAAGACAGTCAGATCGCCTACCGATTACACTGACATAATTAAAAGTACGGACGGGAACACATACGATTCCAAAACGGACCTCGTAAATAGTTTAAACAAGCAGTTCGCATCAGCCGCGACACTTTGTGGTGCACCTGCAGCTGACGTCAACGCAGCACAGTCGACCTTATCACGAGCATTCCTTCCAGTCAAAAGTAGTTTACAATTCAAAGTATTCACGGCAGATGAAGTATACTCAATAATAACGAAGCGATTAGCAAAAAAGACCACGAAAGACATTTACGGTATCTCCATAGATTTCCTTGTGCTAGCTGCTTCATCGCTAGCTACACCACTCGCTATACTATACAATAAATGTATCCAACGTGGCACATACCCAGAGCCGTTCAAACAGGTTAAGGTCTGCCCTCTCTACAAAGGAAAGGGAAAAAAGACAGACCCCTCTTCTTATCGCCCGATCGCGATCATACCAGGTTTAGCAAAACCCCTAGAAAATGGCATAACTTCCCGTCTTACCGACTACCTTACCGAGTCCGGCTTAATATCTGATCGGCAATTCGCCTACAGAAAGGAAAGGTCAACCACCATGCTAACACGCGAAGTCGTGCAGAGTGTTCTCTCATCTAGAGAGGAAAAGAAAGAAGTCGCGGTGTTATGTTGTGACCTTTCCAAAGCCTTCGACGTTGCCGACCACCTCACTCTCGCGATGAAGCTAGAGCATTACGGCATTTCAGGTGAAACGCTTAATTTCATGATAGACTTCATGAAAAAAAGAGTTCAGTTCGTGGTAGGCAAGGGAGGGAATATTAAGTCGGATGGAATTGAAACCACGGTGGGTGTCCCGCAGGGTTCGTCTCTCTCAAACTTAGCCTTCTCACTGCTGCTGAACGACCTCCCAAGTTCTATAGCTGGCGCTGAAATTTACATGTACGCCGACGATGTCGCTGCTATAGTCACTGCCACTTCTCTCGATGTACTGGAGCTTCAGTTGAACTCTGTCGCTGAACAATTGCGAAACTGGTTCCGAGAGAATGGCTTAATACTAAACTTGACTAAAACTCTGTTTATTAGCTTTGACTTGTCGGGCCGTAAACGTAGGCGGCTAGTTGTTGATATTGAGGGAGTTGACATCAAGCAAGTCGATGAGACATCTTTTCTTGGGTTCCAAATTGACAGAACACTCTGCTGGGGGGCACATATTGACAATATATGCGGAAGATTGGGAAGTGCCTGTTTCGCATTGAGTCGCCTCGCTTCGACATTACCACAAAAAGTTGTGAGGTCATGCTACTTTGCAACCGTGCAGTCGCTCTTGCAGTATGGCCTGGAGTTCTGGGGGCGCGCTGCTGAATGGGAGCGTGTCTTCAGGATGCAGAAACGGGCAGTGAGAGCGATCGTACGGAAAACGCAGTATGACTCGGCAAAACCAGTTTTCATTAGTCTGGGAATAATGACTTTGCCGAGCTTACTTATACTGCAAGTAGCTTTATACGCCAGAACTAATTTGACTATGTATGAGAAGCGGGGCGACAACCAAATCCACAACCTCCGCTATGCTCAGCGACTCTGCACGGAACCCCACTCGCTTGAGAAGGCTAAGCGCACCATCCATGCGATGGGAGCACCTGTCTACAATAATTTGCCGAGTGACATCCAGGATGCCCCGAGCTTGAATACTTTTAAGACTAAGCTAAAAAAATGGTTAACGGAGAAAGCATTCTATAGCCACGCAGAATTCATTGACACTAAGCATTGACATATTACATACATAGATTATTATGACTTGTTATATTATTATGATGATGATGATGACATCTTATTTTGTATTTAAATCTTCGAATTGAAGTTTGAATTTTATTACTTATATTTTTGACATTGTTTTAATTTTTTATTTTTTACTTTTGACATGTAGTGTGTACAAATTGTAAATCGGATTTTTTTTTTTGACATGTAATGTATATTATGAATAAAAATGATTATGATTATGCATCGTTCATCTTTCCTAGTAAAAGTATGCCCAATATATTTTTTTTTTCTAATTTGTTCAATTATAGCCTTATATGTGTCTGTTGTTTGAGTCATAACCCTCAACAGATTTTTGTTGATTATTTTATAGTCATCATCATCTGTCGAGTGGGTATCGATCATTTTATAGTTGTAGGTGTCTTTGGAAGCTACCTGGTTCAGAAGCTGACTAAGCTGGGAGAGATCATCAATTCCATATAGTATTCCATATAGGTGGTGGTTTGGCAATTTTAAGAGCTTTTGTATGGTCGCCGTCAGTGGGGGTCTGCCTCTAGAGCTTGGACGCAATTTTGTAGTTCTATGGTCTGTTGTTGGCCTTGGTGTTTGTTTTGCATCTTGTTTTGTTTTTGTTGCTCCGACTTGTTGAGCGAAGTTCTAACCTAATCCTTAATTCTGACCAGCTAATGTCACTGCCCCTTAAACCAGCCACGCCAAGAGAAGTCCACTGGCAAATTAGACAACTAAAATTTTAAAAGGCTCCAGGGATTGATCTCATTACAGCGGAAGTTCTTAAACAGCTGCCACGCGAAGCAATTGTGTTCATAACAATACTCCTCAATGCCTGCCTGCAACATTTTCCAGCTCTCTGGAAGGTCTCCACCATAAACATGATCCTAAAACCGGGAAAACCACGAAACGAAGTGTCATTATACCGGCCAGTCAGCCTGTTACCACTACTGTCGAAACTTTTCGAAAAAAATATCTTGGACCAAGCTGTGCAAGCTGTGAAAGTTCTGCCCAGGCCTTTGATAAAAAATAAACAAACTAGATGCACAGTCACGAAGAAACCCCGACCAAAAAATGACCGAGCCGCACTGCACATACGTATAGTTATTTTTATATTTATTACATAAAAACATTCATTTAAATTTGGAGCTTAACGCGTCAAAGAAAGGGTACAATATCAATAGCACTCGCACATACTATCATTTTGACTGAGCACTTCGTCATTGTGGCACGTCAAAAGCCGCGAGCGAGCAAGGTGATAGATACTGAATGAAAATTCTCCCCGATTGACGTGATGGGCAGATTTTTGCCGAGGACACTTTTTGAGCGAGATTGTGCATCTAGTTAGTTTATTGTTTATCAAACGCCCAGGCATCTGAAATTATACAAACGCAACTACACCAAATAGAAGGCTAACTGAAAAAATTGAGAATTCAGGTGAGCACCACTAAATCAGTTTATATCACATTGACTAACTGACAGACTGACCACCTGTCAAACTGAACAATGTGATACTGCCCCATCAAAATACTGTTAAATACCTGGACATGCACCTGAACGGGCGACTTACTTGGAGAGATCACATCAAAGCAAAAAGAGATCAAGCTAACATGAAACTTCGTAACCTACTGTGGCTAATAGGCAGACAATCAAATCTGAGCTATGAAAACAAACTCCTGGTCTACAAAACCATCTTAAAACCCATATGGACGTATGGTATTCAGCTGTGGGAATCCGCAAGCCACTCAAATATAGAGATACTTCAACGGTTTTAAAATAATGCCTTGAAAACAATAACATGCGCTCCTTGGTTCATCAAGATAAGTGAGGTTCACGAATATACCGAGGAAATTCAGCACTTTAACAACATTTACAAAACGAGGCTTGAAAAGCACACAAATAAGCTCACAGCTAACCCCACGGATACATCCGGCTGTGTATACAAACTAAAAAGAGCAAAATTGGCATCACTATGAAATGCCACTACAGACATCTGGGTTGTGACTTCGCTAGATATCCGACACCCAACCTACCTACATCATCACCAAATCTGATTATGGCCATAAGGCTGCTGGCAGATAGAAGAAGAGAGGAAAAAATATATACTGTACATTTATATTATGCGACACAGCAGAGCCCTGCTGGCACACGCACCTGCACGAGCATGGCGACGATGGCGCCGGTGGCGAGCGCGCCGTGCGTGGCGCTGGCGCCGAGCGCGGCGGGCAGGCAGCAGCCGGCCACCAGCAGCGCGGTGCCCAGCGCCTCGGCCGCCGCCGCGCGCCACGTCGCCCCCGCGTCCTCGCCGCCGCACAACCACCCCACTGCTGATGAGTCCCGCCGGGGAGAGGGAGGGCGGGTCTTGTGTTCTGATCTCACACACAATTCATTATGATTATATAGAAGTATAACAGATTTAATTGAAGAACAAAACAAGTGACGTGTTTTTATTTGGTCAAAGTTTGTTGTCACACTCAAATATTTTGCCTCACACATAGGTGGCGAAATGATAGAATAATTAACTATAAATTTTCGCTTTGGCGCTAAGCTCTCACAAAACTCTAAGAAGTTATCTAACTTTCCTTCTCTGATTTCTATATAGTTTAAGAAAGTGACATCTAAACTAAATTGGTCAGATTCTACGCTGTTTCCAACATTCTTTACTAATTTGTAAGATGTGAAATTTGATTCAAAGTATACGGGGTGTAAGGGACGGCGTCCCGAAATCTGATAACGAATTGAAAAAAAAATGGCTTTTCCATACAAATTGCCTGATCGAGGTGGACATTTTGTATGAAAAATCTAAAACTTATTTTCACTTCTTGAAAGAATTTCCCGGTGGAAGTTGTTCAGTTCCGTTGACTGAGCAACCCCTATCAGATTACGGGACGCTCCCGGTATTATAATAATTTATAAAGTTTTATGAATAAAATGTTTGTAAAGAAGTAAACCGCAAGAAGAGAGCCCGATGGTGTAGTGGATAGGGCCGCTGCCTCTTGAGAGGTCGTGGTTTGAATCCCACCACGTACCAATTTGTTTTTCGGTTTTCGAATTTCGTATGTACGTTTATTGGGCGCTTTTTCCGTGCTTCGGAAGGCACGTTAAGCCGTTGGTACCGGTTAATATCGTTTAATACCGTAGATATTAGTCGTTAAGCTATGTCAGAGGCCAGTGCTAAGCATTGGCGGCTTGAAAACTCTGACCTTATCCAGGATTGGGTCTGGTTTCCCTTCTGGGTTGCGGAGGTCAGTGGCAGTCGCTCTGTGTAAAAACCAGTATCCTCGTTCATTACCCTAGATTAGGTAGCCAACCCCGTGAGATACGGGATAAGGCTAGGGAGATGATGTTTGTAAAGAAGAAAACCCCTTATACTGTTTTAATTATATTAGATTTAAAGATTCTTGATAATATACATAATATTACCTAAACTAATACAATTCCACGATTACATCTCTGAGATATGTTCTCTGTTGTTATTTGCTCGCACGTTATGTATTCAAAAGTGGTATATCAACTTATCTATATTATCTATAGCTGGTTTTTATCTTTTAATCGCTATTTACTTAATTGTTAATCTTGTAATTAGTATCATACTCGCATACATCATCGGAAAGCGGCTAAAGGCTGGTAACGGTCGGTGTTGCTTTGTTAAAGGGTTTGTTTTGTTGAAGTGACAAGTGACAGGCTATATCCTACCAACTTCACTGATAAATGATGATTGTGCAGACTGGATTAAAAGAACATCGACATTTTGTTTATCCAATGTCATTTAATGCTGACTTAATATTGTTTAATTCACGTTTTATGTTGTAAATTATCTAGGTTTCATTTATATTTCATACATACATACATATAATCACTCCCTTATCCCTAATGGGGTAGGCAGAGCGTTAAACCACTTAAACATAGGTCGTTACGCCCCGTCTGACGAAGTTTTGAGGGTTATTTAAGATAGATTTGTAGGTATATTGCTGTAGTGACAGGTTGTCTAACCATCGCCTAAATCGCAATACAGTGAAACCCTCGGATCCCTTAGCTGGTTTTTACAGCATGCCCGGGTGGAGATGCAGCTGGCACATTCTATGTTTTTTTCTCGCTCCCAGTCCAGCATGGAAGATTTATATTTCAATTCAAGAACATAGTTATTTTTAAATGTCTGCGATTTTTATCAGTTTTTCACTGCCTATGCTTTGATTTCGGATAGAGTGCTCACATATGGGCGAGATGATCTGTTTTTGAACCCCCCTGTAAAACTCTGTTCCTGAGTCTTTTACAGTATTTAACTATTTTTATCAGTTTGTTTAGCAAATTTCAAGGAAGCTTAGGTTTGTAATTGAGTGATGTTATCTATGGTGATTATGATATTTGAGATAGTTTCGTATCCTCTTGACTGTGAAGTGTTAGAAAGATAAATTATATGCTACTGTCTGTTGCTTTATGTGGCGGCGTGTTCTGATAGATTTGGGCATAGATTAAAAAGGACAGATGTTAAAATACAAAGAGCTAATTTCACCAAACTCAGATAAGTTTTATTCAAAGGTTGATGATGTAGATAAACACTGGAATAGCAAACTTTACATTTCACCAACAAAATAAACTGAGAATAAAAAGTTGTACAAGTAAAATTAAAGTAAAAAGTTTAATTTGACCTTCATGTTATTTAAAACATTGGTGCATTTAATTTGATTCTATTATATATTCATTCCACTACAATACGTCCACAGATAAGCAAAACGACTATTCCAAAGAATAGCTAATTTGAGACTAGTTTATCGTCTGTTCTACATGGTGAAATGTAAAGTGAGTTATCTGAGAGTAAATTAAGCGAATAATTTTATTCTTGGTATAAATCGGCCCTTAGATAAATAAATTTTTCACATATAATTGAGAAGGAGATAGTACATCAAATCTCGAGTTTTATTATATTTGACAAGCTTTGTAAACCGTATTTTACCCACGGTTTAGGTAATTATTTTCCCACGAGGGGTATGGACATTCGCGACAAACTGTTATTTCTGGAAAGTAAACTTTCTAAAAGTCGCAGGTTTTCTAAAAATTTGAAGCAGTTTTTGAGTTTAGTCCCTGGCATGTTTATATGTATACATTAGAATAGTTTATAATTGAAAATGTTTATGAGAATATGCACAGATTGACTTACCAATTTGGAGGAAGTGTTCTTCTGCTGCCATGTTGTTGTTGTTGCTGGCAAGTCAATGGTTTGTGGTGATGTCGGCGTGAGCACTGTGGGAGTGAGCAGCGTGTCGGCGCGGCGGAGGGGGCGGAGGGGGCGGAGAGGGGGGAGCGGGTGGAGGGGGCGGACTCCTTATCTCACACACGCGATGTGGTATTGGCACAAGGCGCCGCGCACACTACCGCCGAAAATGCACAGGTGTGTGAGGCTGGATCTTGCATTTACCGGAGTTGCACCGGGAGTAACTGATAGGGGTTGCTCAGTCAACGGAACTGAACAACTTACACCGGGAAATTATTTCAGGAGATGAAAAAAAATACCTTCCCATACCTACAAAATGACCACCACGATCGGACAATTTGTATGGTTTTTTTTCACTTCCTGAAAAAAAATCTGGTGAAAGTTGTTCAGTTTCGTTGACTAAGCAACCCCTATGCTGTCCCTTACACCCCGTAGACACTATGGCTTTTATAATAATAACAGTGAGAAGTAACTTTCACACTTTACTGGTATGAAATCATTTTTTAAATAAATACTTATTCTGTAAGCTTAAAAATCATGTTTCACTGAACGACTTATTTCTTCAAAATTACGGTAAATGAACTAATTAAATACATTGAGTCGTGTTTAGTAGAATGCGACCTTACCTTTAAAATGATATCAGGAGACGAGTTTCATTCAGTATGTAATCATTAATATATTTGTTTATTGCCTCTTACACTACATTTTCTCTAACAAACACATATATTAATCAACTAGCTGTGCCCGCGACTTCGTACGCCTGCTTTGTATGGAAAACACGCAGTGTCGAATATACTAAAATCGCTTCTCCGCGCGGGTAGGAGCGGGATCTGCTAGGCCGCGCGAGGAAGAACAAAATCAGGCAATGCGAAACACGCTTCCATACAAACTGGGGTACTTGCTCAATATGAGAATTGTTTGCGCGATTATTTCTAGCCTAGGCTGGACACCAGGTGATTAAAATAAAGTTCCATCGAAATCGGTTAAAAACGACCGAAATTCAATTTCCTACCTACCTCCTAAGTCATGAGGCGTGATTATTTGTATCGTCACTTTGATTTTAAATAATGCTCAGTCAAATAAAAAAAGTTCCATAAAATCGGTTAAGAAACAGCCAAATTTCAATTTCCTGCCTACCCCTTAAGTGAGGTAGCGTGATTTTAGGAATCCTAAGTTGCAACCCGGGTAACACACAGTTGAATAAAAAAAGTCCCATCGAAATCGGTTCAGTAGTTTTAGCGTGATGTGGTAACAGACAGACAAAAAAAAAAAAAAATTATCTTTATATCGTTAATAAAGCCCGCTACATTTTTTTTGTATAAATGTTCAATGTACAGACCCTTCTAGAGATTTATTATATGTATAGATTTGTCTAAAAACTCTTGACTTCAATAAATGAGAACTTCAGCAAACACAAACCACACTTGATCCCCCCCCCTCCCCCGGCCGGCGGCCTGCTCACGCTGTACAGATTAGTTTCTGTTGCCGACCACCACAGCTTGCACAATGTTTCATTTATTTATAAATTACACATTCAAGTAAGTAGGAGAGCCTGGTGTAGTGGATAGGGCTGCTGCCTCCTGAGCTGAGGTCGTGGTTCGAATCCCACCACGTACCAATTGTTTTTCGGTTTTCGAATTTCATATGTACGTTTATTCGGCGTTTTTTTCCGTGCTTTGGAAGGCACGTTAAGCCGTTGGTCCCGGTTAATATCGTTTAATACCGTAGATATTAGTCACTAAGCCAAATCAGAGGCCAGTGCTAAGCATTGGCGGCTTGAAATCTCTGACCTAATCTAGGATTGGGTCTGGTTACCCTTCTGGGTTGCGGAGGTCAGATGGTAGTCGCTCTGTGTAAAAACCAGTACCCTCGTTCAATCACCTAGATTAGGTAGCCGACCCCGTGAGATACGGGATAAGGCTAGCCTTAGCTCCCTAGGGAGATGATGATGACATTCAAGTACACAGTCTTAACAGGTTTGCACCTAATTAACTATGCTTAACACTAAGATATAATTAAGTATATAATTTAAATTTTTCAGTCAATATTGATTGTCAGATATTTTCAAACTCGATCATGTGAAACATATAAAGCAATTGTCAGATATATGAATTAGATATGTGCTGACTTTCCATTTATTTGATTACAGATAACACTCATGAGCACACTTGAAGATAGGAAGGCATTTGAACGTAAGATGAATTTTGATTTGCTACTTGAAAAGATAAATTTGTAAGATATTAAATAACTGTTAAGATTATAAATTGTATTTTTAAAGTATCGTTTGATTTGAGTATATTTTATTGCAACATTGCGGTTATTCAAGTTTGTATTAGATAAGGTTTTTAACGATTACTTATATAGAAAATAAAAATCGAGATAAATCGAAAAATTATAATCAAAATCATATTGTAATTAATCAGAGCCAAGTTAAATGAAAATCCATATAAAAATTTAGAAATTATATTTATTGTTTCTTAATATTACTAAATTATAAAATGTTTACGCCTATTACTACATTTTGTTTTTTTTGTAGATAGATCATTTATCATGTTTCACACAACACGTCGCCACCATGTACCCCGTACCCCCGTACTACATACCGCACTGATTTCCATAGATAGCATTCGTTGTTTACGCCGAGACGCAACACGAGGCGGCGATGTACGAAGAGGCCAGTGTTTTCGTCGCTAATCGCACATTTTCATTCGAGACGCAACGTGTAATCGACGGAATTGAAAGGGTGAATAGCGGTACGTACGGCGACGAAGGTTATACACGCAGAGGCGGCTACAGGCGCGTGAGGTGGTGCGGGGGCGCGTGCGGGTGCGCGGGGTGCGGGGGCGCGTGCGGCGGCGCGGGGGGCGCGGCCAGCGCGGCGTCCAGGTCGCGCCGGCGCGCCGCGAGCCGCGCGTGCAGGTAGCGCGCCACCGCCTCGCCCGACCACGCCTGCGAGTAGAACGCCGCGAGGCGCTCCTCCTCCGGGTTGCCGCTGCCGCTGGCGCCCATCGTCTGCGAGCCGACATAATAACACAGGTGTAAAAAAATATGTCGGGGGATACACACACAAGCTGCCTGTCCGGCAGTGGGGTTTTGTATACGGGCATGCGACCCCGGCTTCCCGAGCTATTACAGTCACAAACCCAGTCCTCCGAGGCAGTAGTATCCTTACACCTAGTTTCCTTTCCCAACTCATATTTTTCCTCTCCCACCCACCTTTTCCGTCCACCCTCCTTTCTCCTTCCACATCCGCCAATCTAAGATCTGCCGCGCCGATGGATGCATGACTAGGGGCGAGCCTAGTTTTAAGCGTGCCGATTGCGCTGGGACCACGTGACCCCAGATCAAGGCTAACCTTGTCCTGGTAAGCGGGACTCTGCCAGGTTCGACATATGAGTGCCCTTGCTGCTCGTGGGAACGCA
The DNA here is from genome assembly GCA_949820665.1 of Scrobipalpa costella. Classification (NCBI taxonomy): domain Eukaryota; kingdom Metazoa; phylum Arthropoda; class Insecta; order Lepidoptera; family Gelechiidae; genus Scrobipalpa; species Scrobipalpa costella. Next base: position 194,059 of record OX463306.1, read on the forward strand.
ATGGTTTTAAATATACAAACTAATACAAATTACGGCGATGTAGGATTTCGCAACTCATCACGTCACGTTTTTACCGGGTGCGGAATACGGACCACTGAGAGCCGGATATATGGCGGATAAAATTGACGAGGTATGCCAATTGATGGATGATAGGCGAATAGATGTTCTGTGTGTGAATGAGACAAAGCAGAAAGGGTGCGACCAGACGCAACATGGACCCTACGTAGCGTATTAGTCTGGGGTTCCCAGTACCGACAGAGGCTCTAAGGAAGTTGGTGTATTCCTTTTTGCACGAATGGCTGAATATATGACTGAGTATGAATGTGTGAGCCCTCGACTTCTCTGGCTTAGGCTGAAGGTCGGAATCACTCGTATCTTCATCCTAGGTGTTTATGCACCGACGGATGTGGGTAGGAGTGGGTCCACAAAAGCTAAAAAGGAAAATGAGGAGTTCTGGGAGAGTGTTAGTGATGTTTTGAAAAACTGCAAGGCAAATGAAAGAATCATAATGATAGGTGATTGTAATGGATGGGTGGGTATCAAGCGTAATGGGTATGATAAGATCCTTGGAGCGTTTGTTGACGAAAGGATAAATGAGAATGGAAGGAGTTTGTTAGAGATCTGCTTGGAGTGGAAACTTTTGGTGTCGAATACAATGTTTCAACACAAAAAGATCCATACTTATACTAGGGCAGAAGGATCCTTAAGAAGCATGATAGATTTTGTGATTGTGGATGAACGACTGAAAAAGAAAGTTCTGGACACTCGGGCATATCGGGGTGCCGGAATCGAAGTCTAAGAATGAATGAGTTACTCGTCAAATGTCCTCTCTACGCTGACGACCAAGTTATACTTGCGTCCAAGGCTGAAGAGTTACGGGAGATGGTAAATAGTATGCATGAAGCTTTGAAAAAGAAAGGAATGATAGTGAACTTTAGTATAACCAAATCAATTGTTTTTGAAAAAGAGGAACAAATGAAAGAGAAAGAGACATTCTGATAGGAGATGAAAAAGTGGAGCAAGTGAAAGAGTTTGTTTATTTGGGTTCATTGTTTACAGCAGATGGAAAGTGTGATAAAGATATTGAAAGAAGAGTGAATGCTGGTAACATGGTGAATGGGGCGTTGCACACCTTTATGAATAGCCAGAACGTATCCAAAAAGGCACGTCTGGCTGTGCATAGAAGAGTGTTAGTCTCAACACTTATGTATGGCTGTGAAAGTTGGGTATGGCAGAAAAGACATGAAAGTAGAATAAATGCAGTAGAAATGAAAGCGTTAAGAAGTATGATTGGTGTGAAACTGAGTGACAGAATAAGAAATAGCGTGATAAGAGAACGTTGTAGTGTGAAGGAGGATATAGTGACAGGTATAGAAAAAGGAATGCTGAGGTGGTTTGGTCATGTTGAGAGGATGGATGAAAGCAGTTTAAGTAAACAGATATGGCGAGTGTGAGTGGAAACGTTGGAAGGGGAAGATCTCGACGAACGTAGCGCGACCAAATCAGGGACGTTTTAGAGAAAGGTCGGTCAGGAGTACGCTAAACCGACGAAAATGAAACAGAGCATGAAAAAAATGATGAATGTAGATGAAGCGAAAGAAGTTTGCAAGGACCGTAGCAAGTGGCTTAACAACTCTGACAGCTGGATTGGCCACTAACTAAAGGGTCTGGTTTCCCTTGTTGGTTGCGGAAGTTAGCTCAGCAGCTAGCTGGCAGTCGCTCTGTCAAAAAAATTGGGTAACCGCCCCGTGAGATACAGGATAAGACTAGGGAGATATGTACCAAAAAGTGCTCATTCGGCGGTCTGTCATTTCGTCAATACAGGAATGATCGTTTAATTGAGCGATATTAAACAGTCGTCTTCGTGTTGTGTGCTCCACGAAGCAGACATAGGTTTCTCAGTCAACAACACTAAACGACACAACCTTTCAATAGGTGTTTTTTGGCTTTTCCATACGAAATGTCCACCTCGACAATTTATACGGAAAAGAAAAAAAAAAGCTGCTGAAAGAATTTTCCAGTGAAAGTTGTTTAATTTCGTTGACTGAGCAACCCCTATCTGTTTTGGTGCGCTGTCATGGCATACTACATACATACATACATATAATCACGCCTTTATCCCTAATGGGGTTGGCAGAGCGCAGACGAGCCAAACAAAGGTCGTCTCGCCACGTCTGACAATGGCATACTAATATACTAATAATTTCTTTATGTTGTAAGAATGTTAGAACGGTGTGTTTTTTTATTTGATTAATTACAAACTTTGGGCTCACGCTCTTTGCCTTCCCTAATTAAGGAAGAATTAAAACAAAACATACAAATAACGGTTTATTTGCGCCTATTCGTGACCACCGTTGAGAGAACCAAGAGATTTCAATGAGAATAAAACTAATTTCTAGATCATTTTAAGGCAGATATCGAACGACAAGCATATTCATGAAAATTGGATTGTATATATACACATACCAATTTTAAACCCCAAATGGCATGGAATTTGAATAGAAGAGGCAGAAAGACTCAAAATACGTATTTTGAGTCTTTCTGCCTCTTCTATTCAAATTCCATGCCATTTTTTACAATTTGGAAATGCGATTATTGGTCTCTACGTACAATTCGAGGTGTTAGTTATTTTGTATGAAAGCAAATTCTTTTTAAAATTTAAACCTAATTTGTACAATTTCATGGACTAAACAAGCTCTTAAAATTCATTGATGAATGAAAAATCGCTGTACAGCAAATGGTCACCAAAATGACATAAGGATTCTTGAAATACCACCGCATCTCTAACACTGTAGTTGAAGATGAGGATTAGTGTACAAACTAACTTTGGAGCACACGTAACGTTACTTTCGGATAAGAAAGGGTTTTAATTTTTTTCACCCTTGAAGGCAGTGTAAAAAATGTTTTTTTTAGAAAGTCTGTAAATTTTGAAGTTGGAATCTTCTAATTTTGTGTTTAGACTGCTGATAAAAAAATAATGAATACGTGATTTTCATATTATCACTTCCAAAGTGGTAAAAGGGGGGTGAAATATATATATATACAGGGTGGCCCAAAGAGTGACGTCTAAAGGAAAAATTTTGATTCCTTAGGTCAAGGGGTAGCCAAATCACCCCCATGTATGTTCAGCGATTTTTAGTAGTTTAGGAGTTATGAATTTTTTTGCTAATTTCCTAAGAAAATTGACCTCAGTGGATTAATTATTTTTTATTATTTTTTTGGATAACTTTTGTTTATTTTTTTTTATTTTTGTGACATCCTCTTAAATTGTTCTTTTAACCATAAAAGTTTCAGCTTCCTAGCTGTGATGTAAGTTAGTTATTTTTTTATCGAAAGTTCGAATTTTACGATCGAGCTAGTCTGCTCTGAATTTTCAACTTGAAATTAAAAATTGAAAAAGATAATCTCATGGTCCCTTATTAATTTTAAAAACTCCGCAAGGTTTCAAAATTACATAAAAATAAAAATTAACTATTGCTTAAAGGGGTATTATTTGGAGAAAACAGCCTTCAAAGGTACTTGGGTGGAAATTACCTAATTAGTAAATTGTTTCAGAAAGTTGAAAGATTCCTGTTATGTCATTACTAAGGACTAATTAAGTTAGAAAATGTATCAAATTAAAGGGAAAATAAAATTATTTACTAAAAAATGTTATTTAAGTTACATTTTTTAATGAAAATTCTTAGTAAAATGTTTTAGTGTGAGTTGTAAGATTTATGAGACAATTGTATTATTAATAATAAGTAAATAAACTTGGATAATTCTTTTACACATTTACTCACAATAAATTTTCAAAATGGCGACCTCCCACAGCAATACACAATCTACATCTACGCAAGAAATTTTCTTTAAGTCGCCTAAACGCTTCTCTGTTTCCTCTAACGACATTTCCGGCCTCTCCAATTCGCTGTCTTAGCTCCTCTTCATTTAACGATTCTCGGGCGTAAGCTATGTCCTTGTAATAACCCCAAATAAAAAAATCAATCGGATTTAGGTCAGGCGATCGTGGAGGCCATCTGATTGGACCGTTTCGTCCGATCCACCTGTTGGGATACGTTTCATTCAAATGATTACGCACTTGTGCTGCGTAGTGGCATGGTGCACCGTCATTTTGGAAAACCATGTGTCTTCGTAAATCGAGGTTGACTTCCTCCAATAACAAGGGAAGATCATTTTCGAGAAACAATTTGTATGTCTCGCCATTAAGCCTCGGCGGCAATTCGAACGGCCCGATCATTTCTCCGTTCAGTATCCCTGACCACATGTTGACGCTAAAGCGATGCTGGAACCTAGTATCTCTGGTCAAGTGGGGATTCTCTACTGTCCAGTGGTGGGTGTTATGAATATTAAATATTACTGTGCGCCCAAAACGCGACTCGTCAGTCCACAAAACTTTTTCGAAAAATCCCGGGTCGTCTTTCTCCATCCTTAACATAGTCTGGCAAAAATCAACTCTCTGTTGGTAATCAGCAGGCATTACAGCTTGAACCCGTTGAATGTGATATGCATGGTACCCTTCGACTTTCAATATTCTTTGGATTGATGTTCTGGGGATGTTCAAATTGCGAGCCATTATTCTTGTACTTGTTGAAGGGTGCTCAGCTACTTCGTCCAATACGAGGTTTCGACGGCCCGGATCAACTATTGGGATACCTTCACGCCTGCCTTCTCGACCAGGAATGCGGCCTGCCATCAAAGTGTTGTGTGTGTTAATAAAAACACGATGGTCGGGATACCTATTAGGCTGCGGTCCTCCACGGCGTTGAAGTTGCTCCCGATAAAGTCTTGCCGCTTCATGGCCGTTGCCTTGAGCAACTCCATAAAAATAATGCATTTCTGCATATTCGGCCAACGTGTAGTTCATACTCGTAATAATAATAATCTGTGACTTGAAAGAAAACCACGACACGACTATCGATTTTACAAATTCTGCCTGTCTTTTTATTTTCCTTCAAATTTTATTTTTCTAGATAGTATTTCTGTCCATCAGTCATTGTTTGCCAGCCAGCACCTCAGCCAGCCAGCGTCATTGAACATAAAAGATCACAACACTTTCCAAGTCATCAAAATCCAAGTTGATAAAGCAAAGTCTTAAATACAAGCACAAGTAATCTAACTACAAAAAGAAGGCAGCAAGGTCCGTGGGCAAAGCAAAGTTTGTTTTCGTGGTAAGATAATCACCAAGAAGCAAACAAACTGCTACCGGAAAAAAAAACAGGGTGGCATGATCAACTCGCACTTTTAAATGAGGGTAGTTCAACATGCTCACCTTACCGCTTCAGTAAATTCGCGACTGCGACTCTCATGCAACTCAAAGTAATGTCTCGGAGTGGGTCATGCATTTATTATCTTAATGTTATGTTATGTCTATCAAAACCATACGTGCTTAGACTCAACTTTAAACATAGTTGCTATCTCCCTCACACCTCTTCTCCGCTAATTGACAATAAATTTAAGTAAACCAATAAAACGAACGAACTGCAATAAATGAACTTTTGTAAATTCCACCCAAGTACCTTTGAAGGCTGTTTTCTGCAAATAATACCCCATTAAGCAATAGTTTATTTTTATTTTTATGTTATTTTGAAACCTTGCGGAGTTTTTAAAATTAATAAGGGACCATGAGATTATCTTTTTCAATTTTTAATTTCAAGTTGAAAATTCAGAGCAGACTAGCTCGATCGTAAAATTCGAACTTTCGATAAAAAAATAACTAACTTACATTACAGCTAAGAAGCTGAAACTTTTATAGTTAAAAGAACAATTTAAGAGGATGGCACAAAAATAAAAAAAAGTTATCCAAAAAAATTATAAAAAATAATTAATCCACTGAGGTCAATTTTCTTAGAAAATTAGCAAAAAACATCATAACTCCTAAACTACTAAAAATCGCTGAACATACATGGGGGTGATTTGGCTACCCCTTGACCTAAGGAATCAAAATTTTTCCTTTGGACGTCACTCTTTGGGCCGCCCTGTATATTCTTTATTGTATTAAAATTTTTGAAAGAGGATGCCAATTATTGTCAATGCGTTCGTTCTACACAACTAAATTAAACTAAACAGCTTTTCTCAAAACTTAACAACTTCTCATAAAACCGAACAACTTTTTTCAAATTGAACAAATTTCTCATAACATTACAACTTTTCATAAAACTGAATAACTTTTTTTGTAAAACTAAACAACTTTTCTCAAATCTGAACATCTTGTTTATTAAAACTGAATAACTTTTCTCAAACTGCACAATTTATCTCAATCTGAACAGTTTACCTTAAACTTTTTCTAAGAAATAGACGTCAGATCCGTAATTTTTTGGGTATCATTTATTGACTTCCAAGGAGGAACTTACTTACTTCCATAACTGTGAACATTTTACTTTCGTTACAGCAAGGTGCAACGAAAAGTAAACGTGCACCTCCGTAAAGTAAACTTTATATTTTTTTCAGCATTCTGTTTGTTTGTAAAGTATGTAAATATAAAATCGTTTTGACGTTTATAATTCGAACATTGCTATACGAGAGTAAATGAAATATCCGTTAAAATCCACCAGGCGGCTCTAAAGTCGTCTACGACATCGCTATAGATAGTTAACACGGTCGTCAAAGTCTCGGTACCTTGAGGTCCCGCGCCTGGCTGACGAGCCACTTGTGTATGAACTGCTGCGGGTCCTTGCTGGGGCATGTGTCGGTACGTACCTTGAGGTCCCGCGCCTGGCTGACGAGCCACTTGTGTATGAACTGCTGCGGGTCCTTGCTGGGGCATGTGTCGGTACGTACCTTGAGGTCCCGCGCCTGGCTGACGAGCCACTTGTGTATGAACTGCTGCGGGTCCTTGCTGGAGGAGAGGAAGAACTCGCGGTTGGTCTTGAGCTGGTTGATGGTGTCGACGGTCTCGTGGATCTTGGCGTCGAGGCCCTGGATCTCCTGCTGGTTGGCCGTGGACACCAGGAAGTTGTTCATCTGCGTCTTCAGAGTGTCGTCCACCTACGAACAACGACTAACATAAGCATTCGTCCGCGACTTCACTTGTACTAGTGATGCAGAGATATTCAGCATTCCTAGATGATGCATATTCACTCTAGCATTGGGCAAAGAATAATAAATATTAGTAAGTACCTAAGCATGCAAACGCTAAATAATGCGCACTACCACCTGTCTACCCCGCCCCGCGACAAAGGGCACTATCTGCGATTTAGTTTGCAGAAAGCATTCGCACGCACATATTTAAACCTGCACAGACCTGTACGGACGTTGTCGCATATGTAGTATGAAATCGAGTTTTTAGTATGGAGTGTACAGCCTGTGCGTTGTGGTCAGGAGCGTGTAATATGTAGCTGTCCGAGTGTGGTCCGGTGTACACCGGGTGTAGCTCACCTCACTACATACACGCTCAGCTAACTGCCTCCGTGGTCTAGTGGCTAGTGCCATGGACTCCCGATCCGGAGATCCTGGGTTCGATTCCCAGGGGGGAAACACAAAGTTGATATTTGTGATTTTTTCTCCAGTTTGGTTAGGATATTGCAGGCTGAATCACCTGATTGTCCGAAAAGAAAATGATTTCGTGCTTCGGAGGGCACGTTAAGCCGTCGGTCCCGGTCGCTGTCTTTGATAGTGGTCGTTACTCAAACCATGTCAGAGGCCTGATAGTTGTGCTACTACGCGGTTTAAAAACTCTGACACCAGGGATCATCGGGTCCGTAGACTCGATACCCGCTCGACAGAAGAAGCTCACCTCGACGTCTATATCGTAGCACGCGGTCTGCTTGGCGTCGTGCGGGGGCTCCACGGCGATGACGTGGTTGATGACGATGGGGTCGGGCGCGTGCAGCAGCTGGCCGAGCCGCGCGGGCACCTCGGCCAGCTTCATGCGCGGGACGCCGAAGATCTGCTCCAGGTACTTGTCGCACACGATCCACTCGCGCTCGTGCGGGTCCTGCACACCAACAAACACTTTCAATTCACTACCGTTACTTACGGGATAAAAGGAGCACCATATTTAGCTTTCTAAAGCTAATTCAAATAGGGCAGTTTTTTACTGCAGTGACAGCTCAGTCCATCGAAACGTAATATTGCTGGACTCCAGTGGCGAAGGGTACATATAACACGATTCCCGTCGGCTCCCCTTGTCTTGTTGGGCAGGAAAACTATCTTTTTGGATATTATTGTAGAACTTAAAAAATAAATATACGGAGTACTCCGGCTTCATTTGTCGATGCTGGCCTGGGAGCTAGAGAAAAACATAGAATGTGCCAGCTGCATTTCCTCCCGGGCATGCTGTAAAAACCAGCTGGGATCCAAGGGTTTCAGTATATTGTAATTTAGGCGATGGGCTGACAACCTATCACTATAGCAATATACCTACAAATCTATCTTAAATAACCCTAAAAACTTTGTCAGACGTAGCGAAACGACCTTTGTTTAGATAGTTTACGCTCTGCCTACCCCATTAGGGATAAAGGCGTGAATATATGTATGTATGTTCCTTTATCGATAAAATTCACCGTTAGCCACTGCTGGACTTCTTAAATTCTTTTTCCTAGGTTGTGTTACCTGCAGCTTGTGCGTCTTGACGTACTGCCAGAGCGCGTTGACGATGACGGGGCGCGCCTGCGTGTGCACGCCCAGCAGGCGCGCCAGGCGCTGGTCCAGCTTGAACTGCAGCGGCTGGTAGTCCAGCAGCAGCAGGATCGTGCAGCGCACGTTCTTGTACCCGGGACGTTTCACCTAAAACACCAATTTATTATCTAACTAGCGACCCGCCCCGGCTTCGCACGGAAATCATCAGTGTTTCTCTACTATGTTCTGCATGTATTATACATATAAACCTTCCTCTTGAATCACTCTATCCATTAAAAGAAACCGCATGAAAATCAGTTGCGTAGTTGTAAAGATTTATATATAGGGACACATAGGGATATAGGGACAGAGAAAGCGACTTTGTTTTATACTATGTAGTGATAGTGATATTTAGCCAGTTGAGTCTTCTTTCTCTCACTAATTTATGAAGCATCTGTCCACTCCAACATAAAAAAAATATTTCATAATGAAATGTTTACCTGGAAGCCATCAGTCTCCTGCGTGGTGAGCGTGCGGTGCCACTCCACGAGGTGGTTGTCGGGCCCGTACAGCTCCTTGTCCAGCTCGATCACCAGCGACTTGAAGAACGACGAGAACTTGCGCTTCACCTGCAACGCGATCTGACTCTAAGATACACCAACTATCTCCACTAGAACGATACAAACGAAAACGGAAAGAACAACATAATAGTTACCTTGTTGGGGTCGTTCTTGGAGTCGTCGAGCAGACGGCCTTCCACGCGCAGTTCCCACGACGCGACGCCGTTGTCGCCTTGGCCTTAAAGGGGAAAACAAACAGTCATTTGGAGGTTCTGCTTGACATTGTAGTTTTGTTATGAAGCGAATATCCCAGTATATCGAGCCGCTTGCTGCAGCTTGCGCGCTGTGGAAGTACTCACCTGGATAGAACGTGTTAGAGATGAAGATCCTCAGCTTGCGCTTCTGCTTCATGGGCCGCTTGAGCGCCTCCTGTATGTCGAGCCGCTTGCGCAGGATGGTGGCGTCCAGCTTGCGCTCGAAGGCCAGCAGGTCCATGTAGGCCTGAGACTCCGGCACCAGGTCGCGCACCTTCTGCGGTAGGATCTTGTCGGACAGGCGCTTCTTGCGCTTGCCGCCCGGCTGACCGTACGCGTCTCTGGAAATAGATACAAAGTAAAAATAAAACAATATCTGAGCGATCATCGTAATCTTCTTCTATCGAGTGGGTATAGTCTATCGACCCAATGAACCCTGGTATCAGAGTTTTAAAACCGCCTAGTAGCGCAGCTATCAGGCCTCTAACATGGTTTGAGTAACGACCACTATCAAAGACAGCGACCGGGACCGACGACTTAACGTGCCCTCCGAAGCACGAAATCTTTTTTTTTTTCGGACAATCAGGGGATTCAGCCTGCAATGTCCTAACGAAACAGGGGAAAAATTAACAAAGTGATAAATTCTCAAATATCAACTTTGTGTTTCCCCCCTGGGAATCGAACCCAGGACCTCCGGATCGGGAGTCCATGGTAATTAATATCAGGGAATTTTCTACATATCACTTACGGATTGTAAAGGCCGGGTTTGTGTTGCGGCGGCATGGGGCTACGCGCGTCTGGCGCGCGCTTGACGGGCGGGGCTTGCGGCGCGCCTCGCATCCCGTACCCCGCGCCCACACCGCCCACCGCGCCCACGGCGCCCGGGGGCTGCGGTGCCGGCCGCGCGCCCACACCGCCCACTCCACCTGGCGCCCCGCCACCGCCCACGCCGCCGCCAGGGGGAGGCGTGAAGCCACTTCGCTGCTGCAATGTTTAAAATATAAGGTTCATATAAATTATAATTACCCAGCTAAGGGATCCGAGGGTTTCAGTATATTGCAATTTAGGCGATAGGCTGACAACCTGTCACTACAGCAATATACCTACAATTCTATCTTAAATAACCCTCAAAACTTTGTCAGACGTGGCGGAACGACCTTTGTTTAGGTCGTTTACGCTCTGCCTACCCCGATAGGGATAAAGGCGTGACTATATGGATGTATGTATAATTACCATATTTAACCTGATTTCCATTATTATCCAATTCCATCAATGCTGTCTTAATTTCATGGTACGAACTACATACATATAATCACGCCTTCTGGGGTAGGCAGAGCGTAAACGACATAAACAAAGGTCATTCCGCCACGTCTGACAAAATGTTGAGGGTTATTTAATATAGATTTGTAGGTATATTGCTAGAGAACCCGATGGTGTAGTGGATAGAGCCGCTGCCTCCTGAGCGGGAGGTCGTGGTTCGAATCCCACCACGTACTAATGTGTTTTTCGGTTTTCGAATTTTATTTGTACGTGTATTCGGCGTTTTTTCCGTGCTTCGGAAGGCACGTTAAGCCGGTGGTCCCGGTTAATATCGTTTAATACCGTAGATATTAGTCGTTAAGCCACGTCAGAGGCCAGTGCTAAGCATCGGCGGCTTGAAAACTCTGACCCAGTCTAGGATTGGGTCTGGTTTCCCTTCTGGGTTGCAGAGGTCAGATGACAGTCGCTCTGTGTAAAAACCAGTACCCTCGTTCAATCACCTAGATTAGGAAGCCGACCCCGTGAGATACGGGATAAGGCTAGGGAGATGATATAGGTATATTGCTGTAGAGACAGGTTGTCAGCCAATCGCCTATATTGCAATATACTGACACCCTCGGATCCCTTGGCTGATTTTTACAGCATGCCCGGGAGGAAATGCAGCTGGCACATTCTATGTTTTTCTCTCACTCCCCAGCATGGAAGGAATGGCGTAGAAGTACGAGCTATGGGTATCCCAATACAAATAAATGCAAATGCAACTAGTAATTTTTGAGGCTAATCATAAGAAAGTGACATGGAGTCAGGGCCACATATTTTTTGGAGAACTTGTCAAGGTCTAGGGAAATTCCCTGTAAAATTTTAGAGCACCGAAATTCATAGTTTTTGAGATATATTTACCACTGAGACACAGAATATATAATAGTATTACATACAGAATGGATTTTCACTTCCCTTCCCCAGTCTGACATACGTCACACTCCGCTCCGGATTATGGGCCAGATTGAGCGTACGCTTAGCGGGGTATGGCGCGCGCATGTTTTCCCAGTGTAACGGAAATAATAAAGTTTTGTGTTCAAAAGATGGTTAGGTACTGTTCCGTGTACGGATGTCTTTTTACCACAAGATATGTTTTTGTATGAGACTGTAAGTAAATTCATACAAAATATGCAACCTAATCTATTCTAACTATTCAGTTACTACTACATTAAAACATTGGTTTAATCAAGAACCAGATTAATCAAGTCATGATTATGATCGGTATAACATAATTTGTCAATCCTTATAACACACACACACAAACGCATGCCAAGTGCAACATGCCATCTATCTATGTGTGACCAAAATTCCATTGTAGTGAGGAGTGTGCGAGCTGTGACTGAGATGAATTATCTGAAACTTTGTATGGGGAATGACATATAGACTAATAAAGAGGTTGCTCGGTCAACGAAACTGATCAACTTTCACAAAAAAAGCTGTGTTGTTTTAATCAAAGTTGTCATTGTAAGGGAAAGTCAAGTGTATTCATTCTCCAGGTGAATTTCTTTCCCTTGAGAAGGTTGTTCAGTTTCAATTTAATGGACGGCCAGCAAATTCTGAGCCACTATGATGTATTATTTCATATTCAGTCGATATGGTAAGAAGAAGATTGTCTGAGCAAGCTTGCTTGGTTAGCATAATCTATAAAAAAATAGCCCTGTATAAGCACCAACAAACAAACAGCAAAACTAGACTTTCCTAGGACCAAATCACAAGCAAGTAACATCCGTCCAAGAGTCATCCGGGCACTTATTAGCAATGATCGGAATTGGTTGAACTGTTTTGAGTAAATGACAGCTTATTCCAGGTGGCTGCATAGTATGGATACTATAATTTTTTCGAGATACAGAACCCTACAAAATGTTGACAGTCATTACAGATTGTAATTATGGTTAAATAAATGATTTGATTTGAAGATATAAAACATACACTGTTAAAATACATAGCAAATATTCAAATGATACTTTTTGTAGAGGTTACAACTAGGGTGCATAGTAAGAGTATAGCTGTATAATGCTTACGAAGGCCGGGCCGGGGTAGGGTCTTGGCGGCTGTGGCTGCGGGCTGGGGTACCGCTGCGGGCCCGCGCCGGCCGGCCCGCCGCCGCCTGCTCCAAACCGCGCCGCCATCGACGCTGCTACTGCTGCTAATGCTCACGAGAACACCAAACACCGAACCGGTACACCTCAGCCTCACGATATATCACTGTTTTTAACGTATCAGAATAAAGATAACTCTTCAGCGATATGTAGTTAGATGCTGATGATACAGGAAGATTCTATTTTTATTTTGGGAAGTAGAGAAATCAGTTAAATTCGGCAACAAACAACACAGATTAGACAGTATAATGTCCTACAAACAATCCACAACTTCACATTATTTGGCAAAAGGTGACAGCTTGAGCTGTCATACATAGACGACGCATCTTTGCGTAGACAGAGAAAACTATAGACAAGGGCATAGCGTGGCCACATGAGATAGCACTATTGATAGGCGAGTGTTGACCTCCATAGAAAAAGATCCCCACATTTAGCATTTTGATTATTTTAGTGGAATTACATAACAAAAACAGCCACAATCTATGGATTATGGTGTTTTATCTGATTTACAATAAAAAAAGACAACCTATAAATTGTGGTGTTTTTATCTGGATAAATATTGGTTAGATAATTTAAAGAACGCAAGTAAATACTTAACATGTTTTTTATTTCACACTAGCTTTTCGCCCGCGGTTTCACCCGCGTTGTTTAGTTTTTTCTGTGGAAGCGAAGGTTTTCCCTCCTCGAAAACTAGCCTATGGCCTATTTCTGAACCTAACCTACAGGTGCTCCAAGTTTCATCCTGATCCGTTGAATACTAAACAAAAATTCAAACATCCTAACTTTCAAATTTGTATAATTATAGTATAACAGAAAGTAGGATTCGTAGGACTTTAAATGTTTTTTTTTTTAAATACTAATTAGATTCGTAAATTTTATAATCAAGATTTATTTGTAGGGGGCAGCTAAGAATAAACACCAGCATTGTCTTCCCCAAAGGACTTTTATTGTTTTTAAATAGACTACTTACTTAGATTCGTAAATTTTATAATCAAGATTTATTTGTAGGGGGCAGGTAAGAAAAAACACCAGCATGTCTTCCCCAAATCTTTATTTGAAAAGCATCAAAATCCTAATCTTCACATCAGTCGCTATTGCGAAACAGAATTTCCATACCGATGTAACCATCATAACACCATTACCATGTCTGTCCTAAAGCTTTCTTCTGCTCTACGTCTACTGATCTCAGGATCACCATAAACATGGTGACATTTAATAACACAAACATACGCTTTCTACATCTTAAATTCTTAACTTTACAACAAATCTACATAAGTACATAACACAACTCAATAAATTCGAATGCAACGCATTTAAAGGGTAAAGGCACAGCATTAGGGAGAAGAATAGTCAATTTCTTCTTTTTAAATAGCATATCTTGAGCAAAATGCTTGCTGCAGATTTTAGACGACTTTTTTGGAGTCCAGTTAGTTCGTCCTGTGGCTTCAATCCATTTTACTGGGAGACTCTCCCCCCTGGGCATAATTTGCCATGGGCGACCTGGAAGTCCTTAAACCGGCTCCGGACTCAGGTCGGCCGCAGCAAGGATAATCTGTGCAGGTGGGGTTTCTCCGGCGGCGGTGTGGGTGACGAATGCGAGTGCGGACAGTCGCCACAGACTATGGCGCACCTGTTGAACTGCCCTGCATGTCCCGATAGTTGCACTTTGGAGGACCTCTATAACGCCACAGCCAACGCCGTCAGAGTGGCGGAGTTCTGGTCCTCAAAAATTTAAATTGAGTTTGCCTCGAATCGAAAAGAAGAAGAATCCATTTTTTACGCAAAAAATCATCATCTGGAAAGCTAAAACAGAAAAGAATATTATTATAATATTTTGCCAAACAAAGTAGATATAAATTACCAATAGGCGGCGGCTAAAAACAAAATGTTGTAATCTATTGATTCAGAATATAAAAAAATATTTCAGTAATGAGTTTTGGTATTATAGTGATATATATCAAAAATGACGAAAACCACAAATTTTTTTTAGCCATTGACGTTTTGCCTACCCCACAAGGGATAAAGGCGTGATGTATATATATTTTATATGAAAATAGTTGAAAAAAATTTAATGCCTGAACAAATTCACAAGGCAATATTTTGTTGTTATTATTAGCCATCGATTAAGAGATGTTAGTATAATAAATATTTATTTTATTTACATTTAAAATTACAGACAACTGAAATAGATTTTATTTCTGTCGAACCTGATAAATGGAAATTCTCCATTACCCACAATTGTGGAAGAATACGCCTTCTAAAGTTGGCAATATTGGCGTATAGGTTATGTTTTGTTAATTCATTAAAATAAAACACTGTGTTTAAGTACTCTGTGTGTATTTCGTACAAATAACTTTGAAAAGTACTTTAAATTATACAAGAAGAAGCCAAAACTAAGGGCTAAACGATGTCAAAACAGTGAGTACTTACGAATGAAATGATATGTCTGGGTTTTTTATTTCACTATAATTTTTGCACTCTAAAACACTACACCGAACCATGTTTTATGCAATTGTCATTAGAACAGTTAATCAGTGATCTTTCAGATCAACGGTAGTTCTTTCTGTGCACAGGTATCGAAGATTTTTCCAAATTTAAACAATGAGAAACAAAATTCTGTATCAAACGTCAAAGTTGTTTAGCAAAGTAGTTTGCTGGCCTTGAAAAAACCGGCACGCACCGCGAAACAAAACATCTTATCATTCTGTCCCGCTTTTTTACAAGTCATAGGCATAAGTATCTCTTTGTCTTGTGTGAATAAATAAGATGCTATCACGTCGTCTATAGTTTTCTCTGTCTACGCATCTTTGGCTAGCTTAAGTTTTTTTCTGGAAATGGAAGCTTGCTTTTAAGCGATTGTAAAGTGTTGCCAGATTAATAAACTGAAAATAATAAAAATCGATTATATTTATTTTTAAACATAGCATGTGCCAGCTGCATTTCCTCCAGGGCATGCTGTAAAAACCAGCTCAGGGATCCAAGGGTTTCAGAATAATGTAATTTAGGCGATGAGCTGACAATCTGTCACTACAGCAATATACCTACAAATCTACCTTAAATAACCTTCAAATCTTTGACAGACGTGGCGGCGGAACGACCTATGTTTAGGCCTTTACGCTCTGCCTACCCCATATGTTCATACTAGGTAGTGGCGCCACCGTCACGTAAACATCGTCTCCGTATTTTAATTTTTCTTTTGTAAAAACCTAGTGCGTAAATGTTTAAATATTTTTCTATACCTATAAATATTGTGTAGGTACAAGTGTTTGGAAACATATTAAATCAGTGTTTGTGGATAAATCAAGGATTATCTAAAATAACAATACAAGTGCTATATAAAACGTAATAATTGTGATCTGGTACTACGATTGCTACTGATTACAATAGTAAGTACTGTAACATTAATAAGTGATAAAATCTGCAGCATAGAAAAGTGTTATTATGTGATTAAATAGAAATCTTAATAAATTGATTACGTTAACGATTTTGAAATTGAAACAACAACACAGAATTGACCAATCAAGTGCTGCGATTCTGTTTGGTAATTAGTTTAAGCGAATATACGCCATCTCGTGAGCTGTGTCTACAGTGTGTATGTAACGGAATATCTATATTGATAAAAAAAATAAAGTTCACTACATAGCCCGTATTTTTAAAAGTATTTTTTAGTGGTAAAATGTAATGGTAAAATTGTTTTAAAAGTAAATAATAGCATTATTGACGAGCCTATTGACGTTGCTTATGTTTTTAGTAGTTCTTTTGACCCAGAAAATTTGATGAACTCTAGTGATTTATTAAAAGCAAATTATTGACTTAAAACAAATACCAAACGAGTAGAAACTGAAATGTAACTACGTCCGACAAACAAGTTTGAAGTAACAAAGATAGTACAAGGTATGTTAGCGAAAAAATCATCAGGTTACGCTGAAGTGCCAATTTCAGTGATAAAAGACAATATTGGCGTAATGGCTGAACCCTTATCTCAATTCTTTAATTTATGTATTAGGGAAAGCACATTTCCTGATCAATTGAAAATAGGTAGAGTAGTACCAATACATAAAAAGAATTGCAAAATGGATCCAAGGAATTATAGACCAATCTCGTTTATTCCATCTTTAGCAAAAATCTTTGAGAAGATCTTGAAATCCAGATTTTTAAATCACATTCTTACTAATTCTGTTCTTCATATGAGACAGTTTGGTTACCAGAGAGGAATCGGTACTACCACAGCCATAGATACTCTCATTGATGATACAATGCAACAATTAAACATTATGAAAAAAGTTGCTGGAATATTTTTAGACTTGAGCTCTGCGTTTGATACAGTGGACCACGATATACTGATATAAAAGTTGGAGTATTATGGTATACGAAACCGTGCCTTACATTTGTTTAAATCGTATCTTATTAACAGGCAACAATTTGTTGAGATAACCCAACTTACAGAAGGTACTCAAACTCAAAGTCGTCATACTTCAAAATTGGTAAAGGTATCTAGAGGCGTGCCACAAGGCTCTATATTAGGTCCAATTCTGTTTATATATTTTTTAAATGACATGCTGAATTTTATTACTCATCAAATAAATACATACATATAGTCACGCCTTTATCCCTAATGGGGTATGCAGAGCGCAAACGACCTAGCAAAGGTCGTTCCGCCACGTCTGACACAGTTCTGAGGGTTATTCAAGATAGACTTGTAAGTATATGTATGTATATCATCAAATCCCTGAAGTAAAACTAGTTGTATTTGCAGATGACACGAACGCCATTTTGTCAAGTGATAATATTCATGACCTAAATGATAAGGTTAGTCAAGCACTAACTGTATTTAATTAATGGTTCCAATGCAATAATCTCAAATTAAATATTTGTAAAACCAACATATTGCTTTTAAAGATCACAGCTCGAAATAGAGACATTTTGGATGTTACAATAAATGGAGAGTCGATTAGGAATGTTAGTGAAGTTAAATTCTTGGGTGTATATTTGGACCAATTTCTGAACTGGAAACCTGAATTGAAGTCCGTGGAAAGTTACTTTGAATGAAGTTAAAAACTGCGCGCGATACCAGGCAGTTTGTTTGTTTAATTGATTACCTTCAACTCTAAAAACTATAAAGAATGTAAATTCTTTTAAACACAAATTAAAAGTATACCTTTTGGAAAAGTGCTGCTATAGTATTGACGAGTTTTAGCTATACAATGATTAAAACGTAAACGTAAAGCACACTGTTGTTTTCAATAATGTAGTTTTATAATGTTACATGTAATTTATCTACATATTTTTAAATGTTAGTAATAGCTAACAACAAAAGTAACTATTTACATTGTTATTTTGAATTTAGTTTTAGGAATATTATTTTAATTAAGTTATTTTGAAATATTTGTTTTTAATTTAAGTATTACCTTGACTTTACACTCTTATCTATTTGAATTTAATTATAAAATGATTATTTTTCTTAATATTGAACTGTTGATAAGTCTTTTTGATTGTTAATTTTTATTGTAATCTTGAACTGTTATTTTATGTAACTTCGAACACAATTTATATTGTTAACGAAAAAATAAATTGCAATTGAAAAATGGGATAACGGCGAGATTAGGTGTTTGTATGTATGTATTTATTTTTACCTCCCTCTAGTACGTATCTAATCTACATATGTAAAGCATAACTTACTTGGGAAATCAAAATGTTCAACTTGACTTAAAATTTTATAATGCTAAATCTTTTAATAAATTTATTTCATGCGCAAATAACGTTAATGATTAGATAAGATTTATTTATTTCACATTGTCTAGTTCATAATTTACATTATGCCATGCTGAACTGGGAGAGATAGAAAAATATGGAATGTTCCAGCTGCCCTTCCTCCCGGGCATGCTGTAGAAGTCAGCAAAAGGGATTCGAGGGTTACAGTGTATTATTTAGGCGATGGGTTGACAACCTGTAACTACAGCAATACACATTACAATCTCAAATTCCCCTTATTTTTGACAGACGCAGCGAAAGCGCCTTTTACGAGGCAGTTTACGTTCTGCCTACCCTGTAAAGGATAAAGGCGTGATTTTATGTATGTATGTAATTTACATTGCAATAATAGTAAAAATATCAAAGAATAATATGATCGTCAAATGAAAAGGCGTAAACGAATAAACGTTGCTCGATACTCAATATTTTTGTCAATCATTTTACTAGGTGAGCTACTCTATGAAATTTTAGAACTAAAACCAAAAAGGAACTCTTTTTTTCCCTCTGTTTGATTATGCCGATTCCTGCTACCTTGATGCCACTGAGGAGCTGTTAAACAAGCTTGAGCTCTCCAGAATCTGTGCATCAGATTCATCTTCGGCCTACGAAAATACGACCACGTCTCACAGTTTCGTACGAAACTCAAGTGGCTACCGATCCGACTTCGTAGGAATACTCATGTATTGTCCTGTCTTTATAATGTACTTCACAGTCCCTCTTCTCCTTCCTACTTAAGGAGTGCTTTAATTTTTCACGACCCCACGATAAACCTTGCCGCTCTTATATTAGGTCGATTCTTTCAATTCCCAGCCATAAATCTGACTTCTATAGCTACTCTTTTACTATGTAGTACTATTATATATTCTGTGCTTTTACTGTACATGCGGCCAGGCTGTTGAACGCACTACCGCACACAGTTCATGACAGTCCATCTATCTCTGTGTTCAAAAAGTGAGTTAAAGAGCATATTTCACTTTCCAATTAATCAGTATATGTATATATATATATATATATATATATAATCACGCCTTTATCCCTAATGGGGTAGGCAGAGCGTACACGACCTAAACAAAGGTCGTTCCGCCACGTCTGACAAAGTTTTGAGGGTTGCTTAAGATAGATTTATAGGTATATTGCTGTAGTGACAGGTTGTCAGCCTGTCACCTAAATTGCAATATACAGAAACCCTCGGATCCCTTAGCTGGTTTTTACAGCATGCCCGGGAGGAAATGCAGCTGGCACATTCGATATTTTTCTCTCGCTCCCAGTCCAGCATGGAAGTAATATATATATATATATATATTATATGTTATATTTATATATAATATGTATTTAATCTATATAGCAGTATATTGTTTGTTTATTTCATAAGTATATATAATAAATATTTATTAGTAGGATTATTTAACATATTTTTCAAGTTATTGTGTTTGTTTTTATTTTTTTAGTGATAAGTAAATTATAATTTATTGTTTTCAATATTTTTAATTGTGCACGTCGTATCTGCCTCTCAGAATGCTATTTCACTAGCATAGGTCTGCTGGAAGAGATTCCTTTCTAGAAATAAGCTGTGCCTGTTGTGACTTTGTTTTATATGTATATGTTCTTTGTATTTTATTGTGTAAAATAAACTGTTAAATAAGGATAAATTCTTGCTACAGCTGTGTGACCGCCATAACTGTAACATTTTTGTATGGAGACGGCATACTGTGAATGGCAACCCTTTTTTTTTAAATATCTCATACCTAAACTATTCGATTGTATACACAAATAGAAATAAAAAATAAGTTTGATATTTTATGATTAAGCGTCACATAACCAATCTATAAAATGTCTATTTTAAATCAAAGATATTGGAATATCTAAAAATCTGTTTGAAAGTGAAAATATCTCAGTAATGTGACGCTTTAGACTAAAATTACCAAGCATATTTTAGGTTTGTATTTACGTTTAGAATCGAATAGTTAGGTCTAATCGTGCGCCGAAAGATTTTTGAAAAATATAAGGGTCGCAATTCACACACACTTTGCCAAAAAGGTTACATCCCCTAGCTAGGTTAGCAAAGCAATGACAGCTATTAAACATATTAACGGCGAAATTGTTTCTTCTAAATATGGAGATGTGAAGCCATTAATTTAAAAAAAAACCATATCAATAACAATTAATTTTAGCCGAGTCGTTTTGTTTCGAAGGAAAACATTGCAACAAAACAAAAACAACATTGTTTGATTTGTCTGCGTAGGAAAATGTTTCTGGTTAAAACAAAACATTTGTGTAGAAGCCGTCATGAATTCTGACGAGGAAGACGTGACGTGCTCTCTATTTAAGCAATCGCAAATGCGGTTTCAGGTAGAATCTTGACAACCCGTTAACATAACTATTTCATCAAAAGTTTTTTTATTGTCTCTGTTATTTCAGCTCTGCACATCCCAAATGACGAGTTATTCGTGGAAAACGAAAGAAAAAAGTATCTTTATTAAAATAATTTTTACTCCAAACTCAATTAATGTAGAACAATGCAAACTACAGAGCTTAACTCAAAATGATAACCCCAATAGTCCGTGCGCAAAACGTTCAACCGTTTCTACCTCGCGCAGGAATGATTTCCATCTGCCTCGAAAAGTAAAACATTTGTTTCGATCTACACATTTGTGTACGGCTACGCCCCTTTGTTTTTCCCCTCTTGTCCTATTGCGCCGGGTATGTTTCATGCGCAAACAGCGCGCTGAAGTGACGGCTTTATTTGATATTGAACTTAAACTTATGTTAGTAGTGGTCTACATAATATCTAAAAACCTGACATTAATGGAGGAGGAATAGTTAGGTTTGCTAGTCATTGCACCAGTGCATAACAAAACATTATGCTAATGTGTTGTTAAAATGAAGATTAATTAAAACTACGTACACGCACACGCTAGCGTCACATAAAAATGGTATGGTGGTATTTTTTTGTTGGATGGCAATATTTTATTTAAGAAAACATTTTTACATTCCGGTTACTAGTCTTTTTGCGCGCTGTAAAATGGTAAAAATATAAAGAAAACTTGAATATATCGTATATACGACAACGATTAAAACTACTAAAAGTAACTAACTATTGTTTTCTCCTACGGAATGCCTGGGATTATCACGCACGTTTAAGCTTTAAATTGTATATCAGAAAAATCTTTTCCAATAGGACAATTATTGAGACATTTTATTTTTATTTAAAAGTTCAATAGATATGTACCTATTCGTTACAATTATAAGCAAAGATTTTGTTACTAATTTCCCTATCTGAGGTATATGGTGCCTACGTCAAATGAAGGACAGGTAGCTACTGCACGACAACACGACACCAAGACATGTGATAACGAACAGTCTCTGTTAACTTGGCATATCAGTGTTATCTGTTTTGGCTTCATCCTAGTTCTAATATTCGGTATTAAACAACAGGAGAAGGTATGGGAAAGAAGGAAAAACGTGGCCTAGTGTCATGCGGTTATTCGAAAACATGGTTGTTTATGTTCATATTTTGTGATAGAGAATCCAGAGCGGGAGCGAGGCGAGGAGGTGTCGGCGGGTTATCAGCTGAGCGCGGCTCGTCGCGGCGGGACGCGCGGCGATGGCTCGCGGCCCAGTGCTCGCCGCGCCGCCGCCGCGCGCGCACGCACCGCGCCGCCGGGCATCCGCGCCCGTCACCCGTCGCCCGTCGCCAGCGACCGCAACACGAGCGACCGACCAGCTCGCAGCGACTCCACACCAGCCAGCGTGCCTTCGCCGGAGTGGCGGTTCGCATCTTACCGGGCAGCATTAGAGTTTTATCAATATTTTCTAATACTGTCAGGTAAAGATGTCGTCCGCGCTCCACGTTCTTCGCCAGAAGTCAGGAATTCGGGCCGACGGAACCGGTCGGACGACGACGTCGGTTATATTTACGGTGTCGACGGCGCCGGCGGCGACCGCGCGGACGGCGAGTGCAGGTAACGGCTGCGGCCACGCGGCGGCGCGGTCGGCCGCGTGGCGCCGCGTGTAGCGCCCGCTCGCACCAGCGGCCGCCCGCTGCCCGCCGCCCGCTGCCGCCGAGCTCGCGCGCCGCTCAGCGCTCGGCACTCGGCGCGGTTACGTCACGACCCGCAACGGACCCAGCTCCGCGGCTTCCAGCGAAAAGTCTAGAAGCGGGTAGCTCGTATCTCATAATATATTGTGACCATATGGCATGGGTATGGACTCTGGCGGAGCACTTGATCCAAAAGAAAACGCAAACTCAGAACAGAACTACTTTACCTACCATGCTCCTCATCCTCACTCAGTCTTCTCCTCTTGCGCGCTTATTGTCAATTGTGAACAGTACTCCATCTATTATTTATTTCCATTTTATGAGACCTTATATTATTAGCAAAACTCGATTGCCATTATTATCATCAATCACTTCGTTATTTCTTGTTTAATCAGTATAAACTGCCTCCGCGAAGGTTTAATACATGAGTTACAGCAGGCATAGAAAATAGTTGTCAATATTCGTATTTCGCAGTTACATCTTTCCGATGTTGTTTTCAAATGTGGCACACGTACTAAACGGACTTTGCCACAGACTTGATAATAATTTCCTAAAGGCATAAAGATAACCAATTACGTACATACATTGTATGCATACACATAACGCGATTCGATTAGCTTCTACATTTACATTCTAATTAAGAAAACTATCCTTATCCAATTAAAAATCATTGTGAGGTTTGCCTTTAGCCGCCCCGCGACCGGTTTATAGCGAGTAGCGCTAGCCAGCGTCCGAGCCTGCTCGTGCTCGTGCTCGAGGCTCGCAGACGGCTCGCTCGCTCGGTCAGGTCAGTCACGACCACGATCAGCCTAGCCTAGACCCAGTCAGTAACTTCAGAACACAACACACCTATAAGATGCATCAGGCAGACCACGTTAATCACTTCGCCTGATAGTTAAATTCCTATACTTAGCAGATGCATCTTTATAAATTTACTCATCGTTAGTTAATTGATGACCATCATTATAGAATTTGAAGAGCGTTCCCTCTAATATGCCATTAGTGGTAACGATAAAATATGAATAGGTAACATTGTCTTATTACTGAAAAATTTAATTTCTCGTACCGTTGAACGCGGATCAAAATCAAGAAAATATATCATCGATAAAAAACCAAATTGATAATTTGTGTATTTGAGCATGAGCACTGACTGGTTTTGGTGCCTCTATGGCTCGTATTCACAAAGCAATGTCAAGATGAGAGCAATATTATGATTGTACTGAAATGACGTTTCAGATACGAACTCAAACTATCTGTCAGTCTCAAGTGCTGTTTATAATTACGGGCCTATGATAATGAGCAAAACTAAGTTTACCTAACACTTACATGGTTTTATCCAAAAAAATATTTTATACTAGACCATGAGCGATAAAAAAAACCGAGATTAAAAGTCTGTAATTTAAAAAGAGAACCATATTTTGTGGTAACAAGTCCAAGTTGGCTTCGAAACTGAAAAAGAATGCTAGTATTTTTTAATTAAGCAGTTTACTTGTTTCTTAATAACTGGATCGGAACGGTGCGAGATAACTGTTACAGTTTATAACAACCCTATGAGACATGATTCTTGAAATAAAGTACAATCAAATAAGTAAAGTTTTTCTAGAGACTACTGTTATCTGTTCATTTGATTCTCAGCTACAGGTTTGGTCTAGAGACTAAGAGTTATGAAAAATGCCAGACAAGAAAATGAGGTCTAAATTCAACACCACCTATTGATGCTCTCATATATTGTTAGTTGTGTATCACGAAAAACAAATCTTCTCCAAGAAGCACGGTCTGTCAGAAAAATAAAAACGAGAAGACATCCCTCTTATTTGTTTATAAAGCTTGCAGTAACTTTCACTAACACAGATTACAAGCATAAGGCTTTTTCCACGGTCAGATATCGCTTTACCGACATGATCTGTCCAGAAATTAGGGATTGAGCCAAGCGATGGGTTATAATGCTTTTTTGTTAAAATTATTATTTATTTATTTTATTTTATTAGGAAGATTTACAGGCAAATGCGTATAATATGGAAATAAGATATATATTCTAATGCTATTAACAAATCTCCACAAACAGAATGTTACATAAAAACAAAAAAAAAACAAAACATACACAGAAGTGAGTAAAGGAAGTTAGTTTAAAACTTTAAGTGAATACAACAGTTAATACAATATTAGGTAGGTACGTAGATAATATCACAATGGGTTAAAATAACTTTGCGTCATTAATCGCTTTATGGTGGTAATGCTGGTGCAAAATAGGTCAACATCATGAGAAAGTTCATTAAATTTGGTTGGAGCGCGAATTAAGAACGAATTCTTACGATAGTTAGTACTGGCAGTAGGAATAGACAATACAGGACGTAGTCTCAGTCCGAGCTGGTTAGTCCGCAAGGCGATGCGCGCGAGAAATTCCGGAGTGTCCATGGTGCCATTCGCAATAACAGTTATGTTTGTACACAACTATTTAGCTTATTTTTGGTAATACTTTTGCACCTTCATGAATTGCGAATTAGCGAGCTTGTAAAACTCAAACTATTATTCAGCCGTTTAGAATAAAGGCCTCTACAGGATAAAGGCCTCCTTCTCTTTCAATTATTTTTCTCAAGCCTTTCGCGACAGTGTTTCTTGGCGTTTGGCTTCCAAAAGGTGTACCTTGCCTAGTATGAATAAAAATATGTTTTCCATACCAAACATATTTGTAAAAAGATGTACATGTATAAAAACATAGTTGTCAAGTGCCATGTGCTAAGCAATGGCGGCATGTCAACTTTTAGCGGGGCTGGATACTATCATGGCAAAAATCCTAGTTTAGTCTTGAGGTCACTGAAATAATGAGCAATTTGTTATATTCTTCCTTTACCTCTACCTACGAAACCTCTCCACTTCTTGCACTGTCACGCACTGTGGAATTACTAATATCTAACATTGGTAAGGACATTGCAGGCTGAATCACCTGAATGTCCGAAAAGAAAAAGGATTCTGTGCTTGGGAGGGTACATTAAACCGTCGGTCTGGTCACTTTTTGTGATATTGTTAAAAACCATGTCAGAGGCCTAATAGCTGAGCTACTAGGCGGTTTGAAAAGTCTGACACCAGGTTTCATCGGGCCGTTGTTCGACTAGAGAATCCACTCGCTAAGAATAAGAAGAATATCAAACAAATCCGATACTGACTGGAGATCAAGTCCTAGATGTACATTACATGAACTATTGACATGTTAAAAGGTAGAAGAAGAACACTATACTTAGAATAGACAGGTCTGTACTGTATCGACAATATAACATCTCATCTCATCTCATCGTCGGGGTAAAAGGTTTTATTTGTGAATTGCGTTGAGAGCCATGGTTGAAGGTAATTGATTACAAGAGATGCAGTCTTTTTGCACTTTTCTTCTAGGCTAATCTACTTTAAAATCTAGTCTTGTAAGTACACTAGCTCGTTTGAAAGAGGGTGTGACATGAATGTGAGACTCCAAATCCGAGTACTGGCTTTCATGGAATGAAGCACGTTGAACGTTTATTTGGCGATGTGCCCACTATGTCTTCAATCTTTGTTAAATCATATTAAAGCACGCCATGTCATAATAATATTTGTTAATTATTTCATATCATAATATTATTAACAACAAATATTACTACGAACTTACTTCCATGTTGGCCTGCCTTCCGGGCATGCTGTACAAACCATCTAAGGGATCTAATTTAAGCGACGGGCTGACAACCTGTCACTACAGCAATATACCTACAAATCTATCTTAAGTGACCCTTAAATCTTTGTCAGACGTGGCGGAATAACCTTTCTTTGGGTAGTTTACGCTCTGCCTACCCCATTAGGGATTAAGACGAGATTATATGCATGTATGTATTACAATGAAATCACAAACAAAGAAGTTGTATAAAACTATCTAACTAATAGCGGATGATTTAATGTTCATAAGTAAATTAGTTGATTAGAGATGGGGTTAATAAAAGTAGAAGGTACTCGTATTCCACATGGTAAAAAAACAATTTACATTGAATCTTATTAAATGTATAGTTAGTTTGTAGCGGGTTAAAATCAGACCAGTTTAACAAACAAGAATAAAAACATACCTACAATACAGTCACGCTTCTATCTTTTATGACTTAGGCAAAGCATCAACACCTTAATAAACACTAAACAAACATCATGATAATAAAATAGTGTTCTAGCTCATAGAAATAGCAACATAGAAAAGGGTTCATTCATTTCGTAATGATGGGCGTTGGATATTGGTGCGATACTTTCTGGCCATTTTCTATACTTTATTTTCTACCTCTATACCAATAATGTGTCCTGTGTCCTTAATGATCGTTTGCCAAAAAAGTTAAGAACTAATACAATTTTATTATTTTTTGCTTAACAGTACTATTAACAAGATCATAAAGTATAAGAAATCTTTTGCATCTCTCATTTCTTCACGTAAAGGGAGGATATTATATCGATCTACTGGACTCCAATCAAAACGATGAATATCAATTTGTTTGAATATTTTGTCTATTTTTATTAGTCACGACTGAGGACAATTTTAAATGTTCGCTAGAGAAACAAGTCCATGCCCAAAATTACAATATCCATGGATTGACTTTAACAGTATGCCCGCGAAGATATTATGAAAAGTAGGTATAAACTTAATCTTAAATCGAATTGAGTGTGGTCGGTGTGTGCCGCGGGTTGTATAGTCGGTCGCTGGGCGCAGCAGGTGGTTGCCTGGTAGCTGATGATCGCTGTCACAGTGGTCACCGGTGCTGGTGCTGCGGGGCGGGCCGCGGGGGCAGGGGGACGGGTGGCGACGCTGTTTTATTCACGAGAGCCGCTGATTTCCCCGAAGATGTGGTGCATTATTCATTAGTGGGTGGAAAGTTTCGGCTTTCCGAATATAAAGATGTGGGTCAAGGCCCGTGTGCTGTGGCTGCCGGCAGCCGAGCTGTCTCCGTGGTGTTTTCTGGCCATTTAGATGCAACCTCGTTTCTACGCTTTTTAATTACATATTACGACTTCCGCTTCCTGGTTCCATCTGTCGCAGGTGGTTTGGTGTTTAGATTTACGTAGAGACTGTCGCTGGTGTTATGTTTTCAAAACCTGTTGCGGAATAATGACCATAAATTAGAAAGCTACGCCAAATGCCTTTTTTATTATTGTCCTGAATCAGCATTCAAATAAATTATCGACTTTTGCAGACTAGTATGTAAGCGCTGTGCCAATATCCTTAACTATACCCTGGTCTCATAGGTATATAAATAACATATTCCTGCTGATTCGCTTGCCATGTCGCCGACGCTGCGCGGCGCGGCGCGGCGCGACTCGAGGCGAGGACTCGCTCGGCCCACATGAACTCGGGAGCCGAGAGGAGGCCGGTGAAAGCTGCTGTAAATTAATCGCTCAGGTGAATTCCGCTTTCGAATCGAATTCTTATCGGTTATCCGAGTGTCGCCGCGGAACTGGTTTTTAATATCCTATAGGTGCTCGTCGCGCATCTATTTCGGGAGTCGTTGACCGCCGGTTTGGCACTACTGCAGCCCGCGAGCCGGCTCGGTAGCTGGCGCGCTCGCGAGCATGCTCGGCGCTCGGCGGCGCTCGGCGAGCGTGGCGTGGCAGGCGGACATATTTCAGGCGCTGACGTCACGCGCGGGCGGCGCGCGTCCCCGGGGCCGGGAGTGCCTAATCAAGCATAATGATATTAATAAGCAGGGGCGGGACGTGCCCACTGCCGCGACGCACCCTCCATAAACCCTTGTTTATAGTCCCGCAGCCTGCAGGCCCGGGCCCAGG
Source organism: Scrobipalpa costella (assembly GCA_949820665.1). NCBI lineage: Eukaryota > Metazoa > Arthropoda > Insecta > Lepidoptera > Gelechiidae > Scrobipalpa > Scrobipalpa costella. The sequence goes on from OX463306.1 coordinate 222,398, forward strand.
CCCGCCATACACAACTCGCGCCGGACACCGCCGCTATCTCGCTATCGCCGCCGACTGCCACCGCATCCGGCAAATTTGCGTAGATAGTGTTATGTATGAGATTATTCAACTTCTTATCGTTTTAGGAAATATTACTTATAAAATTATTGCAATAATTTCTAGTTGGTAGATTCAAATCCCTCTTGATATTTGTCCGCCCGCCCTCGCGCGCTCCTTGCAAAAGACATCAACGCGTGCGCGTAAATTTATAAATTGGTTGTATTTCCTGTTCGAACCACAACTTTGTAGATTCTTGGTAAATAAGTCTCTGAAATTATTATTGTAACCACAAACAACCACGTGTCCTCTTAACGGTAGGTGTTCCCCTGATAGAGTAGATCCCCTAATCCTCTAACAGAATGTAGTATTTTTGTAAACATAGGATATGAATCCATCATAAATACAATGCCAATATATTTCATAGGATTATGATGAAATCGGTTTTTTGATCAAAAATCTAGGATTTTGGTCATAATCCAGTATCCACCATAATTTTGTCGAAGTCCGGGTTTTGATCAATTAATTTTTGGTTTTATGAATCAATCGATAGCGATTGCTATTTTATATTAGATAAAAAAGAGACATGAGATAATTATTCTTTTGTTATAATTACCCATAGGACCATAGAACCTCACAGAGGTTAGGTTAGACTACGTAAATTAAAGTTTGTTTATTTGCTTTATTTTTAATTTTAAAACTAAAAACCGTTTGATCAAAACCCGGAATTTGACAAAATACTAGTTATTTGATAAAAACACGGACTTTGACAAAATACTGGTCTATTCTTCGGATTACGACCAGTATTTTGTCAAAATCCTAGTTTATTGATTAAAAAAAAAACGATTTCTTCATAACCCTGCTTCATATGTTCGCTTCTTCTATAAGTGGACTGTGATTATTTGTAGATCGTCGTTAAAACACTGGATTGCAGTAAATAAAGCCTTTATTGGCACTTTTATACTTCACAATAGAATTCAACACATCTTTTCGCTGCAGACAATATTTGAAGACACAAGGAAATACTTATTTTTATTTATTACTAGCGACTCGCCCCGGCTTCGCACGGAAATCATCAGTGTTTCTCTACTATATTCTGCATATAAACCTTCCTCTTAAATCACTCTATCCATTAAAAGAAACCGCATCAAAATCCGTTGCGTAGTTTTAAAGATCTAAGCATACATAGGGATATAGGTACAGAGAAAGCGACTTTGTTTTATACTATGTAGTGATAAAACTTTGTGTTGAATGTAAAGAGGTAGCATTCAACATATTATACACACCAAAACTCACTATTATCCATAATTTAGTCCGGTATCAAATACAAAACAAAAAATATTATTTATTTATTTCATAAAAACATGTCAAACTTGGTTCCAATCACATCAAACCAAAAAATATCAATCTTGTAATATATTATCAATATTATATTTTACTAGCGACCCACCTCGGCTTCGCACGGAAATCATCAGTGTTTCTCTACTATATTCTGCATGTATTATACATATAAACCTTTCTCTTGAATTACTCTATCCATTAAAAGAAACCGCATCAAAATCCGTTGCGTAGTTTTAAAGATCTAAGCATACGTAGGGATATAGGGACAGAGAAAGCGACTTTGTTTTATACTATGTAGTGATAATACCGGGAGCAGTATGTAAAATTTTCTTAAATGGAAATATTAATACAACGAATTTTAATATTCTAAGTCTAAAAGTAAACACACGTACCTATGTCTGTATAAACAGTCAACAGAACACTTTGCATACATTGGTTAGACAAAGTTTTCAAAAGGTTGTACCTGCGTTGCTTAATTTTGACACCTCTAGGCTAATATTATATTTTCTTTGCCTCTAACTGATATGATTAAAAGGCTAGGGACTTTGATAGATCACCACTGATATCACATGGTTTTACAGCTTTCTATTCCTTGGGTTATCCTGTACATAAATACATACATATAATCACGCCTTTATCCCTAATAGGGAAGGCAGAGCGTAAATGACCTAAACAAAGGTCGTTCCGCCACGCCTGACAAAGTGTCGAGGGTAATTTAAGATAGATTTGTAGGTATATTGCTGTAGTGACAGGTCATCGCCTAAATTACAATATACTGAAACCTTCGGATCCTTTAGCTGGTTTTTACAGCATGCCCGGGAAATGAATCCTGTACATCATCATTGCTTAATACCCTTGGTCTTACAGGCTACGCTAACTGTTAACGATTCTTATTGCAAATTTAATGGTGAGTGTTATTTTATTTAAAATAAAATGTAGTACAACAAACATTATGATAAGTTATGTGCTTTAGCAATTCGTGTGTGAGGGACGAGTGCGGCGGGTGTTTGCGCAAGTGTTAGCGAAGGCTGCGCGCGCGCACCTCGCCACAAAGCTGCTTGTTGGCGTTGCTGACAATGCTGATACAACAAACAAGCTATACCAAATAATTTGTAAGAAATACCAGTCCCACGTTATGGTGATGTTACTGCAACACATACTCGTAATATTGCGCTTAATCTTATACAGTATTTTTGAACTGATCAATATGTGGTATCCGCAACACTGCCTTGTTGGTCATCTATGTTTGGTACAGAAAAGTCTTCATTTGATGTCATATTTAACACAAAGTCACATAGTCTCGTGTTCATAAAGCGATCTCAAGATTGGTGCCAATATTAAGTATGGATTTGACAGACGATATTGTACTAAAATTACATTTCGGATACAAAGTCAAACTAGCTGTCAATCTCAAGTAATGTTTATCAATACGGGCCTTACGTAAAGAAATGTAATTTCAGTACAATATGACCTGTCAAATCCGTACTTAATATCGCTCTCAATCTTGAGATCGCCATATAAATACGAGCCTAAAACTAAACAATCTCGTATAATTTTTGATCCGTAGGTTTGCGTTTTCTCTGGATAGCCGAGAAGTGGCCACAATTTGACAACGTCGATGCTCCGGCGAGATGATTAGCGCGAGTATTTTTAAACGACATTGTTGTTATTGTACGCATGTCGTCGCGTATGTGTTTGTGTGATGGTGTCCTGTGTGTGCGTGTGTGTGGCTAAAAATATCAGCGTGACAGTGCGCGGGCGCCGGCGCGGTGACGCTGCATCTTGAAGTCAGATCACCGCCATGGACCCGAGCCCCCTTCGACCATGATAGCGGACACAATATTTACTTTCTCTAATCGAAGATTCTCTGCTCCTCTTTTTACTTTTTCATTTAGACAAATAGTCAAATCAAGTTCTATGTTTTAATACGCAAATAAATAATGCAGATTATAAAGTAGTTGTAAAGAACGCATCGTATTTATACGCAGCTTGCATGCTAAATAAATCTGTGCGTAATAAAGTCTGTCACGGTAGAAGCGTGTTTGCTAAAGCTGCGGGGCCATGTGTGTAGCAGCCTTAATAACATATTTGTTAGAAGTAAGTGACCAAAGCTGGCCTTATAACAGCTGAGATGAGATGTTTTGTTGCATTTAAAACTGGACATCCTAGACTTAGGCAATCTATAAAAAATCGGGATAATGTATGAGAATTTTTAGTAACTTACAGTACTCTAGATTTATGACGATCTATGTACAATCTTTAGAGACAGGAAAGACAGAAAAGGTTATGTGGGGCTTAGATACCTACCTAGCTGCCGTGTAAATGTCATGTAATAATTCATTAAATACCTGACAGGTATTAATGTTACGTTTAGTTATTGAAGCATAAATATTGCAATTCAAGTGAATAGGTAATGCCAGCTCAGCAGCGGCTACTGGTCGTACGCCTAGTAGTATAGAACTAGGAGAGGAGGAGGGTTTGGGGGAGGCAGGGGGGGGGGGGGAGTCCACTCAGCGACACTTGACGCCGCCGCTGCGCACGCGACACCGCGCCAAGCCACGCTGTGGGAACCGAACATGCGACCATTTTGCTCTAGACTATACTATTGCATTTATTCATTAATACCCTTCTTTGTAATAGGAAGCCGAATGCCTAATCTATATCACGTTTTATCGTCTCTACCTATCTATATCAGTTCTAAATCGTTTTATCATGTTATCTATCAGAAGTATTGGTCAACACTAATTGGGGTCCTATTCGAGTTTGCAGTAGCTTGCTAGTCGAGGATTCGTTCCGCCTCAAGTCAGGCCGCGGGCTGCGGGTGGCGAGCGCTCAAATAACATAGTTTACAGCCACATTCCAGCAGTCCAGGTGCATCGAGCGGTGACCATCGCCCATCGGCTGACCTTTACGATACAATTAAACGAATGGTGGGGCCGCCCGCCGCACGCCCGGGACGCAACCAGTAATAAATATGGGGTGTCCTAGCAAGCTGCACAGAAGTAAATCTAGTAATGTTCAAGTATAATTTAGGTGATATTATTTATTTGCAATGATAGCAATTCGTGTCATCAAAATGAAACACAACGACACTCGTCACAATTTTTTGGAAAAAAAAACAGTCGTGTTTTGTCTGCAACTGCAACGCCTTTTCATAACTTTAATTTGACGACAGTTTAGCCGGTGCACACGGGTGTGGTGTGGTGCAAGTGCGAGCGACGGCGGTGGCGGTGGCGGTGGCCGGCGGCGGTCGGCGACCTCGCGGCCGTGGGCGCCGCCGTGCGATAAACTCCACCATACATACGGCATGCAGTACCGTACGCACGTATATGCTCGCTGCTCGGCCGCTGCCCGCTGCCCGCTGCCCGCTGCCCGCAAGCCTGTATCGGTCTTCGGTTGGTTATGGCCGGTACCGTTACGTTTCTGGCTTTCAGATCTTGTTTGGAGCTTAATTCTGGTTTTTAAATGCATCGCGGCCGCGTCCCACCTTCCACCGCCCCCCCCCTCATCAGGTGAAGGGCGCGAGGTGCTCATTTGCTCATTTTCCAGTTCCCTTGTGGGACATTCGGGTTTTGTTGCATGAGCCGATGGCGACCAAATAATTTGTTGCGTTACACATTTAACTGAGAACAATTTAACAGACTCGTAGGCAGGAGAATATTATTTGGTTTGGTTTTTAAATCATTGAAAGTTCGAAGTTACATAAAATTTAAGTCGCGTAATAAATAGTTTTTAAGTGTATTTAAATGTAAGTCCTAAATTATATATCTTATCATAAAATTGAGCGTTTATAAAGTAAATGGTATGAATATTTTTAATTTCATGATCTGATTATCTATCAACAAGGAAATTAAAAGTCACTGTTTAACATCATCTTCTTTGGCATGTAGTTCGTACAGAGCGTATATATAAAATTCGGTTAGAGTAAAATTTTTACGATAGGTAATTGGTAAAAAAAGAACTGCTATGAACTTAATTGATATGTAATTTTCTAAGATTCAATAAAAATTAGTGAGCTGACCTAAGGATACGCCATGGATATGACAGCCTCTTTAAAATAGACATCATATTATGTACTAGTTTTTACATATGATAGGATCGGATAGGTTAGCATGGGGAAATAGGATAGCATGTAATATCCACCGTTATCGTACTTTAAAAATATATAATTTAGAACCAACTTACCCAGAACTTTTAACAGGATTGATTTATGAAATTCATCGGTTCATTGTTCGACTCGAAAACCCAATCGCTAAGAAGAAGACTGAACAAACCACTAAGTACCTACTTTTTTATTTATTTATTGTTTATTGTACACAAGTAACATGAGCAAGACAATACCTACACACGGAGAAACAGCACAACAGGTACACTGGTACATCCTATTTCTACGAAGAAATTTCTTCCAGCTGACCTACGGAAGTCAGACTTAATTGAGAGGCAGATTAGGCGTGCAAAAATAAAGCATAATCATAAAATAATACATACTCATATAAGTACTTATTTTTTACATTTAATTAGTATATTTAATGTAAAATCCACACTTATTAACAATACTACTTATATTAAATCTTTGTACATATTACTAAGTATTTCTGCTCGGGTAGGTATTTATATTTGACTTGATAAAGACTGAATATTTGTCTTTTACCGGGCTTTAGCCCTTTTAAATCAGCATTACAACATAAGTCATGTTCATATTTCGTAAAATATGTTTATTTTATATCCTTTAATTATTTTCGTAAAATGTACGTGTATGTTGTATCTATCTAATTATTTAAATTAATTAATACGCCTAACCTAATCTGGTTCTTGTATGAGGGGAAAAAATTCTATTGTCGCATTTCTTGGATAAAGTATTTCGTCATCATGAGGTCATAGAATACTTACTTTTTATGATTTTATCATAGAGATTTTTCACAACGTATACCACATTTATTTTAATTTGCTTTATTTGTTTTCATGCACTCCTGCTGTGGCTGAGCCTGTGTGGAGTCAGCGCGTGGCGTCACGGTGCCTGGCGCCGACGCATCTGCTGCTCGCGCTCAGCATGCCAGATCCTCACCCATCGTCACCATCCGTCCTCCACATTAATGCCACCCTCGGCCCTCGCTGTACCTACACATAGTCACGTCAAAATGGAATTTATGTAAACAGCTTGCGCCACTTGTGAATTAAACACATTGTCTCAACCTCTATTGTTTTATTTCTTGATAGCTCCTGTAGTCGACTTCGATTGCGCAGCGATTACTTCTAATGAGCGCGAGGACGCTAAATAATGAACTGCCTAAATATATTGAAGAATTACGATAAAGCGTGTAGGTTTTTACCTACTAGAATTTTACGTGTAAGTAGTGTGTGAGGATTTTGAAGACTGCAGTAATGAGTATTGATTTATTACATGTGATGTCGATAAAAAGTATAGTTCAATATTAGCACTTGTCTTGTCATGGTACAGTGTGCGACACAGGCGCTGCGCTGGTGTGATACTTTGTGTGCGCGCGCGCAGGCCGCGTGACCCGCGCGACACCATTAACATTTAAATTTATGTCAGTGAATTAATTCGGGCTGCGCGGACGCCGCCGACGTTGTTTTGTCGACTCATGGTGCCAGAGGTGCCACCACAGAGCACGCAATCACCTATAGTGACGATGACACTCACACACCTACTAGATTGCTTGGTAGTCAAGTGGAATTGTAAATGGATACGATATGGAATTTTATTTATCAACAGAGATGACTTAAACCTTAAAACTTAATATATAAGTCGCTGTCACTAAGTGATTCCTCAGAAATAGTAACTTATCTACAATTGTTGTACAAAGACAGTTATTTATACTTACATACATACATAATTTTACGCCTTTATCCCTTACGGAGTAGACAGAGCATAAAACGCTTTTACGCCACGTCTGACAAATATTGAGGGCAATTTTAGATTGTAATGTGTATCACTATAGTGGCAGGTTGTCAGCCCATCGCCTAAATTACAATACACTACGACCCTCGAATCCGTATTGCTGACTTCTACAGCATGCCTGAGAGGAAGGGCAGCTAGAACATTATGTGTTTTTCTATAGCTCCCAGTCCAGCATGGAAGTATTTATTTAACTTTGAATTAAAATTAAGTTTACAACCAAACCAGTTGTTTATTTCACTTTGAATTAAAATCAATTTAAGAATGAAAGCAGTCAAAAATGCGAAGTTTAAAATTATGTATTAGAATAGCTTAATCTTTTAATGGTATTTAATAGTAACAAGACACTCATTAACGTTCCCCCCGCGGTCCGCCACACTGTAACACTAATGATGATGAACATATCCGATAGATAGGGCTGAGATGAGATGACAGAGGCTCATTACAAAATACTCCCAAAGATGTTGAGTTCTCTGGGAATCGGGACAAATAAAATGAAAATGATTCAAGAATAGTTTTGTGAGTGTTTTAATCTATACTATTATGATATAAAGAGAAAATATTCGTATTTGTGTGTGTGTGTGTGTGTGTGTGTGTATGTTTTAAAATGTAATTTAACTCAAAGAACTACGGGAACGATGTCAAAAATTATTTTACCATTGGAAAGTTACGTTCACCCTGAGTAATGTAGACTACTTTTTACCGCGGGAAAATTTATTAAGCAGCGGGTGATAATAAATGATATCAACTCTACGCACAGAATTAACTGTGGAAAAGTTTTTGGTAAGTAACTAATGATTTAGAAAAAAGTTTCTAACGAGTTTTATACTTGTCTTATTAACAACTAGCTGTGCCCGCGACTTCGTACGTCCGGTTTGTATGGAAAACACGCAGTGTCGAACATACTGAAAACGCTTCGCGTAGGAGCGGGATCTGCTAACCCGCGCGCGGAAGCGTGTTTCGCATTGTCTGATCTTTGTTTTAGTATGGAAAACACGATTCCGCGCGTGAGCTAGCAGATCCCATTCCTGCGCGCAGAGAAGCGTTTTCAGTATGTTCGACACTGCGTGTTTTCCATATAAACTGGGGTACTTACTTAATATAGAAGGGTTTGCGTGATTATTTCTAACCTAGGCTGGACCCAGGTAATTAAAAAAACTCAGTCAAATAAAAAGTCCCTTTAAAATTGGTTAAAAACGATCAGAGTTTAATTTCCTGCCTACCCCCTTAATCAGGTGGCGTTATTATTAGTATCGTAACTTTGAGTTTAAGTAATACTTAGTCAAACAAAAAAGTTCCATAAAAATCGGTTAAAAACGACCGGAATTCAATCCCGCTCTCTCAAATCAGACGAGACCTCTCTCATGCCCCCTCTGGTCAGACCCGACGGGTCTCTAGCCTTTGACGATGACGAAAAGTCTGAATGTCTGGCTGACAGTCGCCCAGCACTCTTCCTTGCGACCCTGACCACCTTCAAACGGTCGACTCGGAGGTCGATCGTCTCTCCTCCATACCTCCCTCTGACCCTCCGCTCCCTCCTATTACGGAGCAGGAAGTCCGCACCGCCCTTAAGGCGCTCAAGTCTAGGAAGGCTCCAGGACCTGACGGTATTACAAACCGTGTCCTCAAAATCCTCCCTGACCATCTCATTACCGTGATCACCCTCATCCTCAATGCCGCGATGTCCAGCTGCACCTTTCCATCATCATGGAAGTAAGCCACAGTCATAGGCATCCACAAATCTAAAAAGCCTCGCGATCAGCCCTCCTCTTACCGGCCCATCAGCCTTCTCAATCCCCTCGGCAAACTCTACGAGCGGTTGATTTATCGCCGCCTTAGAGATTACGCTGAAAACAGCAGCCTCATTCCCCCCGAGCAATTCGGTTTCCGTTCCCAACATTGTTGCGTTCGTCAGGTCCACCGTCTGGTGGAACATATCACGTCCAATTTTCATGAACGCAAACCCAAACCCACAGGAGCCGTCTTTCTTGATGTAGCGAAGGCATTCGACAAGGTCTGGCACAACGGTCTGGTGTACAAGCTATACCAGCTCGGTGTGCCGGATCGTCTCGTACGTATCGTACGTGACTTTTTGACGAACCGCAGTTTACGTTACAGAATCGAAGGCGCCCTGTCCACCCCTCGCCCCATTAGAGCCGGAGTCCCTCAGGGCTCTGTGCTATCCCCTCTCCTCTTCACCCTCTATACCAGCGACCTTCCCAGTACGCCCAGACGACACTGCGATCTATGCCTCCTGTCGCAGACCTCAATTACTTGGCAGATACCTCCAGCGCGCCCTAGACTCCGTCGGGAGCTGGTTCGACCCATCCCATGGTCCAAAGACGCCAAGTACTTGGGGGTTACTCTTGACTCCCAGCTTAACTTTGCGAAGCACATCAGGAGAGTCCGAAACCGCGCCAAATTTGTCATGGGCCGGCTCACCCCAATCATACGCAAACGCAGTAAACTCTCCCTTAGAAATAAGGTGAGGCTTTACACTACATGCGTTCGACCCATAATGACCTACGCCAGTGTGGCCTTCAGCCACACCTACCCCACTTATCTGAACACCCTCCAGGTAGTTCAAAACAGCTTCTTGCGGAGGGCAACCGGGGCCCCCTGGTACCTCCGCAATTCTGACATTCACATCGATCTCGATGTTCCGTCTCTCAAAGAGTTCATGAAGCAAGCGGCCATACGCTTCTTCGACAAAGCCCCTCACCACCCTAACCCTCTTGTAGTTAGCGCCTCTAACTACGTTCCCCAACCTGCGACTCGTTACAAACGAAGACCTAGGCATGTCCTTACCGACGGCGATGACCAAATTACCCTTGCGTTTAATGCTGCCAATATTAGTCGAGCCACACTCTGCACAAGCTCTTCCAGCAACCGCGCAAGTCGCCGGCGGGGTCGCAGAGGTCCCTCCTTTGCTCCCCACTTTGGGGTTTACCGGCACGTACCGGGCAGATTCTCTCCGATAAGGAGTCCCCAAGGCAACGCCATAAGCCGAGGTTCGAGCCCTAGTGGGCGCCCTTAGGCAGTTGCCATTTCATTAAGGGTGCAGATTGCGTGTAGCAACTCCCCGCCTTAGCCCGGTGACGCATTATATACACTTTGTAGTATTTTGCAAACAGGTCCATTCAAAAAAAAAAAAAAAAAGACCGGAATTCAATTTCCTACCTACCTCCTTAGTTATGATTATTTGTGTCGTAACTTGATTTTAAATAATGCTCAGTCGAATAAAAAAAGTTCCATAAAAATCGGTTAAGAATCAGCCAAATTTCAATTACCTTGCTACTCCCTAAGTCAGGTAGCGTGATTTTAGGTATCCTAAGTTGCAACCCGGGTAACACACAGTTGAATAAAAAAAGTCCCATGAAATCGGTTCAGTAGTTTAGGCGTGATCTAGTAACATACAGACAGACAGACAGTCATAAATTCTAAAAAAAAAACGATTTGGTCTTTATATCGTTAATAATGCCTGCGGCAATTATTTTTTTCGAAAAATATTTAATGTACAGACACGACCCTTCTAGAGATTTATTATATGTTTAGATGATCTTTATAATATTTATGCCATGCTGGACTGGGAGCGAGAAAAACACAGAATGTGCCAGCTGCATTTCCACCCGGGCATGCTGTAAAAACCAGCTAAGGGGTCCGAGGGTTTTAGTATATTGTAATTTAGGCGATGGGCTGACAATCTTTCAATACATTGATATACTACAGATCTTAAATAACGGAGCGACCTTTGTTTGGCTCTGCCTACCCCATTAAGTGATTATATGTATTAAAAAGTATGAGGTGGGATCTTCCATGTTATTTTATTAAAATTAATAAAATAAAAAAGAACATGGAATATTCCACCTAATGTGAGACTGTGACAAAGAAACCAGCTAGAGAAAAATAATGGAAATGCAGAAGCTGCTTCTGAAAAGACACCAGTAGTTAGAGGGAAGCGAGAGTTTTAGCAGATTGCAATTTAGGCAATGGGCTTACATTGAAGGAGACTAGTGAAAAAGCACTTTGGCCTATGTAATGACTGTGAGAGAAAACGAAACGTATTGGTTCGTCGTTTGTTGACCACTGCTTGTTTCGTCTTTATTTCGACTCATCAGATGCGGAAGTATCCGCAATACAAGCAAGGTTTGCAAGTGCTTCGCTCTTGTGAGCTTAGCTTGTTTCCGGAATCCAACTCTTTAGGAGCAGCCGTTAAATATGATCTGAGCAGAGTGGTCCTCCCCGCAAGGCCCTTTCCCACGTGTATCCCTGTCGAGATAATGCAATGTCTAGTGTAAAGGCACTTTGGCCTTTGTGATGACTGCGAGAGAAAACAAACATTGGAAGACTCTTATTTTCATAGGAATTATGTATAAACATTACACAGATAAGAACTTGCTAAGTAAAAACTTTTTATTGTACACAAATTACATAATCTTAGATTAACATAACATAACATTCAAATACTTTATTGCACGTAAGAATACAAATCATACAACACAACAGATATCAACAAAAAACAAGTACAATATAGGCGGCCTTATTGCTAAGGTAGCAATTTCTTCCAGGCAAACTTTGGGTCAAAGAACAATAACAATGTGGACTGTAAATCTGCCTCCGTGTACTAGTGATCAGAGACTTATACTTACGATCCGGAGGTCCTGGGTTCGATTCCCAGGGGGGAACACAAAGTTTCTATTTGTCAATTTATCAAAGTTTGGTTAGGACATTGCAGGCTAAATCACCTGATTGTCCGAAAAGAAAGAGGATTCCGTGCTTCGGAGGGCACGTTAAGCCATCGGTCCGGGTCGCTGTCTTTGACAGTGGTCGTTACTCAGAACATGTCAGAGGCCTAAATAGCTATGCTAGGTGGTTTGATAGCTTTAACACCAGGGTTCATCGGGTCTTACGACTTGAGAATCAACTCGTTAAGAACAAGAAGAATTTGGATTAATATTGGATTATTAAACTGAAAATTAATTAGTATTTAAAAGAACTAATAAGATGTTACGCAGAACCTCAGAACCATAAAAGATTTTTTTATCATTGCTGTTAAAATTTAAGGTACAGTTTTGTGCACTCAGCGTGAACACAAAAAAAACAGATTGTGGAAATCTGGCAGCAGCTGCAGCAGTGGTGATCACATCGTCGGCTCGTGAGATCTGCCGCTCCTAGGCTCAGATTTACAAAGTGATCTCAAGATTAAGAGCGATATTAAGTATGGATTTTTCAGATCATATTGTACTGAAATGGCGTTTCAGATACGAACTCAAACAAGCTGTCTATCTTAAGTGTCAATTATAAATACGGGCCCTAACTTCCAGTCTACTGTTGTAATCACGAATCGATGCATCCACTAAAATACCGGAAAATTACGCATAATTTGTATTCCTTGATATTATGACGTCTCTATCAAATAAGCAGGTTAATTAGCATCATGTCACAGAATAATACGAGTGTGTCACGTAAATGGGGTTCAAAGCATTTAATCATGAGGGTTTCATGTTGAGCTGTCGAGTTGCGAAAAAAATATGAATAAGATGCGTGTTCGGGGATAGTGTGGTCAGCGACCGGAGCCCGAGGGAGCGGCGGGGGAGAGGCGCGGGGAGGGGGGGCGACTCATTTCACTAATTAACTGGTGGTCTGCGGGGCGCGGCGGGCGGCGAGAGGGGGGGGGGGGCGGGGGAGGGCGCGCCACACTCCATTACCACTGTTTATTGTGACAATTATTCCACCTGCCCACAGCCCCACCTCGCTCACAAAGGTAGTCTTCCCGTTTCGACTTCAAATCGTTCTTCTTGATCTTCTTCTATCGTGTCGGCAAGAAACACGGGCTAAATCTTGCTTGCCCAGAAAGCAACTACCGTAGTGGCTCTTTGGTTGCTATCGAGCAAGTCCTCAAGAGAACAGGTGGTCGGACACGCGGGACAGTTGGTAAGGTGCGCCATGGTTTGCAATGGTTCTCCATATTCACAGCTGGCGTCTGCTCTACTAGAGTACCCCCATCGGCACAGGTTGTCTTTGCTGCGGCCAACCTGCGTCCTAAGCGTCTTTTTCAGACTTCTCCAGATTGGCCAAGGTTCTTTATAACCTGGAGGCAGGTTTACGTTGTACAGTGAATGTGGAAACTCACTTGCCCGTAGTTCTTCTTGATGAGCACTGGCCATTGGTCACGGTTTGTGCAACAGAAATAGACACAATACCTACGGTATTACCAGCTCTGAAGGAGAGTCGAATTTACAGGTACTCCCAAAGTTTACTTAATAGAGGCAGATTGTTTATTAGTTGAGTTGAGGTCGATCTTCTCAAACGTGAAGACGAACTAAACATTTAATTGTAGCTGCATTTATTTCCGGACATGCTGTAAAAACCAGCTAAGGGATCCGAGGGTTTCTGTATATTGCAATTTAGGCGATGGACTGACAACCTATCACTACAGCAATATACGTAGAAATCTATCTCAAATAAAATAACCCTGAAAACTTTGTCAGACGAACAACTTTTATTTAGGTAATTCACGCTCTGCCTACCCCATTAGGGATAAAGGCGTGATTATATGTATGTATAGTCTTCTATTAAAAAGTTACCTATCTAGATACATACTTTGTTTTTTTGGAAGCATTTCTAATAGCTAATGTGCGCATCTTCTAAGTAGTATAACGCCATAGCCAACGCCGTCGAGAGTGGCGGAGGAGTTCTGGTCCTCAATAATTTCAGTTTAGTTTGCCTCGAACCGAAAAGTAGAAGGAAATGTAGTACACGCAAGTAAAGCTTTCAGATAATGGGATTTCATAACTGCCTATGTGGTCTAGTGGTCAGAGCCATGGGCTTACGATCCAGAGGTCCTGGGATTGATTTCCAGGGGGAACACAAATTTGATATTTGTCAATTTATCACTTTGTGAGGTTATTCCCAGTTTGATTAGAAGGCTGCAGGCTGAATCACCTGATTGTTCGAAAACTAAAAGGATTTCATGCTTCGGACGGCACGTTAAGCCGTCAGTTCCGGTTGCTGTCTTTGTTAGTGGTCGTTACTCAAACCATATCAGAGGCCTAATAGCTGTGCAACTAGGCGGTTTGAAAACTCTGACCCCAGGGTTCTTCGGGTTGTTGTTCGACTCGAGAATCCGCTCGCTAAGAAGATGGGATTTGATTGAGTAACTCTCATCAAAATATAAAAATATTTATGTGAGAAATTATACACGGTGTGAACAGGAATACACCTCGTCGCGCCCGCGCCGCGGGCCGCCGCGCCGTTCACGAAACTGAGCCCCATCGCACCACTCCAAGCCTACTCATTTCACTATTTATTGAAGCCTAACCTGTAACTGGCTAATTAATAGCGATGAGCTATTGTTATTTATTATTCTAATATCATTAGGGTTATTTGCATTCATGTAAAAGTACATGTGAATATTTTTTTAATATGTAGACTTCGAATTGTCATTGTCTTTTACTTTGATTAACTGAATTAATTGATTACACTGTAACTTACTTCTATTGTTGTACGGGGTGTAAGGGACAGCATCCCACAAACTGATAGAGGTTGCTCAGTCAACGACACTGAACAACTTTTACCAGGAAATTCTTTCAAAAAGTGTAAACCATTTTTAGCTTTTCCTTCCATGCTAAATGTCCACCTTGATGAGGCAATACATATTATCACGCTTTTATCCCTAATGGGGTAGGCAGAGCATAAACGACATAAACAAAGCTCGATCCGCCAGGTCTGATAAAGCAAAAAAAACAATTACTGACACATTGTCCTGGTGAAAGTTGTTAAGTGTCGTTGACTGAGCAACCCCTATCAGTTTGTGGGATGCTGTCCCTTACACACGGTATTTGTCTCTTTTGAGAGACTTGCATGCTTAATATACCTACTTCTAGTACAACCTAAGCTGACAACTGACAAATGTTGAGGAGCATATCAGATGGGATCGTGTATTGCTGTAATGGCGGGTTTTCAACTTATTGCCTAAACTGCCGGACTGCCAGACAATATGCCTGGCCGAAGAAGCAACAAGAACGGACAGCATTGTACGTTTTATCGCTACTATAGGTAGTCCAGAATGTAGGTACAAAGGAATTTTATTCAAATAAACAACAGCTAGCGTAAAAACAACTGAATTGAAATCAGTAGTAAGATAGTAACGAGAAGTCCTCTTTGTCCTTCCCGCTGATCTTCGTACCATGATCCGCGGGTCACGGCACTGATAACGATGTTTTTCATGTCAGTAAAGTAGTTACAATGAAATCGTGTCAATAAGATCTGAGGCAAATCGTACAATTCGAGTGATTGGCGTAATGCTTACTACTAGCTACTGCGCGAACAGACGATTGTAATGAAACGAGTGCTGTATGGAATAATGTAAAGAAACGCGGCGGCGTGGTGCGGCGTGGTTCAACGCCATACCACACGTGTTTGAGCAGTAGTTAGCGCCACAGCTGCGAGCCACCAGCCGAACCACTCTTGTGAACCTTGCTCGACCGGAACAAAGTCCAAAATACAATCAGACACATCATTTATTTGCAGTTCGCAGTTATTATTGCTGATATATTACAATGAGTTTAGTTTTTAAAGTCTTATAACTGCTCTAATTGCCAACCGGAGGATTTAGAAGGCGTGTTTCAGAAATAGTAATAAAGAAACATTGCGCAACAGATGTTAGGAGTATATCTTCTATTTTAACTGTTAGATCAATTGTAAATGTGAAAATATTATACGGATGAATAGAGGCAGTGGAGAAGGCAGGTTGATGGTTGGATGCAGTATGGTCAGCAGCCGCGTCATCGGGCCGCATGCAGGCCGCGCGACCCGGAATCTGCCGACCCCGCTGGGGTTATCGCAACACTCCGACATCATGCGATATATTTCAACAAACAGATCACTAAAATAAAATTATCATTTACTGCTACTTTTAGTAATTTACGGGTTTTAATTCTAGATTAAACCGGCTTAACCTAAAATTAAAATCTATCTGTCACTTTTAGCCTATAAACATTGACACAAAAGGACTGGAGATCTATTCTCTCCGGTTTTTGATTTATGGTGATTTTATACGTTATCTGTCGACATATGACATGGCGGATGAAATTGACAGAAATACTGGGGAAACGTGCAAAAGCGCGTCAAAATCTAGCGGACAAAGTGTAAAACCATAGAGTATAAATGCCCAGTCCTTTTTCAATTTTATTATTTTGAAAGCGACGGATATATTTTAATTTTAGTTATAGTAAGTATCTAGAATCGAGCCCATTGAAACTCTTCACTCCAAAAATTGATTAGCCTCTACGTTTATTATGAAAAAAAAATATTGTAGGCATGTTATCTAATTTCGTATAATACTCAAATAATGTGTGTGATGTGATAAATATGTTATCAATTAGTATCGGTCGTCGGATAAGATAGGGCCGAGCCAGTGGCCCTGTTCCGACACCGACCGACGATTGTCGGCGTCCACCACTACCGCAAGCAATGGGCGTTATTCGAAAGAACTGATAAAGCTGTAAAGTTTGAATATTTTTTAATAGCAAAGCAACTAACTAGGATCCGAATGGAAATACACTTCAGTCTAGCTGACCTGTCTTCTGACTTCGCTAAACAGTAAATAACACATATTTTTTTCAATGCCGTGATACCGATTAAATACAATACCAATAAAAGCAATTAAATACCAGTTTGTTTTTATAATTCATAAGAAACATTGATGTAATCGAGGGAGAAATGGAAACATTTAAGGAAGAACGGAAGATTTCAACTTAGTACTTAGCTGAGACAATCATTCAATAATAATGACGAGTGGATAGTGTGGTTTGTGGCAAGTTTCTTGTTCTAATTACATGTGACGACACCCGCGACCCATTTCGGGCCGGTGTGTGCGTGTGTGTGCGCGCACGCATGTGTGTGTGAGGTGCTGATAACAGGTCGCGCGATAACCCTCGCGAGGCCGCGATACCATCGCTGATGGTGCGCGCTGCCACTCGATACTGAGCCATGATGCGACCGCGTATGGTGCAGTTTGCTCTGTTGTAGCGATGAGTGCACATTACCAGTACTTGCGTATGATTATGACCACTGAACTGGGTGCTCTAGAGTAGAAGCCGGTCAGGGTCCAGGCGGGTTACAAAAATAGCCAGTTTGACAAATTCAAAATGAATTTTGAAAACAGATCCATGCAGCATTTAGCTTTTAATATAATTATAAGTTCAGTGGCACCATTAGTGGCAAGTAGGAAGGTGTGGATCCTGCCAGGCCGCCATCGCCACGTGTCTCGCACCCGCTCACTCGCCACTCCACGCTCCACAATGTCGAGTTATTCGTGAATAACTATAAATTGGAATATGGCCGCCTGTTATCGTCAAGCGAATTCTATAAATAGTTTGCAGGAAAATAATGTAATTTATGAATGAACGTGTTTCGGTTGATTTGCTGTGCACTTTTAATAAAAACTCTACCATTATGTCGAGCTGTATGCATTTGCGATACGTCTTTGCTGGATGCTAGCGAATATCTATAAGATATAACGGCTCTACAGCTTTTATTTAGAGTTTGTTATAGTTTAATAGTTGAATTAGTTCTGGTAATTAACTCTACTACAAACTTAATAACTTTTCCATTTGAAAACTAACATATTTTACACATTAACAGATGTAGTACCTACAATTCGTTTCTTTAACTTTGAGTTAATTATACTTACATGTTTTGCAGCCCAGAAACTGCTTATTCTTTACAGTTTTGAAGAAAATCATCCGCAAAATATTTATGTTTATAACAAGGCTATTGTCTGCGATTCCGAATTTAAACCTCTGCTAAGTTGCAAAGAAAAAGGTGTTTATGGGCCGCAAAACACGTTGGTATCGATACCTCAACGTTAATAAAATGAACTATACTAGTCCTACTTCATTACACTAACAATATTCAGCCCTTGAAATTGTCTTGCTTTTAGACTACTTACTAGTTTTTTGGACAAATTATTAAAATACGACTGGGCAAGTTTTGAAATAATGTGATTTCTTTGCCTCGGGACAATTTAATGAAGGTCAATTATAGTTCGTACGTCTCTATTTTCATACGAACCAAATGAAAAGCGCATTGTGTACATTATTATTGATAACAATATTAAATTACAATTAATAATTGCAGTGCAGACATTCTTCACAGCGCAACCTTTTATGTACGTATGAGTTTATTATAACAATGTAAGCTTTTTTGATTTGGCTGAAACGGGTGATATTTAGTCGCATAAATTTTTATTCCTTATTTACTATAGCATAATGAGTTCCGCATAACTTTGCTGGAATGAATGATAATGAAATTTTACATAAATATATTTTGGAAAACTGTATTGTAAGCATAAAAATATGTTGAACTAATTTCAATTGGGCTAACTTGCAGTCCCATAACAGTCATTAGGTATCATATTTATTTTAATAATATAGTGGTACAATTTAAGTAAGTTATCTCATGAAAATTAAATCTTGAATCTTTAAAAACATACATACATACATATAATCACGCCTTTATCCCTGATGGGGTAAGCAGAGCTTAAACGACCTTAACAAAGGCCGTTCCGCCACGTTTGACAAAGGCTTGAGGGCCATTCAAGAAAGATTTGTACGTATATTGCTGTAGTGACAGGTTGTCAGCCCATCGCCTAAATTACAATATACTAAAACCGTCAGATCCCTTAGCTGGTTTTTACAGCTGGCACATTCTATGTTTTTCTGTATTTTATGTTTATGTTTTTTCTTTCTGGGAGTGATCCCAGTCCAGCTTGGAAAATTAAAAATATGCAATAACTATTTTCAATACTGACTTTTTACACTAAGTTGTTACAGCAGCGCGCTGATAGTCACAATCGCAAATGATTTGACTACTCGAATACAAAAATGCGAGTCGCGATAGTAGGTGAAGGTGCGGCGGGGTGGCACTTGGGCTACCCCTAAGCCGCGATCATGTTTATTAAACATACAAAATATTGTAAGTTAACACTTTTAAATTAAACAATTCGTGCAAAAGAATTTTGCTTGCTTCCATGCTCGCCTGGGAGCGAAAGAATGACGTAGAATGTGCCAGCTGCATTTTCTCCTGGGCATGCCGTATAAACCAGCTAAGGGATCAGAGGGTTTCAATATATTGCAATTTAGGCGGTGGGCTGACAACCTGTCACTACAGCAATATATTATTATTATTATTTTTAGACGGACAGGCAGTTGGAACAACTGATAAATGCCCGCATCCAGCTTCACTTTGATGAAAATACTTTGATGATATAGCTACAAATATATCTTAAATAACCCTCAAAACTTTGTCAGAAGAGGCGCAACGACCTTTATTTAAGCCGTTTACGCTCTGCCCACCCCATTAGGGATAAAGGTGGTATGTATGTATGATTTTTACCACTCAGTAGTTAGTTGCTATGGCACTCTATGTGTATGACCTTAAACATGATGCTTTGTTACCTTGAAAGACAAACTATAATGCATATTTATTCGGGCCATAGCCAGTATACTTTATCTAAAAGCTAACATTGTGTGCTCAAATGAGCACGTTTTATCTATCAACTTAAATTATTTTCTCTAATAGCTTAATTTATGGAGCAATAAAATTGGATGTTTTGGTAGTTCGGCTTGGGGCTAGTCGGGATGACGTCACTGATCCACCCCTCTGAGTTTCAAAGAACATTTATGAGTTTATGACGAACAAATAAGTGCATGGGGATCGTTTACATAAAACCTACTGGAACGTACCTACTGACTTCAGTATCAATCAATTCACTTCAACTTGAAACTAGAATTTCCATTTAAAAAAAAAAAAAGTAAATTTTTAAGAATACTAAAACTAAAATAACAAATTAAAGCCTAGCCAAATTTCAAGAAACTGGGCAAGAAATTCGTTCATCATTCTCGTCTTGTAAATGGCCTTTCAGTGAGCGATCCGGAGGTCCTAGGTTCGATTCCCAGGGTTCGATACACAAAGTTGATAATCGTCAATTTATGATTATGTGAGGTTTTCCCAGGTTGGTTAGGACATTGCAGGCTGAATCACCTTTTTGTCCGAAAAGTAAAAGAATTCCGTGCTTCGCACGTTAAACCGTCGGTCCCGGTCGCTGTCTTTGATAGTTGTCGTTACTCAAACCAGTCAGAGGCCTAATATAGCTGTGCTACTAGGCGGTTTGAAAACTCTGACACCAGGGTTCATCGGGCCGTTGTTCGACTCGAGAATCCACTCGCTAAGAAGAAAAGTGATCACCACACTTGGACACACGGGGCCAAATAACTTGTTACGTTGCGTCGGTGTGTGGGAATGCCAATATTAATGTAAGGAACGATGCTTATTTTAATCTCTGTCAAAAAGCACTTGTAAAATGCTGCCTTCCACATATAGCAGATGTTCATTAGCATAAATTGTAGCCAGTACGTCACAGCCAGGTGTATTGTAATACCCATAACGTTCAGGATCACAGATGTAATGAAGGCTGGATTTACGAGCGGCCGGCCGCAGCGTTACTGGCGCTACGCATGCAAATATTTAAAAGTAACATGTTACCCACGGATTCACCCGCGGGTAAGTGAATTTTCCCGCATTAAAAGTCAGTATTTGTGTAATTCCAAGTCATTAGCAGTCTGTAACAAATTTTCATCCAAATCTATCGTCAATGCATTTCCTCGTGAAAAGGAAATTATTTTTTCCGTCTATTGGGTATCATACATACATATAATCACGCCTTTATCCCTGATCGACCTAAACAAAGTTCATTCCGCCACGTCTGACAAAGTTTTGAGGGTTATTTTGAGATAGATCTGTAGGTATATTGCTGTAGTCTTCTTCTTTGCGAGTGGATTCTCGAGTCGAACGGCCCGATGAACCCTGGTGTCAGAGTTTTCAAACCGCCTAGTAGCACAGCTATAAGGCCTCTGTTGTGGTTATTTTGAGATAGATCTGTAGGTATATTGCTGTAGTGACAGGTTGTCAGCCCATCGCCTAAATTACAATATACTGAAACCCTCAGATTCCTTAGCTGGTTTTTACAGCATGCCTTGGACGTAATGCAGCTGGCACATTCAATGTTTTTCTCCCGCTCCCAGGCCAGCATGGAAGACTATGTAAGATATCATACATAGGATAATATCTGCATTTATTGGATACCATCTATTGGACATGTCAAATTTTATTCAAATCCTTTTTAAGTCAGAGCTTAGGCATGGAAATACAACAAACAAACATACAGTCAGTATTACTGTTGCATTAATAAAATGTATATGGATCCGTGTAGCGTGCCAACCCATCAATAAGCAGGACAGCGCTGCCACGGCACTCGGCCACCCCTGTCCCCTGTCCCCTGCCCCCTGCCCCCTGTCCCCTGTCCCCTGTCCCCTGTCCCTTTCCCCGAGGAGTGGTTACGCATCCTTTTAAAAATATCAAATGTGATAGGCAGAGGTACTTTCATTCTTTAATTAAACTGGTCTTTGTTATCATGTTTAGAGAATATTGCCAAAAAATAAAGGGTTGCAACCTGGTTCATATCAAAAGTAGGTACGATACATTAACTCCTATTTTGATAAAATGTTGATTCTGAGTTTATGTAAAATTGCAACAGAAACTTGGGTTAAAAGACAATAGGCCATTTTCTTAATAACTTTCGTACCAAAGATATAATAATTGAACCTTATCAGTTAACCTACGTTCAACATCTCATTGAAACACAATTTTCTTTCTAAACCCTTTGTAAAATTTGAGTTTTAGGCATACAAATAGTACCTTGTTAATTTAGGCAAATGATAGTTGTCGGTGTGTGCAGTCGCGCAGGGCGGGCGGCGGTCACCAGCCGCGCCCTGCTCAAACACGCGCGGGCATCGATTCTCCACCACACCACCTCGGTACCACGTCACACCACCACCACACCTCGGACAAACAACACACATTACAGATTATATATCGTGTTGAATGGACAATGACTTTCCAGAATCATTCGCATAGCACCGTAGCACGCGTTGATGTCTTTTGTATGGAACGCCCGTTGTCTTCACAAGATTGTATTTCCTGATACCATTAGGTCATTCATTCATCAACAAGTCGTAGTGGGATTGTGTCTAGAGCTAGAGTTACAATTGAAAGTAATGACCAGAGTATAGTAATGGAGAGTTTATTCTAGTATGGCTTGAGGAGGCTGCCGCGGCGGGGCGGTGCGGTGTGCGGGGCGCGACGTGGCGGGGGCGGGGGCGGAGCTACAGGTGCGGCGGCAACAGGTGGCGCCCCGCGGCGGCGGCACCGCTCACCGCACTCTGCACTTGCTGATCGATGCACCTCACGCCGCCGCCGGTAGCCGCGTTAGACCTGTTATCTGGGACTCTATCAACCCCTGTCTCCGGTGATTAGATGGAGTGACTGCTCTAATAGGAACGGTTTCTGCATCCGCTTCAATGATTTCTCGATTACTAGATCGATTATATCTGGTTTTGATCATGTAGTGGTATGATTCGCGCACCCGCATCGGTGGCGGCGGTGACGGTGGTGCGGCGAGGCTGAGGCGGTGTATTTATAAGTCGGTTGGCGACCGACCGGTGGAACCTGTCGGAGAATGCCGCGCGCTAAATCCTAATGATGAATGAATTATCGCGTCGCCCGCGCCGGTCCGTGGCCACCACACCGCCACGGCGCGGCTCCACGCATGCGCGAAACTAGACCTTACACCTTACCAACAAGCTACGGCTACGAAAACGTTTCCAATACCTTATTTCAATTTCTAATTCAGGTACAAAATTTTAAAACGAAATGTTGTCGCTGTATAGAAACAGTGATTAAAAAAATATAACTCAACATATTATTTACATCCTATAAGAAGGAGATCGCATAATAGGTAGGGTATAATACAGATCGTGTAATAAAATTCAACAGCGTGTCCAAAATTCATGAGGCTAATGTTCACCGGGACGTGTCTAGCCCGCTCAAACTACCGCCATAATGCAGGAACAATACCTTAAATATTTTCGTCTTGAATGTTTAACATGTCAAGTAGAGGCGCGGGTCGGCTGCATGTCAAGGTTTCCTGCCGTTTTCTGAAGAAAAAAGAAGTTTTGACATTGAACTTGAGGTGCGAGGCGCGCGCGCAACATTTGAAAGTCAATCGTAATTGTCGATTCAGTCGCGACCGATCGATCCATACTTTACATGTTTATAATGCGAGATCGACGCTCTGTCGTCACCTATACAAACAGTTTAAAAACTTCTTTCCAACATTCGTATGAGAATGACGTTGCTAGTTCTACACAAGCAAAACAATAAAAACATTCGGTTGGGTTGGATTAGATCGTATAATGATACAAACCGCAGACGTAAATCATAATAATATAGAGGCCAAAAAAATATGTGTGCAGGTTTTTAATTAATTTACGCTCTTGGCGGATGGGTATTTAGATGTTAATCGTGCGCGCTCGCCCCTGCGCCCGCGCACGCCGCGCACCGCAAGCCGCGCGCTGCTTAGCATAATAGCGGAGTTAGCGCCTTGGCTTCAAACTCACTGTAAATATTGATTTTATTACAACCAAAAATGGATTATCTGTAAGCATACCTGCAGATCTGCTGCAGATTTCGGCCCGTATTGGTAAACAAACATCACTTGAGAATGAGAGAAGACTTCAGAAATGTCATTTTAGTACAATTTGGGCTATCAAATCCGTACTTAATATTGCACTCGATCGAGAGATAGATCGTTTTATAAACGACCCTTAAAAATGTCTTGTCTTGTCTTGTCTTGTCTAGCCGTTAATGTCCCACTGCTGGGCAAAGGCCTCTCTCCGGCCTTAAAAATGTATCAATTGTTATTAATTCTAAACATATCCCTATCTACTCTAGATTAGGAAAGAAAGCAATTTTCGGTACAGATGGCGATTGCTTTTTTTTTAATACGGTATTTCATCAGCTTTTTTTAGTGTTAAATCTCAAAATAATTGACAACAAAGCCTATTGTTATTAATTCTAAACATATCCCTATCTACTCTAGATTAGGAAAGAAAGCAATTTTCGGTACAGATGGCGATTGCTTTTTTTTTAATACGGTATTTCATCAGCTTTTTTTAGTGTTAAATCTCAAAATAATTGACAACAAAGCCTCCACTGATAATAACATAGCAGAGTTGATCGATTTTGAAGTAGTTACCTTTCGCATGTGTAAGAGACATGAGATAGTGGGGTGCGTAGTGTGTCTTGTGAAGTGGATAGCAACAGGAGTGGACGCGATAGGGAAACAAATCGAATTGCTCGCGAGCTGTCGTATCGCGTGTTGACACAGCGCGACCCGGCGCGACCCCGCCGCCGCCGCCGCCGCTCCGCCGCCGGGCAGCGATAGCGCGATGATAGGACGTTCTTGAGATAGCCGCGTTTCGAGAAGCGCCGGTTCAGGGGGCACTCTCTTATCACTAGCTCCATGTTCACTCTAAACACGACTCTCCATACTAACAACAAGGCGCAAGTTTCTTGGAATCAGCGCGTCCGTAATCTCGGGTCGCGGAGCTATCGCGCCGAGCGTCGTTATTTTCCGATCAGTGATTAACTGGTTATAATAATTCGATGTTCTATTTGTGTGTTGATGTCGCGATGCCGGGCGATAAGGCTGACACTCGGCAGTAATGGGCGCACGATAAACCTCGTTATCGGGGCTGCTGTGAGCTGCGGGCCACCAACTGCCGAGGGGCTGCTGAGACGGCCCCTTACAGCCTGTTGCTGGGCAACTTGGCTAAGGAGGCCGACTTCCTTAGCTCAATTTTCACTACATCCCAAGTGGTTTAGTCATAGAAAAGAATGATTTATTCTAAAAGTAATAAGTAGGAATTTCTACATGTTTTATGGTAGCTAACTTTATTCTAACTTAATTATCATAAATAACCAAATCGCTGATACCCACTCTTTAAAGAGTTAGATCTGGTCTGTCTGGTCACATAAAAATATTGCTTTTGATTTGATCTCATGTAAAGGACTGAACTCTGACGTCAATAAACCTGACCTGTTGACGAAATATTTAACTAATACTACGTTTAAACTATTTATTTTACGTCACTCTATAAGAATTTAGATTGACGAAACAGTAATTTCATTAGCAATGTCATATCACCAGGGTTCATCGAGTCCATAGACTCGATACCCACTCGACAGAAGAAGAAGAATGTTATATCATAAACACCAAACGAGTCAGATAATTTTAGTAAAATCTAAAATGAATATTTTTTCTAAGAATCATGGATACTAGTCCATGATTCGCATGATTATACCTATTTTGTAATGTTTTGCCTTGATATCATTGCATGCTGCTTTTGTTCAAAGTACCTACTATAAAATGTTAGTTAGTGTAGTACATAACAGCCCAGCATGTCATCAATATATTTACTTACATCAGCAAAGTAGATATGATTACTAATTAACTTAACACACAGTAGAACCACAGTATAGATAGAAGAGAGTAAGACGTTTTAATACAAATGACCGAAGCAAGCCTTTTAAAACCATTCAAAGGTGGGTATACTGTATTAGGCAGATACAGGCCGCTTGTATCTCGGGCTCTACTTCATAGTCACAGATAACGTGCAGAACTGAAGATTGATGATAACTATTTCATAGTGTGGGTTTAGTATCTATTGACGAGTGACACACTACGAATGATTTGTATGTTTTGTAGTCGCAAATACATAAATTTAGTTTCTTAAGAATGGTAATGATAATGTCTGAGTACTCTCTACGGCGCCCCGTTTGGGAGCCCCTGTCATGTCATAGTGAATAATTTTATAAATAGAAATATGAAGAAATTATGCTCTTCCTTGCTTCTGCTGTGGTTAAAGACGTGGCATACATAATTAATTATTCCAGGGAGATATTATATTATTTATTTGTCAATAAGTAGGTAGTTTTTAAGACTTAGAAGAGTCAGAAGTCGGTCAACACCCGTTTGGGAGCCGTTGTCAACTCGCATCGAAACAAGCCCGGGGCCATTATTATGTGTTCAGCAGTTCTGTTCTGAGCTGGGTAAATAAATTGCGCATACATTGAATGAATTAAAATGAGTATGTATGGTGTGAGTCGGGGCGGGTCGTGCGGGGTAGAGGGGAGGGTGGAGGGTGGAGGGGGGTAGTGACCGCGACCCTGTCCGCGCTATCGGCCGCAGGGCTGCGCTACCGGCTTCAACAACTGCCACAATATTTTTTATACACGAATAATTTATTACATCTTATTAATGAAAAATGAATAAAAATTTGCAATAAATATGTTTAAGTTAACCTTTTTAGACCAATAAATTGGTGTACATTAATTTAACAGACTCTTGGATGTTCTTTCATTTTAATAACCCTAACAACCTATCAAAACTATTAAGGTAACTCTCATTCGCATCATTATACAGATTACCTACTAACCTGATGACGGTATTGGCAACCCTACTGACCACGCATAACAGTTGCATGACAGCTTCTGCAAGAGATGTGCCGCGAGAAAGCTCCACTCTTTCAAAGACTTTCCACGCACTTTCCATTCTACAAATGTAGAGACCGAACTTTTACACGTTTTTACAACTGAAAATATTTGCGCGGAAATAATATTTCGATCTCGTAAACTTGTTTCTGCGTAATACAAACGCGCTCTGTTTGATGCAACATTAATTTGTGAGTGATGTAATTCGGCTTCATAATTAGCGAACTTTCTTTAATTCCTGCTGGTTAGTCTTGTAACGTGTTGCACAACAAGATATGCGGAGACATGCCATGTGTTCAGTTTTACAAAGTTTCCACAAGTGGCGCCATCTAGCGTCACCGTGCGGCAAGTGGTCGACAAAGCGGCGGCGACGAGACGGCGAGGTTCAACCATGTTCACACTACGTAGACGATTTTGTACAAGTGTAGAGTAGTCTCTACATTTAGTTCATTAACTCTACTAGAGATGGCGCAACAATGCATTTTATGAGAATTAATCCGTTTTTGTCTTGATTTCCCTTCTTTCCCATCTTGTTTACTTTTCCAATGAAATAAATAGTTGAAAAACTGTATTCTGACCACGGTACCGAACTGAAAAGAAAAACAAGTTATGGTTTATAATTACTTACTGTGTTTGTTTTAATTTTATTTCATTCACTTGTAATTTTCTAGCACTTCTCATGAATAGGTGTATCATAATAATATGTCATGTCATGGTCTCATTATTTAAGTCGTCAGGTGATTATTAATTAATCGTTGATACTCAAATCATCTGGTGATTGATCAATGGTTCATGAGTGACTCGTTTGTTGATTGATCAATTGTTGGAGATTGCGATATCTGGTGATTGATCAAATACAAATATATTTATTAATAAACTATTTTCACAATTTAAAAACACTTAATTTAGAGCTTCTATGCTGGACTGGGAGCGAGAGAAAAACATAGAATGCGCCGGCTGCTTTTCCTCCCGGGCATGCTGTAAAAACCAGCTAAGGAATCCGACGGTTTCAGTATATTGTAATTTAGGCGATTGGCTGACAACCTGTCACTACAGATATACCTACAAATCTATCTTAAATAATCCTCAAAACTTTGTCAGACGTGGCGGAACGACCTTTGTTAAGGTAGTTTACGCTCTGCCTACCCCAATAGGGATATAGGCGTGATTATATGTATGTATGTAATTTAGATCAATCTTTGATAAATGACTCGTTTGATGATTGACCAATCGTAATAAGTGACTTGTCGGGTAATTTTTTAATCATTCATAAGTGACTCGTCTGTTGATTGATCTAACGTTGATAAGTGATTTATCTGGTGATTGATCAGTCATTGATAAGTGACTCGTCTGGTGACTGTTCAATCATTGATGGTTGTGTCTTTTGGTTAGGCTCATTTAGATCAATCTTTGATAAATGACTCGTTTGATGTTTGATCAATCGTTAATAAGTGACTTGTCGGGTAATTTATTAATCATTCATAAGTGACTCGTCTGGTGACTGTTCAATCGTTGATGGTTGTGTCTTTTGGTTAGGCTCATTTAGATCAATCTTTGATAAATGACTCGTTTGATGTTTGATCAATCGTTAATAAGTGACTTGTCGGGTAATTTATTAATCATTCATAAGTGACTCGTCTGTTGATTGATCTAACGTTGATAAGTGATTTATCTGGTAATTGATCAATCATTGATAAGTGACTCGTCTGGTGCTTGTTCAATCGTTGATGGTTGTGTCTTTTGATGAGGCTCACAAGAGATAAAGTCAACGATAAAAATAATGAATAAAAAATATCCCTAAAAAATAAGTTATTGTTTTAGAAAGTATTTAAATATCCCTTCCAAGTTCTTTAAATCCTTGATAAACCAAACCAATAATTTAGGCGAGCTTGGGAGTGGAGGCAGAGTGAGAGAGCTATTCACTTGGACTGCAAAAAGGCGTCTCGACGTGCTCTCGACAGAGGAGGATTAACAGCGGCGTGCGACAGACGGATAGCAGTGTTCACCCTTAGGGAAAATAAGGTACGGGGTACTTTTGAATGTCATGTCTAAGAAAAACATTTCTTTTCAAAATTGACTACCAACAAAACAACTCAAACATATATAACCTATTTGAAGTTAGTATTTAATAAAAAATGCCTTTCAAAATTTGATCATATTTCAGCAATTGATATTTTAGCATGTTTTTTGTTAATTTACGTGCAGAGGAGAAAATATTAATAAAGCTTTGAAAAAGACTCAAAGCTACAAGTAAATAGTACAAAGGTTTGTTTAAAGCTGCAAATTTTTCAGTCTGAAAGATACATAAACTCGGCGACGGCGGCGGTTCGCGGTAATTCCTCCCGGGGGATTCCCCAATACAAAGCTCGTTTGGTTCTTCTTTGTTTATACAGGGTGCGCGCAGGAAATTTGGGATCACCCTTGCGGCGGCGTCGTCTGTGTATTGCCTGGCTTGATATACAGGGGTTCTGCTTTGCATATAATCCCCAGTCTGCGGTGAATCCGACCGTCGTCTCGTCTGCAACCCTCTGCTCGAAAATTTATTATAACTTTTTTATCAGTGTAAAATCCAAGGAAACCATTTCACTCTGCTTCCTCATGCAACGAGCAATTTTCCCGATATCGGTGAATGCAAATCCGTCATTGGATTAGTTCTCAAGTTGCGGAAACTAGTTCAATTCTATTAAAAGTTGTGTGTCGGAGCAGCGAGGACGACGTGTGAAAAACTTGAGCGGGAAATACTCGCTCGGCATTCCCGAGGTAGATCACGGACCTAATTGAAGTTTTACTAGGTACCTACTATTGGTTAACTATATCTGTACTTAAAATAAAATTAAGAGGAGCAATTTTGCATGTTTATTTGCGGATGATCACCTTTCTCACCTCCAATAAAATGTTGACCGAAAATCCCCTTCTTCTATTCTGCGCACAAGAGAATCGTCATCCATATTAATGGATGCCATTAGGCTACATATTAAAATCTCCTTACCGATGCCCTTTCTTTCTAGCGAGTGGATGCCGCCCCTAAAAAACTGCTTATAAAAAGTTCAAAGTGTTTTTAAACTGTGCGACAGCTCAAAAGGACAATGAATATTGTATCGAGTGCGTCGCGCTCTCGTCCTCCCATCCATCAACGTCCGGTCGCCGGTCGCCCCGCTCCGCCCCGCTCCGCCATGCTGTTATGGCCACCATATGTGTTGCTAATACGATTGCTGTCACCGGCTGATCAATGCCCGTGCCCAGCCCATGGCTCATGTTAGCGTTTTGCGGATTTTTGGAGATTGAACCGATCTATCACATTATTTTTGTAAGGCATCGACTTATATTACCGACTAGCTTTTATCCGCGACTTCGTTCGCGCCTAGCTTTAGGTTTAACGTAGGTAAGTACTACTTTCTTAAACCCGGTTTTTTTTTTATCTACAGTGGCTTTTGCAGTCCTTCACGATCTGTCTCTCACTTTCTCTCTGATCTCTTGTACCAATGCTTCTCGCGTTTATGGGTCTCTCTCATCGTTTGCGTTTCGCTGAAACATGAGCTTCTCTTACCGGAAGACCGGCCGCGGACGAAGGGTGTGAGGTTACACTGGTCAAGGTACAAAATGTATAAGGCGACCAGCTTGCTTGACCCAGCCTCGGTCTAGAGATTTATTATTATTATGTATAGAAGATATTGGAAAAGTTTCTGAAGGTAATGTTTATGTCTTTTAATATTAGCATACTTATTGGTTATTTCTTTTGCGAAAGGAGACAAGTAACGTGTGAAGCACGTAATAAATTATTAACAGAAAAAAAATATAAGTATTTTTGAATGAATAGTCCTGGCTTGCAAAATACCTAAATCAGTAAAATAAAATGAGGAACTATTTAATAAAGTTCAGTAAATATTCGACACATCTTGATAGGAACAACGTACTTAAGGGCCGTATTTAAAATCAGCTCTCACGAGTGACAGCGAGTTTGAGTTCGTAACAGAAATGTCATTTCAGTACAAACTGGCCTGTCAAATCCATACTTTATATTGCTCTCAAGTTTGAGATTGCTTCGTAAATACGAGCCTAAGAAAAGAAACATTCTAACCTATTCGAGCACAAAGCATGCAAGCATAGGCTGATGGTAGTGTGTTTGCTGAGACGGATATAGAGCGGAGTATAAAGAGACCCCGAGTCTGCTTGGTGGTGTTGGTGCGTGCTCAGGGTATGTTAGGGCTATTTCCGGGCCACGGGGTGGAGGTAAGCGCCCACGTGATCAACGTTAGTCTGCAGCATTGGAAACGTACCTACGTGGAAATGTCAGGGTTTGATAGTACAAGCTTATATTTGAAACATCCCACAAACTGATAGGGGTTGCTCAGTCAATGACACTGAACAACTTTCACTAGGAAAATCTTTCAGGAAGTAAATAAAAAAAATTACTTGTCAATTTTTAAATTGAATGTTCTTTCTTTTATTGGTTTTCCATACAAAATGCCTATTTGATCAGACAATTTGTATGGAAAAGCAATAAAAGAAAAACTTCAAATCCTGAAATGATTTTCTGGTGAAATTTGTTCAGAGTAGCTGACAGGGGTTCCTGTCAGTTTGTGGGATGCTGTCCCTTACAACTAGTATATAACTTGCAAGTACAGGGTGCATTCTCCTTCCCTTAACAAATCATAGCGTTACGGTCTCATGTGCGGATAGTTTTTACATTCTCAGTCGAACTTGTAAAAAAAGGCTTAATTTTATCCTGAAACAAACGCAAGATCCCCCTTTCAATTTGTATAATAACAGCAACTTTGTACTAAATTAACAAAATAACGTATCCAATTCCCCGCAACATTTTATTCTGTAACACAATACTCTTTGTTTGTAACAAAATGTAATGAGGGAAAATTATTTTGTGAATTTTCTCATTTTGTTGTAATTAACTATACTCATGTTATGAAACTTATTTTTTTACCAGCAGCGGAGTTTATATGAAACCTGTCTACAAGGTGCTTGATTTGATTACCTTCAACATAGAAATTAATTTACGTAACTTGAAGACATCACCTTGAATTGTATAAGGTCTGGTTAAATTTTAATCTTCCCCATACCTTAAAGTGATTGTTGAAACTTTTAAGGGACTAATCCAGAAAATAGGCAGCAACATTCCTTGTGATAGGGCAACTTTTAGGGTGTTCGGCAGTACGTTGTACATACGAAAATGGCAGATAGGTGGGGTCGTCTGCCATTTTCGTATGTTCAACGTTCTGCCGAACACCCTGTAGTATAATATGTGATAATGTGCAGATATAGTAATTATAGGTAGCTTTTGTTTGGTTGCTTTGCTTTCGATTAGTCTTAGTTACCCGATCTTCTGACGATATTTGTATGTTGTACCTCAGAACTGAACATCTAGTGTCGGGATCGTTCGTCACCAGCTAGAAGGACCTCATGGCTTTAGATCGCTCGTCCAGAAGGACCTTATCCTTACGGCGGCGGTATATCACTCGGCAACTGCGCTTGCGCTGCAATTAAGCGCTGCCATGACGCTGCACAACCACTGCCGGAGACAACCACTTCCTGCTGTTGATTTATTGCACCTAAGAACCTGCAGCTGTAAAAAAACGACAAGATTCTGTTTTAATTTAAATATTCTTACATAATACATTCTTATTTAATTAGATTCCTAAATTATTATGTTTTTGGGCTTCATATTTTGGGAGGCTATCAACTAACTTTTGTAGCGAGATAGCGAGAGTAAATTTCTAACTCGGTAACTAATGCAAAGAGTAAATTTTCCTCTCGAAATTATTTTTTAGGATTCTATTACATTGACAACGAACAAAAATATGTATATTTATTCTGTTGTCCTGTTTATACCCCTGAGAGTTTCAAGATTCCTGATTCCATTATTTAGCTGTGAAACAGTCGTCGCCCCCCCCCCCCCCAACCCCCTGGTGCCCCGGAGCGGGGGGAGTGAGCGATTTGTTTCTTTGCTCCAAATAGCGCGCGGGACATTTGTCATGCGGCTGACACCAGAAGCGTTTAGTCTCCTCCAATATGAACCAATTCAATTTACTTGTGTGAATAATGTCTGGGTACTAGCTCGTAGTGTTGAGGGATATGACAGATTCATGTAGTAGATATTCAATTGTTGCTGTATATTTTATTGAGTTATGGGACATCCTACTATACAAAGTTATTTTATTTATATAATTATTGCAACTGTAGTTTAAAATTGAGAATAGAGCAAAATACCTTGTTCCTCCTGCAGTTTACAAGACGAACAAATATGTACAGTGTCATATCTCAGGGATCACGTACACTGTGTCAACAGTTCCTTCCATGCTGGACTGGGAGAGATAGAAAAACATAGAATGTTCCAGCTGCCCTTCCTCCCGGGCATGCTGTAGAAGTCAGCAAAAGGGACTCGAGGGTTACAGTGTATCGTAATTTAGGCGATGAGCTGACAACCTGTCACTATAGCAATACACATTTCAATCTAAAATTGCCCTCAATTTTTGTCAGACGTGGCGAAACGCCTTTTACGAGGCGTTTATCGCTCTGCCTACCCCGTAAGGGATAAAGGCGTGATTTTATGTATGTATGTATGTATGTGTCAACAGACGAGTGGAACTATTCCTCGTGTTACTTTGTTTGTTTTATCACCTGTAGGATCTAAGCATGTAGAGATTGTATACAGCATATTTAATCTATCTTTCTCTGACCTGGCAGCTGGAGATTGATCAGGCGCGTCCCGACTCGGAATGGGATAAGCATAAAGTATAAACTTATCGGATAAAATACGATACGAAAAGGGTGAACATTATTTTATGGGTGACAAAACAAAAAAAATGTGACTTAAATCTACGCACATCAAAGATCGTTGATACCGGACAGTCTAGCTGTAGGTATATTGCTCGTATTTTGTAGTTATGAAATGGTTGAAGCCCAATTTCACGATTGGTTTAATTAATTCGCCTCCGATCCGATTTTAAATTACGTCTGCAGCTGAAATGAGGAAGTAGGTTGGGCGGTTCTCAATAAAACTGATTGGATTATGGTTTTTACAAAAACATCCACTTATCTTGATGGATTTTTGTTTTTTATGAATTCTTAGGCCCGTTATTATAAATAGCACTTGAGACTGACAGCTAGTTTGAGTCCGTAACAGAAATGTCATTTCAGTACAAAACGACCTGTCAAATACATACTTAACATTACTCTCAATCTTGAGTTAGGTTTATAAATACGAGCCTAAGAAACTCCCGTATTTAATAGTAGTGATGATTTCAGTAAATACATTTATTAATAAAATATCAACACAACAAGTCCAGTAAAAAACGATGTAAAAATATTGACCCATTTTGTATTGTTGAATCCAAAATGATATTCCTGGTATCTTTTCTTTTCAAACTTCAGGGCTATTTGTCGGATTAGATCAGAAGAAGCGAGAGTTGTGAAATCGAATATCTTCAAGAGACTTATCAAATTTAATAAAAGTTGCCTGTTTTCTGCGGAGGCATAAATCGGAAAGTTTGCTCGTTGGTATTCATGCTCGCTCCCGCCAGCGCACTGCCTACCGCCTATAGATCTACTGTCCTTATGAAGCTCGCGTCGCCGACGGAATATCTAATACGTTACCGTTACTTTTTTCACAAATTTAGGCCTCTCAGTCGTGAAAAAGAGAAAACAGACTGAAAGGGCATTTCATGTCTTTACCATAATGTTATTTTATTATAATAGTATTTTTATATTGTTATGCATTAGTATATGTTATAAAGTATATATGTGCTCGGATAAATACGTTTATTTTTATATAAATAATGTTAATGTACAGTTATTATCACTATGATTTACTTATTGTACGAGCTATATCCCGTGAAGTCCCATCTTTCATCCCCACTAGGTTGGTTGGAAAAGATCTCTTATAGAAATAAGCTCGCATTTGCTTTAATTTTAGGATTTGACCAATGTATTAAAATTTATTTAATAAAGAATACATATAAAAAAAACGACTTTGTAAGATGCGACGAAAAATATTGAATAATATTACTAGGTTGTTTTTAATCGGCTATTTCAATTAGAATGTGTATTCATTCCGTTCATACAAAATGCATCTTTTGCGTGGAAATGGTATAGTTATTATTACGCCTTTATTCTTTCGTCAAATAGGTACCTCTGGCCATATTAAATAGAAAGCCAGAGGACTCTCATTTCGATTATTTTTCTTCAGCTTGTATTTTTGCTGTGCAAGTTTTAGGCGGACGCGTTGGAGCGCGCAGTAGGCTGTAACAGCCGGCAGTAAATCATGATCCGCATTCATTGCGCGCGACACGGGCCGGGCCGGGACGTAAACCCGGGCCGGGCCGTAACTCCGCGTTATGGCGGCTGACGGCGATAATTACACCTTCCTCTATGGTTTTATACCGCCGTGCACTTTGACCGCGTAACAGCTGCCTGCTTTCATTTTGTGCTGAGTTTGTAGTTTATATTCGTAGTAAGTTTTACGTGAGCGGAATATGTAAGCCATGATATAACAGAAAACAAAAAAAAGACCGGAACTTTTATAATACGTGGTCCGTAGCACTCGCTACGAAGCTACACCGAAGCTACGCTGGAGCTACGATCGTAGCGCCCGATGCATGGGCAGGGCAGTCGGTCTCATGACCACTTTTGCATACATACGTACATATAATCACGCCTTTATCCCTAAAGGTGGTAGGCAGATCGTAAACGACCTAAACAAAGGTCGTTGCGCCAAGTTGTAAGGGTATTTAAGATAGATTTGTAAATAAATTGCAATAAACTGAAAACTTCTGATCCCTCAGCTGGTTTTTACAGCATGCCCAGGAGAAAATGCAGCTGGCTCATTCTATGTTTTTCTCTCGCTCCCAGGCCAGCATGACCGCATTTGCTCAGCATAATTACCTGCTCACCGAGACCATCCTGGTAGAACATGTCACTACATTACGTATATAGTACTAGTATGTAGTACCAGTGTTGCGTATACATACATATATATACAAGTAATCACGCCTTTATCCATAAAGCGGTATGCAGAGCGTACACTATAGTGTCGCGTATGGACGTTTTTATTGTGTAGGTATAGTAAACATAGTAGTAGGTATAGTTTCTTCCATGCTGGACTGGAAGCGAAAAAAAAAACGTTAAATGTGCCAGCTGCATTTTCTCCCGGGCATGCTGTAAAAACCAGCTAAGGGATCCGAGGGTTTCAGTAAATTGTAATTTAGGTGATGGGCTGACAACCTGTCATTACCGCAATATGCCTATCTTAAATAACCCTCAAAACTTTGTCAGACGCGGCGGAACGACGTTTGTTTAGATCGTTTACGCTCTGCCTACTCCATTAGGGATAAAGGCGTGATTATATGTGTGTATGTAGGTATAGTAAATTATTTCAGTATTATTTTAGGTATTCGTCAATTGTCTGTTCAATGAAAACAGAAGTTCATGAATTCACGTGACTGTGCAGTTCTAGCTACAAGTGCTACAACATACACTTGTCGAGCGTGCAAAACATTGACAGTATAATTACACTTCACACCGTACCATAAGCCGTCGGTCCCGGTTGCTGTCTTTGGTAGTGGTCGTTACTCAAACCATGTCAGAGGCCTAATAGCTGTGCTTCTAGGCGGTTTAAACACTCTGACACCAGGGTTAAGAAGAAGAAGACCGTATTCATATTTAGCTTTTAAAGTATATATACAGACATACATATAATCACGCCTTTAATTTACTGGGGTAGGCAGAGCGTAAACGACCTAAGCAAAGGCCATTTCGCCACGTCTGACAAAGTTTTAAGGGTTATTTAAGATAAATTGGTAGGCTTATTGCTGTAATGACAGGTTGTCAGACCATCGCATAAATTGCAATATCCAGAAACCCTCGGTTCCTTAGCTGGTTTTTACAGCAAGCCGGGGAAAAAAGCAGCTGGCACATTCTATCTTTTTCTTTTGCTCCCAGTCTAGCTCCAGAAAAGCCTTTAATGCATAATCCTAGCAAAGTTTTTTTTCGTCATGCATATCGCCAGGTGAGGCGCGCGTGCTCTATCGCACGGCTCCCTTAAAACCTCCTCCAATCCCGCCCAATTAAAAACACGGACAAACCACACACATACCTAGCTAGTGGGCTCGATCCTAGATTTTCCGGCTAAATCTAAAATTAAAATCTATTTGTCACTTTCTGACTAAAAAATCAGAAAAGGACAGGAGATCTATTCTCTCCGGTTTTTTTTATAGTCGGTGGTTTTTTACGTTGTCTGTCATTTTTATCTGCCGTCATATGATATGGCGGATAAAATTGACAGAAATACTAAGTAAGAGTGCAAAACCGCGTCAAAATCAAGCGGACAAAGACTCAAACCATAGACCACCAGACAGATAGATTTAATTTTTTCGTTTTAGCCGGTGGTATCTAGAATCGGGCCCAGTGTCTAGTATGTATGCCATGTATTCGTGCGGTTCATGAGAGCCCGATGGTGTAGTGGATAGGGCCGCTGCCTCCTGAGGTCGTGGTTCGAACCCCACCACGTACCAATGTGTTTTTCGGTTTTCGAATTTCATACATACATAACATACATAAAATCACGCCTTTATCCCTTACGGGGTAGGCAGAGCGTCAAACTCCTCATAAGAGGCGCTTGCGACACGTCTGACAAAAATTGAGGGCAATTTTAGATTGTAATGTGTATTGCTATAGTGACAGGTTGTCAGCCCATCGCCTAAATTACAATACACTGTAACCCTCGAGTCCCTTTTGCTGACTTCTACAGCATGCCCGGGAGGAAGGGCAGCTGGAACATTCTATGTTTTTCTATCTCTCCCAGTCCAGCATGGAAGGAATTTCATATGTCCGTTTATTCGGTGCTTTTTCCGTGCTTCGGAAGGCACGTTAAGCCATTGGTCCCGGTTAATACCGTAGATATTAGTCGTTAAGCCAAATCAGAGGCCAGTACTAAGCATTGGCGGCTTGAAAACTCTGACCTAATCTAGGATTGGGTCTGGTTTCCCTTCTGGGTTGCGGAGGTCAGATGGCAGTCGCTCTGTGTAAAAACCAGTACCCTCGTTCAATCCCCTAGATTAGGAAGCTGACCCCGTGAGATACGGGATAAGGCTAGGGAGATGATGTATTCGTGCGGTTCATAAATTTACTGTTTGTTTAGTTTCGAACCTCAGTTTTTAATAACACGTTCGTTACGCTCGACTGTGGACATCACATGTTTCAAAACGAGTAGTGTTCGTAACAATTTTTAGATACGTATTTGATTCACATAGTAATACATACCTACATAGTATATATAAAATCACGCTTTATCTCTTACGCCTTGTAAAAGGCAGTTTCGCCACGTCTGACAAAAATTGAGGGCAATAATTTTAGATTGTAATGTGTATTGCTGAAGCGACAGGTTGTCAGCCCATCGCCTAAATTACAATACACTATATCTCTCGAATCCCCTTTGCTGACTTCAACAGCATGTCAGGGAGGAATTCCATGTTTTTCTATTTCTCCTACTCCAGCATGGAAGAAGTATAGTAATAGTAAGGTGTAATTGAGATCTGATTATACGGCCCTTAGGCTCGTATTTATAAAGCGATCTCAAGATTAAGAACGATATCAAGTATGGATTTGACAGGCCATATTGTACTGAAATGCCATTTCTGATACGAACTCAAACTAGATGTATATCTCAAGTATCCATTATAAATACGGGCCTTAGAAACGCAAGTCCAGAAAGGAAAGCTTTTAGGTAATGCGACTCATTTCATTACACTCCAATAGATCTGTGGAAGTGCATCATACATCGCTGGAGAAGTTTGCGCTGGAAGTTCAGCTAACGGGGAGTTTACTACCTGCCTGCTTCTCTTACCTACTGCTCGCATCTGTTTTATAGAGCACTGAGCGGGTTTTATGAGCTGGTGGCATGCGGAATGTTTCTATACTAGTGAACTAGTTCATCATATTCCTAGCCTTATCTCTTAACTCACGGGTCGAGTACCTAATCTAGGTGATTGAACGAGGTTACTGGTTTTTACACAGAGCGACTGCCATCTGACCTCAAACCAGATCCAATCCGAGATTAAGACAAAGTTTTCAAGCTGCCAATGCTCAGCACTGGCCTCTGACATGGTTTAACGACTAATACCTACGGTATTAAATGATATTAACCAGTACCAACGGTTTAATATATATATATTTAACAGTTTATTGTACACATGAACACACACAACATAATTACATGAGGAATTCAGACACAACAGACACTGCTTATTTCTACAAATAAATATCTTACAGCAGACCTAATAAGAGAGTAATTGCATAAAACGTAATGCAGATAAGACGTGCACAATTTAAATATTATATCAACATGAGCAGTACATTATTTTTATTATTATAGCTAGCCTACTAGATCCCACTGCTGGGCAAAGGCCTCCCCCGCGGTCTTCCACTCATCACGGTCCAATGCAACCTCAGTCCAATCTTTCAGATAGGCGTCGAGATCGTCAGGCGTGACGATCTTTTCCGGGGTCTACCTCTTCGCCGAAATCCGCCTTGAGGTACCCAATTTTTTGTGACGATCTTTGCCCATCGACCTGGGTGCATCCGACAAACATGCCTGGCCCAATCCCACTTTAGCTTGGCGGTTTTAAACCCTACGTCAGCTATGCCCGTCTTGGCTCGAAGCGTAGTATTGCGGACCCTGTCCGTTCTTTTTACGCCTAAGATGCTCCGCTCCATTGCTCTTTGGCAAACCTTGAGTTTGGACTTTTGACCCTCGGTTAGAGACCATGTTTGTGCACCGTAGGTTAGGACAGGCAGAATACACAAGTCGATGAGTTTTCTTTTGAGTGAAATGGGCAAATCGCCCTTCATAAATGCTTTTAACGACCAGAAGCTTTTCCAGGCATTTTCGATACGGCGATCGATTTCTTTCTCTTGCCTGTTATCGAAAGAGACAATCTGGCCTAGGTAAATATACTCATCGACAAAATGTATTGTCTGCCCATCTACCTGTACGCTACGTTTCGTGCTGTTAGTCATCAATTGCGTCTTCGTTCTGTTCATTTGAAGTCCAACGTCAAGGCTTGCTGCACTTAAACCTTGAAGCATCTCTTCGAGTTCCACTGCCGTATTAGCAAACAGAACAATGTCGTCCGCAAAACGCAAATTAGTCAATCGTTTTTCGCCGGCGACAATGCCCCGAGTTTCCCATAACACTGGCTGTGAATAGTTTAGGGGAAAGGGGATCGCCCTGCTTCACGCCCTTTTCTATGTCGAAAAATGGCCCTGGAGAGTGTAGCTTGATAGAAGCAGTGCTGTTTTTGTATACTAGTTCCAATAGCTTGACGTATGTCCCTTCAATTCCTTGTTTTCGAAGAGCTGAAAAGATATTTGGTTCAGTGTGTATATTTGGTCAGTAGTTAAAAAGGATGGTCAAACAGTAGTCGAGCAGTACAATGTACATATATATAATTAATTTAACTAAACATATACATACCGACAACAATGACAAGAATAAATAAATAACATAGTACTTATGAATATGAGTTGTGGTTTTCAGGAGATTTCAAATAAAATCAATAAATAGGTAAAGTACGTGTGTATTGTACGTAGTTCACAAGCAGAAGGGCGAGGGGGTGAAGGGGACAAAAATCTTATACTAAGCGCCTAAAATTAGATGCATAGCAAACAGTTCCTATAGAAGAAATGTTGTAGTAGTCTTGTAGGCAGATCCGAAACAACTTATAAACATATACTTACCCTAAATATGATAGATATCCATAATAAATATATACAATACATAATATAGATACATACAATATATAAATATATACTATAGATTGCTTAGGGAAAGATAAAGTCTCTTTTTGAAGACAGCAATGGACGGACTAACGTGCCTTCCGAAGACGACTTGTTCAAGGACTAAATTTTATGACTTTAAAATTCGTTTTCAAAGTAACGGAAATCATTTATAAATACAGCTGAGTTATTTCCTAAGCCGCAAACAATGAAATTCAAATGCCGACCACAATTATTTAAAGATTTTCAAGATTTTGAAGATTGCGTCTTACATTTCTCGTCCACTCCGTTAAACACAAACTCGCCGGTATGAGGAACGATGCTGATGATAAAACTGGATCGGTTGAATTTGCATAAACATTAACAGTGTTACTGAAACAGCATTCAAAAACAGAATAAAATAGAATAGAACTTGAATCATCAGCCGTTTTACAAATCAATGTGAATTGTGTTTCAATATTATCTGAGGCGAGTAGCTTACAGTTGATTTCGATCATTTGTACATTATACCGGGTGAAAGAGACAGCGTCCCATAAACTGATAGGTGTTGGTCAGTCAATACACCGGGAAATTCTTTCAGGAGATGAAAAAGAAAATTACTTTCCCATAAAAGAATACCATCTCGATCAGACAGTTTGTATGGAAATGCATTTTTTTTTATTTTTCTGAAAGAACTTCCTGGTGATAGTTGTTCGGTTTCGTTGACTGAGTAACTCCTATCAGTTTGCGGGACCCTCTTCCGTTAACCCCGTAGATGTATTACTGGTTTATTTGTGCTGTGTGATCGGTAGTCAGTGCTCATCGACAGTCAGTGCTCGTCGGTAGTCAGTGCTCGTCGGTAGTCAGTGCTCATCAGCAGTCAGTGCTCATCGGCAGTCAGTGGTCTTCGGCATTCAGTGCTCATCGGTAGTCAGTGCTCGTCGGTAGTCAGTGCTCATCAGCAGTCAGTGCTCATCGGTAGTCAGTGCTCATCGGTAGTCAGTGCTCATCGGTAGTCAGTGCTCATCGGCAGTCAGTGCTCATCGGCAGTCAGTGCTCATCGGCAGTCAGTGCTCATCGGCAGTCAGTGCTCATCGGTAGTCAGTGCTCGTCGGTAGTCAATGCTCATCGGCAGTCAGTGCTCATCGGCATTCAGCGCTCATCGGTAGTCAGTGCTCGTCGGTAGTTAGTGCTCATCGGCAGTCAGTGCTCATCGGCATTCAGTGCTCATCGGTAGTCAGTGCTCGTCGGTAGTCAGTGCTCATCGGCAGTCACTGCTCATCGGCATTCAGTGCTCATCGGTAGTCAGTGCTCGTCGGTAGTCAGTACTCGTCGGTAGTCAGTGCTCATCGGCAGTCAGTGCTCATCGGCATTCAGTGCTCATCGGTAGTCAGTGCTCATCGGCATTCAGTGCTCATCGGTAGTCAGTGCTCGTCGGTAGTCAGTGCTCATCGGCAGTCAGTGCTCATCGGCATTCAGTGCTCATCAGTAGTCAGTGCTCGTCGGTAGTCAGTGCTCGTCGGTAGTCTAGTCGGACTACCGGCCGCGGACAATACGCACCCTGATGAGAGTAATAACCGGCGCCGGCGCAGTACCCGCCCCGCTCATTCAGACCATCCACAGATATCAGCTATGGAACTTACCGATCGGATATATTCCACGGTAATGAGGGTGAGATGGTATTGAGTAGGTATAAAAGTAAAATTGGTTTATAAACAACTAGCGACCCGCCCCGGCTTCGCACGGAAATTATCAGTGTTTCTCAACTATATTATGCATGTTTTATACATATAAACCTTCCTCTTGAATCACTCTATCCATTAAAAGAAAACGCATCAAAATCCGTTGCGTAGTTTTAAATATTTATGCATACATAGGGATATAGGGACAGAGAAAGCGACTTTGTTTTATACTATGTAGTGATAACATAAATAATATTTAATTAAATTCTGTATTATTCAGACAACGTTCGTCCATTATTGTTTAAAGGCCCATTTTAATAAATGTACCTCTAGCTTTCAAAACTGACACTTTGAGTTCATATCAGAATTGTAATTTTGGCACAAAATAAATTTTCTGTTAATATTTTAGTCTTGGGTTGATACTTTATTTTCATTATTGAGTAAATTTCGTTAAAATAACAATAACAATTCGCAAATTAATTTCGAGTAACTAACTACGCGTCACACAAAAACAATTGTTCACGCTTCTCGGAAACATTGACGTCGATAATAAACGATTTCGGGAATCATGTTTAATATTGGCCTGTCATTAGCGTATTAATTAAATTTCGAAACAGTGATGATGGTGAAATAGAAGGATCTTTCTGGAATTAATCAGTTTCTTCACCTGAGTATACAAGTATAGCGAGCCCTCGAGCCAATCTAAATTACCGCAATAATCTGATAAAAGATAATGTTTAGCATGCCATAGGCAAAAAAATAAATAAAAACAGTGAGTACATATGTGAATATATAGTTGGCATTTAACTACCTGAAATAGTGTTTTTGGTGGGAAAAACTAAAAATTACAATTGAAAATACAATATACCTACAAATCTATCTTAAATAACCCTCAAAAATTTGTCAAACGTGGTCAAACGACGTTTTTGTAGGTCGTTTGCGCTCTGCCTACCCCATTAGGGATAAAGGCGTGATTATATGTATGTATGTATGAAAATACAATTATCAGATTTGCATAAATGGCTTATAATGTTCCAAAATTAAATGGTCAGCTATCACCCATTTCAGGTTTTGCAGCAAGCTTCCAAACACCATGTATTTCAGAAAGAACGGATTGAGTTATTCAATATTATCAATTCCACCGGGATTTACAAAATCTATATTTTTTTCCTCGGGTTGGTCTTTTTCATTGTAAATATATTTTACATCGTAATAGGGTAGTAGCTGGAAATCAGTGTTTTGCTCAACAGGGCAAAAAGTTTATGCTA
Organism: Scrobipalpa costella; assembly: GCA_949820665.1. Classification (NCBI taxonomy): domain Eukaryota; kingdom Metazoa; phylum Arthropoda; class Insecta; order Lepidoptera; family Gelechiidae; genus Scrobipalpa; species Scrobipalpa costella. The sequence continues at coordinate 265,861 of OX463306.1, forward strand.
TAGCCCTTTTGGTTTACTGCGACACACACAACCATTTGTTTATATTGTATTTATCGTCTATGTTTGTCTTTTTAATTTGTGTAAAAAAAAAAATGTTAGTTTTATGTATGTTTAAATGTTTACTTTTGTCTATTTTTTTTAATACTACTTTTATGTGTGTGTCTTTATAAAACAAATAAATTTATTATCTATCTATCTTATATAAAACGGTATGTTATTTGGCTCGAGATAGCTGACTCTGAGAAGATTGTGAAAGCAACAAGATGTTATTATCAAGTCATAGGCGTATACAAGACTCGAAATACTTGCGATAGCAACCCAAAAGCATTTCTGTCACTCGACGAGCCCGGCATAATCTGTAGTTATAAATTGTCTTCTCTCTTTCTAGTCTCGACTGTATTGTTGGGTAGGGTTTCATCATATGAGAACTTAAAGAAAAGGCTTCATCTCCAATCAGGATATGGGGTGACATTATATCGGTCCCTGCCAGAAATTTCAGTGGAGGGATATTAATTGTGTTTGTTGAAATTCTTTTTCCAATAGCAGATTTTGAAAATATACCGTTGTCGGATTCTTTGCCATAAGCACCGATATCCACGGCTACAAATTTATAATTTGCATCCACGATTGCCAACAACACGATAGAAAAATAATCCTCATAGTTGAAGAATAGTGATCCAATGTTTTTTGGTTCTGTGACGCGCACGTGCTTGCCATCGATTGCACCAACACAATTAGGTATATTCTATTTCTGCCTAAAATCTTGTTCAATGTATTTGAAAATGTTTTGTAGGGGGGTTTCATCGAAATTGGCAATAGTTTCTATATAATTCGTGATATAAATGTCTCTGTTATACGGAATGCATTAGATAAGAATTCGTAGGTTTCACTTGTTGCCAAGAAACTGTAACAAAAAGTATTTTTTATTTCAGGTGACGAATATAGAAGAAGTTAATTCGCGATAGTTATATGAAATTTAAGAATAAACATCAATTGGGGACAGGTTCAGCTGCTCCAAAACAAACAAAAGATAAGAGACACCTGCTCCTATCATTTTTGGGCAGTCTGCATGAACACAGATCTGGTGGCTCAAATATACCGTCATCAAACGTAGGAGAACCACAAGGTATTGAGGAGAATAGTGAAGAAAATTTATTGAATTCAAACGAACAAAAAGTATCCAACGACGAGGTGACGTCAATTTGAGAGTTGCAAATGAGCAGCAGATAAATTTAATTGCCAGCAATAGAGATGTAAAAGAAGATTGTGTATTACAGTTGTGGAAAAACAGAGATGAAAAAGGCGTATCATAAAAAAAACTGAAAAATAAAAATGATGACGTAGAACTTTTTGTACGTCACATTGGTGAAGTGTTACGCAATTTGCCACAAGTGAAAAAATCAGAAGCAAAAAAGCAAATTTTTGCAATCGTCACACACTATGATATCCAGGCGGCTAATAACTTGTCAGCTGGTCAACATAGGCTAAGCAATGCTCGAGATTTACCGCCGTTAGATCTTGCCTATCAACCTGGGACGAGCAGGGCAACACATGTACCGCCAAGCAGTGTTCGAGATGTAGATGATTCATACTCGTATATTTTTTCCACGAATGAAGACGATGAAGATTATCTTGATTATTTTAATTAGTTATAAATAAGTTATAAACTTCCGTGCTGGACTGGAAGCGAGAGATAAATGAACAATGTGCCAGTTGCATTTCCTCCCGAGCATGCTGTAAAAACTAGCTAAGGGATCCAAGGGTTTCTATATATTGCAATTTAGGCGATAGGCTGACAACCTATCACTACAGCAATATACCTAGAAATATATCTTAAACAACCCTCAAAATTTTGTCAGACGTGGCGGAACGACCTTTGTTCAGGTCGTTTACGCTCTGCCTACCCCATTAGGGATAATGGCGTGATTATATCTATGTATGTATGTATTTTAATTAGTAATTATATATTTTGCATAATGGCCGATATTAATCGGCCATCGGGTCTTCTTTCCATCGTGTGGGATAGAGTCGATCAACCCGATGAGACCCTGGTTTTAGGGTTTTTAAACCGCCTAATAGCACAGCTAATAGGCCTCTGATATAATTTGTATAACGACCACTATTAAAGACAGCGACCGGGACCGACGGCTTAACGAGCCATCCGAAGCACGGATTCTTTTTTCTTCCAGACAATCTGATTGATTTAACCTGCATTTTCGTAAAAAATCTGGGGAAAACATCACAAAGTCATACATTTGTAAATAACTACTTTGTGGGAATCGAACCCAGAATCTTCGGATCAGGAGCCTATGGCTCAGACCACTAGGCCCTCGGGTGACTGTTGTGAATATTATTAAAGTGGAAAAAGTATTTATAAATTGCAACGGTAACAGTGTGTCATCAATGCATAAAAATGCATTTATTTTACTATGATATGCACAAGTGAACATCTCGCGAAGGAGTGTAGCAATAAAACGGCGCTGTCTGTTTGACTGAGCGCACCGACTCACTGACTAAGGTTCAGTTCACACCGAAACGCGATACGATGCGACGTGGCATGAAGCTGCTTGAAGAATAAAGATCCATCTTGTTGTACCACGTAGTGATAGGCTGCACGGCGCGGCCACAGTCTTTTCATTGAACTGTCTATCATGTTTTGCACATCATGTTCTTGAAAGATCTGTGTCGGGTCACTGTCCGGTGCGAATTGACTCTAACTCTGGCGTCCTGGGAAATCAGGATTATCCGCTCCTTGGTAACAGTAAGAGCGTCGATATAACTTACTCTAATATTAACGAGTTAGTTAACGTACCAGCTTGGGATATTCTTATAGCTTATTATAAGTTGGATGATATGTCAAGATTAGCGATTCTTTTTTCAGATAGAAAGCAGTATTAAAACATGTCTCATACCTATAGCAAACATTTTTTTTTTATCTGAATGACTACTGGTTTGTATCATGAAGCCGCCGGTCGGTGTTGGCAAATAAAATATAATATTAGCTAACGCTGTGTCGGGGCTACTCCTAATCATGATCAATTTACATCGTTATAACTTTACGCCTACATACATACATACATCTAATCACGCCTTTATCCCTAATGGGGTAGGCAGAGCGTTAACGACCTAAACAAAGGTCGATCCACTACGTCTGACATAGTTTTGAGGGTTACTTAAGATAGATTTTTAGGTATATTGGTGTAGTGACAGGTTGTCAGCCTATCGCCTAAATTACAATATACTGAAACCCTCAGATTTCTTAGCTGCTTTTTACAGCATGCTCGGGAGGAAATGCAGCTATCTATGTTATTCTGTCGCTCCCAGGCCAGCATAGAAGGTTTTTACGCCTAAGTTCAATTAATATTATTAGACAACCAACAACACTTTAAATCACACACTTTTTGCTTTTATTAAGAAAGCCTTGTTGAAGGTTGTATTTATAAACGTAACATAAATATTAAACAACAGCTAAATATAAATAAATAATATCACTACCTATATTATTTTCTGCACCGTAAATCACTTACACCGGGTGTAAGGGACAGCGTCCCGCGAACTGATAAGGGTGGCTCAGTCTACTAGTCAACTATCACCAGGAAACTCATTCAGGAGAAGAAAAATAAAAATGACCTTCCCATACAAAATGACCACCTCGATCAGACAGAAAAAGCAAAAATGTTTCTTTTCGTTCCAAAAAAAACCATGCAGATAATTGTTCAGTTTCGTTGACTGAGCAACCCATATCAGTTTGCGGTACGCTGTCCCTTACACCCCGTATTATAAGAATGGTCAAAGTAATATTACAAATTAATGGCAAATAGTTTTACTTCCATAGGAATAAACGATGCATTTTAATGATGGATGACAGGTAGATGAGTACCTAGTCAGGGAGTCCACGTTACTTGGCGCAATAAAAACAAAAACGAAAGTGACAATCACAGTTCACATCAGTTTAAGCCGGGTATATAGGACCACCTGTCATAGCAGCAATGTACGTATAAATCTATCTTAAATAACCCTCAAAACTTTGTCCGACGTGGCGGAACGACCTTTGTTTAGGTCGTTTACGCTCTGCCTGCCCCGTTACGGATAAAAGCGTGACTATTTGTATGTATGTATATGTCAGACAGAATTAAAAGTAGACGTAGTAGTAGTCTCATTTATAGTTGTTATTAAAAGTAGTGTCTCGCTATAGTTCGTTAGGGTTAAGTAAACAATGACAATATAACAAGCTGGTATGAACGCGGTGCACCGAATAGTTCCCGGCGTTGTTTTGTTGCATTGTTTGTTGTGGTGAATGTTTTATTGTTTTTAGTTTGTGTTCCGTTCTCGTTACACTGAGCGGGAAAGCTACACGTCGTTTACTATTAGCTGTGGCCGGTTGTTAGCTCAACGTTTGAGCCTCACGGTACACCTACCTTGTTGTACAAAGCGACTGAATAAGTAAACAACTACACGCATAACCTCTAAAATATTTTTAAACGTAATGTAATAAATGTTACCTCGCATGTGTAACAATTTTGCTTTAATGCTACCGTTTAAAATACAGCCAATGTATTTACGATCAGAACAACAAATATTGTTCGTTATTACTGCCATGAGTAATGTAAACATTTTATTTAATAGGTCTACACGGCGTTTTATGCGATCCTTCATTCGGGGAATCGCAAACATAATGACGGTAATTTTTATCTTTCTCTTCCTCAAATACCCCCCCCCCCCATATCCCCACCCCACGTCTCTTGGCAAACACGAGGCAAACTCTATGTTTATGAAATTTCTCTCTGCGCCTACATTTTTCTTGACCTACTACCAAGAATTTGCATTAAAATTTGTATTATGCGGCGTCTACACATATCAACAGTGATCAATGTGTTTATCACCAATGGGGTAGGCAGAGCGTAAAGGAGGCAGGTCCTAAAAAAAGATCGTTCCGCTGCGTCTGGAAAGTTTTGGGGGTATCTTAGATATATTTGTAGGTATATTGCTATTATGACAGGTGATCAGTCAATCGCCTAAATTACAATATACTGAAACCCTCGGATCCCTTAGCTGGCTGCAAGTGAATTAAGTTTGCTAACCGCTGATTTATCAGAATATTTCATACGTATATACATATAATCACGCCATTATCCCTAATTTCATCATGTTACCTATTAATAGAGAAAAATATTGGAAGATATCCACAAATTTCCTCAGGCACCACGTTCGGAATTGGTGTGTGATTTGTGAGCATTTGCAGTACGAGTTGCAGTGTGTTTGCGTGTGTATGTGTGAGCAGGCTCTAGCGATGTGTATGTGTGTTCCGGTGATGTAGAGACTAATTACTGACGTGTGACGCGTAATGGTTGCTAACTAGCGTCTATTATCAGTCACATAGCTTTTCGTGTGTGAATAATAGGAACTTTTGGCTGTAGCGGTCTACTTTTCAATAACGCTGTATTTGACCTTTTCACTCTTACGTACTGAAGTAATACATACATACATATAATAACGAATTAATTCCCATTGGGTAGGCAGAGCGCAAACAACCTAAACAAAGGTCGTTTCGCCACGTATGACAAAAGTTTTGAGGGTTATTTAAGATAGATTTGTAGGTACATTGCTGTAGTGACAGGTCGTCAGCCCATCGCCTAAATTACAATAAACCGAAACCCTCGTATTCCTTAGCTGGTTTTTACAGCATGCCCGGGAGTAAATGCAGCTGGCATATTCTATGTTTTTCTCTCGCTCCCGGGCCAGCATGGAATAAACTGAAGAAATGATGGTTCAAAAACAATTTGAAACCATATGGCCTATGCTTTCAGTAACTGACCCTCTAATAATTCTTTCTGTAATGACACTAATGACTCATATTTTCGGTAAACACAAAAAAAACGCCATTTGTTTCTCGTTTGTCAAATAACTGTCACAAAGCCTTATACTTGTTGGTATTGTTAGGCGGTCGTTAGTTGCGTGGATAACATGGCGCAGAATGGCCAAGAAAATATTTTTACACTAAAAAAAAAACTGTCAGCGGTGTCTACTGCTACTAGATAAGTTTTCCCGTGGGAATGATGTACTTTCCCACTGTAAAAGAATATTTGAAATCGTTTCAGTAGTTTTGGGATTTTTCGTTACAAACATACATACACACACTCACACACACGTAAATACAAATCTTCCTCTTTATAATATAATAAGTTAAGGTATAAGTAAAAGTGTAGAAGCATGGATTTTAAATGTAAGATAAAAATCAAGTTGATTCGTTTTTCCAACAAAGAAATTGATGAAGCAAACAGAATCTTGTTTCAATATTGGTTGAACATTGAAACGATGATTTTGACGGAGCACAATAAAGAGGTAACATGAAAGCACTTTTTGAAAATTAATCAGATTGACGGGACCAGCCCGGGGGCGGGGGCGGGAGCGGGGTCGGGGCGGAGGCGGGGGCCGCAGAGAAAAATACCTCGATCAGCGCCTTTTCTACTGCGTGTTACGGCTCATTTATTTACCGAACTATATTAGGGATGTAATGTATTATCTGAAATTTATTTTTAACTGCCTCCGTGGTCTAGTGGCTCGTGCCATAGACTCCCGATCCGGAGTTCCTGGGTTCGATTCCCAGGGGAGAAACACAAAGTTGATATTTGACAATTTATCACTTTGTGATTTTTCCCCAGTCTGGTTAGGACATTGCAGGCTGAATCACCTGATTGTTCGAAAAGAAAAAGATTTCGTGATTCGGAGGGCACGTTAAGCCGTCGGTCCCGGTCGCTGTCTTTGATAATTGTCGTTACTAAAACCATGTCAGAGGCCTAATAGTTGTGCTACTAGGTGGTTTAAAAACTCTGACACCAGGGTTCATCGGGTCGATAGACTTAATACCCACTCGACAGAAGAAGAATTTATTTTTAAATATAATACAAGATCCAGTTTAAAAGATAGACTTCACAAGTGGTTAAAAATTATAATAAGTGAAATGAAATAAATAAACATACATACATACTTATAATCACGCCTTTCGCATCCCTAATGGTGTAGGCAGAGCGTAATCGACCTAAAAAAAGTTGTTCCGTCACGTCTGACAAAGTTTTGAGGGTTATTTAAGATATATTTGTACAGACAGGTTGTCAGCCCATCGCCAGTTGAGGGTTGCAATATACTGAAACCTTCGGATCCTTTAGCTTATTTTGACAGCTTTCCCGGCAGGAAATACAGCTGGAACATTCTGTGTTTTTGTCCAGCATTATTTGAAAATTAGATTATTTTAAATTTTCTGTGTATTTTTGTAGAGGAAGACAAAGGTCGAAGAAAGATGGTGTAGTGGATAGGGCCGCTGCCTCCTGAGCGGGAGGTCGTGGTTCGAATTCCACCACGTACCAATGTGTTTTTCGGTTCTCGAATGTCATATGTACGTTTATTCGGCGCTTTTTCCGTGCTTCGAAAGGCACGTTAAGCCGTTAGTCCCGGTTAATTTCGTTTAATACCATAGATTTTAGTCGTTAAGCCATTCCAGAGGCCAGTGCTAAAGCATAGGCGGCTTGAAAACTCTGACCTAATCTAGGATTGGGTCTGGTTTCCCTTCTGGGTTGCGGAGGTCAGATGGCAGTCGCTCTGTGTAAAAACCAGTACCCTCGTTCAATCCACTAGATTGAGTAGCCGACCCCGTAAGATACGGGATAAGGCTAGAGAGATGATGATGACCCAATTGAGTTCTTGTCATAAGAAGCTCCTGGCCTGCTAAATCCCTCGAAACTGTTCCTTCTGTCTGCCGAACTGTCAGCTGTCAGCTGCATTCCGTTCCAGAAGTGCTCAGCTCCAGGAGCGTGTAATTAGACGGGTAACAACGAAACGTCTTGCGCAGGTGACTATCCGGCATATGCGGGGAGGGGAACTCATATTAAATTGTCTGTAGTGACGACTCACTTTACTGTCGCTTTATTTCTTTTAATTAACATGAAAGTATCTTTACATGAAAAAAAATACTTTCAGCTTCATACGCGAATTATAACTAAAGATTAAGACATAGAATGTGCAAGCTGCATTTCCTTCCGGGCCTGCTGTAAACCAGCTAAGGGATCTCGAGGGTTTCAGTATCTAGTAATTTAGGCAATTGGCTGACAAACTGTCACTACAGCAATATACCTACAAATCTGTCGTAAATAATCCTCAAAACTTTGTCAGACGTGGCAGAACGACCTTTATTTAGGTATTCTACACTCTGCCTACCTCATTAGGGATAAAGGCGTGATTATATGTATGTATGTATGATTTATTGCAGCTGAGTAGTAAAATGTACGTCCACCAAATTATTTATTATTAAGATAATACTTGATGTATCTTTACTGAAAATTGCATTGAAGATTTACAGAATTTGCAGCCAGTAACAGATAATGGGGCGATGTGCTTGTTTGAGCGTGTTTTTGGTCCCGACTAGTCACCACTTATCGGCGCTGCGGGGAGCTCGCTGGACGCTCCGCTGAACCTCTACAGCTGATCCGTGCTCGCACCGACGACGTCACATCCACATAGAATTAATATAGCACTAGGATATTGACATCAAATACTTACGTAAAAAATATTTTGTTCTTCCATGCTGGCCTGGGAGCGAGAGAAAAACATAGAGTGTGCCAGCTGCAGTTCCTCCTGGGCATGCTGTAGAAACCAGCTAAGAGATCCGAGGGTTTCAGTATATAGCAATTTATTAGCTGACAACCTTTCACTACAGCAATAAGCCTACAAATCTATCTTAAATAACCCTCAAAACTTTATCAGACGTGGCGAAACGACCTTTTTTTGGTCGTTCATGCTCTGTCTACCCCATTAGGGATAAAGGCGTGATTATATGTATGTATAAATTATTTTCTTCACGATACATTCCCGCCACATCATACCGTCGCTCGCCTCAATTTATTATTGCCATTTCTCAGTTATCTCCCTCTCTAGACAACTGCGGCTAATAATACCGCATTATTTGTCATCACCGAGATACGTCTCTATTGTGATCGACCGATTATTTGCAGCTCTTTGTTTTGAAAGTTCGACATTATTAAGATGATTGAAATAAAACTGTTTTTCTGCTTCGCTAGTCTTTGTCTGAATATAATAATTTGTACTGAAACCCGAGTGCGGTTATAAACGAAGTTGTTAATTTTATTTGAAAGTCAATGAGTTAGAAAATCGCACGGGGTGGATATAAATTGAGTTCGAACTTCGTCCGACACTTTGTTTCTTTTAATTTCTGAGAAATATCAAATTACAATATCAAATTTCCGGTATAAATTAGGTCCACAAACAGCGCTCATGAGTGACAGCAAGTTTGAGTTCGTATCAGAAATGTCATTTCAGTACAAACCTGTCAAATCGATACTTAATATTGTTCTCAACTTTGAGATCGCTTCATAGTTACGACCCTTAATGACATACTTGATATTTGAGAGATTACGGACGTTACATGATATATGTAGTAGATCATAGAAATAAGATGCTAGAGTTAGGTACTTACTATTTGTGACCTATTTAACAATTGTATTTTGCATTTTCTATTTATATTTACTCACGAATACAGCACGATTTAGCTCATCAAAGGATACCCATCGTGATCAGCTGGCATGTGACTTAGCTATGTTATTAACTATTTACTTCTTATCCTTTAATCAAAGTACACAATACCAAAGGCTCACAGATCCTACACAAATTTTATCTTCGGAAGTTTCACACGAATTATTACGTATATTGAAACGAATGTCTTCCATGCTGGACTGGGAGCGAGAGAAAAACAAAGAATATAACAGCTGCATTTCCTCCCGGGCATGCTGTAAAAACCAGCTAAGGGATCCGAGGGTTTCAGTATATTGCAATTTAGGTGATAGGCTGACAACCTGTCACTAAAGCAATATACCTACAAATCTATCTTAAATAACCCTCAAAACTTTGTCAGATGTGGCGGAACGACCTTTGTTTAGGTCGTTTACGCTCTGCCTATTAGGGATAAAGGCGTGACTATATGTATGTATGTATGTATTGTAACGAATACACCGTGCATTTTGTTTTTTCACTAAATCCTGCTGGGAATAAAACGAGCTAGAGAGTTCATGCGCCATAAACGGGTTATATTTTTCTATGTTTGTTTGCTAGAATATTCCACCGATCGTTTGCTATGATATAAGTTTGTTCGTTAGAGCAAATACCTGTAAAAAAGCGCCAATTCAACAACATTTTATTTACTCCTATACTCCAGCAATTTCATGCATACATGAATTAAGGACAAAAACAGTGACAAAAGTCTTCCGCAAACCTTGAACCTGAAGGTTATTCTCCAAATATACTCGACGAACAATAAAAAAGGTCGACTGTCATAATAGTAATATATCAGATATGTTGATCGGTTTATCGTCCGCATTCCGCGTGATTCCGCTTCGAGACTTCGCGAGGGGTAGCGGGGGGAATGGTCGACAGTCATTTGTTCGCTGTTGTCCTTGACATTCCACGTTGAGGAAGCGGAACCGGCGCCTCGACGATAATAGCCCATAGAGATTCACTATTGCTGATTCAAATGGGGTGAAAAAAGTTCTTGACTATTCGGCCGTAGCTGCTCTACGCCGTAGCTTACCGCTACGATTCGTTATTGCGTAGACCGCAGCTCTCAGCGTAATTATTGAAATAATTTTATTACTAACGCAAGCTGAAATTAATTGAAAGTTTTTTTATGATAAAGTAAATTATGCTTTGAACCTAGAACTCTAACCAATTTCGTAATTTTCCACACTCATAAACCTTTGGCTGTCCACTCCCTGAATATAGTGTAAGAACCGTAACAGCATAGCATGTGTGTAATGCACTTAGCTTCATTAGCATAAAGTGTTGGGCAAATTACCTCACCTGAACGACCCGTTTGTTCATTTGTTTATATTCTTCTCTCTCGACCACTTAAATATTGCTAACTGAGAATAGTTCTCTAATGCAGAGGTGAAGCGCTTGTTAACATAAATATATCAATTGTAGTTTTTATCTTTTAGTTGGTTTTAGCGTTAAAGTATAATGTCATTTAATACTAAAAAAATGTGATTCAATATTAATTCAATAAATTGATTTTACGAGTAAATAATCGCTAGACACTTATCCGTCCAACCCATCGGGAAGTTTTCGATGAATCTATATTGAATCATCAGCTCGTCACCCGGCGACTGCATTATTCCCGCTCACGACCTGGCGGGGTGCGGGGGGTGCGGGGGCGGGGGAGGGGGTGATTTATCCCTCGTTAATCTGGTGACAGGACACGGTACGTGACTGCATCAGCTGATAGCTGCCCGCACTGGACAGCGCTGATTTGCAGCCAATCGTAATTCAAATTATTCTCTTGTGGAGTATCTAGAGTCTAAGATTATTTGCAAACATAGGTAAGTGTTTGTTTAATTATATTTCACCTTTTTAAAATCTGGGCTTATTCGAATCAAAACCTTCATACCATACAAAAAGATTGCCTGGCTTTTATAGCTTTTATTTGCCTGTCGAATTAAAATAATAATTTAAAATAGGTTTTTGAATAAGAGAACATCATTTCTTTTATTAAATCACTTTAACGTTGAACTACGAATTTACTTATAGCCTTCTTAAGGATTCAAGCACCAGTTCAACAAAAGTGTAGATATTAAGTCTACTTGAGTCCTGTGGAGAATATTGTGTACCGGAGTACGTTAATTCTTGGAATCTCAAATTTTATGAGCTTGAATTATATACAAGTAACTAACAACTTAGTGACTGAACAATTTGGGTTTAATGAGGTCTAACTCGCAACTTGTGTAACTTTCCGAATGCCTTTCAGGTTTAATTTCGCTCCGTTGATTATGTTTTATTCATTAGTCTGATAAAAGTTGACGACTTTTTGTTGTAGACTTATTTTGCAACAACTTAAATCTTGAAGATTTTATTTTTAAAATCACAATACTCTTTTAACAGTAGGGTTTTCTACAAGGCGGCTTTGGAAAAAAATACCTTATGCCTAATGTCACATTTTGCTTTCGTTCCTTGTATCCCAAACTACCATAATAATATAACTGCGTGATTAAAAAGCAGAAACGTTAGTTGTGATATGTGGAATTGTGAATGTTGACGAGTTAGTCGTATTAACGGCACAAGTGAGGCGTATGTCACAATTCGCTAAGTGAGAAACATTCAGTGAGGTCAGGTGGGGATTTTTGTCTAGCTACGATGTGGACTGTGTTTGCGGTGCAATACAAACCAGGGCACTCTTAACATCGTGCCCAGCGTGACCCAACACTTGCACGCCAGCGGATTTAATGGACGGTAGACAATCCGCAATACAAATGGCTGAACTCTGGGCTGTTACGATGTAATTTCTTTGATGATGCAAAAATAAAGCCTTATTGCTATTGGCAACAACATAGCACATTGTTTTCCAGAAGACGATAGTTCTCTATGTTTGGTGTTAAATTAGTATTGTTAGCGTGTAGAATGTTCAAATAAAGGCACGCACGTTGATGTCTCTTATATCAAAGTAATGAGGTATATTAATTTTATTTGTTAACGAAATAAACTTTATTTATCTTCACGAAAATAAGAATTATAAAAGTTACCAAACCTCTGTAAAATGATTATAGAAATCAGAAATAAATTCTACGTCAATTTCATTAGATCAATTTTAATTTACTTACTTAAAACTGTAGCATTGTAATGATAAGTAGTTAGCAATCTCAAACTTTTTATTTCGCAATTACACATCACATATTAGCACATACTAAGCGTGGATTCTTTCCCACTGAAGAAGAGTTTCTTTACTACCAGCGTACATCTTCCTCCTTCAATATCACGCAGCTCCCAAGAGGTCGCAGGCGCGCTGTAAGCTCGGCACCGGCAGGTCCCGCGCCGTGTCTTCACACACCAACTTCTAAACAGCCTTACGAGTTTTAAACTTCAAAGAAAGATTCCAGTGCTTGTCCGGAGCTGTGTGTCTCTCCGTCACCCTCACCTCAGCTGACACTCGCTCTCGTCTCCAAAGTTTCAAACTTATTCCACAATCTCAGCTTTCTCCACAATAAGACCGTTTCATCTTCGTCAAATTCAATTGAAACATTCGAACTTTCGTTTGTGATCTCGTTCATTAGGTTAACTTGCTAAATTATTATGAAATCTAACTTTAATTATTGAATTTGTGTCAACTTTATACTTTTGTTGTTGTAACAAGGCGCTGGAAACTATGAATTAAATTTTCAGTCTTTTGTCTTCTAATTAAGCTGGTTGAAGTCAGCATTTGCAAAGTCATTTCAAAGTTCTACTAAAACAAGTGTCTTGGTTTTCAGCTGGTTATTTGTTTATTTGAGTCTGCGTGTTGAAAATGCATCCTAAACTTTGTTTATTGCATCTCGAAGTGCCTCGCCGCTCCAAGACTGTTACTTTGTTTTGTAATGTTTAGATTTCGGATACGATAGTTCAGTGTTTAGTTCGTACTTGAAACTTTGTAATGGATTCTATCTTTAGCAAACTAGTTAGTTACCTGTAGAAATATGGTAAGAATCAGCACAAGTCAAAACGAGATATTTGACATAGTGTACACGAGATGTCCTGGAATAAAACAAAGGGTAAAAGTATTGTTTTATTCCCACACGAGAAATTCAATTGCGCCGCAGGTGAAACTTATTTTATTACCTACATATTTAAAAAAAAAAACATCAAGCGAGGCTGCTTATAAACTTTAATACAATAATTGAAGTATTGTTACACGATCTGGTCGTTAGCGGAACTACGGACTGCTTTGTCGTCGACCCAAGCTTGTTAGGATGCTGTTCAATCATTATGTTATTTCTTTGGTTAATATTTTCCCCTTCTTTTGCCCGACAAGTAATACTTCTTAAAAATAAAGTGACTTACAAGTGATATCAAATTTATAAAAGAAATTGTAAAAAAAGACTACCCGTCAGTTTATATTTTTGCGATGACCAATTTCAATAAACGAGAGTAATTTCAGTTGGTGTAATTAACTTTACACGACACCTAACGCCCAATTTCCCTTACAACGCAAACTTTCCCTAGAAATAGACTGCGTAGGACGTAATAGTTAGCATAGTTTACACGCTCGGATCAAACTGACATCAAACAGTGAAGGGATATTGATGAACCGACCGACGGCGTGACGAAGGTCTGTGTCTTCCTCCCCCTCGAGCCTTCACCTCTTCTTCACCCCCGCGAGCTCTGCATGCAGCTGAGAGCCGATCATTGCGCATTCACAGCACTTGTCTGCTAGTTGGGGTTATCCTCGGACTACCTTTCGATCTTTGACAGATAGACCACTCGTTTTTGCTACTGACTTGTAGGTATGCGAGCAAGCCTTTATCCCTAGTGGGGTAGGCAGAGCGTAAACGACCTAAACAAAGGTCGTTCCGCCACATCTGACACAGATTTGAAGGTTATTTAAGATAGATTTGTAGGTATATTGCTGTAGCGACAGGGTGTCAGCCCATCGCCTAAATTACAGTGTACTGAAACCCTCGGATCCGGGAGGAAATGCAGCTAGCACATTCTATGTTTTTCTCTGACTCCCAGGTCAAGCTGGTAGGTATGCAGTGAGTAAATATTTTACTGAAATTCCACGATCAACATTCGTGACATTCTGCTTTGCGATCTGTTTTGCTCAAACACCAGCCAAGGAAACAAACAATACAAGATTGATTCCCGAAAAGGACAGCTAAGTATCGAGTTACGAAAACAGAATAAAAAGGAAATTGTAGCGTCCAATAATAGACATCGGTTCTAAGAGGATTTTTGAGGACTTTTTTTAGAACTCGTACCATATCCCTCAGTTTCAGTTTCTTTGTGTTTATTCAAATAAATTTTATTCATGAAATTCTGTTCTATGACTTGAAGCAAAAGATAAGAATATCAACACGAAAACTTGGAAGGCGAAAGTTTACCTGCGACATAAATTCAGGACTTTGACTCGAGAATTTTAAGCCCGTGGAAACGAAAGACGGGCTGGTAGTTATCAGCTATATATAACTTTTAACAAATATAGTACCTACCTAAGTATTTTACTGTGTACCAATTTCTTAAATAATAACGTTCCTCCTACCGATTTTCGGTGATAGCAGCCAATCTCCCAGAGATCAGATAACTGCGCAGAACAAGTTTTTAGTGCCCAAGTGTTTGCGCTACACACAGGTGCACTCTCTATTCCTACAATAAGAATTCAGATGGGACAGATTAACTGACATGACCAGAGAGAAATCAGGCGCAGGACCGACTATTTACATGCCCATCCGACAGCATGGATCATCTTACTTTTCAGACTATCAGGTGATCAGCCTGCAATGTCCTAACCAAAGAAAACAACACAAAGTCATTAAACCCCGACAGAAAACAAACCTGTGACCCCCGGGTCGAGAGCCTATGGCACGGACCGCTAGACCACGGGGGTAGTTAGTTTTCTAAAATAATAATAATCTTAGAAACTGAATCACAAAGGTGAGTCTGTTACGTGTTATTTTTAAAAATTAAAGTGTTCTTGGTAAATTGAAAATATCAATAAAATGATTCCCAGAAATCTCCGTAGCCTGGTTGTGTTCACTAGTTGTTAGCCAATAGGCGATTGTCACACGTCGGCAGTAATTAGCCCGACTACGACTATATCGCACAGCCTGTGCTACGTTTAAAGCTCACAATTATATACCGGATGTCAAGTGGAAAGATGTGGTCTCTGCCTACCCCTCCGGGAAAGAGGCGTGATTATATGTATGTATGTATGTATGTCAGGAACAGCGTCCCGCAAACTGATAGGGGTTTCTCAGTCAACGAGACTGAATAACTATCAATAGGATTTTTTTTCTAGGAGCGTGTTTTTTTTCCATACAAATTGTCTGATCACAGTGGTAATTTTGTATGAGATGAGCAATTTTATTTTTCATGTCCTGAAATATTTTTTCGGTAAAAGTTGTCCAGTTTGTTTGACTGAACAACCCCTATCAGTTTGCGGGACGCTGTCCCTTACACCCTGTATACGTTATCGCACCTGGTATGTGCCGGAGGTAATTAGTGGTCAGTTAATGTCTCCTCTATTACTGGTCATATCCTGTATTCTGATTATTAGCGACTGAAATGTTATATCGATAGCGAAACGACATACGGAGTTTTAGGGACAGCATCCCGCAAACTGATAGGGGTTGCTCAGTCAACGATACTGAACAACTTGCACCAAGAAACTCTTTCAGGAAGTGAAAATTAAAATTGGCTTTTCCACACAAAATATCCATCTGAATCAGACAATTTGTATGGAAAAGCCATGTCTTTTTCACTTCCTGAAAGAATTCCCTGGTAAAAGATGTTCAGTGTCGTTGACTGAGCAACCCCTATCAATTTGTGGGAAGCTGTCCCTTACACCCCGTATGATATTACTATACATACAGTCACAATTACTAAAAAAAATGAACCGTATTGTATAGTGACGAGTAAAATTTTCACAATAAAGGTTTCTTACATAAGGAACAAAGTAAATGCTTTGTGCATATTTTACAAAATAATCTCCTCTCCCATTAGCGAAGTTAAATTCAATCAAACCGCAACCGCAGTGATTAATCACTCCAGTGTGAATCTTATAAACGCTCTCGATCCGTTCAGTACACAGTTTAATCTACGGTTCAATTGACAGACTGGAGTATAGATTTTACCACCCTGGTCAGTAGATTCATTTCTAATATAATTGTGAGTAGGAAGGTACAAAAGGTGGTTTGTATGAAAAGATGTAACTAGTAACTATACGTCTTTTTTTACGTCGAAAATAAAAGGTTTTGACCATTACATTCCGAATCAAAGCTCATAAGCTTGACGGATTTCTGCCATTTTAATGAAACCGTTATAGTTAATAGCTACGTTTGATAAAAAATAGGTCTGCCCCGGTTTGCCAGTGGCGGAGGGAGAGGGGAAGAAAGAAATTTCGGTCATTATGTTTGCGATCCGCCGAATGAAGGATCGCATAAACACGCTCCGAAGACCTATTAAATGAAAATTTTGTTTATATGGCAGTAATAACGGAAAATATTTGTTTTTTTGCCCGGGGAGACACGGGGAGGCTTTTAAACAGTGGGAATAAAAAATGTTACATCGACGTAGACACGACACGACGCGGTTTTTTGTAATGATTTTTTAACATATGGTATGTAAGTTTATTCATCTTGTCATTAGCTTTATATTCTATTGTTCACATATTAGGGACTGTATTTTCTTAATACGGGGAATCTAATGTCAAGTAAACGTATGACTTTACGTAGGTTATGATTTTATGAAGGAATGTAATAATGATCAGCAACCCATATCCTTCCTTCCTTTGTTTTGCTTCTACATGAGATGAAATCAATTTCCTGTATGTTTTTCTTCCATGACAGTCATTTCCTGAACAGTTTTCTATTTTACCTAGAATAACATCTCAAGGAAAGTCCTTGAAAATCATGCTTCGCTCATAAAACTGCACGTTTATAAGTGCTTAAACAAAGTGGTTTGAAAAAGCAGCGTGTGGCTTTAAAGTGGTTGTTAAAGGTGCAATAAAATGGATGGAGCACGAGTTTGAAGTTATAACGAGGGAAGAACAGTGATCGCCTCTGACACTCCGACACCGGTCGCCCCCCCCTATGCTGGCTGGCGGTGAGCTTATGCTATACCGTTCTATCTGTTTCTATAAACGTAATTAACTGTCCAAAATTTAAATTAGTTAGTAGTAATCTTAATATGTTTTGGAAACAAAATCTATTCCATGCTGGCTTGGGAGCGAGAGAAAACCATAGGATCCGAGGATATCACTACTTCGTAATTTTGGCGATGGGCTGACAACATGTCATTATAAGATACCTAAAAATCTATCTTAAATAACCCTCAACACTTTGTCAGACGTGGCGGAACGAATGTACGTATTCTAAATGACTGAATTCAGATTGAATTACTGCGCTTAATTTAAAATACATACGTATTTACCTAAACCGCGAGGTTCAACCTGTGGGTTCAACTCAACACTCAACTAAACTATTTTGTGGTTTTGTGTGATCCCTCCACAGATTGAACCAGAGAAAAGTAAATACATTTAGATTTTTTGTAGCTTAGCATATTGATTGAAAGTTAAACTCAAAGCTCACCGAACGGAATAGCAGATGGATAGTTATCGAATCCGTTTGCATACAAACTAAATGAGCGAAACCGCATTAGAGTTATAGAATAGAATAAAGAAAAGCTTCAGTGAAACAATTAATCTGTTTATGCTTAACATACATATTATCACGCCTATATCCCTAATGGGGTAGGCCGAGCGTAAACGACCTAAACAAAGGTCGTACCGCAACGTCTGACAAAGTTTTGAGGGTCATTGCAGATAGATATTGCTGTAGTGACAGGTTGTCAGCCCATTGCCTAAATTGCAATATATGGAAACCCTCGGATCCATTATTGGTTTTTACAGCATGCCCGGGAGGAAATGCAGCTGGCACATTCTTTGTTTTTCTTTCCAGTCCAGCATAGAAAGAGGAGGCCTATGCCCTGCAGTGGGTAGACAAAGGGCTGAAATGATGATGATGATGATGGAAGAATTTCATAAACATCGTAACTAGCTGATGAAGATGATATCCATCTTCATCACATCTTACTCTACAAACTAGTTGTACTCAGCAACAGCAGCAGCCTGTAGCAACAGAATGCAGCAAGGGAATGCAGCAACAGAATGCAGCAACAGAATGCAGCAACAGAATGCAGCAACAGAATGCAGCATCAGCCTGCAGCAACAGCGTGCAGCAACGGAATGCAGCAACAGCCTGCAGCAACGGAATGCAGCAACCGCCTGCAGCAACGGAATGCAGCAACAGCGTGCAGCAACGGAATGCAGCAACGGAATGCAGCAACGGAATGCAGCAACGGAATGCAGCAACGGAATGCAGCAACAGCCTGCAGCAACAGCCTGCAGCAACGGAATGCAGCAACAGAATGCAGCAACAGCGTGCAGCAACGGAATGCAGCAACAGCCTGCAGCAACGGAATGCAGCAACAGAATGCAGCAACGGAATGCAACAACAGAATGCAGCATCAGTCTGCAGCAACAGAATGCAGCAACAGCGTGCAGCAACGGAATGCAGCAAAAGTCTGCGACAACGTAATGCAGCAACAGAATGCAGCATCAGCCTGCAGCAACAGCCTGCAGCAACGGAATGCAGCAACAGCCTGCAGCAACGGAATGCAGCAACAGCCTGCAGCAACGGAATGCAGCAACAGCCTGCAGCAACGGAATGCAGCAACCGCCTGCAGCAACGGAATGCAGCAACAGCGTGCAGCAACGGAATGCAGCAACGGAATGCAGCAACGGAATGCAGCAACGGAATGCAGCAACGGAATGCAGCAACGGAATGCAGCAACGGAATGCAGCAACAGCGTGCAGCAACGGAATGCAGCAACAGCCTGCAGCAACGGAATGCAGCAACAGAATGCAGCAACGGAATGCAACAACAGAATGCAGCATCAGTCTGCAGCAACAGAATGCAGCAACAGCGTGCAGCAACGGAATGCAGCAAAAGTCTGCGACAACGTAATGCAGCAACGGAATGCAGCAACGGAATGCAGCAACGGAATGCAGCAACGGAATGCAGCAACGGAATGCAGCAACAGCCTGCAGCAACAGCCTGCAGCAACGGAATGCAGCAACAGAATGCAGCAACAGCGTGCAGCAACGGAATGCAGCAACAGCCTGCAGCAACGGAATGCAGCAACAGAATGCAGCAACGGAATGCAACAACAGAATGCAGCATCAGTCTGCAGCAATAGAATGCAGCAACAGCGTGCAGCAACGGAATGCAGCAAAAGTCTGCGACAACGTAATGCAGCAACAGAATGCAGCATCAGCCTGCAGCAACAGCCTGCAGCAACGGAATGCAGCAACAGCCTGCAGCAACGGAATGCAGCAACAGCCTGCAGCAACGGAATGCAGCAACAGCCTGCAGCAACGGAATGCAGCAACAGCGTGCAGCAACGGAATGCAGCAACGGAATGTAGCAACGGAATGCAGCAACGGAATGCAGCAACGGAATGCAGCAACAGCCTGCAGCAACGGAATGCAGCAACAGAATGCAGCAACAGCGTGCAGCAACGGAATGCAGCAACAGCCTGCAGCAACGGAATGCAGCAACAGAATGCAGCAACGGAATGCAACAACAGAATGCAGCATCAGTCTGCAGCAACAGAATGCAGCAACAGCGTGCAGCAACGGAATGCAGCAAAAGTCTGCGACAACGTAATGCAGCAACAGAATGCAGCATCAGCCTGCAGCAACACCCTGCAGCAACGGAATGCAGCAACAGCCTGCAGCAACGGAATGCAGCAACAGCCTGCAGCAACGGAATGCAGCAACAGCCTGCAGCAACGGAATGCAGCAACAGCCTGCAGCAACGGAATGCCTGCAGCAGACATTACTCGGTACCTACGAAATCAGGTAAATATTGTTAATTTCCTACCTAATTAGCATCTTTATTATCGACAACAATTTCATTTCTAATTAAACATATGTTTAGATTCTGGATCCTATCTGCATTTCTTAACTGTTCACAAAAAAAGTAATAAAATAGACAAGAAACACAATCTAGGTTGTTCATACATGCTTTTACTATTTAAATTATCTTAAGGGACCTTTCCTCGAGCTGTGGCGCCGT
This sequence comes from Scrobipalpa costella, assembly GCA_949820665.1. Lineage (NCBI taxonomy): Eukaryota > Metazoa > Arthropoda > Insecta > Lepidoptera > Gelechiidae > Scrobipalpa > Scrobipalpa costella. Next base: position 286,524 of record OX463306.1, read on the forward strand.
CAAAATTATAACTCGCCAACTAAAGTCATTTTCAAAACTTTCCTCTGTCACTTCTTTAGATTTAGACCTAAGTCTAAACAATTTAGGAGCAAATAGTGCCCTGAGATAACTATCAAACTTTCCGCCAAAAGTTGCCGTTTTAGCAATAATTTCAATAGTAACGCCCGGTAAAATTTGATCCACAATTCATTACTTCCAAAAAATCCTTAGGTCTAGATCTAAGGAAGTGACAGAGAAAAGTTTTGAAAATGACGAGGCCTCTTAAATTCACCTCGCATAACATAATTGTTCGTGTAACGTTAAACCCGCTGGAACACAAAGCTCATTATAAAGTAACGAGGTGTAATTTAAGAGAAGCCATTCACCAAAACGTCTCATTTTGTGCTACGATATGAATTTGTAAGCCAAAATTCCGTGGAAACTGCCTTATTAAAAGGTATTTAAATTTTTAAACTGTCATGAATTATTATAGAACCACAACGTTACACTGCTAAATGTTACAGACCTTCCTGCACGCCTTATATGCCTAATAAAAAAATTACAACACATCGGGCTATAATCTGAATAATTTTTTCCATGTAAATTACACAATAAATTTCTACCTTCTTCCTTCTGGGAGAGATAGAAAAACATAGAATGTTCCAGCTGCCCTTCCTCCCGGGCATGCTGTAGAAGTCACCAAAAGGGATTCGAGGGTTACAGTATATTGTAATTTAGGCGATGAGCTGACCACCTGTCACTACAGCAATACACACTACAATCGAAAATGTTCCTCAATTTTTATCAGACGAGGCTAAAGTGCCTTTCACGAGGTGTTTTACGCTCTGCCTACACGTAAGGGATAAAGGGGTGATTTTATGAATGTACGATGGTGTAGTGGATAGGGCCGCTGCCTCCTGAGCGGGTCGTGCTTTGAATCCCACCACGTACCAATGTGTTTTTCGATTTTCGAATTTCATATGTACGTTTATGCGGCGCTTTCTTCCTTCCTTCGGAAAGCACGTTAAGCCGTTGGTCCCGGTTAATATCGCTTAATACCGTAGATATTAGTAGTACCGTAGATTTTCTTCCATGCTGGCCTGGGAGCCACAGAAAAACATTGAATGTGTCAGCTGCATTTCCTCCCTCGCATGCTGTAAAAACCAGCTAAGGGATCCGAGAGTTTTAGTATATTGTAATTTAGGCGATGGGCTGACAACCTGTCACTACAGCAATATACCTACAAATCTATCATAAATGACCCTCAAGACTTTGTCAGACGTGGCGGAACGACCTTCGTTTAGATAGTTTACGCTCTGCCTACCCCATTAGGGAAAAGGGCGTGATTATATGTATGTATGTATATTAGTCGTTAAGCCATATCAGAGGCCAGTGCTAAGCATTGGCGGCTTGAAAACTCTGACCTAATCTAGGATTGGGTCTGGTTTCCCTTCTGGGTTGCGGAGGTCAGATGGCAGTCGCTCTGTGTAAAAACCAGTACCCTCGTTCAATCCCCTAGATTAGGTAGCCGATCCCGTAAGATACGGGATAAGGCTAGTGAGATGGGACATGGATGTATGTAAAGTACACAATACGTAAAATCTATCAAGATAGTCCTTTATTAAAATGCAGACATTTACTTACATAAGGGGACCAGTGAACCTTAAAAAAAGGTAGTTTCTTACTTGCCTACTGTAAAGGTATGACAGTTTTATCGTAAGGAAGTGTACAAAGTCTTTACGACATAAGAATCATAGATGAATATGGGCTATTTTTAACAACAGCTAAAGAGTGGAAGTCATTACCTGCGTCTGTGTTTCCGAATGCATACAACCCCCAACACTTCAAAGTTAGAGTGAACAGGCATCTTCTGGGTGAGCTCGTTTCATCGTTGACTCCGTCTAAGTCGCTCCAGACCTAATCAGATCGCTCAGAGCAAACACATTCGTATTTAATAAAAATCAGCTGTACCTACACTACCTACCTTAAAAAAAATCTCATGCAGCCGCAGGTCAAATCGCGGGTATCGATAAAGCTTGTAAAATAAACGTGAACGAAAAAGCTACTTTTAGTTTAGCTTAGTAACAAAAATACAAATTCAGATATGAAATGGAAACTAAAAATTCACTTAATGAATTATTCTCGTCACGGAAGTACAAATCCCGGTTTGCAGAACAAACAAATATGATCGCTAGGGATCAATCATAGCAACACAGTGCAGGATGGCGAATAATCGCACTCGGAATTGAAATGTTACACTTTGAAACGTTTTTAAATGGTGTGTCAAATCATTCATTTCTTCCGTGCTGGCCTGGGAGCGAGAAAAAACATAGAATGTGCCGGCTACTTTCCTCCCGGGCATGCTGTAAAAACCAGCTAAGGGATCCGAGATTTTCAGTTTATTGTAATTTAGGCGATGGGCTGCCAACCTGTCACTACAGCAATAACAAAGAATATATGACTATCAAATGACTATCAAAACTTTGTCAGACGTGGCGTATCGACTTTAGCTGGTCTAGTCTTTTACGCTCTTCCTACCCCATTAGGGATAAATGCGTGATGATTATGTGTATGTATTTATGTATGTCAAATCATTCATAACCATACAAATGGCGTTTATCCAGTAGGTGGCACGATACTGTGGAAGTTTCTAGTGATTGTATTTCTTGGTATTTGTTTAGACTCCATCTTCATAAGGTACAACTCTAACTAGAGTGCGTGCGGAAAGAGAATACTCCTAGAATTTGAGGGCACACATTTTTTATTTATTTAACCCTCAGTTTGTCAGGTAGGATTTTGAGCCTAGTTCTTCAACATTAACCTTCTATATAAAATTTTGGGGGTGTATGGTTAAAGACCTGGGCAGAAACCCCACGCGGCCAACCAAGGGTTAAATAATACATATGCGCGACATCCAATTCTATTACTTAGAATTTCCTGGATATTTTGGAAATCAGCTAATCTGTATGCCAGTGCGGGTAGTTTGTTAGTGCTTTGATCAGCTGCTGGCTGCTGGAGTCTAAATACAGATCTTCATTGGAGTAACCTGAGCTGTGAAATTGCTTTAAGATAACCAATCAACTCCCTCGACGTGTCATGTCTTGTAAGCGTGTGTCTGAATAGTATGATACATACATATAATCACGCCTTTATCCCTAATGGGGTAGACAGAGCGTAAACAACCTAAACAAAGGTCGTTCCGCCACGTCTGACATAGTTTTGAGGGTTATTTAAGATAGAATTCTAGGTATATTGCTGTAGTGACAGGTTGTCAGCCTGTCGCCTAAATTGCAATATACAGAAACCCTCGGATCCCTTAGCTGGTTTTTACAGCATGCCCGGGAGGAAATGCAGCTGGCACATTCTATGTTTTTCTTTCGCTTCCAGACCAGCATGGAAGCAATATAGTAGTATGATACACGTGTATAAAATGTAACTCGTGGCACAGAATTATCAAGTCAATATAATTTTTGTGATATGGATTGCTTTCAACTCTTATCTAGGTAATATGTGACTTAGGGCAGCAACACACAGGCGTCACTTACTGCGCGCAAGGTTCTCAAAGTACCAGATGGATGAAATAGCAGATGGATAGATTTCAAATCCGTTTGCATACAAACTACCTGAGCGAAACCGCAAAATAAAGAGTAAAAAAGTTATCACTACATACGAGTAGTATAAAACAAAGTCGCTTTCTCTGTCCCTATATCCCTATGTATGCATAAATCTTTTAAACTACGCAACATTTTACTTTAATGGATAGAGTGATTCAAGAGGAAGGTAGAATACATGCATAATATAGTAGAGAAACACTGGTAATTTTCGTGCGAAGCCGGGGTGGGTCGCTAGTTACTAATAAAGAAAAGGTTCAGTGGAACGATTAAACTGTTTATGCTTAACATACATATTATCTCGCCTTTATCTCTAATGGGGTAGGCAGAGCATATACGACCTAAACGAAGGTCGTTCCGCAACGTCTGACAAAATTTTTGGGTTATTTCAGTAAATTTGTAGGTATTGCTGCTATGTATATATTGCTGTAGTGACAATATGTTGTCAGCCTATTGCCTAAATTGTAATATATGGAAACCCTCGGATCCCTTATTGGTTTTTGCAGCATGCCGGGGAGGAAATGCAGCTGGCACATTCTTTGTTTTTCTTTCCGGTCTGAAAATCATGGAAAGAGGAGGCCTATGCCCTGCAGTGGGTAGACAAAGGGCTGAAATGATGATGATGATGGAAGTATTTCGTAAACATCTTTTAGAATTTATTCAAAATCAAGTAATGATTCCATTTTCACCCATACTGCGTCCTCGTAACTAGCTGATGATGATGTCCATCTGCATCAATCTTACTCTACAAACTAGTTGTACTCGTAGCAACAGCCTGCAGCAACAGTCTGCAGCAACAGAATGCAGCAACAGAATGCAGCAACAGAATGCAGCAACAGAATGCAGCAACAGAATGCAGCAACAGCGTTCAGCAACGGAATGCAGCAACAGCGTTCAGCAACGGAATGCAGCAACAGCGTGCAGCAACAGAATGCAGCAACAGAATGCAGCAACAGAATGCAGCAACAGAATGCAGCAACAGAATGCAGCAACAGAATGCAGCAACAGAATGCAGCAACAGAATGCAGCAACAGCGTTCAGCAACAGAATGCAGCAACAGCGTGCAGCAACAGAATGCAGGAACGGAATGCAGCAACAGTCTGCAGCAACAGAATGCAGCAACAGAATGCAGCAACAGAATGCAGCAACAGCGTTCAGCAACGGAATGCAGCAACAGCGTGCAGCAACAGAATGCAGCAACGGAATGCAGCAACAGAATGCAGCAACGGAATGCAGCAACAGCGTGCAGCGACGGAATGCAGCAACAGCGTGCAGCAACGGAATGCAGCAACAGCGTGCAGCAACGGAATGCAGCAACGGCCTGCAGCAACAGAATGCAGCAACAGCGTGCAGCAACCGAATGCAGCAACAGCATGCAGCAACAGAATGCAGCAACGGAATGCAGCAACAGAATGCAGCAACAGAATGCAGCAACAGAATGCAGCAACAGAATGCAGCAACAGAATGCAGCAACAGAATGCAGCAACAGAATGCAGCAACAGAATGCAGCAACAGAATGCAGCAACAGAATGCAGCAACAGCGTTCAGCAACGGAATGCAGCAACAGCGTGCAGCAACAGAATGAAGCAACGGAATGCAGCAACAGAATGCAGCAACAGAATGCAGCAACAGCGTGCAGCAATGGAATGCAGCAACAGAATGCAGCAACAGAATGCAGCAACAGAATGCAGCAACAGAATGCAGCAACGGCCTGCAGCAACAGAATGCAGCAACAGAATGCTGCAACAGAATGCAGCAACAGAATGCAGCAACGGCCTGCAGCAACAGAATGCAGCAACAGAATGCAGCAACAGAATCTAGCAACAGCCTGCAGCAACGGAATGCAGCAACAGAATGCAGCAACAGAATGCAGAAACAGAATGCAGCAACGGCCTGCAGCAACAGAATGCAGCAACAGAATGCAGCAATAGAATGCAGCAACAGCCTGTAACAACGTAATGCAGTAACAGAATGCAGCAACAGCCTGCAGCAACAGAATGCAGCAACAGAATGCAGCAACGGAATGCAGCGACATAATGCAGCAACGGAATGCAGCAATGGAATGCAGCGACAGAATGCAGCGACAGCCTGCAGCAACGGAATACAGCAACGGAATGCAGCGACAAAATGCAGCAACAGCCTGCAGCAACAGAATGCAGCAACAGAATGCAGCAAAAGCCTGCGGCAACGGAATACAGCAACGGAATGCAGTAAAATCCTGCGGCAACGGATTGCAGAATAGTGGCCTGAGATCACTATCAAACTTTCCGCCAAAAGTGGCCGTTTTTAGCATTAATTACAATAGTAACGCCCGTTAAAATTTGATCCTCAATTCATTACTTCCAAAACATCCTTAGGTCTAGATCTAAGGAAGTGACAGAGAAAAGTTTTGAAAATGACGAGGCCTCTTAAATACACCTCGCATAACGTAATTGTTCGTGTAACGTTAAACCCGCTGGAACACAAAACTCATTATAAAGTAACGAGGAGTAATTTAAGAGAAGCCATTCACCAAAACGTCTCATTTTGTGCTACGATATGAATTTGTAAGCCAAAATTCCGCGGAAACTGCCTTATTAAGGTATTTAAATGTTGAAACTGTCATAAATTATTATAGAACCACAACGTTACACTGCTAAATGTTACATACCTTCCTACACGCCTTTTAATACTAATAAAAAGAAATTACAACACTGAATCATTTTGTCCATCTCCATCTTCCATACTGGACTGGGAGGAAAAGAATAACATAGAATGTTCCAGTTGCCCTTCCTCCCGGGCATGCTGTAGAAGTCAGTCAGTATTGTAATTTAGGCGATGGGCTGACAACCTGTCACTACAGCAATACACATTACAATCTAAAATTGCCCTCAATTTATGTCAGACGTGGCGAAAGCGCCTTTTAGGAGGCGTTTTACGCTCTGCCTACCCCGTAAGGGATAAAGGCGTGATTTTATGTATGTATGTATTTTGTCCATGTAAATTACACAAAAAATTTCTTCCATGCTGGACTGGGAGATATAGAAAACATAGAATGTTCCAGCTTCCCTTCCTCCCGGGCATGCTGTAGAAGTCAGCAAAAGGGATTCGAGTGTTACAGTGTATTGTAATTTAGGCGATGGGCTGGCAACCTGTCACTTCAGCAATACACACTACAATCTAAAATTTTACTCGATTTTTGTCAGATGTGGCGAAAGCGCCATTTACGAGGTGTTTTACGCTCTGCCTATCCCGTAAGGGATGAAGGCGTGATTTTATGTATGTATGTAAGTAAATTACACAATACGTAGAATCTATCAAGATAGTCCTTTGTTAAATTGGGGACATTTACTTACATAAGGGGACCAGTGAACCTTCTAGGAAGAAAATCCATTTACTATGTACAATGAAGGCAGTAGGCAGGCATACAAGGCAAATGACACGTGACGTCAAAGTGAGTGATCGTCGTTATAAGTCAAACATTCAACGCGACAAAAACTACCTTTAGGAGAGCTTTTATTTGCGTTCTAAATATGTTCGAGCTCGCGAATACATTTGTCATCCTCCTGACGTGGATGTCTGTCCTATCTTTTCCAATGTGAATGAAAATGCGTAAATAATATATGAAACGTGCTTCCCAATGGCTCATTAGTTTCGACAAAATATCCGAATAAAAGGAAAAAAGTCAGATATTTTTGTTGCTGATTTTGGAAAGCAGTCACGTCACGTTTCGCTGAATTGTATTCTTTTTATAACGATTTTGTTAAAAAATGTAGTTTCTTACTTGCCTACTGTAAAGGTATGACAGTTTTATCGTAAGGAAGTCTACAAAGTCATCACTACATAAGAATCGTAGATGAATATGGGCTATTTTTAACAACAGCTAAAGAGTAAGACTCGTTACTTGCGTCTGTGTTTACGAAGGCATACAACCCCCAACACTTCAAAGTGAACAGGCATCTTCTGGGTGAGGTAGCTTCATCATTGTCTCCGTCTAAGTCGTTCCCGACCTAATCAGATCGCTCAGAGCAAACCCATTTGTATTTTAAAAAATCAGCTGTACATACACTACCTACCTTAAAAAAAATCTCATGCAAATCTCAAATCGCGGGTATCGAAAAAGCTTGTAAAATAAACGTGAACGAAAAAGCTACTTTTATTTTAGCTTAGTAACAAAAATACAAATTCAAATATAAAATGGAAACTAAAAATTCACTTTATGATTTATTCTCGTCACGGAAGTACAATTCCAGATTTGCAGAACAAACAAATATGATCGCTAGGGATCAATCATAGCAACACAGTGCAGGATGGCGAATAATCCTACTCGGCATTGAAATGTTACACTTTTGTACGATACAATATCGTAACATTTAGCATCATCAGCTTTTTACGTGTGTCGACACACCTTTAGGTCAACACACGTCAGTACGCAATCATCAGTCCTCGCGCTTACTCATTATCAGTTTGTTAATTAATAATCAATTAAAATAAAAGTTATCAGTTATATCAGAATTATCATTTTAAGTTGTACAAACCGTACACTTTGAAATGTTTTTAAATGGTGTGTCTAATCATTCATTTCTTCCGTGCTGGCCTGGGAGCGAGAAAAAACATAGAATGTGCCGGCTACTTTCCTCCCGGGCATGCTGAAAAACCAGCTAAGAGATCCGAGAGTTTCAGTTTATTGTAATTTAGGCGATGGGCTGGCAACCTGTCACTACAGCAATTACCTACAAAGCTATCTTAAATAACTCTCAAAACTTTGTCAGCCGTGGCGTATCGACCTTGAGGTTTTTTACGCTCTGCCTACCCCATTAGGGATAAATGCGTAATTATATGTATGTATTTATGTATGTCAAATCATTCATAACCATACAAATGGCGTTTATCCACGAGGTGGCACGATACCGTGGAAGAGAAATACAATATCTGGAACATCTTTCCATTTGTTTCTAGTTTTTGTATTTGTTGGTATTTGTATAGACTCCATCTTCATGAGGTACAACTCTAACTAGAGTGTGTGCCGAAAGAGAACACTCCTACAATTATAGGGCACACATTTTTTATGCGATTGGCTGACAAACTGTCACGACAGCAATATACTCGTACCTACAAATCTGTCTGAAATAACCCTCATAACTTTGTCAGACGTAGCAGAACAACCTTTGTTTAGGTGTTCTACAGTCTGCCTACCCCATTAGGGATAAAGGCGTGATTACATGTATGTTTAAATTATTTTCTTCACGATACATTCCCGCCACATCATACCGTCGCTCGCCTCAATTTATTATTGCCATTTCTCAGTTATCTCCCTCTCTAGACAACTGCGGCTAATAATACCGCATTATTTGTCATCACCGAGATACGTCTCTATTGTGATCGACCGATTATTTGCAGCTCTTTGTTTTGAAAGTTCGACATTATTTAGATGATTGAAATAAAACTGTTTTTCTGCTTCGCTAGTCTTTGTCTGAATATAATAATTTGTACTGAAACCCGAGTGCGGTTATAAACGAAGTTGTTAATTTTATTTGAAAGTCAATGAGTTAGAAAATCGCACGGGGTGGATATAAATTGAGTTCGAACTTCGTCCGACACTTTGTTTCTTTGAATTTCTGAGAAATATCAAATTACAATATCAAATTTCCGGTATGAATTAGGGCCATAAACAGCGCTCATGAGTGACTGCAAGTTTGAGTTCGTATCAGAAATGTCATTTCAGTACAAACTGGCCTGTCAGATCCATACTTAATATTGCTCTAAACTTTGAGATCGCTTCATAGTTACGAGCCTTAATGATATACTTGATATTTGAGAGATTACGGACGTTACATGATATACCTATGTAGTAGATCATAGAAATAAGATGCTAGAGTTAGGTACTTACTATTTGTGACCTATTTAACAATTTTATTTTGCATTTTCTATTAATATTAACTTACGAATACAGCACGATTTAGCTCATCAAAGGATACCCATCGTGATCAGCTGGCATGTGACTTAGCTATGTTATTAACTATTTACTTCTTATCCTTTAATCAAAGTACACAATACCAAAGGCTCACAGATCCTACACAAATTTCATCTTCGGAAGTTTCACACGAATTATTACGTATATTGAAACGAATGTCTTCCATGCTGGACTGGGAGCGAGAGAGAAACAAAGAATTTACCAGCTGCATTTCCTCCCGGGCATGCTGTAAAAACCAGCTAAGGGATCCGAGGGTTTCAGTATATTGCAATTTAGGTGATAGGCTGACAACCTGTCACTACAGCAATATACCTACAAATCTATCTTAAATAACCCTCAAAACTTTGTCAGACGTGGCGGAACGACCTTTGTTTAGGTCGTTTACGCTCTGCCTACCCCATTAGGGATAAAAGCGTGACTATATGTATGTATGTATTGTAACGAATACACCGTGCATTTTGTTTTTTCACTAAATCCTGGGAATAAAACGAGCTAGAGAGTTCATGCGCCAAATAACGGGTTATATTTTTCAATGTTTATTTGCTAGAATATTCCACCGATCGTTTGCTATGATATTAGTTTGTTCGTTAGAGCAAATACCTGTAAAAAATCGCCAATTCAACAACATTTTATTTACTCCTATACTCCAGCAATTTCATGCATACATGAATTAAGGACAAAAACAGTGACAAAAGTCTTCCGCAAACCTTGAACCTGAAGGTTATTCTCCAAATATACGAACAATAAAAAAGGTCGACTGTCATAATAGTAATATATCAGATATGTTGATCGGTTTATCGTCCGCATTCCGCGTGATTCCGCTTCGAGACTTCGCGAGGGGTAGCGGGGGGAATGGTCGACAGTCATTTGTTCGCTGTTGTCCTTGACATTCCACTTGGAGGAAACGGAGCCGGCGCCTCGACGATAATAGCCCATAGAGATTTACTATTGCTGATTCAAATGGGGTGAAAAAAGTTCTTGACTATTCGGCCGTAGCTGATCTACGCCGTAGCATACCGCTACGATTATTTATTGCGTAGACCGTAGCTCTCAGCGTAATTATTGAAATGATTTTACTACTAACGCAAGCTGAAATTAATTGAAAGTTTTTTTATGTCAAAGTAAATTATTCCTAGAACTCTAACCAATTTCGTAATTTTCCACACTCATAAACCTCTGGTTGTCCACTCCCTGAATATAGTGTAAGAACCGTAACAGCATGGCATGTGTGTAATGCACTTAGCTTCATTAGCATAAAGTGTTGGGCAAATTACCTCACCTGAACGACCCGTTTGTTCAGTTGTTTATATTCTTCTCTCTCGACCACTTAAATATTGCTAACTGAGAATAGTTCTCTAATGCAGAGGTGAAGCGCTTGTTAACATAAATATATCAATTGTAGTTTTTATCTTTTAGTTGGTTTTAGCGTTAAAGTATAATGTCATTTAATACAAAAAAAAATATGTGATTCAATATTAATTATATTAATTCATTTTACGAGTAAATAATCGCTAGACACTTATCCGCCCAACCCATCGGGAAGTTTTCGATGAATCTATATTGAATCATCAGCTCGTCACCCGGCGACTGCATTATTCCCGCTCACGACCTGTGCGGGGTGCGGGGGGTACGGGGGGTGCGGGGGCGGGGGAGGGGGTGATTTATCCCTCGTTAATCTGGTGACAGGACACGGTACGTGACTGCATCAGCTGATAGCTGCCCGCACTGGACAGCGCTGATTTGCAGCCAATCGTAATTCAAATTATTCTCTTGTCGAGTATCTAGAGTCTAAGATTATTTGCAAACATAGGTAAGTGTTTGTTTTATTATATTTCACCTTTTTAAAATCTGGGCTTATTCGAATCAAAACCTACATACCATACAAAAAGTTTGCCTGGCTTTTATAGCTTTTATTTGCCTGTCGAATTAAAATAATAATTTAAAATAGGTTTTTGAATAAAAGAACATCATTTCTTTTATTAAATCACTTTTACGTTGAACTACGAATTTACTTATAGCCTTCTTAAGGATTCAAGCACCAGTTCAACAAAAGTGTAGATATTAAGTCTACTTGAGTCCTGTGGAGAATATTGTGTACCGGAGTACGTTAATTCTTGGAATCTCAAATTTTATGAGCTTGAATTATATACAAGTAACTAACAACTTAGTGACTGAACAATTTGGGTTTAATGAGGTCGAACTCGCAACTTGTGTAACTTTCCGAATGTCTTTCAGGTTTAATTTCGCTCCGTTGATTATGTTTTATTCATTAGTCTGATAAAAGTTGACGACTTTTTGTTGTAGACTTATTTTGCAACAACTTAAATCTTGAAGATTTTATTTTTAAAATCACAATACTCTTTTAACAGTAGGGTTTTCTACAAGGCGGCTTTGGAAAAAAAATACCTTATGCCTAATGTCACATTTTGCTTTCGTTCCTTGTATCCCAAACTACCATAATAATATAACTGCGTGATTAAAAAGCAGAAACGTTAGTTGTGATATGTGGAATTGTGAATGTTGACGTGTTAGTCGTATTAACGGCACAAGTGATGCGTATGTCACAATTCGCTAAGTGAGGAACATAATGGTCAGGTGGGGATTTTTGTCTAGCTACGATGTGGACTGTGTTTGCAGTGCAATACAAACCAGGGCACTCTTAACATCGTGCCCAGCGTGACCCAACACTTGCACGCCAGCGGATTTAATGGACGGTAGACAATCCGCAATACAAATGGCTGAACTCTGGGCTGTTACGATGTAATTTCTTCGATGATGCAAAAATAAAGCCTTATTGCTATTGGCAACATAGCACAGTGTTTCAGAATACGATAGTTCTCTATGTTTGGTGATAAATTAGTATTGTTAGCGTGTAGAATGTTCAAATAAAGGCACGCACGTTGATGTCTCTTATATCAAAGTAATGAGGTATATTAATTTTATTTGTTAACGAAATAAACTTTATTTATCTTCACGAAAATAAGAATTATAAAAGTTACCAAACCTCTGTAAAATTATTATAGAAATCAGAAATAATTTCTACGTCAATTTCATTAGATCAATTTTAATTTACTTATTTAAAATTGTAGCATTGTAATGATAAGTAGTTAGCAATCTCAAACTTTTTATTTCGCAATTACACATCACATATTAGCACATACTAAGCGTGGATTCTTTCCCACTGAAGAAGAGTTTCTTTACTACCAGCGTACATCTTCCTCCTTCAATATCACGCAGCTCCCAAGAGGTCGCAGGCGCGCTGTAAGCTCGGCACCGGCAGGTCCCGCGCCGTGTCTTCACACACCAACTTCTAAACAGCCTTACGAGTTTTAAACTTCAAAGTAAGATTCCAGTGCTTCCCCGGAGCTGTGTGTCTCTCCGTCACCCTCACCTCAGCTGACACTCGCTCTCGTCTCCAAAGTTTCAAACTTATTCCACAATCTCAGCTTTCTCCACAATAAGACCGTTTCAACTTCGTCAAATTCAATTGAAACATTTGAACTTTCGTTTGTGATCTCATTCATTACGTTAACTTGCTAAATTATTATGAAATCTAACTTTAATTATTGAATTTGTGTCAACTTTATACTTTTGTTGTTGTAACAAGGCGCTGGAAACTATGAATTAAATTTTCAGTCTTTAGTCTTCTAATTAAGCTGGTTGAAGTCAGCATTTGCAAAGTCATTTCAAAGTTCTACTAACACAAGTGTCTTGGTTTTCAGCTAGTTATTTATTTATTTGAGTCTGCGTGTTGAAACTGCATCCTAAACTTCGTTTATTGCATCTCCGAGTGACTCGCCGCTCCGAGACTGTTACTTTGTTTTGTAATGTTTAGATTTCGGATACGATAGTTCAGTGTTTAGTTCGTACTTAAAACTTTGTAATGGATTCTATCTTTAGCAAACTAGTTAGTTACCTGTCCGAATATAGTAAGAATGAATAAAATTAAATATTTAGCATAGTGTACATGATATGTCCTGGAATTAAACACAGGCTAAAAGTATTGTTTTATTCTCATACGAGAAATTCAATTTTGCCGTGGGTGAAACTTATTTTATTACCTACATATTTAAAAAAAAACATCAAACCAGGCTCCTTATAAACGTTAATACAATAATTGAAGAATTCTTACACGATCTGGTCGTTAGTGGAACTTCAAACTGCTTTGTCGTCGACCGAAGCTTGTTAGGACGCTGTTCAATCATTATGTTATTTATTTGGTTAATATTTTTCCCTTTTTTTGCCCGACAAGTAATACTTCTTAAAAAGAAATTGACTTACAAGTGATATCAAATTTATAAAAGAAATTGTAAAAAAAGTCTACCCGTCAGTTTATATTTTTGCAACTACCAATTTCAATAGACGAGAGTAATTTCAGTTGGTGTAATTAACTTTACACGACACCTAACGCCCAATTTCCCTTACAACGCAAACTTTCCTTAGAAATAGACTGCGTAGGACGTAATAGTTAGCATAGTTTACACGCTCGGATCAAACTGACATCAAACAGTGAAGGGATATTGATGAACCGACCGACGGCGTGACGAAGGTCTGTGTCTTCCTCCCCCTCGAGCCTTCACCTCTTCTTCACCCCCGCGAGCTCTGCATGCAGCTGAGAGCCGATCATTGCGCATTCACAGCACTTGTCTGCTAGTTGGGGTTATCCTCGGACTACCTTTCGATCTTTGACTGATGGACCACTCGTTTTTGCTACTGACTGGTAGGTATACAAACAAGCCTTTATCCCTTATGGGGTAGGCAGAGCGTAAACGACCTAAACAAAGGTCATTTCGCCACATTTGACACAGATTTGAAGGTTATTTAAGATAGATTTGTAGGTATATTATTGTAGCGACAGGGTGTCAGCCCATCGCCTAAATTACAGTGTACTGAAACCCTCGGATCCGGGAGGAAATGCAGCTAGCAAATTCTATGTTTTTCTCTGACTCCCAGGTCAAGCTGGTAGGTATACAGTGTGTTAATATTTTTTTGAAATTCCTCGATCAACATTCGTGACATTCTGCTTTGCGATCTGTTTTGCGCAAACACCAGCCAAGGAAACAAACAATACAAGATTGATTCCCGAAAAGGACAGCTAAGTTTCGAGTTACGAAAACGGAATAAAAAGGAAATTGTAGCGTCCAATAATAGACATCGGTTCTAAGAGGATTTTAAGACCATTCTGTGACTTTTTTTCAGAACTCTTACCATATCCCTCAGTTTCATTTTCTTTTGTGTTTATTCAAATAAATTTTATTCATGAAATTCTGTTCTATGACTTGAAGCAAAAGATAAGAATATCAACACGAAAACTTGGAAGGCGAAAGTTTACCTGCGACATAAATTCAGGACTTTGACTCGAGAATTTTAAGCCAGTGGAAACAAAAGACGGGCTGGTAGTTATCAGCTATATGTAACTTTTAACAAATATTGAGTATTTTACTGTGTACCAATTTCTAAAATAATAATGGTCCTTCCACCGATTTTCGGTGATAGCAGCCAATCTCCAAGAGATCAGATAACTGCGCAGAACAAGTTTTTAGTGCCCAAGTGTTTGCGCTACACACAGGTGCTCTCTCTATTCCTGCAATAAGAATTCAGATGGGACAGATTAACTGACACGACCAGAGAGAAATCAGGCGCAGGACCGACTATTTACATGCCTATCCGACAGCATGGATCATCTTACTTTTCAGACTATCAGGTGATCAGCCTGCAATGTCCTAACCAAAGAAGAAACAAAAACACAAAGTAATTGAACCCCGACAGGAAACGAACCTGTAACCCCCGGGTCGAGAGCCCATGGCTAGGACCGCTAGACCACGGAGGTAGTTAATTTTATAAAATAATAATAATCTTAGAAACTGAATCACAAAGGTGAGTCTGTTACGTGTTATTTTTAGAAATTAAAGTGTTCTTGGTAAATTGAAAATATCAATAAAATGATTCCCAGAAATCTCCGTAGCCTGGTTGTGTTCGCCCGATAGTCAATAGGCGGTTGTCACACGTCGGCAGTAATTAGCCCGACTACGACTATATCGCACAGCCTGTGCTACGTTTAAAGCTCACAATTATATACCGGGTGTCATGAACAGCATCCCGCAAACTGAAGGGGTTTCTCAGTTAACGAGACTGAACAACTATCAATTTTTTTTCTGGAAGCGTATTTTTTATTCCATACAAATTGTCTGATCAAAGTGGTAATTTTGTATGAGATGGGCAATTTTATATTTCATGTCCTGAAATATTTTTTCGGTGAAAGTTGTTCAGTTGCTTTGACTGAACAACACCTATCAGTTTGCGGGACGCTGTCCCTTACACCCTGTATACGTTATCGCACCTGGTATGTGCCGGAGGTAATTAGTGGTCAGTTAATGTCTCCTCTATTACTGGTCATATCCTGTATTCTGATTATTAGCGACTGAAATGTTATATCGATAGCGAAACGACATACGGAGTTTTAGGGACAGCATCCCGCAAACTGATAGGGGTTGCTCAGTCAACGATACTGAACAACTTGCACCAAGAAACTCTTTCAGGAAGTGAAAATATAAATTGGCTTTTCCACACAAAATACAGCATCCCGCAAACTGATAGGGGTTGCTCAGTCAACGATACTGAACAACTTGCACCAAGAAATTCTTTCAGGAAGTGAAAATTAAAATTGGCTTTTCCACACAAAATATCCATCGCAATCAGACAATTTGTATGGAAAAGCCATGTCTTTTTCACTTCCTAAAAGAATTCCCTGGTAATAGATGTTCAGTGCCTTTCGTATCGTTGACTGAGCAACCCCTATCAATTTGTGGGAATCTGTCCCTTACACCCGGTATGATATTACTATACATACAGTCACAATTACTAAAAAAAATTGAACCGTATTGTATAGTGACGAGTAAAATTTTCACAATAAAGGTTTCTTACATAAGGAACAAAGTAAATGCTTTGTGCATATTTTACAAAATAATCTCCTCTCCCATTAGCGAAGTTAAATTCAATCAAACCGCAACCGCAGTGATTAATCACTCCAGCGTGAAGCTTATAAACGCTCTCGATCCGTTCAGTACACAGTTTAATCTACGGATCAATTGACAGACTGGAGTATAGATTTTACCACCCTGGTCAGTAGATTCATTTCTAATATAATTGTGAGTGGGTAGGTACAAAGGGTGGTTTGTATGAAAAGATGTAACTAGTAACTATACGTCTTTTTTTACGTCGAAAATAAAAGGTTTTGACCATTACATTCCGAATCAAAGCTCTTAAGTTTGACGGATTTCTGCCATTTTAATGAAACCGTAATAGTTAATAGCTACGTTTGATAAAAAATAGGCCTGCCCCGGTTTGCCAGGGGCGGAAGGAGAGGGGAAGAAAGAAATTTCGGTCATTATGTTTGCGATCCGCCGAATGAAGGATCGCATAAACACGCTCCGAAGACCTATTAAATGAAAATTTTGTTTATACGGCAGTAATAACGGAAAATATTTGTTTTTTTGCCCGGGGAGACACGGGGAAGCTTTTAAACAGTGGCAATAAAAAATGTTACATCGACGTAGACACGACACGACGCGGTTTTTTGTAATGATTTTTTTACATATGGTATGTAAGTTTATTCATCTTGTCATTAGCTTTATATTCTATTTTTTTTGAAATGAAAAGTACGTTTATTTGATTTTAGAAACACAGTACATAATTTGTTACATCTGCCAAACTTATTTAAAGTTTGTCGGCAGCAATAAATACTCCTATTTAATTAGGCTCTAAACTGTAATTAGTAGGTACTTACAAAATAAGCTAAAGTAAGATAAGTTATGTTTGTAAATATTATGTAATAAGTAATTAGTGTAAACAAAACAGACACAATATTACACAGTACTTGTATGTTAATCTTTGCATAGTTTTAGGCGTATATTTTCTAGTAGACGTTTTTTATTTTTATTTTTAAATGAACCTTTTGTTTTACAATTCTTAATTTCTGCCGGTAAATCATTCATAAATTTAGTATTTATATTTGTATTTATTGTTCACATATTAGGGACTGTATTTTCTACATACGGGAAATCTAATATCAAGTAAACGTATGACTTTACGTAGGTTATGATTTTATGAAGGAATGTAATAATAATCAGCAACCCATATCCTTCCTTCCTTTGTTTTGCTTCTACATACATACATACATAAATCACGCCCTTATCCCTTACGGGGTAGGCAGAGCGTTTAACGCCTCGTAAAAGGCGCTTTCGCCACGCCTGACAAAAATTGAGAGCAATTTTAGATTGTAATATGTATTGCTTTAGTGACAGGTTGTCAACCCATCGCCTAAATTACAATACACTGCAACCCTCGAGTCCCTTTTGCTGACTTCAACAGCATGCCCGGGAGGAAGGGCAGCTGGAACATTCTATGTTTTTCTATCTCTCCCAGTCCAGCATGGAAGAATTTCTATCTCTCCCAGTCCAGCATGGAAGAAATTTGCTTCTACATGAGATGAAATCAATTTCCTGTATGTTTTTCTTCCATGACAGTCATTTCCTGAAGAGTTTTCTATTTTACCTAGAATAACATCTCAAGGAAAGTCCTTGAAAATCATGCTTCGCTCATAAAACTGCACGTTTATAAGTGCTTAAACAAAGTGGTTTGAAAAAGCAGCGTGTGGCTTTAAAGTGGTTGTTAAAGGTGCAATAAAATGGATGGAGCACGAGTTTGAAGTTATAACGAGGGAAGTTCAGTGATCGCCTCCGACACTCCGACACCGGTCGCCCCCCCCTATGCTGGCTGGCGGTGAGCTTATGCTATACCGTTCTATCTGTTTCTATAAACGTAAATAACTGTCCAAAATTTAATTACTTAAATCTTAATATATTTTGGAAACAAAATTTATTCCATGCTGGCCTGGGAGCGAGAGAAAAACAAAGGATCCGAGGGTGTCAATACTTTGTAATTTTGGCGATGGGCTGACAACATGTTATTACAGGAATATACCTACAAATCTATCTTAAACAACCCTCAAAACTTTGTCAGACATGGTGGAACGAATGTAAAATGACTGAATTCAGATTAAATTACTGCGCTTAATTTAAAATACATACGTATTCACCTAAACCGCGAGGTTCAACCTGTGGGTTCAACTCAACACTCAACTAAACTATTTTGTGGTTTTGTATGATCCCTCCACAGATTGAACCAGAGAAAAGTAAATACATTTAGATTTTTTGTAGCTTAGCATATTGATTGAAAGTTAAACTCAAAGCTCACCGAACGGAATAGCAGATGGATAGTTATCGAATCCGTTTGCATACAAACTACCTGAGCGAAACCGCATTAGAGTTATAGAATAGAATAAAGAAAAGCTTCAGTGAAACAATTAAACTGTTTATGCTTAACTAAGATATTATCACGCCTTTATCGCTAATAGGGTAGGCAGAGCCTAAACGACCTAAACAAAGGTCGTTCCGCAACGTCTGACAAAGTTTTGAGGGTCATTTCAGATAGATTTGTAGGTATATTGCTGTAGTGACAGGTTGTCAGCCCATTGCCTAAATTGCAATATATGGAAACCCTCGGATCCATTATTGGTTTTTACAGCATGCCCAGGAGGAAATGCAGCTGGCACATTCTTTGTTTTTCTTTCCAGTCCAGCATAGAAAGAGGAGGCCTATGCCCTGCAGTGGGTAGACAAAGGGCTGAAATGATGATGATGATGATGATGATATCCATCTTCATCACATCTTACTCTACAAACTAGTTGTACTCAGCAACAGCAGCAGCCTGTAGCAACAGAATGCAGCAACGGAATGCAGCAACAGAATGCAGCAACAGAATGCAGCAACAGAATGCAGCAACAGAATGCAGCATCAGCCTGCAGCAACAGCGTGCAGCAACGGAATGCAGCAACATAATGCACCCACAGAGTGCAGCAATATCATGCAGCAACGGCCTGCAGCAAAAGTCTGCGACAACGGAATGCAAAAACAGAATGCAGCATCAGCCTGCAGCAACAGAATGCAGCAACAGCGTGCAGTAACGGAATGCAGCAACAGCCTGCAGCTACGGAATGCAGCAACAGAATGCAGCATCAGCCTGCAGCAACAGAATGCAGCAACAGCGTGCAGCGACGGAATGCAGCAAAAGTCTGCGACAACGTAATGCAGCAACAGAATGCAGCATTAGCCTGCAGCAACAGCCTGCAGCAACGGAATGCAGCAACGGAATTCAGCAACAGCCTGCAGCAACGGAATGCAGCAACAGCCTGCAGCAACGGAATGCAGCAACAGCGTGCAGCAACGGAATGCACCCACAGCTTGCAGCAAGAGAATGCAGCAATATCATGCAGCAACGTCCTGCAGCAACAGCCTGCGACAACGGAATGCAGCAACAGAATGCAGCATCAGCCTGCAGCAACAGAATGCAGCAACAGCGTGCAGCAACGGAATGCAGCATCAGCGTGCAGCAACAGAATGTAGCAACAGCGTGCAGCAACGTAATGCAGCAAAAGTCTGCGACAACGGAATGCAGCAACAGAATGCAGCATCAGCCTGCAGCAACAGAATGCAGCAACAGCGTGCAGCAACGGAATGCAGCAACAGCCTGCAGCAACGGAATGCAGCAACAGAATGCAGCATCAGCCTGAAGCAACAGAATGCAGCAACAGCGTGCAGCAACGGAATGCTGCAAAAGTCTGCGACAACGTAATGCAGCAACAGAATGCAGCATCAGCCTGCAGCAACGGAATGCGGCAACGGAATGCAGCAACAGCCTGCAGCAACGGAATGCGGCAACGGAATGCAGCAACAGCCTGCAGCAACGGAATGCGGCAACGAAATGCAGCAACAGCCTGCAGCAACGGAATGCAGCAACCGCCTGCAGCAACGGAATGCAGCAACAGCCTGCAGCAACGGAATGCAGCAACAGCCTGCAGCAACGGAATGCCTGCAGCAGACATTACTCGGTACCTACGAAATCAGGTAAATATTGTTAATTTCCTACCTAATTAGCATCTTTATTATCGACAAAAATTTCATGTCTAATTAAACATATGTTTAGATTCTGGATCCTATCAGCATTTCTTAACTGTTCACAAAAAAAGTAATAAAATAGACAAGAAACACAATCTAGGTTGTTCAAACATGCTTTTACTATGTTCATACATGCTTTAATTATCTTAAGGGACCTCTCCTCGAGCTGTGGCGCCGTCAAAATTATAACTCGCCAACTGAAGTCATTTTCAAAACTTTCCTCTGTCACTTCTTTAGATTTAGACCTAAGTCTAAACAATTTAGGAGAAAATAGTGCCCTGAGATCACTATCAAACTTTTCGCCAAAAGTTGCCGTTTTAGCAATAATTTCAATAGTAACGCGCGGTAAAATTTGATCCAAGATTCATTACTTCCGAAAAATCCTTAGGTCTAGATCTAAGGAAGTGACAGAGAAAAGTTTTGAAAATGACGAGGCCTCTTAAATTCACCTCGCATAACGTAATTGTTCATGTAACGTTAAACCCGCTGGAACACAAAGCTCATTATAAAGTAACGAGGTGTAATTTAAGAGAAGCCATTCACCAAAACGTCTCATTTTCTGCTACGATATGAATTTGTAAGCCAAAATTCCGCGGAAACTGCCTTATTAAGGTATTTAAATGTTGAAACTGTCATAAATTATTATAGAACCACAAAGTTACACTGCTAAATGTTACATACTTTCCTACACGCCTTATATACCTAATAAAAAAATTACAACACATCGGGCTATAATCTGAATCATTTTTTCCATGTAAATTACACAATAAATTTCTTCCTTCTTCCTTCTGGGAGAGATAGAAAAGCATAGAATGTTCCAGCTTCCCTTCCTCCCGGGCATGCTGTAGAAGTCTCCAAAAGGGATTCGAGGGTTACAGTATATTGTAATTTAGGCGATGAGCTGACCACCTGTCACTACAGCAATACACACTACAATCGAAAATGTTCCTCAATTTTTATGAGACGAGGCTAAAGTGCCTTTCACGAGGTGTTTTACGCTCTGCCTACACGTAAGGGATAAAGGGGTGATTTTATGAATGTATGTTTGTATGTAAATTACACCAATAATTAATTATAATTAGAAAGCCCGATGGTGTAGTGGATAGGGCCGCTGCCTCCTGAGCGGGAGGTCGCGGATCGAATCCCACCAAGTACCAATGTGTTTTTCGATTTTCGAATTTCATATGTACGTTTATGCGGCACTTTCTTCCTTCCTTCGGAAAGCACGTTAAGCCGTTGGTCCCGGTTAATATCGCTTAATACCGTAGATATTAGTAGTACCGTAGATTTTCTTCCATGCTGGCCTGGGAGCCAAAGAAAAACATAGAATGTGCCAGCTGCATTTCCTCCCTCGCATACTGTAAAAACCAGCTAAGGGATCCGAGGGTTTTAGTATATTGTAATTTAGGCGATGGGCTGACAACCTGTCACTACAGCAATATACCTACAAATCTATCATAAATGACCCTCAAAACTTTGTCAGACGTGGCGGAACGACCTTCGTTTAGATAGCTTATGCTCTGCCTACCCCATTAGGGATAAGGGCGTGATTATATGTATGTATGTGTATTAGTCGTTAAGCCATATCAGAGGCCAGTGCTAAGCATTGGCGGCTTGAAAACTCTGACCTAATCTAGGATTGGGTCTGGTTTCCCTTTTGGGTTGCGGAGGTCAGATAGCAGTCGCTCTGTGTAAAAACCAGTACCCTCGTTCAATCCCCTAGATAAGGTAGCCGACCCCGTAAGATACGGGATAAGGCTAGTGAGATGAGAGATGGATGTATGTAAATTACACAATACGTAAAATCTATCAAGATAGTCCTTTATTAAAATGGAGACATTTACTTACATAAGGGGACCAGTGAACCTTCTAGGAAGAAAATCCATTTACTATGTACAATGAAGGCAGTAGGCAGGCATACAAGGCAAATGACACGTGACGTCAAAGTGAATGATCGTCGTTATAAGTCAAACATTCAACGCGACAAAAACTACCTTTAGGAGACCTTTTATTTGCGTTCCAAATATGTTCGAGCTCGCGAATACATTTGTCATCCTCCTGACGTGGATGTCTGTCCTATCTTTTCCAATGTGAATGAAAATGCGTAAATAATACTGAATATAAAACGTGCTTCCCAATGGCTCATTAGTTTCGCCAAAATATCCGAATGAAAGGAAAAAAGTCAGATATTTTTGTTGCTGATTTTGGAAAGCAGTCACGTCACGTTTCGCTGAATTGTATTCTTTTTATAACGATTTTGTCAAAAAATGTAGTTTCTTACTTGCCTACTGTAAAGGTATGACAGTTTTATCGTAAGGAAGTCTACAAAGCCATCACCACATAAGAATCGTAGATGAATGTGGGCTATTTTTAAAAACAGCTAAAGAGTGGGCCTCGTTACCTGCGTCTGTGTTTACGAATGCATACAACCCCCAAGACTTCAACGTTAGAGTGAACAGGCATCTTCTGGGTGAGCTCGCTTCATCATTGAGTCCGTCTAAGTAACTCCCGACCTAATCAGGTCGCTCAGAGCAAACCCATTTGTAATTTAAAAAAAACAGCTGTACCTAACTTAAAAAAAAATCTCATGCAGCCGCAAGTCAAATCGCGGGTATCGATAAAGCTTGTAAAATAAACGTGAACGAAAAAGCTACTTTTATTTTAGCTTAGTAACAAAAATACAAATTCAAATATAAAATGGAAACTAAAAATTCAAACTTTCGAACAACAAAACATTCGAACTTTCGTTTGTGATCTCGTTCATTAGGTTAACTTGCTAAATTATTATGAAATCTAACTTTAATTATTGAATTTGTGTCAACTTTATACTTTTGTTGTTGTAACAAGACGCTGGAAACTATGAATTAAATTTTCAGTCTTTAGTCTTCTAATTAAGCTGGTTGAAGTCAACATTTGCAAAGTCATTTCAAAGTTCTACTAAAACAAGTGTCTTGGTTTTCAGCTAGTTATTTGTTTATTTGAGTCTGCGTGTTGAAAATGCATCCTAAACTTTGTTTATTGCATCTCGGAGTGCCTCGCCGCTCCGAGACTGTTACTTTGTTTTGTAATGTTTAGATTTCGGATACGATAGTTCAGTGTTTAGTTCGTACTTGAAACTTTGTAATGGATTCTATCTTTAGCAAACTAGTTAGTTACCTGTAGAAATATGGTAAGAATCAACACAAGTCAAAACGAGATATTTGACATAGTGTACACGATATGTCCTGGAATAAAACGAAGGGTAAAAGTATTGTTTTATTCTCACACGAGAAATTCAATTGCGCCACGGGTGAAACTTATTTTATTACCTACATATTTTTTTAAAAAAAACATCAAGCGAGGCTGCTTATAAACGTTAATACAATAATTGAAGTATTGTTACACGATCTGGTCGTTAGCGGAACTACGAACTGCTTTGTCGTCGACCCAAGCTTGTTAGGATGCTGTTCAATCATTATGTTATTTCTTTAGTTAATATTTTCCCCTTCTTTTGCCCGACAAGTAATACTTCTTAAAAATAAAATGACTTACAAGTGATAACAAATTTATAAAAGAAATTGTAAAAAAAGACTACGCGTCAGTTTATATTTTTGCGATGAGCAATTTCAATAAACGAGAGTAATTTCAGTTGGTGTAATTAACTTTACACGACACCTAACGCCCAATTTCCCTTACAACGCAAACTTTCCCTAGAAATAGACTGCGTAGGACGTAATAGTTAGCATAGTTTACACGCTCGGATCAAACTGACATCAAACAGTGAAGGGATATTGATGAACCGACCGACGGCGTGACGAAGGTCTGTGTCTTCCTCCCCCTCGAGCCTTCACCTCTTCTTCACCCCCGCGAGCTCTGCATGCAGCTGAGAGCCGATCATTGCGCATTCAAAGCACTTGTCTGCTAGTTGGGGTTATCCTCGGACTACCTTTCGATCTTTGACTGATAGACCACTCGTTTTTGCTACTGACTTGTAGGTATACAAACAAGCCTTTATCCCTAATGGGGTAGGCAGAGCGTAAACGACCTAAACAAAGGTCGTTCCGCCACATCTGACACAGATTTGAAGGTTATTTAAGATAGATTTGTAGGTATATTGTTGTAGCGACAGGGTGTCAGCCCATCGCCTAAATTACAGTGTACTGAAACCCTCGGATCCGGGAGGAAATGCAGCTAGCACATTCTATGTTTTTCTCTGACTCCCAGGTCAAGCTGGTAGGTATGCAGTGAGTTAATATTTTTCTAAAATTCCACGATCAACATTCGTGACATTCTGCTTTGCGATCTGTTTTGCGCAAACACCAGCCAAGGATACAAACAATACAAGATTGATTCCCGAAAAGGACAGCTAAGTATCGAGTTACGAAATCAGAATAAAAAGGAAATTGTAGCGTCCAATAATAGACATCGGTTCTAAGAGGATTTTAAGACCATTCTGTGACTTTTTTTAGAACTCGTACCATATCCCTCAGTTTAATTTTCTTTTGTGTTTATTCAAATAAATTTTATTCATAAAATTCTGTTCTATGACTTGAAGCAAAAGATAAGAATATCAACACGAAAACTTGGAAGGTGAAAGTTTACCTGCGACATAAATTCAGGACTTTGACTCGAGAATTTTAAGCCCGTGGAAACAAAAGACGGGCTGGTAGTTATCAGCTATGTATAAGTTTTAACAAATATAGTACCTACCTAAGTATTCTACTGTGTACCAATTTCTTAAATAATAACGTTCCTCCCACCGATTTTCGGTGATAGCAGCCAATCTCCCAGAGATCAGAAAACTGCGCAGAACAAGTTTTTAGTGCCCAAGTGTTTGCGCTACACACAGGTGCACTCTCTATTCCTACAATAAGAATTCAGATGGGACAGATTAACTAACATGACCAGAGAGAAATCAGGCGCAGGACCGACTATTTACATGCCCATCCGACAGCATGGATCATCTTACTTTTCAGACTATCAGGTGATCAGCCTGCAATGTCCTAACCAAAGAAGAAACAACAACAGAAAGTCATTAAACCCCGACAGAAAACGAACCTGTGACCGTCCGGTCGAGAGCTTATGGCACAGACCGCTAGACTACGGAGGTAGTTAGTTTTCTAAAATAATAATAATCTTAGAAACTGAATCACAAAGGTGAGTCTGTTACGTGTTATTTTTAGAAATTCAAGTGTTCTTGGTAAATTGAAAATATCAATAAAATGATTCCCAGAAATCTCCGTAGCCCGGTTGTGTTCACTAGTTAGCCAATAGGCGGTTGTCACACGTCGGCAGTAATTAGCCCGACTACGACTATATCGCACAGCCTGTGCTACGTTTAAAGCTCACAATTATATACCGGGTGTCAGGAACAGCATCCCGCAAACTGAAGGGGTTTCTCAGTCAACGAGACTGAACAACTATCAATAGGATTTTTTTTCTAGGAGCGTATTTTTTTTTCCATACAAATTGTCTGATCAAAGTGGTAATTTTGTATGAGATGGGCAATTTTATTTTTCATGTCCTGAAATATATTTTCGGTGAAAGTTGTTTAGTTTCTTTGACTGAACAACCCCTATCAGTTAGCGGGACGCTGTCCCTTACACCCTGTATACGTTATCGCACCTGGGATGTGCCGGAGGTAATTAGTGGTCAGTTAATGTCTCCTCTATTACTGGTCATATCCTGTATTCTGATTATTAGCGACTGAAATGTTATATCGATAGCGAAACGACATACGGAGTTTTAGGGACAGCATCCCGCAAACTGATAGGGGTTGCTCAGTCAACGATACTGAACAACTTGCACCAAGACACTCTTTCAGGAAGTGAAAATTAAAATTGGCACACAAAATATTCATCTCAATCAGACAATTTGTATGGAAAAGCCATGTCTTTTTCTCTTCTATTGATATGGGTTGCTGATCATTATTACATTCCTTCATAAAATCATAACCTACGTAAATTCATACGTTAACTTGATATTAGATTTCCCGTATTAAGGTAATACAGTCCCTAATATGTGAACAATAGAATATAAAGCTAATGACTTACGGGGTGTAAGGGACAGCTTCCCACAAATTGATAGGGGTTGCTCAGTCAACGACACTGAACATCTTTTACCAGGGAAATCTTTCAGGAAGTGAAAAAGACATGGCTTTTCCACACAAAATATTCATCTCAATCAGACAATTTGTATGGAAAAGCCATGTCTTTTCCACTTCCTGAAAGAATTCCCTGGTAAAAGATGTTCAGTGTCGTTGACTGAGCAACCCCTATCAATTTGTGGGAAGCTGTCCCTTACACCCCGTATGATATTACTATACAGACAGTCACAATTACAAAAAAACAATGAACCGTATTGTATAGTGACGAGTAAAATTTTTACAATAAAGGTTTTCACAAGAAACAAAGTAAATGGTTTGTGCATATTTTACAAAATAATCTCCTCTCCCATTAGCGAAGTTAAATTCAATCAAACCGCAACCGCAGTGATTAATCACTCCAGTGTGAAGCTTATAAACGCTCTCGATCCGTTCAGTACACAGTTGAATCTACGGATCAATTGACAGACTGGAGTATAGATTTTACCACCCTGGTCAGTAGATTCATTTCTAATATAATTGTGAGTAGATAGGTACAAAGGGTGGTTTGTATGAAAAGATGTAACTAGTAACTATACGTCTTTTTTTACGTCAAAAATAAAAGGTTTTGACCATTACATTCTGAATCAAAGCTCATAAGCTTGACGGATTTCTGCCATTTTAATGAAACCGTTATAGTTAATAGCTACGTTTGATAAAAAATAGGCCTGCCCCGGTTTGCCAGGGGCGGAGGGAGAGGGGAAGAAAGAAATTATGTTTGCGATCCGCCGAATGAAGGATCGCATAAACACGCTCCGAAGGCCTATTAAATGAAAATTTTGTTTATATGGCAGTAATAACAGAAAATATTTGTTTTTTTGCCCGGGGAGACACGAGGAGGCTTTTAAACAGTGGCAATAAAAAATGTTACATCGACGTAGACACGACACGACGCGGTTTTTTGTAATGATTTTTTTTACATATGGTATGTAAGTTTATTCATCTTGTCATTAGCTTTATATTCTATTGTTCACATATTAGGGACTGTATTTTCTTAATACGGGAAATCTAATATCAAGTAAATGTATGAGTTTACGTAGGTTATGATTTTATGAAGGAATGTAATAATGATCAGCAACCCATATCCTTCCTTCCTTTGTTTTGCTTCTACATGAGATGAAATCAATTTCCTGTATGTTTTTCTTCCATGACAGTCATTTCCTGAAGAGTTTTCTATTTTACCTAGAATAACATCTCAAGAAAAGTCCTTGAAAATTATGCTTCGCTCATAAAACTGCACGTTTATAAGTGCTTAAACAAAGTGGTTTGAAAAAGCAGCGTGTGGCTTTAAAGTGGTTGTTAAAGGTGCAATAAAATGGATGGAGCACGAGTTTGAAGTTATAACGAGGGAAGTTCAGTGATCGCCTCCGACACTCCGACACCGGTCTGCCCCCCCCCCCCCCCGTGCTGGCTGGCGGTGAGCTTATTCTATACATTTCTATCTGTTTCTATAAACGTAATTAACTGTCCAAAATTTAAATTAGTTAAATCTTAATATATTTTGGAAACAAAATCTATTCCATGCTGGCCTGGGAGCGAGAGAAAACCATAGGATCCGAGGATATCACTACTTCGTTATTTTGGAGATGGGCTGAAAACATGTCATTATAAGATACCTACAAATCTATCTTAAATAACCCTCAACACTTTGTCAGACGTGGCGGAACGAATGTACGTATTCAAAATGACTGAATTCAGATTGAATTACTGCGCTTAATTTAAAATACATACGTATTTACCTAAACCGCGAGGTTCAACCTGTGGGTTCAACTCAACACTCAACTAAACTATTTTGTGGTTTTGTGCGATCCCTCCACAGATTGAACCAGAGAAAAGTAAATACATTTAGATTTTTTGTAGCTTAGCATATTGATTGAAAGAGAAACTCATAGCGCACCGAACGGAATAGCAGATGGATAGTTATCGAATCCGTTTGCATACAAACTACCTGAGCGAAACCGCATTAAAGTTATAGAATAGAATAAAGAAAAGCTTCAGTGAAACAATTAATCTGTTTATGCTTAACATACATATTATCACGCCTTTATCCCAAATGGGGTAGGCCGAGCGTAAACGACCTAAAGAAAGGTCGTACCGCAACGTCTGACAAAGTTTTGAGGGTCATTGCAGATAGATATTGCTGTAGTGACAGGTTGTCAGCCCATTGCCTAAATTGCAATATATGGAAACCCTCGGATCCATTATTGGTTTTTACAGCATGCCCGGGAGGAAATGCAGCTGGCACATTCTTTGTTTTTCTTTCCAGACCAGTATAGAAAGAGGAGGCCTATACCCTGCAGTGGGTAGACAAAGGGCTGAAATGATGATGATGATGATGATGATGGAAGAATTTCATAAACATCGTAACTAGCTGATGAAGATGATATCCATCTTCATCACATCTTACTCTACAAACTAGTTGTACTCAGCAACAGCAGCAGCCTGTAGCAACAGAATGCAGCAAGGGAATGCAGCAACAGAATGCAGCAACAGAATGCAGCAACAGAATGCAGCAACAGAACGCAGCAACAGAATGCAGCAACAGAATGCAGCAACAGAATGCAGCAACGGAATGCACCCACAACCTGCAGCAACAGAATGCAGCAATATCATGCAGCAACGGCCTGCAGCAACAGCCTGCGGCAACGGAATGCAGCAACAGAATGCAGCATCAGCCTGCAGCAACAGAATGCAGCAACAGCGTGCAGCAACGGAATGCAGAGACAGCCTGCAGCAACGGAATGCAGCAACAGCCTGCAGCAACGGAATGCAGCAACAGCGTGCAGCAACGGAATGCAGCAACTGAATGCACCCACAGCCTGCAGCAAAAGAATGCAGCAACAGAATGCAGCAACAGAATGCAGCAACAGAATGCAGCAACAGAATGCAGCATCAGCCTGCAGCAACAGAATGCAGCAACAGAATGCAGCATCAGCCTGAAGCAACAGAATGCAGCAACAGCGTGCAGCAACGGAATGCAGCAAAAGTCTGCGACAACGTAATGCAACAACAGAAGGCAGCATCAGCCTGCAGCAACGGAATGCAGCAACAGCCTGCAGCAACGGAATGCAGCAACCGCCTGCAGCAACAGAATGCAGCAACAGCGTGCAGCAACGGAATGCAGTAACGGAATGCAGCAACGGAATGCAGCAACAGCCTGCAGCAACAGCCTGCAGCAACGGAATGCAGCAATAGAATGCAGCAACAGCGTGCAGCAACGGAATGCAGCAACAGCCTGGAGCAACGGAATGCAGCAACAGAATGCAGCAACGGAATGCAGCAAAAGTCTGCGACAACGTAATGCAGCAACAGAATGCAGCATCAGCCTGCAGCAACAGCCTGCAGCAACGAAATGCAGCAACGGAATGCAGCAACGGAATGCAGCAACAGCCTGCAGCAACGGAATGCAGCAACAGCCTGCAGCAACGGAATGCAGCAACGGAATACAGCAACAGCCTGCAGCAACGGAATGCAGCAACAGAATGCAGCAACAGAATGCAGCAACAGAATGCAGCAACGGAATGCACCCACAACCTGCAGCAACAGAATGCAGCAATATCATGCAGCAACGGCCTGCAGCAACAGCCTGCGGCAACGGAATGCAGCAACAGAATGCAGCATCAGCCTGCAGCAACAGAATGCAGCAACAGCGTGCAGCAACGGAATGCAGCAACAGCCTGCAGCAACAGCCTGCAGCAACGGAATGCAGCAACGGAATGCAGCAACGGAATGCAGCAACGGAATGCAGCAACGGAATGCAGCAACAGCCTGCAGCAACGGAATGCAGCAACAGCCTGCAGCAACGGAATGCAGCAACAGCCTGCAGCAACGGAATGCAGCAACAGCCTGCAGCAACGGAATGCCTGCAGCAGACATTACTCGGTACCTACGAAATCAGGTAAATATTGTTAATTTCCTACCTAATTAGCATCTTTATTATCGACAACAATTTCATTTCTAATTAAACATATGTTTAGATTCTGGATCCTATCTGCATTTCTTAACTGTTCACAAAAAAAGTAATAAAATAGACAAGAAACACAATCTAGGTCGTTCATACATGCTTTTACTATTTAAATTATCTTAAGGGACCTCTCCTCGAGCTGTGGCGCCGTCAAAATTATAACTCGCCATCTAAAGTCATTTTCAAAACTTTCCTCTGTCACTTCTTTAGATTTAGACCTAAGTCTAAACAATTTAGGAGCAAATAGTGCCCTGAGATCACTATCAAACTTTCCGCCAAAAGTTGCCGTTTTAGCAATAATTTCAATAGTAATGCCCGGTAAAATTTGATCCACAATTCATTACTTCCAAAAAATCCGTAGGTCTAGATCTAAGGAAGTGACAGAGAAAAGTTTTGAAAATGACGAGGCCTCTTAAATTCACCTCGCATAACGTAATTGTTCATGTAACGTTAAACCCGCTGGAACACAAAGCTCATTATAAAGTAACGAGGTGTAATTTAAGAGAAGCCATTCACCAAAACGTCTCATTTTGTGCTACGATATGAATTTGTAAGCCAAAATTCCGCGGAAACTGCCTTATTTAGGTATTTAAATGTTGAAACTGTCATAAATAATTATAGAACCACAACGTTACACTGCTAAATGTAACATACCTTCCTACACGCCTTATATACCTAATAAAAAAATTACAACACATCGGGCTATGATCTGAATAATTTTTTCCATGTAAATTACACAATAAATTTCTTCCTTCTTCCTTCTGGGAGAGAAAGAAAAACATAGAATGTTCCAGCTGCCCTTCCTCCCGGGCATGCTGTAGAAGTCACCAAAAGGGATTCGAGGGTTACAGTATATTGTAATTTAGGCGATGAGCTGACCACCTGTCACTACAGCAATACACACTACAATCGAAAATGTTCCTCAATTTTTATCAGACGAGGCTAAAGTGCCTTTCACGAGGTGTTTTACGCTCAAAGTAAGGGATAAAGGGGTGATTTTATGAATATATGTATGTATGTAAATTACACCAATAATTAATTATAATTAGAGAGCCCGATGGTGTAGTGGATAGGGCCGCTGCCTCCTGAGCGGGAGGTCGTGGTTCGAATCCCACCAAGTACCAATGTGTTTTTCGATTTTCGAATTTCATATGTACGTTTATGCGGTGCTTTCTTCCTTCCTTCGGAAAGCACGTTAAGCCGTTGGTCCCGGTTAATATCGCTTAATACCGTAGATATTAGTAGTACCGTAGATTTTCTTCCATGCTGGCCTGGGAGCCAAAGAAAAACATAGAATGTGCCAGCTGCATTTCCTCCCTCGCATGCTGTAAAAACCAGCTAAGGGATCCGAGGGTTTTAGTATATTGTAATTTAGGCGATGGGCTGACAACCTGTCACTACAGCAATATACCTACAAATCTATCATAAATGACCCTCAAAACTTTGTCAGACGTGGCGGAACGACCTTCGTTTAGATAGTTTACGCTCTGCCTACCCCATTAGGGATAAGGGCGTGATTATATGTATGTATGTATGTATATTAGTCGTTAAGCCATATCAAAGGCCAGTGCTAAGCATTGGTGGCTTGAAAACTCTGACCTAATCTAGGATTGGGTCTGGTTTCCCTTCTGGGTTGCGGAGGTCAGATAGCAGTCGCTCTTTGTAAAAACCAGTACCCTCGTTCAATCCCCTAGATTAGGTAGCCAACCCCGTAAGATACGGGATAAGGCTAGTGAGATGGGAGATGGATGTATGTAAATTACACAATACGTAAAATCTATCAAGATAGTCCTTTATTAAAATGGAGACATTTACTTACAAAAGGGGACCAGTGAACCTTCTAGGAAGAAAATCCATGTACTATGTGCAATGAAGGCAGTAGGCAGGCATACAAGGCAAATGACACGTGACGTCAAAAGTGAGTGATCGTCGTTATAAGTCAAACATTCAACGCGACAAAAACTACCTTTAGGAGATCTTTTATTTGTGTTCCAAATATGTTCGAGCTCGCGAATACATTTGTCATCCTCCTGACGTGGATGTCTGTCCTATCTTTTCCAATGTGAATGAAAATGCGTAAATAATACTGAATATAAAACGTGCTTCCCAATGGCTCATTAGTTTCGACAAAATATCCGAATGAAAGGAAAAAAGTCAGATATTTTTGTTGCTGATTTTTGAAAGCAGTCACGTCACGTTGCGCTGAATTGTATTCTTTTTAGAGCAATTTTGTTAAAAAAAGGTAGTTTCTTACTCGCCTACTGTAAAGGTATGACAGTTTTATCGTAAGGAAGTCTACAAAGTCATCACCACATAAGAATCGTAGATGAATATGGGCTATTTTTAACAACAGCTAAAGAGTGGGACTCGTTACCTGCGTCTGTGTTTACGAATGCATACAACCCCCAACACTTCAAAGTTAGAGTGAACAGGCATCTTCTGGGTGAGCTCGCTTCATCATTGAGTCCGTCTAAGTAGCTCCCGACTTAATCAGGTCGCTCAGAGCAAACCCATTTGTAATAAAAAAAAACAGCTGTACCTAACTTAAAAAAAAATCTCATGCAGCCGCAAGTCAAATCGCGGGTATCGATAAAGCTTGTAAAATAAACGTGAACGAAAAAGCTACTTTTATTTTAGCTTAGTAACAAAAATACAAATTCAAATATAAAATGGAAACCAAAAATTCACTATATGATTTATTCTTGTCACGGAAGTACCAATCCAGATTTGCAGAACAAACAAATATGATCGCTAGGGATCAATCATAGCAACACAGTGCAGGATGGCGAATAATCCCACTGAGAATAGAAATGTTACACTTTAGTACGAAACAATATCGTAACATTTAGCATCATCAGCTTTTTACGTGTGTCGACACAAATTTAGGTCAACACTCGTCAGTCCTCGCGCTTACTCATTATCAGTTCGTTAATTAATAATCAATTAAAATAAAAGTTATCAATTATATCAGAATTATCATTTTAAGTTGTACAAACCGTACACTTTGAAATGTTTTTAAATGTTGTGTCAAATCATTCATTTCTTCCGTGCTGGCCTGGGAGCGAGAAAAAACATAGAACGTGCCTGCTACTTTTCTCCCGGGCATGTTGAAAAACCAGCTAAGGGATCCGAGAGTTTCAGTTTATTGTAATTTAAGCGATGGGCTGACAACCTGTCACTACAGCAGTATGCCTACAAAGCTATCTTAAATAACTCTCAAAACTTTTTCAGCCGTGGCGTATCGACCTTAGCTGAGGTCTTTTACGCTCTGCCTACCCCATTAGGGATAAATGCGTGATTATATGTATGTCAAAACATTCATAACCATACAAATGGCGTTTATCAACTGTACGATACCATTGCACGTTACCGTAGAAGAGAAAGAAAATATATGTAACATCTTTCCATTTGTTTCCAGTTTTTGTATTTCTTGGACCCTAACTAGATTGAGTGCGAAAAGAGAACAGTCCTGGAATTTGAGGGCACACATTTTGTATTTAATTAACCCTCGGTTTGTCGGGTAGGGTTTATGCCTAGTTCTTCAACTTTAACCTTCTACATTAAATTTTGGGGGTGTATAGTTAAAGAACTGGGCAGAAACCCCACTCGGCCAACCAAGGGCTAATTTATACATATGTGCGCCTTAAAATTCTATGACTGTTCTCTTTTCGCACAGACTCTACCTTAGGATTTCCTGGATATTTTGGGAATCAGCTTATCTGTATGCGAGTGCGGGTAGTTTGTTAGTGCTTTGATCAGCTGCTGGCTGCTGGAGCCTCAATACAGATCTTCATTGGAGTAACCTGAGCTGTGAAATTGCTTTAAGATAACCAATCAACTCCCTCGACGTGTCATGTCTTGTAAGCGTGTGTCTGAAAATCTTGAGAACGGGTTACATTTATACACGTGTATAATTGGCACAAAATTATCAAGTCAATATTATTTTTGTGTTATGGTTTGCTTTCAACTCTGATCTATGTAATATGTGACTTAGGGCAGCAACACACAGGCGTCACTTACTGCGCGCAAGGTTCTGCTGTCAAAGCGTTTTGTATTGCCTACAATACACATGCGTCATCTGACGCACTATGCGTGCGTAACGATGAACTTTACGTCGGCGCTTCCCTTTGCCAGTACGCGCGCGTAGTGCTTAAGGTGACACATGTATATTGTAGGCAATGCAAAAAGCATTGACAGCGTGTTGAGCGCAACCTTGCGTGCATTAAGTGACGCCTGAGTGTTGCTGCACTTAGATAGAGTCAACGGATACAACAAGGAAGCCTGGATGTCACGGGAATTTGCTGACCATCACAAAATAAGTACAGCAAGCCATTTGTTTGACTCAATAAGTACAGCAAGCCATTTGTTTGACTCAATAAGTACAGCAAGCCATTTGTTTGACTCAATAAATAAAGCAAGCCATTTGTTTGACTCAATAAGTACAGCAAGCCATTTGTTTGACTCAATAAGTACAGTAAGCCATTTGTTTGACTCAATAAGTACAGCAAGCCATTTGTTTGACTCAATAAGTACAGCAAGCCATTTGTTTGACTCAATAAGTACAGCAAGCCATTTGTTTGACTCAATAAGTACAGCAAGCCATCAATAGTGACAATAAAAGATTTTCAAACTATTATAGGTACTTTATTGTATCTTTCAATAAAATTTTCTTCCATGCTGACCTGGGAGCGAAAGAACAACATAGAATGTGCCAGCTGCATTTCCTTCCGGGCATGCTGTAAAAACCAACTAAGGGATCCGTGGGATTTCGTATATTGCAATTTAGGCGATAGGTGACAACCTGTCACTACAAATCTATCTTAAATAAAAATAACCCTCAATACTTTGTCAGACGTGGCGGAATGACCTCTGTTAAGTTCGTTTACGCTCTGCCTACCCCATTAGGGATAAAGGCGTGATTATATGTATGTATGTATGTATTCAATAAAAACGTATTTTGTGATATATGGTACACGAAACAACAATAAATAGACCAACTTGAGACAAATAGCAAAAGGGAGCATTGATTTAGAGTGTCGATTGTAGCGGGATGTCATAGTGAGTTGCTGTTGTGAGTCTCGCCACGTTTCTCCGCAGTTTGGGTGTGACTATTGGTATTTTTCAACACTTAAAGAATAAAGGTAAACAACATTTCATATCTTTTAAGCTAAGATCTTGTTTCTAAAATAAGTTTTAGATATTAGTTATGGCAACATAATGAAATAGTAGTTTTAGTAATTTAACTAATTTGCCAACACGTATAAAGACATGAAACTTTGTTTTCATTTATTCTAAAACTGATTTGTAAATACTACACTTTATCTTTAAAATTCCTTAGCATTATATATTATACTAGCGACCCACCCCGGTTTCGCACGG
Organism: Scrobipalpa costella; assembly: GCA_949820665.1. Lineage (NCBI taxonomy): Eukaryota > Metazoa > Arthropoda > Insecta > Lepidoptera > Gelechiidae > Scrobipalpa > Scrobipalpa costella. The sequence continues at coordinate 322,546 of OX463306.1, forward strand.
AAATTATTAGTGTTTCTCTACTATATTATGCATGTATTATACATATAAACCTTCCTCTTGAATCACTCTATTCATTAAAATAAACCTCATCAAAATCTGTTGCGTAGTTTTTAAGATTTATGCATGCATAAAGATATAGGAACAGAGAAAGCGACTTTGTTTTATACTATGTAGTGATAATTGTGTACCTACAAAGTCTTTGAGTCAAATAACTTCTAACATTGAGTTATGAATTTCCTGTCACAGTTTAAAGATTGTCAGCCAAATGGATGAATTTACAGGCAGATGATGTATTGTTAGTAAAGGCATCTAAAAAAATACATCTTAAAATAGGAATGACGTATGGCCCACAATAATCTTTAACACACAGATCTATGATACTATAAATATAACTTATGGTGCGCTCGTAAAAGATCAGCGAACAATAGCTGAAGTGCGTCTCACATTATGTTATGTCACTACAGACCATTGTTGGCACAATCTCCGGCATATAATGCCGCATTTTCTGTCGTCCAAATAAAATATGATTGCCTATAAATATTATGGAGGTTTGTGTGTATGAAATTATGAATATGAAGAAGAGTGCTCGTAAACGCACGAGTGTATCTGGCCCATCCATAATATTGCGTACGTGATAAATCAGGACATCATTTTATTATCAGTTCAGCTTTTTGCCCTGTAGTGTCGTTTATTGCTCAAATATTGATTTGATAAAGTGTAGGGATTGGGATATTCGTTAAAAAGCTCTCGTTTATTCGAAGAACGTCAAATAGCAAGCTATTTTTCTAACGACAAGACTATTTAGTAACTCATTCAAGTAAACAAATTATAAAAATGTTTTTTTACATAAGTAGTTCAAAAGATTTATAATTAATTTTCAACTAACTTTATTTTTACGCTATCGTATCTTTGATAACAAATTAATTATAATAAGCAACTTTGTTATCGAAAACCCGGCTCTTGATATGACGCTATAAAAGAGCAACGAGCTACGGCGTAGCACTACGATACGATTAACAATCAGCTACGCCGGGTCCGTAGTTTACAAACTATGGGTTATTCACTACGCATTCCAAATGACGTTCCGTTGATGGAATTTAGCGTTCGAGTTACCCAATTGGTCAGTTCTACGGTACCACAATACACGGTGGTTGATATACTGTATTTCTTAGGGCTGGTGGTTCTGTTATAAATTCGCGAATTTAAAAAAATACAAAAAATACATTTTTGTACGTCGTGAAATTGTGTTTTGGCAGCAATAAAAGAAAAAACCTGGTAAAAAAAATACGAGCACCAGCCAATTAGTTTCAAACTCATTTTTATCATTTTGAAGTAGTAAAACGTTTTATGCAAATTGGTATCCCTGTTCCGAGTATGAAATGAACAGTTATGTACGGGGGAAGTTTTCCCATTACAAAGTTTGCATCCGTACTCATACTCAAACTCGCACGAGTGCAGCGGTGGCTGTTTGTTTGTTCATGTGTCGCTCCCGAAAGCATTCGTCATGTCATACATACATATAATCACGCCTTTATCGTAAACGACCTAAATAAAGGCCTTTCCGCCACGTCTGACAAAGTCTTTAGGATTATTTAAAATAGATTTGTTTGTTGCCGTAGTGACAGGTTGTCATCCTATCGCCTAATTCGCAATATACAGAAACCTTCGAATTTCTTAGCTTGTTTTAAAAGCATGCCCGGGAGTAATCGCAGCTGGCACATTCTATGTTTTTATCTCGCTCCCAGCCCAGCATGGAAGAATGCATGCAGCATATCATACAGCTTTCCGTTAATTTAACTTATTACTTTTTATCATTAAAGATCATTCATCATTTTTATTATTTTTTTCCATTCTGGACTGGGAGCGAGAGGAAAACATAAATGTGCCAACTGCATTTCCCCCCGGGCATGCTGTAAAAACCATATAAGGGATCCGAGGGTTTCTGTATATTGCTGTTTAGGCGATGGACTGACAACCTGCCACTCCAGCAATATACCTAAAAATCTATCTCAAATAACCCTCAAAGCTTTGTCAGACGTAACGACCTTTGTTTAGGTCGTTCACGCTCTGCCTACCCTATTAGGGATAAAGTCATGATTATATGTATGTATGTATTTAATAATCTTTCGGCAAAAAATACTGCTTTTCCAAAGGGTATGTAAACTTGTGTTGTAAGACAGTTTGATTCAGTTTTACGAGTACATACATACGTAACATTTCAGCTTTAAAATAGGAAATACAGCGTGTACAAAAACTTTAATGCTTTCTACTCTTAAAAGCATCCTTAACAAAGTACCAACCAGCCAGTGCAGGAAACAAAGTAAGTAACCCCCCCCCCAGCCAGTCTGCAACGCGCTACGTGCCTTCTTTACTGATCAGCTGGACAACCCCGTTAGATAAGAGGTAGACAAAGAGTTCCGGTGCCGATACAAACAGAGCTTACGTTGCAATCTCAGCGAGCAGGTGGCAAGTGACATGTTGTAGGATGGGGGCCGGCACGGATGCAAGGAAACACGTCTTCTACTTCAATTAACATAACATACATACATATAATCACGCGTTTATCCAAAATGGGGTAGGCAGAGCGTAAACAACCTAAACAAAGGTCGTTCAGCCACGTCTGACAATGTTTTGAGAGTCATTTAAGATGGATTTGTAGGTAGATATTGTTGTAGGGACAGGTTGTCAGCCCATCGCCTAAATTGCAATATACTGACACCCTCGGATCCCTTAGCTGGTTTGTACAGCATGCCCGGGAGGAAATGTATCTGGCGAATTATATGTTCTTCTCTAGCTCCCAGACCAGCATGGAAGAAAACACACAACAACTAACAAAAAAAAGACAAGTACAACATAGGCGGCCTTATTGCTAAGGTACCAATTTCTTCCAGGCAACCTTTGGTGAAAGAAAAATGTGTAGTCGTAAGCGGGATAGTGCAAACCTAGTCAAATAAGTATCCTAAATACATTACATTACATATCTACACTAATATTATAAAGAGGAAAGATTTGTACCTATTTTTGTATGTTTGTAATGAATAGGCTGAAAAAGTACTAGGCCGATTTAAAAATATCTTTCACCAATAGAATGCTACATTCTTCCAATTGGACATAGGCTACATTTCATTTTGAAAAAAATTAGGGATCCTTGGTAAAATTTGAACAATGTAACCGAAGGTGTAGAAAAATGAGTCTTAAAATGTCTTTCGTCGAATGCGCTGCCGAAACTATTAGCGATAGAACAAAATAATGTACAACAATATTGAAGAACATCATAATGCCTACAAAAAACTCCGCGGTAGCATATGTCCAACTATTGTAGTTATCACTACAACCACTTTTTTCATTTTAAACATTAATGAAAATGCTAACCAAATTCAAACCATGCTATTTATGTGTTATAGTAATCCTTATCCAAATAAATTATTTTATGGTCAAGACCATTTAACTACCTATAAAATAGTTTTTAAATTATTTAAATTGGACTTTCTATTCAAAAGATATTACGAATTAAAAAATTCAAACAGTAAACAAAACCGCCATAGCGCCGTGGCCGTTGTTTGCGATGCAGTCTGAAAATCGCGGCGGGCGGGGTGGAGGGGGCACTGAACCAAAAACTCCGTGCGAAGCCGGGACGGGCTGCTAGTAATACATAAACTTAGAACAAGTTACTACATATATATTTGTAAAATAAACTAATAAATAATATATTATAAAAATAAAGTATTTATTTCGCTAAAAGCATACATATAAAAAGGTTTACATAACTGTGACTGCATAAATATAAACTAATACATACACTAATGAAAGATACGATAATGCAAACTACAATCAGAACAAGACGAAGGAAATGACAGCAACAGTATCTAACTCACTAACAACTAATAACTTCTTCGGCTTCTTTTAATATTACAACCGTCGCCTTTGCCAGCTCCATCCAGACTCATACAACGTAACTCTATCATCGTCCCTTTCTCACATCTTCGTCCAAAAACTATCATACATCATCGTCCGGAAATAGACCATTCACCATAAAGATCCAATGCCACATTCATACCACGTGCTTTGACAACTGATCAGCTGGTAGAGTGGGGGTAAGAGTTGAGATTGTGCAAACTTTGAAAACAGTACAGAAAAATAATAGACTGCTCAAAAATATAAATAGCTATTGAAAAGTCATAACAGTGATGGCCTTTGTGTAATATTGTGAGCCCGATGGTGTAGTGAATAGGGCCGCTGCCTCCAGAGCGGGAGGTCGTGGTTCGAATCCGACCAGGTACAAATGAGTTTTTCGGTTTTCGAATTTCATATGTACGTTTATTCGGCGCTCTTTCCGTGCTTCGGAAGGCACGTTAAGCCGTTGGTCCCGGTTAATATAGTTTAATACCGTAGACATTAGTCGTTAAGGGGCTCTCGTGATATTTCGGTCGCTTGCAAGGCCTTTAAAGTATACTTTATCGTTACATAAAAAATATAAAATAATTATATGTTGTAGATTGGTCTCAGCTCTTCATTACACTCTTAAGATTATTTAAAAATATTGAGTAATTAATGAGAAATACGAATTCTTCTGGCCCTCTTTCCGTGTCTAAAACATTCACTAAACTTTTATTATTTACTTGCACTTAACGACTTGCATTTATGATAATTATTTTGAACGTTATAAATCATAAACACTAAAATGTGATCTGCTTGCTTTTTTATTTCGATTATTAGTTTTGGAGAAAAAAAATAAAATCTGATTTCTGGGAGGTTCGCAAAGGGCGGGTCCGTGCGCGGGCGACGGGCGGCAGACGGCCCACGGCCTTCGCGAGGGGAACCCGCGTCGCTCTTGTCACGCAAAAATAGTTTTCGTAAGTTCTGTTTGGACATTTTGTGCTTAAGACTTTTAATATTCATTGTTTAATATTAGTGCGAATTATTCTTTATCTACTGATTATTATTGATGAGTTTCTCTAAAATTCTTAGAAAATATAAAAAAACAGTAAGTATTTACTTCAACATAATATTATTTTGTTTTATTTTACTACTATTTTATTAGTCAGCTACTGTAGAATGTAGCAAATGGTTCAGCAATGTTTTTTTAGGAAATAACAAAAATATCTTGGTTCTCTAAAAATATTGATAGCTGTTTGATTGGAATGTTTTATTCTATCTGACAGCGTAAAGATTGCATATTGTCTACAAACCAATGCATAATTTCGCCACACAAAGTGTCAGCCACATTAGTGCGGTGGCAGTGTTAGAGGCTTTCAATCGCAGTAGTACGAGATCGATCCTTACCAATATTCGATTCTAATTAACTTTTTTTAATTTTTATTTAATTTGTATTATTTTTCTCATAAATTTTTAATTTTTTTTTTTCCAGCAGCCATTAACAAAATGTTAAAAACGAAAATTCTGCACAAATATCTTGAATCACAAGAGTTCATAGCATTACGTCGTTGGACCAACAAAAGTAAGTGAAAATAAACTTACAGCTTTCATTTGGTTTATGTAAACTTTGTGATTATAACGGTATTCCACAACCTTGTTTCCCTTTTCGGAGTAAGTATATTATATTACTCCATATCTCTACTGACTACAGTATGCCCGGGAAAAGAAGCAGCTGGAAGATTCTATGTTTTTCTATCGCCCCTAGTCTAGCAAAGAAGAATTAAGACATGTTAATTTAGAATTTACATTTACAGCACTTGTAAGTTTAATTATAGTCCAAGAGCTCAAACTATTTTAAGAACAGGAATAAACTACATATCCAAATAAAGGCGTTATCAAAATTATACATACATACATATGATCACGCCTTTATACCTGATGGGGTAGGCAGAGCGTAAACGACCTAAACAAAGGTCGTTCCGCCACGACTGACAAAGTTTTGAGGGTTATCTATACATATAATTAATCTCTAGAAGGATCGTGTCTATACATTGAATATATTTACAAAAAATAATTGCAGCAGGCGTTATTAACGATATAAAGATCAGAAAGTTTTTTTTTTGTCTGTCTGTCTGTCATTCTGTCTGTCTGTCTGTATGTTACCACATCACAACAAAACTACTGATCCGATTTCGATGGGACTTTTTTATTCATCTGTGTGTTACCCGAGTTGCAACTTAGGATACCTAAAATCACGCTACTAGACTTAGGGGGTAGGCAGGAAATTGAAATTTGGCTTGTTCTTAACCGATTTTATGGAACTTTTTTAATTCGACTGAACAATATTTAAAATTAAAGTTACCTTTAATTAATTAGTTACCTTTAATTTTCTACCTACCTCGTAAGTCGTGAGGCGTGATTTGTTGTATCGTAACTTTAATTTTAAAGGTTGCTCAGTCGAATAAAAAAGTTCCATAAGAATCGGTTAAGAAACAGCCAAATTTAAATTTCCTGCCTACCCTCTAAGTCTATTAGCGTGATTTTAGATATCCTAAGTTTCCCTTCTGGGTTGCAGAGATGAGATGGCAGTCGCTCTGTGTAAAAACCAGTACCCTCGTTCGATCCCCTAGATTAGGTAGCCGACCCCGTGATATACGGGATAGGGCTAGGGAGATGATGATGTATGACGCTATTGTCACAGCTCATTGCCTAAATTATAATATACTGAAACCCGAGGATCCCTTAGCTGGTTTTTACAGCATGCCAGAGACGTAATGCAGCTAGCACATTCTATGTTTTTCTCTCGCTCCCAGGCCAGCATGGAAGATCAAAATTATCCATACGAAATAATCAGTAGATTATATATTTATTATGTTCTTTTTACCATCACTATAATATTTGTTTTCCGTTTCAGTTATCCATTAGTACAAAAGAAGAAAAACTACACAATGCGACACACATCAGTAGAAGAATCATAAATTTATCAAAACTTCATATTTAATTGATGACCTTTATTACTATTACTCGTATACCTTCTAAGCTATTATTTTTAGTAGATTTATTTATTTCTAGTCATATAGTTTAAGAATCATTTCTTCTATGCTGGCCGGGGAGCAAGAGAAAAACATAGGATGTGCCAGCTGAATTTCCTCCCGGGCTTGCTGTAAAACACAGTGTTCGAGAGTTTCGGTATATTGTAATTTAGGCAATGGGCTGACGTATTGTCATTACAGAAATATACCTACAAATCTATCTTAAATAACCCTCAGAACTTAATCAGACGTGGCGGAACGACCTTTGTTTACGTCGTTTACGCTCTGCCTACCCCACTGTGGATAAAGGCGTGATTATATGTATGTATGATTTGAACTTCAAGAGATTATATTTCTGTACTTCATTATATCTTTCCAAATTTTAATCGCCTTTTAATACTACCTTTACAAAATGTCATTCCTTATAGCAGAAGACCAGAGTTAAGACACAAAAAACCTAATAATAATAATCTTTTATTTTATTTTATTATAAGTGAAAAGTATTTATTATAGTAAGATTTTAGCAAATTGCTTCACATAGTCATTTTGCTCCGGACAGCATCTCAAAATTATATTTGTTTTATCTCTTAAACAGGTTTAAACTTGCTGTAATTAATTTACGCGTAAATACAAGGTCTGTTACATCATATACAGCAATACAATTTTCAAATCTTACTTAATAGCAAACCAGATGTAACAATGACGGAAACGTAGGTATTTAAAAAAAAAACTGCTGGTAAAGGGGTAAAAGTAGTATGGGCGTTGACTGCGGAACCTCTATCAGTTTGCGGGACGCTGTCCCTTACACCCGGTACATTTACAAACATAGGGTTCATGGGGTCGATAGACTCGATACCCACTCGACAGAAGAAGAACATACATAAAAACCGAGGTATATCATTTACCTAAGAAATTTTAAGGACTTGTTTAGACAATGAATCTGAACAATTTTCTCGATGGAATATAGGTCAAAATATGAAAAAAAAATCTATCGTGTCTACTAAATTTTTTTCACCTTACGTTCCAAAAAAAAAAACAGTTTCATAATCTCACCAACAATAACAAGCCCTTAAAATTTCCTTAGTGAATAAAAATTCTTGCTGTATTTCAATAAAACATAATAATTTAATTCTTTAAAATGTTCGCAAGGTCTTGGACTATTTTATAGGATCATTTTGAATAAAGTGTAAATAATGATAACGGTGTGTTCTACTCATGAAACTGTACAAATTTTTCGAATAAAATATAAAATAATAATTTAATATTATTATAAATAATTATTTAATATTATATAAAATAATAATTTGGAAAATTGAATATGTAGGTACATAATAAATTAGAATCAGTAGTGTGATAGTATATATCGACACATTTGTATTTTTTTTCATATTATTTCGACAGTTGTATGTTTTCTAGGAAAAGTTGTTTAGTTTAATGAGTAGAACACCAAGAGAACACCCGTAATATTTGCATTTTTAATAAAAAGTATTTTATGGATCACATGGTTCAAAAATATACCCGGTGGTAAAGGAGATGATCACAAACTAGAACCCATCGCGTGTTGTAGTAGTACAAGCTAAATCCGATAGATGGCCAAGTTTATTCTCCTTTACGTAACAAACATCAGGGGAAAGAACGGGTGGGTGGGGCGTCAGGTAAGCAAAACGCTCAAGGTCATTGAGACATGGGAGCGTCTTAAGCCATGTCAGAGGCCAGTGCTGAGCATTGGCGGCTTCAAAACTCTGACCTAATCTAGGATTGGGTCTGGTTTCCCTTCTGAGTTGCGAAGGTAACATGGCAGTCGCTTTGTGTAAAATCCAGGAGACGTATTTTTGAACCGCTCGTATCCGAATTCGCATACGAAAAAGCAATATTCGCATACGAAATCCCAAAATCACTATTTTTGAATAGTCATACGCATGCGACTCTGTAAGGAGTGGTCCAAACCACTCGTTTTCTTTTCAACTACTCGAAGCCTAGGTAGTCTATGATCTGACAGTGACACAGACAATCATTTGACGAGTGACACTTTAACTTTTTAATTTACTTGAATTTATGTTCCGTTTCTCTGCGATTCATTTCCGATCTTTAAATTCAATTTTTTGTAAGTGGTAGTGGTGGTACAGAAGGTGTATTTCTGCGTAGAACGAAAACAATTTATGGGATTAGAGTTTATTGGCAGCACAGATTTCTACTGCTTCAAAAATACGTAAAATCGTGTGTAATAGAATTTGATTTCATACTCGAATGATTTTCGTATACGTTTTCTGTTTTCATACGAGCGGTTCAGAAATACGACTCCAGTACCCTCGTTCAATCACCTAGATTAGGTAGCCAACCCCGTAAGCTACGGGATAAGGCTAGGGAGATGATGATGTGTATCTACTAACTAATATTATACTTATATCATCTGTAATAATAATAACCCTCAAAACTTATCAGACGTGGCGTAACGACCTTTGTTTAGGACGTTTATGGTCTGCCTACCCCATTAGGGATAAAGGCGTAATTTTATGTATGTATGTTAAAAATATTGCACACATTTCAATCGTTTGCACTTTTGCTAGACTTCCGCTTGTAAACAAGGCACGCATACATACTGAGTGCAATGACCGCTGAGCAAGGCTGGGATTATCACCGGCGAGCCACTGCGCACTGTCTAACCCTTGTCCAGATGTGACTTGCATGCATATGCTACGAACTGCGCTGTGCTAAAACATCTAGTTGTCTGTTCGTACGATAAATGTATACGTATGAAAAATACAAACCATTTTATATCCACAAAACACATTACAGAAAATAAAGACACAGAACAGGTAGGCATATTGAGTATATAAAACCACGCCTTTATCCCTTACGGGGTAGGCAGTTTGCAAATTGAGTGCAAATTTTAGATTGTAATGATTTGTATTGCTGTAGTGACAGGTTGTCAGCCCATCGCCTAAATTACAATAAACTGTTACCCTCGAATCCCTTTTGCTGACTTCTACAGCATGCCCGGGAGGAAGAGCAGCTGGAATATTCTATGTTTTTCTATCTTTCCGAGTCCAGCTGAAGAAAGTCTTACATACATACATGTAATCACGCCTTTATTCTTAATGCGGTAGGCAGAGTGTAAACAAGAGACGTTCCGCCACGTTTGACAAAGTTTTGAGGGTTATTTAAGATAGATTTGTATATTGCTGTAGTGACAGGTTGTCAGCCCTTCGCTTAAATTACAATATACTGAAAACCCCTCGCTTCCTTAGCTGGTTTTTACAGCATACCCGGGAGGAAATGTAGCTGGCACATTTTATGTTTTTCTCTCGTTCACAGTCCAGCATGGAAGTATATTTATTAGTATTATGTGTGGAAAAAGGTGTGGATACATCTTTGCTGTTTTTAAGTCCTCCCTATGTCAGGTGTACAGATGAGGATAGAAGTGAAATAGCACAAAACAATTTGAAAGGCACAAAAATATAATGTATGCAAAATTACGTACAGAGTTTAAGTAAAAGTAGTAGTACCTAGCAATGAATATAATCAGAAGCTAGCGGGCGGCGAGGGCGACATTAGCCTCGGAGCTCTCCGCTTCATTACTGACTGACATGGTTTATTTGCACACAAGCACAGAGACGACTCTCTAATGGCAAACTGCAGTGTTTAGTATTTCAAGTTTTATTTTGAACAAAGTCTCTCGCCTACAAGTCAGACGATTCTGTAGTTCTGCAGTTAGTATTATCTTTCATGCTTGTCTGGGAGCCAGAGAAAAACAGAATGTGCCATCTGCATTGCCCCGGGCATGCTGTAAAAATCAGTGAAGGGTTCCGAGAGTTTTAGTATGTTGTAAACTAGCGACTCGTCCCGGCTTTGCATGGAAATTATCAGTGTTCCTCTAATATATTATGCATGTATTATACATATGAACGTTCCTCTTGAATCACTCTATCCATTTAAAGAAACCGCAACAAAATCCGTTGCGTAGTTTTAAAGATTTATACATACATAGGGATATAGGGACAGAGAAGCGACTTTGTTTTATACTATGTAGTGATTAGGCGATAGGCTGACAACCTGTCACTACAGCAAGATACCTACAAATCAATCTTAAATAACCCTCAAAACTATGTCAGACGTGGCGGAACGACCTTAGTTTAGGTTGTTTTCGCTCTGCCTACTCCATTAAGGATAAAGGCGTGAGTATATGTATGTATGTAGTAATGCGCTGTCTAATACACAGGATGTAGTCTATTGGTCGCGCACGTGACCAGACGGGAGAATCACCAACAGCTGCGAGACAACATTTTAGTAAAATGCTGTCATTATATTTGCTGTCAACGTATTTAATTTGAAAGAAAGAAAAAGCATTTTTTCGGTACCATAGTTGTTACAATTGGACAACTTAAAAACTTAATAGACTAATAGCCACGTACTCAATACCGAAGATGTTCCCAGCTCAAGGAATGAAGCGCTGGTTTCCAGGTTTTTCTGTCGAGTGAGTATCGAGTCTATGGACTCGATGAACCCTGGTGTCAGGGTTTATAAATCGCCTAGTAGCACAACTATCAGGCATGATTTGTGTAACGACCACCATCAAAGACAGCGACCGGGACCGACGGCTTAACGTGCCCTCCGAAGCACGAAATATTTTTCTTTTCGGACAATCAGGTGATTCAGCCTGAAATGTCCTACGCAAACTGGGGAAAAATTCACAAAGTGATAAATTCTCAAATATTAACTTTGTGTTTTCCCCTCTGGGAATCGAACCCAGGACCTCCGGATCGGGAGTCCATGGCACTAGCCACTAGACCACGGAGGCAGTTAATATGGATGGCAGCTGGTTTCCAGTGGGTACCTTACTAAACTAACTTAACCTAAGAAACATATCAATTAATAAAACAGTAGGTAAATCTGTTTCATTATCAAAGTGTGCATGTACGGTACGTGCTCTACTTTACTTAGGCATTTATAAAGCGATCTCAAGATTGATAGTAATATTAAGTATGGATTTGACAGGACCTTTTGTACTGAATTTACATTTTTGATACGGACTCAAACTAGATGTCAGTCTCAAGGGCTGTTTATAATAATTACGGGCCTTAAATATGCATGTAATTAAATTTTAAGTTTACTGGGTACACAATTTCTTTCAATATTAGATACTTAATAGTATACGTCCTATCTTGAATGAAAATGAAATTGCAGAGAACGCTTTGATCATTATAATTCAGGACGTTTGTGAAAGGAAAATTTCAAACTAATATTGTAGCGAAACCGAATGGGCGTTTTTCGACTAGAAGGTACGGGGACGGCAAAGGCGACGGTACCGTGGAAGAATCAACCAATCTTTGAAAATCAATAATATTATTAAAATTGCAACGGCACGGCATTGTTTCCCACCGGTACCTTCGCCAGGCTGCGAAACTGCATGTGTTTTATGAATACAGTACGAATGTACGAAGCATGCGCGTGCGTGCCGTCTAGTGGAAAAAACAGAGTGACGGCACAGAGTAACTATAATACTACGTACAAGTGACGGCATCGTGACAGCACCGTCGCCAGGCCGTCTAGTGGAAAAAACAGAGTGACGGCACAGAGTAACTATAATACTACGTACAAGTGACGGCATCGTGACAGCACCGTCGCCAGGCCGTCTAGTGGAAAAAACAGAGTGACGGCACAGAGTAACTATAATACTACGTACAAGTGACGGCATCGTGACAGCACCGTCGCCAGGCCGTCTAGTGGAAAAAACAGAGTGACGGCACAGAGTAACTATAATACTACGTACAAGTGACGGCATCGTGACAGCACCGTCGCCGGGCCGTCTAGTGGAAAAACGCCCATAGGATTTTCATATTTCCAAAATGTTCCTTTGTGGTTATATCGTGAGTGCATCTGTTATGCACCGCATCTACATAGTAATGGAGCCGACTCCGGCATAGACGGCCATATTGTTTACAATTTAGATGATATGAGGAGAAGAGAGTAAAGACAGTAATATTGTTTGGATGATACTAGCTTTCCGCTCGCGGATTCACCCACACACGGCTTAGTGATATGGAATTGAAGTTATTCTTGCAGTAAAAAGTGACCTAAGATGAGTAGACTTTTTCCAAGAACTACTTATATACATACATATAATAATGCCTTTATCCCTAATGAGGTAGGCAGAGCGTAAACGAAGGTCGTTCCGCCACGTCTGACATACTACTTATACCTATACCTAATTATGCATTCTGAGTTTTATCATGAGCCATCATGTGTTTGATGCGAGATTATGTAACAAACACACAAATTTTTGAATTTCTTATATGAGTGGGATGATATTGAGTAGTAAAGAGAGACTAATACCGAGCAGAGTAAGCACATGATCAGGAGCTTTGACTTGGATATAATGAGCATGTCTGCATTCTTATGTTTGCTCGTAAACAAGACAAAACTAATACAGAGCGATAAAATGAAACGATCTTTTGTGTAATGGGAGGTTATTACACGGAATAATTTACTTTTATACGGGGTGTAAGGGACAGCATCCCACAAACTGATAGGGGTTGCTCAGTGAACAACACTGATCAACTTCCACCAGGAAATTCTTTCAGGAAGTGAAAAAAAGGGTTTTTCATACAAATTGTCGGATAACTGCCTCCGTGGTCGAGTGGCTAGTGCCATGGGCTCCCGATCCGGAGGTCCTGGGTTCGATTCCCAGGGGGTAAAACACAAAGATGATATTTGAGAATTTATCACTTTGTGAATTTTTCCCCAGTTTGGTTAGGTGGTCGTTACATAAAACCATGTCAGAGGCCTGATAGTTGTGCTACTAGGCGGTTTAAAAACTCTGACACCAGGGTTCATCGGGTCCATAGACTCGATACCCACTCGACAGAAGAATTGTCGGATAGATTTTATATGGAATATACATTTTGTATGGAAAAGAAGAAATTTATTGTATTTTATTTTCTCTTCCAGAAATAATTTCTTGGTGGAAGTTGTTCAGTATCGTTGACTGAATAACCTCTATCAGTTTGTGGGACGCTGTCCCTTACACCCGGTATATGTTGCTCCTTAAAAGCATAGCAATATTATGTTGATCAAACTTCAACAAAACTTAGGTAACCGATCTGTACGCGTAGTTCTGGTAAAAATTGTTTTCTTTAGGCATCAAGTACCTAAAATTCTTGTGATACCTTTTTATTGAACCCTAGACCCTAGGAAGGGTACTTCATTATCATAACTCACCTCGATCCCGCAATATCTCATAACTTCATAACTTTTATAACATTCAACTTGTTCCACTTTCTTAGTTCTAAGTAAGAAAGTGGAACAATTTGCCTAATAGCTGTGCTACTAAGCGGTTTGAAAACTCCGACACCATGGTTCATCGGGTCTTTTGACTCGAAAATCCACTCGCTAAGAAGAAGTCCTAAGTAGGTAGTCGTTTAAAGAAATGTGTTCGTATTCTAGTCAACATAAAACAGATAGAAAGTTGCAAACCCCATTTTATTGCCAAAAAAAATCCTAACCTTCCCATGTACGAGTATGTATATTGTATAAACTTGTCAATTCGTAAGACAGCATAGATATTTATTTAAATCTAATAGGGAATTGAACCGAACTACAGACCGCGTGGCAAGGATCTCCTGGTATAACCAGTACATCCAAGCCTAGAAATAACAAAAAAGAACCCTATGTATTGAATTATCTCCATCTACAACAAATTGCCAGATAATATAAAAAGCGAAATTAAATACCCAACATAATATGACAAGACTTAAATCATTTCTACTTGAAAAGGCTTATTATACTGTCGATGCATTTATGTGTACATACATACATACATAATCACGCCTTTATCCCTAATGGGGTAGGCAGAGCTTTAACGACCTAAACAAAGGTCATTCCGCCAAGACTGACAAAGTGACATTTATGTGTGATAGAAATAAATAAATTTAAAAGATATAATTATCAAATAAATTAATTAAATAATATTTAGTTGAAATAATTCGACATGTTTAATTATTTTTAATAATAGTTAATCATTTTATTTCAGGCAATATTTACATTAGTAGATGTTACATAATATAAACAGAGGCTCATAGAATATATACCTTACAGACTAACATACATATTTATAAATAATTAAATACTACTTCGACGTATGGACGACGGCAGAAGGTCGAAATACGACCCCCATCGGTTAGAATGAAGTGTTCAGGAGCACGCTCTCTTGGAACTTGGAGACGCGGATCACGAACGACCTGAACGTTGTCGGCCGCTTCGACTCCAGCTGTCTCACAAGCACTCGGTCGATTACTCCTGGCTGTAGACTGCCCACAATTTCCGCACGTACTCCACGATGTCCTTCGACGTAGTACTAGCGTCTAGCCGGGACACGTAGAGCTGCGCGGATTGACGGCTCTTCCGGTTTTGCACTAGAGTAAAACCGTCTTTGTCGACAAACGTTTTCGACGCAACAGGAACAGTAGCCGCTTGTGAGGCCTCGTACTCCATGGTAGGGGCAGGCTTCGACTTCCGACGTGGTCGGCGGCGAGGCTTCCGCGCAGCGACGTCCCTTTGTGTCCGGGGACCAGCAGGGGGAGGGCGCGACGTGGGGAGCTCGATGCGGGGAAGTTTCACTGGAGGAGATCTGATGACGCTCGCCCAGCTGGCAGCGGGGTCGTCAGCCCGCGGCCCGTCAGTGTCAGTTGCGTTCGGTGTAGCAGTGTCGTGTTGCATATCGCCGTCACGTCGCATGTTCGCACACGCGGCCGGCGGAGACGCTGACGCGACGTTTTGCTCACGTAGTGAGGTCAACTCGCGTTGCAACTCGTCACTGCGACGTTCGGAGGCTTCAAATTTAGAGTTTATGCTCTTTATTTCAGCCTTCAGCAGCACAATATCCTTGAGAAGCGAGGTAACATCGACGTGGTCAAACGTCACCGGTGGCAGCTAATTCAGGTCACGTGCTACGTACGTCGGCACATCGTCGGGATCCTCGCATTTAAAGACCCGGAAGATGACAGGCTCTTCCTGGCTCCTCCCTCGCGGCGCGTCATCAGTTTGACATATCGGGGGTTGGCAGTGTCGTGAAGATACTGCTTGGCCTTGTTGATGTCGGTCTCCGTGTAGCTGGTCGTGCAAATCTGCCCAAGGCTCTCCTCGTCCATCACGTCCAGCTTGTTCTGCACGAAGGCCAACAGCTCGTTGACCAGGATCGTGTCACAGCGCTTAGGTTGCGCCATGATTGCAAAACTGCACTAAAGTGCACTAGTATTCGGCGACACAGCAGACGTCACGTTTTTGCTGCGTCCGATCGCATCGGCAGTTCGATTGCAACTGATTATTGATGTTTATTTAAACTTTTACCGATATGATTTTTTGGCACTATTGTAATGTTTTAAATTGATTTGCTAATTAATATTGATTGTTATTATGATGTACAGTAATTATGACAAATATATTATTTATGCTAAACTGTCTCCTCTCTCAGACTTTGCTATGCCCTAACAGGGTGCATGTACCAGACATATTTTTATATACAAGCCAACCTTTTGAATGTACATGTATTGCAATGAATAAATGAATAAAAAATCATGAGTAATACCAAAACAAAATTTAAACACATTAAAATTCATAAATTTATAATTTATGATACAGTATTTATTAAGAAGTAGTTCAGGTATGTGGGAGTAGATGCTTCGATCGTTTAATTTTTCGTCAACTAAGTTATTATTATTATATTTCCCAACTATCGTCTTACTAGAAAAATAATTAGTGAAATCCTTATTTTCACGAATAACTTAATTGGTAACGAGCATGAGACTGAAAGAAATAAATTAACTCACTGTCGGTGTTATAAATGACTAGCTATGAGAATATCCGAATGTCTGCAAATCACTGTGTGTTCTATTTCCTTGGAGAAATGACTCTCGCCCGCTCGGCCGGTCAGAGACGCAATATTAATTACAGCAATAAAAGACGATCAGTTGAACCAGCTCTAAACAATGATTGACCTGATTATATCGCCTGGTTGGAATTATTATTATTGTAATATTTTACAATAATTTAAATTATTATACGTTGGTAATAAAATTTATTTTAAGGTATGTCAGATGAAACTTAGTTAAGAAAAGTAATACTTTATATTATTGTTTACATTAACTTGCATATTAAACTATCAAACCGTATGAAAATATCCACTCATGCGGTATCAAATGAACTATATAACGGATAGGAATCATCAAATCTAAATTTAACTAATAAATCTGCAGTCGCAAGGAACTGCGCTGACGAAGAACCCTGACTGATACCAGGATAGATACTTCCAGAAACTGCGCTGAATGGCGTGTAAAGGTAAAGTCTCGTTTGCTAAATACAGAAACTAACTAGTTATTAGGTGTAAAGTTTCTAGGTCCAAGTACAGAACTAAATCGTATTTGAAATCTTTGAAATAAAAACATTTAAATACAAAGGAACAGTTTCTGAGCGGGAGGAGCGCGTGGATGCAATAAACAAACTTTAGGATTCAGTTTCAAGATGCAGACTGAAATAAAAAAATAAACAAATACTTCCCTAGTTCAGAAAATGATGGAATTTATATTGTGAAGTAAATTACTGGAATGACTCTGTAAATAGAAAATTCTCATTTTGCCGACCTCTTGTTAAGTTAACAAAAGTGTAAACTTTAAATAAATGCTACAATAAAAGTTATATCAAGTTAACCTAATAAACGGCATCATAAAACAAACAAGGTTCGAATGTTTCAATTACATTTGGCAAAGTTTTATGAAATCGTGGTATAAGTTTAAAACTTTGGAGTCAAGAGAGCGAGTGTAAGCTGAAGTGAAGGACGACGAGACATATTGCTCCGGGATTGAATCTGAGGTTCAAGTTTAAAACTCGTGAGGCACTTGAGAAGTTCGTGTTTGGAGACGCGACGCGGGACCTGAGAAAGAAGCAGGCTCCCGAGATCCCGGTGCCCGCGGCGACGGGGGACCTGCCAGCTCCAGATCAGATACCAGCTGGGAGAAAGTTATAAGTACGCTTGCCTGAAACTAAATGCGTATAGAGTAGGTTCTTCTTTGTAAAAATGAATTGAACCTTTTGTACCTACATAATTTCAAGGTTTACATGTACGACTTTATAATGATACGTTACAGAGTAATGCTTATTTTATTAGAATCAGGTATTGAAACATGCGATTTTGTGTTTGGTAACTTAATCTTACTTACTTAACGATTTCTTCTTTTTTCACCTTATAGCTGTGCTCTTGTTGGTGGAGCAACTTTCATTTTGATGTATCATTGGCCAGTTCTTTGATATCCTGATACGACTTGGCATTTACTTTTTCCTTGACTTGATCGATTTACCAAACTTATACTATCATACTTATACCAGCTAAGGGATCCGAGGGTTTCAGTATATTGCAATTTAGGCGATGGGCTGACAACCTATCACTACAGCAATATACGTACAATTCCATCTTAAATAACCCTCAAAACTTTGTCAGACGTGGCGGAACGACCTTTGTTTAGGTCGTTTATGCTCTGCCTACCCCATTAGGGATAAAGGCGTGATTATATGTATGTATGTATACTATCATATCTTCCATGCTAGCCTGGGAGCTAGAGAAAAACATAGAATGTGCCAGCTGCATTTCCTTCCGGGCATGCTGTAAAAAACAGCTAAGGGATCCGAGGGTCTTAGTATATTGAAATTTATTCGATAGGCTGACAACCTGTCACTACAGCAATATACAAATCTATCTTGAATAACCCTCAATACTTTGTTGGATGAGGCGGAACGACCTTTGTTAAGGTCTTTTATGATCTGCCTACCCCTTTAGGAATAAAGGCGTGATTATATGTATGTATGTATATTATCATAAACTTATGTGAAGTATAAGCAGGGAGATTGTTGCTTCATGTATGTATGTATAAGTTTATGATATATATAGCGATGTTGTTGCCAATAGAAAGTAGGCATTGTTTTCGCGTCATGTGTCTCACTTAGCGAGTTGTGCCTTACACATCACTTGTGCCACTTATTCCACTAACACGTCAACAACCATATACATCACATCCAACTTTGTCCCGCTTCGAGTCACTCAGTGATATTATGGTAACAAATCGAGAACTTCAGGGAAAAGGTTGAAATGAATGGCGTTCTCAATCTGAATAAGAATTTTGGTCTTTGAATTCGGCAGGAATTAAAATGTAAGAGACACTTTCAATAATGGGGAAATCCCCTGTCAGTGAGAACAATTGCCTTTGCCTTTTTGGGCCAGGAACTCTTATTAATTGCTTTCAGGAAAATCCTTTCAAGTAACGGTTGGAGAAAGGGAATTATCGTTATATGAAATAGTGGCATTGTAGGTGACAGGTCGAATTATTCTCTACAACGGCCAAGTCACATGAAATGAAGGTTCATTGAAAGAGCTAAGAATTACTATAATAAACCCTAGACTTGGCTGCCTTTTTAGAGCAATTCCAAGTCCTCTATGAATTTAGCTTTCACTTTTACATTTATAGATTTAATAATTATCAACTTTATTAAAACCCATGAAAATATAAAAATATACATTTCACAAATAAAATATATCTTCTAAGGCACCGCATCGAGGCAAAGTTCCCAGAAAGCTAGCAGCGTTTCCACGTTGCACAGGCAAACTAAGACGCTGTGCAAAATAACTGCCTGCTCTTTGGTTTGACGTTGCTTCGATGAGGCGCGCTGAAATACTTTTTAGAAAAGAACGGGCGCTAGGTTTTGGTGGGATTATATTTATTTTTACCGCTATTTCATCGTAGTTTCATGTGACCATGTTCACGAGCAGACTAATAAGGTGAATGTTGACATCTTTCAAGGGAAACTTTATCGGTCTGCCCTCTTTCGGACGCGACGACTGCCTTCACTCCGACTTAATCCCGTTCAAAATAATAATCTTATTGTAAAAAAATATACTTGGGCTAGACACCTATAGGTATTTCTAATTATAAGAGGTTGCCTTCATGTTGTTACTCAACCAATGAATTGCATGTTATCTGGTCCTAGAGCGAAATACTTAAACACATTAACAAATAGATGTTTAAGGTGATCAGACGGGACGAGCGAGTACATTACCGGAGAGTAGAGATCCACTGGGCGTTTCTCCGCTAGACGGCACGGCGACGGTGCCGTCACGATGCCGTGGCTCTGTTTTTTGACTAGACGGCACGGCAACGACACAGAAACGTACCGATAAAGTACACCTAGTTCCAATCTGAGCACACACACACACACACACGCGCATGCTTCGTATGAATACAAAACCAATGCAGGGCAGGCCAGTGACGGTACCGGTGGGAATCAATACCGTGCCGTTGCCGTGCCGGCAAGTGGAAAAGCATCCCATGTAATTTCATTGATTGTCATAGATTATCTCTTCCACGGTACCGTCGACGGTGCTATGCCGTCGCCGTTGCCGTTGCCGTGCCGTCTAGTCGAAAAACGTCCATTTACGAGTAGCTAGTAGCTGCAAACCAAGGTGATCTTGTAGGTATACTGCCGTAGTGACAGGTTATCAGCCCATCGCCTAAATTGCAATACCCAGAAACCCTCGGATCCCTTAGCTTGTTTCTACAGCATGCCTGGGAGGAAATGCAGCTTTCACATTCTATGTTTTTTTCTCGCTTCCAGGCCAGCATGGAAGGAATATAATTTCATTGATTTTCATAGATTATCACTTCCATGGTACCGTCGACGGTACTGTGCCGTCGCCGTGCCGTCTAGTCGAAAAACGCCCATTTAGCTAGTAGCTGCAAACCAAGGTGATTTTGCTCAACACTTTATGCTAATGAATATAAGTGCACGTATGCTGATGTAACACTATACCGGGTGTAAGGGACAGCGTCCTGCAAAGTCATAGGGGTTGCTCAGTCTACGAAACTGAACAACTATCAGCAGGAATATTTTTCAGGAAGTGAAAAAATAATTACCTTCCCATACATAATTACCACCTCAGTTACCTTAATTAATATGGAAAATTAATCGGTTATTTTCACTACCAGAAAAAAAAACTGCTGATTGTTGTTCAGTTTTCGTTGACTAAGCAACCCGTATCGGTTTGCGGGACGCTGTCCCTTACACCCCGTATTTAGGGCGGAGACCTCGCTGGTACAACACTTCATGTAAATGTATATAGGGAATTGCAATTAGTTGTAAGCGATGCTAAGTACATGTGTACGAATAAATTACTTTGGCAGTAAAAAAGCTTTCAGTTAATTTCACTTGGAATTCGAAGCAAAACGATCTCAGTAAGAACTGTGGTGTCTACGGTGTCTGTGATATTGTGTAGCAGATTGCTACGGCGTAGACGAGCTTCGAATGATTTAAATACATACAAACATATAATCATGCCTTTATCTCTATTGGGATAGGCAGAGCGTGAACAACTTAAACAAAAGTCGTCCCGCCGCGTCTGAAAAAGCTTTGAGTGTTATTTAGATAGATTTGTAGGTATATTGCTGTAGTGACAGGTTGTCACTCCATCGCCTAAATTGCAATAAACAGAAACCCTCGGATCCCTTACCTGGTTTTTACTGCATGCCCGGGAGGAAATACAGCTGGCGTATTCCATGTTTTTCTCTCGCTCTCAGGCCAGCATGTATAAGTAAGCTTTAAGTAACATTGTGTAAAGCTTTTAACAGTCTTTTAACTTGCATATATTTTTTTATACATATAGAATTTAATTACAATATACATACGTAAATACATGCAGTTAAACCTTGATCCTTTTCGTTCTGACAAATGATAATTCAATTAAACTATTCTTATTCTTTTCTTTAGAATTGTTACCGAATCCTTTCTCTACACAACCATACCAGCCCTTATATACGATCTTCGAGTAGTTAAATGTTTTCCCGCCATAACTCTCACCGAGCCATCGAGTCAGCGTCTCGATAGTGAATCTCCAAGGACTCGAAGGCAAAAGGCTATTATTTTATCCTTGAGGCGATTCTTTAGGAATGTCAAGGACGCGAGGCGACACAAACAAACAAATGACTCGATTCTCACCCACCCATAGAGTCAGCATTTCGATAGTGAATTTCCAAGGGCTTAAAGGCAAGGCGAAGGGCTAGTATCAACTCGGATTCTTCTCTTTTGGATTGTCAAGGACGCGAGGCGACCAAACAAACAAATGACTGCCGGACACTTACTTGAGCTCACTCTCATACAGCCCATCGAGTCAGCAGTTCACTAGTGAATTCCAAAGGGCTCGAAGGAGAAGGGCTACAATCTTCGAGGCGCCGGCTCCTCTTCCTAATGGTGGAAATTCAAGGATGAGCGGCGATCCAAACACAAACAAACAAATGACTCGCGATTCAAACACAAAAACATTGAAAAATATTCCACGCTATTTGCAAGTGTATTATTTGGTCTACATACATACACAACACACATTGTACACATACATATATACGATTCGGTTTGAAAATATCAGAGTTTTGAAACAGAATCGTATTTATGTATGTGTTTATCGGGTCATCATAAAAAAATAGAAACACAGGTAATTTTGTTTTTTCTAACTACTGTTATAGAACTTTTTAAACAAAAATGCGCATAATCAGTGTATCAGAAGTGAAACGTTTCTCGTTGATCCTTAATAAAATTGAACAACATACCTAGTATTTAGTCGTAGTTTTCTAGAGAGGGCAATAAAAGAGTTGATAAACCGCGAAATGGCAGTAACAAATTGACGCTGAGCGACAGTCTGATGCGGGAATGTATCGTGTGAGAATGGAATTCAAGCGAAGTGTCGGTGGCAATGTGAGTGACGTCATACCAGAGGAGATCAGCTCTGAGCGTCGCTCGTAGCAGCGATGAGTCTGTTCACACCGGGAAGCGACGCGGCGAGACGCAATACAGCGAGAAGCTTCTTGAAGGTGCATCTTGTTGTACCACATAGTGACAGACAGCACCGCGCGGCGTAACATATTTTTTGAGTTATATCTGATATGTTGCTTAAATGTATGTATTTTGCAGTAGTAAATAATATTCTATATTGTATTAGTGGGATCTAGTAGGCTAGCTATAATAATAATAATAATAAATTGTATTACGCAGTCGTCGGTGTGAACTGATCCGAAGCGGCGAGCAGTCACAAGCTCAATGCACTCATTCACATCCTGCGAAATCAAAGCACCCCATCATCTGAACCTCACTGCTTAGTAAAACTGCGAATTCAATTCCCACACAATACCACAGAATTAATCTAGACACGCGGTAGTGTCCAAGCCAAGCTCAAGCCAAACGCAGAGAACTGGCCGGCAGCAAATTGTGTATATTTACAGGTGCCATTTGGAGCCACTTTTGACCCCTTCATAACTCGAAAACTATTAAACTTAAATACACCAAATTTTGTTTATATATAAGATCCTCTGGATAAACAAGTACTCAAAATAATATAAACATAGATCAAAAGGTAAATTAAATATTAACTCTGAAAAATCGTTTGTTTAATCAAAAGTTTTATGACTGATTGACTGACTCATTGACATACATATCAAAAATCAATTAATAAAATACCCAATGAACTAGGAAGCTGATGGAGCTGATGGATTGGAATAAAGATTGATAATAATGACAGAAAGTTAGAAATGTAAAAAATAAATAAATTAAAAAATATTGGCCCCATCCCATACAAGTGAAAGGGGGCCAATTTTGTTTATTTTTTTTACTAGTATATCAAATTCAAATTCAAAATATCTTTATTACTCACACACTTAAAACAAAAACATATTAAATAACAATCACAATAGTTCGGTTTGAGAGTAAAAGGTGAGGGTCTCAGTATTTTGCTACCATGTTACTCAATGCAACAGTGGTAGCACTGATTTTCAGCCCTTACCCTTTTCATACACCATTAAAAAAAAACATCATAGTAGAGGGCATATAGAATTAAGATAAAAACATTAAAAAAGTAAAAGTCAAAATATAACATGCTTAAACAAAACATAATTTTGGTTATAACCCTGTTTAAAAATAAATAACAATAATAGACAATAAAACACAAGACTGTATTACGTACATTTCCGCTGCTTTAAAATAAATATGAGTTTTACATGCTTTTTGAAAGTAAAAGTAGTCATCCCTTTTCTTCAAGGAGGTGGTAAGATGTTCCATACTTGGGCAGCCTTGTACTTAAAACAACCCTTGAAACCCGCCATTTGAAATTGAGGAGCCTTTAAAAGATTTTGATGATTAGACCTTAACGAATGATTAGCATTTGGGTCTTTTTCAATCTTGGTATATAAATATGTTGGAGTTTTACTCCAAACAACCCTATGTGTCATACACAAAAAATGCAAATCTCTTCTTGCTTTCATCTTTCAAATTCCTCTTTCATTTAAGAAACGTGTGATGTGAGCCCTCTTAGGTACGTTGTAACAGAAACGTGCACAAGCATTCTGTACTCTCTGTATATATTGAGTGGGGTATAGTTAAACAGGTCTCATAAAATTAGATAGAGGTTTTCTTTTTAAAATAAAGTGCCTTAAATGGGTCCTTTCGAGATATTTGCATTTAAAGTCGCCGTTCTTAAAAACAAAAAAATAATCAAAAACCTAACCCACTTCCAAATGACGTAGGAAATTGATACTTAGAAAAAAAGATTGATTATAATGACGCAAGGTTAGAAATGCAGAAATAAAAAAATAAAATAATAAAATTGGAGGGGTCCCTTACAAGTGAAAGGGGCCGCTCTTTCACTTGTAATTAATATATTTTTTAACTTCTATATTGAGTGGGCTATCGTTAGACAGGTATTATAAAATGAGGTAGAGGTTTTTTTCAAAGAGAGTGGCTTAAATGGGTCCTTCTCGAGACATTTTCATTTAAAGTCTCCGTTCTTAAAAACAAAATAAATAATCAAGAACCTAATCCACTATCAGAAGACCTAGAAAATAAAAATTTGGTGCGAAGATAGCTTATAATAATAATACCATAACGGAAACATAAAAAAATAAAACTTATTTTTTGGACGCCTTCCCATACAAATGTTTTTTTACCCTACAAAATTTAAGTGGGGTGTCATCATGGGTGTCATAGAAAGTTCAAGTTCAAGTTCAACCCTAAAGTTGGCCCCCAATTTATCTCACAACTTGGCTTTCACTTTTACATTTATGTTTTTGTTGGGATATAAGCACTACACAATACTACTACGGATGTGAAATAATTTTGTTGTTTCGTTTGATGTTGGATTATAACATCGGGCTCGATTCTAGATTTATCGGCTAAAACTAAAATTAAAATCTATTCGTCACTTTTAGACTAAAAACCTTGGAAAAAAAAGGTTTTTGATTTATAGTTGTGTACTTTTACTTAAACTCTGTACGTAATTTTGCATAAATTATATTTTTGTGCCTTTCAAATTGTTCTGTGCTATTTCACTTCTATCCTCATCTGTACACCTGACATAGGGTGGACTTAAAAACAGCAAAGCTGTGTTCACGCGTTTTTTCACACATAATACTAATAAATATTCTTCAATGCTGGACTGGGAACGAGAGAAAAACATAGAATGTGCCAGCTACATTTCCTCCCGGGCATGCTGTAAAAACCAGCTAAGGAAGCGAGGGGTTTTCAGTATATTGTAATTTAGGCGAAGGGCTGACAACCTGTCACAACAGCAATATACAAATCTATCCTTAATAACCCTCAAAACTTTGTCAAACGTGGCGGAACGACCTTCGTTTACGCTCTGCCCATTAGGGATAAAGGCGTGATTACATGTATCTATGTAAGAGTAATAAATATCAATATGCCTACCTGTTATGTGTCTTTATTTAGTGACAGGTTGTCAGCCTATCCCCAAAATTTTATACTGTCTGGAACTATTTTCTTGGTACTTGCAAAATAAAAAGGTATTGTTCCTTTTTTACAGTTTGAGCTTGTGGCACGCTGGTTGACGCTTATTTGATACTGTCTGAATGTTTTTTCTGTATTTTGCTGAAATAATATGGGATTGTTCCCCTCTAAATGTGCACTCCAATGTCGTTACTTTAGCAGGCTGTTTTTTTATGAAATTTCTTAGGTAACCCTTTTCATATGTAAGATAGTCAACCTCAATGTTTATCTTGAAACTGATTTTATATAGACAGGGAGTTTGGAAACTTAAACGGCAGATTGAGAGTCATTTAGGCAACATGTGTTTTCCTAGGTATAAAAGCCTGCTGAATCCGATTCTGATTGTTACCTTTTGGGAGCCAAGTACCTGTGGGACCAAGGGAGCCCCCTTGCTGAAAATAAAAAATCTAAAGTGGACCCAAAACATGCCTAAACCGTATTATTCCGTATTACTAGTCAAATGGGGCGTGGGTTTTGGAGATAGCTGAACTCAGTTTTGATAACAAGAAGACCGTCAGGTTACTTCTATGCTGGACTGGGAGCAAGAGAGAAACATAGAATGTGTCAGCTGCATTTCCTCCCGGGCATGCTGTAAAAATCAGCTAAGGGATCCCCGAGGGTTTCTGTATATTTCAATTTTGGCGATAGGCTGACAACCTGTCACTAAATAAAGACACATAACAGGTAGGCATATTGATATTTATTACTCTTACATATATACATGTAATCACGCCTTTATCCCTAATGGGATGGGCAGAGCGTAAACAAAGGTCGTTCCGCCACGTTTGACAAAGTTTTAAGGGTTATTTAAGATAGATTTGTATATTGCTGTTGTGACAGGTTGTCAGTCCTTCGCCTAAATTACAATATACTGAAAAACCCCTCGCTTCCTTAGCTGGTTTTTACAGCACGCCCGGGAGGAAATGTAGCTGGCACATTCTATGTTTTTTTCTCGTACCCAGTCCAGGATTGAAGAATATTTATTAGTATTATGTGTGAAAAAACGCGTGAACACAGCTTTGCTGTTTTTAAGTCCACCCTATGACAGCTGTACAGATGAGGATAGAAGTGAAATAGCACAGAACAATTTGAAAGGCACAAAAATATAATTTATGCAATATTACGTACAGAGTTTAAGTAAAAGTAGTAGTACCTAGCAATGAAGTTTACATCAGAGTGCTAGCAGGCGGCGACATTAGCCTTGGAGCTCTCCGCTTCATTACTGACTGACATGGTTTATTTGCACACAAGCACAAAGACGACTCTCTAATGGCAAACTGCAGTGTTCAGTACTAGACGTTTTATTTTGAACAAAGTCTCTCGCCTAAAACTCAGACGATTCTGTAGTTCTGCCGTTAGTAATGTCTTCCATGTTGGCCTGGGAGCGAGAGAAAAACACTGAATGTGCCAGCTGCTTTTCCTCCCGGGCATGCTGTAAATACCAGCTAAGGGATCCGAGGGTTTCAATATATTGTAATTTAGGCGATGGGCTGACAACCCGTCCTTACAGCAATATACTTACATATCTGTCTTAAATATCTTCTTCCATGCTGGATTGGGAGAGATAGAAAAACAGAAAATGTTCCAGCTGTCCTTCCTCCCTGATTCGAGGGTTACAGTGTATTGAAATTTAGGAGACGTGCTGACAACCTGTCACTACAGCAATACACATTACAATCAATAATTGCCCTTAATTTTTTGTCAGACGTCTTACGCTCTGCCTACCTCGTAAAAGATAAATGCGTGATTTTATATATGTATGTATCTATCTTAAATAACCCTCAATACTTTGTTAGACGTGACAACCTATGCTTAGGTAGTTTACGTTCTGTCTACCCCATTAAGGACGAAGACGTAATTATATGTATGTATGTAGTAATGCGCTCGCCTAATACACAGGATGTAGTCTATTGGTCGCGCACGTGACCAGACGGGAGAATCACCAACAGCTGCGAGACCCCATTTTAGTAAAATGCTGTCATTATATTGAAATACGTATTTAATTTGAAAGAGAGAAAAAGCATTAATTCGGTACCATAGTTGTTACAATTGGACAACTTAAAATTAAATAGACTAATGGCCGTATTTAAAATCAGCTCTCATGAGTGACAGCGAGTTTGAGTTCGTATCAGAAATATAATTTCAGTGCAAACTGGCCTGTTAAATCCATACTTAATATCGCTCTCAAGTTTGAGATCGCTTCATAAATACGAACCTAATAGCCACATATTCAATACCGAAAAGGTTCCCAGCTCAGCAATTGCTTCAGTCAAGGACTGTCGCGCTGGTTTCAGTGGGAACCTTACTAAAATAACTTAACCTAAGAAACATACATACATACATATAATCACGCCTCTTTCCCGGAGGGGTAGGCAGAGACCTAAGAAAAATATCAAATGATAAAACAGTAGGAAAATCTGTTTCATTATCATAGTGTGTATGTACGGTACTTGCTCTACTTTACTTAGGCTCGTATTTTTAAAGCGATCTCAAGATTGATAGTAATATTAAGTATGGATTTGACAGGTCATTTTGTACTGAAGTGTAATTTTTGATACGGACTCAAACTAGATGTCAGTCTCAAGGGCTGTTTATAATAATTACGGGCCTTAAATATGCATGTAATTTAATTTTAAGTTTACTGGGTACACAATTTCTTTCAATATTAGCTACTAAATAGTATACCTCCTATCTTGAATGAAAATGAAATTGCAGAGAACGCTTTGATCATAATAATTCAGGACGCTTGTGAAAGGAAAATTTTAAACTAATATTGTAGCTAAACCGAATGGGCGTTTTTCGACTAGAAGGTACGGGGACGGCAAAGGCGACGGTACCGTGGAAGAATCAACCAATCTTTGAAAATCAATTAAATAATATGGAACGTTTTTAAAATTGCCGGCACGGCAACGGCACGGCATTGTTTCCCACCGGTACCGTCGCCAGGCTGCCAAACTGCATGTTTTTTGTATTCGTACGAAGCATGCGCGTGTGTGTGTGCGCTCAATTTGGAACTAGATGGACTTTATCGGGTCGTTCCCGTGTCGTTGCCATGCCGTCTAGTGGAAAAACAGAGTGACGGCATCGTGACGGCATCGTGACGGCACCGTCGCCGGGCCGTCTAGTGGAAAAACGCCCATAGGATTTTCATATTTCCAAAATGTTCCTTTGTGGTTATATCGTGAGTGCATCTGTTATGCACCGCATCTACATAGTAATGGAGCCGACTCCGGCAGAGACGGCCATATTGTTTAGAATTTAGATGATATGAGGAGAAGAGAGTAAAGACAGTAATATTGTTTGGATGATACTAGCTTTCCGCTCGCGGTTTCACCCACACACGGCTTAATTATATGGGACTAAAGTTGTTTTTGCAGTAAAAAGTGACCTAAGTGAGTAGTATTTTTCCAAGAAATACTTATATACATACATACTAGGGTGGCTCAAAAAAAAAAAAAAAAAATTTCTTGGGTCTTACCCCTTATTTTTGTGACACCTACCCACAGTATCATAACTGCAAAATTTCAGCTTTGTAGTCACAACGGAAGCCGGTACTCAATGACCTATAGACTTTGATTTTTTGTTAAAAACTAATACTTAGAATTCTGTTTGTTACAGGTAAAAACTAAATGTTAACTTGTTAAAATAGTGAATGTTAAGTGTAATTAGAGTTAAAGAACTATAAAAAACCTTTAAACAATAGTGAGTGAGTGCACAAGTACTTGAAGATGGTGTCAACTACACGTCAGAAAGACCAGATATTTCTCATTGGCGTACGTGACTTGGAGCCATTATCTCGGTTTAATCAGCTACCTACAATAAGACAAGTTCTTCTACGTTTTCACGTATTCTTGAGCGAGAAAAAGAATATACGAGTTGCTTCAAATTTGCTTGTAGAGGAAGTAATAGAACTATGGAATAAAGCAAGCATTCCTACTAAACAAACATATAATTGCATAGCACAAATTGAAAAGATTCATAATAACTGGCTACTCCTAAAGAAAAACAAAGGACGCGATTCGCAAGCGCAGAAGCAAAGAGAGCAATTATTTTCATCTCAGTTAGATCAACTCTTTGATATCGCGCACGCAGACGCTCTGCAATTAATAAAGATCCCGGAAGATAAAAAATTTCTTGCAGACCAAAGAGGTGAACGTAAGATGTTTATGACTTCTGTAGATCTAAAACTGGTCAAACAACAAGAACGTGCTCAGAAACGTAAGTTAAAGGCTGAAAAATACAAACAAAGTTATACTGAAAGTGTTGCTTCTTCGTCATCAGCATGCCAACAACTCAGCTTTAGCAACAGTTCTTCTGAAGAGGAAAACGTAACTGATGAATATAAACCATCTATCTATCATCAAAGTGTAGACACAGAGGTCACAGAGCAGCCCGTTTTAACTTCTGTTGATTCGATATTTACAACTCACGTCACCAGCTCTTTAGATCGAAATAAAATTACGGATCGAGAGGCGGTACGTTTGATAATTCCACTAGCTGCAGCACTCGGCTATGACCCATCTGCACTTCCTATTTCTCGGAACACTATCAATCGAATACGAAAGAAAGCAAGGCTGGATTTCAATATTGAAGTGAGAGGTTCATTTGCGCCAGATTATCCTCTAGTAGTTCACTGGGACGGAAAAATCTTGCCTGACATTCTAGATAATAAGAAAGTTGACCGTCTTCCAGAAAAGCTCCTTGGTGTACCCAAATTGACATCAGGAACAGGAGAGCAAGTCGCTAGTGGTGTGTATAATTTATTGGAAGAGTGGAACGTTAAAGATAAAGTTCGGGCAATGAGCTTTGAAACAACATCTTCCAATACCGGTCAAAACAAAGGGGCATGTACTATTCTTGAATCCAAAATGTCTAGCGAACTCTTGTGGCTAGCCTGCCGACACCATGTGATGGAAATTATACTTTCGAAAGTCTTCACACTATGCTTTGGACCATCTAGTTCACCGGAGATACCCTTATTCAAAAGGTTTAAGACTGTTTGGGAAAATATTTCACGTGATGATTACAAAGGCCTCGACTTAAGCTCCAATGCTGAAGAATTCGTAAAAAGCACCCTGGAATCAATTTACAATGTTATAAGCGGAGAAAAACAAAGAAGAGATGATTATCAAGAGCTTATGGAGCTGACCATGATAATTTTAAATAAACTTCCAGAAAAAATACACTGGAGGGCCCCAGGTGCAATACATCACGCGAGATGGATGGCAAAATTATTGTACTCCATTAAAATATTTTTATTTAAAAGCCAGGATGTCATGAAACTAACAAGACGTGAAGAGACTCAGCTTCATCGCTTTGTCCAATTTGGTGCGCTTATTTATACTAAAGTGTGGATCGAGGCGCCTTTAGCAACTGAAGCGCCAGGTGGAGATCTTCAACTTTATCGAAACCTTTGTGCGTACGAAAAAATTGATTCTGATATTGCAGTTACTGCCAAAAAAGTTCTGGAGCGACACTTGTGGTATTTGTCAGACGAGCTTGTGGGCGTTGCCTTATTTTCAGACCGAGTGACAAGTTCTGAAAAAGCTAACATTGTCGATCAAATGAAAAGTGAACCTGGGCCCCGCTTGGTAAGGGGTAATCCTGCAATTCTGACGAGTAACTCGACCTTAGCAGATTTCGCATCTCGTAGAACATTACAAATGTTCTCTATTTTGGAGATTGATGATTCTTTTTTGTCGCTACCTCCTGATCGCTGGGAAGGAAATAGTGATTACCTAAAAGGCAAACATCGAGTAAAAAACTTACGAGTTGTAAATGACACAGCTAAAAGAGGTGTGAAATTGTTCGAAGAATATAATAAGGCACTTACCAAAGATAGAGTACACTTACCAGTAGAGAGAAGCAATTCTTGCTTCAAGTGGTGGAAAGGAACAAAAAAATAATACCCACTCAGACGACAAAAAAAGATCTTACTAAGGTAGTTTTAAATAAGGAAAAACAATAATAATTGATTAATAATAGCTTTAAATACCTTGTGCAATTAAAATTTAACATGTTTCCCTATGAATAAATGATTAAAAATATCACTTATTGTTTTATTTCTTGTAATTTAAATGATTAAGTATCGAATTCTTTTGCCAAAAGTTTTCAATATTTCAACCTCGATGAGCACCGCTTTTCTCTATTCGTAGAAAGCTGAAACTTTGTATATATATTGTCATATATGACGGTCACAAAATGAGGGGGTAAGGCAATCGCCAGCAGTTTTTTTTTCTCCATACAAGCCTGAGCCACGCTAATACATACATACATATAATCACGCCTTTATCTCTAATGAGGTAGGCATAGCGTAAACGACCTAAACAAAGGTCGTTCCGCTACGTCTGACATACTACTTTTACCTCATCATCATCATCATCATCTTCTTAGCCTTATCCCGTATGCCACGGGGTCGGCTACCTTATCTAACGTGAGTACTGGTTTGTACACAGAGCGACTGCCATCTGACCTATGCAACCCAGAAGGGAAACAAGACCCAATCCTAGATAAGGCCAGAGTTTTTAAGCCGCCAATGCTTAGCACTGGCCTCTGACATGGCTTAACGACTAATATCTACGGTATTAAACGATATTAACCGGGACCAACGGCTTAACGTGCCTTCCGAAGCACGGAAAAAGCGCCGAATAAACGTTCGTATTAAATTCGAAAATCGAAAAACACATTGGTACGTGATGGGATTCTAACCACGTCCTCCCGCTTAGGAGGCAGCGGCCCTATCCACTACACCATCGGGCTCTCCTTACTACTTATACCTATACCTAATTATGCATTTTTAGTTTTATCATGATCCATCATATGTTTGATGCGACATTATGTAACAAACACACAGACTTTTGAGTTTAATATGAGTGAAATGATATTGAGTATTAGAGAGAGACTAATACCGAGCAGAGTAAACACATGATCAGGAGCTTTGACTTGGATATAATGAGCATGTCTGCATTCTTATGTTTGCTCTTAAAGAAGACAAAACGAATACAGAGCGATAAAATGAAACGATCTTTTGTGTAATGGGAGGTTATTACACGGAATAATATACTTTTATACGGGGTGTAAGGGACAGCATCCCAGAAACTGATAGGGGTTGCTCAGTGAACAACACTGATCAACTTCCACCAGGAAACTCTTTCTGGAAAACGGTTTTCCATACAAATTGTCTGATAGAAGAAGAAATAAAGATTTATTTATTTCCACTTCCAGAAATAATTTCTTGGTGAAAGTTGTTCAGTATCGTTCACTAAACAAACTCTATCAATTTGCAGGACGCTGTCCCTTGTTGCTCCTTAAAAGCATAGCAATATTATGTTTATCAAACTTCAACAAAATTTACTCAACTGATCTGTACGCGTAGTTCTGGTAACAACTGTTTTCTTTAGGTATCAAGTACATACCTAAAAATGTTGTGATCCCTTTTTATTGAACCCTAGACCCTAAGAAGGGTACTTCATTATCATTACTCACCTCGATCCCGCAATATCTCATAACTTCGTAACTTTTATAACATTCAACTTGTTCTACTTTCTTAGTTCTAAGTAAGAAAGTGGAACAATTTGCCTAATAGCTGTGCTACTAGGCGGTTTGAAAACTCCGACACCAGGGTTCATCGGGTCGTTTGACTCGAGAATCCACACGCTAAGAAGAAGAAGTCCTTAGTAGGTAATACTAAAACAAAATATAAACACATTAAAATTCATAAATTTATAATTATAATACAGTATTTATTAAGAAGTAGTTTAGGTATGTGGGAGTAGATGCTTCGATCGTTAATTTTTTCGACAATTGAGTTATTATAATTATATTTACCATCTATCGTCTTACTAGAAAAATAATAGTGAAATCTTTATTTTCACGAATAACCTAATTAGTAACGAGCATGAGACTGAAAGAAATAAATAATCTCACTCTCGGTGTTATAAATGACTAGCTATGAGAATATCCGAATGTCTGCAAATCACTGTGTGTTCTATTTCCTTGGAGAAATGACTCTCGCCCGCTAGGCCGGTCAGAGACGCAATATTAATTACAGCAATAAAAGACGATCAGTCGAACCAGCTCCAAACAATGATTGACCTGATTATATCGCATGGTTGGAATAATATTACAATAATTTTATATATTATTATGATGGTAATAAAACGTATTTTAAGAGATGTCTGATGAAACTTAGTAAACAAAAAGTAATACTTTACATCAAGTTACATTAGGGTGGTTCAAAAAGTACTTTTTAAAATTTTCGTATCGGCCACCCTCTTATTTTGTTAATTATATCCATATTATTATTATTGCAAAATATCAGCTTCCTAAACTAAAGGCAAGAGGCTGCTCATATTTTTCATTTTTCACAAAACACTCACTTATTAACACTTAAAAATAAACTTGTTTATTAACATTACTGCTTAAAAATAGGGATATGAGTAGGACTCTGAAGTAAAATAAAAAGAAATACATGTTTTACGTAGTCCAAGGCAACTTTTAGGGGTTTTAAGTGAATTTAAGTATAGTGTAGAAATTTTGTGATATTCCTTAAAATTTTATTGAAATTGACTTCGATTTTTAGGCTAAAGAACATTTTTTTATTGAATGTTTTTCGATAATTCAAACCTTTGTCACATTTGAATCAGCTCCCTATACAAAAAAAAAAATTACTTCTTTTATTTTTCATCTTTTCTAACAAATTCAGAAAATTGTCTACCGATGAGCATCCCTTTCCATTAAAATATCTTTATGAAATTTTGCACAAGGGCAGCTCGAACATTCTATGTTTTTCTATCTCTCCCAGTCCAGCATACATCAACTTGCATATAAAACTATCAAACCATATGAAAATATCCACTCATACAGTATCAAATGAACTATATAACGGATATGAATCATCAATTAAACTATCAGTCTGCAGTCGCAAGGAACTGCGCTGACGAAGAAATCTGATAGATACTAGGATAGATACTTCCGGAAACTGCGCTGGCGGGCGTGTAAAGGTTAAGTTTAGTTTGCTAAATACAGAAACTAACTAGTTAATCAGGTGTAAAGTTTCTAGGTCCAAGTACAGAACTAAATCGTATTTGAAATCTTTGGAATAAAAATACTTCAATAAAAAGTATCAGTCGATCGCGTGGATGCAATAAACAAACTTTAGGATTCAGTTTCAAGATGCAGACTGAAATAAAGAAATAAACAAATACTTATCAAGTACAGAAAATTATGTCATTTATATTGTGAAGTAAAACACCGGAATGACTCTGTCAATAGAAAATTCTCATTTTGCCGACCTCTTGTTAAGTTAACAAAAGTGTAAACTTTGAATAAATAGTAGAATAAAAGTTATATCAAGTTAACCTAATAAACGGCATCACAAAACAAACAAGGTTCGAATGTTTCAATTACATTTGGCAAAGTTTTATAAAATCTTGTTGAAATCGTGGTATAAGTTTTAAACTTTGGAGTCAAGTGAGCGAGTGTAAGCTGAAGTGAAGGACGACGAGACATATTGCTCCGGGATGGAATCTGAGTTTCAAGTTTAAAACTCGTGAGGCACTTGAGAAGTTCGTGTGTGAAGACGCGACGCGGGACCTGAGACAGAAGCAGGCTCCCGAGATCCCGGTGCCCGCGGCAATCGGGGGGACCTGCCAGCTCCAGATCAGATACCAGCTGGGAGGAAGTTATAAGTACGCTTCTCTGAAGCTAAATACGTATAGAGTAGATATTTCTTTGTAAAATTGAATTGATACTTATGTACATAATTTCAATGTTAAAGTGTACGACTTTATAATTTCGTCACAAAGTTATGCTTTTTTTATTAGAATCAGCTATTGAACTTGCGATTTTGTGTAACTCAGGGCCGTATTTATAATAAACTCTCAAGAGTGACAGCGAGTTTGAGTTTGTTTTAGAAACGTCATTTCAGTACAAGACGCCTGTCAAACCCAAACTTAATATTGCTCTGAATTTTGAGATCGCTTTATAAATACGAGCCTTAATTTACTGACTTTACGATTTAAAAAAAACTTATATTATCATTATTACAGCTTATGTGTAGTCCATGCTGGCCTGGGAGCGAGAGAGAAATATAGAATGCAACAGGTGCATTTCCTCCCAAACATGCTGTAAAAACCGGCTAGGGATCCGAGGGTTTCAGTATATTGCAATTTAGGCGATGGACTGACAACCTGTCACTACAGCAATATACCTACAAATCTATCATAAATAGCCCTCAAAACTTTGTCAGACGTGGCGGAGCGACCTTTGTTTAGGTCGTTTACGCTCTGCCTACCCCATTTGGTATACATGCGTAAATATATGTATGCATATTTGTATGTCAAGTATAAGCAAAAATCTCCCTCCTGAAAATATCGTGCGATGTTGTTGCCAATAGAAAGTAGGCATTGTTTTCGCGTCATGTGTCTCACTTAGCGAGTTGTGCCTTACACATCACTTGTGCCACTTATTCCACTAACACGTCAACAACCACATACATCACATCCAACTTTGTCCCGCTTCGAGTCACTCAGTGATATTATGGTAACAAATCGCGAACTTCAGGGGAAAGATTGAAATGAATGGCGTTCTCAATCTGAATAAGAAGTTTGCCCTTTGAATTCGGCAGGAATTAAAATGTAAGAGACACTTTCAATAATGGGGAAATCCCCTGACAGTGAGAACAATTGCCTTTGCCTTTTTGGGCCAGGAACTCTTATTAATTGCTTTCAGGAAAATCCTTTCAAGTAACGGTTGGAGAAAGGGTATTATCGTTATATTAAATAGTGGCATTGTAGGTGACAGGTCGAATTATTCTCTACAACGTTCATTGAAAGAGCTAAGAATTACTATAATAAACCCTAGGTTTGGCTGCCTTTTTAGAGCAATTCCAAGTCCTCTATGAATTTAGCTTTCACTTTTACATTTATGGTTTTAATAATTATCAACTTTATTAAAACCCATGAAAATATAAAAATAAACATTTCACAAATAAAATATATCTTCTAAGGCACCGCATCGAGGCAACGTTCCCAGAAAGCTAGCAGCGTTTCCACGTTGCACAGCCAAACTAAGACGCTGTGCAAAATAACTGCCTGCTCTTTGGTCTGACGTTGCTTCGATGAGGCGCGCTGAAATACTTTTTAGAAAAGAACGGGCGCTAGGTTTTGGTGGGATTATATTTATTGTTACCTCGCTATTTCATCGTAGTTTCATGTGACCATGTTCACGAGCAGACTAATAAGGTGAATGTTGACATCTTTCAAGGGAAACTTTATCGGTCTGCCCTCTTTCGGACGCGACGACTGCCTTCACTCCGACTTAATCCCGTTCAAAATAATAATCTTATTGTAAAAAAATATACTTGGGCTAGACACCTATAGGTATTTCTAATTATAAGAGGTTGCCATAATGTTGCCATTCAACCAATGAATTGCATGTAATCTTTTACTGGTCCTAGAGCGAAATACTTAAACAAATTAACAAATAGATGTTTAAGGTGATCAGACGGAGCGAGCGAGTACATTATCGGAGAGTAGAGATCCACTGGGCGTTTTGCCACTAGACGGCACGGCGACGGTGCTGTCACGATGCCGTGGCTCTGTTTTTTGACTAGACGGCACGGCAGCGACACAGCAACCTACCGATAAAGTACACCTAGTTCCAATCTGAGCACACACACACACATACACGCGCATGTTTCGTATGAATACAAAACCAATGCAGGGCAGGCCAGTGACGGTACCGGTGGGAATCAATACCGTGCCGTTGCCGTGCCGGCAAGTGGAAAAGCATCACATGTAATTTCATTGATTGTCATAGATTATCTCTTCCACGGTACCGTCGACGGTGCTATAATAATAATAATAATAATAATAATAATTACTATGCCGTCGCCGTTGCCGTTGCCGTGCCGTCTAGTCGAAAAACGCCCATTTACGAGTAGCTAGTAGCTGCAAACCAAGGTGATCTTGTAGGTATACTGCCGTAGTGAGAGGTTATCAGCCCATCGCCTAAATTGCAATATCCAGAAACCCTCGGATCCCTTAGTTTGGTTCTACAGCATGCCTGGGAGGAAATGCAGCTTTCACATTCTATGTTTTTTTCTCGCTTCCAGGCCAGCATGGAAGAAATATAATTTCATTGATTTTCATAGATTATCACTTCCATGGTACCGTCGACGGTGCTGTGCCGTCACCGTTGCCGTCGCCGTGCCGTCTAGTCGAAAAACGCCCATTTAGCTAGTAGCTGCAAACCAAGGTGATTTTGCTCAACACTTTATGCTAATGAATCTAAGTGCAGTGCACACGTATGCTGATGTAACACTATACCGGGTGTAAGGGACAGCGTCCCGCAAACTGATAGGGGTTGCTCAGTCTACGAAACTGAACAATTATCAGCAGGAATATTTTTCAGGAAGTGAAAAAATAAATACCTTCCCATACATAATTACCACCTCAGTTACCTTAATTAATATGGAAAATTAATCGGTTATTTTCACTACCAGAAAAAAAACTGCTGATTGTTGTTCAGTTTTCGTTGACTAAGCAACCCGTATCAGTTTGCGGGACGCTGTCCCTTACACCCCGTATCTAGGGCGTAGACCTCGCTGGTACAACACTTCATGTAAATGTATATGGGGATTTGCAATTAGTTGTAAGCGATGCTAAGTACATGTGTACGAATAAATTACTTTGGCAGTAAAAAAGCTTTCAGTTAATTTCACTTGGAATTCGAAGCAAAACGATCTCAGTAAGAACTGTGGTATCTACGGTGTCTGTGATATTGTGTAGCAGATTGCTACGGCGTAGACGAGCTACGAATGCTTTAAATACGTACAAACATATAATCATGCCTTTATCTCTATTGGGATAGGCAGAGCGTGAACAACTTAAACAAAAGTCGTCCCGCCGCGTCTGAAAAAGCTGTGAGTGTTATTTAGATAGATTTGTAGGTATATTGCTGTAGTGACAGGTTGTCACTCCATCGCCTAAATTGCAATAAACAGAAACCCTCGGATCCCTTAGCTGGATTTTACAGCATGCCCGGGAGGAAATGCAGCTGGAATATTCTATGTTTTTCTCTCGCTTTCAGGCCAGCATGTAAAAGTATGTTTCAAATAACTTTAAGTAAAGCTTTCAACAGTCTATTAACTTGTATATATTTTTTTATACATATTATTTCATTACAATATACATACGTAAGTACATACTGTCAAACCTATATCCTTTTCGGTCTTACAAATGATAATTTAATTAAACTACTCTTATTCTTTTCTTTAGAATTGTTACCGAGTCCTTTCTCTACTCAACCATACCAACCCTTATACACGATCTTTGAGTAGTTAAATGTTTTCCCGCCATAACTCTCACCGGCCCATCGAGTCAGCATCCCGATAGAGAATCTCCAAGGACTCAAAGGCTAAAGGCTATTATTTTATCCTTGAGGCGATTCTTTTAGAATGTCAAGGACGCGAGGCGAACACACAAACAAATGACTCTTGAATATTTTCACCGGCCCATAGAGTCAGCATCTCGATAGTGAATTTGCAAGGGCTTAAAGGCAAGGCAAAGGGCTATTATCCACCCGGCTTCTTCTCTTTTGGAATGTCAAGGACGCGTGGCGACACAAACAAACAAATGACTGCCGGACACTTACTTGAGCTAACTCTCATACAGCCCATCGAGTCAGCGTCTCGATAGTGAATCTCCAAGGGCTAAAAGAAGAAGGGCTAATATCCTTGAAGCGTCGGCTTCTTCTCTTTTGAAATGTCAAGGACGTGAGTCGACACAAACAAACAAATGACTGCCGGACACTTAGTTGAGCTCACTCTCATACAGCCCATCGAGTCAGCAGTTCAATAGTGAATCTCAAAGCGCTCAAACGAGAAGGGCTCATAGCCTCGAGGCGCCGGCTCCACTTCCTAATGGTGGAATGTCAAGGATGCAAGCGGCGATCCAAACACAAACAAACAAATGAATCGCGATCCAAACACAAAAACATTAAAAAATATTCCACGCTATTTGCAAGTGTATTATTTGGTCTACATACATACACAACACACATAGTACACATACATATATACGATTCAGTTTGAAAATGTCAGAGTCTTGAAGCAGAATCGTATTTATGTATGTGTTTATCGGGTCATCATAACAAAATAGAAACACAGGTAATTATTTTTGTCTAACTACTGTTATAGATTTTTTTATACAAAGACGCGCATAATCAGTGAATCAGAAGTGAAACGTTTCTCGTTGATCCTTAATAAAATTGAAGAACGTACCTGGTAATATTAGTCGTAGTTGTCTAGAGAGGGCAATAAAAGAGGTGATAAACTGCGAAATGGCAGTAACAAATTGACGCTGAGCGACAGTCTGATGCGGGAATGTATCGTGTGAGAATGGAATTCAAGCGAAGTGTCGGTGGCAATGTGAGTGACGTCACACCAGAGGAGATCAGCTCTGAGCGTCGCTCGTAGCAGCGATGAGTCTGTTCACACCGGGACGCGACGCGATACAGCGAGAAGCTTCTTGAAGATGTATATCGTTGTACCACATAGTGATAGACAGCACCGAGCGGCGTAACATATTTTTTGAGTTCTATCTGAAATATTGCTCAAATGTATGTGTTTTGCAGTAGTAAACAAAGTTCTATATTGTATTACGTTTTTAAAAGCGGTCGTCAGTGTGAACTGATCCGAAGCTGCGAGCAGTCACAAGCTAAATGCACTCATTCACATCCTGCAAAATCAAAGCACCCCCTCACCAGAACCTAACGGCGAAGTAATACTGTAAATTCAATTTCCACACAATACCACAGAATTAACCTAGACACGCGGTAGCGTGTCCAAGCCAAGCTCAAGCCAAACGAAGAGAACTGGCCGGCAGCACCGTGTGTATATTTACAGGAACCATTTGGAGCCACTTTTGACCCCTTCATAACTCGAAAAACATTGAACTTACATACACCAAATTTGTTTTATATATTGAAATCCTCTAGATAAACAAGTATTCATATAATATAAACATAGATCAAACGGTTATTTAAATATTAATTCTGAAAAATCATAATTTTATGACTGACTGACTGACTGACTGACATACATATCAAAAATCAATTAATAAAATACCAGGAATAATAATACTAGGAAGCTGATGGAGCTGATGGATTGGAATAAAGATTGATTATAATGACAGAAAGTTAGAAATGTAAAAATTAAATAAATTAAAAAATATTGTACCCCCTCCCATACAAATGAACATACATACATATATTCACGCCTGTATCCCTAATGGGGTAGGCAGAGCGTAAACGACCTAAACAAAGGTGTCCCGCCACGTGTGACAAAGTTTTGAGGGTAATTTAAGATAGAATTCTAGGTATATTGCTGTAGTGACAGGTTGTAAGCCCATCGCCTAAATTACAATACAGTGTAACCCTCGAGTCCCTTTTGCTGACTTCAACAGCATGCCCGAGAGGAAGGGCAGCTGGAACATTCTATGTTTTTCTATCTCTCCCAGTCCAGCATGGAAGTAAATCCATACAAATGAAAGTGGGCTAATTTTCTTATTTTTTAACTACTATATTGAATGGGGTATCGTTAGACAGGTCTTATAAAATTAGGTAGAGGTTTCTTTGAAAAAAAGTGCCTTAAATGGGTCCTTTTCGAGATATTTGCATTTAAAGTCGCCGTTCTTATAAACAAAAAAATAATCAAAAACCTAACTCACTTCCAAATGACTTAAGAAGTTGATACTTGGAAAAAAGATTGATTAAAATGACACAAGGTTAAAAATGCAGAAATAAAAATTTAAAAAAATAAAATTTTACCCCCTCCCATACAAGTGTAACTTCTAGTTAAAATAAATGCCGCCCTTTCAGTATTGAGTGGGCTATCGTTAGACAGGTATTATAAAATGAGGTAGAAGTTTTTTTTCAAAGAGGGTGCCTTAAATTGGCCTTCTCGAGATATTTTCATTTAAAGTCGCCGTTCTTAAAAACAAAATAAATAATCAAGAACCTAATCCACTATCAGAAGACCTAGAAAATAAAAATTTGGTGCGAAGATAGTTTATAATAATAATACCATAATGGAAACAAAAAAAATAAAAATAATCTTATTTTTTTGACGCCTTCCCATACAAGTGTTTTTTTTACCCTACAAAATTTAAGTGGGGTGTCATCATGGGTGTCATATAAAGTTGAAATTCAATACAAATATAGATTTTTATTTTCAATAGAGTTTTTTTTCAAACATTAAGAATATGTAAGAATCCAATTATTTACTTTTATACAAAAAGTAATGATATCCAACCAAAAACATAAATGTAAAAGTGAAAGCCAAGTTCATGGTGGTTTTGGAATTGCACAAAAGGTCGTGAGATCTAAAAAGGGAGCCAAGTCTAGGGTTTATTATAGTGATTCTTCGATAAGGTTCATTTCATGTGACTTGGCCGTTGTAGAGTGGCGTTCTAGTTGACAAATCGAATTCTCTACAACGCCCAAGTCCTTATTGAAGAGCAAAGAATTGCTATAGTAAACCCTTAACTTGGCTCCCTTTTTAGATCTCACATTTTTTTGTGCAATTCCAAGACCACCATGAACTTGGCTTTCACTTTTACATTTATGTGTTTGGTGGGATATAGTACTACACAATACTACTAGGATGTGAAATAATTTTATTGTTTCGTTTGATGTTCGATTATAACATTGGGCTCGATTCTAGATCTATCGGCTAAAACTAAAATTTAAATCTATTCGTCACTTTCAGACTAAAAACCTTGGAAAATGTTTTTGATTTATAGTCGATGTTTTCCGTCGTCTGATATGGCGGATAAAAGTGACAGAAATACTGGGGAAACGTGCAAAAGCGCGTCAAAATCAGGAGGACAAAGTGTGAAACCATAAAGTATAAATCGCCTGTCCTTTTTCAATTTTATTATTTTGAAAGTGACCGTTAGATTTTAATTTTAGTTTAAGCCGATGGAATCTAGAATCGAGCCTAATATCTATTTCCGCTAGTTGTGTATGTTTATATATTTTTTGAATATGATACCATATTTTTTTGAATATTTAGATTTACTCTCCGAACACAGCAGTTTTCGTGTCGTGGTTGCCGTTAATCTTGGAACTCGACTGCTATAAATCATTAACACCCTTGTTGTTTTATCACTTTCCTTATCAATTATCACTGCAGCCTGTAGCTATATTTAAAAATATTATGGTAAAGATAACTGAATAAGCAATCAAGAAATAAATTATTGTAGATTTATCGCAGCGAGCTATTGTCAAAAATTTGCTTCTTTTATGTAATCTGCCCATTCAATTATCTTT
Source organism: Scrobipalpa costella (assembly GCA_949820665.1). Classification (NCBI taxonomy): domain Eukaryota; kingdom Metazoa; phylum Arthropoda; class Insecta; order Lepidoptera; family Gelechiidae; genus Scrobipalpa; species Scrobipalpa costella. The sequence continues at coordinate 365,649 of OX463306.1, forward strand.
TTTCATTTGCTTTGAATATAACAAATTCTTCCATGCTGGACTGGGAGCAAGAAAAAAACATATAATGTGCCAGCTGCATTTCCTCCCGGGCATGCTGTAAAATCCAGCTAAGGGATCCGAGGGTTTCAGTATATTGTAATTTAGGCGATGGGCTGACAACCTGTCACTACAGCAATATACAAATCTATCTTAAATAACCCTCAAAACTTTGTCAGACGTGGCGGAACGACCTTTGTTTGGGCCGTTTACGCTCTGCCTACCCCATTAGGGATAAAGGCGTGATTTTATGTATGTATGTATGTATGTATTTAGTATGTACTTAATCTACGAAAACGTACCTTTGTGCCTAAGCAGAACTTGAAGATTCCTCAAAAACTTTCCTGTTCCTCGTCAAAATGATTAATTTTCTTAAAGTGCTTCAGCGTTACCTCTTCAAGTACTGTATTTAACCAAAATAAACCCTAATGTTTAATTAATATTGAAACTAGATTTCGTTTCTGCGTCTTTTATCGCCTCAATATTACTTACTTTTAAAATAGAATTAAGAGATTTTTGAAATTCTAATATTGATCGCTGGTCCAGTAAACCAGTAGATAATTAATGTTTGTGATGATTATTATGAATTGCGCTCAGGATACATTACAATAATCTGTGGCTAGCAGGGTATCAAAATTATAATTATTCAAAATTTCAATAATAGTTTTCAGTACCAAAATTTTAGTAATTGGAACACTTCTATTGGTATGGATCTATTTTCTACATTATGTGTGAAAAAACTAATTGATTGAATATTATTTGAATTAAGGACACAAATTTGTCCTGTGTAATATAATAACACAGAAACTTTAAATCAATTTTAAAAATCGATATTTTTTGTCGTGATATCTTTCCAGAAAAAAACATAAATTTTGTTAACTTAAAACGTCGATTTTGTCAGTTACGGATTGATTGATGTGCGATTGCTAATTTATGACTCTCCACTGTCGCCATTCTGTTCGATATGGCGGCAATTTATTGATGTTTTTAAATATATGAGTTGGTCTGGCATCTATCCTATTGTTTCAAAGTAATGAGATTGGTAAATAAATGATTTGATTTGGTATGAAGGATCGCGTAAACTGACTACTGTATCAAATAACACAAACCACACGTCATCTGTAAAGTTACTATGAGGAGTGATACGAGTAATTACAGCACCTATCACGATTATATCAATCGAGGCCGCTTCGCGGAATCAGTTTTGTTATAATCTGATTCCGCGAGACGTTATTCAAAAAATAATATTTTATAATTTTGATTATCCACCAAGGAAACAATTTGCCGATCAAATTGAATTTTCTTATCCGTGAACGAGACGATGAAGATGTACCTAATATAATTACTGACAGAAAACTATATCATTAAAAAAGTTATAGCCAGATGCCCGCGGATCTGAAAAAAATACAGGATATGAATATACGATAACACACAAAAACACCATATTTCATTTCCTGAGTACGGTGTACGGTCTCCTGAAAATCACATTTTATTTTCTGGGTCTCGAGGCAGATGGCCTAGAAAAGGGATAAATATAAAAATATCGTACCTTTGATGTAAAAAGTGACTAGTATATTTATGTTTTAGTTTGTCGTTAAAATAGTGCGAAATATCTCCTTAGAAATAAAATTTCTCATGGAGTGTTAATGGCGACAAGGCAGGTGAAGTGCGCGCTTTATTTAGAATCTTGGTTAATAGTCTTGGCACAGAATATATAATAGTACTACAAAAAGAATGAAGACTCACCTCCCTAGTCCGATATACTTCACACTCCGCGCCAGATTGTGGGTCACATTGTGGGTACGCTTAGCGGTCAAGGCGCGCGCATGTTTCCCAGTGTAACGGAATTAATAAAATTTTGTGTTCCAAAGATAGGAACTGTACCGTGTACAGATCTACCAAAAGATGTGACTCCAATAGGATTTTTTTTAGATTCCACCGTGATGAGAGACGGTAAGTAACTTCATACAAAATATGCAACCTAACCTATTCTAACTATTCAGTTATAGTAAACTACTTTAAAACGTTGGTTTAATCAAGAAAAAGATTAATCAAGTGATGATTATGACCGGTATAACAAAGTGTGTCAACCTTTTTAACACGCACACAAACGCATGCCAAATGTAACATGCCGTCTGTCGATGTATGACCAAAATTACATTGTAGTCAGGAGTTTCCGAGCTGTGGTCTCGGTTCTTACAGACAACACAAAGCAATCCCATATGTTAACCAGCACGCTACAACATTTATGTACTATTCTAAATGATTATCGTACACGCACATGCGTTTTTAGACAGGGAGTTTGGAAATTTAAATGGCAGATTGTGAGTCATTTAGGCAACATGTGTTTTCCTAGGTAGAAAAGCCTGCTGAATCCGATTCTGATTCTTACCTTGGTTCCCTTGCTCAAAATTAAAAATGGCGGCTAAAATGGACCCAAAACGTGCCTAAACCGTATTATTCCGTATTACTAGTCGAATGGGGCGTGGGTTTTGGAGATCTCTGAACTCAATTTTGATAACAAGAAGAACGTCCAGTTACTTCCATGCTGAACTGCATTTCCTCCCGGGTGTGCTGTAAAAACCAGCTAAGGGATCCGAGTGTTTTTGTATATTTAAATTTTGGCGATAGGCTGACAACCTGTCTCTAAATAAAGACACATAATAGGTAGGCATATCGATATTTATTACTCTTAGATACATACATGTAATCACGCCTTTATCCCTAATGGGGTAGGCAGAACGTAAACAAAGGTCGTTCCGCCACGTTTGACAAAGTTTTGAGGGTTATTTAAGATAGATTTGTATATTGCTGTAGTGACAGGTTGTCAGCCCTTCGCTTCGCTTACTTAGCTGGTTTTTACATGTAATGGGATCCAGGAAAGACAGGAATAAAATTCATTTGTTCTCTTGACACGCATGTACTCTTACACTTCGGTCCGTTACAACATAACCTCAATTGCTTCTAAGCGCCACCGTTTGAATTATATAAATCAACCCCAGTGTTGCCACTCGAAGAAAATAATAATTGTCAACTTAACAAATCAATAAAATATGAAAATTAATGTAAATAATTAATAATCCATAAATAAAATGATTAAGCAACATTATGCCGGCCCCGTAGTTTAACCTTAGATATTATTATAACAGAATCAGCTGGAGTGGAGAACAATGACGCTAACATTCAGCATGCCCGGGAGGAAATGTAGCTGGCACATTCTATGTTTTTCTCTCGTTCCCAGTCCAGCATGAAAGAATATTTATTAGTATTATGTGTGGAAAAAGGTGTGGATACAGCTTTGCTGTTTTTAAGTCCTCCCTATGTCAGGTGTACAGATGAGGATAGAAGTGAAATAGCACAGAACAATTAAAAAGGCATAAAAATATAATTTATGCAAAATTACGTACAGAGTTTAAGTAAAAGTAGTAGTACCTAGCAATGGAGATGATCAGAGTGCTAGCAGGCGGCGAGGGCGACATTAGCCTCGGAGCTCTCCGCTTCATTACTGACTGACATGGTTTATTTGCACACAAGCACAGATACGACTCTCTAATGGCAAACTGCAGTGTTCAGTACTACAAGTTTTATTTTGAACAGTCTCTCGCCTACAAGTCAGACGATTCTGTAGTTCTGCAGTCAGTAATGTCTTCCATGCTGGCCTGGGAGCCAGAGAAAAACATCAAATGTGATTGTGAAACAGCTGATTTTCCTCCCGGGCATGCTGTGAATACCAGCTAAGGGATCCGAGGGTTTCAGTATATTGTAATTTAGGCGATGGGTTGACCACCTGTCGCTACAGCAATATATCTATCTTAAATATCTTCTTCCATCTTGGATTGGGAGAGATAGAAAACCATAAAATGTTCCAGCTTCCCTTGCTCCCGGGCATGCTGTAGAAGTCACCAAAAGGGATTCGAGGGTTACAGTGTATTGTAATTCAGGCGACGGGCTGACAACCTGTCACTACAACAATACACCTTACAATCAATAATTTTACCCTTAATTTTTTGTCAGACGTCGCAAAAGCGCCTTTTACGAGACGTTTTACGCTCTGCCTACCTCGTAAAAGATAAATGCGTGATTTTATATATGTATGTATGTATCTATCTTAAATAACCCTCAATACTTTGTTAGACGTGACAACCTATGCTTAGGTAGTTTACGCTCTGTCCACCCCATTAGGGACGAAGACGTGATTATATGTATGTATGTAATGCGCTCGCCTAATACACACGATGTAGTCTATTGGTCGCGCACGTGACCAGACGGGAGAATCACCAACAACTGCGAGACGCCATTTTAGTAAAATGCTGTCATTATATTGAAATACGTATTTAATTTGAAAGAGAGAAAAAGCATTAATTCGGTACCATAGTTGTTACAATTGGACAACTTAAAAATTAAATAGACTAAGGGCCATTAAGGGTATTTAAAATCAGCTCTCATGAGTGACAGCGAGTTTGAGTTCGTATCAGAAATATCATTTCAGTGCAAACTGGCCTGTTAAATCCATACTTAATATCGCTCTCAAGTTTGAGATTGCATCATAAATACGAGCCTAGTAGCCACATACTTAATACCGAAAAGGTTCCCAGCTCAGCAATTGCTTCAGTCAAGGACTGTCGCGCTGGTTTCAGTGGGAACCTTACTAAACTGACTTAACCTAAGAAAAATATCAAATACAGTAGGTAAATATATTTCATTATCATAGTGTGCATGTAAAGTACTTGCTCTACTTTACTTAGGCTCGTATTTTTAAATCGATCTCAAGATTAATAGTAATATTAAGTATGGATTTGACAGGTCCTTTTCTATTGAAGTGTCATTTTTGATACGGACTCAAACTAGATGTCAGTCTCAAGGGCTGTTTATAATAATTACGGGCCTTAAATATGCATGTAATTAAATTTTAAGTTTACTGGGTACACAATTTCTTTCAATATTAGATACTTAATAGTATATCTTCTATCTTGTATGAAAATGAAATTGCAGAGAACGCTTTGATCATTATAATTCAGGACTCTTGTGAAAGGAAAATTTCAAACTAATATTGTAGTGAAACTAGACGGTACGAGGACGGCAACGGTGACGGCACGGCACCGTCGACGGTCTCATGAAAGAGATAATCAATGATAATCAATAAAATTATTAAACGTTTTTAAACACGGCTCTGTTTCCCACCGGTACCGTCGCCAGGCTGCCAAACTGCATGTGTTTTGTATTCGTACGAAGCATGCGCGTGTGTGTGTACGCTCAGATTAGAACTAAGTGGATTTTATCGGGACGTTGCCGTGTCGTTGCCATTCCGACTAGTAGAAAAACAGAGCGATGGTATCGTGACGGCACCGTCGCCGTGCCGTCTAGTGGAAAAACGCCCATAGGATTTTCATATTTCCAAAATGTTCCTTTGTGGTTATATCGTGAGTGCATCTGTTATGCACCGCATCTACATAGTAATGGAGCCGACTCCGGCATAGACGGCCATATTGTTTAGAATTTAGATAATATGAGGAGAAGAGAGTAAAGACGGTAATATTGTTTGGATGATACTAGCTTTCCGCTCGCGGTTTCACCCACACACGGCTTAGTGATATGGATTTGAAGTTATTCTTGCAGTAAAAAGTGACCTAAGATGAGTAGACTTTTTCCAAGAACTACTTATATACATACATATAATAATGCCTTTATCCCTAATGAGGTAGGCAGAGCGTAAACGAAGGTCGTTCCACCACGTCTGACATACTACTTATACCTATACCTAATTATGCATTCTGAGTTTTATCATGATCCATCATGTGTTTATGCGAGATTATGTAACAAACACACAAACTTTTGAATTTCTAATATAAGTGGGATGATATTGAGTAGTAGAGAGAGACTAATACCGAGCAGAGTAAGCACATGATCAGGAGCTTTGACTTGGATATAATGAGCATGTCTGCATTCTGATGTTTGCTCGTAAACAAGACAAAACGAATACAGAGCGATAAAATGAAACGATCTTTTATGTAATGGAGGTTATTACACGGAATAATATACTTTTATACAGGGTGTAAGGGACAGAATTTCACAAACCGATATACCGGGTTTGCTCAGTCAACGACACTCATCAACTTCCACCAGGAAATTCTTTCAGGAAGTGAAAAAAAGGGTTTTTCATACAAATTGTCGGATAACTGCCTCCGTGGTCTAGTGGCTAGTGCCATGGGCTCCCGATCCGGAGGTCCTGGGTGTGATTCCCAGGGGGTAAAACACAAAGTTGATATTTGAGAATTTATCACTTTGTGAATTTTTCCCCAGTTTGGTTAGGTGGTCGTTACATAAAACCATGTCAGAGGCCTGATAGTTGTGCTACTAGGCGATTTAAAAACTCTGACACCAGGGCTCATCGGGTCCATAGACTCGATACCCACTCGACAGAAGAATTGTCGGATAGATTTTATATTGAATATACATTTTGTATGGAAAAGAAGAAATTTTTTGTATTTTATTTTCTCTTCCAGAAATAATTTCTTGGTGGAAGTTGTTCAGTATCGTTGACTGAATAACCTCTATCAATTTGTGGGACGCTGTCCCTTACACCCGGTATATGTTGCTCCTTAAAAGCATAGCAATATTATGTTGATCAAACTTCAACAAAACTTAGTTAACCAATCTGTACGCGTAGTTCTGGTAAAAAATGTTTTCTTTAGGCATCAAGTACCTAAAATTGTTGTGATACCTTTTTATTGAACCCTAGACCCTAGGAAGGGTACTTCATTATCATAACTCACCTCGATCCCGCAATATCTCATAACTCCATAACTTTTATAACATTCAACTTGTTCCACTTTCTTAGTTCTAAGTAAGAAAGTGGAACAATTTGCCTAATAGCTGTGCTACTAAGCGGTTTGAAAACTCCGACACCAGGGTTCATCGGGTCTTTTGACTCGATAATCCACTCGCTAAGAAGAAGTCCTAAGTAGGTAGTCGTTTAAAGTTATGTGTTCGTATTCTAGTCAACATAAAACAGATAGAAAGTTGCAAAACCCATTTTATTGCCAAAAAAAATCCTAACCTTCCCATGTACGAGTATGTATATTGTATAAACTTGTCAATTCGTAAGACAGCATAGATATTTATTTAAATCTAATAGGGAATTGAACCGAACTACAGACCGCGTGGCAAGGATCTCCTGGTATAACCAGTACATCCAAGCCTAGAAATAACAAAAAAGAGCCCTATGTATTGAATTATCTCCATCTACAACAAATTGACAGATAATATAAAAAGCGAAATTAAATAACCAACATAATATGACAAGACTTAAATCATTTCTACTTGAAAAGGCTTATTATACTGTCGATGCATTTATGTGTGATAGAAATAAATAAATTTAAAAGATATAATTATCAAATAAATTAATTAAATAATACATACATACATACATACATACATAAAATCACGCCTTTATCCCTTACGGGGTAGGCAGAGCGTCAAACTCCTCGTAAAAGGCGCTTTCGCCACGTATGACAAAAATTGAGGGCAATTTTAGATTGTAATGTGTATTTCTATAGTGACAGGTTGTCAGCCCATCGCCTAAATTACAATACACTGTAACCATCGAGTCCCTTTTGCTGACTTCTACAGCATGCCCGGGAGGAAGGGCAGCTGGAACATTCTATGTTTTTCTATCTCTCCCAGTCCAGCATGGAAGAAATATAGTTTAGTTTAGATATATAGTTGAAATAATTCGACATGTTTAATTATTTTTAATAATAGTTAATCATTTTATTTCTGGTAATATTTACATTAGTAGATGTTAAATAATATAAACAGAGGCTCATAGAATATATAGCTTACAGACTAACATACATATTTATAAATACGTAACGAACGTTGTCGGCCGCTTCAACTCCAGCTGTCTCACAAGCACTCGGTCGATTGGCTCCTGGCTGTAGACTGGACACAATTTCCGCACGTACTCCACGATGTCCTTCGACGTAGTACTAGCGTCTAGCCGGGACACGTAGAGCTGCGCGGATGGTAGCGCCGCCTTCAGCAATGTGGGGGCGACGGTGGCGGTGCCGCGGTGGTTGCGCTTGCGACATTGACGGCTCTTCCGGTTTTGCACTAGAGTAAAACCGTCTTTGTCGACAGACGTTTTCGACGCAACAGGAACAGTAGCCGCTTGTGAGGCCTCGTACTCCATGGTAAGGGCAGGCTTCGACTTCCGACGTGGTCGGCGGCGAGGCTTCCGCGCAGCGACGTCCCTTTGTGTCCGGGGACCAGCAGGGGGAGGGCGCGACGTGGGGAGCTCGATGCGGGGAAGTTTCACTGGAGGAGATCTGATGACGCTCGCCCAGCTGGCAGCGGGGTCGTCGGCCCGCGGCCCGTCAGTGTCAGTTGCGTTCGGTGTAGCAGTGTCGTGTTGCACATCGCCGTCACGTCGCATGTTCGCACACGCGGCCGGCGGAGACGCTGACGCGACGTTTTGCTCACGTAGTGAGGTCAACTCGCGTTGCAACTCGTCACTGCGACGTTCGGAGGCTTCAAATTTAGAGTTTATGCTCTTTATTTTAGCCTTCAGCAGCACTATATCCTTGAGAAGCGAGGTGACATCGACGTGGTCAAACGTCACCGGTGGCAGCTAATTCAGGTCACGTGCTACGTACGTCGGCACATCGTCGGGATCCTCGCATTTAAAGACCCGGAAGATGTCTGACAGGCTCTTCCTGGCTCCTCCCTCGCGGCGCGTCATCAGTTTGACATGTCGGGGGTTGGCAGTGTCGTGAAGATACTGCTTGGCCTTGTTGATGTCGGTCTTCGTGTAGCTGGTCGCGCAAATCTGCCCAAGGCTCTCCTCGTCCATCACGTCCAGCTTGTTCTGCACGAAGACCAACAGCTCGTTGACCAGGATCGTGTCACAGCGCTTAGGTTGCGCCATGATTGCAAAACTGCACTAAAGTGCACTAGTATTCGGCGACACAGCAGACGTCACGTTTTTGCTGCGTCCGATCGCATCGGCAGTTCGATTGCAACTGATTATTGATGTTTATTTAAACTTTTACCGATATGATTTTTTGGCACTATTGTAATGTTTTAAATTGATTTGCTAATTAATATTGATTGTTATTATGATGTACAGTAATTATGACAAATATGTTATTTATGCTAAACTGTCTCCTCTCTCAGACTTTGCTATGCCCTAACAGGGTGCATGTACCAGACATATTTTTATATACAAGCCAACCTTTTGAATGTACATGTATTGCAATGAATAAATGAATAAAAAATCATGAGTAATACTAAAACAAAATTTAAACACATTAAAATTCATAAATTTATAATTTATGATACAGTATTTATTAAGAAGTAGTTTAGGTATGTGGGTGTAGATGCTTTGATCGTTTAATTTTTCGTCAACTAAGTTATTCAGTGATAAAGTTAAAAACCTAGGCGTTATTTTTGACGATTGCTTTTCGTGGAAGCCTCATGTTTCGGAGGTAAGCAGGAAGGTGTTTGCCGCGTACGGTTCGCTTAAACGGCTCAGGAATCTTTTGCCAACCAAAACAAAAATCTCCTTAGCACACTCTCTCCTTCTACCGATACTGGATTATGCAGACGTTTCCTATCCTGACCTATCTGTTGTACTGCTAAACAAACTCGAACGTCTGCAGAATCTTTGTATTCGGTTCATATTTGGTCTGCGGAAATATGACCAGGTATCTGCCCATAGATCCAAGCTTCAATGGTTGCCAATATCCCGTAGGAGGGACTGCCATATCCTTTCCCTTTTATACTCCGTCCTGTCCAATCCCAATTCTCCTCCTTACCTTAAGGACCGATTTACTTTTCATTCCTCAACTCTGGCGCGTAATTTGCGCTCCAGCAACAGTTTAACTTTAAACTTACCCTCCCACAAGACGGACTTTTTCGGAAAATCTTTTACGGTCCGAGCAGTCAAATTGTGGAATTCCCTTCCCGAAAACGTTCGACGAGCACCGTCTATTGAGACATTTAAAGAGCGAACAAGAAAGTTATTCTTAGAGAATAATAATTAGTTATTTATCCTATCTCCCATTAGCATAATATGTAGTAGTTTATTATAAATATATATATTAGTTTATTTTATTTATGTATTTATTTAGTAGTATTTATATTGTTTAAGTATTAAGATTAACTTAGTATGCACTATCCCGCTATCTGCTATGTAGTATCCTACTACCCAAAGGTTGCCTGGTAGAAATTGCTGCTTTAGCAATAAGGCCGCCTATATTGTACTGTTTTGTTCCTTACTTTTCTGCTGTATGTATTTGTGTTTCTTTGTGCAATAAAGTATCTTGTATTGTATTGTATTGTATTGTTATTATTATTATATTTCCCAACTATCGTCTTACTAGAAAAATAATTAGTGAAATCCTTATTTTCACGAATAACCTAATTAGTAACGAGCATTAGACTGAAAGAAATAAATAAACTCACTGTCGGTGTTATAAATGACTAGCTATGAGAATATCCGAATGTCTGCAAATCACTATGAGGTCTAATTCCTTGGAGAAATGACTCTCGCCCGCCTGGCCGGTCAGAGACGCAATATTAATTACAGTAATAAAAGACGATCAGTCGAACCAGCTCTAAACAATGATTGACCTGATTATATCGCCTGGTTGGAATTATTATTATTATTGTAATATTTTACAATAATTTAATTAATTATACGTTGGTAATCAAATTTATTTTAAGATATGTCAGATGAAACTTAGTTAAGAAAAGTAATACTTTATATTATTGTTTACATTAACTCGCATATTAAACTATCAAACCGTATGAAAATATCCACTCATGCGGTATCAAATGAACTATATAACGGATAGGAATCATCAAATCTAAATTTAACTAATAAATCTGCAGTCGCAAGGGACTGCGCTGACGAAGAACCCTGACTGATACTAGGATAGATACTTCCAGAAACTGCGCTGAATGGCGTGTAAAGGTAAAGTCTCGTTTGCTAAATACAGAAACTAACTAGTTATTAGGTGTAAAGTTTCTAGGTCCAAGTACAGAACTAAATCGTATTTGAAATCTTTGGAATAAAAACTTTTAAATACAAAGGAACAGTTTCTGAGCGGGAGGATCGCGTGGATGCAATAAACAAACTTTAGGATTCAGTTTCAAGATGCACACAGAAATAAAAAAATAAACAAATACTTCCCTAGTTCAGAAAATGATGGAATTTATATTGTGAAGTAAAATACTGGAATGACTCTGTAAATAGAAAATTCTCATTTTTCCGACCTCTGGTTAAGTTAACAAAAGTGTAAACTTTAAATAAATGCTAGAATAAAAGTTATATCAAGTTAACCTAATAAACAGCATCATAAAACAAACAAGGTTCGAATGTTTCAATTACATTTGGCAAAGTTTTATGAAATCGTGGTATAAGTTTAAAACTTTGGAGTCAAGAGAGCGAGTGTAAGCTGAAGTGAAGGACGACGAGACATATTGCTACGGGATTGAATCTGAGGTTCAAGTTTAAAACTCGTGAGGCACTTGAGAAGTTCGTGTGCGGAGACGCGACGCGGGACCTGAGATAGAAGCAGGCGGCTCCCGAGATCCCGGTGCCCGCGGCAATCGGGGGACCTGCCAGCTCCAGATCAGATACCAGCTGGGAGGAAGTTATAAGTACGCTTGCCTGAAACTAAATACGTATTGAGTAGGTACTTCTTTGTAAAAATGAATTGATACTTATGTACATAATTTCAAGGTTTACATGTACGACTTTATAATGATACGTTACAGAGTTAATGCTTATTTTATTAGAATCAGGTATTGAAACATGCGATTTTGTGTTTGGTAACTTAATCTTACTTACTTAACGATTTCTTCTTTTTTCACCTTATAGCTGTGCTCTTGTTGGTGGAGCAACTTTCATTTTGATGTATCATTGGCCAGTTCTTTGATATCCCGATACGACTTGGCATTTACTTTTTCCTTGACTTGATCGATTTACCGATCTTATACTATCATATCTTCCATGCTGGACTGGAAGCGAGAGAAAAACATAGAATGTGCCAGCTGTATTTCCATTCGGGCACGCTGTATTAACCAGCTAAGGGATCCGAAGGTTCAAGTATATTGTAATTTAGGCGATAGGCTGACAACCTGTCACTTCAGCAGTATAAAAATCTATCTTGAACAACCGTCAAAACTTTGTCGGACGAGGCGGGACGACCTTTGTTGAAGTCTTTTATGCTCTGCCTACCCCATTAGGAATAAAGGTGTGATTATATGTATGTACGTTTATTATTATAAACTTATGTGAAGTATAAGCAGGGAGATTGTTGCTTCATGTATGTATGTATAAGTTTATGATATATATAGCGATGTTGTTGCCAATAGAAAGTAGGCATTGTTTTCGCGTCATGTGTCTCACTTAGCGAGTTGTGCCTTACACATCACTTGTGCCACTTATTCCACTAACACGTCAACAACCATATACATCACATCCAACTTTGTCCCGCTTCGAGTCACTCAGTGATATTATGGTAACAAATCGAGAACTTCAGGGGAAAGGTTGAAATGAATGGCGTTCTCAATCTTAATAAGAATCTTGCCCTTTGAATTCGGCAGGAATTAAAATGTAAGAGACACTTTCAATAATGGGGAAATCCCCTGTCAGTGAGAACAATTGCCTTTGCGTTTTCGGGCCAGGAGTTCTTATTAATTGCTTTTAAGAAAATCCTTTCAGGTAACGGTTGGAGAAAGGGAATTATCGTTACATGAAAACTCTGAAATCCTTTTGAAATTTTGTGAGTGAAGTTGTTCTCAGAAGCTGTATGTTTATTTTGTGTTTTATTCTATGCATAGATCTGTATATCTGTAGTAAGATCTGTAGTAAAAATATATAAAAGTTTTCAGAATTTTGCGGTTGGTCATTAGTCATTTTAATAAGATTATTATTTTCAAAGAGATTACTATCACGTTTATATTTATTTTAACCTCGATATTTCATCGCAGTTTCATGCGACATGATCACGAGCAGACTGGCGACGCGAAAGTTGAGATCTTTTAAAGGAAACCATATTAGTCTACCCTCTTCAAAATAATAATCTTACTGTAATAAAATAAATAATATTTAGGGCCATATTTATAATCTTCTTCTTATTCTTCTGTCGAGTGGGTATCGAGTCTATCTACCCGATGAAACCTGGTGTCAGAGTTTTTAAACCGCCTAGAGTAGCACAACTATCAGGCCTCTGACATAGGTTGAGTAACGACCACGATCAACGACAGCGACCGAGACCGACGGCTTAACGTGCCCTCCGAAGCACGAAATCTTTTTCTTTTTCGGACAATCAGGTGATTCAGCCTGCAATGTCCTAACCAAACTGGGGAAAAAATCGCAAAGTGATATATTCTCAAATATCAACTTTGTGATTCCCCCTGGGAATCGAACCCAGGACCTCCGGATCAGGAGTCCATGGCACTAGCCACTAGACCACGTAGGCAGTTATAATCAGGTCTCATGAGTGACCGCGAGTTTGAGTTTGTATCAGAAATGTAATTTCAGTACAAACTGACCTGTCAAATTCATACTTATTTTTACTCTCATGTTTAATATCGCTTTATAAATACGAGCCTTAGACACCTATAGTTATTTCTTATTATTAGAGGTTGCCATAATGTTGCCATTCAACCAATAAATTGCATGTAATCTTTTACTGGTCCTAGAGCGCAATACTTAAACAATTTAACAAATAGATGTTTAAGGTGATCAGACGGAGCGAGCGAGTACATTACCGGAGAGTAGAGATCCACTGGGCGTTTCTCCACTAGACGGCACGGCGACGGTGCTGTCACGATGCCGCTCTGCATTTTTACTAGATGGCACGGCAACGATACAGCAACATCCCGGTAACGTCCACCTAGTTCCAATTTGAGCGCACACAGACACGCGCATTCTTCGTATGAATACAAAACCAATGCAGTTGGGCAGACCGGCGACGGTACCGGTGGTAATCAATGTCCTGCCGTTGCCGTGCCGGCAAGTGGAAATCATGCCATGTAATTTCATTGATTGTCATAGTCATTATCTCTTCCACGGTACCGTCGATGGTGCTGTGCCGTCGCCGTTGCCGTCGCCGTGCCGTCTAGTCAAAAAACGCCCATTTAGTTAGTAGCTGCAAACCAAGGTGATTTTGCTCAACACTTTATGCTAATGAATCTAAGTGCAGTGCACACGTATGCTGATGTTACACTATACCGGGGGTAAGGGACAGCGTCCCGCAAACTGATAGGGGTTGCTCAGTCAACGAAACTGAAAAACTATCAAAAAAAATATTACTCTCCCATACACAATTACCACCTCAATCAGCATAATTTGTATGGAAAATCAAACCTCTTTTTTCACTTGTTAAAAAAAACCTGCTGATAGTTGTCCAGTTTCGTTGACTAAGCAACCTCTATCCGTTTGCGGGACGCTGTCCCTTACACCCCGTATTTAGGGCGGAGACCTCGCTGGTACAACACTTCATGTAAATGTATATGGGTAATTGCAATTAGTTGTAAGCGATGCTAAGTACAGGTGTACGAATAAATTACTTTGGCAGTAAAAAAGCTTTCAGTAAATTTCACTTGAAATTCGAAGCAGAACGATCTCAGTAAGAACTGTGGTAGTTGTCTACGGTGTCTGTGATATTGGAGCAGACTTTTCAATTTTCAATTCAATTTTACTCTCACTTGAGACTGGTGTTGTTCCCAAATCGTGGAAGCTTGCAAATGTGCAACCTGTACCCAAAAAAGGTAGTCGAGCAGACCCTGTCAACTATAGACCCATATCGGTAACCTCTATACTCTGCAAGATTATGGAGCGTGTACTGAATAATCGGCTCCTGGCATACCTGGAGGATAATGATCTCCTTAACGATCACCAATACGGCTTCCGCCGAGGGCGATCGACGGGGGACCTCCTCGTGCATGCCACTCACTTATGGAGCGAGGCTATCGAGAGACATGGTGAAGCACTTGCCTTGTCTCTGGATATCTCCAAGGCCTTTGACAGGGTCTGGCACGCCAGCCTTACTGGCAAGCTTCCCGCCTACGGGTTACCTGCTGGCCTTTGCAACTGGATTTCGGACTTCTGGAGTGAACGATCCATACAAGTGGTCTTAGAAAGCTGCTCCTCCGGACAACAGGCTATTGATGCCGGAGTTCCTCAGGGTTCTGTCCTGTCTGCTACCTTATTCCTGCTGCATATCAACGATATGTTGACACCCGATACCTTTGGGTACGCTGATGACAGCACGGTTGTTGACAGATATTTGTCCAGTGCAAGGGCCAACAGTGAAACAATCCAGTCTTGTCGGGAGTCCATAGTGGATCGTCTGAACTCATCGCTAAGGGTGATATCCGAGTGGGGCGATGCCAATCTCGTCAAGTTCAACGCATCCAAAACCCAGGCGTGTCTATTCTCGACAAAACGGAGTCCTTTTAACCTGGCTCCAACTTTCCGGGATGTATCCGTACCGATTTCTGACCATCTTGAGCTTCTTGGTATGAGCCTTACGTCCGACTTGAACTTTGGACGTTACATTGAGTCTCTGGCCACAACAGCTGCCAAAAAACTTGGTACCCTCTCGAAGGTGAGGCGATACTTCACACCGGGACAGCTATTGCAGTTGTACACAGCTCAAGTCCGATCGTGTATGGAGTACTGCTGCCACCTTTGGGACGGTTCAGCTAAATACCAGCTGGCTGCCTTAGACTCAATCGAGAAACGTGCTAAGAAGCTCATTGGAGACTCAGCACTGGTTGAGGCAAAACTACATAACCTTGAGCACCGTCGCAGAGTGGCGTGCATGTCGGTATTTTACAGGATACATTTCGGGGAGTGCGCGTTAGCACTTCATGACCTTATACCCCCCTCCCCTTTTCATCTCCGGAGCACGAGGCGTGGACAAGGGTTCCACCCTTATGTCGTGGATATACCACAAATTCGCACGAAGCGGTTCGCTTCCACATTCTTAATGCGAACGGCTAAGGAGTGGAACTCCCTGCCGGCGGATCTGTTTCCGGAACAATATAACCTGGGCCTTTTCAAGGCGAGAGTGAATAGGCACTACATAGGTGAGTATGCTTCAACATAGTCCGCATCGTCACTTTCCACCAGGTGAGATGGCGGACAAATGCTCGCCTATATATATTAAAAAAAAAAAATTTAGGGCAGTCACTGCACGTGAAATTTCTACCATCGTGAAAAATATGGCGAATAAGTCTTCTAGTGGGTACGATGAAATACCCATATCGATTATTAAGGACAATATTGACCTGCTAGACAGGACTCGCCTCTTTCTTTAACCATTGTATAGATGCAGGTATTTTTCCCGAGCAGCTTAAGATTGCGAAAATACTTCCGGTTCATAAAAAGAAATGTAAGCTGGATCCAAAAAATTACAGGCCAATTTCCTTATTGCCAATGTTGTCAAAATTTTTTGAGAAAATTATTAAATCTCGTCTGGTTATGCATCTTAATCTCCATCGAATCTTAAACCAAAGACAATTTGGCTATCAACCAGGGATAGGGGCTTCGGATGTCATAGATGCTTTAATTAATGTCATAGTTGATAAACTAAATAATAACCTGAAAGTCGCTGATTTATTTCTAGATCTGACTTCGGCTTTTGATATAGTAAATCATACGATCTTACTAAATAAAATGGAGCACTATGGTGTCAGAGGCAACGTCCTAAAGCTTATAGAATCTTACTTTACAAATAGAAAACAGTTTGTAGAGATAAGAAAAAATGGAAATGATGGAAAGGAAATTGCGAATACCTCGGAGCATGTTAACATTTACAGGGGCATACCGCAAGGCTCCATCTTGGGTCCCATTTTCTTTGTAGCCTTTATTAATGATTTGGCTAATTATGTTGTTTCTGAAGTGCCTGGTGCTGAATTGGTATTATTTGCAGACGATTCTAATGCAGTTCTATCTGGCGCTAGCTTAGAGGAGATGAAAAACTTGAATGGTGCCGCTTTATCAGCTTTTAATACTTGGTTCTGTTAATGACCTTCAGCTTAACACGCATAAGACGAATGCTATCTTGTTCAAGACAACCGCGGGAAATCGGGAAACAATTGAGTTGTTTTTGGATAATCAAAGAGTTGAGTTTGTGCAGCAAGTTAAGTTTTTAGGTGTGTATATAGACTCTTTATTGAATTGGAAGCCTGAGTTAAGTGCATTGGAAGGGTCAGTTAGCTCCTCGTGCTATGCTTTGAGGAGTCTTAGAGATATACTAACGGTCGATCAATTAAAGGTAGTTTGCTTTGCACTAATTGAATCAAAACTGCGTTATAGTGTTAAACATTAGGGAAATGGCTACCAATACAATATGTCAAAAGCTTTTACTATTCAAAAGAGGGCTATAAGAACGATCGCTCGCATACCTCCATGGGAATCGTGCATGGACTATTTCCGGATGTATCAGATACTGACTGTGCCTAGCCTTTACATATTGGTTATATTAGTTGACTTGATTAAACATAAACATATATTTGAATCTGATGACGAAATGCTATTGCGAATAAATACCAGAAGGAAATAATTGAACCACATAATCTTACCACGTCTTAATATAGCCAGGTACTGCTCCGTGTATCAAGCTGTTGCATTGTACAATAGACTATGAAATGAGAGTTATAACAAGTGTCAGCATATTTAAGAAAAAATTAAAACTCTTACTATTGGAAAAAAAATGTTATAGCATTGAAGAATTCTAGAAGTTGTAGTGTTGTTTGAATTGTTATTATTTTATTAGATTTTATAATTATTTTTTTATGAATAGACATTTTTTTTGTGAATTTATTATTTGGTAATTTTATTGTAATTTTTAATTTTATGTTTTAATACTTTATGATGTTATTCAATTTCACATACAGTAATACTGTTTTTAGAAATAAATATATGATGATGATGATGATGATCTTTGAATAGTTAAATGTTTTCCCGTCATAACTCTCACCGGCCCATCGAGTCAGCATCTCGATAGTGAATTTCCAAGGGCTCGAAGGCAAAGGGCAATTATATTATCCTCGAAGCGATTCTTTTGGAATGTCAAGGACACGAGGCGACACAAACAAACAAATGACTCTCGAACATTCTCACCGGCCCATCGAGTCAGCATTTCGATAGTGAATCTCCAAGGGCTTGAAGGAGAAGGGCTAATATCCTTGAAGCGCCGGTTTCTTCTTTTTTGTAATGTCAAGGATGCGAGGCGACACAAACAAACAAGTAACTGCCGGACACTAAGTTGAGCTCACTCTCATACAGCCCATCGAGTAAGCAGTTCAATAGTGAATCTCAAAGGGCTCAAAAGCAGAGAGTTCTATTATCCTCGAGGCGCCAGCTTTTTCTCTTTTGGAATATCAAGGACGCATGGCGACACAAACAAACAAATGACTGCCGGACACTTAGTTGAGCTCACTCTCATACAGCCCATCGAGTCAGCATCTCGATAATGAATCTTCAAGGGCTCGAAAAAGAAGGGCTAATATCCTTGAAGCGCCGGCTTCTTCTATTTTGTAATGTCAAGGATGCGAGGCGACACAAACAAACAAGTAACTGCCGGACACTTACTTGAGCTCACTCTCACTGTCACCGGCCATCATCGAGTCAGCAGTTCAATAGTGAATTTCAAAGGGCTCGAAGGCGAAGAGCTACAATCCTCGAGACGCCGGCTCTACTTCCTAACAGTGGAATGTCAAGGATGCAAGCGGCGATCCAAACACAAACAAACAAATGACTCGCGATCCAAACACAAAAACATTGAAAAATATTCCACGCTATTAGCAAGTGTATTATTTGGTCTACATACACAACACACATATGTATATACGATTCAGTTTGAAAATGTCAGAGTTTTGATACTGAATCATATATAATATGTATGTGTATATCGGGTCATCATAAAAAAATAGAAACACAGGTAAATTTGTTTTTTCTAACTACTTTTATAGGACTTTTTGAACAAAAACGCGCATAATCAGTGAATCAGAAGTGAAACGGTTCTCGTTGATCCTTAATAAAATTGAAGAACGTACCTAGTAATATTAGTCGTAGTTGTCTAGAGAGAGCAATATAAGAGGTGATAAACCGCGAAATGGCAGTAACAAATTGACGCTGAGCGACAGTCTGATGCGGGAATGTATCGTGTGAGAATGGAATTCAAGCGAAGTGTCGGTGGCAATGTGAGTGACGTCACACCAGAGGAGATCAGCTTTGAGCGTCGCTCGTAGCAGCGATGAGAGTCTGTTCACACTGGGAAGCGAAGCGATGCGACGCGATACGGCGAGAAGCTTCTTGAAAATGCATCTCGTTGTTTCACATAGTGACAGACAGCACCGCGCGGCGTAACATATTTTATGAGTTCTATCTAAAATATTGCTCAAATGTATGTGTTTTGCAGTAGAATATAAAGTTCTATATTGTATTACGTTTTTAAAAGCGGTCGTCAGTGTGAACTGATCCGAAGCGGCTAGCAGTCACAAGCTCAATGCACTCATTCACATCCTGCGAAATCAAAGCACCCCATCATCTGAACCTCACTGCTAAGTAATACTGCAAATTCAATTTCTACACCACAGAATTAATCTACCAATACCACAGAACTAATCCAGACACGCGGTAGCGTGTCCAAGCCAAGCTCAAGCCAAACGAAGAGAACTGGCCGGCAGCACCGTGTGTATATTTACAGGAACCATTTGGAGCCACTTTTGACCCCTTCATAACTCGATAACTATTAAACTTAAATACACCAAATTTGGTTTATATATTTAGATTCTCTAGATAAACAAGTACTTAAAATAATATAAACATAAATCAACATACATACATACATACATATAATCACGCCTTTATCCCTTATGGGGTAGGCAGAGCGTAAACGACCTAAACAAAGGTCGTTCCGCCACGTCTGACAAAGTTTTGAGGGTTATTCAAGATGGATTTGTATTTTGTACGTATATTGCTGTAGTGACAGGTTGTCAGCCCATCGCCTAAATTGCAATATACTGAAACCCTCAGATCCCTTAGCTGGTTTTTACAGCATGCCCGGGAGGAAATGCAGCTGGCACATTCTATGTTTTTCTCTCGCTCCCAGTCCAGCATAAATCAACATAAATCAAACGGTTATTTAAATATTAATTCTGAAAAATCGTAAGTTTTATGACTGATTGACTGACTGACATACATATCAAAAATCAATTAATAAAATACCCAATGATTTAGGAAGCTGATGGAGCTGATGGATTTGGAATAAAGATTGATAATAATGACAGAAAGTTAGAAATGTAAAAATAAAATAAATTAAAAAATATTGGGCCCCCTCCCATACAAGTGAAAGGGCGGCATTTTTTTTTAACTTCTATATTGAGTGGGCTATCGTTAGACAGGTATTATAAAATGAGGTAGAGGTGTTTTTCAAAGAGAGTGCCTTAAATGGGTCTTTCTTTTTTTCGTCGTCTTTTTTATTTTTTAACTACTATATTGAGTGGGGTATCGTTTGACAGCTCTTATAAAATTATGTAGAGGTTTTTTTGAAAGTAAGTGCCTTAAATGGGTCTTTCTCGATATATTTTCATTTAAAGTCGCCGTTCTTAAAAACAAAATAAATAATCAAGAACCTAACCCACAATCAGACGACCTAGAAAATAAAAATTAGGTGCGAAGATAGCTTATAATAATACCATAATGGAAACATAAAAAAATATAAATAATCTTATTTTTTGGACGCCTTTCCATACAAGTGTTTTTTTTTTACCCTACAAAACAATACTAAGTGGGGTGTCATCATGAGTGTCATAGAAAGTTCAAATTCAATATGAATATAGATTTTTATTTAAATTAGAGATGTTTTTTTTCAAACATGAAGAATATGTAAGAATCAAATTATTTACTTACCTACAAAAATTAATAATATCCAACCAAAAACATAAATGTAAAAGTGTAAGTCAAGTTCATTGTGTTTTGGAATTGCACAAAAAGTCGTGAGATCTAGAAAGGGAGTCAAGTCTAGGGTTAAACATAGTGATTCTTAGCTCTTCGATAAGGTCCATTTCTTGTGACTTGGCCGTTGTAGAGTGGCGTTGTAGTTGACAGGTCGAATTATTCTCTACAACGGCCAAGTCAAATGACCTGAACCTTATTGAAGAGCAAAGAATTACTATAACAAACCCTAAACTTGTCTCCCTTTTTAGATCTCACATCTTTTTGTGCAATTCCAAGACCTAGGAAAACTGAGGATATCCTTCCCATGTGGGGATCCTGATATCTTTATAAACTCATAAAACACACACACATACACACACACACACACACATACACACACACACACACACACAAAGAGATCGCGATACGTAGTTTTCGTTTGTCTTCTTTTTTTTTTTTTTTTTTAATGTTTTATTATTATTAGATTTGTTAGTTTTAGTCATTTTAAATTTAAATTACTCTAACCTTATCTTTGGGTAACTCACCTTTATATACCTACTATTTTGTATTTGCAGTGTAAGTTTTAAAAGAACAACAGCTTAGTGTCATGGAGTAAATCTATAACTGTTAATCAATATCAGGTCCTTGCGATACAAGCTTTGCTTAGTGCAGGGTCCGCTGTTTCTCATACAATTTTTATGCTAAACGATTTTATTGTTATCTATCTGTTATTCTTAAGTGGTTTTGGTAATAAAATATTCTTATTCTTATTCTTATTCTTACCACCAACTTTTTGTGCAATTTTAAGACCACCATGAACTTGGCTTTCACTTTTACATTAATGTTTTTGGTGGGATATAGTACTACACAATACTACTAGGATGTGAAATAATTTTATTGTTTCGTTTGATGTTCGATTATAACATTGGGCTCGATTCTAGATTTATCGACTTAAATTAAAATTAAAATCTATTTGTCACTTTCAGACTAAAAACCTTGGAAAAGCTTTTTGATTTATAGTCGGTGTTTTCCGTCGTCTGATATGGCGGATAAAAGTGACAGAAATACTGGGGAAACATGCAAAAGCGCGTCAAAATCAGGAGGACAAAGTGTGAAACCATAGAGTATAAATCGCCTGTCCTTTTTCAATTTTTTTATTTTGAAAGTGACCGTTAGATTTTAATTTTAGTTTAAGCCGATGGAATCTAGAATCGAGCCCAATATGTATTTCCGTGAGTTGTGTATATTTATAATTTTTTTAATATTTAGATTTACTCTCCGAACACAGCAATTTTCGTGTTGTGGTTGCCGTTAATCTTGGAACTCGACTGCTGTAAATCATTTACACCCTTGCTCTTTTATCCCTTTCCTTATCAATTATCACCGCAGTCTTGTTTACGGTCGGTAGTCATATTTAGCCTGTAGCTACATTTATAAAAAGATGTATCCCAGTATCTGTTTACATCGTCTGACATAGACGTAAAGGTCTTTGATGATGATGAATATGATAATATTTAAAATTAATATGGTTAAGATAACTAAATTAGAATTCATGAAAGAAATTATTGTAGTTTTATCGCAGCGAGCTGTTGTAAAAATAATAGCTTATAAAAAAATTGGCTTCTTTTGTGTAATATCCTATTCAATTATCTTTTTTCGTTTGCTTTGAGCATTATAATTTTACTTTCTTTTATATACATTATCTCATATAGCTAGCGCCTCCGTCGCGTATTTAATTCCAAGAAAGTGACGTCATTAGTCATCTACGAGACACTGAATTTCTCTTATGAGAATGTCACCAACAACACCATTTCCTGCTGAGAATCTTCCGATATTCACCTGCATAGACGATTCAATGCAGCTGACAGCTGGCAGGTGACAACTGACAGCTGACAGTCTGCCACCTTGGAAGACAGCCGCAAGTGCTCTGCAGTCTGCAGTAGGTTAACGAGGAGTTGAATCAAGTTAATCAGCTTGTTAGATAGGAACGTCGTAGAGATAAGTAGTTCATTTAGTATTCTTAATCTACGAAAACGTACCTTTGTGTCAAAGCAGATCTGTTAAGGACCCTCAAAAACTTCCCTGTTCCTCGTCAAATTGATTAATTTTCTAAAAGTGCTTCAGTGTTACCTCTTCAAGTACTGTACTTAACCAAAATAGACCCTTTTAATGTTTAACTAATATTGAAACAAGATTTTGTTTCAGCCATTTTTCTTTATTGGTTTTCCAATAAAAATAAATTGACTCAATATTAACTTACTTTTAAAATATAATTAAAATGTTTCTGTAATTCTAATATTGATTGCTGGTCCAGTAAACCAATAGATAATTAATGTTTGTGATGATTATTATGAATTGCGCTCTGGATTTATGACAATAATCTATGACTGGCAGGGTATCAAAATTATAATTATTCAAATTGTAATAACAGTTTTCAGTACCAAAATTCCAGAAATTAGAACACTTCTGTTGGTACGGATCTATTTCGTACATTATGTGTGAAAAAAACATGGCTACATTTGAAATGTTCGGATACTCCATTCACCGTCGTGGATTCATATAAAACGACGATTTGTGCGTATATCCGAATAAAAACGGTGGGACAAGTATATAATCAATATTACCAGTTTTTTATATTTCAAAACACTTTTTCTCGTTAGAAATTGCCGCCAAAACTTTATCTGTTTGCCATAATGCTTGTATTACTTTAAACTACTTTTTAAGAAATAATTTTCTTTTTTTTTAGCTGATGCATACATGCCAAAGGCCTTAATTTTTGGGAAAACGTCCGCTGGGCATTTGTCCTTTGCACATACCATTATTACACAAAAACCATAATCAATTAAAAAAAAACGATATCTTTTGTCGTGATATCTTTGCAGTAAAAAACATTAATTTTGTTAACTTAAAACGTCGATTCTTTCAGTTACGGATTGATTGATGTGCGATTGCAAATTTATGACTCTCCACAGTCGCCATTCTGTTCGATATGGCGGCAATTTATTGATGTCGTGAAATATATGAGTTGGTATGGCATCTACCCTATTCTATTGTTGCAAATTAATGAGATTTGTATGAAGGATCGCGTAAACTGACTCCTGTATCAAATAACACAAACCACACGATATCCCTAAACTTACTATAAGGATTGATAATTACAGCGCCTATCACGATTATATCAAAACGAAGCCGCTTCGCGGAACCATTTTATAACAAAACTTATTCAAAAAATAAGATTTCATAATTTTGAGTATCCACAAAGAAAACAATTTGCCGGAATAAATTGAATTTTCTTTTTCTTAAACAATTACTGACAGAAAGCTTTATCATTAAAAAAAGATATAACCTAATGCTCGCGGGTCTGAAAAATAATAATATAGATCATGAATATCCGATAACACACAAAAACACCATATTTCATTTCCTGAGTACGGTGTACTGTCTACTGAAAATCACATTTTATTTTCCGGATCCCGAGGCAGATGGCCTAGAAAAGAGATAAAAATAAAGGTATCGTATCTTTGACCTAAAATGTGTCCAGTATATTTATGTTTCAGTTTGTCGTTAAAATAGTGCGAAATATCTCCCAAGAAGGGCATTTCTCATGGAGTGTTAATGGCGACAAGGCAGGCGAAGTGCGCGCGTTATTTAGAATCTTGATTAACAGTCTTGGTTCTTACAGACAAAGGCATCCCATATGTTAACCAGCACGCTACAACATTTACTATTCTTGATGATTATCGTACACGCACATGCGTTTATAGACAGGAAGTTTTGAAATTTAAACGGCAGATTGAGAGTCATTTAGGCAACATGGGTTTGCCTAGGTAGAAAATTCTGCTGAGTCCAATTCTGAATGTCGCCCAGCCGAATTTTGGCAAAACATGCCTAAACCGTATTATTCTACATAACTAGCAGAGTGGGGTGTTCTATGGTATGGGTTTTGGAGGTTTTGAACTCAATTTTGATAACAAAAATGTCCATCTGAGTACCGAAAATGGATGCAAACATGATTATTACAAAAAAAAACACTATGCAACTCCAGAAGTTGTTTCCAAGAACTTTGGGTCTAGAAAACTTGAAAATCGTCACTGGAACTACTGCCGTGAGTGAAATTATAGACCGAAAAACAGTTTTTCGACTTTTTATTTTGTACTAGCTGTGCCCGCGACTCCGTACGCGTGGTGGTTATGATTTTAAACAGCGATGTATTTTTTGTTTTAAATTTTACATAATGTTATCTAGTGGTCAGTGGCGAACCTATCAAATTTATCAATGCTTTAACAACATACAGACAGACAGACAACAGACAAAAAAAAAACTATTTGGTAATTATATCGTTAATAATGCCTGCTGCAATTATTTTTTTCGAAATTTATTCAATGTACAGATACGACCCTTCTAGAAAGTTAATATATGTATAGATAGATGGCGGTCATCTTGTTTCCCGCCATTTTGGGATTTTTTATGTATTTTTGTCTTGTCCCAAGGTATGCTCTAACATTTGTTTGAACACTTTTTGGCCTGTTCAATTGTAATAACGTTAATCCGGTTTTGATAAAAAAAAACTAAAAATGACAGTTTTTTTTAAATCTTGTACCGAATTCAACCGTTTTCGCTCTGTAACTTCACTCACCGTGCTGGGGGTAGGTCCGGTGACGATTTTCAAGTATTCTAGCCCCGAAATTCTTGGAAAGTACTTCTGAAGTTGAATAGTATTTTTTTATAATAATAATGTTTGCATCCATTTTCGGTGCTCGAGCGGACTTCCTGTTATCAAAAATTGAGTTCAACGACCTCCAAAACCCGTACCAAGACACCCCACTCGACTATTTATGTCATGTTTTGGGTACACTTTTCAATTTTGCAAGGTAGTTAAAATCTTTCTGGGCAACATTCAAAGTCGGATTCAGCAGGCTTTTCTACCTAGGAAAACACATGTTGCCTAAATGTCTCAAAATTTGCCTTAACCACCAATCTACTTATAACGGATCTTTGCGGTTAAAATAATTCAGGTGTTGCTATTTTTACTTCCACTGGGCCACAAAGGGAAGTATTTCGGAAACAAAAGGAAATGAACTTCAAATTTGTTTCCGCTGCGATATTGAATTGAATCATCTATTCTTTTCAGTGTTTTCGTTTTGGTCGAGGGTCTTTATATATACATACATATACATATAATCACGCCCCTATCCCTAATGGGGTAGGCAGAGCGTAAACGACCCAAACAAAGGTCGTTCCGCCACGTCTGACAAAGTTTTGAGGGTTATTTAAGATAGATTTGTAAGTATATTGCTGTAGTGACAGGTTGTCAGCCCATCGCCTAAATTACAATATACTGAAACCCTCGGATCCCTTAGCTGGTTTTTACAGCATACCCGGGAGGAAATGCAGCTGGCACATTCTATGTTTTTCTCTCGCTCCCAGGCCAGCATGGAAGAAATTATATATATATATATAATCACGTCTTTATCCCTAATGGGTAGGCAGAGCGTTAACGACCTAAACAAAGGTATTTTTGATGATTTTATTTTCATGTAATGGACTTCTTCTGTAACTGCCTCAAAGGCAAATCAGATTTAAAAATGGATATGTGTAAAAATCAAATCAAATCAAACATTTCAAAGTTACGACAACAATTTGAGCCAAATGATTATGTACCGCAGCTGTAGGCGACTGCTCCGTCTGGTCACGTGCAATCGAGCGACCAGACACAGGGTGCTCTAAACAACACGACTCGCAACATCCTGTGCCGCAAACGCCATGCTCTCTTAACAATTCCGCGACACAAAACTAGTTCTTTCGAGGGTAGTTTCAAGTACGCTGCAGCAAAAATATGGAATCCTCCTTTAAGAAACCTACAGACTGTACGGAATTTCAGATTTCAACTCAGAAAGTATTGTCTAGATCTACAACAACAAGATATTACTGCTCATTTAATTTTGTAATCTAGCAAGCCACCCTCTATGTGCTGCTTGGTAATTTTTAAATATATTTTTTATGGATAATATAAGTATAGATATAGTTACATGGTTTTATAGTTTTAGTCATAGTATATTAGTAGCGTTAGGTTAGCAAGAGTAAGTACTAGATTTAAGTAGGTCATATTTTAATAGTATTGTTGCCTTTTAGAGTTAAATTTGTGTAGTTATTAGTTATATGTAAGAGTTTTGTTATTTTAGAGCACTTGTGTATGTTAAGTAAAAAAAATGCTATGGGCCAAGCTGAAAACCAGCGCTGCAGCTTTAAACTGCAGCATACGCTGAGTTGGGTACCCTTTTCAGTATCCATGTTTTATATTTAATTTTAATTTTTTTATGTTTTGTTATATCGGGTACTGAATAAATGTATTTTCTTTCTTTCTTTCTTTCTGTGAATCCAGCCCGCGGCGCATACTAACTGCTCTAAGTAGCTGGAGTCTGCTCGTCTCTCTTATAGGCGAAAGAGTCCAAATAAGAATATATGGATATTCCAGAAAAAAAACATATAATGTGCCAGCTGTGTGAATGTTGTAGGCATGCTGTAAAAACCAGCTAAGAGATCCGAGGCTTTCATTATATTGTAATTTAGGCGATTGGCTGATAACCTGTCACTACAGCAATATACCTACAAATCTATCTAAAATAACCCTCAATACTGTGTCAATTAAGACCAGAATTTTGTCAAAGTCCGGGTTTTGATCAAAATCCTTGATAAAAAAAACGATGTCTTTATCAATAAGGCCGCCTATATTGTACTGTTTTGTTCCTTACCTTTCTGCTGTATGTATTTGTATTTCTTTGTGCAATAAAGTATCTTGAATTGGATTGTCATCATAATTCTACGAAATATGTATAATTGAACATAATTTTATTAATTAAGCGAAACATTCTGAGAATTAGCGGTAAATAATCTTCTAAAAAGCGAATTAATAGAATAAAGATATTTCAACGATAGTGTTTGTTTCACCATTAATTTGATGTCTGCAAAATAGCTTATTTCCAAGCTGGAATGGGAGCGAGAGAAAAACATAGAATGTACCAGCTGCATTTCCTCCCGGGCATGCTGTAAAAGTCAGCTAAGGGATCCGAGGGTTTCAGTATATTGCAATGTAGGCCGATGGGCTGACAACCTGTCACTACAGCAATATACCTACAAATCTATCTTAAATAACCCTCAAAACTTTGTCAGACGTGGCGGAACGACCTTTGTTTAGGTCGTTTACGCTCTGCCTACCCCATAGGAATAAAGGCGTGATTATATGGATGTATGTATGTATGCAAAATAGCTACAAGATTTCAGAATTAGAAAGATCTAACCTAATACCTTAATATTTATTAATAAGTCTATTACAAAATGTCACAATAAATCTAAATCACAATGTCAAAACTTAAAACTAAAACCTACTCAGTCAAATAGACCGCCCCGAATCGTACCTGGTGGGAAGGTACCCATCACACTGGCAGCATTCCCTCGTTGGATAGCCAACGAGATGTACTGTACCAGATACGACTCGGCGCGGGGGTCAGATCCGTTTCGTTTTAATCGCCGCCCCAGTTCCTTAATAAAATCTTTGGCTTCAGCTTACCAAGAGCCCGCAACCTCCACCGCAAAAGGCACGAAATAGTATGATTCGCACAAATTATCGTACTTGGCCCGCTTTTGAGAGGCAGCCCACTCGGCCGCCGAGCCAGCCTCACGCGTTGTTCTTGGGAGATGAGACGCTGCAAAAGTACTTAGTACTTAATACGTTAATTGAATGTTCATTCCACTTGCGATGCTATTTCATTTGTTGATGATATTTCATTTATCGAAGATATGTATGTCGCAGGATTATGATCAAATCAGTTTTTTTTAACAAAAAACTACAATTTTGATACTGGCCATAATCTAGAGAAAGTCTAGGATTTAGTCAAAGTCCGAGTTTTGATAAAATATCCAGTATTTTGTCAAAGTCAGGGTTTTGATAAAATCCTATTTTTTTAAAATCAAAAAACTGATTTCATCATAATCTTGTGACATATACATATACTCCTATCTGTAGCAAAATTTGCGATTTGTTGAATGTTGCCTAGCGCTACGCCGTAGCTCGTAGCCCTTTCGTAGCATGATATCTTCGCGTGCTCAACATTATTATTTACGTTCTCAGTATAATAGTAATTGGATATCAAAGTTTGATGATATCAAAATAAACAAATCATACATTTTTCATCGCTTAGATAAAAAAAAGTATAATTTAGTTACTCGGCTGTGCTCCTAAAAAGTGATTTCGTAATAACATAAAAGCAGGAGCTACTTATTTTGGCCATTGACATTTTATACCAGACTCCATAAAACGTAAGAGCTTTTTATTTTCCTGCAGTTTTATTGAGGAATATTTCAATACATTTTTATCGAGTTTAGACTTGAACATAAAATGGACATCTCGTTTCTTAAGGAAACGACCCCATTTTATATAACAAGCACTACAAAACATGGAAAGATGTGGAGTATAATCTATTTGACGGTCAAAAGTAAGTTGAATTGGCTGTTATGGATAAACAATCAATATCATCTTCTAGCGTTCTGTGTTTATGGTGAAATATAGTTTTAAAGTTGCAAATAATCACCACACAAGTTACAATGTCTAGACTCTCGATTCGGAAGTCTAGGTTAGATTTCCACTGGGAAGGACACAAAGTAGAGATTATCACTACAACTTTGTAAGATGGCCACCTGAAGATTGTTAGAGGATACATTAAGCTTTGGGTCCCGTCTTTGAAAGTGGTCGTTACCCTAACCACGTTTATAGTATTTAAAATTCAGTTTTAGAATAAAGGTAAACAAAGTTTATGTCTTTTTATTGAAAAAAATTTCAAAAATAATTGATACGTGTTGGAAAATTAGTTAAATTACTAAAACTACGCACTATTTCTACGAGCTAGAACTTATTTTAGAAACAGGATCTTAGATTAAAAAACTAAACTTTGTTAACCTTTATTCTAAATCTGAGTTGGAAATACCATACGACCGAAAATTTAGTTGTAAAAACTTCAATCTCAAGATTCATCGAGTCGTTAGACTCCGCACACGCTGGTAAAAAAATGGCCACAAGTGTCTTATTTATATCTTAACACCATCGTCTCCTTTTCATCCCTTTAGGACGTGGCGAGACTAACAAACACAACACACTACGCCATTCCGCTCCCATCGACATTCTAAATCAATTCCCACTATTATTGTTAGTCCTTTTATTATTGCTACGTGTAAGACATATTTTTGGCTTACAGTTTTATTTGCGGAGATAATATATTACAGTTTTTAGATTATATTGTTGTTGCTATATAACTTCGGATTTACGACATAAGTACCTAGTCTTTTTTGTTATATTTTGAAATAGGCGTAGATATTTTAAACATACCTGCAAATCTATTTTAAATAACCCTCAAAACTTTGTCGGACTTGGCGGAACGATCGATATGTTTAGGTCGTTTACGCTCTGCCTACCCCATTAAGGATATAAGTCAAAAATCAGGGCGTTATGTTTGATGACTGTCTTTTGTGGAATCACCAGGTATCAGAGGTAAGCAGGAAGGTGTTAGCCGCTTACGGGACTCCTAAGCGACTTAAAAATCTTTTGCCGACCAAAATCAAAATCAGCTTGGCACATTCGCTTCTTCTTCCTATACTGGATAATGCAGACGTTTGTTATCCTGACTTATCTGTTCAACTATTAAACAAGCTAGAACGTCTGCAAAATCTTTGTATAAGATTTATTTTTGGGCTGCGTAAGTATGACCATGTCTCTTCTTATAGGTCCCAACTTCAATGGCTGCCGATTATCCGCAGAAGGGACTGTCATATCCTCTCCCTTCTTTACTCCATTCTTTCCCACCCTAACACCCTTACCTGAAAGATCGCTTTATTTTTCACTCGGCACCACTGGCCCGCAATTTGCGAGCCAACTATAAATTGACGCTTAACCTGCCTTCTCACAAGACTGACTTCTATGCAAAGTCTTTCACAATGCGAGCGATCAAGCTGTGGAATAAATTGCCCGAAGACATTCGACGTGCACCGTCTCTTGAGACTTTTAAGAGCCGAATTAAAAACCGTTACTTGGAACAAATAATTACTGTCTAATCTTTAGTTTCCTTCATTTTTATCCTGTGCTGTAGATACTGTTGCTGTCATTTCCTTCGACTAGTTCTGATTGTAGTTTGCATTATCCTATCTTCCATTAGTTTATGTATTAGTTTGTTATATATTAGTTTATTTTACAAATATCTATGTAGTAGCTTGTACTTAGTTTATGTATTATATGTAATGTAATGTATTTAGGATACCTATTTGCCTAGGTTTGCACTATCCCGCTTACCGCTACACTTTTTTCTTTCATCTAAAGGTTGCCTGGAAGAAATTGCTACCTTAGCAATAAGGTCGCCTATGTTGTACTTGTCTTTTGTTGTTATCTGTTGTGTTGTATGTTGTATTCTTACGTGCAATAAAGTATTTTTATGTTATCTTATGATAAAAGCGTTACTATATGTATGTATGAATTTTTATAATTTGTGACTATGTGTGTATTTTTATAATTTTGTAGGTCTGTGGAGTTGTTTATTGTTATGTAGTGCCTATTATGTAGATTTAAAGCTTGGCATCTTCCATGCTGGACTAGGAGTGAGAGAAAAACATAGAATATGTTAGCTGCATTTCGTCCCGAGCATGCTGTAAAAACCAGCTATGGGATCTGAGGGTTTCAGTCTATTGCAATTTAGGTGATGGGCTGACAACCTGTCACTACAGCAATATACTTACCTACAAATCTATTTTAAATAACCCTTAAAAACTTTGTCAGACTTGGCGGCACGACATTTGTTTGGGTAGTTTACGCTCTGCCTACCCCATTAGGGATAAAGTCGTGATTATATGTATGTATGTTATGCTTGGCACGTTCTCTAGTGGCATGTTACTTCAAGGGAGTAGATTGGTTACCTTCTGTTAATTCCACAGTTCAGTTAATTTCGATGAAGAGAGAATATACGCAGAATTATAAGCACGAAAACTTATCCAATAACAATTTAACCCTATTTGCCTTTTCCCAATTTATTCCAATACAACCGTCATCATAATACCTTCCATCCTGAACTGGTAGCGAGAGAAAAACATAGAATGTTTCAGTTGCATTTCTTCCCGGGCATGCCGTAAAAACCAACTAAAGGATCCGAGCGTTTCTGTATATTGCAGATTAGGCGATAGGCTGACAACCTGTCACTACAGCATTATCTATAACTTTGTCAGATGTGGCAGACAGACCCTTGTTTAGGTCGTTTGCGATCTGCCTACCCCATTAGGGATAACGGCGCGATTACAAGTCATCATAAAAACTAGGCATTTGTCTAATAAATCGGTTTATGTGATTCCGACATTGGTCGTCGTTCAAGGCCGGAATATTGTTTATAGCGTACATTTATCTTGTTGGCTCATTCGCAGGAAATAGGACGATAAAACTATATCGCGAATCATCGGCTGCGTGGTGGTTATTATGGCCACAGTACCTAAACATAGGAGAATTAAAGAACAGTAAGACGCCACTCGTTATACAAGCAACTGTATAGTACCAAATCCCAAGATTTTTAATTGTTACTGGACTGCGGTTTGACGGTACTGAAGGTCACTGAATCAAGTTCTGTCGGCATCATTTTCATAGTGCTGGTTTCTTATATATTGGTGATTCTTATTTTATTTAATCTGAATCGTTTACTTAAACATCCCGTAAAGAGTCGGCGACGGAGGAATATTTCGGAGTCAACTTCCTACTTGATTAACTACCTACATATAGTATCATTACGCATAATATCTGGATTTCAAGCTATTTCAAGGCAGTTATTATATCAATTCTACGAATAAGTGCCTCCTTTGTCAAGTGGTCAGAATCAAGGGCTTACGATCCAGAGGTCCTGGGTTTGATTCCCAGGGGAAAACACAAAGTTGTTATTTGTAAATTTATCACTTTGTAAGGTTTTCCCCAGTTTGGTTATGATATTGCAGGCTGAGTCACCTGATTCCGAGAAGAAAAAGGATTCCGTGCATCGGAGAGCACGTTAAGCCCCGGTCGCTGTCTTTGATAGAGGTCGTTACTCTTAACCATGTCAGAGGCCTAATAGCTGTGCTACTAGGCGGTTTGGAAACTGACACCAGGGTCGTTGTTCGACTTGAGAATCCACTCGCTAAGAAGAAGAACGCCCTATTCTTGTGTTGAAAATGAAGACATTGGGCTCGATTCTAGATACCATTTGCTAAAACTAAAATAAAAATTTATCGACAGATAATTGAAAAGTGACAACTTTCAAAATAAAATAAATAAAAAAGGAAAGGCGTTTTTTACTTTCTGGTTTTACACTTTGTCCGCTAGATTTTGACGCTATTTTGCACGTTTTCCCAGCATTTCTGACAATTTTATCCACCATATCATATGACGGCAGATAAAAATGACAGATAACGCATAAAACTACCGATTATAAAACAAAAACCGGAGATAATGGATCTCCTGTCCTTTTTCAATGTTTTCAGTCTGAAAGTGACAAATAGATTTTAATATTAGTTTTAGCCGGCAAATCTAGAATCGAGCCCATTGTACTGTCACTGTATTATACTGTGACGTTAGCTTTCGGCTGTTTCGGTCGTAAACACTTTGATATAAAGTGTCTGAGACTGTGCTTACATACATACACACATTATTGATAGTGTCTTACATTGTTATAACGTAGCTTATTTTGCTTACATGATTGAATAAGTTATATACCTAATATTCGGGGCACTAACTTTATCCTTGAATGAAGGTCTATTATTATATTAATCTAGTCCATTTATCTAGAGATTAATAGGTATGTTTTTGATGTTAATTAGTTATATAGCTTTAAGTTATATTTGAAGCAAATTTTCTTTTCAAACATAACACTTCTAATTTGAATTATGATATGACCTACAAATACATTAATTGCTAAAACATTAGACGTTTTAGAAAATGGTTTTCCTAAATTACATCTAGTTATAATACGCTTTGTATTTCAATGGATAAATCCGCACATTGCCCTAATTTAGAATTATTTACGAAAATGTAAAGTAACTTACTAATATAATCCTATCATACAAGTGTGTAGGTTCTTATCTATCTAGGATTAACTATAAGGTATTTAAAACCTTGTGTATGTTTAATGCACACATTCGCAAAATCACGCATTTATCCCTTTCGGGGTAGGCAGAGAGTAAAACGCTTCCTAAAAGGCGCATTCGCCACGTCTGACAAAAATAAATCGAGGGCAATTTTAGATTGTAATGTGTTTTGTTGTAGTGACAGGTTGTCAACCCATCGTCTAAATTACATAACACTGCAATCCTCTAATCCATTTTTGCTGCCATTAACAGTATGCCCAGGAGGAAGGGCAACTGGAACATTCTATGTTTTACTATCTCTCCCAGTCCAGCATGCAAGGAAGAATGTTTGATATTGCGAATATATAGCTACTTTATTTTCATTCGACTTGAAACAGTGTTTTTGTTTCCGTATATAATAGGGAACAGCTGTTGACATAAATCCTACATAAGCAAGTAAAACTTGAATAACAAAATTCACAAAACAAATAATTGTTGCGTATTTACCTACTAGCGGCTGAGCTTGAACCTCTAGACTCTTTTTCAGATGTTGCCTATTTTCTGGTTTAGTTACCTATTTCTATTTAGGACAAGCAGAAGGAAACACAAAGAAAATCGGAATTGTATTGTATGATCGTCATTTAAACAGAATAAAGTTTTTAATCAAGGTAACAAAATATTATTAATAATAAAAAAATCTACCATGCGGGCCTAGGAGCGAGAGAAAAACATAGAATGTGCCAGCTGCATATCCTCCCGAGCATGCTGTAAAACCAGCTAAGGGATCCGAGGGTTTCAGTATATTGTAATTTAGGCGATAGGCTGACAACCTATCACTACAGCAATATACCTACAAATCTATCTTTAATAACCCTCAAAACATTATCAGACGTGGCGCAACGACCCTTGTTTAGGTTCTTTACGCTCTGCCTATTCAATTAGGGATAAAGGCGTGATTATGTGTATGTATGTCATCATCTCCATAGCCTTATCCCGTATCTTACAGGGTCGGCTACCTTATCTAGGGAATTGAACGAGGGTACTGGTTTGCACACAGAGCGACTGCCATCTGACCTCCGCAACCCAGAAGGGAAACCAGACCCAATCCTAGATTAGGTCAGAGTTTTCTAGCCGCCAATGCTTAGCACCGGCCTCTGACATGGCTTTACGACTAATATCAACGGTATTAAACGATATTAATTTGGACCAACGGCTTAACATGCCTTCCGAAGCACGGATTATATGTATGTAACAAAATAAAGTAATTTTCTGAAGGCGAAAAATGCAGTGTCCGTAGTTACAAACTAGCTCATTAGTAAAACTCCAGTCACACAGTTTGTAGTACTCGGCGGACGTGAGGTCGGCTCAAAATAATTAATTTCACCATTATTGTGGTACAATCACTTGGGTTCGTTTTCAGCAAACCAGCTTAGCCTATGCAAGTAATTATAAAAACTTTTCCATATTTGGTTCCATAATATTAAATGTAATAAAATAAATGAGCATTATGCGTTTACACCTAACAACTAATTAGCATAATATAAAAAAGCATAAGTTACGCATAAAAATATTAAGCACAATTGGAAGTAGCATAACGTTATAAAAGCATAACGATAACAAAGCATTGTATTAGAGGGTATACAAATAGAGTGCCCTAACAACTAATTCCTGAATGACTAATATTCTATAACACAAATTTCAAATTTTACTACTATTATAATAATATAATCTTTTCAATGTTTAATAAATATGTTTAAGCAATATACTTACAAATCTATCTTAAATAACCCTCAAAACTATGTCAGACGCGGCGGAACGACCTTTGTTTGAGTCGTCTACGCTCTGCCTACCCCATTAGGGATAAAGGCGTGATTATATGTATGTATGTAATAAGATGCCTAATGACTGTTATGCGACTGCCAATTAGTCCCATGCAATATAGTACAACATATTGTTATGCTTACAATACAGTATGCCAAAATATAACGATGTATAATTTCCATTATGCCAGAAAAGTTATGCGAAAATCATTATGCTATAGTAAATTATCAAGTAAAAGGTATGCCACTAAAATCCGTTAAAAATGAATCACTTGTTGAGCTGTGAAGACGTAAAGAGAAATGAATTCTAAAGAAAAAAGATAAAGTGGCAAATTGGCAAACCATGTAGAAGCAAAAGGTTCAAAAGATTTTAAGTTGAACGCTTCGTGTTCAATATCAGTGCTCCTTAATCACCAAAAATGAAAGAAAAACGCGTTTTACTCCCTTGGTAACAATCATCTTATCTAAAATAACCCTCAAAATTTTGTCAGACGTGGCGGAATAACCTTTGTTTAGGTCGTCTACGCTCTGCCTACCCCATTAGGGATAAAGGCGTGATTATATGCATGTATGTAACAAACACAAGTGAAATTGACCCACAAGGCCCTCATCATACACGATACTGTTCGAATGTTTATTGTTTACTGAACAAATCCATTATCCTTTCTCGTCGATAAGTCTCCGAAAGCGCTTGTCAATATTGTCGGTTGTAACAAAAGCCGGCAAGCAGAGCTCAGGCCGGTCCTTCAGACCACTTCAGGCAAACAACTTATGATTGTCCTCGTGTGTAGGTGTGTGTTTCTGTGGTAGGCAGAGCGTAAACGACCTAAATAAAGGTCGTTCCGCCACGTCTGATAAAGTTTGGATGGCTATTTAAGATAGATTTGTTGGTATGTTTCTTTAGTGACAGGTTGTCAGCCCATCGCCTCAATTGCAATATACTGAAACCCTCGGATCCCTTAGCTGATTTTTATATCATGCCCGGGAAGAAATGCAGCTGCCACATTCTATGTTTTTCTCTCTCTCCCAGACCAACATGGAAGTAAAAATCCTAATAGATAGACCAAATCATGCACCTCTTTAATCTCTCACATAACAAAATAAACGCTTCTTCTTCTGTCGAGTGGGTATCGAGTCTATCGACCCGATGAACCCAGGTGTCAGAGTTTTTAAACCGCCTAGTAGCACAATTATCAGGCCTCTGACATGGTTTGAGTAACGACCACTAATCAAAGATAGCGACCGGGACCGACGGCTTAACGTGCCCTCCGAATCACGAAATCTTTTTCTTTCTCAGACAATCAGGTGATTCAGCCTGCAATGTCCTAACCAAACTGGGGAAAAATTCACAAAGTAATAAATTCTCAAATATCAACTTTGTGTTTCCCCCCTGGGAATCGAACCCAGGACCTCCGGATCAGGAGTCCATAGCACTAGCCACTAGACCACGGAGGCAGTTACACACTGAAGCCATTTGATCCCTTATCTAGTTTTTACAACTTGCCTGGTAGGAAATGCAACTAACACATTATATGTTTTTCTCTCGCTCCCAGGCCAGTATATGACTGTTTAACACGGGTATTTAAACGCGTACGATATTTATTATCACCTCGCGACCACGGCCATTGCAACACGTAGCCGAAACGTCGGGGATAAAAGGTATTAATCGATTTATAAAAGCCTATTAATTATCATACGCGCTTAAATACTTACAGTTATAATGTGTACAAAGCGCGAAAGTGTGAAACAAATTTCTCAATCGTTTATTTTTTATTTAAACTCATAAATTACAGAAGAAAAGTACGATTGGTGACCTTATTGCAAAGGTAGGCAGTAGGCAGTAGATAGAATAAATAAATTATTTAAATGTTTGTAGTAGTTTGCAGATCGTCTATGGTCGTTTTCGCCGCGTGTGACAAACCATCGTTTCAACCATCGCTAAATCCTTTGAGTAGCGTTCTTGGATGACATGAGGACGTGAAGCAACTGCATCATCTCCCTAGCCTTATCCCGTATCTCACGGGGTCGCCTACCTAATCTAGGTGATTGAACAAGGGTAATGGTTTTCACACAGATCGACTGCCATCGTATCTCCACAACCCAGAAAGGAAACCAGACCCAATCCTAGATATGGTCAGAGTTTTCAAGCCACCAATGCTTAGCACTGGTCTCTGACATAGCTTAATAACTATAATCTATGGTATTAAACGATATTAACCGGGACCAACGGCTTGACGTGCCTCCCGAAGCACGGAAGAAGCTCCAAATAAACGTACATATGAAATTCGAAAACCGAAAAACACATTAGTACGTGGTGGGATTTGAACCACGACCTTCCGCTCAGAAGGCACCGCGGCCCTATCCACTACACCATTGGGCTCTTTTCTTGAAGCAACTGCATGGGTCACTTAAATTCTGCATACATGAGTCGTAAAGCTAATAAAGAGTTCATTTAATTTACCTAAATACACTGGAAATTGTTTCATCTTCTCTATTCTGGTATTTTTACTTCTAGATTATCCCATACGATCGGTCCTTTAACCACAGTGAAGCAGGCTTATCTACTTACAAAAGTCTGTTGTACTCAGCGAACCTTTTTGAAGATTACTTGTAATGTGCGTAATCCTCCTACCACAAATCCATCATATTGCGAAGTGCGGGCTATTCGAGCTGCCCGGCCTACAAGCCTACCCGAGGCCTACAAAAACTTTTCCATTACCAACACGTCAGTGTCCAGTAACGGTATACCATAGTAGAGGGAAAAGGAGCAGTGGAACGTCTTGGGAATTCGGTATACAGATAAAATTATACAAAATGTAACAGAAAGGGAATATGCACAAGAAAGGATATTAACTAGCCCATGGAACTGATCAACTTTCCCAAAGGAACAAAATACGTAAAAAAAATATCTAAAATATTACATACATACATACATAAAATCACGCCTTTGTCCCTTACAGGGTAGGCAGAGCGATAAACGCCTCGTAAAAGGCGGTTTCGCCAAGTCTGACACAAATTGAGGGCAATTTTAGATTGAAAAGTGTATTGCTATAGTGACAGGTTGTCAGCCCATCGCCTAAATTACGATACACTGTAACCCTCGAGTCCCTTTTATTAAATATTATCTCACATGATAGCGCGTGTAGTATGGAAAGTCAAATATATTTTTTTCTTATACGTTTCACGTTGTAGAGAGATAATTTAGAGCGCTATAATTTTGATAGAGGTGGAAAAGTTACTTTTTGGTCCATAGATTCCAACATGGTGCCCGTCTAGAAATGCATCACCCAGTCTCTTCTCAAATCAGGGCAAAATAGGTAAACTAGAAAATTGGCAGCAGCATTCCCTGTCAATTTAATGTGTTTGGTTATCATGCGGGGCAGGCCCATGTCCAGTGGATAGTTTGGTTGGATAGCTTATACTGCTCTTGTAACTTTGACTATGGTATCACGATCAGGACAATCAATCTTATAAATCCGCGAATACAAACAGCCCGTGGGCGAGGGCGGCAGGCGGAAGGCGGATGTTTGCGGATATTGATCAGAGCGTATCAACGAGTGGCGTCAACTGCCGACTTTGACGTATGGCAGAGTACGACACGATTCGCAATGCACGTGGGCCTGGGCGCTGCAGTATAAGGAGAACTGTCAAATCAATGACACTCAAGATGGTGGCGTTAGTTCCTTTTTCATATAATCACGCCTTTATACCTAATGGGGTAGGAAGAGCGTAAACGACCCGAACAAACGTCGTTCCGCCACGTCTGACAAAGTTTTGAGGGTAATTTAAGATAGATTTGTAGGTACATTGCTGTAGTGAGAGGTTGTCAGTCCATCGCCTAAATTACAATATACTGAAACCCTCGGATCCCTTAGCTAGTTTTTACAGAATTTCCAGAAGAAATGCAGCTTGTACACTGTTTTTCTCTCGCTCCCAAGCCAGCATGGAAGAAATTCCCTTCTTCCCGTTCATTTAAAGCGTGGTCTTACTATAGGATCGGGCACCTTTGACGTATGGTCGCGCGTGGCGTATGAAGCACGAACCGGCACCTGTTGGGCGTTGATAGATGAACGCCTGTCGCTGCAGACCCGTGGTTGGTGATGATCTACCGTTGGCACTTCACTTTACCGGAGTGCATGCAGGTGGTAACATTAGATTTTGATATAGTAGATGTTGGTAGAAGCTTAGTCATGCATGTTTGTGATCAGATATTCAAATCTGTTGTTACCTAATTATCACACCACTGCACTGTTCTAGATTTTGTATTATTTCAAGTATTTCTAAACAAGATAATAGTCCTCCCACCGATTTCCGGTGATGGCGGCCAATCTTCCGGAGATCAGCCAACTGCGCAGGACTTGTTTTTAGTGCCCAAGTGTTTGCGCTACACACAGGTGCACTCTTTATTCCTTCGATCTCTTATTCTGATGGGACAGATTGAAATCAGGCGCAGGACTGACTATTTACATGCCGGATGGGCATGGATCATCTTACTTTTCGGACAATCAGGTGATCAGCCTGCAATGTCCTAACCAAACTATAAACAACAACACAATTTATACTTGCGATTGTCGGCACTTGGTGAAACTCCATATTTATTATGTTGTAATTAAAACACTTGTACTTGTTACACTTAATATAATTTAATTCTACCGGCTTCGCTAACTTAAAGCATCATCAGGGCTTTTATACATATCATACACAACACATAAAACATTTTAAATAAACGAAGTGCAATCGTTCTTCGTTTTGCTAAACATGAACGGTTTATTTAAAATATTATACAACAACACAAAGTCATTGTCCCCCGCCGGGAATCGAACCCGGGACCTCCGGGTCGAGAGCCCATGGCTCAGACCGCTAGACCACGGACATTGTACACAAATTAACTAAGTGCGTTTTTGACAACGATGTTTAAGATGGATTATCTCAAAGTTTGTCGTAAGATGTCGTTTGCGCTTTTGAAACGGAAAAGACATTTAATTTTATAGTATGTCATTTGCTACTGTCAACCTTGATAATGTTGACGCGTTATGTATCGCAAACGTTTAAATGTACATTGACCCCACAAATATCCATCAAATTTTCATCCAGGCAAGACAAGAGTACCACATAAAAAAAAGAATAAGAGCGACTATGGCTCGTATTTATAAAGCGATTTCAAGTTTGAGAGCAAATATTGCAGAGCAAGTAAGGATTTGACAGGCCACATTGTATTGAAATGACATTTCTGATACGAACTCAAACTAGCTGTCAGTCTCAAGTGCTGTTTATCAATACGGGCCTATGCAAGTTATAATATTAAAACAAATAAATGATACACAAGAGAATAAATTTTATTTCGTTTTCTATTTAGTTAATTAAATTCAGGTGTAATGAATACTGAACCTTGCACCTTCGCCAGATGCAAAACATCAATTAGGAGAGTTTAGAATTTGAACATTCATTAAGCTCATGCACTGGTCTTTACTAGATAACGAAACAAATCAAATGAACGATGAGGACAAAACGAATTTTGTATGCCCCGTTATCGCAACAAAACTAATTCATGCGCACCGGGATTGAGGCAAACTGTTTCTATTTACTTTATCTTTTCAGGCTTTGAATATGCTCAGTGAACTGCTCATGGTAAATAAAGCGAAAGTAATTTTGTATGGAGCTGCAGCTCGGCAGACAAAGAGGCGGGAATTTATCGGCAGCTGGTCGGATGCACGACCGCATCACCGCAGAATCCTATACAGTAATCCGCAACAGGACGACAGTACGACCGCAGACCCATCGGTACGACCCACCGGTGCAGTAGTAATCCACGGCGGCTGAGCCCAGCGGCACGACAGTACGACCGCAGAGCAAACTAGCTGGCTGCAGGCAATCCAACGCAGTAATCCGCCGACTGATGATTATTCCCCCGTGACGCGACACTCGCATAAACAAAGCCTGGAACTGGCCCCTTATTTTTGAATCCAATGCGCATACG
The DNA here is from genome assembly GCA_949820665.1 of Scrobipalpa costella. NCBI lineage: Eukaryota > Metazoa > Arthropoda > Insecta > Lepidoptera > Gelechiidae > Scrobipalpa > Scrobipalpa costella. The sequence continues at coordinate 407,560 of OX463306.1, forward strand.
AAAGAGTAACTTTCGTATGCGATTTCATACTATTTCTCATGTGAATGTTACTCTTTCGTATGCATATTATGATACGAGCGATTCAAAAATACGGCTCCTACACCAACTTCTTTGAGTTATTATTAACAGCCCGGGTTCAGTGCCTGGTTCTGTAACATTTAGGTTTCAAAGTGCAGACTTTGTTTTCCGTGTGCTAACATGACACTTCTGAACAAACAAAGGGACCTCACCCGCCAGCCAGACTTTACTTTCCGTCTCATATTTTTACACAAAATAGCGAAATGCTTTTTTGTTGACAACGTCTCTGTTACATCTAAAACCCATGGATCAAATATTCTGCGTCCTATTTCTTTTACACACTTGTCTGAGTCACAAGCTCCAAATTTATTTAAATATCAAACGTAACGCAACATAATATTTCTAAGACATATAAGTACTTCCTTTTATAAGCCCTAAACCATTATTTGTTTCCATTCTTTACTGCCTAATTTTTGTTTTCTTTGGTCCTACAAATATTGTACATATTTGTTTTAGAAATATCGTTCATATTTGTTTTAACTGGCAGCTTATCCAGTAGTCTGATTGAATATAAATAAACCAGTTTGTTTGTATTTACTTAGTTAGACCTCAACATCGGTCCGTATCGGCTTAGGAATGAAAACCAGGAGTAAAAAAGGGGATAGTCTCCGCCCCTGATATCGTACCACAAGAATAGGTAGTTGATAGTGACCTCCGTCCATCCAGTTCATCCAGTTTATATCCAATCTCTGCTACCACAAAACGTCATGCCGGAAGTACAAGCGGGAGGTAGTGGTCTCCAGGCTCCTAGGTCTCGGAGCGCAACACGCGTCCATGCCTCCCTCCGGCTCCACAAGATGTCGCCGCTGGTTGCGAGAGGCCCTAGGCACTCCAGGCTATGAGTGCGAACCCACCGCAGCCAGCCCCCAGGTACGTGAAGAAGGTACAGGTACAGTCAACAGCACCTTTAGGGTAACAGGGCTGCTCCAAATCAATGGAGATTTCTTAGTTTTTTTTTAACATATTTAGATAAAATTTCATATACTTGTACAGTTTGTAAATCTTTATAGTCAATAAACGTTTTAATTTTTTTTATTAGTTTAATAACTTGCACAACTATACGAAATTTCATAAAAAATTACCCGAGAAAACTTCATCAGTTTGGAGCGGCCCCGTTACCTAGGTGTTGTTGACTGTACGTATCGTTCTATATCGAACAGCAGCAGAGCTACAATAATTTCTCAGCGCCACGCGGCCGACGCACGCAATGTCCAAGCTCTGCTCGAAACTCGAGCTCGAGCTAGCTGCCGAACGCGAAACTGATCGTTTAAAAAATATGAAATTGAAATAACAAGCTTAAGGTCACGCTCATAAAGCAGAGCTGGCACAATTAGATGTGTCGTCGCATGGCTCCCACATAACTAACAGAACTCATATCTGGGTCCACAGCCTACCTGACACCTTCCAAGCTGTGCCAAGAACGGGCGACGACAGTGCACTGCCAGAGAAGTGTGCAGCATGAGTACAGTTGGAACCTACATCGCAACCAGTGCACGTGGCCCAGTCAGCGTACGTGCCCCACCAGTACCAGCAACTACAAGTCAGGAAATACCACAGCTGCACCCGCTGCCTTCAGCTGCTTATAATAATGGCAATCCCACAGCAAGGCCACTAACCAAACTGGTCAAGTTGTCGGTTGCTACCAACCCGCCTGCTTGTTGTGGCTTCACCACTTCGTTGGCAGGTTGGCCAGCAGTCTGATTGACAAGGTGTATTTCGATATCTCTCAGTTTTGTTGGACCAGTTTGTCCGGTGTCTAAGTAAAGTGAGTATAAACCAGTTTGTTTGTAATTACTTTGTCATCGAAGGCAGTTCGCAACATAGAATAAGTAGAGTAAAGGCGGTACGAGACAGCTCGGTAACTAGGCAAGGTATTCGCAGCCTAGAGGCATTTGTTTTCTCAAAATGTTCTAGTTCAACCCATTTCCAACCAGTTTCAGATTAGGGTCGAGCCTGAAAACTAATGATTTTTCGTCACTTATCCAGATTAACTTGCTATTACCTACAGAAACATTATGATCTCAATAATTAATGAGGATTTTTCTTTGTTATTTCTGTGTCAGAAACTTATCAAGGGGTTTAAAGGTATCTGATATCATGGTTATTCAAGCCATCAAACTACACGACAGAATAAGAATATTACTCCAATGAATTGAATGTTGTGAAAACTAAATCTACGCCCTCATCATATCACGAGACGCACGTTCCACTTTTTACTGTCAGGCTTTCATTTACAAAAGAATTAAGTTTTATACTACGCAATCAAAGTCTGTTGAATTCGCTGCTTTTATTGGGCACTCACCTACTTCTTTGGGTCGTAAAACGAGTCTTTATGAGAGTGATATTAGATTCTGCTGCTACAATAACTCGCTTTCATGCGTTTTACGGCCCAATAATAAGTTGTCTGTAACGAATACAAAACGAGGCGTCAATTTGAATAGTTTTATTTATCATCTTCTTTTTCAGGGTCGGGTTTCCAGTCGAACAACTCGATGGATCCTGGTGTCAGAGTTCTTTAATCGCCAATTAGCATCTTCCATGAGGATTATACAAATATAAATGTGATGTTCCCCCAGTGGGAATGGAACCCACGGCCTACGGAGCTAAATTTTTTCAGGAAGTGAAAATATAAATTGGCTTTTCCATACAAAATGTCTGATCTTGGTGAACATTTTGTATGGAAAAGCCAATCTTTATTTTTACTTCCTGAAAGAATTTCTCAATAGAAGTTGTTCAGTGTCGTTGCCTGAGCAACCCCTATCAGTTTGCGGGACGCTCTCCCTTACACCCCACCCCGGCTTAGACCACTAGACTACGGAGGCAGTTGTTCGAATAATAATTGGGTCGATATAATTTTCTTTGTAATCAACATAACTTAATAGATCAAATTGTCAAGGTTCGTTACCCCCTTCTATTTATTTATTTATTTAACAGTTTATTGTACACAATAAAATACAAAGAACATATACATATAAAACAAAAACACAACAGGCACAGCTTATTTCTAAAAAGAAATCTCTTCCCCTTCGCTGGAATCAAATCAATTTAAACTTTCCCTTGCCGTTGTCTCACCACTCTCATAATCCTTTCTATTAAATTTTAAAGTTTTAAAATTAAATATTAGCTTTTTGTGCGTTAATTGGTGTGGCTCTACATTGCTTCACGCAGATTTGTGGTTAAACATAATTGTTAAAATGGTTTGTTCTATTGTTCTAACTTTATTCGACGATGCTTCGGTACAAAAGCAAAATGAATTATTCATATTTCTTCATACAATCTTTTTGTATCTGGGAACCACTCCGTACAAGCTTCTGAATCTACACAGATGTTTAGAAATCAATGAAATATAAATCATTTACTTGTCCTAGAAATTCAAGATGTCATAAATAAGTACAGCACTCCAACAATTTCAGGGTTATTGTAATTTGGGGTTTAGATGGTAAAGTGTATTAGGTATATAATTTCATAGCCAAAGGTTTTTGTTCGTCCAAATCCGGGGATCAGCGAACGACGTTATATCCCGTTTATTGTTTCACGTTGCTTTCTTTGACCGAAGACGTAGTTTGATAGATTACTTATGTCGAAAGAGGAATATACTACATCCATTAGTAACAAAATAAATAAACGTCTTTAAAGGAAATATTCTGAAAACAACTTATTTATAATTAAGAAAGCTTACAAAAATAGTTATTTGTCTCAATTTTGTTCAGAGTTTGACAAAATCTCTCTCATTTTTGTTGGCTCGGTGACCCCACACGAGTAATTGTTACAATGTCGTATGGCCCAGCGGGAGGTGTCGCCTGCCTCCAACCTGCTATGACGCCACGAGACAATAGATGGCGCCTGTCACCGACGACGGTTAGGGCGGGGACAGACTTCAGCTGTTTCATGTAATAATGCGCTTTATATATACATATAATCACGTGGGGTAGGCAGAGCATAAACGACCTAAACAAAGGTCGTTCCGCTAAGTCTAACAAAGTTTTGAAGGTTATTTAAGATAGATTTGTTAATCGGGTCGATAGACTCAATAACCCACTCGGCAGAAGAAGAAGAATCCTCAAAACTGTCAGGCGTGGCACAGTGACCTTTGATTAGGTCGTTTACGCTCTGCCTATCCCATTAGGGATAAAGGCGTGATTATATGTAGGTGTGTATGTTAACTAAATTACTCTTGTCTGGCCAAAGTCTTAATTAGAACAAATCGCTTCTCATCTAACGAGAAGCAATAGATACAAATGGCTTCCGAAAAACTTTCTTGTTTGTCGATTGTGATCTACTTTTTGTCGGCATCGTTTACAACAAGTTGTGTTTTTAATGAAAACTATATTGCAAGCGCCAAACCTGCTGTGTTTCATCGGTGTTTTTTTGGAAATTTAAGGAAATTGGGTTATTTGCTTGATCACCGACTCCACAGGGTGCAAAAAAATTATTGCGTTCCTTTAAACCACGTGTTCTACTAATTATATCAAACAACTTTCTCAAAGCAAGAAAAAAATGGCCTTCTACATACTTAACATAAGTTCAGATCATCATCATCTCCTTAGTCTTATCCCGTATCTCACGGGGTCGGCTTCCTAATCTAGGGGATTGAACGAGGGTACTGATTTTTACACAGCGACTGCCATCTGACCTCCGCAACCCAGAAGGGAAACCAGACCCAATCCTAGATTAGGTCAGAGTTTTCAAGCCGCCAATGCTTAGTAGCACTGGCCTCTGATATGGCTTAACGACTAATATCTACGGTATTAAACGATATTAACCGGGACCAACGGCTTAACGTGCCTTCCGAAGCACGGAAAAAGCGCCGAAAACGTACATATGAAATTCGAAAACCGAAAAACACATTGGTACGTGGTGGGATTCGAACCACGACCTCCCGCTCAGGAGGCAGCGGCCCTATCCACTACACCATCGGGCTCTCAAATGTCTCAAAACATGTTGTGTTTTTAATGAAAACTATATTGCAAGCGCCAAACCTACTGTGTTTCATCGGTGTTTTTTTGGAAATTTAAGGAAATTGGGTTATTTGCTTGATCACCGACTCCACAGGGTGCAAAAAAATTATTGCGTTCCTTTAAACCACGTATTCTACTAATTATATCAAACAACTTTCTCAAAGCAAGAAAAAAATGGCCTTCTACATACTTAACATAAGTTCAGATGAGGTGAGCAAATTAATTTATTTGTATTAATCAAGTGGGTTGGGTCGCAGTACTTTCTTTTGACAGCCTGTGTAATAATAAACTCGGACCTAGACAGGAGTGAAGAGTACGCCCTTATTTTATTTTTAAACTATACTCAGCTCCTAACGTATCTCGATAAACCGAAACAATTTAACTGAGCGTTCCTATGGTCTAATATTATATCGTGCTGATGTCTCAATCAAATCAGTGGTTTATTGCGTTACAGTGCCATCTGTATGCTAATTTTGGAATCACCGGCGCATGCATATGCAGATGAGGGCTGATGTCTTGGCGGCTCCTTCTTGGCGCGACCAGGTCGTTTCGAATCCAGACTTTAATAGACATTTAAGGGGATTCCCGGTGCAAGCCAGCGCCCTTATCAGTTAAAAAATCATTGCTCGCTGAAAACGCAATTATAAAAAAAAAAAACGTTTATTTCAAATAATTAAATTAATAATTGAGTGTTCCCGGAAGTAACATGTAGCAAAAGTGTTTAAAGTGACAGTTTTGTTTGCAAATTTTCTATCTGTAACTACAACGAACTATAAGTTGCAACTTTATGAGGTTCTAAATGACCTTCATTGCTTTAAGCCCAGTCTGATCTACTGGATTTTCAATTGATTGTGTTTTCAGTAAATTATGATTTTCTGACTGATGAGGGCGCCACTTAACCCAGGGGATTCCCTTAATCCTAGTGATGAAGTTACGACTAGAGTTTAGTGGACTACATTTTTAAAGTTAAATAGAAAAGGTCCTAACTAAGCTTTGTTTCGTTTCGAAGGGCAATTTATTTAGGTTTATGTTACCTGCGGGAATCGAACCCACAATGAATTCGACCACAAGGTAGTTATTTGTAAATATCTAAAAACGATATCTTATTGTCGATCCAGCAAAATAACTTAAGGCCATGGCTTTATGGCCATCATTCAATACTTACTCATGCGATACCTTCAGTTCAGCCAGTCATAATGGTGGCTGTCTGTCCGTCACGCGGCTGTCGATACGCGCTGAAAGACGTGAGAAACGAGGGTCTGTATTCATTGCTAGTCGGAGACGTTAGCCGCTTGTCGCCGCATGATCGATGTCCGCTTTTTATACCAGCTGAATCATATATTTCTAGGCTTTTTTGTTCGATAGACTGACTTATGAAAGCTTCGTCATGGAGAAAATATATTACTTTGTGTAAGCCTTCTTTGAATGATCTATAATTCGTAAAAACCCTTTACAAGTCGGAAACGACAACTTAGGAAACTTTTCTTTGGATGTTTTCGCATTGAGGGCTCGGAACAATTCACAAACATTGCCATTTGATATAGTTACTTACCAGTTTCCTTGGAGACTTTGGAAGTTATGTGAAGTTACAGTTTAAATGTTACGCAACACTGTTGTAGTCCTAATGGGGTATCTACTTTTAAAAGTGAAAATCAAACATATTTGACGAACGTAATTTTATTACAACTTTGACATTATGACAATTTTTATCAATATTTACACGATATGTACATTTTTACAGGGTAAATTAATGGTATACAAACAGTAAACTTACTTATATTCGCTATGCGATAGAAAACTACCTACAATTTAATAAATTCTTCGTTACAACCCTAGGCCGAATCGACTTTGCTCACATCTCATCAATCATCAATTTGGACACACAAATAACGAACACTGAATCATCCAGAACTTGACACTTGGGACTGTGAGGGGCGCGCGCGACAGGGCTCGTGTCGCGCGCGCCGCCAGTCGCGGTCGCGGACAGTCTTACAGCACTAGTCGATGCACACGATGAGCGTGTCGTCGTCGGGCGCGGCGCTGCTGGGCGAGGGCGAGGCGGGCGAGGCGCGCGCCCCCCGCACTCAGAGTCGCGAGTGCGACACGCCGTTGGGCGCGATCAGCGGCGCCAGTGCGGTCGGCCGCGCCTCCAGCGGCAGCGCCTCGCTTGCCATCGCCGAGCGCGACGTCAGCGCCGTCATCGCCGTCGACGCGTCCGAGCGGATCACGGGTTGGTGGCACATGGCGCGCGCGTCCGCCGCAGCACGGGAGGCCGCACGCGCCGCGCCGCCGCCCTTCTTGCGCGGGATCACGCTGTTCTCGACGTGGAGAGCCGCGTTGACGTCCTTCCCGGTGGCGCATGTGCACGCTTTCAAGAAGCTCTTCTTAAAATTATCCGATAGGAATGCGTACAAGATCGGGTTCATTGCAGAGTTGCTATAGCTGAAGCAGGCGGCAACGAGGAACACGGTGACGGTGATGCGGCTCGCGCACTCGGTCGGCGGCGAGTAGATCAGCGCTACTTGGAACGCCCAGTAAGGCAACCAGCATAGGACGTACACCGCTATAACAGTCAACACGAGCTTCGTCACTTTTCGGTGCGATCGTTTCTTTTCTTTCGACTTGTTCTTCGGGCCAACCGTCTTCAGTTTCCGGATGACGAGGCAGTAGAACACGAAGATGAGAGTCAGCGGAGCTGCGAACCCGAGCGCAAAGGAGTACAGAGTGAACGAGGTCTGTCCTTTATTAAACTCACGTTCTGGCCAGACGATGTTGCACGATAATCCATTTTCAGTCTCGATGAGGGTCGTATACATGAAGATAGGCGTCATGACGAGTGCGGAGGCGGTCCAGGCGGCGGCGGACACGACGCGCGACACGAGTGGCGTGCGCAAGCGCGGCGCGGCGATCGGGTGACACACCGCGATGTACCGGTCCGCACTCATGATGCACAGGAATATACTGCTCGTGAACTGGTTGATGCCGGTGGAGATCATGTACGCCTTGCACATGAAGGGTCCGAACGGCCACGAGCGGAGCGACATCGTCACGATGAGGAAGGGTATGCCGATGAGGAAGCACTCGTCGGCGATGGCGAGGTTGACGATGTACATGTTGGTGACGGTCTGCATCTTGCTGAAGCGGAGCACGACGTAGATGACGAGCGTGTTGCCGAGCAGCCCGACGACGCACACGAGCGCGTACAGGGCCTGCGTCACCCCGTACACGACGGGCAGGTTGCCGCCGGTGCAGTTGTCTTGCGTTCCGTTGTACGTGCCGTTGTTGTCGTCGTACACCGACCCGTTCCACGGACCGGCGCCGTACAGCTCTATCTCATCGATCTCCATTTTCAAGTGGCCTCTTGTTATTTGTTCGTCACTAATTACTGCGAGGTGACTTTTACCTGTAGACAATATCAGATGTGCATGTTACAATTTTCATGGGGCTATTTTGTTGTATCAGTATTCGAACAGAAATGTGTGCTGATTTTATGAATTTTAATTTTATGAAACAAAGAAATATATTTTGTATTTAGTTTGTTCGTATTCAATCAAAATTTTAAAACGATTCGTAACATTCGTGAGGGATCAAACGTGCTTGTAATCTCGCACGAATGAATAAAATGTTTTTTCATTGAAATATTCAATTTCGTTTGTACGTGAATTGTTTGTTATACTTACATGGTTTTCATCTCTAAAAGCTCCTATTTGATGAACGAGGGATTGAAGTACCGAATCGGAAACCTGAAACAAAAAAAAGGATTATTTTAGTTTAAATCAGTTAAAATAGATAAAAAATATACGATCTTATGACAAACGAGAGAATATCAACAATGTATTGAGGATGACATGTCATTTTATTCCCTGGTAAAAAAGATAGTAAGCATCTTTCAACCCCGCCTATATTATGTTTCCGTGGCTATCTGAGAAAACATGGGGGTAATGTGTTGAGAGGTCATGATACTCGCGTCCGCAGGTACTGCCTTCCACTACTCTGCACGTGCCTCCTGGGCGGTGCCAAATGAGTATCAACGCCGAATATTGAACAGCGGACTAGATAACCCGACCCGTATTCTAAACAGGCGGCGTCTGTAGGATTAAATTCCCTCCAAAAGGCTGGTGCGGAAAGGAAGGAGATCTATTATCCCAAGGAACTATTATCCCAAGAAAACAATGTCAGCAAATGGAAATGATCTATTGGGCGATCCGGCTAACGCCTGGCGCCAGACTGTGTCCGGGCCATCTGATGTGAAATATGTTACGGGCCGTAGGGTAGCGGCACAGCAGGCTCCCTGCACAAATTGGGCTGCTGCTTCACAACACCAACGGGGAACATATCCATAAGACCAAACATCACACTCTCACGATCGCCACTTGGAATGTGTGCGGACTCTCTAAAGCCGGAGTATCGGAAACGGTGGACAAGGAAATGGACAGGTACAAGATTGGCGTGCTGGCAGTAACCGAAACCCATATCAAAGAGACTGTATATCTCAAAATATTTGATTGATAAAATATCGGGTTACGACTGCACCAACCATCAACGACAGAATATTAAAAATGAAGCTGATGACTCATCTTTACCCAGTTAATTTAGTGGTTTTAATTTAGTTTACGCGCCTACATCATTGTCAAGTGAGGAAGAAATTGCTAATATTTATGTTCTGGTAGACATCCCAAAAAAGAACTAGTAGTTTTACTCAGCGACTTCAAAGCAGAGATCGGCAACACTGAATATGACATGACGACCACATAAGAAATATCGTTGGTAAATTTGAACTGGGCAAAAGAAACGAGCGAGCGGAGATTCTCCTAGAATTCTGTGCGGAGTACCAATTGAAGCGACTAATTTTGAAAAAAATTGAAAACCGCTACCCTATAAGTTTAGCCACTTATAGGGTAGCGGTTTTCAAGTTTGGTCGGAAAGCAGCAAGTCACAACAGAACCAATGAATCTAGCGCGATTGGATTAGTGCTGCCACGTGAGAAAAGAGCTAAGAGAGTAAAGCACTGAAAGAAGAAGGCTTACGACCTGAACAGAACTACAGTTCAGAACCTGTAGAGAAGACCGAGTGGCGTTATCCAAAACCTGTATCTGAACAGCGCATCAAAAGTCAGTATAGAAGACCATCGATTATTATCCTTCAAGCCTGAAAGAGGAGTGCGCTCGTCTTGTGTTATTGTCGCCACAATTGTTCAATCTTATAGGTGAACATTATAATGCGAAGGGTTCTGGAAGATTGGGAGGGAGGAGTTCGCGTAGGCGGATTCTTACTCAACAACCTAAGATTCGCGATTATAAGCGCCTCGGAAACAGAACTTACATACATACTATCACGCCTGTATCCCTAATGGGGTAGGCAAAACGTGAACAACCCAAACAAAGGTCGTTCCGCCACGTCTGACAAGGAAACAGAACTTGCCTGTCTATTTTCAAGGATAGAGTGTATCGGCAAAGAATACGGGCTTCAGATCAACAGTTGAAAAACAAAGTTGATGTTCATAGTTCGCCCTGATACTTCGACGCGATCCAATGAACTGAGTGACTTGGGAGTCGTACACAAGTTTGTGTACTTGGGTTCACAAATAAGCGACGATTGTGACTGCGATCAGGAGGTCATTAGAAAAACCCAGATGTGTTGAGCAAAAGCTGCCGTGAAGATACTCGCGAAGATTTGGAGGAACAGATATAACAAACGCAAATAAAATTTAGGCTAATGCGCACACTCATTGTCTCGATCTTTTTATACGCCGCAGAAACTTGGACATTATTAAAAGCCCGAACCCTCAAAAGGATAGATGCATTCGAGATGTGATGCTGGCTGGGAAAAATTCTCCAAATATCCTGGACGGAGCACCGCACAAATGAGTCCATCCTCACCGAGCTGGGTATCAAAATTTGACTCTCTACCATCAGCAGGCAGCGAGTCCTTGCATTCTTCGTTCATACAGTCAGGTCTAGGTGTAAACCTAGAAGAGTCTATCATCACCAGCCTTGTGGAAGGAAAGAGGAGCAGAGGACGTTTGGATACGAGATGGGCCGACACCGTTTCTGGCATAACGAAAGAGATTCTACAGGCCAACATCCACCATGCTCAAGATAGAGCGGCTTGGAGTAGTGTGATGGTGCGGGTGGCGTCCCACAATTGTCACGTCTCTCAGTCATAAGGTTACGACAAAGAAGAAAAAAAAAAGTGCTCTAAGCTCTACAATTTGCTATCAATTGTAAAAAAAAACCCATATGTTATACGTAATCGCTGATGTCACGCGTGCTTCATACGTAAGGTTAAATTCCATTTCTCCAAAAATGCCGTCTTGAACGTTTTCTTTTTCAGAGAATTGTAACAGGAAAATAATCATAGTATGTAGGCAAACAATTTTTCCTTTAATTAACTTTTGTATGTTTCCTTTAGAGCGTGGCGTGAACTCTGTGCCCTGTTTTCTGATGTGGTTGTTGATCGCAATAGGGTCAATGGGCGATTAGGCGCTCACCCTCAAACCCGCGACCCTCGTTGGGCGCAGGTCGATCGCTCGGCAAGTCATGCGTCGAACGAGCAGCCGTGCGGGAAAGATTGCCGTTATGCATTTTCTTTCGATTTGTAAAAATATGCCTTCCATATGATATTACAGGAACAATTTTCGTGAGCTGAATTCATAATGTAACCTGTAGCCTGAAATAACTGTATTTATTTAGTGATAATGCATTGATAGAGATAACTATTCACTTACTAAATTAACTTGCTTCGATATCCATATCTTTTAGTTATGTAAGACAATCATTTCAAATGACTAACGTTAGTTACAATATATTGATGTATTAATTCCGCATACAGTTCAGACATGATCCTAAATCATAAAGCTAATTAATGATAAGGCATGCTTTATATTGGCAGTCGGGATTTACGACGGAAAGACAATGCAAGATGGCGCCGCCCGAGTGGGAGCAACAACAGCGCTTGCGCAGGTGTGACGTCAGCGCGGCGCATCGAATGCGTTTGTAGTAATAAATCTCAGCCGGAACGCGGAAAGTGCTGTTTATGTTGTGTTTTTATACATTCCGATGATGAATCGCTCCCATCTCTAAACAAGCTTGATTTTCTCCTGCCTAATTGTTATTCTTGTCTGTTTTTAAGTTTTACTATTTTGTTAAGTGAGAGATTCAAGAGTTGCATGATTTTTGCTATCTATTAGGATGTTTACTTCCACGCTGGTCTGGGAGAGATAAAAAAAAATTAAATGTGCCAGCTGCATTTCCTCCCGGGCATGATGTAAAAATCAGCTAAGGGTTTCAGTATATTGCGATTGAGGTGATGGGCTTACAATCTGTCACTACAGCAATAAACCTACAAATCTATTTTAAATAACCCTCAAAACTTTGTCAGACGTGACGGAACGACCTTTTGTTTAGGTCGTTTACGCTCTGCCTGCCCCATTAGGGACAAAGGCGTAATTAAATGTATGAATGTATGTATCGGGATTTTTAATATATTTTTCCAAGTATTTGTATACAATACTTTATCAGTATAGCCATTTGAAAGGGTGAGCTGTATTATTTTAAGAAGATCCCACCAAAAACACCACACGGTGGTCTTGGTGCGTGGATTGCACAAAAAGTTATGAGATCTAAAAATAAATAAACCTTTCAGAATTAATATCTAAATAACCGTTTGAGTTGTGTTTATAAAATTTGAAGTACTTGTTCATTTAGAGAGTCTCAATATATAAAAATTTGGTGTATTTAAGTTTTCAAGTTATGAAGGGGTCAAAAGTGGTTCCTGTAAACACGGTGCTGCCAGCTAGATCTCTTCGTTTGGCTCGAACTTGGATTCTAGATATTTCGTTCAATGACTAATTCTGATCCAAACAAGCTTAGCTCATAATAGCAAAGCACTTGCAAACAAACTGTTATGCGGTCACTTCCGTATATGATGAGTCGAAATGAAGTCAAAATAGTATTCAACAAAGAAAGATGCGTTTCGTGTTCTTCGACATTCATCCCTGAAAAGTTATAAGGCCTTTCTCGCTGAACAATGACAAATTGTGGTGATAAAATAGCATCTAGCTTCCAGGAATTCTTATAATCGTACGATGAACTATTTGTAGTGAGCACATCTCGTTTCTAGCGGCGTGTTATAGCTGCATGGTGTTTTCCCACGGTAATGGCGTTTTCAATGCCGCGGATAAATATATACTGCGCTGGTGTGATTTCTCAATAGTTTCCACGAGAAGCAAATTCCAACGTTAGAGAGCTGAAGACGAGGGAACTTAGATTAGGTTAAGATAAGTAGAGTTGTATTTAAAAAAAATATAATAGAGATGAAAGATAGAGAAAGATAGATTTTGCGAATATATCATCATCTACCTAGCCTTGTCCCGTATCTCACGGGGTTGGCTACCTAATCTGATGAGATTTAACGAGGGTACTGGTTATTACATATTTTGCGAATATATATAATATAAAAATTATTAGATCACATGAATAAAGGAAACGTCAAATTGTGTTTGTTAAAATTTTCCTCTCATCATTATTTTACGGTCCCTGTGTTCCATGTTCACTCTCCCGATCACAATCCATCAATCACTGTTTTTAACAGCAGAAAATAATTATTTTTGTCTTTCAAATATATATATTTTTTAAATAACAATATGTTTGTGCTAATTTTGGAAGTTCGTGCAAATTTTGCTTTTTTTTCTGTGAATAAACGTCATAAAAAAAGAACTCTTTCATATCAAACTTCAAGAGCGTAAAATAAATAAGATTGAAGTCTCCGCGAGTGCAGCTGAGAGTAAACATCGTCCCATGAGATATGCGAGATGGGCCTTCACTAGCTTTCCGCCAAGAACTTTCCGTCACGTTTTCAATTGATTCAGCAGCTCACGCAGAGCTTCTGGAAGCGTTGGCATCTTGAATATTTAAACACTCTGCGGCAGCGCGTTAAGTGGACGGATAAAACGGATCCTACTAAGATAGGTGACCTCGTTTTGATAAAAGAGGCGAATTTGCCACCCCTACATTGGCGTCGGGGACGTATTGTAAAATTGTTGACGGGATCCGACGGGGTTCCCAGGTTAGCCGAGGTCTTGGTTAAGGATACCGTTATTCAACGTGCGGTTTCTAGTTTGTCCCGCCTTCCTTTGGAGTAACGACCCGAAATTGATTCGGTTCGGGATGGAGGATTGCTTAGTTTCAATCGACCATATTATCGGTTGCGACGCGTCATAGCGCCGTAGGGTCGCCGAGGTCCGGCGCGCGGGGGGGGGGGGGGGGGGGGGGGGGGGTCTCGACCGGTATGCTCATTAGATAGGTCGTGCCTTTTTGGCAGAGGTCTGTCAGTTATTACGATTATAAACTAGACGCACGCTTTTTTTGTTGGGAGCGCATTTTCGCGACGCTTCGGTGCTTTGTAATATTTGTAGTATTATATAAGATTTTTGGATTAACGACTGCCGTCTTCCGGAAGACGTTGCAAGGCAGATTTTGTGAAACCTAATTCGCGATTTTGGAACTTTGTGGGACCCCTGATCTGACAGGGTGTGTTCAGTCGGATTCTTGACGGACATTTTTAAACATTGTTGGTGTCAATTGTATCGAGGGTCGGAAAGCGACGCGTGCCTGGATTAGCTGCCTTTTGGATGCATCGCAGGTTTTTCCTTGATCCCACTATTTATATTTTTTATTTTCCTATCCCATTGAATCCATCTTTCTTACCCGAACTGCGGACTCGCCTGCGTCGGACAATAAGGTTAGTGATAAAACTTATATACTATTTCGTGTTTATTGGATGATTCCGTTTATGTTGAAGATTTTCAAGTATTAAAAAACGTGTATTTTCCCTTTGTTGGCGTGGTTAATTGATTTGATTGGGGGAAAAATAATAGGCATCTCGGCTCGATATATTCTGCTCGTAGGTACATCTCATTCGGGGCTCGAATTTAATTGTTTGTTCGGATCGGAATTCTTCTTTGATTTTGGCAATAGAATTTTTTGGTCAAGCGCGAGTCATATTTGAGGGTAACAGATAATCAGGATTAAATTTCTATTTGAATTATACTTTGCGTCTGGGACGTTCTTGGAGACGTTTGGAAACGATATTAGGGTAATTCTCCGAATTTAACATTTTGAGGGAAACGGATAATTAAATTTATCTTTTATAAATTTTCGGGTTTTGTTGTTGAGTGTAACCCTACTGATAGGATAATTGTTTGTACCGACTGTTGGGGGCACTGTTAGCCGTCGGATTTTAGCATAATAAGATAATTAGTTTAGGTGTTTAATTTATATCGTTGACGCACGACGATACTGCGCTGTGTAACACAGTTGCAGAAACGTGAGGTGTCTGGTGAGGCTACGGATTGGATTTCCCATACTCGTAGTTGTACCGGACATCTTTGCACTCCTCCACAAGAGGGTGCTGGTAGCAGAGCTGTTTACGTTTTCTTGTTTACCAGTGGCGCGTTCATTAATCTAGTATATTTATCTAGAGATTAATAGGTATGTTTTTGATGATAATTAGTTATATTAGCTTTAAGTTATATTTGAAGCAAATTTTCTTTTCAAACATAACACTTCTAATTTGAATTATGATATGACCTACAAATACATTAATTGCTGAAAAATTTGGCGTTTTAGAAAATGGCTTTCCTAAATTACATTAAGTTATAATACGCTTTGTATTTCAATGGATAAAACCGTACATTGCTCTAGTTTAGAATTATTTACGAAAATGTAAAGTAACTTACTGATATAATCCTATCATACAAATGTCCAGATTCTTATCTATCTAGGATTAACTATAAGGTATTTAAAATCTTGAGTATGTTTAATACATACATTTTCAAAATCACGCCTTTATCCCTTTCGGGGTAGGCAGAGCGTAAAACGCTTCTAACAAAAATAAATCCAGCGCAATTTTAGATTGTAATGTGTTTTGTTGTAGTGACAGGTTGTCAACCCATCGCCTAAATTACAATACACTGCAACCCTCGAATCCCTTGTTGCTGCCTTTTACAGTATGCCCGGGAGGAAGGGCAACTGGAACATTCTATGTTTTACTATCTCTCCCAGTCCAGCATGGAAGGAAGAATGTTTGATATTGCGAATATATAGCTACTTTATTTTCATTCGACTTGAAACAACCTAGTGTTTTTGTTTCCATATAAAATAGGGAAGAGCTGTTGATATTAATCCCACATAAGCAAGTAAAACTTGAATAGCAAGATTGGGGGATCAAATAATTGTTGTGTATTTACCTACTAGCGGCTGAACTTGATTTTCTAGTATCTTTTTTGATGTTACTTAATTTCTGGTTTAGTTACCTATTTCTATTTAAGACAAGCGAAAGGAAATACAAAGAAAGTCGGAATTGTATTGAATGATCGTCATTTAAACAAAATCAAGTTTTTAATCAAGGTAACAAAATATTATTAATAATAACAATTTATTCCATGCGGGCCTGAGAGCGAGTGAAAAACATAGAATTTGCCAGCTGCATATCCTTCCGAGCATGCTGTAAAACCACCTAAGGGATCCGAGGGTTTCAGTATATTGTAATTTAGGCGGTGGGCTGAAAACCTATCACTACAGCAATATACCTACAAATCTATCTTTTATAACCTTCAAAACATTGTCAGACGTGGCGCAACGAGCTTTGTTTAGGTTGTTTACTCTCTACCTACCCCATTAGGAATAAAGGCGTGATTGTATGTGTGTAACAAAATAAACTAATTTTCTTAAGGCGAAATATGCAGTGCCCGTAGCTACAAACTAGCTCGTTAGTAAAACTCCAGTCACACAGTTTGTAGTACTCGGCGGACGTGAGGTCCGCTCAAAAGAATTAATTTCACCATTATTGTTGTACAATCACTTGGGTTCGTTTTCAGCAAACCAGCTTAGCCTATGCAAGTAATTATAAAAACTTTTCCACATTTGGTTCCATAATATTAAATGTAATAAAATAAATTAGCATAATGCGTTTACACCTAACAATTATTTAGCATAATATAAAAAATCATAATTTACGCATAAATTATTAAGCACAATTGGAAGTAGCATAACTTTATAGAAGCATAACGATAACAAAGCATTGTATAAGAGGGTATACAAATAGAGTGCCCTAACAACTAACTCCTGAATGACTAATATTCTATTGCACAAATTTTAAAATTTTACTATGATTAAGTCAATTTATATAATCTTTTTATACATACATACATATAATCACGCCTTCATCCCTAATGGGGTAGGCAGAGCGCAAACGACCTAAACAAAGGTCATTCCGCCACGTCTGACAAAGTTTTGAGGGTTATTTAAATAAATTCGTAGGTATATTGCTGTAGTGACAGGTTGTCAGCCCATCGCCTAAATCACAATATACCGAAACTCTCTGATCTCTTAGCTGGTTTTTACAGCATGCCCGGGAGAAAATGCAGATGGCACATTCTATGTTTTTCTCTTTTCTCTCTTTCTCTTGCTCCAAGGCCGGCATTGAAAAATAATCTAATATTATTAATAATATAATCTTTTCAATGTTTAATAAATATGTTCGTGGCTTAGGGGTGGCCCAAGGTCCACTTTGCAGCACCAGAACCTACTATCGGACTTGTATTTTATATTCGAGTAGTCAAACCATTTGCGATTGTGACTATCAAGGTTGCAACATCCGAGTCAAAAAATAGTATTGAAAATGCTGAATGACAATTTTTTAGATAAAAGATTTTATTTTCTTTAAGTAAACTAACCCAACATGTACAACTTGTGTATTAGTAGAATTAAGAAGATGCCTTATGACTGTTATGCGACTGCCAATTAGTCCAGTTCAATATAGTACAACATATTGTTATGCTTACAATACAGTATCCCAAAATATAACTATGTATAATTTTCATTATGCCACAAACAGTTATGCGAAAATCAAAAAAATAAATTAGGAAGTAAAAGGTATGCCACTAATATGTCACCCGTTAAAAATGAATCACTTGTTGAGCTGTGAAAACGTAAAGTAGAAATGAATTCTAAATAATAAAGATAAAGTGACAAATTGGCAAACTATGAAGAAACAAAACGTTTAAAAGATTTTAAGTTGAATGCTTCGTGTTCAATATCTTTGCTCCTTAATCACCAGTGCTTCTGTGCTGGCCTGGGAACGAGAGAAAAACATAGAATGTGCCAGCTGCTTTTCCACCCGAGCATGCTCTAAAATCCAGCTAAGGGATCCGAGGGTTTCAGTATAATGTAATTTAAGCGATGGGCTGACAACCTGTCACTGCAGCAATATACCTACAAATCTATCTTAAATAACCCTCAAAACTTTGTCAGACGTGGCGGAACGGCCTTTGTTTAGGACAAGGGCGTGATTATAATATGTTAATCACCAAAAAATTAAGAAAAACGCGTTTTACTCCCTTGGTAACAAACAAACACAAGGGAAATTGACCCACAAGGCCCTCATCATACACGATACTGTTCGTATGATTATTGTTTACTGAACAAATCCATTATCCTTTCTCGTCGATAAGTCTCCGAAAGCGCTTGTCAATATTGTCGGTTGTAACAAAAGCCGACAAGCAGAGCTCAGGCCGGTCCTTCAGACCACTTCAGGCAAACAACTTATGATTGTCTTCGTGTGTAGGTGTGTGTTTCTGTGGTAGGCAGAGCGTAAACGACCTAAATAAGGGTCGTTCCGCCACGTCTGATAAAGTTTTGATGGCTATTTAAGATAGATTTGTAGGTATGTTTCTGTAGTGACAGGTTGTCAGCCCATCGCCTTATTACAACACGCTGAAACCATCGGATCCCTTTTCTAGTTTTTACAACTTGCCTGGTAGGAAATGCATATGTTTTTCTCTCGCTCCCAGGCCAGTATGTGACTGTTTAACACGGGTATTTCAACGCGTGCTATAATAAGTATCACCTCGCGACCACGGCCGTTGCAACACGTAGCCGAAACGTCGGGGATAAAAGGTATTAATCGATTTATATATACTTATTAATTATCATACGCGTTTAAATACTTACAGTTATAATGTATACAAAGCGCGAAAGTCAGAAACAAGCATACTTCACCAAATTTCTCAATCGTTTATTTTTTATTTAAACTCATAAATTACAGAAGAAAAGTACGATTGGTGACCTTATTGATAAGGTAGCAATATCTTCCAGGTAACCAGACAGTAGGAATCAGCGAAATAAATAAATTAATTACATGCCGGATGAATTGTGGGCAAAAATCACTACACAGTGGAAGCCACCGACTGACAGAAGGCGACGCTGCAGACCGAGACGACGATGACGAGACGAGCTGGACGCCTTCAGCAAGCCATGGCCGGAAGAGGCGCAAAATAGGGAGGCATGGAGGGAGAGGAGAGAGGCCTTTGCCCAGCAGTGGGACACATAACGGCTACATAAGATAAGATAATAAATGTTTGATGTTGTTTGCTAATCGTCAATGGTCGTTTCACCGCGTCTGACAAACCA
Source organism: Scrobipalpa costella (assembly GCA_949820665.1). Classification (NCBI taxonomy): domain Eukaryota; kingdom Metazoa; phylum Arthropoda; class Insecta; order Lepidoptera; family Gelechiidae; genus Scrobipalpa; species Scrobipalpa costella. The sequence goes on from OX463306.1 coordinate 427,067, forward strand.
TCGTTTCTGACATCGCTAAATCCTTTGAATAGCGTTCTTGGATGACATACATGAAGCAACTGCATCATCGGTTACATATTACAATGTCAGAAAACATAATGCCTTTACTTAAAATGCATGAGCCTAAAATACCCGAAATCTAAATACCGTATTATTCATAATACCTTAATCCAGTACATCTTACTGTACAATTCCGAAATTTTAAATACTAATAATTATTATCTCAGTTTTCAAAATTCCGAATGTGTAATTTATCAAATTTTCAATTTTCCTTAAATTACAAAACCAAAAAGAAAAAAATAATAATACATGATGTGTCAATGTCATAGTTGATATTATATTTGATTTACTTATCAAATACTGTATAGAAAATAATATCATATTATACCCCTCATTTGTTAGGTTCCCTATCCATTTGCATAAAAAAATTAGTCATAATATTGAATGGCACATTGTAATATATACTAATGATGCATACGCATAATATTATGTAAGCATAACACTTTAAGCATAATTTATTAACGCATAACAAATATTACCATAATTATTTTTAATCATAAAATACAAAACCATAAATCAAGAAAACCATAACAATAATAAGTATAAATATAGGGAAGAAAACAGCCGACTAAGAATTCTGTCAGTTACTCATCGTATCGTTTACATCTATCGCTGGCTTGACGTCGTAAAAGCGGACATGGAAGAGAACGATCTCACACCCTGCGGCTCGGTCGCTCACTTCGTTCGCTCCAAAGGGTCACTACTCTAACCTAACCTAACCTACTGAGTCGGATCTGAGTAGAATGTTTTTATTTTTTATTGCGGGGGGCTGCGCCCCCCGAGCCCCCCCTAACTTCAAAAAGGGACATCACCAACACCAGCAAAAAAGAAGAAATACACAGACAAACATGATTTTTGGGTTTAGTCTTTTATGGTTAAATATTTTAGGGTTAAGTATTTATTACATTTAATTTTTGGGTTTCGGTTATTCGACCGTAAGGTACTTTAGATCATTGGTATTATACATACTTGTCATTTTGAATATATAGTGTTTAGATTTCGGGTATTTTGGGTTCATGCATTTTAAGTAAAGGCATTATGTTTTCTGTCATTGTAATATGTAACCGCATCATCTCCCTAGCCTTATCCCGTGTTTCACGGGGTCGCCTACATAATCTAGGTGATTGAATGAGGGTACTGGTTTTTACACAGACCGACTGCCATCTGATCTTCGCAACCCAGAAAGGAAACCATGCCAAGTCATAGGCCATGTCAGAGGCCAATCCTAGATTAGGTCAAAATTTTCAAGCCGCCAATGCTAAGCACTGGTCTGTGACATGACTTAACGACTAATATCTACGGTATTAAACAATATAAACCGGGACCTACAGCTGAACGTGCCTCTCGAAGCACGAAAGAAGCTCCAAATAAACGTACATATCAAAATTCGAAAACCGAAAAACACATTAGTACGTGGTGGGATTTGAACCACGACCTCCCACGCAGAAGGCAGCGGCCCTATCCACTACACCATTGGGGTTTTTCGTGAAGCAACTACATGGGTCACTTAAATTCTGCATACACGAGTCGTAAAGCTAATCAAGAGTTCATTTAATTTACCTAAATACACTGGAAATTGTTTTATCTTCTCAATTCTGGTATTTTTACTTCTAGATTATCCCATACGATCGGTCCCTTAACCACAGTGAAGCAGGCTTATCTACTTACAAAAGTCTGTTGTACTCAGCGAACCTTTTTGAAGATTACTTGTAATGTGCGTAATCCTCCTACCACAAATCCATCATATTGCGAAGTGCGGGCTATTTGAGCTGCCCGGCCTACAAGCCTACCCGAGGCCTACAAAAACTTTTCCATTACCAACACGTCAGTGTCCAGTAACGGTATACCATAGTAGAGGGAAAAGGAGCAGTAGAACGTCTTGGGAATTCGGTATACAAATGCAGATTACTACTCTTAAGATAGTGATTAAAGATAAAAATATACAAAATGTAACAGAAATATGGACCCCAAAGGATATGAACTAGCCCATGAAACTGATCAACTTTCCCAAAGGATCAAAATACGTAAAAAAAATATATCTAAAATATTAAATATTGCATACATACATACATACATAAAATCACGCCTTTATCCCTTACGGGGTAGGCAGAGCGATAAACGCCTCGTAAAAGGCAGTTTCGCCACGTCTGACAAAAATTGAGGGCAATTTTAGATTGAAAAGTGTATTGCTATAGTGACAGGTTGTCAGCCCATCGCCCGATGCATCGAGTCCCTTTTATTAAATATTATCTCACATGATAGCGCGTGTAGTATGGAAAGTCAAATATATTTTTTTCTTATACGTTTCACGTTGTAGAGAGATAATTTTGAGCGCTATAATTTTGATAGAGATGGAAAAGTTGCGTTTTGGTCGATAGATTCCGACATGGTGCCCGTCTAGAAATTGCATCACCCAGTCTCTTCTCAAATCAGGGAAAAATAGGTAAACTAGAAAATTGGCAGCAGCATTCCCTGTCAATTTAATGTGTTTGGTTATCATGCGGGGCAGGCCCATGTCCAGTGGATAGTTTGGTTGGATAGCTTATACTGCTCTTGTAACTTTGACTATGGTATCACGATCAGGACAATCAATCTTATAAATCCGCGAATACAAACAGCCCGTGGGCGAGGGCGGCAGGCGGAAGGCGGATGTTTGCGGATATTGATCAGAGCGTATCAACGAGTGGCGTCAACTGCCGACTTTGACGTATGGCAGATTACGACACGATTCGCAATGCACGTGGGCCTGGGCGCTACAGTATAAAGAGAACTGACAAATCAATGACACTCAAGATGGTGGCGTTAGTTCCTTTTTCATATAATCACGCCTTTACACCTAATGGGGTAGGCAGAGCGTAAACGACTTAAACAAACGTCATTCCGACACGTCTGACAAAGTTTTGAGAATAATTTAAGATAGATTTGTAGGTACATTGCTGTACTGAGAGGTTGTCAACCCATCGCCTAAATTGCAATATACTGAAACCCTCGGAACCCTTAGCTAGTTTTTACAGAATGTCCAGAAGAAATGCAGCTTGTACAGTGTTTTTCTCTCGCTCCCTAGCCAGCATGGAAGAAATTCCCTTCTTCCCGTTCATTTAAAGCGTGGTCTTACTGTAGGATCGGGCTTTGACGTATGGTCGCGCGTGGCGTATGAAGCACGAACCGGCACCTGTTGGGCGTTGATAGATGAACGCTTGTCGCTGCAGACCCGTGGTTGGTGATGATCTACCGTTGGCACTTCACTTTACCGGAGTGCATATAGGTGGTAACATTAGATTTTGATATAGTAGTTGTTTGTAGAAGCTTAGTCATGCATGTTTGTGATCAGATATTCAAATCTGTTGTTACCTAATTATCACACCACTGCACTGTTCTAGATTTTGTATTCTTTCAAGTATTTCTAAACAAGATAATAGTCCTCCCACCGATTTCCGGTGATGGCGGCCAATCTTCCGGAGATCAGCCAACTGCACAGGACTTGTTTTTAGTGCCCAAGTGTTTGCGCTACACCGTGCACTCTTTATTCCTTCAATCTCTTATTCTGATGGGACAGATTGAAATCAGGCGCAGGACTGACTATTTACATGCCGGATGGGCATGGATCATCTTACTTTTCGGACAATCAGGTGATCAGCCTGCAATGTCCTAACCAAACTATAAACAACAACACAATTTATACTTGCGATTGTCGGCACTTGGTGAAACTCCATATTTTTAATGTTGTAATTAAAACACTTGTACTTGTTTCACTTAATATAATTTAATTCTACCGGCTTCGCTAACTTAAAGCATCATCAGGGCTTTTGTACATATCATACACAACACATAAAACATTTTAAATAAACGAAGTGCAATCGTTCTTCGTTCGCTAAACATGAACGGTTTATTTAAAACATTGTCCCCCGCCGGGAATCGAACCCGGGACCTCCGGGTCGAGAGCCCATGGCTCAGACCGCTAGACCACGGAGACAGTTAAACAAGATAGTAGGAGTTTGAAAGGCTCCCTTAAATATTTATTGATATCACATTGTACACAAATTAACTAAGTGCGTTTTTGACAACGATGTTTAAGATGGATTATCTCAAAGTTTGTTGTAAGATGTCGTTTGCGCTTTTAAAACGGATAAGACATTTATAGTATGTCATTTGCTACTGTCAACCTTGATAATGTTGACGCGTTTTGTATCGCAAACGTTTAAATGTACATTGACCCTACAAATATCCATCAAATTTTCATCCAGTCAAGATGAGTATCACATAAAAATAACGATGAGAGTGACTATGGCTCGTATTTATAAAGCGATTTCAAGTTTGAGAGCAAATATTGCAGAGCAAGTACGGATTTGACAGGCCACATTGTATTGAAATGACATTTCTGATACAAACTCAAACTAGCTGTCAGTCTCAAGTGCTGTTTATCAATACGGGCCTATGTAAGTTATAATATTAAAACAAATAAATGATACACAAGAGAATAAATTTTATTTCGTTTTCTATTTACCTCTATTAATTGAATTCAGGTGTAATTAATACTGAACCTTGCACCTTCGCCAGAGGCAATACATCAATTAGGAGAGTATAGAATTTGAGCATTTATTAAGCTCATGCACTGGTCTTTACTAGATAACGAAACAAATCAAATGAACGATGAGGACAAAACGAATTTTGTATTCCCCGTTATCGCAACAAAACTAATTCATGCGCACCGGGATTGAGGCAAACTGTTTCCATTTACTTTATCTTTTCAGGCTTTGAATGTGCTCAGTGAACTGCTCATGGTAAATAAAGCGAAAGTAATTTTGTATGGAGCTGCAGCTCGGCAGACAAAGAGGCGGGAATTTATCGGCAGCTGGTCGGATGCACGACCGCATCACCGCAGAATCCTATACAGTAATCCGCAACAGGACGACAGTACGACCGCAGACCCATCGGTACGACCCACCGGTGCAGTAGTAATCCACGGCGGCTGAGCCCAGCGGCACGACAGTACGACCGCAGAGCAAACTAGCTGGCTGCAGGCAATCCAACGCAGTAATCCGCCGACTGATGATTATTCCCCCGTGACGCGACACTCGCATAAACAAAGCCTGGAACTGGACCCTTATTTTTGAACCATTCTGAATCCAATGCGCATACGAAAGAGTAACTTTCGTATGCGATTTCATACTATTTCGCATGTGAATGTTACTCTTATATTATGATACGAGCGATTCAAAAATACGGCTCCTACACCAACTTCTTTGAGTCATTATTAACAGCCCGGGTTCAGTGCCTAGTTCTGTAACATTTAGGTTTCAAAGTGCAGACTTTGTTTTCCGTGTGCTAACATGACACTTCTGTACAAGCAAAGGGACCTCACCCGCCAGCCAGACTTTACTTTCCGTCTCATATTTTTACACAAAATAGCGAAATGCTTTTTTGTTGACAACGTCTCTGTTACATCTAAAACCCATGGATAAAATATTCTGCGTCCTATTTCTTTTACACACTTGTCTGAGTCACAAGCTCCAAATTTATTTAAATATCAAACGTAACGCAACATACTATTTCTAAGACATATAAGTACTTCCTTTTATAAGACCTAAATCATTATTTGTTTCCATTCTTTACTGCCTAATTTTTTTTTTCTTTGGTCCTACAAATATTGTTCATATTTATTTTAGACTGTTTGTAACTGGCAGCTTATCCAGCAGTCTGATTGGATATAAATAAACCAGTTTTATTGTATTTACTTAGTTAGTCCTCAACATTGGTCCGAATCGGCTTAGGAATGAAAACCAGGAGTAAAAAAGAGGATAGTCTCCGCCCCTTAGGATACTATCCTCTGTTTTACCACAAGAATAGGCAGTTGATAGTGACCTAAGGCCATCCAGTTCCCGGAGCGCAAGCCGATGCCAATCTCTGCTACCACAAAACGTCGCCGGAAGTACAAGCGGGAGGTAGTGGTCTCAAGGCTCCTAGGTCTCGGAGCGCAAGTCCACGCCTCCCTCCGACTCCACAAGATGTCGCCGCTGGTTGCGAGAGGCCCTAGGCACTCCAGGCTATGAGTGCGATCCCACCGGAGACAGCCCCCAGGTACGTGAAGAAGGTACAGGTACAGTCAACAGCACCTTTAGGGTAACAGGGCTGCTCCAAATCCATGGAGTTTTCCCAGGTTTTTATTTACATATTTAAATAGAATTTCATATACTTGTACAATAAACGTTTTTATTTTTTTTATTAGTTTAATAACTTGCACAACTATACGAAATTTCATAAAAAAATATCCGAGAAAACTTCATCAGTTTGGAGCGGCCCCGTTACCTAGGTGTTGTTGACTGTACGTATCGTTCTATATCGAACAGCAGCAGAGCCACAAAAATTTCTCAGCGCCACGCGGCCGACGCACGCAATGTCCAAGCTCTGCTCGAAATTGAGCTCTACCTATCTGCTGAACGCGAAACTGATCGTTTAAAAAATATAAAATTGAAAGAGCAAGCTCAAGCTCACGCTCATAAAGCAGAGCTGGCATTATTAGATGTGTCGTCGCATGGCTTCCACATAACTAACAGAACTCATCTCTGGGTCCACAGCCTACCTGACACCTTCCAAGCTGTGCCAAGAACGGGCGACGACAGTGCACTGCCAGAGAAGTGTGCAGCAAGGGTACAGTTAGAACAGCAAGTTAGTTCAGCGGCTTATAATAATGGCAATCCCACAGCAAGGCCACTAACCAAACTGGTCAAGTTGTCGGTTTGGTGCTTGATGTGGCTTCGCCTCTTCGTAACTGGCAGCTTGGCCAGCAGTCTGATTGACAAGGTGTATTTCGATATCTCTTAGTTTTAGTTTTGTTTTGACCATTGTCAGGACCAGTTTGTCCAGTATCTAAGTAAAGTGAGTATAAACCAAATTGTTTGTATTTACTTTGTCATCGAAGGCAGTTCGCAACATAGAATAAGAAGAGTAAAGGCGGTACGAGGCAGCTGTGTAATTAGGCAAGATATTCAACCCATTTCCAACCAGTTTCAGATTAGGGTCAAGCCTGAAACTAATGATTTTTCGTCACTTATCCAGATTAACTTGCTATTACCTACAGAAACATTATGATCTCAATAATTAATGAGGATTTTTCTTTGTTATTTCTGTTTCAGAAACTTATCAAGGGGTTTAAAGGTCTCTGATATCATGGTTATTCAAGCCATCAAACTACACGACAGAATAAGAATATGACTCCAATGAATTGAATGTTGTGAAAACTAAATCTACGCCCTCATCATATCACGAGACGCTCGTTCCACTTTTTACTGTCAGGCTTTCATTTACAAAAGAATTAAGTTTTATACTACGCAATCAAAGTCTGTTGAATTCGCTGCTTTTATTGGGCACTCACCTACTTCTTTGGGTCGTAAAACGAGTCTTTATGAGAGTGATATTAGATTCTGCTGCTACAATAACTCGCTTTCATGCGTTTTACGGCCCAATAATAAGTTGTCTGTAACGAATACAAAACGAGGCGTCAATTTGAATAGTTTTATTTATCATCTTCTTTTTCTGGGTCAGGTTTCCAGTCGAACAACTCGATGGAACCTGGTGTCAGAGTTCTTTAATCGCCAATTAGCATCTTCCATGAGGATTATACAAATATAAATGTGATGTTCCCCCAGTGGGAATGGAACCCACGGCCTACGGAGCTAAACTTTTTCAGGAAGTGAAAATATAAATTGGCTTTTCCATACAAAATGTCTGATCTTGGTGAACATTTTGTATGGAAAAGCCAATTTTTATTTTTACTTTCTGAAAGAATTACTCAATAGAAGTTGTTCAGTGTCGTTGCCTGAGCAACCCCTATCAGTTTGCGGGACGCTCTCCCTTACACCCCGTATGGCAAAGACCACTAGACTATAGAGGCAGTTGTTCGAATAATAATTGGGTCGATTTAATTTTCTTTGTAATCAACATAACTTAATAGATCAAATTGTCAAGGATCGTTACCCTCTTCGCTGGAATCAAATCAATTTAAACTTTCCCTTGCCGTTGTCTCACCACTCTCATAATCCTTTCTATTAAATTTTAAAGTTTTAAAATTAAATATTAGCTTTTTGTGCGTTAATTGGTGTGGCTCTACATTGCTTCACGCAGATTTGTGGTTAAACATAATTGTTAAAATGGTTTGTTCTATTGTTCTAACTTTATTCGACGATGCTTTGGTACAAAAGCAAAATGAATTATTCATATTTCTTCATACAATCTTTTTGTATCTGGGAACCACTCCGTACAAGCTTCTGAATCTACACAGATGTTTAGAAATCAATGAAATATAAATCATTTACTTGTCCTAGAAATTCAAGATGTCATAAATAAGTACAGCACTCCAACAATTTCAGGGTTATTGTAATTTGGGGTTTAGATGGTAAAGTGTATTAGGTATATAATTTCACAGCCAAAGGTTTTTGTTCGTCCAAATCCGGGGACCAGCGAACGACGTTAAATCCCGTTTATTGTTTCATGTTGCTTTCTTTGACTGAAGACGTAGTTTGATTGATTACTTATGTCGAAAGAGGAATATACTACATCCATTAGTAACAAAATAAATAAACGTCTTTAAAGGAAATATTCTGAAAACAACTTATTTATAATTTAGAAAGCTTACAAAAATAGTTATTTGTCTCAACTTTGTTCAGAGTTTCACAAAATCTCTCTCATTTTTGTTGGCTCGGTGACCCCACACGAGTAATTGTTACAATGTCGTATGGCCCAGCGGAAGGTGTCTCCTGCCTCCAACCTGCTATGACGCCACGAGACAATAGATGGCGCCTGTCACCGACGACGGTTAGGGCGGGGACAGACTACAGCTGTTTCATGTAATAATGCGCTTTATATATACATATAATCACGTGGGGTAGGCAGAGCATAAACGACCTAAACAAAGGTCGTTCCGCTAAGTCTAACAAAGTTTTGAAGGTTATTTAAGATAGATTTGTTAATCGGGTCGATAGACTCAATAACCCCCTCGGCAGAAGAAGAAGAATCCTCAAAACTGTCAGACGTGGCACAGTGACCTTTGTTTAGGTCGTTTACGCTCTGCCTATCCCATTAGGGATAAAGGCGTGATTATATGTAGGTATGTATGTTAACTAAATTACTCTTGTCTGGCCAAAGCCTTAATTAGAACAAATCGCTTCTCATCTAACGAGAAGCAATAGATACAAATGGCTTCCGAAAAACTTTCTTGTTTGTCGATTGTGATCTACTTATTGTCGGCATCGTTTACAACATGTTGTGTTTTTAATGAAAACTATATTGCAAGCGCCAAACCTGCTGTGTTTCATCGGTGTTTTTTTTGGAAATTTAAGGTAATTGGGTTATTTGCTTGATCACCGACTCCACAGGGTGCAAAAAAAATATTGCGTTCCTTTAAACCACGTGTTCTACTAATTATATCAAACAAATTTCTCAAAGCAAGAAAAAAATGGCCTTCTACATACTTAACATAAGTTCAGATGAGGTGAGCAAATTAATTTATTTGTATTAATCAAGTGGTTTGGTTCGCAGTACTTTCTTTTGACAGCCTGTGTAATAATAAACTCGGACCTAGACAGGAGTGAAGAGTACGCCCTTATTTTATTTTTAAACTATACTCAGCTCCTAACAACGTATCTCGATAAACCGAAACAATTTAACTGAGCGTTCCTATGGTCTAATATTATATCGTGCTGATGTCTCAATCAAATCAGTGGTTTATTGCGTTACAGTGCCATCTGTATGCTAATTTTGGAATCACCGGCGCATGCATATGCAGATGAGGGCTGATGTCTTGGCGGCTCCTTCTTGGCGCGACCAGGTCGTTTCGAATCCAGACTTTAATAGACATTTAAGGGGATTCCCGGTGCAAGCCAGCGCCCTTATCAGTTCAAAAATCATTGCTCGCTGAAAACGCAATTATTCAAAAAAAAATCGTTTATTTCAAATAATTAAATTAATAATTAAGTGTTTCCGGAAGTAACATGTAGCAAAAGTGTTTAAAGTGACAGTTTTGTTTGCAAATTTTCTATCTGTAACTACAACGAACTATAAGTTGCAACTTTATGAGGTTCTAAATGACCTTCATTGCTTTAAGCTCAGTCTGATCTACTGGATTTTCAATTGATTGTGTTTTCAGTAAATTATGATTTTCTGACTGATGAGGGCGCCACTTAACCCAGGGGAGTCCCTTAATCCTAGTGATGAAGTTACGACTAGAGTTTAGTGGACTACATTTTAAAAGTTAAATAGAAAAGGTCCTAACTAAGCTTTGTTTCGTTTCGAAGGGCAATTTATTTAGATTTATGTCACCTTCGGGAATCGAACCAACAATGAACTCGACCACAAGGTAGTTATTTGTAAATAACTAAAAATAAACCTTTAGAAACGATATCTTATTGTCGATCAAGCAAAATAACTTAAGGCCATGGCTTTATGGCCATCATTCAATACTTACTCATGCGATACCTTCAGTTCAGCCAGTCATAATGGTGGCTGTCTGTCCGTCACGCGGCTGTCGATACGCGCTGAAAGACGTGAGAAACGAGGGTCTGTATTCATTGCTAGTCGGAGACGTTAGCCGCTTGTCGCCGCATGATCGATGTCCGCTTTTTATACCAGCTGAATCATATATTTCTAGGCTTTTTTGTTCGATAGACTGACTTATGAAAGCTTCGTCATGGAGAAAATATATTACTTTGTGTAAGCCTTCTTTGAATGATCTATAATTCGCAAAAACCCTTTACAAGTCGGAAACGACAACTTAGCAAACTTTTCTTTGAATGTTTTCGCATTGAGGGCTCGGAACAATTCACAAACATTGCCATTTGATATAGTTACTTACCAGTTTCCTTGAGATACTTCGGAAGTAATGTGAAGTTACAGTTTAAATGTTACGCAAAACTGTTGGAGTCCTAATGGGGTATCTACTTTTAAAAGTGAAAATCAAACATATTTGACGAACGTAATTTTATTACAACTTTGACATTATGACAATTTTTATCAATATTTACACGATATGTACATTTTTACAGGGTAAATTAATGGTATACAAACAGTAAACTTACTTATATTCGCTATGCGATAGAAAACTACCTACAATTTAATAAATTCTTCGTTACAACCCTAGGCCGAATCGACTTTGCTCACATCTCATCAATCATCAATTTGGACACACAAATAACGAACACGGAATCATCCAGAACTTGACACTTGGGACTGTGAGGGGCGCGCGCGACAGGGCTCGTGTCGCGCGCGCCGCCAGTCGCGGTCGCGGACAGTCTTACAGCACTAGTCGATGCACACGATGAGCGTGTCGTCGTCGGGCGCGGCGCTGCTGGGCGAGGGCGAGGCGGGCGAGGCGCGCGCCCCCCGCACTCAGAGTCGCGAGTGCGACACGCCGTTGGGCGCGATCAGCGGCGCCAGTGCGGTCGGCCGCGCCTCCAGCGGCAGCGCCTCGCTTGCCATCGCCGAGCGCGACGTCAGCGCCGTCATCGCCGTCGACGCGTCCGAGCGGATCACGGGTTGGTGGCACATGGCGCGCGCGTCCGCCGCAGCACGGGAGGCCGCACGCGCCGCGCCGCCGCCCTTCTTGCGCGGGATCACTGTAATAGACTTAGCTTCTGCTATTCAAAACTTAATCATTGTTTTAAAATACAAATAACGCCATCTATCAGATTGGTAGGAGAATCACTATAAACGAGAAACTAATGCCAATCTAGTGTTGATTGAGTGGAGAACTAATATTATAGCCAGATCGAACTGAAATTACTTCAATTTGAAGTAAGGACACGCGGTGCCATCTGGAGGAGAATGGGAGAACTATCAAGAGAAGTAGGAATGAAGGCTCTCGAAAGCTCGAAAATGGGAGAGAAGAGGGAAGATAAAACAGTCGGGGGCTCGAGAGGGGGGATTGGGCTGGAAGATGGAGGACGAGGGCGACGGGGGATCGAGAAGGACGCCGGGGAAGAAAAGAGCGTCGGGAACCGAGCAGGGAGAAGTTTACTCGACCTGGAGTTTTAGTTTGAGTGGAAGTTTAGTTTTACTTGAAGTTTAGTTGACTTTTACCAGTGAAAGTGTACACATCAAAGAGGAGAGGAGAGAATGCAGCCGGGAGGCAACCATGAGGCCTACTTTGGTGGGATGTTGGTGCCATCAGTTGTTCCTGTGGAGGACGGAGGGCGGTGACCTGACGATCAGCTGTTCTTTTACATGGTGAAGTGGAGGATGCTGACAGTGGAGTCTTGCAGAGCTGGTGGAGTGCCACCTACAAGGATTCTAAAGGAATTTACATCGTGTTTTATTTACTTTACCATTTCTACATTTATTTAATTATCTTGTCCACTTCAGACTTTGTTTATTGACAAGGTTTTTCCCTGTTCAATTAACAATCCTTTTTTATGATATTTCATACTTGCCAAAGGCCGTTCTATTCATTTATATATATATATATATATATATATATATATATATATATATATATATAATTTCCAATATTTCTTATATGATAGGTACGGTTAATGAGATATATGTAGGATTGTAGGTCGGTTTAGCATGCAACTACATAATTTATACACAGCTAAGCGGTTAGGTAAATAGGCAGTTTAGGTACATTGTAGGAGTAGGTTAGGTAGGGGTAGGTTTAGATGGATAGGTTAACCTAGGTAATAATAAATAAGAATTAGAACAATATCTAGGAAAGTAGGTGGGGGTAGCTATTTGGGATCCTAGTTTGTGTTTAGGTAGGTAGTTCTCTCCCTTCCCTTTACCAAAATTCCTGCCTTACCTTCCCTTTAAGCAGAGAAGCATCATCCTAATGTTTCATGAGATGCCCAGCAGTGGAATGTATAAATTATTTTAATACATTCTATGTTTTTATAACTATATCTATGTATGAATTGTTCATACCTACCTATCCTGGCAGAGGAGACAAAATACTTACCTATTCTTCTCAAATAAACTACTGAACTGATTTATATTCACTTAACTGTGGATTCAATACCTATGTATGAGTCATTCATACCTACATGCTTATTCTGGCAGTGGATACTGAATTGATTTTATATTCACTTTATTGTGAAATATGTTCAACGGACAATGTTTTGAAACATTTATTGGATTCATGATCCTATATGTATGTACCTTCTAGACTCTAGAACACCAGCTACAAACTTGGTGGGAACGTTCACCTCTGATACCTACTATGTAGGTTTTATACAATTGATTATCCTGTTCTACAGACTGACAAAGTTTATCTTTGATAATATACCTACTAATGTGTGGGTTTTATACTTACAACTGATTGGGACTATGGTCCAACTACCTAATGGGAGTATTCATTATACTTACCAAACCAATACAACATGGAATGTGGGATGATGTTATCTGTACCCTACCTACAACCTCAAATTACCCTGGAACGGGTCTGGAATTAAAATTTTATATTTATTCACTTTATGTGAATTTTATATGACTGATTTATGGTCGGTTGGCTTTGACAAGCCATTATACTACTGAAATACTACTTGACTTGATGTCAATTGAGCGACATGGTGTCAGCCATGGTCAAACCTCCATCACATACTACATCTTAGCATTCGATATGTCTGTAACAGCATTTAGATCACAGAAGCTTATTTTGCACTAAAGAAGTCTAACAATCAGTCACTACTTGCTCTTGCCTATCACTCCTATATCTACAACGAACCTGTGGCTTGCGGTGTGAATGATTGTTATATTATCTGGGACTAGCTTCGGCATCCCTATCTATTCTACTGACTCCTGGATGTGCATATTATAAGTGGAGATCGATGACTGGTGCAGTTTCATAGTCGGTGCTTCCAGCATAGCTGGACAACAATTTATAAAACCTTTGTTGAGACAATGTTTCTCAATTGGACATCACAACTTACTACAAATTACATCAGACATGACTTGCTCTGTCTTGGTTGGCTGACCAATAAATCAGCTCAAATTAATTATATTTTACATGATGCTGTTCATCAATCTGGACTCGTTCCAAAACTCCTAAGTGCGCTGTCACTTATCTCTGGCCTGAGGCTTGGCCAAAAACAAAAACCAATTGGAGGGCACAGAAGTGCCTCCTCTTTCCTTTTCTGGGGCTCGCATGATGGGTTTTGCATCAAGGACAAGTTCCTAGGCTATTTACTGTCTTTATTAGTGTCTGGGAATTGGTAATTGAAGTAAATCTCATTCGTTGATGGTTGGCGAGCACATAAATCCTCTACCAGCGAATGGTTGGAGCTGGAATCGGAGGTTCCGTTATCCCGCTGCGCACTGTCCCCATGTTGTCCCAAGAACCTAAAGAGGGCTAAGTTATGACATCCCACTACCACTTTAAAGGATTTGGGTTACTTATATAAATTTCATTACACAACGTACGGTCCTAACTATAACTAGACGATCACGATCACGAGCCAAAATTGTAACTATAATATTAGACATTCATGAGCCACTCTTCCCATTCCTCTTCCCTTCCTCTCAACCTCTCCTCTCCACATTCCTACCTCTCTTCCACACCTCTCTCACACTTCCTTTCACATATCAATTTATATTAGGGTTGTTAGGGAGATAGGGGGGGGTTGTTACAATTGTTGCCGTGAGCGCAGGATCATAATTTGGTCCATTGCTCATTGAAACGGAGAGTGGTTTGCAAAGTGGGTTGTCTCTCTGATGTTCTCTTCTTGGGACTTCTTGGGTCGTGTGACGGCGGGAGGTGTGTGCGTCAGCCGTTTGCTGGCTAGGAACCTGTAGGATAGGGACACTAAGACTTCAGTTTAGGGATTAGAATAGGTGGGATTTGCTCTGAAAAGAAAATAGATTGGGTTATCAACATTCAACATATGATATAAAATGACATTAGAAAATCTGTGTTGCCAGTTTTCAATGTAGAAATCCCTTAGAATTATCTTTATAAATTATTTTAAAAGTTACAAGTTATATAACTAAGAACAAAGTCAGGAAATAGTTATCTTAATATCTAGGTATTATTTATGTTAGTTTTAAATAGAATTGGGAAGTATAACTTATTATTCCTTGAGAAAAGACAATATCTATTTTATCACTTATTTAATCAAAACCCTTTCAGAACAATGTTTTGATAATTCGGTAATTCATCTCAAATAACAAGTAACATAGCATTTTTGCACATAAATAAATATCAGTATCAGTACATAGCTTCCATTTTAATTTTCGCTAGGTTTCATATAGTTTAACATTCTATCAGTCAACTTCTCACTTTTTTCAAGTAACTTGGTAATGGCATGATTAATTTCTTAATTAAGTTTTTTTAATATTTTAAAAAAAAGTATCGCAATTCGATATCTTTGTTTAGCTTACACTTTATGAATTCCACACATACATACATGCATGCATATGGTCGCGCCTATTTCCCTGGTGGGGTGGGCGGAGCGTGGACGGCCTGGGCGGGGGTCGTTTCGCCGCCTCTGATGGGGCTTTGAGGGTTGTTTGAGATAGATTTGAAGGTTTAGTGACGGGTTGTCGGCCCATCGCCTGAATTGCAGTGTGCTGAGGCCCTCGGATCCCTTGGCTGGTTTTTGCAGCGTGCCCGGGGGGAGGTGCGGCTGGCGCATTCTATGTTTTTCTCTCGTTCCCAGGCCAGCATGAATTCCACACAATTAGGGAAAATCCGCTTATTATGCCAACACTAATGTTGACACCTGGGGTGCGTTCAAAACCTATGCTCTACTACCAGATATTTATTTCATTAACGTAAAATTTTGACATTTTAAATAGTTTTGACTTAGTGTACGAGATAGTGTTCGGCGTAACCAAACGTGCCTACCTCAATGTACACGAAATAAAACTATACTATAAATGGACTGTATATTTATTGACGAAAAACTACTAACAATGAAATGTTGAAACTATCTGGCAACACTGTAAAACAGAATGGTGCAAAATCTTAAATATTTATGAATTACACTATAAACGGCACTTCACACTTCTATTATCACTATTAATCTTAATATTTCCACTGTTATTCTTATACTTGCTGCTTTCGGAACTATTCATAAACGGATACGAAACGGAAACTGTTTACGGAACTCTCTGTCGATAACTATAAACGAACTATCACGGAAACACTATACGAAACGATTACGGAACTGTTTGTCGATAACTATTAACGAACTGTCGCGGAATCACTGTCACTGTTACTATATACTGTTCACTTCACTTCACTATTTCTTCCCACTATTCGATCACTGATTCGAAACTAAATCTGAAAACTGTATCACGGAACTATATCACTGAACTATACTGTATCTATCACGAAACTATATCTATTCTGTTCACTGTCCACTATTCTTCCACTATTCGGACTGATCTCCCGAAACTATATGACGAAACTATATGCCGAAACTATATGGCGAAACTATATACCAAAACTATATCGAAACTATATATGCTTGCTGCGGTCTACGCGGCCGTTTATATACTCCAATCTCGATACTGTAGAATTCTCGGGAAACAGCTGGCAATTCTTTTCTCGAAATGTCAAGTGTCCTCTGTAATGTTCGATCGAGATAGCTAAATACAAACTGTCACTAGTAAGACAGGGATGGCGTTATATCGATTCTCGAATATTCTTGATCATACGTCAAGTTCATAAAAAGACAAGAATAGAAAACTATAGCTATCTCTTTCTCTCACTCGCTCCGATTGGTTGATTTGATTTTGCCTCTTAATTTAGGGATGACAGCTCTCAAGTGTGGCCATCCTAAAAAATATTCCTTATTTTTATGGGAATAAAAAATACAAAAATTAAATACATTGGCGCCGTCGCGAACACTTAGTATATTTGTTTTCTATACAATACTTAAATATTTGATATAAATCATTTAGTTTGTTTCATTTTCTAATCTATTTTACGGGTAAAATATAATATAAACATGAAAATCTTGCGAATTAAATGTTGAATTTTGAACATAGCTTTGCTGTACGTCAATCGATCTTCAATCGATTGGCAGATCGTTTCCGAAACGTCAAACACTAAAAACGTCAGAGAGAGATAGAAATACTGAGTTCCTTAGTAGATTTGATTACTTATCCTTGTCTTGATTTTCAGAATTAATTACGTGAGGTTCAGGAAAACTTTTTGACAGTTCTTTTGAAAATAATTTTACTCGGCTAGTTTAATTTCGTTGTTTTCAATAGTTTATGGTAGTTTTCGTAATATTTGTTGTACATTTTGTACGCTAGAATACGCGAGCGTTCATTCCGAGTTAAACACCAAGTTTCCTAGTGTTTCTCGGGGACAACAAGTGAAAAAATCAAGTGGAAAAAGTTTACGTGTGTTTGTGTGTTTATATGCGGTGTTTAAATAGTGATAGTGCCAAGTCCCCGCAGGAAATTTTGTCACGTAAGTCGCCTATAGCTAGAAGAAAAGTTTTTTATTACTTTACCTATGTTTTGAAATATTTTCAGGTACTTTATGATAGGTCATTTTCCAACAAGTTTAACTGAGTTTTCATTCAAAAGACAACAAGAAGTAGGTATTCTGCGTATGCAATTCTATTTAATAGCATAGTATCTTCATTCTAGGACAAAAAGATAGAACATTTCTTTATAATTACGTCCTAAATTTGTTGGATAATGCATATTTCACTTTGGCTAACAGAATACTTGTTTAATTAATAGAATTTGTTTTGATTGTTTAATAGGACGGCTTTGGTAATATATCTGTGCAAATGGCGGCAATATTTTATTTTAATTTCAACAGCCTTTATATGATTTTGTATTTCATTTTGGAACGGTCTTTGGCTAATATCATATTCCGGAACAAATAAGAAAGCTTCATCTTAAATTCAAACTGATTTTATTTATTACTACTTAGATTGTTTGCGGAAGTATCATTGGTATGGGTTGGAATAATCCTATAGTATTTACCTTTTAAATTTCATTGGTATCAGAGTTTTAAATCATCAGAATGAGTTTTATCATAATAATTTTGAACATTCTTTTTGATATGGGGGTGTTATGGTATAGTTAATGGCTGCTACATACATACATGTAGTCACGCCTTTGTCCCTGATGGGGTGGGCGGAGCGGGAACGGCCTGGGCAGGGGTCGTTCCGCCACGTCTGACAAAGTTTTGAGGATTGTTTAAGATGGATTCGTGGGTATATTGCTGTGGTGACGGGTTGTCGGCCTGTCGCCTGGGTTGCGATGTGCAGAGGCCCTCGGATCGGGGGGGGGGGGTTGCGGCTGGCGCATTCTGTGTTTTTCTCTCGCTCCCAGTCCAGCATGGAAGTAATGGCTGCTATGGATAGTATAAACAGCTTATTTACCTTATGTTTTAATTTGAATATTAGTTTTATTTTCATTTAGTCTTTTCCTTTAAATTCATGTAGTCTTTTCCTTTTGGTTGAGTATTGAGATATCTTAATAGAAATTGAGTTTACTAAATAAATTAACACTTTTAATAAAATAAATAAATTCAAAGCTTTTTATCAGGTTATTGTCCAATATTATAAAAAATCAATAAATAAGGCAATTAAAACTTTCAGTTTTTTTAGTTTGTTCTAATGTTCAATATTTAAAGTAATAATTTAATTTTTATTAGATATATTTTTGTAAAAGTCTGGATATAAATAAATTAATATTAATAGTAATAGGAAAGATATTCATGTATAATAATAGTATTGGAAAAGATATTCATGGAGGCATGTTGGTTGATAGATTGTTTATGAAGATGTAGGTGTTTTCGTGCATTGGCGTATTTCAAGTTTAGTGTGTAACAGTTATTAGGTTAGCAGATTTTGCATAGCATTTCTAGATAGTTTTGCTTAGGCGTAGTTTTATTTTTAGGGCAAGCAGATAGCGTATTCAAAAGATACATAATTATTTTTATGCATTTGGCGTAATTGCAGAATAAATAAAATCCAGTAAGTTTGTTGTGTTTGAAATTTTGGCGTTATGTCTCTAAGCATTTTGGCGTAAAGGCTCTTTTGGCATTTTGGCGTAAAGTTTAGCGAAATAGCTGTTTTAGCATATTGGCGTAAATAAATAGTTAAAGTAAAGAGGAGAACTAGATATAAAATTTTAGAATGTTTTAAACATTCTCTATTAACTTGCTACAATGCCTTGAAGATGGTTTGGGGGCCTGGCTTGTTTTCATCTATTTCACAACGTATTAATACAAACAAAAATATCTTTTAACTCCATCCACACTTGATGAGTAGTAAATAGATTTTGGAATCTTATAATTTTTGGTTGTTATTTGCTTAGACTCAACTATTGTGTTGGGCATAGTTTGGGATCAAATCACCTCATTACACTCTGAGTTTACTTCTGTACCGTGAAACCTTACTACTTTGCCCATGGCGCACATCTTTGCCCAAACACGAAAATTAACTATAACTACCATTAGAAGTTTTATTTTAACAAATGGCAACTTTTTGTGGTGTCTATGGAAAACTAGAATATCTTTTTGGTAACACTGACTACTACAATCGTGGCTAACTTCATTCAGTTATCTGTCAGTCACCGTCAAATCTGCAGTGTTGTGAGTGGTGCCAAAATTTTGTTGGAGTTTTGCGTCCCGCATTTTCGAAAACCGCTGCGCAGTTAAAATCTATTAATAATTACGTGTAGTGCATTAATTGTTGCTGCTTTTAATCATGGCCTCCTTCTTACACTCGCCTCAGTATGCGAGAAAATTGTGTGGGCAATGTAGTAAGCACTTTTATAGAGTGAGGGTGGACAACTTTGCCCAGCTCATAAACGGTACAAGGGTTGCCACTTCTGAAAAAAATAAAATGAGTAAAATAAAAAAAAAATATATAGACGTTCCCTGCGTTGAAAGTTATTCAAAGTTGCCTGCAGGTATCCTCACGATGTTTTCCTTTAACTCATGAGCGTCGAAAAAAGTACCTACATATGTATTTGATAACCGAAAACACATTGAAAATGAAAATGGCCGACTAATATATATCTATTTTACATAAAGATTAAGTTAATTAAGTTTCTAGATTAAGTTTTTGCTTGCAGAATTTTCTCCTCAACAACAGATCCTTTTATCTGATGCACAGCCCTAGCACCTTAAATCCTTTAGTATGAAAGTGTGACTAAATGAGATGATAACATTGCCCACCAATGTTAAAACTTAAAATAGGATACTATTGGATTTGAAATGGTAATGGTATACAATTTTGCCCGTTTGCTAACAATATATCTTAAAATCACAGTCATAAAGCTTATAGTTGCTGAGAAATTTAGGTTGGGCAAAGATGTAAGGAAGTGGAGATAACTTTGCCCGCGTCTGTTTCTTTTGTTTTTTCAGCATTTGTTTGGAATTATATCATCTGGTTTTGACAGTTTATTTGTTGCATAGAGTGTCATTTAAAGCTTCAGCAGCCATCAAATAAAGGCTGATATTTTTTGAAATAAAACAAAAAACTCCAAAAATGTGGGCAAAGATGTAAGGTTTCACGGTAGCGATTTTGCGGACAGATGACTAATTAAGCACAATGGTTAGTTATGGATCTTTGTAAAATCGTTATTCGAGGTATCTCTGCAAGCATCTACTCTGACAAAGTACCTTTACAGACTTTACAAATTATTTACACACAACAAATGGCATGGATTTGATACGAACTGGTAGAATCAGTAATATTATAATTTTACTACTCGTATCTTGCTATGGATGGAATAGGTAAAGTAGGGATGATAATTTGACTTAAATGCTTGATTAAATTTTCTCAATTAAATATCTGCATTGTTTAGCTTTAGCCAGATATGTTTAACCTATTTGGGTGTTTTATGAAAGCAGGCTGGTACTTCGGATCACTGAGAGGGATATTAGCAAAGTAATTTCTAATCTAAAATTAATCTTATCATAATTTTTGTTTACCTAGAGTTGATAGGTAATTCAAATGAACAGTTTATCAACAATGCCCAATGTAAATTTTAATTTTAATTAACTCTAAAATTTTAAGACTATTTATCCGGACATTTACGAAAACATTTTTTGACAATTCTTGAATTAAAGTTTTACAAACTTATAGATTTTGGGGGCGGGTCTTAATTTTCAACTTAGATATGGTTAGAATCAGAAGTGTTTAGTATCCTTAAGATAATACAATTCGTTCATCAAGGGGGCGATCTAGTTTCAGGATTTGTGTTTTTTTATACACCTAGTTATTTATGGGGATATTTTTCATATTTTATGTTTTCTTTTCTTTAGGTAATAATATTCACTTACTATGGGGGCGGGGCAATAGCTTTCATATTTAATTATCATAGGAACGTCTGATTTTCTATTTTGTTAGTAGATTTTTCTTCGAAAAATCGGTTTTGATCGAATTTCATAGAATTTTGGGGGCGACATCTGTTTGAAATCTTATTGTATTTGAAACATATCTGTAAAATTTTACTCCATTCGATCTAAAACACGATTTTTCTCATCAAAAGGGGGCGATTGTAATAGACTTAGCTTCTGCTATTCAAAACTTAATCATTGTTTTAAAATACAAATAACGCCATCTATCAGATTGGTAGGAGAATCACTATAAACGAGAAACTAATGCCAATCTAGTGTTGATTGAGTGGAGAACTAATATTATAGCCAGATCGAACTGAAATTACTTCAATTTGAAGTAAGGACACGCGGTGCCATCTGGAGGAGAATGGGAGAACTATCAAGAGAAGTAGGAATGAAGGCTCTCGAAAGCTCGAAAATGGGAGAGAAGAGGGAAGATAAAACAGTCGGGGGCTCGAGAGGGGGGATTGGGCTGGAAGATGGAGGACGAGGGCGACGGGGGATCGAGAAGGACGCCGGGGAAGAAAAGAGCGTCGGGAACCGAGCAGGGAGAAGTTTACTCGACCTGGAGTTTTAGTTTGAGTGGAAGTTTAGTTTTACTTGAAGTTTAGTTGACTTTTACCAGTGAAAGTGTACACATCAAAGAGGAGAGGAGAGAATGCAGCCGGGAGGCAACCATGAGGCCTACTTTGGTGGGATGTTGGTGCCATCAGTTGTTCCTGTGGAGGACGGAGGGCGGTGACCTGACGATCAGCTGTTCTTTTACATGGTGAAGTGGAGGATGCTGACAGTGGAGTCTTGCAGAGCTGGTGGAGTGCCACCTACAAGGATTCTAAAGGAATTTACATCGTGTTTTATTTACTTTACCATTTCTACATTTATTTAATTATCTTGTCCACTTCAGACTTTGTTTATTGACAAGGTTTTTCCCTGTTCAATTAACAATCCTTTTTTATGATATTTCATACTTGCCAAAGGCCGTTCTATTCATTTATATATATATATATATATATATATATATATATATAATTTCCAATATTTCTTATATGATAGGTACGGTTAATGAGATATATGTAGGATTGTAGGTCGGTTTAGCATGCAACTACATAATTTATACACAGCTAAGCGGTTAGGTAAATAGGCAGTTTAGGTACATTGTAGGAGTAGGTTAGGTAGGGGTAGGTTTAGATGGATAGGTTAACCTAGGTAATAATAAATAAGAATTAGAACAATATCTAGGAAAGTAGGTGGGGGTAGCTATTTGGGATCCTAGTTTGTGTTTAGGTAGGTAGTTCTCTCCCTTCCCTTTACCAAAATTCCTGCCTTACCTTCCCTTTAAGCAGAGAAGCATCATCCTAATGTTTCATGAGATGCCCAGCAGTGGAATGTATAAATTATTTTAATACATTCTATGTTTTTATAACTATATCTATGTATGAATTGTTCATACCTACCTATCCTGGCAGAGGAGACAAAATACTTACCTATTCTTCTCAAATAAACTACTGAACTGATTTATATTCACTTAACTGTGGATTCAATACCTATGTATGAGTCATTCATACCTACATGCTTATTCTGGCAGTGGATACTGAATTGATTTTATATTCACTTTATTGTGAAATATGTTCAACGGACAATGTTTTGAAACATTTATTGGATTCATGATCCTATATGTATGTACCTTCTAGACTCTAGAACACCAGCTACAAACTTGGTGGGAACGTTCACCTCTGATACCTACTATGTAGGTTTTATACAATTGATTATCCTGTTCTACAGACTGACAAAGTTTATCTTTGATAATATACCTACTAATGTGTGGGTTTTATACTTACAACTGATTGGGACTATGGTCCAACTACCTAATGGGAGTATTCATTATACTTACCAAACCAATACAACATGGAATGTGGGATGATGTTATCTGTACCCTACCTACAACCTCAAATTACCCTGGAACGGGTCTGGAATTAAAATTTTATATTTATTCACTTTATGTGAATTTTATATGACTGATTTATGGTCGGTTGGCTTTGACAAGCCATTATACTACTGAAATACTACTTGACTTGATGTCAATTGAGCGACATGGTGTCAGCCATGGTCAAACCTCCATCACATACTACATCTTAGCATTCGATATGTCTGTAACAGCATTTAGATCACAGAAGCTTATTTTGCACTAAAGAAGTCTAACAATCAGTCACTACTTGCTCTTGCCTATCACTCCTATATCTACAACGAACCTGTGGCTTGCGGTGTGAATGATTGTTATATTATCTGGGACTAGCTTCGGCATCCCTATCTATTCTACTGACTCCTGGATGTGCATATTATAAGTGGAGATCGATGACTGGTGCAGTTTCATAGTCGGTGCTTCCAGCATAGCTGGACAACAATTTATAAAACCTTTGTTGAGACAATGTTTCTCAATTGGACATCACAACTTACTACAAATTACATCAGACATGACTTGCTCTGTCTTGGTTGGCTGACCAATAAATCAGCTCAAATTAATTATATTTTACATGATGCTGTTCATCAATCTGGACTCGTTCCAAAACTCCTAAGTGCGCTGTCACTTATCTCTGGCCTGAGGCTTGGCCAAAAAACAAAAACCAATTGGAGGGCACAGAAGTGCCTCCTCTTTCCTTTTCTGGGGCTCGCATGATGGGTTTTGCATCAAGGACAAGTTCCTAGGCTATTTACTGTCTTTATTAGTGTCTGGGAATTGGTAATTGAAGTAAATCTCATTCGTTGATGGTTGGCGAGCACATAAATCCTCTACCAGCGAATGGTTGGAGCTGGAATCGGAGGTTCCGTTATCCCGCTGCGCACTGTCCCCATGTTGTCCCAAGAACCTAAAGAGGGCTAAGTTATGACATCCCACTACCACTTTAAAGGATTTGGGTTACTTATATAAATTTCATTACACAACGTACGGTCCTAACTATAACTAGACGATCACGATCACGAGCCAAAATTGTAACTATAATATTAGACATTCATGAGCCACTCTTCCCATTCCTCTTCCCTTCCTCTCAACCTCTCCTCTCCACATTCCTACCTCTCTTCCACACCTCTCTCACACTTCCTTTCACATATCAATTTATATTAGGGTTGTTAGGGAGAGAGGGGGGGGTTGTTACATCACGCTGTTCTCGACGTGGAGAGCCGCGTTGACGTCCTTCCCGGTGGCGCATGTGCACGCTTTCAAGAAGCTCTTCTTAAAATTATCCGATAGGAATGCGTACAAGATCGGGTTCATTGCAGAGTTGCTATAGCTGAAGCAGGCGGCAACGAGGAACACGGTGACGGTGATGCGGCTCGCGCACTCGGTCGGCGGCGAGTAGATCAGCGCTACTTGGAACGCCCAGTAAGGCAACCAGCATAGGACGTACACCGCTATAACAGTCAACACGAGCTTCGTCACTTTTCGGTGCGATCGTTTCTTTTCTTTCGACTTGTTCTTCGGGCCAACCGTCTTCAGTTTCCGGATGACGAGGCAGTAGAACACGAAGATGAGAGTCAGCGGAGCTGCGAACCCGAGCGCAAAGGAGTACAGAGTGAACGAGGTCTGTCCTTTATTAAACTCACGTTCTGGCCAGACGATGTTGCACGATAATCCATTTTCAGTCTCGATGAGGGTCGTATACATGAAGATAGGCGTCATGACGAGTGCGGAGGCGGTCCAGGCGGCGGCGGACACGACGCGCGACACGAGTGGCGTGCGCAAGCGCGGCGCGGCGATCGGGTGACACACCGCGATGTACCGGTCCGCACTCATGATGCACAGGAAGATACTGCTCGTGAACTGGTTGATGCCGGTGGAGATCATGTACGCCTTGCACATGAAGGGTCCGAACGGCCACGAGCGGAGCGACATCGTCACGATGAGGAAGGGTATGCCGATGAGGAAGCACTCGTCGGCGATGGCGAGGTTGACGATGTACATGTTGGTGACGGTCTGCATCTTGCTGAAGCGCAGCACGACGTAGATGACGAGCGTGTTGCCGAGCAGCCCGACGACGCACACGAGCGCGTACAGGGCCTGCGTCACCCCGTACACGACGGGCAGGTTGCCGCCGGTGCAGTTGTCTCGCGTTCCGTTGTACGTGCCGTTGTTGTCGTCGTACACCGACCCGTTCCACGCACCGGCGCCGTACAGCTCTATCTCATCGATCTCCATTTTCAAGTGGCCTCTTGTTATTTGTTCGTCACTAATTACTGCGGGGTGACTTTTACCTGTAGACAATATCAGATGTGCATGTTACAATTTTCATGGGGCTATTTTGTTGTATCAGTATTCGAACAGAAATGTGTGCTGATTTTATGAATTTTAATTTTATGAAACAAAAAAGATATATTTTGTATTTAGTTTGTTCGTATTCAATCAAAATTTTAAAACGATTCGTAACATTCGTGAGGGATCAAACGTGCTTGTAATCTCGCACGAATGAATAAAATGTTTTTTCATTGAAATATTCAATTTCGTTTGTACGTGAATTGTTTGTTATACTTACATGGTTTTCATCTCTAAAAGCTCCTATTTGATGAACGAGGGATTGAAGTACCGAATCGGAAACCTGAAACAAAAAAAAGGATTATTTTAGTTAAAATAGATAAAAAATATACGATCTAATGACAAACGAGAGAATATCAACAATGTATTGACGATGACATGTCATTTTATTCCCTGGTAAAAAAGATAGTAAGCATCTTTCAACCCCGCCTATATTATGTTTCCGTGGCTATCTGAGAAAAAATGGGGGTAATGTGTTGAGAGGTCATGATACACGCGTCCGCAGGTACTGCCTTCCACTACTCTGCACGTGCCTCCTGGGCGGTGCCAAATGAGTATCAACGCCGAATATTGAACAGCGGACTAGATAACCCGACCCGTATTCTAAACAGGCGGCGTCTGTAGGATTAAATTCCCTCCAAAAGGCTGGTGCGGAAAGCAAGGAGATCTATTATCCCAAGGAACTATTATCCCAAGAAAACAATGTCAGCAAATGGAAATGATCTGTTGGGCGATCCGGCTAACGCCTGGCGCCAGACTGTGTCCGGGCCATCTGATGTGAAATATGTTACGGGCCGTAGGGTAGCGGCACAGCAGGCTCCCTGCACAAATTGGGCTGCTGCTTCACAACACCAACGGGGAACATATCCATAAGACGAAACATCACACTCTCACGATCGCCACTTGGAATGTGTGCGGACTCTCTAAAGCCGGAGTATCGGAAACGGTGGACAAGGAAATGGACAGGTACAAGATTGGCGTGCTGGCAGTAACCGAAACCCATATCAAAGAGACTGGTCACTACACAACTTTGTCTGGCAAAATGGTCATTGTGTCTGGTGTCCCAGAGAACAGCTTCAGTGGAGTTGCAGTCCTTATCTCAAAATATTTGATTGATAAAATATCGGGTTACGACTGCACCAACCATCAACGACAGAATATTAAAAATGAAGCTGATGACTCATCTTTACCCAGTTAATTTAGTGGTTTTAATTTAGTTAACGCGCCTACATCATTGTCAAGTGAGGAAGAAATTGCTAATATTTATGTTCTGGTAGACATCCTAAAAAAGAACTAGTAGTTATACTCAGCGACTTCAAAGCAGAGATCGGCAACACTGAATATGACATGACGACCACATAAGAAATATCGTTGGTAAATTTGAACTGGGCAAAAGAAACGAGCGAGCGGAGATGCTCCTAGAATTCTGTGCGGAGTACCAATTGAAGCGACCAATTTTTAAAAAAATTGAAAACCGCTACCCTATAAGTTTAGCCACTTATAGGGTAGCGGTTTTCAAGTTTGGTCCGAAAGCAGCAAGTCACAACAGAACTAATGAATCTAGCGCGATTGGATTAGTGCTGCCACGTGAGAAAAGAGCTAAGAGAGTAAAGCTCTGAGAAAAGAAGGCTTACGACCTGAACAGAACTACAGTTCAGAGACTGTAGAGAAGACCGAGTGGCGTTATCCAAAACCTGTATCTGAACAGCGCATCAAAAGTGAGTATAGAAGACCAGCGATTATTATCCTTCAAGCCTGAAAGAGGAGTGCGCTCGTCTTGTGTTATTGTCGCCACAATTGTTCAATCTTATCGATGAACATTATAATGCGAAGGGTTCTGGACGATTGGGAGGGAGGTGTTCGCGTAGGCGGATTCTTACTGAACAACCTAAGATTCGCGATTATAAGCGCCTCGGAAACAGAACTTACATACATACTATCACGCCTGTATCCCTAATGGGGTAGGCAAAACGTGAACAACCCAAACAAAGGTCGTTCCACCACGTCTGACAAGGAAACAGAACTTGCCTATCTATTTTCAAGGATAGAGTGTATCGGCAAAGAATACGGGCTTCAGATCAACAGTTGAAAAACAAAGTTGATGTTCATAGTTCGCCCTGAGACTTTGACGCGGTCCAATGAACTGAGTGACTTGGGTGTCGTACACAAGTTTGTGTACTTGGGTTCACAAATAAGCGACGATTGTGACTGCGATCAGGAGGTCATTAGAAAAGCCCAGATGTATTGAGCAAAAACTGCGGTGAAGATACTCGCGAAGATTTGGAGGAACAGATATAACAAACGCAAATAAAGTTTAGGCTAATGCGCACACTCATTGTCTCGATCTTTTTATACGCCGCAGAAACTTGGACATTATTAAAAGCCCGAACCCTCAAGAGGATAGATGCATTCGAGATGTGATGCTGGCGAAAAATTCTCCAAATATCCTGGACGGAGCACCGCACAAATGAGTCCATCCTCACCGAGCTGGGTATCAAAATTCGACTCTCTACCATCAGCAGGCAGCGAGTCCTTGCATTCTTCGTTCATACAGTCAGAGGTGTAAACCTAGAAGAGTCTATCATCACCAGCCTTGTGCAAGGAAAGAGGAGCAGAGGACGTTTGGCTACGAGATGGGCCGACACCGTTTCTGGCATAACGAAAGAGATTCTACAGGCCAACATCCACCATGCTCAAGATAGAGCGGCTTGGAGTAGTGTGATGGCGCGGGTGGCGTCCCACAATTGTCACGTCTCTCAGTCATAAGGTTACGACAAAGAAGAAAAAAAAAGTGCTCTAAGCTCTACAATTTGCTATCAATTGTAAAAAAAAACCCATATGTTATACGTTATCGCTGATGTCACGCGTGCTTCATACGTAAGGTTAAATTCCATTTCTCCAAAAATGCCGTCTTGAACGTTTTATTTTTCAGAGAATTATAACAGGAAAATAATTATAGTATGTACGCAAACAATTTTTCCTTTAATTAACTTTTATAGGTTTCCTTTAGAGCGTGGCGTGAACTCTGTGCCCTGTTTTCTGATGTGGTTGTTGATCGCAATAGGGTCAATGGGCGATTAGGCGCTCACCCTCAAACCCGCGACCCTCGTTGGGCGCAGGTCGATCGCTCGGCAAGTCATGCGTCGAACGAGCAGCCGTGCGGGAAAGATTGCCGTAATGCATTTTCTTTCGATTTGTAAAAAGATGCCTTCCATATGATATTACAGGAACAATTTTCGTGAGCTGAATTCATAATTTGACCTGTAGCCTGAAATAACTGTATTTATTTAGTGATAATGCATTGATAGAGATCATTATTCACTTACTAAATTAACTTGCTTCGATATCCATATCTTATAGTTATGTAAGACAATAATTTCAAATGACTAACGTTAGTTACAATATATTAATGCATTAATTCCGCATACAGTTCAGACATGATCCTAAAATATAAAGCTAATTAATGATAAGGCATGCTTTATACTGGCAGTCGGGATTTACGACGGAAAGACAATGCAAGATGGCGCCGCCCGAGTGGGAGCAACAACGGCGCTTGCGCAGGTGTGACGTCAGCGCGGCGCATCGAATGCGTTTGTAGTAATAAATCTCAGCCGGAACGCGGAAAGTGCTGTTTATGTTGTGTTTTTCTCTAAACCAGCTTGATTTTCTCCTGCCTAATTGTTATTCTTGTCTGTTTTTAAGTTTTACTATTTTTTTAAGTGAGAGATTCGAGAGTTGCATGATTTGTGCTATCTATAAGGATGTTTACTTCCATGCTGGTCTGGGAGAGATAAAAAAAAATTAAATGTGCCAGCTGCATTTCCTCCCGAGCATGATGTAAAAATCAGCTAAGGGTTTCAGTATATTGCGATTGAGGTGATGGGCTTACAATCTGTCACTACAGCAATAAACCTACAAATCTATTTTAAATAACCCTCCAGACTTTGTCAGACGTGACGGAACGACCTTTTGTTAAGGTCGTTTACGCTCTGCCTGCCCCATTAGGGACAAAGGCGTAATTAAATGTATGAATGTATGTATCGGGATTTTTAATATATTTTTCCAAGTATTTGTATACAATACTATATCAGTATAGCAATTTGAAAGGGTGAGCTGTATTATTTAAAGAAGATCCCACCAAAAACATAAATGTCAAAGTGGAAGCAAATTTCACGGTGGTATTGGTGCGTGGATTGCACAAAAAGTTATGAGATCTAAAAATAAATAAACCTTTCAGAATTAATATTTAAATAACCGTTTGAGCTGTGTTTATAAAATTTGAAGTACTTGTTCATTTAGAGAGTCTCAATATATAAAAATTTGGTGTATTTAAGTTTTCGAGTTATGAAGGGGTCAAAAGTGGTTCCTGTAAACACGGTGCTGCCAGCTAGATCTCTTCGTTTGGCTCGAACTTGGATTCTAGATATTTCGTTCAATGACTAATTCCGATCCAAACAAGCTTAGCTCATAATAGCAAAGCACTTGCAAACAAACTGTTATGCGGACACTTCCGTATATGATGAGTCGAAATGAAGTCAAAATAGTATTCAACAAATAAAGATGCGATTTGTGTTCTTCGACATTCATCCCTGAAAAGTTATAAGGCCTTTCTCGCTAAACAATGACAAATTGTGGTGATAAAATAGCATCTAGCTTCCAGGAATTCTTATAATCGTACGATGAACTATTTGTAGTGAGCACATCTCGTTTCTAGCGGCGTGTTATAGCTACAAGCGCAGCACTTGTTTGTTTGCCCACGGTAATGGTGTTTTCCCACGGTAATGGCGTTTTCAATGCCGCGGATAAATATATACTGCGCTGGTGTGATTTCTCAATAGTTTCCACGAGAAGCAAATTCCAACGTTAGAGAGCTGAAGACGAGGGGACTTAGATTAGGTTAAGATAAGTAGAGTTGTATTTTAAAAATTTATAATAGAGATGAAAGATAGAGAAAGATAGATTTTGCGAATATATCATCATCTCCCTAGCCTTGTCCCGTATCTCACGGGGTTGGCTACCTAATCTGATGAGATTTAACGAGGGTACTGGTTATTACATATTTTACGAATATATATAATATAAAAATTATTAGATCACATGAATAAAGGAAACGTTAAATTGTGATTGTGAAAATTTTCCTCTCATCATTATTTTACGGTCCCTGTGTTCCATGTTCACTCTCCCGATCACAATCCATCAATCACTATTTTTTAAACAGCAGAAAATAATTATTTTTGTCTTTCAAATATATGTATTTTTTAAATAACAATATGTTTGTGCTAATTTTGGAAGTACGTGCTAATTTTGCTTTTTTTTCTGTGAATAAACGTCATAAAAAAGAACTCTTTCATATCAAACTTAAAGAGCGTAAAATAAATAAGATTGAAGCCTCCGCGAGTGCAGCTGAGAGTAAACATCGTCCCATGAGATATGCGAGATGGGCCTTCACTAGCTTTCCGCCAAGAACTTTCCGTCACGTTTTCAATAGATTCAGCAGCTCACGCAGAGCTTCTGGAAGCGTTGGCATCTTGAATATTTAAACACTCTGCGGCAGCGCGTTAAGTGGACGGATAAAACGGATCCTACTAGGATAGGTGACCTCATTTTGATAAAAGAAGCGAATTTGCCACCCCTACATTGGCGTCGGGGACGTATTATAAAATTGTTGACGGGATCCGACGGGGTTCCCAGGTTAACCGAGGTCTTGGTTAAGGATACAGTTATTCAGCGTGCGGTTTCTAGTTTGTCCCGCCTTCCTTTGGAGTAACGACCCGAAATTGATTCGGTTCGGGACGGGGGATTGTTTAGTTTCAATCGACCATATTATCGGTTGCGACGCGTCATAGGGCCGTAGGGTGGCCGAGGTCCGGCGCGCGGGGGGGGGGGGGGGGGGGGGGGGTCTCGACCTTTTCGTTTGTAATATTTGTAGTATTATATAAGATTGTTGGATTAACGACTGCCGTCTTCCGGAAAACGTTGCAAGGCAGATTTTGTGAAACTTAATTCGCGATTTTGGAACTTTGTGGGACCCCTGATCTGACAGGGTGTGTTCGGTCGGATTCGTGACGGACATTTTTAAACATTGTTGGTGTCAATTGTATCGAGGGTTGGAAAGCGACGCGTGGCTGGATTAGCTGCCTTTTGGATGCATCGCAGGTTTTTCCTTGATCCCACTATTTATATATTTTATTTTCCTATCCCATTGAATCCTTTCTTTCTTACCCGAACTGCGGACTCGCCTGCGTCGGACAATAAGGTTAGTGATAAAACTTATATACTATTGCGTGTTTATTGGATGATTCCGTTTATGTTGAAGATTTTCAAGTATTAAAAAACGTGTATTTTCCCTTTGTTGGCGTGGTTAATTGATTTGGTCGGGGGAAAAATAATAGGCATCTCGGCTCGATATATTCTGCACGTAGGTACATCTCATTCGGGGCTCGAATTTAATTGTTTGTTCGGATCGGAATTCTTCTTTGATTTTGGCAATAGATTTTTTTTGGTCAAGCGCGAGTCATATTTGAGGGTAACAGATAATCGGGATTAAATTTCCATTTGAATTATACTTTGCGTCCGGGACGTTCATGGAGACGTTTGGAAACGATATTAGGGTGATTCTCCGCATTTAACATTTTGAGGGAAACGGATAATTAAATTTATCTTTTATAAATTTTCGGGTTTTGTTGTTGAGTGTAACCCTACTGATAAGATAATTGTTTGTACCGACTGTTGGGGGCACTGTTGGCCGTCGGATTTTAGCATAATAAGATAATTAGTTTAGGTATTTAATTTATATCGTTGACGCACGACGATACTGCGCTGTGTAACACAGTAGCAGAAACGTGAGGTGTCTGGTGGGGCTACGGATTGGATTTCCCATACTCGTAGTTGTACCGGACATATTTGCACTCCTCCACAAGAGGGTGCTGGTAGCAGAGCTGTTTACGTTTTCTTGTATATTTATCTAGAGATTAATAGGTATTTTTTTGATGCTAATTAGTTATATTAGCTTTGAGTTATATTTGAAGCAAATTTTCTTTTCAAACATAACACTTCTAATTTGAATTATGATATGACCTACAAATACATTAATTGCTGAAAAATTAGGCGTTTTAGAAAATGGCTTTCCTAAATTACATCTAGTTATAATACGCTTTGTATTTCAATGGATAAAACCGTACATTGCTCTAGTTTAGGATTATTTACGAAAATGGAAAGTAACTTACTGATATAATCCTATCATACAAATGTGTAGATTCTTATATATCTAGGATTAACTATAAGGTATTTAAAATCTTGAGTATGTTTAATACATACATTCTCAAAATCACGCCTTTATCCCTTTCGGGGTAGGCAGAGCGTAAAACGCTTCTGACAAAAATAAATCGAGCGCAATTTTAGATTGTAATGTGTTTTGCTGTAGTGACAGGTTGTCAACCCATCGCCTAAATTACAATACACTGCAACCCTCGAATTCCTTTTTGCTGCCTTTTACAGTATGCCCGGGAGGAAGGGCAACTGGAACATTCTATGTTTTACTATCTCTCCCAGTCCAGCATGGAAGGAAGAATGTTTGATATTGCGAATATATAGCTACTTTATTTTCATTCGACTTGAAACAACCTAGTGTTTTTGTTTCCATATATAATAGGGAAGAGCTGTTGATATAAATCCCACATAAGCAAGTAAAACTTGAATAGCAAGATTGAGGGATCAAATAATTGTTGCGTATTTACCTACTAGCGGCTGAGCTTTAACTTCTAGTATCTTTTTTGATGTTACTTATTTTCTGGTTAAGTTACCTATTTCTATTTAAGACAAGCGAAAGGAAATACAAAGAAAGTCGGATTTGTATTGAATGATCGTCATTTATCAAGGTAACAAAATATTATTAATCATAACAATTTATTCCATGCGGGCCTGAGAGTGAGTGAAAAACATAGAATTTGCCAGCTGCATATCCTTCCGAGCATGCTGTAAAACCACCTAAGGGATCCGAGGGTTTCAGTATATTGTAATTTAGGCGGTGGGCTGACAACCTATCACTACAGCAATATACCCACAAATCTATCTTTTATAACCCTCAAAACATTGTCAGACGTGGCGCAACGACCTTTGTTTAGGTTGTTTACTCTCTGCCTACCCCATTAGGAATAAAGGCGTGATTGTTTGCGAGTAACAAAATAAACTAATTTTCTTAAGGCGAAAAATGCAGCGCCCGTAGCTACAAACTAGCTCGTTAGTAAAACTCCAGTGACACAGTTTGTAGTAATCGGCGGACGTGAGGTCGGCTCAAAAGAATTCATTTCACCATTATTGTTGTACAACCACTTGGGTTTTCAGCAAACTAGATTAGCCTATGCAAGTAATTATAGAAAAAAATCCACATTTGGTTCCATAATATTAAATGTAATAAAATAAATTAGCATAATGCGTTTACACCTAACAATTATTTAGCATAATATAAAAAATCATAATTTACGCATAAATTATTAAGCACAATTGGAAGTAGCATAACGTTATAAAAGCATAACGATAACAAAGCATTGTATTAGAGGGTATACAAATAGAGTGCCCTAACAACTAACTCCTGAATGACTAATATTCTATTACACAAATTTCAAAATTTTACTACGATTAAGTCAATTTATAATCTTTTCATACATACATACATATAATCACGCCTTCGTCCCTAATGGGGTAGGCAGAGCGCAAACGACCTAAACAAAGGTCATTCCGCCACGTCTGACAAAGTTTTGAGGGTTATTTAAATAGATTCGTAGGTATATTGCTGTAGTGACAGGTCCACTTTGCAGCACCAGAACCTACTATCGCGACTTGTATTTTGTATTCGAGTAGTCAAACCATTTGCGATTGTGACTATCAAGGTTGCAACATCCGAGTCAAAAAATAGTATTAAAAATGCTGAATGACAATTTTTTAGACAAAAGATTTTATTTTCTTTAAGTAAACTAACCCAACATGTACAACTTGTGTATTAGTAGAATTAAGAAGATGCCTTATGACTGTTATGCGACTGCCAATTAGTCCAGTTCAATATAGTACAACATATTGTTATGCTTACAATACAGTATCCCAAAATATAACTATGTATAATTTTCATTATGCCACAAACAGTTATGCGAAAATCAAAAAAATAAATTAGGAAGTAAAAGGTATGCCACTAATATGTCACCCGTTAAAAATGAATCACTTGTTGAGCTGTGAAAACGTAAAGTAGAAATGAATTCTAAATAATAAAGATAAAGTGACAAATTGGCAAACTATGAAGAAACAAAACGTTTAAAAGATTTTAAGTTGAATGCTTCGTGTTCAATATCTTTGCTCCTTAATCACCAGTGCTTCTGTGCTGGCCTGGGAACGAGAGAAAAACATAGAATGTGCCAGCTGCTTTTCCACCCGAGCATGCTCTAAAATCCAGCTAAGGGATCCGAGGGTTTCAGTATAATGTAATTTAAGCGATGGGCTGACAACCTGTCACTGCAGCAATATACCTACAAATCTATCTTAAATAACCCTCAAAACTTTGTCAGACGTGGCGGAACGGCCTTTGTTTAGGACAAGGGCGTGATTATAATATGTTAATCACCAAAAAATTAAGAAAAACGCGTTTTACTCCCTTGGTAACAAACAAACACAAGGGAAATTGACCCACAAGGCCCTCATCATACACGATACTGTTCGTATGATTATTGTTTACTGAACAAATCCATTATCCTTTCTCGTCGATAAGTCTCCGAAAGCGCTTGTCAATATTGTCGGTTGTAACAAAAGCCGACAAGCAGAGCTCAGGCCGGTCCTTCAGACCACTTCAGGCAAACAACTTATGATTGTCTTCGTGTGTAGGTGTGTGTTTCTGTGGTAGGCAGAGCGTAAACGACCTAAATAAGGGTCGTTCCGCCACGTCTGATAAAGTTTTGATGGCTATTTAAGATAGATTTGTAGGTATGTTTCTGTAGTGACAGGTTGTCAGCCCATCGCCTTATTACAACACGCTGAAACCATCGGATCCCTTTTCTAGTTTTTACAACTTGCCTGGTAGGAAATGCATATGTTTTTCTCTCGCTCCCAGGCCAGTATGTGACTGTTTAACACGGGTATTTCAACGCGTGCTATAATAAGTATCACCTCGCGACCACGGCCGTTGCAACACGTAGCCGAAACGTCGGGGATAAAAGGTATTAATCGATTTATATATACTTATTAATTATCATACGCGTTTAAATACTTACAGTTATAATGTATACAAAGCGCGAAAGTCAGAAACAAGCATACTTCACCAAATTTCTCAATCGTTTATTTTTTATTTAAACTCATAAATTACAGAAGAAAAGTACGATTGGTGACCTTATTGATAAGGTAGCAATATCTTCCAGGTAACCAGACAGTAGGAATCAGCGAAATAAATAAATTAATTACATGCCGGATGAATTGTGGGCAAAAATCACTACACAGTGGAAGCCACCGACTGACAGAAGGCGACGCTGCAGACCGAGACGACGATGACGAGACGAGCTGGACGCCTTCAGCAAGCCATGGCCGGAAGAGGCGCAAAATAGGGAGGCATGGAGGGAGAGGAGAGAGGCCTTTGCCCAGCAGTGGGACACATAACGGCTACATAAGATAAGATAAGAAATGTTTGATGTTGTTTGCTAATCGTCAATGGTCGTTTCACCGCGTCTGACAAACCATCGTTTCTGACATCGCTAAATCCTTTGAATAGCGTTCTTGGATGACATACATGAAGCAACTGCATCATCGGTTACATATTACAATGTCAGAAAACATAATGCCTTTACTTAAAATGCATGAGCCTAAAATACCCGAAATCTAAATACCGTATTATTCATAATACCTTAATCCAGTACATCTTACTGTACAATTCCGAAATTTTAAATACTAATAATTATTATCTCAGTTTTCAAAATTCCGAATGTGTAATTTATCAAATTTTCAATTTTCCTTAAATTACAAAACCAAAAAGAAAAAAATAATAATACATGATGTGTCAATGTCATAGTTGATATTATATTTGATTTACTTATCAAATACTGTATAGAAAATAATATCATATTATACCCCTCATTTGTTAGGTTCCCTATCCATTTGCATAAAAAAATTAGTCATAATATTGAATGGCACATTGTAATATATACTAATGATGCATACGCATAATATTATGTAAGCATAACACTTTAAGCATAATTTATTAACGCATAACAAATATTACCATAATTATTTTTAATCATAAAATACAAAACCATAAATCAAGAAAACCATAACAATAATAAGTATAAATATAGGGAAGAAAACAGCCGACTAAGAATTCTGTCAGTTACTCATCGTATCGTTTACATCTATCGCTGGCTTGACGTCGTAAAAGCGGACATGGAAGAGAACGATCTCACACCCTGCGGCTCGGTCGCTCACTTCGTTCGCTCCAAAGGGTCACTACTCTAACCTAACCTAACCTACTGAGTCGGATCTGAGTAGAATGTTTTTATTTTTTATTGCGGGGGGCTGCGCCCCCCGAGCCCCCCCTAACTTCAAAAAGGGACATCACCAACACCAGCAAAAAAGAAGAAATACACAGACAAACATGATTTTTGGGTTTAGTCTTTTATGGTTAAATATTTTAGGGTTAAGTATTTATTACATTTAATTTTTGGGTTTCGGTTATTCGACCGTAAGGTACTTTAGATCATTGGTATTATACATACTTGTCATTTTGAATATATAGTGTTTAGATTTCGGGTATTTTGGGTTCATGCATTTTAAGTAAAGGCATTATGTTTTCTGTCATTGTAATATGTAACCGCATCATCTCCCTAGCCTTATCCCGTGTTTCACGGGGTCGCCTACATAATCTAGGTGATTGAATGAGGGTACTGGTTTTTACACAGACCGACTGCCATCTGATCTTCGCAACCCAGAAAGGAAACCATGCCAAGTCATAGGCCATGTCAGAGGCCAATCCTAGATTAGGTCAAAATTTTCAAGCCGCCAATGCTAAGCACTGGTCTGTGACATGACTTAACGACTAATATCTACGGTATTAAACAATATAAACCGGGACCTACAGCTGAACGTGCCTCTCGAAGCACGAAAGAAGCTCCAAATAAACGTACATATCAAAATTCGAAAACCGAAAAACACATTAGTACGTGGTGGGATTTGAACCACGACCTCCCACGCAGAAGGCAGCGGCCCTATCCACTACACCATTGGGGTTTTTCGTGAAGCAACTACATGGGTCACTTAAATTCTGCATACACGAGTCGTAAAGCTAATCAAGAGTTCATTTAATTTACCTAAATACACTGGAAATTGTTTTATCTTCTCAATTCTGGTATTTTTACTTCTAGATTATCCCATACGATCGGTCCCTTAACCACAGTGAAGCAGGCTTATCTACTTACAAAAGTCTGTTGTACTCAGCGAACCTTTTTGAAGATTACTTGTAATGTGCGTAATCCTCCTACCACAAATCCATCATATTGCGAAGTGCGGGCTATTTGAGCTGCCCGGCCTACAAGCCTACCCGAGGCCTACAAAAACTTTTCCATTACCAACACGTCAGTGTCCAGTAACGGTATACCATAGTAGAGGGAAAAGGAGCAGTAGAACGTCTTGGGAATTCGGTATACAAATGCAGATTACTACTCTTAAGATAGTGATTAAAGATAAAAATATACAAAATGTAACAGAAATATGGACCCCAAAGGATATGAACTAGCCCATGAAACTGATCAACTTTCCCAAAGGATCAAAATACGTAAAAAAAATATATCTAAAATATTAAATATTGCATACATACATACATACATAAAATCACGCCTTTATCCCTTACGGGGTAGGCAGAGCGATAAACGCCTCGTAAAAGGCAGTTTCGCCACGTCTGACAAAAATTGAGGGCAATTTTAGATTGAAAAGTGTATTGCTATAGTGACAGGTTGTCAGCCCATCGCCCGATGCATCGAGTCCCTTTTATTAAATATTATCTCACATGATAGCGCGTGTAGTATGGAAAGTCAAATATATTTTTTTCTTATACGTTTCACGTTGTAGAGAGATAATTTTGAGCGCTATAATTTTGATAGAGATGGAAAAGTTGCGTTTTGGTCGATAGATTCCGACATGGTGCCCGTCTAGAAATTGCATCACCCAGTCTCTTCTCAAATCAGGGAAAAATAGGTAAACTAGAAAATTGGCAGCAGCATTCCCTGTCAATTTAATGTGTTTGGTTATCATGCGGGGCAGGCCCATGTCCAGTGGATAGTTTGGTTGGATAGCTTATACTGCTCTTGTAACTTTGACTATGGTATCACGATCAGGACAATCAATCTTATAAATCCGCGAATACAAACAGCCCGTGGGCGAGGGCGGCAGGCGGAAGGCGGATGTTTGCGGATATTGATCAGAGCGTATCAACGAGTGGCGTCAACTGCCGACTTTGACGTATGGCAGATTACGACACGATTCGCAATGCACGTGGGCCTGGGCGCTACAGTATAAAGAGAACTGACAAATCAATGACACTCAAGATGGTGGCGTTAGTTCCTTTTTCATATAATCACGCCTTTACACCTAATGGGGTAGGCAGAGCGTAAACGACTTAAACAAACGTCATTCCGACACGTCTGACAAAGTTTTGAGAATAATTTAAGATAGATTTGTAGGTACATTGCTGTACTGAGAGGTTGTCAACCCATCGCCTAAATTGCAATATACTGAAACCCTCGGAACCCTTAGCTAGTTTTTACAGAATGTCCAGAAGAAATGCAGCTTGTACAGTGTTTTTCTCTCGCTCCCTAGCCAGCATGGAAGAAATTCCCTTCTTCCCGTTCATTTAAAGCGTGGTCTTACTGTAGGATCGGGCTTTGACGTATGGTCGCGCGTGGCGTATGAAGCACGAACCGGCACCTGTTGGGCGTTGATAGATGAACGCTTGTCGCTGCAGACCCGTGGTTGGTGATGATCTACCGTTGGCACTTCACTTTACCGGAGTGCATATAGGTGGTAACATTAGATTTTGATATAGTAGTTGTTGGTAGAAGCTTAGTCATGCATGTTTGTGATCAGATATTCAAATCTGTTGTTACCTAATTATCACACCACTGCACTGTTCTAGATTTTGTATTCTTTCAAGTATTTCTAAACAAGATAATAGTCCTCCCACCGATTTCCGGTGATGGCGGCCAATCTTCCGGAGATCAGCCAACTGCACAGGACTTGTTTTTAGTGCCCAAGTGTTTGCGCTACACCGTGCACTCTTTATTCCTTCAATCTCTTATTCTGATGGGACAGATTGAAATCAGGCGCAGGACTGACTATTTACATGCCGGATGGGCATGGATCATCTTACTTTTCGGACAATCAGGTGATCAGCCTGCAATGTCCTAACCAAACTATAAACAACAACACAATTTATACTTGCGATTGTCGGCACTTGGTGAAACTCCATATTTTTAATGTTGTAATTAAAACACTTGTACTTGTTTCACTTAATATAATTTAATTCTACCGGCTTCGCTAACTTAAAGCATCATCAGGGCTTTTGTACATATCATACACAACACATAAAACATTTTAAATAAACGAAGTGCAATCGTTCTTCGTTCGCTAAACATGAACGGTTTATTTAAAACATTGTCCCCCGCCGGGAATCGAACCCGGGACCTCCGGGTCGAGAGCCCATGGCTCAGACCGCTAGACCACGGAGACAGTTAAACAAGATAGTAGGAGTTTGAAAGGCTCCCTTAAATATTTATTGATATCACATTGTACACAAATTAACTAAGTGCGTTTTTGACAACGATGTTTAAGATGGATTATCTCAAAGTTTGTTGTAAGATGTCGTTTGCGCTTTTAAAACGGATAAGACATTTATAGTATGTCATTTGCTACTGTCAACCTTGATAATGTTGACGCGTTTTGTATCGCAAACGTTTAAATGTACATTGACCCTACAAATATCCATCAAATTTTCATCCAGTCAAGATGAGTATCACATAAAAATAACGATGAGAGTGACTATGGCTCGTATTTATAAAGCGATTTCAAGTTTGAGAGCAAATATTGCAGAGCAAGTACGGATTTGACAGGCCACATTGTATTGAAATGACATTTCTGATACAAACTCAAACTAGCTGTCAGTCTCAAGTGCTGTTTATCAATACGGGCCTATGTAAGTTATAATATTAAAACAAATAAATGATACACAAGAGAATAAATTTTATTTCGTTTTCTATTTACCTCTATTAATTGAATTCAGGTGTAATTAATACTGAACCTTGCACCTTCGCCAGAGGCAATACATCAATTAGGAGAGTATAGAATTTGAGCATTTATTAAGCTCATGCACTGGTCTTTACTAGATAACGAAACAAATCAAATGAACGATGAGGACAAAACGAATTTTGTATTCCCCGTTATCGCAACAAAACTAATTCATGCGCACCGGGATTGAGGCAAACTGTTTCCATTTACTTTATCTTTTCAGGCTTTGAATGTGCTCAGTGAACTGCTCATGGTAAATAAAGCGAAAGTAATTTTGTATGGAGCTGCAGCTCGGCAGACAAAGAGGCGGGAATTTATCGGCAGCTGGTCGGATGCACGACCGCATCACCGCAGAATCCTATACAGTAATCCGCAACAGGACGACAGTACGACCGCAGACCCATCGGTACGACCCACCGGTGCAGTAGTAATCCACGGCGGCTGAGCCCAGCGGCACGACAGTACGACCGCAGAGCAAACTAGCTGGCTGCAGGCAATCCAACGCAGTAATCCGCCGACTGATGATTATTCCCCCGTGACGCGACACTCGCATAAACAAAGCCTGGAACTGGACCCTTATTTTTGAACCATTCTGAATCCAATGCGCATACGAAAGAGTAACTTTCGTATGCGATTTCATACTATTTCGCATGTGAATGTTACTCTTATATTATGATACGAGCGATTCAAAAATACGGCTCCTACACCAACTTCTTTGAGTCATTATTAACAGCCCGGGTTCAGTGCCTAGTTCTGTAACATTTAGGTTTCAAAGTGCAGACTTTGTTTTCCGTGTGCTAACATGACACTTCTGTACAAGCAAAGGGACCTCACCCGCCAGCCAGACTTTACTTTCCGTCTCATATTTTTACACAAAATAGCGAAATGCTTTTTTGTTGACAACGTCTCTGTTACATCTAAAACCCATGGATAAAATATTCTGCGTCCTATTTCTTTTACACACTTGTCTGAGTCACAAGCTCCAAATTTATTTAAATATCAAACGTAACGCAACATACTATTTCTAAGACATATAAGTACTTCCTTTTATAAGACCTAAATCATTATTTGTTTCCATTCTTTACTGCCTAATTTTTTTTTTCTTTGGTCCTACAAATATTGTTCATATTTATTTTAGACTGTTTGTAACTGGCAGCTTATCCAGCAGTCTGATTGGATATAAATAAACCAGTTTTATTGTATTTACTTAGTTAGTCCTCAACATTGGTCCGAATCGGCTTAGGAATGAAAACCAGGAGTAAAAAAGAGGATAGTCTCCGCCCCTTAGGATACTATCCTCTGTTTTACCACAAGAATAGGCAGTTGATAGTGACCTAAGGCCATCCAGTTCCCGGAGCGCAAGCCGATGCCAATCTCTGCTACCACAAAACGTCGCCGGAAGTACAAGCGGGAGGTAGTGGTCTCAAGGCTCCTAGGTCTCGGAGCGCAAGTCCACGCCTCCCTCCGACTCCACAAGATGTCGCCGCTGGTTGCGAGAGGCCCTAGGCACTCCAGGCTATGAGTGCGATCCCACCGGAGACAGCCCCCAGGTACGTGAAGAAGGTACAGGTACAGTCAACAGCACCTTTAGGGTAACAGGGCTGCTCCAAATCCATGGAGTTTTCCCAGGTTTTTATTTACATATTTAAATAGAATTTCATATACTTGTACAATAAACGTTTTTATTTTTTTTATTAGTTTAATAACTTGCACAACTATACGAAATTTCATAAAAAAATATCCGAGAAAACTTCATCAGTTTGGAGCGGCCCCGTTACCTAGGTGTTGTTGACTGTACGTATCGTTCTATATCGAACAGCAGCAGAGCCACAAAAATTTCTCAGCGCCACGCGGCCGACGCACGCAATGTCCAAGCTCTGCTCGAAATTGAGCTCTACCTATCTGCTGAACGCGAAACT
Organism: Scrobipalpa costella; assembly: GCA_949820665.1. Classification (NCBI taxonomy): domain Eukaryota; kingdom Metazoa; phylum Arthropoda; class Insecta; order Lepidoptera; family Gelechiidae; genus Scrobipalpa; species Scrobipalpa costella. The sequence goes on from OX463306.1 coordinate 469,956, forward strand.
GATCGTTTAAAAAATATAAAATTGAAAGAGCAAGCTCAAGCTCACGCTCATAAAGCAGAGCTGGCATTATTAGATGTGTCGTCGCATGGCTTCCACATAACTAACAGAACTCATCTCTGGGTCCACAGCCTACCTGACACCTTCCAAGCTGTGCCAAGAACGGGCGACGACAGTGCACTGCCAGAGAAGTGTGCAGCAAGGGTACAGTTAGAACAGCAAGTTAGTTCAGCGGCTTATAATAATGGCAATCCCACAGCAAGGCCACTAACCAAACTGGTCAAGTTGTCGGTTTGGTGCTTGATGTGGCTTCGCCTCTTCGTAACTGGCAGCTTGGCCAGCAGTCTGATTGACAAGGTGTATTTCGATATCTCTTAGTTTTAGTTTTGTTTTGACCATTGTCAGGACCAGTTTGTCCAGTATCTAAGTAAAGTGAGTATAAACCAAATTGTTTGTATTTACTTTGTCATCGAAGGCAGTTCGCAACATAGAATAAGAAGAGTAAAGGCGGTACGAGGCAGCTGTGTAATTAGGCAAGATATTCAACCCATTTCCAACCAGTTTCAGATTAGGGTCAAGCCTGAAACTAATGATTTTTCGTCACTTATCCAGATTAACTTGCTATTACCTACAGAAACATTATGATCTCAATAATTAATGAGGATTTTTCTTTGTTATTTCTGTTTCAGAAACTTATCAAGGGGTTTAAAGGTCTCTGATATCATGGTTATTCAAGCCATCAAACTACACGACAGAATAAGAATATGACTCCAATGAATTGAATGTTGTGAAAACTAAATCTACGCCCTCATCATATCACGAGACGCTCGTTCCACTTTTTACTGTCAGGCTTTCATTTACAAAAGAATTAAGTTTTATACTACGCAATCAAAGTCTGTTGAATTCGCTGCTTTTATTGGGCACTCACCTACTTCTTTGGGTCGTAAAACGAGTCTTTATGAGAGTGATATTAGATTCTGCTGCTACAATAACTCGCTTTCATGCGTTTTACGGCCCAATAATAAGTTGTCTGTAACGAATACAAAACGAGGCGTCAATTTGAATAGTTTTATTTATCATCTTCTTTTTCTGGGTCAGGTTTCCAGTCGAACAACTCGATGGAACCTGGTGTCAGAGTTCTTTAATCGCCAATTAGCATCTTCCATGAGGATTATACAAATATAAATGTGATGTTCCCCCAGTGGGAATGGAACCCACGGCCTACGGAGCTAAACTTTTTCAGGAAGTGAAAATATAAATTGGCTTTTCCATACAAAATGTCTGATCTTGGTGAACATTTTGTATGGAAAAGCCAATTTTTATTTTTACTTTCTGAAAGAATTACTCAATAGAAGTTGTTCAGTGTCGTTGCCTGAGCAACCCCTATCAGTTTGCGGGACGCTCTCCCTTACACCCCGTATGGCAAAGACCACTAGACTATAGAGGCAGTTGTTCGAATAATAATTGGGTCGATTTAATTTTCTTTGTAATCAACATAACTTAATAGATCAAATTGTCAAGGATCGTTACCCTCTTCGCTGGAATCAAATCAATTTAAACTTTCCCTTGCCGTTGTCTCACCACTCTCATAATCCTTTCTATTAAATTTTAAAGTTTTAAAATTAAATATTAGCTTTTTGTGCGTTAATTGGTGTGGCTCTACATTGCTTCACGCAGATTTGTGGTTAAACATAATTGTTAAAATGGTTTGTTCTATTGTTCTAACTTTATTCGACGATGCTTTGGTACAAAAGCAAAATGAATTATTCATATTTCTTCATACAATCTTTTTGTATCTGGGAACCACTCCGTACAAGCTTCTGAATCTACACAGATGTTTAGAAATCAATGAAATATAAATCATTTACTTGTCCTAGAAATTCAAGATGTCATAAATAAGTACAGCACTCCAACAATTTCAGGGTTATTGTAATTTGGGGTTTAGATGGTAAAGTGTATTAGGTATATAATTTCACAGCCAAAGGTTTTTGTTCGTCCAAATCCGGGGACCAGCGAACGACGTTAAATCCCGTTTATTGTTTCATGTTGCTTTCTTTGACTGAAGACGTAGTTTGATTGATTACTTATGTCGAAAGAGGAATATACTACATCCATTAGTAACAAAATAAATAAACGTCTTTAAAGGAAATATTCTGAAAACAACTTATTTATAATTTAGAAAGCTTACAAAAATAGTTATTTGTCTCAACTTTGTTCAGAGTTTCACAAAATCTCTCTCATTTTTGTTGGCTCGGTGACCCCACACGAGTAATTGTTACAATGTCGTATGGCCCAGCGGAAGGTGTCTCCTGCCTCCAACCTGCTATGACGCCACGAGACAATAGATGGCGCCTGTCACCGACGACGGTTAGGGCGGGGACAGACTACAGCTGTTTCATGTAATAATGCGCTTTATATATACATATAATCACGTGGGGTAGGCAGAGCATAAACGACCTAAACAAAGGTCGTTCCGCTAAGTCTAACAAAGTTTTGAAGGTTATTTAAGATAGATTTGTTAATCGGGTCGATAGACTCAATAACCCCCTCGGCAGAAGAAGAAGAATCCTCAAAACTGTCAGACGTGGCACAGTGACCTTTGTTTAGGTCGTTTACGCTCTGCCTATCCCATTAGGGATAAAGGCGTGATTATATGTAGGTATGTATGTTAACTAAATTACTCTTGTCTGGCCAAAGCCTTAATTAGAACAAATCGCTTCTCATCTAACGAGAAGCAATAGATACAAATGGCTTCCGAAAAACTTTCTTGTTTGTCGATTGTGATCTACTTATTGTCGGCATCGTTTACAACATGTTGTGTTTTTAATGAAAACTATATTGCAAGCGCCAAACCTGCTGTGTTTCATCGGTGTTTTTTTTGGAAATTTAAGGTAATTGGGTTATTTGCTTGATCACCGACTCCACAGGGTGCAAAAAAAATATTGCGTTCCTTTAAACCACGTGTTCTACTAATTATATCAAACAAATTTCTCAAAGCAAGAAAAAAATGGCCTTCTACATACTTAACATAAGTTCAGATGAGGTGAGCAAATTAATTTATTTGTATTAATCAAGTGGTTTGGTTCGCAGTACTTTCTTTTGACAGCCTGTGTAATAATAAACTCGGACCTAGACAGGAGTGAAGAGTACGCCCTTATTTTATTTTTAAACTATACTCAGCTCCTAACAACGTATCTCGATAAACCGAAACAATTTAACTGAGCGTTCCTATGGTCTAATATTATATCGTGCTGATGTCTCAATCAAATCAGTGGTTTATTGCGTTACAGTGCCATCTGTATGCTAATTTTGGAATCACCGGCGCATGCATATGCAGATGAGGGCTGATGTCTTGGCGGCTCCTTCTTGGCGCGACCAGGTCGTTTCGAATCCAGACTTTAATAGACATTTAAGGGGATTCCCGGTGCAAGCCAGCGCCCTTATCAGTTCAAAAATCATTGCTCGCTGAAAACGCAATTATTCAAAAAAAAATCGTTTATTTCAAATAATTAAATTAATAATTAAGTGTTTCCGGAAGTAACATGTAGCAAAAGTGTTTAAAGTGACAGTTTTGTTTGCAAATTTTCTATCTGTAACTACAACGAACTATAAGTTGCAACTTTATGAGGTTCTAAATGACCTTCATTGCTTTAAGCTCAGTCTGATCTACTGGATTTTCAATTGATTGTGTTTTCAGTAAATTATGATTTTCTGACTGATGAGGGCGCCACTTAACCCAGGGGAGTCCCTTAATCCTAGTGATGAAGTTACGACTAGAGTTTAGTGGACTACATTTTAAAAGTTAAATAGAAAAGGTCCTAACTAAGCTTTGTTTCGTTTCGAAGGGCAATTTATTTAGATTTATGTCACCTTCGGGAATCGAACCAACAATGAACTCGACCACAAGGTAGTTATTTGTAAATAACTAAAAATAAACCTTTAGAAACGATATCTTATTGTCGATCAAGCAAAATAACTTAAGGCCATGGCTTTATGGCCATCATTCAATACTTACTCATGCGATACCTTCAGTTCAGCCAGTCATAATGGTGGCTGTCTGTCCGTCACGCGGCTGTCGATACGCGCTGAAAGACGTGAGAAACGAGGGTCTGTATTCATTGCTAGTCGGAGACGTTAGCCGCTTGTCGCCGCATGATCGATGTCCGCTTTTTATACCAGCTGAATCATATATTTCTAGGCTTTTTTGTTCGATAGACTGACTTATGAAAGCTTCGTCATGGAGAAAATATATTACTTTGTGTAAGCCTTCTTTGAATGATCTATAATTCGCAAAAACCCTTTACAAGTCGGAAACGACAACTTAGCAAACTTTTCTTTGAATGTTTTCGCATTGAGGGCTCGGAACAATTCACAAACATTGCCATTTGATATAGTTACTTACCAGTTTCCTTGAGATACTTCGGAAGTAATGTGAAGTTACAGTTTAAATGTTACGCAAAACTGTTGGAGTCCTAATGGGGTATCTACTTTTAAAAGTGAAAATCAAACATATTTGACGAACGTAATTTTATTACAACTTTGACATTATGACAATTTTTATCAATATTTACACGATATGTACATTTTTACAGGGTAAATTAATGGTATACAAACAGTAAACTTACTTATATTCGCTATGCGATAGAAAACTACCTACAATTTAATAAATTCTTCGTTACAACCCTAGGCCGAATCGACTTTGCTCACATCTCATCAATCATCAATTTGGACACACAAATAACGAACACGGAATCATCCAGAACTTGACACTTGGGACTGTGAGGGGCGCGCGCGACAGGGCTCGTGTCGCGCGCGCCGCCAGTCGCGGTCGCGGACAGTCTTACAGCACTAGTCGATGCACACGATGAGCGTGTCGTCGTCGGGCGCGGCGCTGCTGGGCGAGGGCGAGGCGGGCGAGGCGCGCGCCCCCCGCACTCAGAGTCGCGAGTGCGACACGCCGTTGGGCGCGATCAGCGGCGCCAGTGCGGTCGGCCGCGCCTCCAGCGGCAGCGCCTCGCTTGCCATCGCCGAGCGCGACGTCAGCGCCGTCATCGCCGTCGACGCGTCCGAGCGGATCACGGGTTGGTGGCACATGGCGCGCGCGTCCGCCGCAGCACGGGAGGCCGCACGCGCCGCGCCGCCGCCCTTCTTGCGCGGGATCACGCTGTTCTCGACGTGGAGAGCCGCGTTGACGTCCTTCCCGGTGGCGCATGTGCACGCTTTCAAGAAGCTCTTCTTAAAATTATCCGATAGGAATGCGTACAAGATCGGGTTCATTGCAGAGTTGCTATAGCTGAAGCAGGCGGCAACGAGGAACACGGTGACGGTGATGCGGCTCGCGCACTCGGTCGGCGGCGAGTAGATCAGCGCTACTTGGAACGCCCAGTAAGGCAACCAGCATAGGACGTACACCGCTATAACAGTCAACACGAGCTTCGTCACTTTTCGGTGCGATCGTTTCTTTTCTTTCGACTTGTTCTTCGGGCCAACCGTCTTCAGTTTCCGGATGACGAGGCAGTAGAACACGAAGATGAGAGTCAGCGGAGCTGCGAACCCGAGCGCAAAGGAGTACAGAGTGAACGAGGTCTGTCCTTTATTAAACTCACGTTCTGGCCAGACGATGTTGCACGATAATCCATTTTCAGTCTCGATGAGGGTCGTATACATGAAGATAGGCGTCATGACGAGTGCGGAGGCGGTCCAGGCGGCGGCGGACACGACGCGCGACACGAGTGGCGTGCGCAAGCGCGGCGCGGCGATCGGGTGACACACCGCGATGTACCGGTCCGCACTCATGATGCACAGGAAGATACTGCTCGTGAACTGGTTGATGCCGGTGGAGATCATGTACGCCTTGCACATGAAGGGTCCGAACGGCCACGAGCGGAGCGACATCGTCACGATGAGGAAGGGTATGCCGATGAGGAAACACTCGTCGGCGATGGCGAGGTTGACGATGTACATGTTGGTGACGGTCTGCATCTTGCTGAAGCGCAGCACGACGTAGATGACGAGCGTGTTGCCGAGCAGCCCGACGACGCACACGAGCGCGTACAGGGCCTGCGTCACCCCGTACACGACGGGCAGGTTGCCGCCGGTGCAGTTGTCTTGCGTTCCGTTGTACGTGCCGTTGTTGTCGTCGTACACCGACCCGTTCCACGGACCGGCGCCGTACAGCTCTATCTCATCGATCTCCATTTTCAAGTGGCCTCTTGTTATTTGTTCGTCACTAATTACTGCAAGGTGACTTTTACCTGTAGACAATATCAGATGTGCTTGTTACAATTTTCATGGGGCTATTTTGTTGTATCAGTATTCGAACAGAAATGTGTGCTGATTTTATGAATTTTAATTTTATGAAACAAAAAAAATATATTTTGTATTTAGTTTGTTCGTATTCAATCAAATTTTTAACGATTCGTAACATTCGTGAGGTGATCAAACGTGCTTGTAATCTCGCACGAATGAATAAAATGTTTTTTCATTGAAATATTCAATTTCGTTTGTACGTGAATTGTTTGTTATACTTACATGGTTTTCATCTCTAAAAGCTCCTATTTGATGAACGAGGGATTGAAGTACCGAATTGGAAACCTGAAACAAAAAAAAGGATTATTTTAGTTTAAATCAGTTAAAATAGATAAAAAATATACGATCTAATGACAAACGAGAGAATATCAACAATGTATTGAGGATGACTTGCCATTTTATTCCCTGGTAAAAAAGATAGTAAGCATCTTTCAACCCCGCCTATATTATGTTTCCGTTGCTATCGTGGAATAACCTATCTGAGAAAAAATGTGGGTAATGTGTTGAGAGGTAATGATACTCGCGTCCGCAGGTACTACCTTCCACTACTCTGCACGTGCCTCCTGGGCGGTGCCAAATGAGTATCAACGCCGAATATTGAACAGCGGACTAGATAATTCTTCCATGCTGGCCTGGGAGAGAAAGAAAAACATAGAATGTGCCAGCTGCATATCATCCCGGGCATGCTGTAAAAACCAGCTAAGGGATCTGAGGGTTTCAGTATATTGTAATTTAGGCGATGGGCTGACAACCTGTCACTATAGCAATATATCTACAAATCTAACTTAAATAACCCTCAAAACTTTGTCAAACGTGGCGGCGCGACCTTTGCATAGGTCGTTTACGCTCTGCCTACCCCGCTTGGGATAAAGGCGTGATTATATGTATGTATGTATGACTAGATAACCCGACCTGTATTCTAAACAGCCGGCGTCTGTAGGATTAAATTCACTCTAAAAGGCTGGTGCGGAAAGGAAGGGGATACTATCGCAACTATTATCCCAAGAAACCAATGCCAGCAAATGGATATGATCTGTTGGGCGATCCGGCTAACGCCAGGCGCCAGACTGTGTCCGGGCCATCTTGTGTGAAACATGTTACGGGCCGTAGGGTAGCGGCACAGCAGTCTCCCTGCACAAATTGGGCTGCTGCTTCACAACACCAACGGGGAACATATCCATAAGACCAAACACCACACTCTCACGATCGCCACTTGGAATGTTTGCTGACTCTCTAAAGCCGGAGTATCGGAAACGGTGGACAAGGAAATGGACAGGAACCAAATTAGCATACTGGCAGTAACCGAAACCCATATCAAAGAGACTGGTCACTACACAACTTTGTCTGGCTAAATGGTCATTGTGTCTGGTGTCCCAGAGAACAGCTTCAGTGGAGTTGCAGTCCTTATCTCAAAATATTTGATTGATAAAATATCGGGTTACGACTGCACCAACCATCAACGACAGAATATTAAAAATTAAGCTGATGACTCATCTTTACCCAGTTAATTTAGTGGTTTTAATTTAGTTTACGCGCCTACATCATTGTCAAGTGAGGAAGAAAGTGCTAAAATGTATGTTCTGGTAGACATCCAAAAAAAAAAAACTAGTATTTATACTCAGCGACTTCAAAGCAGAGATCGGCAACACTGAATATGACATGACGACCACATAAGAAATATCGTTGGTAAATTTGAACTGGGCAAAAGAAACGAGCGAGCGGAGATGCTCCTAGAATTCTGTGCGGAGTACCAATTGAGCCGACCAATTTTGGACAAACTTGAAAACCGCTACCATACCGTCGGAAAGCAGCAAGTCACAACAGAACCAATGAACCTAGCGCGATTGGATTAGTGCTGCCACGTGAGAAAAGAGCTAAGAGAGTAAAGCACTGAAAGAAGAAGGCTTACGACCTGAACAGAACTACAGTTCAGAGACTGTAGAGAAGACCGAGTGGCGTTATCCAAAACCTGTATTCTTACTGAACAACCTAAGATGCGCGATTATAAGCGCCTCGGAAACAGAACATACTATCACGCCTGTATCCCTAATGGGGTAGGTGGACGTGAACAACCCAAAAAAAGGTCGTTCCGCCACGTCTGACAAGGAAACAGAACTTGCCTATCTATTTTCAAGGATAGAGTGTACGGGACAAAGCCATTGCTGGCAAAGCCTGCACATGATGGAACGTAGCGGACGGGTTGTGAGGGCGCTCGCGGATGCGAGGTATTGAGACGAAGAGTTCTTGATTCAGTCTGATTTATTGTATGAAATGATAGCTATTTTATATTGATATTACTTAATACACACAACTATAGAATTATCTATGTATTACATGCGTGTAAGTTGCAAACTCAGCATGTCACGCAGTATTGTCAATAATATGTAGTAAGCAAGTCGACGACCTGCGCGGCATGCTGAGTAAGATGGTTCGAGTTGGCTCGAACATGCTCCCACTTTTAAAGAGAGTTAAAAACAGGATGTGTTGACAAGGCTGCTTGCTTATATCTTGATATTTGTAGTGTTGCGAAGTCCTAATCTCTCGAACTGTAGATGTTGCTGGTTGCAAGGAAGTCATCGTGTTGTGGGTCATCATGCCGCTGTAGTTGTTCCGATCGTCAGACGTCCTCCCGCCCGTCGGGTTGTGTTGTAATGGAGTGTAGGTCGTAAGGGTCGTAAATCCTTAGACAAGTTGCTGATAGTGTTAGGAGTCTGGAACGTCCCGTGATGAGTGGTTGAAGACGGGCACTCATCGCTATGTCCCATGATAAATGCTGCTGCTTGCTGCTGTAGAGTACTGGCACTTGCTTGTCGCTCAGTCTCATGATAAGTCGGAAAAAGTACACTTGCTTAGTCCTTCCCTATATAAATGCTGTCGGGAACGGGTACGTTTGTGGTCCAGCCCTATGTGAATGCTGATGCTGCTGTCGGGAACAGGACGCTTGTTTGTCCAGCCCCATGTTAATGCTGATGCTGCTGTCGGGAACAGGACGCTTGTTTGTCCAGCCCCATGTCAATGCTGATGCTGCTGTCGGGAACAGGACGCTTGTTTGTCCAGCCCCATGTTAATGCTGATGCTGCTGTCGGGAATAGGACGCTTGATTGTCCAGCCCCATGTCAATGCTGATGCTGCTGTCGGGAACAGGACGCTTGTTTGTTCAGCCCCATGTTAATGCTGATGCTGCTGTCTGGAACAGGACGCTTGTTTGTCCAGCCCCATGTTAATGCTGATACTGCTGTCGGGAATAGGACGCTTGTATGTCCAGCTCCATGTCAATGCTGATGCTGCTGTCGGGAATAGGACGCTTGTTTGTCCAGCCCCATGTCAATGCTGATGCTGCGGTCGGGAACAGGACGCTTGTTTGTCCAGCCCCATGTTAATGCTGATGCTGCTGTCAGGAGCAGGACGCTTGTTTGTCCAGCCCCATGTCAATGCTGATGCTGCTGTCGGGAACAGGACGCTTGTTTGTCCAGCCCCATGTTAATGCTGATGCTGCTGTCGGGAGCAGGACGCTTGTTTGTCCAGCCCCATGTCAATGCTGATGCTGCTGTCGGGAACAGGACGCTTGTTTGTCCAGCCCCATGTCAATGCTGATGCTGCTGTCGGGAATAGGACGCTTGTTTGTCCAGCCCCATGTCAATGCTGATGCTGCTGTCGGGAACAGGACGCTTGTTTGTCCAGCCCCATGTCAATGCTGATGCTGCTGTCGGGAGCAGGACGCTTGTTTGTCCAGCCCCATGTCAATGCTGATGCTGCTGTCGGGAATAGGACGCTTGTTTGTCCAGCCCCATGTCAATGCTAGCGGGAACAGGACGCTTGTTTGTCCAGCCCCATGTCAATGCTAGTGGGAACAGGACGCTTGTTTGTCCAGCCCCATGTCAATGCTGGCGGGAACAGGACGCTTGTATGTCCAGCCCCATGTCAATGCTAGTGGGAACAGGACGCTTGTTTGTCCAGCCCCATGTCAATGCTGGCGGGAACAGGACGCTTGTATGTCCAGCCCCATGTCAATGTTGGCGGGAACAGGACGCTTGTATGTCCAGCCCCATGTCAATGCTAGCGGGAACAGGACGCTTGTTTGTCCAGCCCCATGTCAATGCTAGCGGGAACAGGACGCTTGTTTGTCCAGCCCCATGTCAATGCTAGCGGGAACAGGATGCTTGTTTTCTAGTTTCCTTGTAGTGCTCCGTCCGCGCAGGTCCCAATTTGCTGATAACTCGTGGTAGGCGCGCTGGTGTGATGTTGGCGGTGTTCAAGATACTGGTGAGTCCCGCTTGTGGGAGGCCGGCACTTGATCCGCATCCGGCTCGAAGGACCAAAATGTACGGGACAAAGCCATTGCTGGCAAAGCCTGCACATGATGGAACGTAGCGGACGGGTTGTGAGGGCGCTCGCGGATGCGAGGTATTGAGACGAAGAGTTCTTGATTCAGTCTGATTTATTGTATGAAATGATAGCTATTTTATATTGATATTACTTAATACACACAACTATAGAATTATTTATGTATTACATGCGTGTAAGTTGCAAACTAGCTTGCAACTCAGCATGTCACGCAGTATTGTCAATAATATGTAGTAAGCAAGTCGACGAATTGCGCGGCATGCTGAGTAAGATGGTTCGAGTTGGCTCGAACATAGAGTGTATCGGCAAAGAATACGGGCTTCAGATCAACAGTTGAAAAACAAAGTTGATGTGCATAGTTCGCCCTGAGACTTTGACTCGGTCCAATGAACTGAGTGACTTGGGTGTCGTACACAAGTTTGTGTACTTGGGTTCACAAATAAGCGACGATTGTGACTGCGATCAGGAGGTCATTAGACAACAACGCGTAAAAATTGAATCTTGGCTCAGTGACGAAAAAACCGTAACATATGGAGTGTCTCAGGGCAGTATTTTAGGTCCTACGCTTTTCGTAATTTATATTAATGAGCTCTGCAATTTAAATCTACCTAACTGTCAAATTTACACATATGCCGACGACACATCTCTACTCATACATGGTCGTAATTGGAATCAAGTTAAACGCGATGCGGATCAAGCACTAAAAGTTATTATGAAATGGTTTAACCTAAATTTACTCACTCTTAACCTAGACAAATCAAATACCTGCTTTTCTCGATTCCTAAGAACTCTAAACCCAACTACTCCATCAAAGTACACACGTGTACAGGTCAATTAGATTGTAGCTGCCAAGAACTTCAAAAATCTGACGTAGTAAAATATCTAGGCGTCCAAATAGATGACTGTCTTAATTGGAATCAACAAATTGATACCCTTACAACTAGAATCATTCGTGTTTTGCACATTTTTAAAGCCTTAAGATCCGCAGCCACCTTTGAACTACTAAGATCAACTTATATAGCACTCTGTCAATCCGTCGCAACATATTGTATTCCTGCATGGGGTGGCGCATACAAAACAAAAATGATAGAACTTAAGCGAGCACAAAGAGCTGTCCTGAAAGTAATGTTGAGAAAGCCATTTAGATTCCCAAGCCAAGAACTGTATAAGATATGCAAAGTACTGACAGTAAGACAGCTCTATGTTTTACTCTCTACCCTCAGGAAACACCAAAGCACCCCTACTCCTGATCCTAACAAACGTAGAAATGACCCAGACAGTGTCTCACATAGAACTTCTTTTTCTGAACATCAGTTTTATGTGCTAAGCTCTCTTATTTATCGTAAACTAAACAACACATTACTATTGTCGAAAAACAACCGTTTTGAAGTCAAAAATAAACTTACCGCATGGTTATCTGCACAGAGCTACGACGCTACAGAAAAGCTGCTGGAGTTTGTATCCTAGAGGTCACAAACTGTGGACTCGGGGATGCGAGATCTAGTAGCTCATTAAATATGCTACTTCTTCACTCTCACTCAACACACACTCTCTCTATCACACACACAAACACACGCACACACTCACATACACAATTGCTTTCCCTTTGTTTACTTTTATTTACACCCACTTTGTAATAAATTTTAGTTGATATTTCATTATTAAATATTAAACACTAATACGTATCCTATCATCACGGTCGACCACTACAGCCCAAGATACAGGAATCAATATTCTTAGTTTGGGTTGTAGGGTTGAACAATTTGTGCAATCACATTTTAATGTTTGTCATAGTTTTATAAAACAACCTTTGTAACTCTTTTCTCTTTTTATACCAAATAAAGATTATTATTATTTATTAGAAAAGCCCAGATGTGTTGAGCAAAAGCTGCGGTGAAGATACTCGCGAAGATTTGGCGGAACAGATATAACAAACGCAAATAAAGTTTAGGCTAATGCGCACACTCATTGTCTCGATCTTTTTATACGCCGCAGAAACTTGGACATTATTAAAAGCCCGAACCCTCAAAAGGATAGATGCATTCGAGATGTGATGCTGGCGAAAAATTCTCCAAATATCCTGGACGGAGCACCGCACAAATGAGTCCATCCTCACAGAGCTGGGTATCAAAATTCGACTCTCTACCATCAGCAGGCAGCGAGTCCTTGCATTCTTCGTTCATACAGTCAGAGGTGTAAACCTAGAAGAGTCTATCATCACCAGCCTTGTGGAAGGAAAGAGGAGCAGAGGACGTTTGGCTACGAGATGGGCCGACACCGTTTCTGGCATAACGAAAGAGATTCTACAGGCCAACATCCACCATGCTCAATATAGAGCGGCTTGGAGTAGTGTGATGGCGCGGGTGGCGTCCCACAATTGTCACGTCTCTCAGTCATAAGGTTACGACAAAGAAGAAAAAAAAAAGTGCATCTAAGCTCTACAATTTGCTATCAATTGTAAAAAAACACGTATGTTACACGTAATTGCTGATGTCACGCGTGCTTCATATCGAAAAAAGGTTAAATTCCATTTCTCCAAAAATGCCGTCTTGAACATTTTCTTTTTCAGAGAATCGTTACAGGAAAATAATCATAATAGGTATTTAGGCAAACAATTTTTCCTTTAATAAACTTTTGTAGGTTTCCTTTAGAGCGTGGCGTGAACTCTGTGCCCTGTTTTCTGATGTGGTTGTTGATCGCAATAGGGTCAATGGGCGATTAGGCGCTCACCCTCAAACCCGCGACCCTCGTTGGGCGCAGGTCGATCGCTCGGCAAGTCATGCGTCGAACGAGCAGCCGTGCGGGAAAGATTGCCGTAATGCATTTTCTTTTCGATTTGTAAAGATATGCCTTCCATATGATATTACAGGAAGAATTTTCGTGAGTTAAATTCATAATGTAACCTGTAGCCTGTAATAACTGTATTTATTTAGTGATAATGTATTGATAGAGATAATTATTCACTTACTAAATTAACTTGCTTCGATATCCATATCTTATAGTTATGTAAGACAATCATTGCAAATGACTAACGTTAGTTACAATATATTGATGCATTAATTCCGCATACAGTTCAGACATGATCCTAAATCACAAGGCTAATTAATGATAAAGGCATGCTTTATATTGGCAGCCGGGATTTACGACGGAAAGACAATGCAAGATGGCGCCGCCCGAGTGGGAGTATCAACGGCGCTTGCGCAGGTGTGACGTCAGCGCGGCGCATCGTATGCGTTTGTAGTAATAAATCTCAGCTGGAACGCGGAAAGTGCTGTTTATGATGTGTTTTTATACATTCCGATGATGAATCGCTCCTATTTCTAAACCAGCTTGATTTTCTCCTGCCTAATTGTTATTCTTGTCTGTTTATAGGTTTTACTATTTTGTTAAGTGAGAGATTCAAGAGTTACATGATTTGTGCTATCTAATTAGGATGTTTACCTCCATGCTGGTCTGGGAGAGACAGAAAAAAATTAAATGTGCCAGCTGCATTTCCTCCCGGGCATGATGTAAAAATCAGCTAAGGGTTTCAGTATATTGCAATTGAGGCGATGGGCTTACAACCTGTCAGTACAGCAATAAACCTACAAATCTATTTTAAATAACCCTCAAAACTTTGTCAGACGTGACGGAACGACCTTTTGTTTAGGCCGTTTACGCTCTGCCTACCCCATTAGGGACATACATACATACATACATATAATCACGCCTTTATCCCTAATGGGGTAGGCAGAGCGTAAACGACCTAAACAAAGGTCGTTCCGCCACGTCTGACAAAGTTTTGAGGGTTATTTAAGATAGATTTGTAGGTATATTGCTGTAGTGACAGGTTGTCAGCCCATCGCCTAAATTGCAATATACAGAAACTCTCGGATCCCTTAGCTGGTTTTTTCAGCATGCCCGGGAGGAAATGCAGCTGGCGCATTCTATGTTTTTCTCTCGCTCCCAGTCCAGCATGGAAGTAAAGACAAAGATTAGGGACAAAAGCGTGATTATATGTATGAATGTATGTATTAGGATTTTGGATATATTTTTCCAAGTATTTGCAAACTATACTTTATCAGTATAGCCATTTGCAAGGGTGAGCTGTATTATTTAAAGAAGATCCCACCAAAAACATAAATGTCAAAGTTGAAGCAACGGTTCTTGGTGCGTGGATTGAGCAAAAAGTTGTGAGATCTAAAAAGGAGCCTAAGTCTTTGGTTTATTATAGTTATTGTTAGCTCCTCAATAAGGTTCATTTCATTTTACTTGGCAGTTGTAGAGTAGCGTTGTAGGTGACAGGTCGAATTATTCTCTACAACGACCAAGTCACATGAAATAAACCTTTCAGAATTAATATTTAAATAACCGTTTGAGCTGTGTTTGCAAAATTTGAAGTACTTGTTTATTTAGAGAGTCTCAATATATAAAAATTTAATGTATTTAAGTTTTCGAGTTATGAAGGGGTCAAAAGTGGTTCCTGTAAACACGGTGCTGCCAGCTAGATCTCTTCGTTTGGCTCGAACTTGGATTCTAGATATTTCGTTCAATGACTAATTCCGATCCAAACAAGCTTAGCTCACAATAGCAAAGCACTTGCAAACAAACTGTTATGCGGACACTTCCGCATATAATGAGTCGAAATAGTAGTCAACAAAGAATGGTGCGTTTCGTGTTCTTCGACATTCATTATTGTTTGTGTAAACAATGACAAATTGTGGTGATAAAATAGCATCTAGCTTCCAGGAATTCTCATAATCGTACGATGAACTATTTGTAGTGAACACATCTCGTTTCTAGCGGCGTGTTATAGCTGCAAGCGCAGCGCTTGTTTGTTTGCCCACGGTAATGGTGTTTTCCCACGGTAATGGCGTTTTCAATGCCGCAGATAAATATATACTGCGCTGGTGTGATTTCTCAATAGCTTCCACGAGAAGCAAATTCCAACGTTAGAGAGCTGAAGACGAGGGGACTTAGATTAGGTTAAGATAAGTAGCGTTGTATTTAAAAAAAAATATAATAGAGATGAAAGATAGAGAGAGATATATTTTGCGAATATATATAATATAGAAATAATTGAAATCACATGAATAACGGAAACGTCAAATTGTGTTTGTTAAAATTTTCCTCTCATCATTATTTTACGGTCCCTCTGTTCCATGTTCACTCTCCCGATCACAATCCATCAATCACTGTTTTTTAACAGCAGAAAATAATTATTTTTGTCTTTCAAATATATATATTTTTTAAATAACAATATGTTTGTGCTAATTTTGGAAGTTCGTGCTAATTTTCCTTTTTATCTGTGAATATACGTCATAAAAAAAGAACTCTTTCATATCAAACTTAAAGAGCGTAAAATAAATATAATGTGTAGCCCCCGCGAGTGCAGCTGAGAGTAAATATCGTCCCACGAGCCTTTCCGCCAAGAACCTCTTCTTCCGAGACAGATAAGTCGAGAGTTGGAAACACGGGTCTTTTTCCGTCTCACAGGTAAGTACTTAGACTGCGCTCCGGCGGCGTCTGGTGCTTTGAATTAAAATCACAATTCACAGTTCACTTTAACGGAAATTGAACTTTGAAGTCGCATTTTGACAACGCTTTTTCTCCAACGTTATTATCTTTTGAAGTTTTGTTTCAAAGAGAAATTGAACTTGTAAAATTGTAATAAAATATCATCTTAAGCCTCGTGAGTGCAGCTGACAGAAAACTCTTATGAGATATCCGAGATGGGGTTTCAGTAGCTTTCCGTCGAGAAGAGGCCGAGACAGATAAGCCGAGAATTGGAAACACGGGTCTTTTTCCGTCTCACAGGGAATAAGACAGCGCTCCGGCGGCGTCTGGTTCTTTGAATTAAAATCATAATTCACAGTTCACTTTTAAGGAAATTGAAGACGCATATCAAAAATTCTGACAATGCTATTTCACCACAACATGAAATGCATCGCTTGGTGGCTCAGTTGGTTAGAGCATCGGTACCATTTTCTGAACATCATGGGTTCCAATCTAACCCCAGTGTAACTTATAGCATATTTATATATTTTTTTTTTTTAATTTACCCATGTTTTTTAATTATCACAACCAGTTCTGCGTGTAATTTTTAAGATTGTGTTGAGAATTTTTTCCATGCTGGATTGGGAGCGAGAAAAAAATAGAATTTGCCAGCAGTATTTCCTCTCGGGCATGTTGTAAAAACCAGTCAAGAAATTCGAGGGTTTCTGTATATTGCAATTTAGGCGATAGGCTGACAACCTGTCACTTCGGTAATGTACCTACAAATCTATCTAAATAACACTCAAAACTTTGTCAGACGTGACGGAACGACCTTTTGTTTAGGTCGTTTACGCTCTGCCTACCCCATTAGGGATAAAAGCGTGATTATAAGTATGTATGTATCAGTTGTAGAAGTCAGCAAAAGTGATTCGAGGGTTACAGTGTATTGTAATTTAGGCGATGGGCTGACAACCTGTCACTACAGCAATACACACTACAATCTAAAATTGCCCTCACTTTATGTCAGACGTGGCGAAAGCGCCTTTTAGGAGGCGTTTTACGCTCTGCCTACCCCGTAAGGGATAAAGGCGTGATTTTATGTATGTATGTATGTATCAGTTGAGAATTTTTGGGAGTATAGTGACATATGAGTCCCAAGTATTAGATCGGGAGGAGCTCGGTCCGATTCTCTGCCTATATAAAGTTGCCGCGGTCGCGTTAAACACAAATCACGTAAGAAGCCTATTCAAATGCTCCATTCATTGTATCGAGCATCCCGATAAAATATTAGGTATTAACGCACATTGAAGATAGACTTAACAAAATTCCCCATAGAAAATTCTGAACTGTATCTCACCTCCTATAAAACTACACCCACAACGGCGTCGCTATATCGCCGTACAACAAAAAACACTTTCACGACCTATTTCAAACCCCTGTACTACAGTTGTAAAAAACTGCGCATAGTTTATTAAGCCCGCAGGAAGATTGGAGTGGGCAGGCAGGCCAGCAGGGTAGTAAGGCAGGAAATAGGCTATCCGTTATGTGTTCCGGGCCATAAATAGGCGATTCTGGCTCGCCCGCCGCCCTTATTGAATCCGCCACGGGTAACAGCCCGCCGCCCGCCCTACCCTACATTTGCTTCAAGCCAACATTTTTATAACTCTGCATATTTTCAATAGTACCTACATTACTCCGAGGTCGAAAAATAAGCAATTTAAGGACGAGTTAATTTACTTCCAATGCAAACGAGACATGGCGCTACAGACAAGGTGCTATTTCGGCTGAGACAACTTTAGCACTTTTCTCTCATTTTGCGAGGAAACAATAATAATACATTTAAGAACAAACATCAAACTTGCAATTCCACCCTAATGTTTTGACATTTAAAATTTGCATGGCTGGCGCCTTTGACAGGTGCACATTCCATTCATTTATTAATTCCATTTTGTAAATTTAAAACGTTGTATGCGCATTCAGCCTTAAAATAATTAATAATGTGAACTAAACAACACCTAAACCATGCTAGTGTGTCCTTAAATACTTTGTGAACATACATATATCCCTAATGTGGTAGGCAGAGCATAAACGATCTAAGCAAAGGTCGTTCCGCCACGTTTGACAAAATTTTGAGGGTTATTTAAGATAGATTTGTAAGTATATTGTTGTAGTGACAGGTTGTCAGCCTATCGCCTAAATTGTAATATACAGAAACCCTCGCATCCCTTAGCTGTTTTTGCAGCATGCCCGGGAGGAAATGCAGCTGGCACATTCTATGTTTTTCTCTCGCTCACAGTCCAGCATGGAGGACTTCGTGAAGCGGACGTTAATTTCATAATTGTCGTTTGGAGAAATTGCTGGCATATGCGATTATGAGGACCGAAAAGAGTGAATGCAGGTTTTGTTATTTTTTAAATAATGAAGCGTCGTCCCGAGTAAATGGGAGTAAAATCATTTTTTACGCATTGCTTCCTGTTAATGTTGCAAAGCTTTCACTTCATATTTGCGAACTCAAAGAGAGCATTTTCCCATGTTTTATGAGACGAATAAACACGCTCTAAAAAGTAAGCATCCATACCTGCAAGATATGTCTGGCAGCCGTTTCATAACTGGATCTGAAACAACAAGAAATCATGATTTAGACCAAATAAAAAACTTAAAAAAACTTTTTATTTTCCTGTACCCTAAAGTTGCCTGGAAGAAATTGCTGCTTAGCAATAAGGCCGCCTATTTGTACTACTATTTGTTTCATTTAATTTTATTTTCTCTTGTGTCTTTTCTGTGCAATAAAGTTTATTCTTATCTTATCTTAAATATTGACGAATATGCTCTAAACGGATTTTGAAAGGAATTTCATTGTCTGCAACCTGCTCATTCAGATGAAAATAGACATTTTGAATTCAAGCAGAGAAGGGCTTGTTGTTGTTGTAGGTTTGAATGGAACACAATATTTCCATAACAGTAAGATGCGGGTCGGTCAGTCCGTGCGATTGGACGTATTGTTCGAAATATTGGGTCGTTCTTCCAATCCAAATCGCGTATTCTGAAGGACGAGGAAATTACAATCTCACTCAGGTAAATACAAATATTGTTCCCATTTATAAAAGCAAACTTTGTAGCTATTATGATGATAACAAAACCTAACAAAACAAAAAGATAAGTTTTTCAAAATCTAAAACACAATTACTATAGCATCATTTTGTAAGTAGGTAATTACGTACGCATCTCTAAAATCGAATGATGCCTATACTGATATCTCTATTTTATATGTTATCTCTATTTTATATCAGTGAACAGAAACTGGAAATTATGATCAGGAAATTGTATGTTTCTTTTAAAATAAACATCATCATCTCCTTAGCCTTATCCCGTATCTCACGGGGTCGGCTTCCTAATCTAGGGGATTGAACGAGGGTACTGGTTTTTACACAGAGCGACTGCCATCTGACCTCCGCAACCCAGAAGGGAAACCAGACCCAATCCTAGATTAGGTCAGAGTTTTCAAGCCGCCAATGCTTAGCACTGGCTCTGATATGGCTTAACGACTAATATCTATCCCTTTTGCCTGATTTGATAGTTTTAAGTTAGGTTAAGTCTGAAATGTATTTGGTTTTTTTTTATAAGGCAATAAATTATTTTTTATCTTTATCTTTATCTTATCTTCGGTGTTAAACGATATTAACCGGGACCAACGGCTAACATGCCTTCCGAAGGACGGAAAAAGCACCGAATAAACGTACATATGAAATTCGAAAACCGAAAACCACATTGGTACGTGGTGGGATTCGAACCACGACCTCCCGCTCAGGAGGCAGCGGCCCTATCCACTACACCATCGGGCTCTCAAATATTCTTAAATAAACAAATGGCGAAAAATACCGTAAAAAAATCATAAAAAAAAGATCAATAGCAACGACCTAGTTCATAAACCAAAACTTTTGCTTTGCTTTTTATTGTTGGCAATAGACCAGAACAAGGAGCCTCTTTACGCAGTGAGTTTATAAAAACACCGCTGCCCACTTATCCTTTATCACAGCACTACGTTTTTTTTTAAGAATCATGGCATGAGAACAAGTCACTCAGCTGAAATCATAAGTCCGTTTTTCATATTTAAAAGTTGACAGGTGATTGATAAACACTAACACTGGAGTTCACTGCACTTTATAACTGCGATATGTTACGGCGCGGGGTTGCCATTGTCAGACCTCAGGGTTGCCAGTCTTGTCAAGTGGATTTTCGAGTCGATGACGTACGACCCGCCTGAGGAATCCCGAGAGATTCTTTAAATGTGGTTTAACAACGACCACTTTCAAAGACAGCAATCGGGACGAAGTACAGCATCCTTTTTCTTACAGGTCAGGTCATTCAGCCTGCATAATCCTAACCAAATTGAAAAGTGATAATTTGACAAATATCTACTTTGTGTGTTTGTAGAATCGAACCTCCGGATCAGCAGCCCATGGCTCAGACCACTAGACCACGGAGGAAGTTACTGTTGCCTCGCCAATGATCGGGGTTGCCAGCTCCCGGCGCCGGCTCGCGGCCAAAATGTGCGTGAAACAACTTCCTGTCGTAATTCCTGCCATAATTCTTCATCTCGTGTTTGCGACATGCAAATTTTTGTTTTCATTTGGCCACAGAAAGGTACGTTCAGAACAGGGTATATACTAAAATTACTTACAATTACTTTTTTCATGCTAGACTGGAAGCGAGAGGAAAACATAGAATGTGCCAGCTGCATTTCCTCCCGGGCATGCTGTAAAAACCAGCTAAGGAATCCAACGGTTTCTGTATTTTGCCATTTAAGCGATAGACTGACAACCTGTCAGTACAGCAATATACATACGAATCTTAAATAATCCTCAAAACTTTGTAGTTTGTCAGATGTGGTGGAACGAACCTTTGTTTAAGTCGTTTACTCTCTGTCTACCCCATTACGGATACATGCGTGATTATATGTATGCATGTATGTAATTACTAATCTATTAGTATATTCTCATATACTTATTTATACTTATCTGCTCGTCTTACTTAAGTAATTTAAAGTGTTAACAGCTTTTACAGCAGTACCTATTCGCCCCGACCTAAACCGAAATTAGTGATAGTTGCTTAATAGTTTACAGGGAAGCCTAAAATATCCATGCGCTTGACAGGTATATTTTTTTTCACCCTAAAACCCAGTAGAAAATATTCTCGTGTTTTAGCTTAGTCCGTACACGACACCTCTTCACCCTACAAATTTATTATCGAAGGCCTCGCTCGCTCGTGCCAAAACAAGTTTTCTAACAACCCGGAAAACCCCAAAAATATTTTAATAATTTCAAAAAAATATTTCGCCCCGAATATTTTTTCAAAATAGTAGGTATGTCTCTCGATATAAATGCAACTCGGTAATTACGACTGGTGTTAAATTTACAATTTGTAAGGTGATCTCAATCAGTCCTGAACGACGCCAAACTGGGACTTGAATGACCCCAAAATGGCGGCCATTTTTAATTTAATAACTGTTTGAGATCCCCGCATATTAAGGAACGGATATCCACGCATATTATATATTTAACATAACTTGTAACTCCCAATAATAGATACATACCTACTATAAGGCATTATTTTTACTTTACTGTTTTCATGTTGGCCTGGGAGCGAAAGAAAAACATAGAATGTGCCAGCTGCACTTCCTCTCGGGCATGCTGTAGAAACCTGCTAAGGGACCCGAATTTCTGCATATTGTAATTCAGGCGATGGGCTTACAACCTGTCACTGCAGCAATATACCCACAAATCTATCTTAAATCACCCTAAAAACCTTGTCAGACGTGGCGTTTAGGTTGTTTACGCTCTGCCTACTCTATCAGGGATAAAAGAGTGATTATAATTATGTATGTTTTATTTATACTCACTTGATTTATTTCCAATACATTATGAATTGGACAATTTTCACAAAGAAAATTAGTTCTACCACAACTACACTATACGTTCACAGTTGCTCTAATAAGGAATGATACTGACTCCACGTTCAGATTTCGACTCCGGCGCATTGACTCTCAGCAGGTTTCACTCGCTAACGAATTACTCATGTGGAGTAGATTAATCGAAGTTTACATAAGAGATACGTGCTGTTTACATGGGTAAATGGCCTTTAAGACGGTTTTGGATTTCAGGTTAGTTTTAAGCCCACCGAATTAAAACTGCGGACAACATTTTAGTGGTAACGCTTTGTGTCATTTCGAAGAAAACTTTATACAAGTAAAATAATCTTCATAGCGATCGAAGGTTTTTAAGAAACTATTTGCTTCAAACAGGAACTTTTTTTATCTTTACACACTTATACCTATAACTCAAATCGCAAAGATCCATGGCACGTAAATTACCTAGCACTTTAATTGAATTGGACCGACATAGCATAGATTTATCACAGTAAAATAACCTGCGCCCGCGCCGCTGCCCGGGCAAACATCTGAACAATGCTGTGACGCTGTTTCTGTGCAAATATCCATGTTTTCCGTGTAACAGACCAATATTTATTTCCATTGTTCTACTCTAATACAAACTAATACGTAAATATCCCACGGCTGTTATCAGTAACATGGTAAACATCGCTTGCCTTACTAGTTAATGGAAAAGAGTAGAATAAATATTTGCTTGCATAACCTTAGCTAATATAATATTCTTCTTATATATAAATAAGGGATTTCTTATAATCAACCCTAAATATTTATCGAATATTTTTTCCTTCCATTCTGGCCAGGTAGCAAAAGAAAAACACAGAATGTGCCAGCTGCATTTCCTCCCGGGCATGCTGTAAAAACCAGCTAAGGGATCCGAGGGTTTCAATTAGTTGACAACCTGTCTCTATTAACATTGTATTTTTAAACCCTTGTACATTTTTAAGATAATAGCTCGAAAAATCCGAAAAATCTTACGAATTAGAACATAAATCAATGTCAAATAACTATTTCACTGATTACAAGTGAGGGGTGATAGGTACGTGTAACCCGCGACGCGACAGGCCGTAATAAAGCCGCAGCCGCCGTCACATCTCGCATCGGTGGCCAGCGCCACGCGCCGCCGCCTCGCGTTAGTTGAGGTGTGACAACCTGGAGATAGTTTCATTAAATATAATTTCACTAATTTACACCTTGCTTTCTTCTATGCTGGAATGGGAGCGAGTGAAAAATTCTTTCATGCTGGACTGGGAGCGCGAGAAAAACATAAAATGTGCCAGCTGCATTTTCTCCCGGGCATGCTGTAAAAACAACATACAGGCATCACTTCTTCTACTGTTGAGTGGGTATCGAGTCTATAGACCCGATGAACCCTGGTGTCAGAGTTTACTGCACGCAAGGTTGCACTCAACAGGCTGTCAATACGTTTTGCATTGCTTACAATACCCTACAACACACATGCGTCACCTTACTGGCAGAGGAATGCGCCGACTTAGAGTTCATCGCTTTGCGCTCGTAGAGCTTAAGGTGACGCATGTGTGTTGTAGGTAATGCAAAAACCATTGACAGCGTATTGAGCGCAAACTTACGCGCAAGCTGCCCTAAGTATAACAAGAATTCAGTATAAAATGTGTGGATTATCCCTATCACTACATAGTAGGTATAAAACAAAGTCGCCTTCTATGTCCCTATATAACTATGTATGCTTAGATCTTTAAAACTACGCAACGGATTTTGATGCGGTTTCTTTTAATAGATAGAGTGGTTCAAGAGAAAGGTTTATATGTATAATACATGCATAATATAGAGAAAAACTGATGATTTCCGTGCGAAGCCGGGTCGGCTCGCTAGTATGTTATTCTACAATGTGTGGGCAGCGAGTGTATTGTCTGTCTAGTATTTTAAAGGATTACTGGATGCAGAATGCACATAAACTTGCAGTTTAATGAAACATATCCCTGCATAACATTTAGAATATTTTCATCATCAGCTCATACTTCCCCAATGAGGGGCACTAGAATAGGAAAAGGGCAGAGTTTTCACCAATTGTCTCAAAAGGAAAATAAAATTTCACGTAGTAAGTATGTGCGTTGAGCTTCTCGTAGGGTCGACGACCGACAAACCTCTCGTTTTATCGAGACCGCCACAATCTATTATTCCCGTTCCGAATCACTTTCCCTCCACTTCTGCAGATTACTCAAAACTCCACTGCAATACTTCGAATTACAGTCAGATTTCTCACTTGGATTATCACCGATTTAAAATCTGTGAAGTTTAACGAATTGAGCAGTATTTTCGTGGTGGTAAGTTTGAATTTAGATCGTTGCCGACTTTCAATAAGCTGCATAGTGGTGCAATAAGAAGTCCGTCCGCAGTTATTGAGCGGCGACGATTCTCACGTTTTTTGCCGCTTCGGAACTCCAGACCACTTCTCGCGGGAAAAAGTGAGCGTCTGGGGGATAATCGACAATCTAATAAATTCTGGTCCTTTTTCAAAGTTTTTTTTACTGACGAGAGGTTTGAGTTATTTTCTAGTAGAAAATTCAATTATGGAATGCATGTGATGTGTAGATGGGTAAAATGCAATGACTAAGGAAAAATAGAGGACATGAAATACCAACGAAAAAAACATGTGCATACCTAAAGATAGTCGGGATCTGATTTTTTTTTTTCAATTCGTCTCATTTTGTAATTGAGACAGGCTAAAGCTTTTCGCCATACCGCCTATTCATTCCGTTAAATATTTCTGTCGTAGTGTTTTAAAATGAACTTCTTTCGTAATATATTTATAGTCAAATCATAGAAAATATTTCTTTCGTAACCTTTTTAATGTACCTACTTCTTTCGTATTTGTTATCAAGTCAAATCCATTCAGTTTTGTCTTCTTTATTATTTTAATTAATCAAAATTCTCAGTATGTCCAAGGGTTGTGTCCTCGGGACAATAACTGAAGGTCATATCATTTCATTTATAGCTCATATCCAGTTTAAAAACGTATTTTTCGCATTTCGTCTAAATGTTCTGTTAATTAGTTTTTTTATTGTATTTTTTAAATTTTCTTTTATTATTTACATTTATTTTTATATTTCATTTACAGTATTTTTTATAAATTTATGTATGTACAAATATGTTTCACTGTTTTTTAAAAGTGTTTTAATGCACAGCGGGACCAAATCAGGTGCACCATAAATTCGAAGAAGCTCATCCATTAGCACAAGGCGCTGAATGCCAAAAGATGGGCAGTTAAATATAATATGATCTATTGTTTGAATTTGTTGCAAATGACAAAGTTCGCACAAATTAGTGTCGACTAACCTTAAACGATGAAGATGGAAATTTAACCTGCAATGCCCAAAACGTAGACGACATATAGTAACATAATATTTCCTATCATTATAACAATTACTTCTAGAGAACCACGGTGTACTATTTATTTGAATATCTAAAGCAAAGTACCACAAACCTTTATTTTCAACTTGCGTAAAATTATACCAGTGACCACCCCATTTCTCACACATTCTACGTTTTAAAACACTTATAGCATCTGTGAATGGTATTGAGATACCGACACTACGATCGGTACTACATTCATCTACATTTACAATAGATTTTGCCAAAAAATCAGCTCTTTCATTACCTATAACACCGATATGTGAAGGAACCCAAATAAAATCTACATAAATGCCGAAAGTGGCAAGTTCATCCCACACCTCCTTTATGGAATAAATGATGTAATTAGTTGAAGCTTTAAATTTATTATTTGCCAGATTCTTTAAAACACTCATACTATCACTAACTACAGCCCATTTAACGTTCAAAGCTCTTCGACGTTTTATTTCATGTAAAGCATATAAAATAGCCACAGCCTCCGCAGTAAAAATACTTGCATTTTTATTAAGTTTATGACCAAAACCCAATTTTGAATCTGGTTCAAAAAGAGCAAAGGCAACGCTTTCATCATTTTTGGAGCCATCTGTATAAATAAATTTATAACCAACAAATTGAGATAACATCTCGTAAACTTGTGCTTTAGTAGTTAATTCCGAATCTACGAAAGTTTTAATAGGCGGAAATTTACTATTAAATAAACCTTGGTAACACGGTAAAAGTGGAGTAGATTTAAGATTCAAACTGGCGAATAACTGTAATAGAGACATAAAACCGTGCATTACAAACATAGATACACCAACAACAGCTACTGCATTTTTTAGATTTTGATTAAGACTATTATTAGAAGAACTAAATAGTTTAAGAATGAATCTTTCTTTTAGATAGGTAAATCGTATTTCAATAGGAAGTAATCCACATTCTATTTGCAAAGCGCCAATGGGAGTGGATCTAAATGCAACCGTTATGATCCGCATGCAGTTGTTTTGTACTTTGTTTAACCTATCAACATATTTTTTATTTACAGCAAACGACAGGAAACTATATACAAAATGACTACGAACTAAAGATTTGTACAGTATTAACAAAATTTTGGGATCAGCGCCCCAGTAAGTGGCGCATAAAGACTTTAATATATTACAAGCCTTATTGGCTCTTGATACAATCATATTTACTTGATCTTTCCAAGAAAGATTACGAATGAACAGTACGCCCAAGAATCTTGCCTCAGAAGTAATTGGTAACGGAACATTTTTATATTTAACTATAGGCAAAATTGGACACTTCTTACCAAAAACAACAACCTTGGATTTCAACGGATTTACTTCCAAATTAAGATAGTTAGAGTATTGATTTAAGTTATTCAATGCATCATTAACCACTTCAGCAAGTTGATCTTGATTGGTACCCGATGCATAGACAACCAAATCATCTGCAAATTGAAGATTTTTTACTTTTGGTCCTAAAATCAAGTTTAAACGACAAATATACAAAATAAAAAGTAAAGGTGATAAAATACCACCCTGGCAACAACCTATAGAAAATAACCTAGGCCCATATAAATGTCTTTCATATTTTACAAAGACTTTTCGTTCGGACATGAAATTTAAAAAAAAACAAAGAATAGAGGGATTCACACTATTAAATGCACCAGATATATCAAAGAAGACGGACAATAATGAACTATAACAAGACAAGCTACGTTGGATGTCGAGATGAAGTTGACAAATACTCTCACGTGCCGAACGACCTCTCCTAAAACCAAACTGATTTGCAGGCAATATATTGTTTTTCTCAACATAAAATTCTAAACGTTGTTTTAATAATTGCTCAAATATTTTACCTACACATGAAGTGAGGGCTATTGGCCTATATGAATGATGCTGAAATTTAGGTTTATCTGGTTTAATTATCGGAACGAGACAATCAGTTTTCCAATCGGCTGGAATTTCGTTACTTTCGCATAGCAATTTAAAAAAAATCAAGAAAATCTCTAAAGAATTGTTATCAAGATTTTTAAACATTAAATAAGGAATTCCATCTAAACCAACAGCAGTATTTCTGCGGGAAAAAATTGCAGCTTTAAGCTCTTGCAAAGTGAAATTATCAATGAGAAAACTGTTTTCTAAATTTATATTATTATTTGTGTAGTCAAAATCAGTTCTATTCGGAACTAAATCAGGGGTATATTTCTTAAGAAAATCCAACACCCAGCCATTCTCACTACCTCCGGGGTGAAAATAACTGTTGTTAAACTTTTTCATAAACTTCCAAATTACTGACAATGGAGTACATCTATTAAAGGACTTACATAAAGCTTCCCAACTATTTTTTCTTTCTATTTTTAATGTTATTTTTTAAGTGAACGGAGCCTTTTGAACTCCAAATAATTAATCTCAGAAGGATCATATTTAAAGTGCAAATAAGCTCTCTTGAAATTTAAAACTGCCTCATTCATTACACTTATCATTCCACCAAGGAAGCGTCGGTTTTTTAATAACTCTTTCCTGACAAGGTTGATTCAAAGATTCAGACTCAACATAACCAGAAATCGATTTCTTTATAGCTAAACGAAGAATGTTCCGAAAAATTATATACGCATCCTGAGCAGGATACGCCTCAAGATGAAAATCATTTAATAAAGATTGCACGTTTTGAGAGTACATTTGCCAATTCACCTTTTTAAAATTTGGGTGAGTGGGCAAACGTTCAGTGTTTGCGCAGACATTTTGGTTTATATTGTAACTATTACCATTAACACAAAGTTTTAAATTTATAGGAAAATGATAGCTTGTAATAAGAGGGGTATCGAAAACAGCCAATAACAACTAATTGCCAACGATGAAGAAATCAACGATAAGTCTAATGCATTGGAACGCCATGTTAAAGAGCCAACAGTAGTTACTTGACCATCATTCAGCAGGACTAAATCATCATACTTTAAAATTATGATTTTCTGCACATATAGAGCACACGTCAGAGTTGTGACAAAACTTTGCAATGTGTCCATAAGCAAGGCATTTAAGACATTGTTTAACTGGTGGAATGTACATACCAACTTCATGACGCCACGAGTCCAAGTAGACGTAATCCGGCAATTGAGTGGAGGCAAACGTAACCGCCACTGTCTGCGTTGGCTCATAAGAGACTGAGTTACCTTCACGTACTCGGCGCATAAAACGACGAACCTGAATGACATTTCTTGAACTGCCTATTAGAGAGAAAATTTGTTGGTTCGAATAATCAACAGGGACTGACTTTAGAACACCTGTGACCTCTGTGTCTCCCGCAGGAATCGTTGCTTTGAACGAAAGTCCACTCAATAGTTTTTTATTTGAAATGAATACGTTGGCGTTGTTGGATAGATCAAAAGTGACACCCACTTTGAATCTATTGATTGGTCTTAGATGCATTAAACCAGACACGCAATGCTCTCGTATGGCTTTACAAAGAGCCAAACGATCCTTGTCCGTGAATGGCTTGGATTCGTCTACATGCGACAAAAACACAATAAATTCGCTTTTTTTGAGTTTTTTGGATACTTCCTGGTATGTCCGGGGGTCTTATATATTTTATATTTGTCCTCGGATCGTTGTTGTTGCCCATGCTCACCAAATGGTTGTTTCTGCTTGGGCTCACGGTGTTTCAGATCCAGTAAGGAGTCGTCCGTGTCCGAAGGTCCCGAAGACTCCGAGAACGGGGGATCCATCATCACATTCAACGAAGGTGGAGGTTCCTCCGATGATTTTGGTTTTTTTCTCTTCCCCATGTTGGGGAAGAATTAACTTTACACAACTATTGTACAATTAACTATTTACACCATATACAACAAAATTAATGCGTGAAAACTAATTTTAAATATATTTCACAAAGCAAGATCACAAAATTGCGCCTTTTCGGTGACAAGGCTCCCGCCTTTTTTTTCTCGGGATCTGAAATGGCGGTTTGCTGTAGAGCTGTGCCAATTGATTAGCGATAGTTACATAACATGGTGTACGATGTTGATAGAATTCTTTTTTTTTTTTGCTGTATCTAAGGGATTCCTCAGTCAACGAAACTCAACGACATTTGCATTGAAATGATTCCAGTAGATTCAATCAAAATGTTATTTTATATGGGAAAGTCATTTTTAGTTTATTCCCTGAAAGATTTTTTACATAAAAGTTGATCAGTTTTATTTTGCGGAAACCTGTGGACCTTACACCCTTAATACTTGTATCTGCCTATTTATAGAGGTAAGTAATATAAGTATCTTTCATTATATTCACTGCTCTGATTTTATTTCTTTATTTGAACTCTACTTTTATTTAACCTTAATTTACTCGAATACTATCGATTGTAGACAAGTATCAAAAAAGGAAAAAAATGGTATTTTCCTTTAGTCTAACAGAATAAAACATAAAATCAACTTATTTTAGCATTTTATGCATTTCTATAAATCATCAGTCTTAAAACATAAAATAGATAACCTCAATTTATTCAAAATATATTGCTTTTAAAGAAAAAATTAAAGAGAAATTAAATAATTATTTAGACATAATACAGCTAAATCCATTATAAAAACTGTCATTTTCAGAAATTCAGTGACCACTCCAACAAAAATAAAAAGTCCTGAGCATCCAAAAGTCCCGGCGTCCCCTTTGCTTTACTACGACCCATCATCGCGTAGTTTTGTCAAACTTAAAGTTAGGTTAAAAAAATTTGAAACATATAGAAATATGTTTGGTTGTGTTGTAATGTTCACATTTTTAACCCCAAGTACCAACTCTTTCTTTGCATTCTGGCAAACTAAAATCATAAAAAGAAACAGTCTTCATCGGGAGTCCATGGCACTAGCCACTAGACCACGGAGGCAGTTACTCTATTTACTATGAAGAATCAGTTTCTTTAGTAAATCTCTAAAGTTTGATAGTAAAACAGTAAATTATAACGAAAAAGCAAGTGTATCTCATAGAAGTAAAATTAAGATATTTTAATAAATTCGTGATAAACCTGTGCAATGTCATTTTGTGCTGTTTTTGTAGCTTTTTAACCATAATTATTGCGATATTTTTCCAGTTTAAACACCATAAACACACATTATTTTCAATTAAAATTACCAAATTTTGGACACAAATCTGAAACAAGCAAGTCGCTATAACAGCTGATCTACTTGCTTTTGAGAAGGAACTATCATGCCCACCGGCCTCATAAAGATGCCAATATGTCAGTATGTTTTGTTTTTCCGCCAATTCCTCTATTTTTCCTTATTCATTGATGAAATGTGACTCATGAATATGAAGTGGTAATGACTTGCATTACACACTTCAGTAAACAAACATCATCTGACGTGAGTAACGGGTGTTTGAGTGATTCAGAAAGCCAAATTTGAAGATCACGATTTTGGGTTAACCGTGACAAAGAGTTTCGGGATAATTAAAGCCGTTTGCACCAAGGCAGATACATTTTTAAGAGATATTTTAAATAGGCTTGTAGATCTTTGACTAAAATAGCTGTTCGTGTAAACATTTCTATAACACGGAGGTAATCACTGAAAGTAATGTATAATAATTACGTGACAGCCTTATATACCTACAACAGGCAACATACATACATACATATAATCACGCTTTTATACCTAATGGGACAGGCAGAGCGTAAACGACCTAAACAAAGGTTGTTCCGCCACATCTCATAAAGTTTTGAGGGTTACTTAAGATAGATTTGTACATACATACATACATAAAATCACGCCTTTATCCCTTACGGGGTAGGCAGAGCGTTAAACGCCTCGTAAAAGGCGCTTTCGCCGCGTCTGACAATAATTGAGGGTAATTTTAGATTGTAATGTGTATTGCCATAGTGACAGGTTGTCAGCCCATCGCCTAAATTACAATACACTGTAACCCTCAAATCCCTTTTGCTGTCTTCTACAGCATGCCCGGGAGGAAGGGCAGCTGGAACATTCTATGTTTTTCTATCTCTCCCAGTCCAGCATGGAAGTAAGATAGATTTGTAGGTATGTAAGTATATTGCTGTATTGACAGGTGCCTATCCCCTAAATTGGAATATACAGAAACCCTCGGACCCCTTAGCTGGTTTTCAGAGCATGCAAATGCAGCTGGCACATTCTATGTTTTTCTCTCGCTCCCAGGCTACAACGAGGCTAATTCGCACAAACAACACATTAATACGTCGTGGCCATTACCCCGTACCACAGTAACCGCGATGTGTGATATTGCTGTGGAGCACGTCGGTAATTAGAATTTCACCAAATGTGAGAGCAGAATGCTTCGGCGGTTCTTAGTCTTAATTATTTAGCTACCCCAATTCATACATACATATAATCACGCCCTTATAATGGGGTAGGCAGAGCGTAAACGACGTAAACAAAGGTCGTTCTGCGTCTGACAAAGTTTTGAGGGTGATTTAAGATAGATTTGTAGGTATATTGCTTTAGTGACAGGTTGTCACCCCATCGCCTAAATTACAATATACCGATACCCTTGGATCCTTTAGCTGGTTTTTACAGCATGCCTGGGATGAAATGCAGCTGGCACTTTCTATGTTTTTTCTTTCGCTCCCAGTCCAGCTTAGATGATAACCCCAATTAATTGTTCTAAATTGCAATGCATGCTCAAATTTTCCTTGTAGTTATTGTTTATTTATATAAATCTTTTACTGTCTTATGGAAAAAGTTGATTTTCTGAGAATCAATGGCAAAAAGAAACGATTCTAAAAATAACAAGTTAAGTTCGACCCGACAACCTACACGACAGAAGAAGAACAAGTTAAGTAGATTAAACACGAGAAAAAAAGAAACATTTTACTAAGTCTTTGAGTTTTTATGAAAAAAATATCAAAGGCCTTAGTTACAAAAGGACAAAAACTTATAAAAGACTGAAAAATAAGCAAAGTGTTTCGTGGCCAAAGAAATGTTCGTGGCTGTTGTAGAGAAGTGAGAGAAATTGTTTGTGGAAGTAGGCGCTAAGCTCGCCCAGCCGGGCTTTAATCCCCCCACAATGGGTTTATAACACCAACTTATATTCACGCTAAATAGTTTCCGCACTCAGTCCTTTACCGACTTTGTTTCTTTTGTTACAGAGAACTTTTCTATTGTTATGGAAATATTTAATGTGCTTGCGAGATTAGGTCACGATTTCAGAAAAATCTGATTTAATTAAGTGGGATTTGTACGCATTGTACATACATACATACATATAATCACGCCTTTATCCCTAATGGGGTAGGAAGAGCCTAAACAAATATCGTTTTGCCACGTCTGAAAAAGTTTTGAGTGTTATTTAAGATAGATTTGTACGTATATTGCTGTGGTGGCAGTTTATCAGCCCATTGCCAATATACTGAAACTCTCAGATCCCTTAGCTGGTTTTTACAGCATGCTCGGGAGGAAATGCAGCTGGCACATGGTGTTTTTCTCTCACTCCCAGTCCACCATGGAAGAACGCACGTGTACGCTTACAAATGTGTAATGTACGCTTCGTACACTAGCTTAATAAATATTTTTTTATCAATGATACAGTAGTAATTAATCATATATTAATAATGTAAGATAAGTGGTTAATTAAATAATGAAATTAAAATTTATTAATAAGCCGGTCATTTGCATCTATTTATTTTTTTCATGATTTTTTGTTTCAACAGTTATTTAACTTCAACCTTATTTTTAGGGTTCCGTACCCATTAGGTAACAAACGGGAGCCTTACTGAGGCTTCGCGGTCTGTCTGTCCGTATGTCACCAGGCTGTATCTCATTAACCGTACCAGCTAGACAGTTGTAATTTTCAACGATGATGTATTTCTGTGATGTGTATGTCTTTGCAGGTTTTTTGCTTGAAATTAATAACTTTTATTGGTAACAAATGGTTAAAATACATACGTAGTGTCTAATATTTTATAGATACATACATACATACATACATAAAATCACGCCTTTATCCCTTACGGGGTAGGCAGAGCGTTAAACGCCTCGTAAAGGCGCTTTCGCCGCGTCTGACAATAATTGAGGGTAATTTTAGATTGTAATGTGTATTGCAATAGTGACAGGTTGTCAGCCCATCGCCTAAACTACAATACACTGTAACCCTCAAGTCCCTTTTGCTGTCTTATACAGCATGCCCGGGAGGAAGGGCAGCTTTAACATTCTATGTTTTTCTATCTCTCCCAGTCCAGCATGGAAGTAATATATTAGTATTTTATAGATAATGGTACGGAACAATTGTTTTTTTTTTATTTATTTATATATTCTTTATTGTATTAAAAATTTACACATACAGTTGAACTTAAAACTAGGACACAACAGGCGAGCTTATCTCTATAAGAGATCTCTTCCAGCCAACCTAGTGGGGATGAAAGAAGGGAAAAACACGGGAACAGATACTATTGTATAACTAAAATTATAAAATCAGATAAATTATAGTAATACTAATACATATATAACAATAATAGAAAAAACTAATACATAACAAAATAATATATAAGATATATACGTATATATATATATATATATGAATATAATACATATTATTAACATCAGAGAGAGGTCATAAAATGCTCTTTGAGTCTCTTTTTAAAACTGAAAACTGAAGGACTGTCTTGAAGTGATTTAGGAAGTTTATTCCATAGTTGGATAGCCCGGACAGTAAAAGAATGGAAGAAAAACTTTGTGTTTGAACCAGGACACTCAAGCACCTTTGTGATACAAGCGCGCCTGGACCGGGAATCAGGAGGTAAGAAACGGAATCGGGAACGGAGATATTCAGGAGAAGAAGGGTCATTAAGGAACTTGTAAAGGACGGTGAGGATGTGCACATCGCGGCGAAGTCGGATAGGGAGCCATTTTAGTTGAGCGAGTTTTATTTAGCAGCTAAATAAT
This sequence comes from Scrobipalpa costella, assembly GCA_949820665.1. Classification (NCBI taxonomy): domain Eukaryota; kingdom Metazoa; phylum Arthropoda; class Insecta; order Lepidoptera; family Gelechiidae; genus Scrobipalpa; species Scrobipalpa costella. The sequence continues at coordinate 504,287 of OX463306.1, forward strand.
TTTGTTCCTTGCAAAAGTAATATTTTTTAGATCATGACTTATTTATCCTTTACTCTCATGCGAGACCAATTGCAACAGCGAGTAAGTACAGCTTGAATGAGGGCTTATTCAGCGTGAAGCGAGGGAGAGGCATGACAACACCTCGTTCACCCGGTCTGTATAAAACTGAACAGGATTGAAATTAGGTATTCACTGTTGGTAGATATTACAGACCGATTAAATAAATTTTCAATTATTTTCCAAGACATGTGGTATAATTATCAATGAAATAACTTTAATATTTGCTTGACGTTCAAAACCCGTGCGTACATTCATGATGTAATAGAATCATTCTCATCACAGAAGTGCATCATTATTTCAGAATATCCCTAGTTTCCTAGAAGGTACAATAATAGTATATTCTGTGTTACTACATCACATTACACTAACTAGTTTCCAAACTATTATCGAATGCAAATTGGGACGCGGGAATTAAATGCGGGAAGCTCATTGCAGCTTCGGCGGTCCCGCAAATTGCCTGCGTCCCACAAAGTCCCGTCCCACAAATCCCGTCCCGCGGATTTCGTCCCGTGAGACACGTCTCGTGTGTCCCGTCCGTGGTTAAGCCTCTATTGTCAATCACAGGGCATTGACGACAAAGAATAAGGACAAGAATGTATATTATAAAAGTTTATTGTGTTCAACTTTTTTCTTATGTAGATAATAAAAAAATATTTCCGATGCAGTTTTCTTAAGCAATTGGTTGATATAATATGATGTAGTTCATATTATTTACAGTGACTGCATGGTAAATTAGGCTTATGACTTTCTGCATGTATGCACGCAGCGTGGATAGACCTGTTATATTCAAAGTTGCTAATGTATTAGTCCGGTTGATTGCTCGAACAAATAGTTTATTTTGGTGACGCGCTTCAAAATAGCACCATTTTCTTCCAGATACCTAGTTAGAACATAGCAAACCACATGCAAAATTTCATCCCGAACGGATCAAATTTTTTAATTTACGTACATTTTCATATACAAAAAAAATTATCTCCTTTGCGGGTGGATAAGTAAAAACGCAAAAACACGTCCTTTGTTGTATTATTATCCACCTAGATACAAAATTAAAAGTTCTTAATTTAAAATGAAATAGGAATTAAAAATATAGTCCACTTTTGAAATTTAATCATTAATCTAACCACAAAAATGGAAGATCCTCAACTCTAAAAACATACAAAAGCAGCCATTTATTAAAGGAACCAGTCGCGGATGAGTTGGTTCCTATTAAAAACTTAAAGCTATGCACCTTACTAGTTCTAGGAAAAAACTTGGTGCTTTTCTGACAGCAGGTCCTTATAACAAGCTGGAACTGCCCTACTAATATACCTAAGCATGTTGATGCTCTCATCAATAATGTACGTACGTAACATTATTACGGATCTGGTTTAGCGGTTTGAAAAAGCAGTAAAATTAAGTCAGCACATCTTAGCATTTATTGGATATAAGAGAATTAAATTTCAATGCACAAAAAAATACAATTAAAGTAAAAGATCTTAGATGTAGAAAAAAAAAAAAATGTAATATATTTTTACTGTCAACAACGTTAATCAATAAAAATTATATGTGTAGAGAATATTGGTTGCAGAAATCATCTAATAAATGTAGGTACAGTACAGCATTTCAATAGTCTCTCACATCACTAGCTTCAATTTACCGCTGCGGTGACTCCACTGTGACTGTGACGTCACAGCTCCCGTATCCCGTGGCTGTGGCTCTGTCAAACAGACGCACAGGCCGATCTGATTCTCCTGGTTAATTGCTTGAGGTATTGCGGTTAGTCTGTTTGTGTCCAACGAGGGTCACAACTCCCAATGTCAGGGGGAGAGGATGCAGATATTTGTCATAAACCCGAAAATACAGTAACTACTATAATAATCTCTCCGCACTACTCCGAGCTACTCCATGTCATATCGAGTTACTCTACACTACTCTGAGCTACTTGGTGATACTTCACACTACTCAGTGCTCATGCTACTCCTCGCTACTCAGTGCTACTTCATGCTACTCCTCGCTACTCAGTGCTACTTCATGCTTTTCCGCGCTACTCAGTGCTACTTTGAGCAACTCAGTGCTATTCAGTGCTACTCCTCGCTACTCAGTGCTACTTTGTGCTACTCCGCGCTACTCAGTGCTACTCTACGCTACTATGCGCTACTCAGTGCTACTTTATGCTACTCCACGGTACTACAAATTATTTCAATGTTGAAGTTTATATTTTCGTTTTATATCGCATAATTCATGATACTTACATGTGACTCTCAAAGTATCAGCAACAAAATGTTGCAACTTCCTTCACAGGTGCTGAGAGCAGATTACAACTTGTTCCACAAATAAGCTCTCTTAGAACACCGAGCGTGTTCACGAGAATTGTTTACGGAACGACTTTATTCCGAGAGAATGCTCGTTACAAACTCGTTAGTTAATTGTTACAAACATTACATTCTACGAGAAGATGTTATTGTATACGGAAAAATATACAAAATCACACCAATATTTTAAAAGGTAGGAAAAGTGCTTACATGCTGGACTAGGAACGAGAGAAAAACGTAGAATGTGCCAGCTGCATTTCCTCCCGGGCATGCTGTAAAAACCAGCTAAGGGATCCGAGGGTTTCTGTATATTGCAATTTAGGCGACAGGCTGACATCCTGTCACTACAGCAATATAGCTACAAATCTATCTTAAATAACCCTCAAAACTTTGTCAGACGTGGCGGAACTCAGCTCTGCCTACCCCATTAGGGATAAAGGCGTGATTATATGTATGTATGTATGTAGGAAAAGTGCCACGCGTTCCTTTTTTATTCTGCCAACTGAAAATAGCTTTGAACTATAATGAGCTTTATATTTTTCTTTTTTCTTTGAGGTATATGAGGAAGTGATAATAATTATAAAATTTCAAGACGAATTGAGAACCTGCTCCTTTTTATTTGGTAGTCGGTTGAAATACCTATAAGCAGCTTGTAGAATTTAATCCTCTCTAAAACACCTTTTACAAGACCAAGTTTAAAAAAATATATATTTACTGTAACAACAGGTTTTTAAATAAAAACGGCTCTTTCACTGAGCTTTGTGCTGCTCTTTTACTGCCCAAGTGGTCTAATGGCTAGTGCCATGGACTCCCGATCCGGAGGTCCTGGTTTCGATTCCCAGGGGGAAACACAAAATTGATATTTGAGAATTTAAAACTTTGTGAATTTTACCCCAGTTTGGCTAGGACATTGCAGGCTGAATCACCTGATTGTCCGAAAAGAAAAAGATTTCGTGCTGCGTAGGGAACGTTAAGCCGTCGGCCCGGTCGCTGTCTATGATAGTGTTCGTTACTCAAAACCATGTCAGAGGCCTGATAGTTGAGCTACTAGGCGGTTTAAAACTCTGACACCAGAGTTCATCGGGTTGACAGACTCGATACCCACTCGACAGCAGAAGACTGAGCTCTGCAGTAGAGCTTGTAAATTCTATGTAATTTTATCGCCCTAGTCTAGCATAGAGAAATACTATCATAGTAAAAGCCAGTGACTATAAACTCGGAAATATTAGATGAGCACTTTTCCATACCAGTGCTCGGGAAACTATCACCGCAGTAAGTACGGTTATAACCGTAGAACATGAGTGTTAGTGGGGACTCGCCACCTCTTTACTGTTTATATATTAGCCCTATAAAGGCTTATTTGATCCCTAACGCGTTATAACAGTTATTTCCGCTCACGAGGTAAGTTTTGTGACGGCTGCGACGGAAATAAAGTCACCGTTGCTTGGTGCAGCTGGCACATTCTATATTTTTCTATCACTCCCAGTCCAGCATGGAAGCAAAAACTTTACGGTGATGTATATTTATCCGTGCTTAGGTGGTTTTTCCCCGCGCAGTCGTAAGGTTCGTATTTTCTATGGTGAAAAGTAGCTTATATACACTTTGTATATCGATGCGTAGATTAAAAAATAAGATGTTTTTATTTTTGCGTATTTAGTACCCGGAGTCTTAGTATTTGGCATTTTCATTAATTATAGGCCATTTTCCTTGAAGTCAAAATAATTAATGGATTTTCCTGTATAAACCTATTAAAGGGACAAAACAGCTTAATTAACTTCAGGTTTGCTTTTGAATAGGTATTTGAGCCTACATTATTAACCAGCAAGATGCTACAACGAATAGTAGAGCTTGCCAACGACATTTTATTGAAAGGGGTTTGGGTATTTAAGAGACTCAGTTCTAGATACCACCGGCTAAAACTAAAATGAATATCTTTATGTCACTTTCAAAATAATAAAATTGAAAAAGGACAGGCGATTTATACTCTATGGATTTACACATTGTCCGCTAGATTTTGACGCGCTTTTGCACGTAATTCTGCCAATTTCATCCGCCATATCATAATATGACGGCGGATAGAAATGACAAAATTAATAATTAAAAAAATTATCGACTATAAATTATTATAAACCGCAGAAAATAGATTTCCCGGTCTTTTAAAATGTATCTATTACATACAACGAATTTATTCGGGAACATTGTTAGTTTTTTCTCTGCGCAAAGAACACGACACATCACTTAACAATCAAAACACATAAAGTGTCGATGCTTTGCCTATTCTCTGGTGATCGCTTCGTCTGTTATTCTTCCATCAAAAGCGCGTTATGTTAATAAACACGGAGCCACGAGCACATTTGTGGCATTATCTGCGCAAACATCGCGGTGCTTTCTGGTAAAGTCGATTGAAGCTTTTTATACATACATACATACATAAAATCACGCCTTCATCCCTTACGGGGTAGGCAGAGCGTTAAAAGCCTCGTGAAAGGCGCTTCCGCCACGTGTGACAAAAATTGAGGGCAATTTTAGATTGTAATTTGTATTGCTATAGTAACAGGTTGTCAGCCCATCGCCTAAATTACAATACACTGTAACCCACGAGTCCCTTTTGCTGACTTCTACGGCATGCCCGGAAGGAAGGGCAGCTGGAACATTCTATGTGTTTCTATCTTTCCCAGTCCAGCATGGAAGAAGAAGCTTTTTTTATTTAAGCGGAAATCGCAAAATATGTAGTTTAAAAATATTTTACGTTATGGAAGGTAGGCCCTTGATCCTGGCTGCTTTTTCTAACAGTTAGTTGTTCAAAAATCATGTTTGAGACTAGGCTGTTCAGAACCGATGTCACCCATGTATGTGAAATCGTTCATTGACCAGACAATCCACGCTAAAAAAGCTCTCACTCGCTCTGTCTCCAAGCGCATCCTCAATCCGTACTCAAGACAAACAATAATATTTTCCAGACTTTGCTTTATGAGAACTATCTGAGAAGATTCCGGAAGAATATTTACTCACATTAGCTTTGAAAGGAGAGTGAGGTTGAGTTTATTGAGGATTCATAAATGAAATATATATACTTCGTTTATTTAATATTATCGTGTTTTGCGGCTAATAACCAGCTTTTTCTTTGCAACTTAACAGAGGTTCAAATTTTGGAACTGCAGACTATAACCTTATTACAAACATAATATTTTGTGGTTGACTTACTTTCAAGTTGTAAAGAAAAGGCGGTTTATGGGCTGCAAAACAAGTTGGCTATCCAAAACTCAACGCTAAATAAACGAAGTATTTAATATGAAGAAAATTATGGATTCTGTTTTAATACCGTGAAATATTTCTTTACAATAATGTTGTGTAGTAAAAGGGGGCGACATCATAAATCATTTAATGTGGTAAAATGGCTGCGGTCTGCAGTTTGTAATTGGTAGAATTCCTCACATTGCACAAACTGGAGAGACATTCCATCTTGTTCCAGTAGCCGGCCGTTCCGTCTGGTTTCAGCTACTAGATGGAGCGAGCGCAATCAGAATCCGAGCGATGCCTGAGCAGTGAGCATGCCTAGCTCATGAATAATTTAAAGCCGTACATTACATGGCCACTGCATGGATGCTCGCTTAGAGAGTAAAGCTCTTTAAGCTTTGCCTACATCGTGTTCTTGCAGCTAAAACATACATATATAAAATCACGATTTTATTCCTAATAGGGTAAGCAGAGCGTTACCTACCTAAACAAAGGTCGATGCGCCACGTCTGACAAAGTTTTGAGGGTTATCAAAGATAGATTTGTAGGTACCTATATTACTGTAGTGACAGGTTTGTCAGCCCTTCGCCTAAATACAATATACTGAAACCCTCGTATCCCTAAGCTGGTTTTTACAGCATTCCCGGGAGGAAATGAAGCTGACACATTCTTTATTTTTCCCTTGCTCCCAGGCCAACATGGAAGACAACATACATATAATCACGCCTTTATCCCTAATAGGACAGCTAAAACATCATGCAGGTAAAGCTCTTTAATTAATGTACTTAGGTACATTAATTTAAGTATTTTGGGTCCTAGAATTCTTCCATGCTGACCTGGGAGGGAGAGAAAAACATAGAATGTGCCGGCTGCGTTTCCTCCCGGGTATGCCGTAAAACCAGCTAAGGGTTCCGAGGGTATTAAAATTCGATACAGAATATTGTAATTTACCGTCACTACAGCAATATACCTACCTACAAACCTATCTTAAATAACCCCTAAAACTTTGTCAGATGTAGCTGAACGACCATTCATTAGGGATAAAAGCGTGATTATGTGTAGGTATGTATAGGTCCAAGAAAAGATTCAATCGTTATTTAGAACGTCGACAATTCAGTAAATCGCTAAGTTTACCCGAAAATATCATATCAGTAGGTAGAAAACTTGTCGAGCCATGATCATAAGATACACAAGCGCTACAAAGGGTGAAGCCTTTTGCAGTGGCATCGTGCAGAAAGTTGTGGAGTAGCTAGTGGCGGAAACTATCTGAGCTCAATATGTAAGTGATTATTGGAGCAAGAGGATCGTTTCCATCCGAAGTCTCATTATTTATAGACGCAGCATAGCGTAATAAAATCAGGTATTATATAGGTACAGAACAGGACTTCTGTCTCCCTATTTAAAATGGTTTCATGCTCTTTATGGTTTGACGACTGTGGATGTGGACAACAGACACATGAAGAAAAAATATACTGATCGATCTGAACCATTTTAACAGTTATTAACTACTTTAACTAAGGTTCGTAAATATAAAAAAATAAACAAGATTGAGAGGAATATTAAGTATGGATTTGACGGGCCATTTTTTACTTGAATGACATTTCTGATACGAACTCAAACTAGCTGGAAATTTTGAGATCACTTTATAAATACGAGCCTCAGATCTCTCGTTCCACACTAAGAAAACCTATAAGTGTAGGAACACACAGGCGTCACTTACTGCGCGCAAGATTCCGCTCAAAACTCTGTCAATACTTTTTGCATTTACAACACACATGCGTTCTACGCGCGAGTACTGGCAGAGGGATGCGCTGACGTAGAGTGAAAAACATTGACAGCGTGTTGAGCGCATCCTTGCGCGCAGTAAGTGACGCCTGTGTGTTGCTGCACTGATCTAAGCTAGTCTAGGTATAGGCAGGTCTTTGTTCTCATCCAACTCGATACGAAGTACGTGCGGTCTACCCTCCGAGGATCTATCCTCCAACCGACACTGATCAATTAGCTATAGCCAGAGCAAAACAAACTTATTACCATTTATTATGTTTCAAGTGACTGAGATTTATTGTACGTCGGTTACTGCATGAAAAATTATCTATTCAATAGATTTATGGCATTTTATCGATCATAATCGTTATTCGATAGGAAAATAAGCTTACCGATGAGCTTATTATATTTAAGTAGGCATGCTTATTTATTTATTATACTCGCTATCATTAATCTATTCTTCCTAATATCAAAATGTTAAAGTCACTCGGTATCCCGGAACATTTTTATTTGCGGTAGCGCAGTAATCACGCCTATATCCCGAATGGGGTAGGCAGAGCGTAAATGACCTAAACAAGGGTCGATCCACCACGTCTGACAAACTTTAGAGGGTTATTAAAGATATTTTTTTTGGTATTTTGCTGTAGTGACAGGTTGTCCACCCATCGCCTGAATTGCAATAAACTGAAACCCTCGGATCCCTTAGCTGGTTTTAACAGCATGGCCGGGATGAAATGCAGCTTTTACACTTATGGTTATCTCTCGCTCCCAGTCCAGCATGGAATAAAAAGCATTAATCACGAAATCAAAGTGTTAATTATAGTGATCTACAAACTTAATTTGCAGTTAGTTCAAACACGATGGGCATGCGATAGCTAGGAGAGATAGAACAACGCGAGCAGACATTTCACGCCCCGCCCACAGATAAACAAACATACAAACCTGCAGTTAACACCTTCACGGACATCCAATTTAAAGATAACAGAACCTAGACAACTCAATTTTAAACCAACGTTGTTTGTTTAGTTTAACAAGTTGGTTTAACAATCACGTTAGAGCGATTTCAGAAGGATTTTCCTGTATACCTACATAGCGATTTTTTATTCGTGTTTTCAGTCCACAATAGCAGTACTTAAATATTTTCTTCAATAGCACTCGCAGTGTCCATTGGTAAAAGAAAAAATCCGTGAAATAGGATATAGATAAGAGCGTAATGGCCAAGAAGTGCTTAAATACTTAGCTTCAAGTGGATCTTTCTCGTATATTTCGTCCGAAAGCACAAATAAAACTATACGACCCCTCTCAGCTACGTAAATACTTAAGCGGCGTTTTCCTTTGCCGACTTTTATCGAGGAAAGAAACGTCAGGACAAAGACCCGTAATCTATAGACTAGACTTCGTGTTATTTACATTCGGCAGGTAGATAAAGACGAAAGACTTCATGTACAAATTCTTTCACTTTTACTACTCCGAGGAAATTCTTACTACATACATACATACATATAATCACGCCTTTAAACCTTATGGGGTAGGCAGAGGTAAACAAAGGTCGTTCCGCCACATCTGAGAAAGTTTTGTTGTAGGTATGGTGTAGTGACAGGTTGTCAGCCCATCGCCTAAATTGCAATATACTGAAACCCTCGGATCCTTTAGCTGGTTTTTCAGCATGTCCGGGTGAAAATGCAGCTGGTTCATTCTATGTTTATCTTTCGTTCCCAGTTCAAGTCCTGGGTTCGATTCCCAGGGGGGAAACAAAAAGTTGATATTTGTCAATTTATCACTTTGTGAGGTTTTTCTCAGTTTGGTTAGAACATTGCAGGCTGAATCACCTGATTGTCCGAAAAGAAAAAAGATTCCGTGCTTCGGAGGGCACGTTAAGCCGTCGGTCCCGGTTGCTGTCTTTGATAGTGGTCATTACTCAAACCATGTCAGAGGCCTATAAGCTGTGCTACTAGGCGGTTTAAGAACTGAGACACCAGGGCTCATCTGGTCATTCGACTCGAGAATACACTCGCTAAGAAGAAGCTCCCAGTTTAGCATGGAAGTAAATTCTTATTCCAACGAGAAAACTCATTCAAATCGCGGATCGGGAAACTAGTTTTAAACATTCTAATAAGAAAAGTCGCGTCTATCAATAACAAGTCTGTGTCAAAGAAAGCCTTCGAGGTAATGTAGTTAGAATCGAAGTCGGCTTTAACAAGATAAGTAAACTTCTGTAGAAGTTTTTCGATTAGCATACCACGATAACAAGGATTTTATAGAAAGGAAAGCACGTGCCTATCCTAAGGAATACGATGAGCAAAGTTTCAGTATTTTTTTTATTTTTGGGAAAACAACCCGCCCAAATATACGCGATTTTTTGTTAGATTGAAATTGCTTTTGTTTTAGTTTGGTAATAGATGCGAAAGCTAGGATAATAATAAGAAAAAGTTACTAGTAAAAGAATTAAGGTGAAGAATTGTATACATACATACACACATATAATCACCTTATCCATAATGGGGTAGGCAGAACGTAAACGACCTAAACAAAGGCCGTTCCGCCACGTCTGACAAAGTCTTGAGGGCCATTCAAGAAAGATTTGTACGTACGAGTATATTGCTGTACTGACAGGTTGTCAGCCCATCACCTAAATTACAATATATTGAAACCCTCAGATCCCTTAGCTGATTTTTACAGCATATTCCGGAGGAACTGCAGCTGGCACATTCTACGTTTTTCTCTCACTCCCAGTCCAGCATGGAAGATAAGAATTTTATACATAATTTTTTTGACAACTTTCAAGATTTTCCTACAAAGTCTGCAATGCTATAAGTTTTTACAATAGTGTAGGCTCGGTCAGGTGGTGAGAGAGGAAGGGGGGGTACAATCGGGGCCAATTCAAACACGACACAGTGTAAATCGCAATCAGCGTGAGGGTCGATTAATCTTGTTTATTCACATGAGCGTCGGTCTTCTTCTGTCGAGTGGGTATCGAGTCTGTCGACCCGATGAACCCAGTAATGGCGGTAATTTAATAATATCATTACTTGGAATAAATATCTATCTGATCTTTAGCTTCCTTCACTTGTATCCTGTGCTGTAGGTAGGTACTGTTGCTGTCATTTCCTTCGACTTGTTTTGATTGTAGTTTGCATTATCCTGTCTTCCATTAGTTTACGTATAAGTTTATTATATATTAGTTAATTTTATAAATATCTACGAAGTAGCTTGTACTTATTTTATGTATTATATGTAATGTAATGTATTGAGGATACTTATTTGACTAGGTTTGCACTATCCCGCTACGCATTTTTCTTTCACCCAAAGGTTGAAAGAAATTGCTACTTTCAGCAATAAAGTTGTTCTAATTGTCATGTGTTGTTCTCTGTTGTGTTGTATGATTTATATATATAAAGTAGTCCTCTCACAGATTTTCGGTGATGGCGGTCAATCTTCCAGAGATCGGCGAACTGCGCAGAACTAGTTTTTAGTGTCTGAGTGTTTGCGCTACTCACAGGAGCACTCTCTACAAAAAATACTGACCTACAAACCGCCAAAACGACATATTATGCGTACGCCTATGCTTGGTTCAGCTATGGCATAATACTATGGGGAAACAGTACCGATGCTCCTGAGCTATTTACTCTCCAAAAAAAGTTAGTGCGCATCATAGTAAATATAAAAACGATAGACAGCTGCAAACCGTATTTTCGGGAACATAAAATGCTTACCCTGCCATGTATTTATATTTATGAACTGTGTAAATTTGTACGTAACAATCCTACATTGTACTCAAGAAGATCCGATCTTCCAATTAATCACTCATTGCGGTATAGAAATAGGTTACTGCTACCAGTGTCCAATTTGAAATTGCACTCCGATGGTCCCTACGTTATGTCTATAAAAGTTTATAATAAATTACCTGAAAGTACCAAAGACATACAGAATAATAAAACATTTTTCAGACAACTCAAACAAATATTGCTAAATAAAAGCTACTTTACTATTAATGAATATCTGGACGATAACGAATTTTTAATCAATAAATAAATTTAATGAAAACAATAATATTCTAAGCTATTTTTTTTTTAATAACCTATATTGATAATCAATTCCCTTATAATTAATAAAATAATGTTAAATAAATTTAAAATTAATACGTAATTGTTATCAGAATCTAATGCTTGAGTTTATAGATTTGATTATTTACTTATTAAAGTCCTCCTCTATGCTATTGTTGCTGTTCCCAACAGGGTCCATAATGTCATGTTCACACTTAGATTACACCAACTATTATAACCATTGTGGAATGCAAATAAATATTTTCGGAAAATCTGGTGATCAGCCTGCAATGTCCAAACTAAACTAGAAACAACAACACGAAATCATTGTTCCCCGCCGAAGATTAAAGCCCGGGACCTCTAGACCACGGAGGAACAACGTTTCTAGCGATTGGTATATTTTGCTCACATTTTGTAAAGTCCAACTTTTATAGAGATTTTATCAAGATAACTACTGGCGGTAGCAAAACCGCTATACACCCTAAAATAATGCAATAAATGCAGTACAAACATTCTTTTTAGCCCCAAACAATTTTAAAATGGAGAAGAAATTTAATCCAACTAAAATTTATTTTTCATATCTTCACAAAAGATTTTCGCTTTGACAATAGAATAACGCTTCCAGCTACGATCATAAACAATTCGTATAGTAAAATTACGGAAAGCGGTGGAACTTATTAGGCTTTGCAAGTAAATTTCAGCCAACCACAAAACGGTAAGAAGATTTTCTCCGCCTTTGTTCTTCAAGAGACTTAAAGTGTTAATTTCGTAGCCTAACATTTTTCTACGAAGCTACGCCGTGTAGCAAAGTGCTACACTTTATTAAAAGACCTTGTCGATTTAAGTGCTTGTACATACATATAATCACGCCTTTATCCCTAATGGGGTAGGTAGAGCGTTAATAGCCTAAACAAAGGTCGTTCCGCCACGTCTGACAAAGTTTTGAGGGTTATTTATGATAGATTTGAAGGTATATTGCTGTAGTGACAGGTTTTCCCCATCCCGCCCGAGAGATACGGAAAATGGCTAGGAAGATGATGATGCTGTCGAATTATGACTGGTTTAAATGGAAAAACAAATTGGACTCAAATTGACAATGACGTCAGAAATTCGTGCTCGCGCAGTCCAATCACTGAGATTAATTTGTTCGGATAAGTTTTTGCCGATATTTGCCAATAACTGTTTGGACGAGTAATTCAGTTTTATTGCTTGCAGCTTTCAGTAAATTTTATATATCAGCATTTTCAATATCAATAAGGAAATTCGATCAAATTTTTTATAAAGTAAGTAAACAATAAAATTTCGATATGATGAAACCTCTTTCAGCTATGGAAAATGGTACTAAATTAATAATTTTATGTTCGCGATTTATTGATAAACGTTTTCAATATTTTCACAAATCATCATCTCCCTAGAATTACTCGTATATATCCCCCCACGGGGACGTCTACATTGAGAGCAATATTAAGTATGGTTTTGACAGGTCATATTGTACTGAAATGACATTCCTGATACGAACTCAAACTGGCTGTCAAACTCAAACGCTGTTTACAAATACGGGCCTTAATCTAGGGGATTACATGAGGGTACTGGTTTTTACTCAGAGCGACTGTTATCTGACCTCCGCAAATCAGGAGGAATATTAGATTAGGTCAGAGTTTTTAAGCCGTCAATGCTTAGCACTGGCCGATAAACAAACGATATTAACCGGGACCAACGGCATAACGTGCCTTCCGAAGCGCGGACAAAGCACCGAATAAACGTACATATTATTATTATTATTATTTTGAGGACAGGCAGCATATTATATGCTGATAGGTCCTATCAGTGTTGGATTTATGTTGTTCGGTTATCACTATTTACTATTATTATAAAGTCTATTGTTCATTTAATATGGTTCATAATTGTTTATAAATGTTTTTACTAAGCACAGTACACACACACACATACACAGTTTTAACTATTAATTTTGTCTATTCTTTTTACACCAGTTGTCCAGTCTATTTTTAAAAGCATTAATAGATGGAGCTGATATAACTTCATCGGGGAGTTTGTTCCACAAATTCACTACTCTATTAGTTATGAAGTGATAAGCGACATTGGTATTCGAATGTTAACGGTTGATTTTTAGACTATGACCACGTTGTAAGCGTAAGGATTTCATTGAAAACATCCCATTATTATTATTATGAAATTCAAAAACCGAAAAACACATTGGTACGTGGTGGGATTCGAACCATGGCCTCCCGTTCAGGAGGCAGCAGCAGCCACTACACAATCGGTCTGAATAATTTACTGAATATTAAATTTATGTCATCAGAAATACAGAAGATGTAGTAATCCTTGTATTTAATAATTTCTCAGTGCGTTGGTTGAAATGTTCACGATGGTAAACATTAACACCTGGTTTGTTTATTGACATGTAATTAATTACCGCAGCTTTCATGGAATCGCATTGTTGTATAAATAAATTTGTGGAATTAATTTTCGTAGCAGTAGAACTATTTACATACACATTGCTCAAAACATAGCTGTTGAAGAAAATTAGCGCCCTAATATAGCTAGATTTAACTGATTTAAGAAACCTGTTTCAGATACAATAAAATGCCGGATTAAGGGGATCGCCGGTGCTCATCAGTTAAAAGTAATTACTCAATAAAAAGCAATTAATCGAAAATTCGGTAGATCATATTGCAGTATAGGTACTGAAGTTAATTTTAAACATTATAAATTAATAGTTCAGTGTTCATTGCAGTTACAGATAGCAAAAGCGCTAAAAGTGACTGTATTTCGCAAATTTTCTATCTGTAATTACAACGAACTGTAAGTTGCAACTTTATGAGCTTCCAAATGTACTTTTTTGCTCTAACCTCAATCTGATCTACCGGATTTTCAATTAACTGTGTTTTCAGTGAATTATGATTTTTTGAGTGATGAGGGCGCCACTGAGCCCAGAGAAGCCCCTTAACTATATTTGCGGTTGCTATTTACCTGTGACGCGCTGGCGCATGGCGCAGTAAACGCCATATTTTAGCGGGAAGTCGCGCGCTCGACCGCGGGACATACATCTTCCAGAGAAACACTTTTATTGCCACAATTGCCCGTTTAAATGGCAACAGTGACTTTTAGAAACATTTCTATTCGTGGAATACAATATATTGGGTAATCAACTGCAATAAAATCTGCAACGCATCGCCAATAGTTGAATATCACAGAACAAACTGTTTTTGAAGTTATTGCTACAAGGCATAGAGATTGGAGGTTTAGGAGGTCTTTTCGGAAGTTCTTACCGCTACGAAGCAACTAAACTTTTGCATTTATCATAACTTTATCTATTTTGAACTAGTTTTTTTTTACTGGAGTAGACAACTGCCTTCGTTGTCTAGTGGCTAGTGCCATGGACTTCCGATCCGGAGGTCCTGGTTTAGATTCCTAGGGGGAAACACAAATTTGATATTTGAGAATTTATCACTTTGTGAATTTTTCCCAGTTTGGTTAGGATATTGCAGGTTAAATCACCTGATTGTCCGAAAAGAAAAAGATTTCGTGCTTCGGAGGGCATTAAGCCTTCGGCCGCTGTCTTTGATAGTGATCGTTACTCAAACCATGTCAGAGGTCTGATAGTTGTGCTACTAGGCGGTTTAAAAACTGACACCAGGGTTCATCGGGTCCATAGACTCGATACCCACTCGACAGAAAAAAAAAACTTGAGTAGAATGATCGTTTTTCTCCCCGAGCAAGAATATAAGTGTTCATAAGCTCAGCGTTGGTTGTATATTTAGTGTATACAGCAGCGTAGGAACAGTTTAGCCGGGCTGTCGGCTGAGCGCTTCATGCAAAATGCAGAGCTAGCGAGTACACAAGGCTGTCCTGGCAAGAACAAGAATAAACTTGTACTTTATACTGCTTTTCTCCGCTCCCTCTAAGGTGACATGACATGATTCTTTTTGAACGAAAATCCTATTAGGAATATAAAATTCTGTACTTACATCAAAAACCTCTTCTGAATATTCGACGAAAACTGTATTTTTATTTAGCATGAATGTTTCATTCACATGAATAAGCACGTATGATGAAAAATAAATTTCCTTTTTTCGATTTTCAGCAATTCAAAAGAGATTTCAATATGAAATAGTTCTGCACATGTAGCAAAATTATTTTGCCTGATGCTCAAATATAATTGAATTGTCAGTTTTATAATAGTTTTATTCTGATTGCATGTTGCCCCATAGCAAACACAATTCTCATATTTACCGTTCCGCCCAATCAGACTAAATGCTCTTATCGTTCCGTCCATAGCCCGATATGTTCCGCAAACTGAACCAATCCACCGATGGATGCATAGGTACATGAATATTTACGAGTTGAACCAATTCTCACTGGTTGAAATACAATAGTTTGTGAGTAAACTGACTGCAAAATTATTAATGAATCCAACTAACGCAACGATTTTTAGAGTAAACATGACGTTGAATAACATAAAAAAATGATTTTAAGACTACTGAACAATGTTGGCGATTTTAAAGTTCTCGTCTGAAGTACTATCGTACATTGACTTTAGTTAGATTTAAAAAGAAACCGTTTGTATCGTAAAATCGTTCGAAAATGATCAGTGGAAAGCGAAAACTGCTAACACGCCACATGTCAAACATGTCAAATTGAACTTTTTGTTTACTAAATATAAAGCTCAATTTCAAGTACTGTCGATGTGGCGCCTTAGCACAGCAATATTCGCTTTCCACAGTCAAATGATTTAATGACATTTATATATGTAATAAGCAATAAGGCCGCCTAATTGTACTCTGTTTGTTTTGTAATGTTTGTTCCTGTACAATGTGTTGTTTATGTACAATTAAGAATATTTGTATTGTATTGTATTTGTATGTATAATATTCTGTCTGATATCGTTTCTGATACATTATTCACACTGAAACGATGCCATAATTTACCTAATGCCTGTTTTATTGCAGGTAGATCCTGGCAGGTCAACCGGCTGTAGCTGGAACATATTTCACCGGTAGCTGGGACGCGCTATCGAAACTAAAACCCGCATAAAACACAAGGGCTATTGTTGTTTATGGGCGGTGACATATTTTATGGAACAACGCATTTAAAGCCGTATTGAATACGCACATTTTCAATACATTCGGGTAGTATACAGGTTAGGATGGATATTCCTGAAAATAGCTCAACAATAAACTAAACAACTATCTAGACGAAATACAACTTTGACTAGGACTATCGCTTTGTACGTTTTGGTAAGAAATTTCTAAAAATGTGAAGAGCGCGCGAAAAGTAAATAGCTCTTAATTTCCACGCGCCAAGCTTTATAATTCCTTTAGTCGCATTTGTAAGAAAGATTGTCTCATCCCGACCAATACCACAGATAATATAATACTATCAATATAGAGTAAAACGGGCTTTTGTCTTTAAAACGGCTCCCAGAATACCATTGTCGCGGTCTCACAAGATCGCGGCATAAGCTGAGTGGGTCCTTTTATTGTGACGTCGCGACATGCACATTCCGGTAGCATTAACTGTTTATTTTTAGGTACCTTTATAACATTATTTCGTTTTATTTTCGTTTGTTCTGTTTTTGTATACAAATGTATTTACTGTGTTGTGTTTGTGACGTCATGATGTTTTTCTATTATATTCTTTAAAATAAATAGCAATGGCACGAGCTACTCCAAGATTCAGTAAACTGCAGTGATTCTCAGAAGGAAAACGGAAGTCGTACCAGCTTCGTACTAGCTGTTAAGCAGTTGCCTTGAGTTTACCAAGTCAGCTTGAGGCCTCGTTCGCAGATGGCTTTGTGAAGTTAAGTAAATAGCTCACTAAGTGCATGTAACGTCTTATAGTTTTTAATATTGTAAGGGACTTATCTTAGAAAAAAAAACCTATTACAAGTTAGTGAAACGAATATTAAATTTTGTATTTTATTAGTTATTTCGAGATGTAAAATGATGCTATCAATACGGTTAACCCAGGTGACATAGATATTAAACCACTTTGAGGATATAATATGGTTTGTCCCCCTATCTAAACACCTATCAAAGATCAGGACAGGTACGCACAAACAATTGAAATATGGGACGAATATCAAAATTGATATAAATCCACCTATACACACACAACCCTACTGTGATTTGAAAGTTCTCTACATTATGTAAGGATCGTATGCTGAGAAGCCATCTTACATTCACATCTCAATCTGGGTCATCGCCTTTCAACTATCACCTGTCCTTTCCCGACCAGAAGATCCTGATTATCTCCAACCCCTGACTCACGGCCCGTATTTAGCGGTCTCAAGATTGGGAGCAATGTTAAGTATGGATTTGACAGGCCGCTTTGTACTGAAATGACATTTCTGATACGAACTTAAACTCGCTGTCACTCTTGAGAGCTGATTATTATAAATACGGGCTGCATCTGACTGCTAGCTTAAATCTCCACGCAAATTCCTCTTATTCAATTCATTTAACTCGTTAATATGAAGAAAAGTTTAATATAAAAAGTTGTGAGATCTTTTTTATTGGAAGCTTGTTAAACATAAAGTAAACCTTCACTATCATTATAAATTGAAGCTCCTCCAAAATGCAGTATGAATTTTCTCTCAATTTGAGCAAGATTTAGTTTCTCAACATGGCGGTTTTGGACGGGAGGACATACATTTAAAATCTGCTGGCCGTTCGGTGCAATAACTCGCGTCTAAGAGCCATTCTGAGCAATTACCTCCTCCAGTTTAGTCGCAGCAGCAAGATTGCCATTTAGCCGCTTGGCTCGTGGCCCGCTCAAACCACATTATTTGAAGACTCAATGTATATGTACTTAAGCATAATGTTTTTTGGTAACACCACACATGGAAAAAGAAGCATGGCATGATACATACATATAATCACGCCTTTATCCCTAATGGGGTAGGCAGAGAGTAAACCACCTAAACAAAGGTCGTTCCGCCACGTATGGCAAAGTTTTGAGGGTTATTTAGGATACATTTGTAGGTAATTGCTATAGTGGCAGGTTGTCTGCCCATCGCGTTAATTAGAATATACTGAAACCCTCGGATGACTCAGCTGGTTTTTACAGCATGCCTAGGAGGTAATGCAGCTGGCACATTCTATCTCTCAGGCCAGCATGGAAGTTTGAAAAACTCTGACACCACGGTTATTCAGGTCATTGCTGGACTCGAGAATCCACTCGCTAAGAAGAAGAAGAAGATGGAACAGCATGTCATGATTGATGTAAGTAAGTCATATTAATGTTGCTTGTAATAGTAGAGTCATCGTTGCATATGAAAATGACCACCTCGAACAGACAATTTGCATGGGAAAGGAAAAAAAAACATGTCTAGAAAGAATTTTCTGCTGATAGTTGTTCAGTTTCTTTGACTGAATAAACCCGTTCAGTTTTTGAACTCTATCCCTTACACCTAGTATAAATATAAAGCAACGAAGAAATGGCGTTTTATTTTTAGAATTTATTTGAATTAGTCATAATTACCTTTAATTTCCGCCCACACAGACAAAATTATTTATATTAGACCTTGAATTTGAAAAAGGTTAAAGTCTCCTGGTCTAAGCTGTGCAAACTCTGTTTGCTGGTTAAATATAAATGGCCGAACAAAGGTTTAGCACCGACAAATTAACATTATATCCAATATTTATTTAACCACGACTTTGCGGCTTAGCCAGTTAGCCTGAGCTTGCTCAACGCAAACGATGAATATTCAACTCTTCCATGTTATGTTAAAGCTAAAACACCGAGACTTAGCAAAACATCGTACAGCTAATTTACTACGGTCTACATGTGATTCATTTTCTTTGAGGTTAAAAATCTTTGGTAAATAAAACGAGCGACCCGCCATCTTTGGCAGAAAAACGTTGAACCCACATCCTCCTGCGAGCTACAGATTTAGATAAAGTAATCGTTTATTAATTACGACGCTTTAAGGCTAGGAGTCTTTTTGGAAGGCCTAGAAAAATTTGGAAAACTTTAGTGACTATTCTTGCTCTATCAAATCATCATCAAACCTGTTTAAACGACCATTAGTATGAACAGGGCTATAAACATGGAGTAATAGGCATGAAAATTGTAGATTTTACGACAAGTGCACAAAAAAAAAGACATTTTTGACCACTATCCTTAGCTGTCCAAGCCCGCAGGGCGAGGGCTGATATTAAAGTCGAGGACAAAAGTAGTTTTAAGCAAGTTTTTTTTTTAAATCTACATCGACCAGAAATGTTAAGCTTGGAGTGAAGACCTATACAGCCTACTATTACATAAATTTTGTAATAATAATTTAAATAAGAAATCGTTCTGACTTTTTTATTTAAATATCGTTTCATGTCATAAAGAACACAAAAGACAAATAATTTAAAGTAAATATTATAAAATAAAAAGTTCCATCTATGAACTTTTTATTATGTTTTTGTATTAGAGATGCATTTATGAGTAGATTCGTTTTTGTCCTTGTGCACAAAATTCAATTTTCTTTCTGAAACTTTCCAAGCATGAACGTACACATCGCAAAGAAAATGTACATAAATATCATCATATGCCTGCTCTTAGGCTCGTATTTATAAAGCAATCTCAAGATTGAGAGCAATATTAAGTATGGATTTGACAGGCCACATCGTACTCAAATGACGTTTCTGATACGAACTCAAACTAGCTGTCAGTCTCAAGTACTCTTATAAATACGAGCCTTATTGTAAGTGGGATGATGTGGGCAAAATAAGATAAGACAAAAAGATTGCAATTCGTTTAGATCGGCGCAACTCGTCCGTTTCTTGCATTAATTTCCATCAACACGCCACCCGAATATGATCTATTATTTCTCGTATTGTTCGACGTTTTACTGTCACGAGCCACGAGCATACAATATAGTCACCGTGGACAAGGGCGCGTGTAATTGTCACGTCGCTTCACGAGGGTTGTTTAATCGTGTCTGCCGTCTAACAGTTTGCTCTGTTTACACACACATTCCATTTAGGTGTTAGACCGGTAGATGCAATGTAAACGGGACTAGGAATAGAAGTTGTGGAATTTGGAACTGATGGTATTTTATTTGAAACACTATCCAACTGTAGCAAGAATGGGACCTGAAAACTTCGACAACAGGTTTCATCCCCAGGGTTTTATTCGAAATGTGGCTTGTTTACTTATCTAGACAGTAAATGTGTGAATTGTGGTGGCCTGTCGTGTCCAAACGACCCATTACCAGCAATATAACGGTGCGATTTTCCCTCGGACCGAAGCCAACTCGCCTCACTTTGCAACACCGATAACCGTTTTTTATACCCGCGGCCATATTTTATAGGTTAAACGGCCAGCTCTGGTTACTAGCCTTTTACGACATTAATGGAACAAATGGATTGGCTTGGCCGTTTCTAAAAATAGTGTAGTCGAAAAAATAATATCCTTGCAGAATTAAATTGATTGTAGTTACATTTGCGTCATTTATTTCCAAAGTCCATAGTGAGCAATCAATTACATACAAAATCAGCAATATCAGGATAATCAAATTTGTGACGTGACTCGCAAATAGAGGTGGTTGTTCTGATCCCGCTTCAATGTTGAATATCCATCACTGCTTCTGTTTGACTCGTGTGTCACAGGATCAGACACGGTGAGGCAGTGTATTTATTACGACGCAAGTTGAAAGGACTCTGAAACAGGGTCAGTGTTTGCGTTATTAATTTGTGTAGTAATATCATGTTTCACAACGCGACAAATGAACCACGATATTGTTCTGTTTGATATTGCGTCCCAATTAGCTTGCATATTATTCGAACAAACAATATTAATTAGATATATGAGTGTAGATAGGAGTAATTAAGTTTTATGTTTGTCATTTGTCATACAATATACGAAGCTATAAATATCCGACACGCCGGATATGGTTTGATTAAAGCTATTGTCAATCACGTAGAGTGTTTGTAATCAGTGGAATGGCGACTAATTAAATTAAGGGGGACGCACTGCAGATGGTGCTGTTATACCTAACACTTGTAAAGAAGATTGGTATTAGAACTCAAGACCATTTTGGAGTAGTGGTATTAAATCTAGGTACCTACTAACAGGTCTCGAAATACCGCTATTTTTTGATAACGTTATAGACCTAGACAGGGCTCTAACGGTAAAAAACATGGCATTTAACAAAATATAACGGATTTCATGTTAACGTAAAAGTGTTTACGGTTTTAACTATATGAATAACGATATGAATAATGATTACAGAAAAAATACAGCATTTTAGTATTTAAATTCGTATTTACCCATGTCTTAATACAATCACTTCACAACAAGCAAGAATAAATAAGCACACGAATTTTCAGTTTCAGTTTCAGTCGTTACTTTAGTGTACAACATGGCAACACTGCGTGGCATAACGTTTATAATAAGATAACGATACTTTTTTCGTTATCATTTTGATGCTGATATTTGATATCGTTATTGGTTTTTGATTGTTATCGCAAAAAGATTTGCAAATAACGTTATCTAACTTTCTTTCCATTATTTTTCATAAGTTATAAAGCTCTGCCTGCTAAAAGTCTACCCTGAGAAGGGTTATTACACGCTTGCTTTTCAATCATTGGATGAAAAATGATTACACTCCACAGTATGTGTCAATGCATACAATAATGCATATATAGGTACAAATATGTACTTTCACACGAACTAGAACTCCGTTTCTTCGATATACCTTGGCGGTGAAAATAACTTTCTCTTTAGAAAATCAAGTTTTAAACAACACTGCCCGAACTAAAGGAGAAACAAGATCAAAAGCAACAACTTTGGTTCACCGGGGATCAAACCACAACCCCAGGATCAAGGGGTCTAACCACTAGACCAGTTTTCACGCACTTTCCAGTAGTTTACAATGTGAACTTCAGAAGCTTAACAACAAATTGTTCATTGAATTCGTAGTTTTTAGTCACCAAAAGTTATTTGATATATATTCATCGGGTCGATAAACTCGATACCCACTCGACAGAAGAAGAATTTGATATACCTATTTATGTTATTTATCATTGTTATTTTAGGAAATTTTACTTACGAAATAAAGTGTTCTTAGGCCTGTATTTCAATCAGCACTTAAGAGTGAGACCGAGTTTGAGTTCGTATCTGAAATGTAATTTCAGTACAAAATGGCCTGTCACTCTGGCCTAGGGCATTTATAAAGCGATCTCAAGATTGAGAGCGATATTAAGCATGGATTTGACAGGCCACATTGTACAGAAATGACGTTTCTGATACGAACTCAAACTAGCTGTCAGGCTCAAGTACTGTTCATAATTACGGGCCTTAGAGTGTCCTAAAACTAACGATAATATTCTTGGTGGTGTGAGTTAACAGTACGGTTTGTTTTAAATATATCTGTGGTTGTTCATTAGTCAGGCAGCATCACATCAGTCGCAACAGTCCTCATTTAAGTGTTGATACTGAGTTGAGATGATTACAATGAGTAATGAATCGTATTCGATACGGTAAAACAATTACTTAATTTTTCCATGCGGGACTGGGAGCGAAAGAAAAATATACAATATGCCAGCTGCATTTCCTCCCGGGCCTGCTGTAAAAACCAGCTAAGGGATCCGAGGGTTTCAGTATATTGTAATTTAAGGGATAATTTGAATGTAACAAACTAATAAATATGTAACAGGAATATTTATTGATTTGACAAAAGCTTTTGATTTCGTTGTCTTGACTTGTTACTAAATAAACAAGAGTCAGTTGGAATAAGAGGCCCTACCTTAAATTGGATCTCTACATACCTGAAAAACCGAAAACAATATATTGCAATCTCAAGGATAGATGAAAATAGAGATCTAAAAAATTACGCATCGGAGCCCAATTTTAACAGATACGGTGTACCCCAAGGAAGCGTCCTTGGGCCGATTCTCTTCCTACTCTACATAAACAATATAACTGACATTATGAATCACAAATGTATTTTATTCGCTGATGACATTGCCATAATAGTAACGACAGATAAAAAAAAAAATAGTGTTAAGTATCATGAGACTGAAATAAATAATACAATTAATTTAATTATTGACTGACTGGATACAAATAATCTTAAAATTAATCTCTCTAAAACGAATTATATACAATTCAATAAATGTTATAATCCTATTTTTAATTTTATTTTTGACATAAATTATGACTATTTCAGGTTTAAAGAAGTAGCACAAACTAAATTCCTTGGTGTTACACTGGACGAGCACTTAGATGGGAAAGTACACGTAGAAAATGTGACCAGCAGAATAAATAAATTTGTTTATGCATTAAAGCACGTTAGAAAAGTGACAAACATAAACACTGCAATGATTGAATATCACGCGTATGTAGAGTCAGTATTGCGTTACGGTCTGATAATTTGGGGATACAGTACAGACCGACAAAAAGTCTTTATTGCCCAAAAAAAATGCATAAGAGCAATCGTGGGTATCCCGTCTGTTGAATCATGTAAACCATTTTTTAAAACGCTTGGTATATTGCCTCTTCCTTCGCTTTACATTTTCGAAATGGGAATGTTTATAAAAGAATATGTCTTTATTTCAAAAGTCATGCGATAGAAATCCGAGAGCTGTACGACATCCTGATTTACTTGTATTCCACAATACTCCACGAGTCATGAAATATGACAAAAGTTGCATAGCCTTGGGGGTCAGGATCTTCAATAAAATACCGAACACTTTCAAATGTTTAAATAGTAGATTATTTATAATTAAATTATATGAATGGCTTAGTGAAAAATGCTACTATGACATCAATGAATTGATAAATAATTAATTTAGTGACTCAGGTATATTAGCTTATGATAGATATGACGTGACATAAAAGAATGATTATTATATTTGTAATTTTGTTAACATCTTAATATTTTCAAAAGAAATTTGCATGCTAATTATAAGTTAGATAAACATGTAAGCACTACTCAAACATGTACATCTTTATATACCATGTTTATGCAAATAAACAATTATTGATTGAGTGATTGATTGATGGGCTGACAACCTGTCACTACAGCATTATACCTACAAATTTATCTTAAATAACCCTCAAACCTTTGTCAGAC
Organism: Scrobipalpa costella; assembly: GCA_949820665.1. Taxonomy (NCBI): domain Eukaryota; kingdom Metazoa; phylum Arthropoda; class Insecta; order Lepidoptera; family Gelechiidae; genus Scrobipalpa; species Scrobipalpa costella. The sequence goes on from OX463306.1 coordinate 528,769, forward strand.
GTGGCGGAACGACCTTTGTTTAGGTCGTTTACTCTCTGTCCATTAGGGATAAAGGCGTGATTATACGTATGTGTGTAGATATGACAAAGGCTGAAGATGATGACTGTTGCGAGGAGGCGACTGTATTCAATTAAAACTTTATTTGTTTTGTTTTAAATACAATACACACTATATATATTATATATATATGGATCCATACTATATCACTACATAGTATAAAACAAAGTCGCTTTCTTTGTCCCTATATCCCTATGTATGCTTACATCTTTAAAACTACGCAACGTATTTTGATGCGGTTTCTTTTAATGGATAGAGTGATTCAAGAGGAAGGTTTATATCTATAATACATGCAGAATAAAGTAGAGAAACACTGATGATTTCCGTGCGAAGCCGGGGCGGGTCGCTAGTACTATATATAATATTATAAATGCGAAAGTATCTCTGTCTGTCTGTCGGTTTGTTTTTTGCTCTTTCACGCCTAAATGGATCAACGTATTTTGATGAAATTTGGTATGGTAATACATGGTAACCTGGAGACGGACATAGGCTATATATAATCACGCCACCATACTTACGGGGTAGGTAGTTGGCAGGGAACTGAATTTAGTTAGTGATTTCTTTCACGCCTAAATGGCTTAACGGATTTTGATGACATTTGGTATGGTGATAGATGGTAGCCTGGATATGTACATAGGCTATATATAATCACTCTTCCGTTCTAAGCGGGAAGGTAGTAGGTAGGGAACTGAATTTAGTTAGATATTTAGATGGGACTTTTTTTTTATCTAAGTGTAATTCAAAAAGCAAAGGATACAAATAGACTCGATACCCACTCGACAGAGAAAGAAGAAGAATCACGCCCCTGTGCTTTGGTTTGTTTTTTAACCGATTTCGATGGGACTTTTTTTATTCAACTGAATGATACCAAGTCACAAACTAAAGACATAATTAATCACGCCACCGTACTTAGGGGATAAGCAGTAGCAGAGAACTGAATTTAGTTAGTGTTTTAACCGATTTCGATGGGACTTTTTTATTCAACTTAATGTTACCAAGACACAAACTAAAGATATGAATAATCACGCCAGCGTACTTAGGGGGTAGGCAGAGAACAAAATTTAGTTTGTGTTATAAACCGATTATTACCGATTATGATGTGACTTTTTTATTCAACTGAATTTTACCTAACTACAAACTAAGGATAAAAAAAATCACGCCATCGTACTTAGGGGGTAGACAGTAGGCAGGGATCCGAATTGAGTTTCTATTTTAACCGATTTGGATAGGACTTTTGTCAGTTTACACAGCGTTACCTCGATTTACGATATCATCACGCTACCTAACGTAGGGGGTAGGCAGAGAACAAAAAAAATAATGTTTGAACCCATTATGACGGAACCTTTTTTATTTAATTCTTTGTTACCTGGACTAACTGCCACAGCCTCCGTGGTCTAGTGGCTAGTGCCTTGGACTTCTAAACCAGAGGTCCTGGGTTCGATTCCCATGGGGGAAACACAAAGTTGATATTTGAAAATTTATCACTTTGTGAATTTTTCCCCAGTTTGGTTAGGACATTGCAGGCTGAATCACCTGATTGTCCGAAAAGAAAAAGATTTTCGTGCTTCGGAGGGCACGTTAAGCCGTCGTTCGTCGATAGTGGTCGTTACTCAAACCATGCCAGAGGCCTGATAGTTGTGCTACTAGGCGGTTTAAAAACACTGACACCAGGGTTCATCGGGTCCATAGACTCGATACCCACATGACAGAAGAAGAAGAACCTGGACTAACTTAGAATACATCACGCTTCTTTACTTGGGGGGCATCAGCCAGAATTAAGAGTGCTATGAAGTGTCTCTCGCTATGTTGTTAAAATGTTGGCAGCAATTCAATTCATAATGTGTGTTGTGTATTAATAATCTTTAAAATATTTATACACGTGCACTGGAGCGACATAAGTTTCAGGACATAAGGGAACAGAAGCGACTTGAGCGAGTCATAGGCGGAAGGAATTGATAGGACTGGACAGACATGAAGACTGTTTAGGGACGCGTGTGGCGGGTAGGATACGTTCAGTAGGATAGGTCTCGTTTCCGGACCAGACCCACAAGACTCTGCCGATAATCACGGGTGGACGAAGGAGTAAAAAAAACTTCGCAGACGAAGTCGCAGGTAAAAGTTAGTATATATATATATAAATGTGAGATTTTTTGGTATGAGTATACAATACGGTTTGTTTTTAAATATATCTACATACATACATATAATCACGCCTTTATCCCTAATGGGGTAGGCAGAGCGTAAACGACCCAAACAAAGGTCGTTTCGCCACGTCTGACAAAGTTTTTTGGGTTAATTAAGATAGATTTGTAAGTATATTGCTGTAGTGACAGGTTGTCAGCCCATCGCCTAAATTACAATATACTGAAACCCTCGGATCCCTTAGCTGGTTTTTACAGCATGCCCGGGAGGAAATGCGGCTGGCACATTCAATGTTTTTCTCTCGCTCTCAGGCCAGCATGGAAGAAATATATCTGTGGTTGCTTATTAGTCAGGAAGATTCACATCAGTCGCAACAGTCCTCATTTAAGTGTTGATACTGAGTTAAGATGATTACAATGAGTAATTAACGTAATTAATCGTGTTTGATACGGTAAATCAATTAGGTCCTTGATTTTTCCATGCGGGACTGGGAGCGAAAGAAAAATATAGAATGTGCCAGCTGCATTTACTCCCGGGCCTGCTGTAAAAACCAGCTGAGGGATCCGAGAGTTTCTGTAAATTTTAATTTAGGCGATGGGCTGACAACCTGTCACTACAGCAATATACTACAAATCTATATTAAATAACCCTCAAAACTTTGTCAGACGTGGCGAGCGACCTTTATTTAGATCGTTTTTGCTATGCCGACCCCATTAGCGATAAAGGCGTGATTATATGTATGTATGTAAATAATTTACCTACGTGTTATTTCATTATAAACAACCTCATGCAAACAGAATTGCATTTGTTTATACATCAATTTGACTCTAAATATTTATAATATTGGAGACCAAATTGTAACATAAATAGAACACTGACATAAAAAAAAAAAAGCTTACTGATAAATCTTTTCAACAAGTGAAATTATCGTGTTGTGTAAACAAAGATGGCCACGGTTTTACGAAAAACTGAGATCGTTTACGAAAAAGCTGAATTATTTACAAAGAACGACCCGTGCTTGCTGTGACGTCATCGTGTATTTACCAGCCGATGGAAGATTCCGTCGATAACAACGCTTACCTGCAACAAAGATACACATTTCGTTAATGTAACGATCAAAAAGAAGACAGCTTTTACTAAGTTTTTTTTTGCAGAATCTAGGTAAACATTTTCTTTTTTTAGTTTGATATTCTAAGTGAACAGAGTTTGGTAGAACGTTTTTGCTTTAGTCTACGAATCGCAGATACACTTTTGTTGTATAATTTGTTCAATATTGTTACTTCAAGCGCTGTTTCTGAGATTTGTTCTATATTGCCTTAGGCGTGATTGTGTGTGTGTTCTATATTGTTGATTTCAGTAAACTTTTTTTGTCCTAATATTTAAAACTAAAGATTCAGTTTTTATTGTACGACAATCATTAAAACATTAGCAAGTGTCTTTTTCCTCTTCTTCTGCCTAGCGTTTTTCTAGCCTGATGCTGGGGTCCGCTTTCCGGATTTTTCTACTCACTTTGCCCGGTCTTAGGCGGATGCCTAACAAGTGGATACTGGTTTGAGATCGTTCTCTTCCATATCCGACTTCCATTTACGACGTCTAGCCAGCTTCTTTGGTCGGCCGCGTAGTCTGGCGGTCTGCGACTTAAATGCCCATACCATCGAAGACTTTCCTGCAGCTTATCTGCTACGTCGCGGACTCAAAGGCTGCCACGGATGTGCTCATTACGAATGCGATCTAATCTTGTAACGCCGCACATCCATCGCAACATATTCATCTCCGCGACGTGAAGCTGCTGGACATATCTTTTAAGGTCAGACCAGGTCTCGCTGCCGTATATTAGGACTTAAAGCCTTAGCAAGTGTAATGCAACAAATTGTAAAAAGCAGTTAAGTGAAACTGTCGGGAGCCTGAAATCTTGTGAGAAAATTCTTATAACTTTAAACTTGAGTGCACACTAGAAAATTTAAAATATACATGGTGTTTCATAACCTTTCCACGCTCTAAGTTAACTTGACTTTTATTTTAAGATAAATGAAATTTCCTCTACCGTACTCAGAGCAAATATAAAAATAATAAAAGATTTATCCTAGCTCTTGCAGCTATTGCGGAAAGAAACGAGGACACGCCTTTCATAAAATTGTATTTCCGCGTTTCTCTTCACTCAAAACACCAACTGTTTTAAAACGTTTATTTTAACATTTTAAATTAAAACCAGTTTTATATATTTTTTAATTTAAAATACGAGATAGGGACGTTGGGTTTCAAAATAAACAAAACACAAAATCCGTAAAAATGTTTTAAAATCGTGAGGCAAATATAAATTTTCGCCCAACAGCGTAAGTAAAATTGGATATCCGCAGCATGGCGCACGAATAAAGCAATTTAGAATTCGTTCAGAAATTTCATGTTATAAATTTGACATGTATCATTCTGACTCGACATACCTAATATATATTATGGTCATGTAAAGTGCGTGTATTATCTTATCTTATCTAAGGCAAAGGCCTTTCTCTTCTGTAGCTCTTCGCGCCATCTGCGACGGGGTCTGCCACGGCGGCGTCTTGCGGTGGGTGGTTTCCACAAAGGACTCGTTTTTGCCCACAGTTCTTACGGCATGCCGCAGACGTGACCAGCCCAATCCCACTTCAGCTTGGCCGCCACTCGCGATACGTCAGAGATTTGTGTTTTAGAGCGCAGTATGGTATTCCTGACCTGATCGACCCGTTTCAGACATAAAATAAATAAATCATAAATGAACAAAATCAAAATCCTGAAGTAGACCTTTTAGGAGCATTTCCTTGAGAGGCTAGTTGGCTGAGTGATGCCGGATGGGAAAAGGGTAATCTAATCACCCAGCTGGTCGGGTGTTGTGACCAGAGGACCGGAGTCCGACTGGATTAGTTCGGAAGTTGTGTATATGCAGATCGCCGAGCAAACTTCGATACCGGGTTTCAGGACTGTTGTATCTTGATGTGGCGCCATTTATGTGCGCTACAACCTAATTAAGAATTTCATTCAAACGCGATTTTTTCCCCACGCTCTGATTGAACGAAATAATTACGTGGCTCATTCAAACTGGTATTAACGAGGAGTAAATAATGTAGTATCATTAACCCGCGTGCTTCAATGATTTGACCTCGTTCTACCTATTTTTCAGTATATTTAGGATACAGTTAATTAATAATTTGATGATTGGCAGATATTTTGTTTTTATTAGGCCATAATGATTAAGTATATAATATTTAATTTAATTTTGGAAATGCCATACGATAATGATGATGATTTATTTATTGTAAATTTCTTAAGGCCTTACTTGAAATCAGTTCTCAAGAGTGACAAGGAGGTCAGAAATTTAATTTCATTACATTTTTTATTTGTCACTACAGCAATATACCTACGAATCTATCTAAAATTACCCTCAAAGCTTTGTCAGACGTGGTGGAACGACCTGTTCCGTTTGTTCCTTTTTATTTCTGTTGTATGTGTTTCTTTGTGCAATAAAGAATTTTGTATTGTAATGTATTGTCTAGGCCGTTTACGCTCTGCCTACCCTATTAGGGATAAAGACGTGATTATATGTATGTGTATAGATAGATACAAAAGAAAATACATACGTATTATTTAGTAATTTCCGTGCTCTGTGGTGATTGGCGATGCAGTAAAAATTGTTTAATCCCAGGCTGTAGTTCCATTTGTTTACTCTTGCGTTCTGCCCATAGTTCCATTTGTACAGGAAATCTCACCCATAAACTTGGTTAAAACATTAGGGATATTCCTGTTAGGACTAAGTATGTTTTAGTAATGGGATGTGAGCTTGTAGCCTAAATTACAAAACACCTAAATGTCGGGTCTACTTGCTGCTCAAGTACGTCCGGAAATAAATGCTGCTGCTTAGTCTAGGTTAATCAAACTCAAATAATTTTATTTAAAAAATGACGGTACTTATACCTATCGCAGAGTTTGTAAGAACAGGTTTACAGCCAGTATTATGCATCCAAATCTATCTGAAATAACCCTCAAAACTTTGTCAGACGTGGCGGAACGACCTTTGTTTAGGTCGTTTACGCTCTGCCTACCCCATTAGGGTTAAAGGCGTAATTAAATATATGTATATATGTATGTATCGTGAGTCACACCTTCAGTTACAGCGTGAAAAAAAAAACAATTAACGAGAGAAAAAAACACTTATCTAGGTACTTAAACTGTGTAGTATCTACCCGTTGTTGAAATTATGATCATTTTAAGAAAAAATATATATATTGTTTTATTACTTTCAGTTCTGAGAAGGTAGTCAGATGATTGTTTTTGTTTCTGAATATTATGATAAAATAATATGGCTTCACCGCTCTGTGTTCCTTTAATCAAAAAGTTTTAATGCAATTTCGTTCTTTTGTTCCACCTGTACAACAACCCTAGTAAAAAAGCCATGAATTAGGATCCGGAGCACGTTTCAAAAGGTTCTATACTTTTTTAAGCGTTTTTCTTAGTGCAGCAACACACAGGCGTCACATACTGCGCGTAAGGTTGCGCTTAACACACTGTCAATGCTTTTTGCATTGCAGACAACACACATGCTTCACCTTACGCAATGCGCGCGCGTACTGGCAGAGGGATGCGTTGACATAGAGTTCCTTACTAAGCGCGCGTAGTGCGTAAGGTGACGCATGTGTGTTATAGGCAATGCCAAAAGCATTGACAGTAAGTTGAGCGCAACCTTTCGCGCAGTAAGTGACGCCTGTGTGTTGCTGCACGTGGAGCTGAAACAATACAAGGTTCCAAAGTTCAAAGCTGGTCACCGTTAAAGACACTGTTTATTGAAATTATTTAATCCAACCAATAAACTTCAGTTAAATGGTAAATAATATAGTGAATGATATTTATCATTTATTTGTATCCATGCTTTCTATTTATACAAACAAACAATGGATACAAACAAAGTATAAACGACGTTTCGAGCTGGTTTCGAGTATATAGGTACGATTTGACACCTTTCATTACAACATTCGTTTCACAAATGACCGTTTTGTCCGTAACTTTATGTAATATTAAGTATGGATTTGACAGGTCCTTCTGTACTGAAATGACATTTCTGATACGGACTCAATCTAACTGTCAGTCTCAAGTGCTGTTTATAATTACGAACCCTGACATGCGATAACCAAGAACAAAGCCTTCATTTCCCATTGATTACAATACACATCACAGTCCATTCGTCTTCAAATGACAACGGTCTCTTGCAAGACCCTTCCCGTCAGCGCGAGTATTACACAAGCAAGCTACAGAAATAGCTCTTTTGTTAGGGTTAATTCACACCGGGATGCGACGCGGCGCGCACTTTTCAAGAGCGTAATTATATACACACACACATTCACGCCTTTATCCCTAATGGTTTTGGCAGAGCGTAAACGACCTAAACAAAAGGTCTTTCCGCCATGTCTGACAAAGTTTCGAGGGTTATTTAAGATATGTTTGTAGGTATATTGCTGTAGTGACAGGTTGTCAGCCTATCGCCTGAATTGCAATATACTACTCTCGGATCCCTTAGCTGGTTTTTGCAGCATGCCCGGGAGGAAATGCACCTGGCGCATTCTATGTTTTTCTCTTGTTCCCAGTCCAGCATGATTAAATCACGGAACTTATTTATAAAATGTACAGCTAATCCGTCAAAGTTACAAGTGAGTAGTTGTTTATTTTATCGAAATCCGTTGCGTAGTTTTATAGGGACAGAGAAAGCGACTTTGTTTTATACTATGTAGCGATAAATATAAATAGCATTTGTTTGTCGTTTATTAACAAAATCATGGAACTATGATAAAAGATAGACATTTCATTGAAAGAAGCCGTATTTTTGAATCAATCGAATCGAATACGAAGTCACTTCGTGGTGCTACGAGATGCATCTTCAAGCTGCTTCACTTTGCATCGCTTTCCGGTGTGAACCGACCCAGAGGAAAACCTCATTCATTTCGTTTATGATTCAAACAGGCTGAGCTGTATTAGCTTACGGAGTTAGTCTTGTGAAACATGGCGATGAGGCGCGTTGGGGCGGGACGACCGGAATGTCGGGAGTGGCTGAGCGTGGTACCGGAAGAGCCAATCTAAAAACAAATTTCGTCAGCGACGTGTAAAAATTGGAGACAATATTTTAATGTCGCTATTTACGCAGTGATTTATAGAGTGTTAGACAATAAGTACATTTTGTTCTCAAATTTAGCTTTTACATCAACATTTTACTCTTAAATTTACCTTCCATGCTGGACTGGAAGCGAGAGAACAAAATAGAATGTGCCAGCTGCATTTCCTCCTAGGCATGCTGTAAAAACCAGCTAAGGGATCCGAGGGTTTTAGTATGTTGCATTTTAGGCGATGGGCTGATAGCCTATCACTACAGAAATGTACAAACAAATCATTAATAACCTTCAAAACTTTGTCAGACGTGGCGGAATGACCTTTGTTCAGGTCTTTTACGCTCTGTCTACCCCATTAGGGATAAAGGCGTGATTATATGTTTGTACGTAATTTTGATTTTTGAGATACGTGGTGTAGGTACATTAATGATGCGCCATGTAAGTGATACGATGTAGAACAAGCAGATTTTCTGGGAATCTCTGTTATAATTTATAATGAAATAATATTTAATAGATATATTAATTATGCTGGCCTGGGAGCGAGTGAAAAACATAGAATGTGCCAGCTGCATTTTCTCCCGGGCATTATGTAAAACCCAGCTAAAGGATCCGAGGGTTTCAGTATATTGTAGTAGAGGCGATGGGAACAACCTGTCCCTTCATCAATTTACATACAAATCTATCTTAAATAACCCTCAAAACTTTGTCAGACGTGGCGGAACGACTTTTGTTCAGGTGGTTTACGCTCTGCTTACCCCATTGGGGATAAAAGCGTGATTATATGTATGTGTTAATTAGTATTACATTTCAAATTATAATTCAGAAAATCTTTCTGTTCTTTATCGTATTACTTACATGGCACATCATTACTGATGAAAACGAAATGTATTCTTCTTCTGTCGAGTGGGTATCGAGTCTATGGACCCGATGAACCCTGGTGTCAGAGTTTTTAAACCGCCTAGTAGCACAACTATCAGGCCTCTGACATGGTTTTATGTAACGACCACTATAAAAGACAGCGACCGGGACCGACGGCTTAACGTGCCCTCCGAAGCAAGAAATCTTTTTCTTTTCGGACAATCAGGTGATTCAGCCTGCAATGTCCTACCCAAACTAGGGAAAAATTCACAAAGTGATAAATTCTCAAATATCAACTTTGTGTTTTACCCCCTGGGAATCGAACCCAGGACCTCCGGATCGGGAGCCCATGGCACTAGCCACTAGACCACGGAGGCAGTTATGTATTAATATCCATCCAGTAAAATCATTGTAATAAACGATACATTGCTAAAGAGACGAGGTGTTAGCAGAAATACCAACAAACAGAATAATAAACTAAGAAGTTGCTCACGATTGTGGCTGTGAAACAAACACGGGTGTTTGTGAATTTAGCGGCTTCAGGCTTCAGAGCTCCGAGCGGGAAACAAAGCCTTTGAGAAGGCAACGCTTGTTTATCTAAGAAAAATAATATTGTTCAAATTTTGTGGTGAAGAATTCTTTTTTTTTTAATTTAACCTAGCAGCGTTTTAAATACTCATACAAACATATAATCACGACTTTTTCCATTACGGGGTAAGCGTTTTAAATAAGTGTATTAAAACTGCCTTTGTAGCTAATATAGTAAAGCTTAAGTATAGCTAATATCACTTCCATGCTGTACTGGAAGCGAGAGAAAAAAATAGAATGTGCAAGCTGCATTTCCTCCCGGGCATACTGTGAAAACCAGCTAAGGGACCCTCGGGTTACAGTATATTGCAATTTAGACGATGGGCTGACGCACGGAAATCATCAGTGTTTCTCCACTATATTAAACATATAAACCTTCCTCTTGAATCACTCTATCCATTAAAAGAAACGGCATCAAAATCCGATGCGTAGTTTTAAATATCTGTGATTGGTATATAGGGACAGAGAAAGCGACTTTGTTTTATACTATGTAGTGATAACCCTCAAAACTTTGTTACACGTGGCGGAACGACCTTTGTTGATCGCTCTGCCTACCCCATTAGGAATAAAGGCGTGATAATATGTATGTATCGTAAAGCTTGTATTTTTATAATGACATTGTAGCTGCATGTATACTGCGACTTAGTTCAAACTCTTAACTGGTTCTAGATCTAATTCTACCCAGCAAACAATGTTGCAGACCCTGACACTGCGGTGTGACACCATCAGTGATTAACGACTTATAAATTAAGTTCCCACCGCCCTCTATAATCGATATGTTGCAAGATTATGATGAAATCGGTTTTTTGATCAAAAACTAGGATTTTTTCAAAATATTCGCCGTAATCGAGAGAATTGTCCAATATTTTGTCAAAATCTGGACTTATATTGTAGCATTTCATCTATATGAATCTATACTATAATATACAGTAAATATCTAATTTTGGTTAGGTCATATGGAAAATTATAACAATAAAATAAATTACCTCATGTCACTATTTTTCAATTCAAATATAAAATAGAAACCGATATTGACTTATAATAAAATCGAAAATTTATTGATCAAAACCCGAAATTTGACAAATACTAGGTTTTTCATCAAAACCCGAACTTAGACATAATCCTAGACGTTTCTCTGGATTACGACCAGTATTTTGTCAAAGTCCGGGTTTTGATCAAAACCCCAATTTCGTCATGATCCTGCGACAGACACATAGAATAGAACTTCACAGGCAGGTTGTGTGCCTCAAAGCGCTTTCAGCATTATTTACCTGACTGGATCAGTTAAAGCTTCTAATTAATCTTAATCAGCAGCTAGGAGGGTAGTAATTACGGTGTTCAAAGACCAGCTCTACGTGAATAGATGAGCTCGTTATCGGAGCGCTAGGTGATCATACAAGGAGAAAGATTCATACAACCTTGCTATACGTAGACAACTGCCTCCGTGGTCAAGTGGTCAGAGCCATGGGCTCCTGACTCGGAGGCCCTGGGTTCGATTCACAAAAATGATATTTGTCAATTTATCACTTTATGAGGCTTTCCCCAGTTTGGTTAGGACAATGCAGGCTGAATCACCTGATTGTCCGAAAAGAAAAAGGATTCTGTTTTTCGGACGACACGTCAAGCTATCGGTCATGATCGCTGTCTTTGATAGTGGTCGTAACTCAAATCATGTCAGAGGCCTAATAGCTGTGCTACTAGGCGGTTTGATAACTGTGACACCAGGGTTCATCGGGTCGTTGTTCGGTTTATGAATCCACTAGCTAAAAAAAAAGGTCCAATACTATATCAAAATCAAGCTTGCAAGCGCATTTGTGCGTCATACATATTTGACGTTAACATAAAACTTATTTTTGTGAGTAAGGTACTTCAGTAAGTGCCACTTTACCAGAGGAAACTAATTCAACATACATACATATAATCAGTGGTAGACAGAATGTAAACGAAGCCTAATCAAAAGCCGCCACATCTGACAAAGTTTTGATGTTTTTTTTAAATTTGTAGTATAATGGTGTTAGGACAGGTTGTCAGCCCATGGCCTAAATTGGAATATACTGAAAAATAATTCGAACAAGAACTAAAACAATCATGTTAACTCAATTTTCAATATTTACATCATTAAACCGAGAAAACTTTACAGGCGTAACTAATATAATGTGATACACGTGGATGCTTTGTTAGAATAAACCAACATAAAACCCTCGGTAAAGTCCTGTCTTAATAAGTTATTATTATTTTGTACAAATTTATATTTAACATTTCTTCTGGTCTACTGAAGTATGCAGTTTTTATCGTAAAAAGAAGCTTTTACCAATCAAAGATAATTTCAGCTACCTAGGAATATTTGTTTGATTTGTATGTACCCGATATGAACTAAAATTCATGCCTGGACAGCTTTTAACCCTGTACAAAGCACAAACCGTTCCTGCATGGAGTTTTATAGTCACCTCTGGGACGGCTCAGCCAAATACCAACTTGCCGCGCTCAACTCGGTGGAACGCAGAGCTAAGAGGCTTATTTAAATAATACTTTTATTTATTTATTACATTTCAAAATTCCACACCAACATAATAATAATAATTTTATTTCAGACGATTACAGTCCATAAATAATTGAAATTACAAAAAATACATTAGATACACAATTTATAAATAACAATAACATAAAATCTAATCTAATCAATATAAAAAAAAACATAAATAAAAATCTTATTTCTGGCATGGACGTATACACCCTTTAACAGCGCAACCCAATGTCTGTATATACGTCCATCCAGTCTGTCAGAAAACACCTTCAGGATCCTATTGCCACTACCCTGCGTTCTGCACAAGGAGTAGCGATTATTGCGAAAAAGTCATTAGTTCGCGCGTCATTGGACATCTAGACGCACCGCAGGATACCATCTATACTTAGTCGATATTCGACCAATACAGACTAAGCTCTTCCAAAACTCTTTCACTATGTGCACGGCAAAAGAGTGGAACTCACTACCTGCGTCTGTGTTTCCGAATGCATTCAACCCTCAACACATTAAAGTTAGAGTGAACAGGCATTTTTTGGGTGAGCTCGCTCCATCGTCAACTTCGTCTCTATCGCATCCCACCTAGACTGGAGTCGAAAGCTAAACCACTTCTACAATGGAAATAACCTTTCTGTGGTGAAATTTACTTAACAATCTGCGACAATTACGAAGCAAAACAGAGAGCGGCAAAGTAAACGCGGAAAGGATCAAATTTTAGGCCCAACCGCACTGTTGCTCACAGCCGACAGTGGGCTCGATTCTATGCTCGAAAATAGCCCATAATTTTATTGGTGAAAGTCCAATTATAGTATAAAACCTGCATGTCATGGGTTTGAATGTCGAACAGCCAAAAAAGTTAAAAAAGCGTTGGTGATGATAGGTCTTTTGACTCAAGGTCGAGTTAGGTCAAGACGAAGGGTGCAGGAAAATTGAAGGGCAGGGCTTTTACGATAATAGAAAAAGGGTGAAAAGAAAAGATACCAGGAAATGTCATTGCCATTTCAGTGTTCAACAAGCTGGATTACAAACGATTGACTAAAAGTTTATCGTCCTTACATTTTAGCATTATTGAACAAATTTTCTTGGAATAATAATTCATAATTCATTTATTTGCTGTCACATGGTGTCTTAAGATATAGGCTCGTATTTATGAAGCCAATAATAAACAATAATCATATCAAACTTGAGAGCAATATTAAGTATGGATTTGAGAAGCCAGTTTTTACTGAAAGGACATTTCTGATACGAACTCAAACTGGCTGTCAATCTCAAGTGCGGATTATAAATACGGGGCCTAATATTACAGATAGTATCACATATGACGCCCTAATATAATAAAGGTTCCATGAAAGCGCAACTAGAGCGTACAAAGTTAAGTAAAGGTGTACTGTTTCTGGATTGCGTTCAAACACAGATTAAACACGACCAAACGGTTCACATAATCAGAAGTGGTTTGATCCAAATAACTTATTTTCTTTAAATTATTGCAGAAAAATACTTATTTGTCAATTTTTACAATTTTCGACAGAACTAAAGTGTTGCAATTCGCTATATTCAGCAATCTTCGAGAAATCAAATTGCACAATCCTCTCATCTTCACACGACCATTTCATCGCAGAATGTTGCTCAATACCATTCAATATCAATACCAATACCGTAATTCTCGTATCAAAGTACAAAATATCGACAGCTGTAAACTATGAAAGCGCGAATTAACACCATTTCATTTAAAAAGAGAATCAGAATTCGTTGTTTTATCATGCCATGTTGGCTCACAATATAACTGTATGTACCTACATTTATCGGTCTCTCAATAATCGCGGGGCTTGATTAAACCAGTTACTGTTATTGCCACACAGAAATAAAAGGCTTTACGCAAAACCATTGCGAATGAAACAAACTTTATCAACGCGCTGTATAATATTCACGATATTGCCCTTATTTATATTTTAATTCTTTTAATATTTGTAATCTTATTCTGAGACTTTATTATGGCTTCTTATTAGGCCGCCTACGTTCTGCTGACTGTCACAACAAACAGAGTTTATTATGTCGTTACCTTTATTGATGCGAACAGGGAGGTCTAAATTTGACTGCAGAGACATGTTTATGTAATGTTTTAGGCACGTTTAGAAATTGCAACACAACTAACATAATATTTTTTTCTGTTGTTGCGGGTTTATTTGACGGTTGAAATTGTTGTTGTTTGAGACCTGTCACTACAGCAATTTGCCTACAAATCTATCTTAAATAACCATTAAAACTTTGTCAGACGTGACGGAACGACCTTTGTTTAGGTCGTTTGCGCTCTGCCTATCCCGTTAGGGATAAAGGCGTGATTATGTGTATGTATGTATATTGAAATTGTTCGACCCATTGGTAGGCTTAGTCTAGAAAATAGAATTTAGCTGGTAGAACGTGAGTTCATTTGTTTATTATCTGTATAGGTCCAGAATCGCGGTTTGCCAGAGCCATGGAGCGCAGTATGTTGGGCCTAAAAGTTATCGACAGTGTCTGGAATAATATACTGCGGTCAAATAAAAAGTGGAATAAAACCCCAAAGTTCTGATGTGGTACATGCCACCGCCAAGCTGAAGTGGGACTGGGCCGGCCAAGTCTGCCGCATACCGGATGAATTATGGGCAAAGACCACTACACAGTGGAAGCCACCGCCTGACAGAAGGCAACGAAGCAGACCGAGAAAAAGATGGCGAGACGAGCTGGACGTCTTCAGCAAGGCATGACCGGAGGAAGCACAAAATAGGGAGTCGTGGAGGGAGCGGAGAGAGGTCTTTGCCCTGCAGTGGGACAATTAACGGCTACATAAGATAAGATTACCTGTATAACAGATGTGTGTCGAAAGACAGCCAAATTGAAATGGGACTGGGCTGGTCAGCCGTATGCACCCGGAGCGATAGCCAAATGTCGTCACCCAATGGGTCCCCGTCAACGTGGACGGGGTAGACTTTAGAAAAGATGGCGAGATGACCTGAACGCTTATCGCAAGGATTACAGAGAGGTAGAAGAAGGGTGGGGAGGGGAGGCCTTTGCCCAGCAGCAACAGGATAGACTAATTATAATTATTGCCTGTAACAGTTACGTCTCAACATGTTTACAAACAATTATATTTAGCAGTCAGGTTAATGCCTCGAGCATGATCAAAAATAAATTGTGATTATCTACCACTGGAGCTGGCGTCACGGACTTTATGCTGTCGTAAAGAATTTATTATACGCTCGGAGTCGTGTCGCTTACGACGGCTAATCCGATATGACGAGAAACAGTAATCTACCACACGAAATCATGTAGGGATGCGTAATTTGTTTTTTTAAAATTTAATAAAAATAAAATAATTTTAATTTCTTTATTTAATGTGTGTTTTTGTTCTATATCACTACATATCGTGGTTGAAAGGAACGTAGTACTGTTTTTTACACTCTGCATTTCATGCGACAACACTACCATATGATAAAGCGGCATTTGTTTCGCCGAGTGAACTCGTATGTGTAGGTACAGTCGACCACTGATTGTTTGCTTCTGCTCGTGTTCTGCCATTGAGTCGAGATCTTGATTACGACTTCAAAGTGACGATAGATAATTGAGTTTGTATTGTTGAGCTCAAACATACATCGTCTCTAAATCGTTCATCGATGTGTGTGTGGTAACGTCTGTGTCATTTTATTTTAATTTCGAAATGCCAATTACACATTGTCCCGAAGCGGTGTCTGTGGTGTGAGCACTCTAAGGCCCGTATTAATAATCAGCTCTTGAGATTGACAGCGAGTTTGAGTTCATATCAGAAATATAATTTCTGTACAACATAGCCTGTCAGATCCATTCTTAATATTCCTCTCAATCTTAAGATCGCTTTATAAATACGAGCCTAACTATCGATTGCCACGGTGATGCCGTATTGATAGGCCTATTATATATTGCCTTTACAGAAGAAAAAATCTACAGTCGATTAATTCGCATTGAGATAACAATTTTAATTTTTCTAAGCATCTTGAGAACTTTTAAATGAATGGTAACTTCAAAGCCATTCAAAGTTGGAGAGTCCGAACTTCAAAATTAAATTAATTACCCGCACCTTAATTTCAAAGGCTAAATAAATTTTGGTGCCACGGTTGAAATCAAGCAATCTCTGAGATTGGTCACGTGGTTGGTGCGAGGGTGTGATGATGATAAGATATACGTTTTAATTAGAGCCTGTGGCATGTGCGGTAGGTGCGGGGACGCGATACGCGATATCGGGTACGCTCCAGGGTACGCGAGTATAATACGTATTCAGTGGTATCGGGGTGTCGGGAGATAAGCGGGGAACAATAACGTGTTTATGCGTTAATCAGATTTGACAAGTCTATTACTATCAATAGGGCAAATAGGCTCCGAAGCGTCAAATTTCGTCAAAGAGGTGGGAAGACGGATGCGGGAGACGGGTTGTGATCCCCGGTCCGACTTTTTCCTTACCCAGCAAATATCGCTGGCTATACAGAGAGGGAATGTAGCGGGCATTATGGATACGTTTGGGAAGAAAGCGCTATGGGGGGGGGGGGTTGTATAACGTAGTATTAGGGTGGGTCAAAAACCTAATTTCAATTGTTTTATGGTATATTTAGACTGACATGACATGTATAGTACAATAAAATATACAAATATGTTTTTACTATAAATAGGATAACATCAATAATATTACCATAAAATAAAAGAGTCAGCGGTCAACAAAAAAGAGAAAGTTTTCACCGACGTGCTAAGAGGACAAAGTACTTGCAACTACTTTATAACTTTTTAAGCACTCGCAACTACTCTTACTCATTTTACTATTTTAACAGGTCGACTCAATTATTTGGTAAAACATAGGAATTGCTTACATTTTTTCCCGATGTTTCGACTATGTTTCAATAGTCGTGGTCGCGGGTGAATACGTATTTACTTGCAGAAATATAAAAATGTTAAAATAAATGAATATAAATACCATACATATCCATTGCTTTTGGAAACAATATATTTCCAATGTTATGTCTCTAGTTAATTTGTTTATTGACGCTAGCCTTTATAGTGGAATAGATGAAGTTCTAATCATATTTTGCAAACATCAAACATAATTTATCATGGTTCGTTTGCAGCATGGAATATAACATTATTATTCTAATGGGGTGTAGTTTGCAAACACTATAATCATAGAGGAAAATGAGCGAGAATAATACAAAGTTATGAAACTACTTCGGTGCTACCGGTAATATTGCTGTTTGACAAGGTAAATTCAAAGCAAATATTTCGATGATGCAAAAAGATTATAATTACCAAACAGTTGCTACAACTTCGTACAAGTTTACATGAACAAATCTAGCGCTAGCAAATCAATCTTCTTCTTCTTCGCGTGTCGACTCGACGAAACTATATTTGTCAGGACCAGTACTTAGCGACGGATAAAGCGTTATCAAAGCCAATCAATATCCAATTTATTACGTTCATTAACACCGTAAAAGGAAAGGCTAGTGGCCAAAGTTGGGCTTTAACCTATAAAATGTCAGTGGGCGCGTGAAAAACGGTTATTGGCGCGAAAAGCGAGCGCCGCGACAACATGGCCGACAAAGCAAACGAGACGCGCCATTAGCTTCTGATGAGGTGGTTATATTTTAAATACAGAATAAAAAACCGCAATAAAATAAAACATGAAAACAATATCACCAAAATTTCATGCAAATATGGATTTACGCAACATGCTTGAAGTGTGATAAAACATTAAATACCAAGATATGAAGAACAACAAACTTGAAATCACCCAATGCTAAGTGTAGGTCTCTTCCAATTACCTCCCTGGGTGACTACGGGTTGAAGAAGAACAACAACAACAAACACTAAAATAAAGTCCAAAAATGTTTGCGATTTAAGATCCGAGCGAGTGAAATGCAATGTCCGTCGTAAACAACTGTGAACAATTTAAATGATGCGATCAATGAGAATTCCTGTACTCTAAATAACACAACGCAACGTCCGAGCTTAATGAACAGAACCAAATAGAACATTGGAAAAGTCCCACCTCTTCCACCCATTGAACGAAAAATTCTCCATGGAAAATTCTTTAACACCTATATTATTATGTCAGGTAGTGTGTTTAATAATTTCAACTCTTTAATGGAACTAACGTAAAGTGCAGAGCAAACTGAGGCAGACGTAATTGCTTCCTTAGCAGCAAGACGTGACGATCAAAAGATCTTTTCGAGATACTTATTTCTCTCAAAGAAAGAAAAATAATGTATTAAAAGGAGAACTTTCAGTCAACGAAACTTTGAGGACAATAGCTTTTTTATCAGTTCGATACAGAAATTGAATTTCAAAACCCTTGGCCTCAAAAGTTTTATCAAAATAACAGACGCTTTACTTCGTTATACAGGCCCCAGGCTTAGCTTTAATGTGAAAGTGAGGGTGACAATGCGTTTGACCATGAACCTTTGTCAGTCTGTTCAAAAGACTACTTTGAACAAATTTTGTCGCAAAATACTGAAACAATAGCAGTAGATGATAAAAGATGCATTTTTATTGTCTCACGCGACGAGCCAAAGAAATGGATCAACAAAAATTTATAAAAGAAAGTCAAACAACTGTATCATTCAGCAAGCCAATAATATGCTTCGAGGTCCTATTAGCATAATGAGGAGTGCACTGTCTCGCATTACACCGACATTTCGTCGACAAGTGTATCTCAGTGCGGCGATGGCGGGCTGCGAGCCAAGCACCAAGCAGCTAAATGGCGAACTTGCCGTTTCCGACCAAACCGTACTAAGTAATTGCTCAGAATGGCACTTTCGCGGAAGTTATAGCACTAACCGGCACCGGCCAGCAGATTGTAAATGTCGCGCAATCCGAGACTACCACGCCGAATTTTGTAGCAAAATTTAACCTACTTAAATCTCGGCCAAAATATTCTTTTTATACGCATAAAATTCACAAGTAGAGTAATTTTGTTTACGCTGCGCAAAGTTCCGGCCTTAAAAGGAGAGATTTTTCGGGGCTTTCTAATAATAAAGTGAAAGTAACTCAATAAATTGAATAACACAAATTTGTGGGGAGATTCGAGTAAGCTTGTTGAAGGTTGAGTGAATCAGAGATAATTCGGTTTCTTACGGCGTAAGTAAATTGGCACGTCGCGGATAAAAACCTTAAGCCGGATACGGAAGGTGGCGGTGGACACGGGACGGTTTACGGCAGGGACCCGGGATCAGTCCACTATGGAACTACGGGACGGAAAAGGGACTATTTCCGCAGCCTGACAAGATTCCATTATTTTCATTTTATGTCGATCCCCCGACCGTCCTCTAAGTAGGGCGGGTATTTAGCTGTTTCTGATTAAGACATTTAACGACACCCTCTTAACATAAGGGTCTCGGATGGGGATTTATCTTTATACTGTATAAATACATACTAAACGAACCGTTCGCATCAATTTGTTCCGAAATTCTTGATTTTAAATTTCGACAGAGTTTGCTCTGTGTAGGAGATGTGACATGTGAAACTCGACCCGATGTCTCTGCTGTCATTGTGAGATGCGTTTGCGCAAGCGATCGTTCGGTGTCTGACAGCTGCCTGCAGCCGTTCCATTGTTGTGTATTTTTAGTCTGTGTCTCTGCGAGTTATTTTTGAACGCTAGAAAGACGATCAATTCTAATCGGAAACAAGGCAATTCTATATGAACTTTCTCAATCTCGTGGACAGTTATTGTTTGTCTCACCAGATATGATGTAAAAGTGTAAGTGAAAAGCGTCGAGGTATTCGGTTATTTATTCGATAGGTAGTTATACACACACCTATCTGAAAATGACTATGTCTTGAAAAGCAGCGACATTATATAACAGACCATAATAATCTTACTTATAACATACAGAATTTCAGGGGTGTCTGTATGTATGAAGTTGGATGAAATTGCAACAAAAAGGTTCCATTAAGCTGGTTTGACTAGGGGCGGATCGTGAACAGTGAAAGTTTAGTTAATTGCGGGCGTAATTTAGTGGAAATAAGACCATCAAATTGGGGCCAGCCGCCCTCAGCCGCCCTGACGTGGAGTGATCGTAAAACACGATGATCCTGCACGTGTCTCGATACACATTCATACATATAATCACCCCTTTATCCCTAATGGGGTAGGCAGATCGTAAACACAGGACATTCCTTTACGCCACGTACGATAAAGGTTTGAGGGTTATTTAAGATAGATTTGTAGGTATATTGCTGTAGTGACAGGTTGTCAGCAAATCGCCTAAATTGCAATATACTGAAACCCTCTTAGCTGGTTTCAACAGCGTGCCCGGGAAAAAATGCAGCTGGCACATTCTATGTTTTTCTTTCGCTCCCAGTACAAATATATACTCTTATCTACATCACATTACATCTATTACAGATATTTCAAGTTCAGCTGGAATACACCTGCTGTAAGGCTGCGGTGCTCACAGATCTGTAGGCCTTGGTTATCAGTATTAACGAGGGACCCTGAGTCCGTAACAGGTTGTTGAGGGCGATCACCAGTCTCGCACGTCGGCACCATACTCCCGCAGCGTAAGTGAGCGTGGCTACATAGCTGCCAGTATACAGGGAGAGAAGAGATCATCTATGAAAATCAATGTAATTATACGGAACGCTTTTCCACTTGGAGGCACGGCCACGGCACGGCATTGATTCCCACCGGTACCGTCGCTGGCCTGCCAAACAAACTATGTTTTATATTCGTACGAAGCATGCTCTCAGATTGGAACTAGATTGACGTTATCGGGTTGTTGCCGTGTCGTTGCCCTGCCGTCTAGTTGAAAAACAGAGCCACGGCATCGTGACGGCAATGCCGCCGTACCGTCTAGCGGAAAAACAGAGCCACGGCATCGTGACGGCAATGCCGCCGTGCCGTCTAGTGGAAAAACAGAGCCACGGCATCGTAACGGCAATGCCGCCGTGCCGTCTAGTGGAAAAACAGAGCCACGGCATCGTGACGGCAATGTCGCCGTGCCGTCTAGTGGAAAAACAGAGCCACGGCATCGTGACGGCAATGGCGCCGTGCCGTCTAGTGGAAAAGCAGAGCCACGGCATCGTGACGGCACTTCCGCCGTGCCGTCTAGTGAAAAAACAGAGCCACGGCATCGTGACGGCACTTCCGCCGTGCCGTCTAGTGGAAAAACAGAGCCACGGCATCGTGACGGCACTGCCGCCGTGCCGTCTAGTGGAAAAACGCCCAATATTTTATTCCCATAGGACTACGGGTGAAAGCGTGAGCCAACCCGATCTTATTACCTACATTAAAATAGCAAATTAATATGAAATTGTATGGTTTCAGGGTCTGCAGCGATCAAAAGGAAATGGAAACCTTTAAGTTCCTATTGTATCTTCACCACAATCTCGTCTGAATAAAGGGTGGTTATACGTCTTCTTGGTTTGGATAAAAGCTTTCAGTTCACAAACGCGGAAAAATCTGTTGAATTAAAAATTAAACGGTTTTCCATGTAAAACCCACCTTCATTTTTAGGATTCCGTACTCAAAGGGTAAAAAACGGGACCGTATTACTGGGACTTCGCTGTCTGTCCGTCTGTCACCAGGTTGTATCTCATGATCCGTGATAGATAGAGAGTTGAAATTTCGGCAGATGATGTATTTCTGTTGCCGCTATAACAGCAAACACAAAAAACAGAAAAGAAACAAGGGGGCTCCCATACAACAAACTTGATTTTCTCTGTCACCGCAGGCTGTATCTCATGAACCATGATAGATAGACAGTTGTTATTTTCAAAGATGATGAATTTTTGATGCCGCTATAACAACAAATACTTAAAACCAAATAAAATAATACAATAAACGTGATTTTATGTCTGTCACCACGTCACTAGGCTGTATTTCAAGAAACATAATAAC
Source organism: Scrobipalpa costella (assembly GCA_949820665.1). Taxonomy (NCBI): domain Eukaryota; kingdom Metazoa; phylum Arthropoda; class Insecta; order Lepidoptera; family Gelechiidae; genus Scrobipalpa; species Scrobipalpa costella. Next base: position 550,952 of record OX463306.1, read on the forward strand.
TAGACAGTTGTAATTTTCAACAAGGATGTATTTCTGTTGCTGCCATAACAACAAATACTAAAAATATAATTAAATAAATATCTAAGGGCTCCCATATAATGAACATGACTTTCTGCCGGTTTTTTGTTTGATATTAATAACGGTAATTGGTAACAAATGGTTAAAATATAGTGTCTAATATTCAAATTCAAACTCAAAAGTCTGTATTTGTTTAGAATATAGGTTAACAATTTGATCCTATATATAAAATTTACCTTATTTATAATTTTTGATCCTATATATAAAATTTACCTTATTTATAATTTATGTTAGGTATACAAATTTCATTAAAAAAAAGCATTCATGCGTATTGTATACATAATAGTACGGAACCCTTTGAGCGCGAGTCCAACTCGCACTTGGCCGGTTTTAAACCAAACGTTTTGTAAACAAAACTCTAATGGCGTGATAAACAAACACAACTTTGCATACATCTTTACAGACGATATAGGCTTTAAACAGTTGGAGTGGCGCCAGCGGTTGTAGTAAATCCCACATTGGGCTCGACTCTAGATACCACCAGCTAAAACTAAAATTAAAATCTAACAGTCACTTTCAGAATAATAAAATTGAAAAAGGACAGGCGATTTATAGTCTATGGTTTTAAACTTTATCCGCTAGATTATGACGCGCTTTTGCAGCTTTCCCCAGTATGTCTGTCAATTTTATCCACCATATCATATGACGGCGGATAAAAATGACAGATAATGCATAAAACCGCCGACAATAAATGAAAAACCGGAAAGAATACATCTCCTGTCTTTTTCCAATGTTTTAAGTCTAATAGTGACAAATAGATTTTAATTTTAGCTGTCAAATCTAGAATTGATCCCAAAAAGGCATATTACAGGAGTTGCCAGAGCTTCGTCTACATTGCGGTGAGGGTAGTTTTGTAGGTCATTAGATTTGGAGTGCGCTCACAGTGGTCGTGATAAACACATATTTGGGTAGTTGAAAGCTAATAAGAAGAGGTTAGGAATGTGCAGTAAACTTTTACAACAGGTAGAGTTCAGTGCTGGCAACGTACCCGTATTTTCACAGTCAATTTCCAGCTGTTGAAGGTAAAAACCATACTAAAAACAGGTGTATTGCCGAAGCTACACCTATTTAATTTGCGGTAAAGTCACAAAATATACAGAGTGTAAAAAAGCTTTTTTTTAAAGTAGCCTATAAAAGTTATAAGTTACGTTAAACCACATGTTCTACAAACTATACAAAAATTATCACGATTTTTATTCGCCTTCTGCATGCAAAAAAATCTCTCCTCATCTACAATTTCGTAGGAAAGAATGTTTACGTCTTAAATTTTCAAATGTTGTTGGGTATCATTATCAGAAAAAACGCAGTACTTTGTTTACATCCTATATAATCCTAAGACGAAGGCGATTGGATTGGGAGTGCGCCTCGAGGGGGTCGTGATAAACACATATTTGGGTAGTTGAACGCTATAAAGAAGAAGTCAGGAATATACAGTCGCGTAAAGTTTTATCACAGGTAGAGTAGGTCGGAGCTGGCACGGTCGCCGCCATATTCCCACCGACGGCCGCTATCGAAGGTAAAAACCGACGGAAAACACGGTACCAGTTATTTACGAGCATCGACTCGGCTTAGGCGGTGATATATCCCGCAAGTGCCACTTTTAGATAGTTTAACTGGATAAAGTGCTCGGGTTGAAAGTTTAATGGAATAGCTTGAGTTGTTTACATATTTGAGTGACTCTTTTGCGCGGGAAAGAAAAGATTTAAAGCTTAACAAGCTGCTTTAAAATTTACAAAGCTGCTGCGCGTTCGTTTGAAAAGTTTCGGAGTGATGAAAATGTTGATAAACTTGTTTGGAAACTCATTAATACTTATTTGTTTTTACATTTTCCAAGTTAATTAAAAAATTTACTGTGTCTGTATCACTATTAAATAATTAATCAAACTATTGCCTTTTTTAAAGCTTCGAAATTCTAACTTCAGTTATGCAACAGGTAAAAATTTACCCAATTCTCCTAGTTCATTGTGATAGAACGCTCAGTCCAGCGTCCATAGTTAAATTCATTACCGTTGAACTGAAAAACGTTGTATTTTATGTACTAGCTCAAAGCTAGCTAGTAGCTTTTCCGTCGATTGTTCGGCCTATAATTTATTTTGACGAGTGAAAATTGGCTTTGCATATTCATCCGCGCTTCCATCGGTGGATTGGTTCAGTTTGTGGAACATATCGGTTTATGGACGGAACGATAAAAGCAACGTGTGATTGAGCGGAACGGTAAACATGGGAATTAAGTTTCCAGTCAGGAGATGGAATGCAATGCAAAGTGCAAAGAGTAATTTCAAAACAAGTGTTTTTGTACATACGTTTTTCTCGCTATACAAACCAACATGTTTAATTCAATGAACTATTTCGTCACTAATTTGTTCAAAAAGTGGTAAGCTACAGTCTGAACCATTATAGCAGGTAATAAGTTATTTAAACACTAGGCGTGAGTCAAATACCTTATATTTTATCGCCAAGTAAATAAATAATGATCCCATATGTTGCATACCTGAAACAAGAGAACAGTTTCAAAATTAATTATAGTATTCATGAAATCAACTAATAATCAAATTTCGGTTTACGGCTCCATATCTATAGAGCTAATAATATATTTATCTTCCATGCTGGCCTGGGAGCGATAAAAAAAACATAGAATGTGCCAGCTGCGCTTTCTCCCGTGCATGCTGTAAAAACCAGCTAAGGGATCCGAGGGTTTCCGTTTATTGCAATTTAGACGACGGGCTGACATCCCGTCACTACAGCAATATACATACAAATCTATCTAAATAACCCTCAAAACATTGTCAGACGTGGCGTAACGACCATTGTTTAGGTCGTTTATGCTCTGCCTACCCCATTAGGGATAAAGTCGTGATCATATGTATGTATGTGTGTAATATTATATTTTATTTGCCTACGGTATACGTTAAATCAAATTTGGAATATTCCAGTACCCGCTTGGAATCTTGATCAACAATAACAGGACGTGTCTGGAGCCGCACAATACAGGTCGACAAATAGATACATATCTGAACTGCTCGGATGACTCGGATGAATGGAAGTACATCCCGGTTCCAAGCCGACAATCGAGATCTCACTCCTTTATTATGCGGAGACGTCTCTCGAACGCTCGCCTTTTCAAGTACCTACTTCGATTAACCTAAACTATTACCACTGGTTTCTTCCATGCTGCGCTTGGAGTGATAGAAAAATGTATAATGTAGCAGTTGCTTCATTTCCTGGCGATACGTTATAAATCAGTAGATAAGGAATGACATGTGACATGAGGGATTCAGTGAATTGATTAAAACTCTAGAGTAAAAGAGGGTAGGGTAGGCAGAGAAAAAAAAAAATTTAGCAACGCACAATTGGTTGTTTATTAGATGACCCTACCTTAAAAGCTTTTTATGAGATTATCAACGTTCTGCCTACCCCGTAAGTGATAAAGGCTAAGTACTTTTTTCTATTCTTCTTCCATACTGGCCTGGAAGCGAGAGAAAATGAATGTGACAGTTGCATTTTTTTAGATCCCAGGCATGCTGCTAAAACCAGCTAAGGCATCCGAGGGTTACAGTATATTAAATTACTTAAGCGATGGGCTGACAACCTTTCACTACAACAATATTTTTACAAATTTATCTTAAATTAACCCTCAAAACTTTGTCAAACGACGCGGAACAACCTTTGTTTATGTCACTTAAGCTCTGCCTACCTCATTAAGGATAAAGGCGTGATTATATATATGTACTTCTTTTAATCTAAACCTCGTCGCCACGCCAGTCTGGCTCAATAAAAGAGTGGTTTGGATGTGATTTCGCGACGCGAGTCGTGCCAGACTAAACAATACCCAATCTCGTGCCAAAACAGGCACATTGACTTGGCATTTTCAGTAACAGCCCCAGTACGTTTAAAACAAGCTCAACTTTCTGAGGCTGAATATTTTACCCTTAAATTTCATTTTACGTATTGTTTGAATTCAGAAATTTAATCAAAATTTTTAGGGCCATTGTTTACTAAGTTCAGTACTTTGTGCTCAACAATGACGCAACAATGACGCAAATAATGCCGAAATGCTGATAAAGTTACATTCATATTAATCTGACATTTTGCTGAATATTGTGATACGATGTGTGAGTGAATATCTAACTGCCTCCGTGGTCTAGTGGTCAGAACCATGGGCTTACAATTCGGAGGTCCTGGGATCAATTCCCCGGGGGGAAACAAAAAGTTGGTATGTGTATTGACACATTATCCGCGGTATTTTAGTTACACGTATCACTAACTCAACACCAGACGAGTACCATTTCGTTTTCAATCTTCAATAACAATGTCTGCTGGACTGGGAGCGAGAGAAAAACGTAGAACGTGCCAGCTGCATTTCCTACCGGGCATGCTGTACAAACCAGCTAAGGGATCCGAGCGTTTCAGTATATTGTAATTTAGGCGATGGGCTGACAACCTGTAACTACAACGGTATACCTACAAATATATCTTATGTAACCCTCGAAACTTTGTTAGACGTGGTGGAGCGACCTTTGTTTAGATTGTTTACGCTCTGTCTACCCCATTAGGGATAAAAGCGTGATTATATGTATGAATATATGAATGTGTATGAATTTCGATTTACCTCTTCCATTTGAAGTTCAATCACAGATTACTATTTGATCAAACATAACAACCTCACATCAAAATTTCAGATGTGATTGGACGTCATTATCGCTGGAACAACAATATTAAACACGTTTACCCCTGAAATTCAGATTTAGTTCAACCTTTGTATTGGATAATTCGTTTCAACATACGAGTTTCGAAACCACATTAATTAATATGAACATTGGCTGCTACTCTCAATGAAGTCAATTTGTTGTGCTGACATAAATTAACTGCCTCCGTGGTCTAGTGGCTGGTGCCATGGGCTCCCGATCCAGAGATCCTGGGTTCGATTCCCAGGGGGTAAAACACAAAGTTGATATTAGAGAATTTATCACTTTGTGAATTTTTCCCCAGTTTGGGTAGGACATTGCAGGCTGAATTACCTGATTGACCGAAAAGAAAAAGATTTCGTGCTTCGGAGGGCACGTTAAGCCGTCGGTCCCGGTCACTGTCTTTGATAGTAGTCGTTACACAGAACCATGTCAGAGGCCTGATAGTTGTGCTACTAGGCGGTTTAAAAACTCTGACACCAGGGTTCATCGGGTCCATAGACTCGATACCCACTCGACAGAAGAATATCGAGGCTATGAAAAGAGAACTATGAAAGAGAAGTCTTGGTGTGAAACCAACAACATGATCGTTAATATTAATAAATGCTTTCAAAATGATTTTTTCTAGAAAGAAAAGTCCGACTTCGCCTAATAACGAAATTAATGGTTTACCACTCACAGCAGTTAATGAAATTCGCGATCTGAGAGTTCACCTCGACACTAAGCTTATCTTTAAATTTCACGTCGACACCATCGTGAAAAAGTCTGCCCAAATGCTAGGCTTTGTAAAGCGCAATTCTAATACATTTAAACAAACGAAAACCAAAATCATATTATTTAACGCATTGGTTCGCAGCCACAATATATATGCATTCCCCCTGAACCCTGAAAATTCATTGATCCCTGTCTACAGCCTCCAATATTAACGTGTCGAATCTATTCAACGTTTTACTAGACATCTCGCATTTCGCTGGCATATCTCACCGAAGACCTTACAATGATAGATTACAATTCTTTAAACTCAATACATTAAAATTGCGCCAAACCATGCATGACTTAACATTTCTACATAAAAATATCAATAACCAGATTGACTCAATAGATTTCCATAATCAAATTGCTACAAAAGTACACTTTAAATACCCACGACAGAAGAAGTTGAAGTTGTTTCATATTCCTTACCGCCGAACTAACTTAGGATTAAACGCCCCTATCATAAGAAATTGCAGATCTTACATTGATGTTAATGTCAAATGTGATATTGATTTATTTGCCGACTCTTAGCCAAAATTTAAAAATGAAGTGAAAATGCTTGATCACAATATTAATAAATAATAGAATGATCTCATTATTTTATAAGTTTAAAAGCATGTTAAATTTTTAGTTACTTCTTTAAATTAATATTTTTTAAGTTACTAACTTTTTAGTTAGTAACTTTGAATATTATCAGATTTTTACTGTTGTTTAATTAATATAATGAATGACGTGGTGGTCTGTAATTGTTTAGTATATAAGAACAAATTATTATTACAAAAAATCCCATTCATGCATGTCGATGCTAAATGTTGATGATCCAATAAACAAATAAAAAAAATAAAAAAAGTAAACATAATATAAAATCACTTTACGATTACTTACTTTAATAACATGAAATTATAAGAAGTAGAAATGAGTAAAGAGAAGCAATTGGCGAATTCTACCTAATATCAGCACTTGTCACACGGAGCGACACTCCCATTCATAAGGTCTTTACCTACTTACATCATGACGAATACAGACGTGACTATAGGATGCAACAGGTATGTATTTGTGTGTATATAAGTAAATTCATAAAATTATTATATAATAGAACAACAATTTTTGTATTTACTCTCAAAATTTCTAGAGGTGAAATCTCCAGGGATTTAAGAAATTGACGAACACGAGACGGCGACTGACACTTGAAGCCTCGCGGATAATCCCGGGAAGATATTTCCCGGGAAATGTCTCTGAAATCGCTCGCTACATTTTTTGTCGGCATCAGTCGGTACTCTACTCAGTCGAAAACGACGAAAACTCTCCACAGATTATCGACGAGCCCTTCAAATATCGAGTGTTGAGAAAAGAGGATCGTGGGTATTGTTACCACTTGGTAACAAATAAATACATACATACATATTATCACGCCTTTATCCCTAATTGGGGAGGAACAAATGTCGTTTCGCCACGTTTGACATCATTTTGAGGATTATTTAAGATCTAATTATGGGTATACTGCTGTAGTGCAAGGTTGTAAGTCCATCATCGCCTAAATTACAATGTATTGAAAGTACTGAAACCCTCGGATCCCTTAGCTGGTTTTTACAGCATGCCCGGGAGAAAATGCAGCTGGCACATTCTATGTTTTTCTCTCGCTCCTATTTAAGGATGTAAGCAAATAATAAAATACTTACTTATAAAATATTCGGCAACTTAATTGTGGGTTTGATAGATGTATTCACTTCGACGTTTCGACCCTAAAAGAGGATCTTCTTCAGGAGAGAAGAAAGTTACACTCAAGTAACTCAGTCAAGAAGAAGATCCTCGTATAGGGTCGAAACGTCGAGGTGAATAACTCTATTAAACCCGCAAGTGAGTTGCCGAATATTTCATAAATATGAATAACACCTGTTCATCGTGTAGTAATAAAATAAATAAACACTTGTATATTTCTTTCTTTAATTACAACAATTTTAGGTTGGCATGGACGTCCCTTCAAGAAGGCTATTAATGCCTGATTTCCATTAGTCAGTACTTTATTGATGCGGAATAGGTACCGCGATTTCTATAATCGGGTTAAAGTAGACGTCGCAAATTGGGTAAAAAACATGTTGTGCTAAATCAGGATACGAACGGAACCCATAAAAAGTGTTCCAATTAGTGTCACTGCGTGGGCCGTGACATGCGTTATGGAGTGTGACGTCACAGGTCGTGGACTCAAAGAGTACACTTTGATCGAGGACAGACTGAGAGTCAATAGTGATAAAACCAGATTATCAGAGCAGTCGGTAAGGTGGCCATTTTGTATTGAATTTGTGGATTACCACAATGCCGGTTTTCACTGTACAAGTAATTTATATTCCAGTTGAAAACTAAACATTTTCGAGAATGATTAATTTTACAATGATGTAATTTGTTCATATAATCAGATTTATCGAGCGAGATTCGTTGAATTATTTTATGCTATTGGTCTATCATTTTCGAAGATACTAAATGTACCTGCCTTATACCTAATAACCTACGTATCGTGCACCTTGAAAGTTACATGAACTTTGCTTCAAACAGAACAGAGAAGATATGCCATTGTTAGGGGCTGGCATGCTAAAGGGTTATAGCCCCAAACATAGAATAGATACTAATATAGCTCAGTCGGTTCTGACGCCCGAGAACGGTAGACAGAACGGCTTATGCATTGTAATCAGGCAATCACCATCAAACCTGCATTGGAAACTGTTTTCACAGTTACGGTAGACACTGATAGTTGCCATAAACTAAATTATCTGGTAAGGTACCATGTCACGCGAACAGCATTCTATTCTTGGCACACGTGGTAATGTCGCATAGAAAATAAGCATAATCTATTTCTATACTTACGGGGTTAGCAGAGCATAGATGATTAAAATGTCTTCGTCAAGTCGGGTAAAGAGAAACTCAGTTCAGATAGGATTGTGTGGTGTCTTAGGGAAAAGTTTTTGGCACTGAAGTCCTCTAAAACAAAAATCTAGAATTTTGTAATTAATTTGAGGAATATAAATTTGAGCCGTATGTTATGTAGAGCATTTTATCTGCTAATTGTTCATGATCTAGGCTTATTCGGTACTCGTTGGTGATTGGGCAAACTCCATCTACTTACCAAACTATCTATGTACCTACTACCTACTACTACATTAAATTTTATAGTTATGTTGAATTCCAGAGATATACTTCCATGCTGGACTGGGAGCGAGAGAAGAACATAAAATGTGCTAGCTGCATTTCCTCCCGGGCATGCTGTAAAAATCAGCTAATGGATTCGAGGGTTTCCGTGTATTGTCATTTAGGCGATGGGGTGACAACCTGTCACTACAGCAATATACCTACAAATATATCTTAAATAACCCTCAAAACTGGAAACTGGAACGACCTTTGTTTAGGTAGTTTACGCTTTGTTTATCCCGTTAGGCATAAAGGTGTGATTATATGTATGTGCGTATGTATGAATGCCAGGTAATATAGACTCCTTATTCCAATCTACTCTTCCTCAGGCCTGTGAGCTATTATGCGACATAAAGAAAACCTGCTTGTTATAATTTAATATCCGCGTAGTACTTTAAAAACATATTTTTTTCTTTCTGAGTTCAAAGGACAGTTAACCTTTGAAGTCTTCATAAAGTCACAAAGAAAACCCGTATTATTTCACATTTCAATTCCTTCTTATTCTTCGCGAATATTTTCTTAGAAAGATGAAACATTCGTCAGAGATTCAAAGCTAATGTTAGCATAAAAATCGTTCCGGAATGTTCGCGGATAGTTCTCATGAAGCAAATTCTCGACATGTTATTGTTCGACAAACTGCGGGTTGAGACGGAGAGATTTCTCTTTTTTATCAGTCGTTCAGTGCTGGTTCTTAAAACATTTTTTATCATAGGTTTCGTTTATGAGCAGCTATGTACAACATTACACAATTTGAAATCGCTTGACTAGTGTGAAGCAAATGAGTAAGAATTGAGCTCGATTCTAGATACCACCGGCTAAATTAAAATCTATTTGTCGCTTTCGAAATAATAAAATTTAACAAGAACAGGCAATTTATACTCTATGGTTTTACACTAAATTAATATCATTATATTATATTACTTACCGCAAAATTTTGACGCGCTTTTGCACGTCTACCCTGTATTTCTATCAGTTTTATCCGCCATATCATATGACGACGGATAAAAATATCAGATAACGTATACAACCACCGACTATAAATAAAAAAATGGCAAAAATAGATCTCCTGTCCTGTCCCAATGTTTTAAGTCTGAAAGTGACAAATATATTTTAATGTTAGTTTTAGCCGGTAAATCTAGAAATGAGCCTATTGTCGCAATATCTCTGACGCTAAAACTGCAAATGTGCCTCTGTGATTATTTACATAACGCGCCTTTGATGGCGCTACTGTAGTCACAGCGATCATACAGGAATAACTGAGCGGAGGCAAGGCAGAGGATCTTAGCGCGTGGATTCTCGAGTCAAACGACCCGATGAAGCCTGGTGTCAGAGTTTTCAAACCGCCTAGTAGTACAGCTATTAGGCCTCTGAAATGTTTTGAGTAACGACCAAAAGACAGAGACGGGGACCGACGGCTTAACGTGCCCTTCGAACTAGCCCTAGACAGAATCCTTCCATTTAGAGAATCAGGTGGTTTAGCTTGCAATATCCTAACTAAATTGGGAAAACCTCACAAAGTGATAAATTGACAAATATCAACTTTGTGTTTCGCATTGGGAATCTAACCCAGGACCTCCGGATCGTAAGTCCATGGCTCTGACTACTAGATTACTGAGGCAGTTATTACCCAACTGAAAGGTCCAGACGATTTTCGGTTCTGGAAATATCCATTGAGCGTGGCAGAAGACAAACCGCTCAAAATAAAGTGATGATACGTTTTCGACTGCGTCCAGACTCCAGTTAGATAAGAATATTTTCACACATTGCCTTCTTACAAAAGAGGACTACCGAGGGTCATTGGCTCTGTATTATTACCAGTTGAACAAATTTACTCTCTCATGCTGATCTGGGAGCGATAGAAAAAACATAGAATGTGCCAGCTGCATTTCCTCCCGGGCATGCTGTAAAAACCAGCTAAGACGTCAGCGGGTTTCAGTATATTTATTAATATAGGCGATTGGCTGACAATCTGTCACTACAGAAATATACGTACAAATCCATCTCAAATAACCCTCAAAATTTTGTCAGTGGCGAAACGACTTTTGATTTGGTCGTATACGCTCTGCCTACCCCATTAAGGATAAAGGCGTGATTATATGTATGTATGTATGAACAAATTCACTCAAATTCATTCCACAATTTTTGTGGGTAGGTAGGTACGTGTTTTTTTTTCAAGAATTTCATCTCCCTAGCCTTATACCGTATCTCACGGAGTCGGCTTCCTAATCTAGGGGATTGAACGAGGGTACTGGTTTTTACACAGAGCGACTGCCATCTGACCTCTGCAACCCAGAAGGGAAACCAGACCCAATCCTAGATTAGGTCAGAGTTTTCAAGCCGCCAATGCTTAGCACTGTGGCCTCTGATATGGCTTAACGACTAATATCTACGGTATTAAACGATATTAACCGGGACCAACGGCTTAACGTGCCTTCCGAAGCACGGAAAAAGCACCGAATAAACGTACATATGAAATTCGAAAACCGAAAAACACATTGGTACGTGGTGGGATTCGAACCACGACCTCCCGCTCAGGAGGCAGCGGCCCTATCCACTACACCATCGGGCTCTCTATCCACTACACCATCATCTTTTTTTCAAGAATGTATTAACTTATATTTCTAAGTTGAATATTATTCATTTTAAAATACTTAAAATGTGTTTTAGTAGTGCAATTAAAACACTTTTTAATTAAGTAAAACGAGAACACACTGGTACGTGTACGTCAAACAAATAATCTCTTTGACAGACAAGGCGGAATGATCCTTCAGATTTACCGACTCAACTCATCACCCCTAACTCCTTCTAACTAATCTAGCTTGCTATTAATTTCGCACTAAATCGCAAATTTAGGCAGTTCTTCCAGGACCTGTCTCCAATAGGTACTCAAGATAAATTATTAGTCGCCTGGGTGGTTTTAACGAATTAATCCAACTGAAAATTGATGATAACGGCTTCATTCGACTATCATGGCTTCTATAATGTAAGACCTAAAATTATCTTAGATGGTAATTTTAAAATAAGGATTTATACATAGATATAATCACGCTTTTATCCGCAATGGGGTCCGCAGAGCGTAATCGACCTAAACAAAGGTCGAACCGCCACGTCGGACAAAGTTTTGAGGGTTATTTAAGATAGATTTGTAGGGATATTACTGTAGTGACAGGTTGTCAGCCCATCGCCTAAATTGCAATGTACTGAAGCCCTCGGATCCCTTAGCTGGTTCTACAGCACGCTCGGGAGGAAATGCAACTGGCACTTTCTACGTTTTTCTCTCACTCCCAGGCCAGCATGTAATTATTTATTTTAGTTCATTAATATAGTTTGCACTTAAATATTGATAATATAAAATAAATAGCTTTAATAAAGAATACGATATCTACATTTACTCTATATCTATGACAAATGACAAAAACTTATTATTAAGTAAAATATATCCGAAAAGATTATCCTTGATAAAGGGCAAGTACACTTATGCTTATGTGATGCTTAGACTAGACGCCCTTTTACGTTCGTGTGCTATTCTTACTACGCCCTTTGTTATGTTATGACTACGACGATCCTTTGTCGAGTGTCTGTGATCCAAATTACTAGGATAAATTATGTTTGTGGGACATGATTGCTTTTGTGAAAATTGAAATATTTTGAAGTTAGTTAATATTTCATCGAGTGTAGTGGTTTACATTATTCCTACAATTACATATTAATATTATGTGTGTATAGTTTAAAACAAGGATCTGTGGTCCATATGTCAACAGACCCCAGGAGATTACGCATCCCAAATGGAGTTGGATAGGATATCTTCTTCGGAGAGGCGAAAACAATTTTGCTAGAATGCTTTTTAGAGGCAGCCGGTCGGAGGCAGACCTGTGGAGACCTGGAGTCGAACTGTAGAAAGCGAGCTGAAGGCGGCTGGTGTAACCTGGGACCAAGTAAAAACCACGGGACAGGACAGCAAAGAATGGAAGAAACTCTCCAGCGCCCTTTGTACCAACAAGTTACCAGAAGACTACAACACAACAACAAAATAATTTGAAACCAGACATATTTTTATTTCCACTTTTTGAAGGGATGCACAAAGTAAAGAATACTTGAAATAAACAACAGCAAATATGGTACAACACCACCGGCAACAGAGACATATTTTTGCATTCGAGCCAAGTTTTCATACGACCATAAAATACGGAGCAGAATGTAGCGACACTGCCCGCACTCAACATGCCTCGTCTATTTGTTACTGGCCACGTCTCTATATCACTGTAACGTCATGTAATACATCGCCTCACCACACCAGTTAGCTATACATTGCGCTCGACCTACGTTATAAATCAGTGTTGAGCTACTGGGCCGGCAATGGACAGCCGATATAGCCAGATTGCTGACAGTGATCGGTGGTTAGACAATATGTTGCAGTATTGTGCTGCAGTGATATACCTAGTTGTCTTTTATGAAATGTTATAGCTGGTAACTAAGATTTTTTTAATTTCCATGCTGTAGCAGCTCTACGATCATGCTACGGCGTAGCAAATACAAGGGTCATGCATTCGAAACTGTTAGTACACGGTCCTGTCATGTGACGTCAGATGACAGTTCGGATCTCTCTTTTTAACCCACGACTTTAAAGCATGATAACTCGTAAACTAAGGAGTATTTTTTTTGTTATTATATAACAATTCTAACTGACGCATTTAATAATTCATAATTAATTTATTCATGCATTCATATATTCAAGATCTTAAATACTAAAATAGTTTTTATATGAACCCTGGTAAGGTATTGCACATTTTTGTCTTATAATATAATAACAATAATATTTAAAATTTAAGTATGTCACGTTTATAAATCATTAAAAAAGGGACGTTGTGGTGTGAAAGAGGATATAGTGACAGGTATAGAAAAAGGAATGCTGAGGTGGATTGGTCATGTTTAGAGGATGGATGAAAAGAGATTAACCAAACAGATATACATGGCGAGTGTGAGTGGGAATGTTGGAAGAGGAAGACCTCGACGAACGTACCGCGATCAAATCGGGGACGCTCTAGGGAAAGGTCAGGTCAGGAGTACCCTAAACCGACGAGCGTGCATGAAAAGATTGATGAATGTAGATGAAGCGAAAGAAGTTTGCAAGGATCGTAGCAAATGGAAGGATGTGATCTCAGCCTACCCCTCCGGGAAAGAGGCGTGACGTTATGTATGTATGTATGTATGTAAAAAAGGAAATCTGAGTTACATAAATAAGAATAGGATAATATTAGTAGTGTGTGGTAGAATCTGCTGCTCTCGTATTGGCTTATACAGCCATCAGAAAAGATGCATCACAGTTACTGTTTAATTCGTCTGACGTAGACGTAAAGGCCTCTGAATATTAGTCATTTTCTCAAAATTCAGTATCAAACATAAAATTTTAAATTGATTCTTATACACCCTATAACGCAATCATTTCGCGCCACACATCGCTGCGGGAACCACAGCAGCGGTAAATTGACCTTAAGTACGATCTTTGTGGGACATGTGGCGCTCGTCTGCTCCACGGGACACCTAAATAGGAAAGCTATTTCAGTACGTCCCCAATGGAGACTGAGCCGTATTTGTAATCAGCTCTCATAAGTGACAGCGAGTTTGAGTTCGTATCAGAAATGTCATTGCAGTAGAAACTGGCCTGTCAAATCCATACTTAATATTGCTCTCAAGATTGTTATCTTCACAAATACGTCATGAGCTATAACGTGCAGCCCCCCGCAAGACAAAAAAGCACCCTGAAAGGTTTCCATATCAGTAGGTTGTTGTTAGGTAGCAGCTAGTGACAACAACACGGCCCCCCGTGTCATCGTGTCCCCAGCCGAGCAAGCGCAGCGACCGTGCCGCGGCAGCTGCAGCTCGCGATCGTCCTAAAACTTACCTTACCTTAACCTTGGAATCGGGAATTGGAATCGGAATCCTATTTTATGGAAATCCTAACTCAGTTGGTCTCTCTCCATATGGGACGTATTGAACTAGCATTTCTATTTTATAGAAATCCTAACTCAGTTGCTGTCCCTTCATATGGGACGTATTGAACTAGCATTTCTATTTTATAGAAATCCTAACTCAGTTGCTGTCCCTTCATATGGGACGTATTGAACTAGCATTTCTATTTTATAGAAATCCTAACTCAGTTGCTGTCCCTTCATATGGGACGTATTGAACTAGCATTTCTATTTTATAGAAATCCTAACTCAGTTGCTGTCCCTTCATATGGGACGTATTGAACTAGCATTTCTATTTTATAGAAATCCTAACTCAGTTGCTGTCCCTTCATATGGGACGTATTGAACTAGCATTTCTATTTTATAGAAATCCTAACTCAGTTGCTGTCCCTTCATATGGGACGTATTGAACTAGCATTTCTATTTTATAGAAATCCTAACTCAGTTGCTGTCCCTTCATATGGGACGTATTGAACTAGCATTTCTATTTTATAGAAATCCTAACTCAGTTGCTGTCCCTTCATATGGGACGTATTGAACTAGCATTTCTATTTTATAGAAATCCTAACTCAGTTGCTGTCCCTTCATATGGGACGTATTGAACTAGCATTTCTATTTTATAGAAATCCTAACTCAGTTGCTGTCCCTTCATATGGGACGTATTGAACTAGCATTTCTATTTTATAGAAATCCTAACTCAGTTGCTGTCCCTTCATATGGGACGTATTGAACTAGCATTTCTATTTTATAGAAATCCTAACTCAGTTGCTGTCCCTTCATATGGGACGTATTGAACTAGCATTTCTATTTTATAGAAATCCTAACTCAGTTGGTCTCCCTCTATATAGGAGGTATTGAACTAGCATTTCCATTTAATAGAAATCCTAACTCAGTTGGTCTCCCTCTATATAGAAGGTATTGAACTAGCATTTCTATTTTATAGAAATCCTAACTCAGTTGGTCTCCCTCTATATAGGAGGTATTGAACTAGCATTTCTATTTTATAGAAATCCTAACTCAGTTGGTCTCCCTCTATATAGGAGGTATTGAACTAGCATTTCTATTTTATAGAAATCCTAACTCAGTTGGTCTCCCTCTTTATAGGAGGTATTGAACTAGCATTTCTATTTTATAGAAATCCTAACTCAGTTGGTCTCCCTCTATATAGGAGGTATTGAACTAGCATTTCTATTTTATAGAAATCCTAACTCAGTTGGTCTCCCTCTATATAGGAGGTATTGAACTAGTATTTCTATTTTATAGAAATCCTAACTCAGTTGGTCTCCCTCTATATAGGAGGTATTGAACTAGCATTTCTATTTTATAGAAATCCTAACTCAGTTGGTCTCCCTCTATATAGGAGGTATTGAACTAGCATTTCTATTTTATAGAAATCCTAACTCAGTTGGTCTCCCTCTATATAGGAGGTATTGAACTAGCATTTCTATTTGATAGAAATCCTAACTCAGTTGGTCTCCCTCTATATAGGAGGTATTGAACTAGCATTTCTATTTGATAGAAATCCTAACTCAGTTGGTCTCCCTCTATATAGGAGGTATTGAACTAGCATTTCTATTTGATAGAAATCCTAACTCAGTTGGTCTCCCTCTATATAGGAGGTATTGAACTAGCATTTCTATTTGATAGAAATCCTAACTCAGTTGGTCTCCCTCTATATAGGAGGTATTGAACTAGCATTTCTATTTTATAGAAATCCTAACTCAGTTGGTCTCCCTCTATATAGGAGGTATTGAACTAGCATTTCCATTTAATAGAAATCCTAACTCAGTTGGTCTCCCTCTATATAGGAGGTATTGAACTAGCATTTCTATTTGATAGAAATCCTAACTCAGTTGGTCTCCCTCTATATAGGAGGTATTGAACTAGCATTTCTATTTGATAGAAATCCTAACTCAGTTGGTCTCCCTCTATATAGGACGTATTGAACTAGCATTTCTATTTTATAGAAATCCTAACTCAGTTGCTGTCCCTTCATATGGGACGTATTGAACTAGCATTTCTATTTTATAGAAATCCTAACTCAGTTGGTCTCCCTCTATATAGAAGGTATTGAACTAGCATTTCTATTTTATAGAAATCCTAACTCAGTTGCTGTCCCTTCATATGGGACGTATTGAACTAGCATTTCTATTTTATAGAAATCGTAACTCAGTTGCTGTCCCTTCATATGGGACGTATTGAACTAGCATTTCTATTTTATAGAAATCCTAACTCAGTTGCTGTCCCTTCATATGGGACGTATTGAACTAGCATTTCTATTTTATAGAAATCCTAACTCAGTTGCTGTCCCTTCATATGGGACGTATTGAACTAGCATTTCTATTTTATAGAAATCCTAACTCAGTTGGTCTCCCTCTATATAGAAGGTATTGAACTAGCATTTCTATTTTATAGAAATCCTAACTCAGTTGGTCTCCCTCTATATAGGAGGTATTGAACTAGCATTTCCATTTAATAGAAATCCTAACTCAGTTGGTCTCCCTCTATATAGAAGGTATTGAACTAGCATTTCTATTTTATAGAAATCCTAACTCAGTTGGTCTCCCTCTATATAGGAGGTATTGAACTAGCATTTCTATTTTATAGAAATCCTAACTCAGTTGGTCTCCCTCTATATAGGAGGTATTGAACTAGCATTTCTATTTTATAGAAATCCTAACTCAGTTGGTCTCCCTCTATATAGGAGGTATTGAACTAGCATTTCTATTTGATAGAAATCCTAACTCAGTTGGTCTCCCTCTATATAGGAGGTATTGAACTAGCATTTCTATTTGATAGAAATCCTAACTCAGTTGGTCTCCCTCTATATAGGAGGTATTGAACTAGCATTTCTATTTGATAGAAATCCTAACTCAGTTGGTCTCCCTCTATATAGGAGGTATTGAACTAGCATTTCTATTTTATAGAAATCCTAACTCAGTTGGTCTCCCTCTATATAGGAGGTATTGAACTAGCATTTCCATTTAATAGAAATCCTAACTCAGTTGGTCTCCCTCTATATAGGAGGTATTGAACTAGCATTTCTATTTGATAGAAATCCTAACTCAGTTGGTCTCCCTCTATATAGGAGGTATTGAACTAGCATTTCTATTTGATAGAAATCCTAACTCAGTTGGTCTCCCTCTATATAGGAGGTATTGAACTAGCATTTCTATTTTATAGAAATCCTAACTCAGTTGGTCTCCCTCTATATAGGAGGTATTGAACTAGCATTTCCATTTAATAGAAATCCTAACTCAGTTGGTCTCCCTCTATATAGGAGGTATTGAACTAGCATTTCCATTTAATAGAAATCCTAACTCAGTTGGTCTCCCTCTATATAGGAGGTATTGAACTAGCATTTCCATTTAATAGAAATCCTAACTCAGTTGATCTCCCTCTATATAGGAGGTATTGAACTAGCATTTCTATTTGATAGAAATCCTAACTCAGTTGGTCTCCCTCTATATAGGAGGTATTGAACTAGCATTTCTATTTGATAGAAATCCTAACTCAGTTGGTCTCCCTCTATATAGGAGGTATTGAACTAGCATTTCTATTTTATAGAAATCCTAACTCAGTTGGTCTCCCTCTATATAGGAGGTATTGAACTAGCATTTCTATTTTATAGAAATCCTAACTCAGTTGGTCTCCCTCTATATAGGAGGTATTGAACTAGCATTTCTATTTGATAGAAATCCTAACTCAGTTGGTCTCCCTCTATATAGGAGGTATTGAACTAGCATTTCTATTTGATAGAAATCCTAACTCAGTTGGTCTCCCTCTATATAGGAGGTATTGAACTAGCATTTCTATTTTATAGAAATCCTAACTCAGTTGGTCTCCCTCTATATAGGAGGTATTGAACTAGCATTTCTATTTGATAGAAATCCTAACTCAGTTGGTCTCCCTCTATATAGGAGGTATTGAACTAGCATTTCTATTTTATAGAAATCCTAACTCAGTTGGTCTCCCTCTATATAGGAGGTATTGAACTAGCATTTCCATTTAATAGAAATCCTAACTCAGTTGGTCTCCCTCTATATAGGAGGTATTGAACTAGCATTTCCATTTAATAGAAATCCTAACTCAGTTGGTCTCCCTCTATATAGGAGGTATTGAACTAGCATTTCCATTTAATAGAAATCCTAACTCAGTTGGTCTCCCTCTATATAGGAGGTATTGAACTAGCATTTCCATTTAATAGAAATCCTAACTCAGTTGGCCTCCCTCTATATAGGAGGTATTGAACTAGCATTTCCATTTAATAGAAATCCTAACTCAGTTGGTCTCCCTCTATATAGGAGGTATTGAACTAGCATTTCCATTTAATAGAAATCCTAACTCAGTTGGTCTCCCTCTATATAGGAGGTATTGAACTAGCATTTCCATTTAATAGAAATCCTAACTCAGTTGGTCTCCCTCTATATAGGAGGTATTGAACTAGCATTTCCATTTAATAGAAATCCTAACTCAGTTGGTCTCCCTCTATATAGGAGGTATTGAACTAGCATTTCCATTTAATAGAAATCCTAACTCAGTTGGTCTCCCTCTATATAGGAGGTATTGAACTAGCATTTCTATTTGATAGAAATCCTAACTCAGTTGGTCTCCCTCTATATAGGAGGTATTGAACTAGCATTTCTATTTGATAGAAATCCTAACTCAGTTGGTCTCCCTCTATATAGGAGGTATTGAACTAGCATTTCTATTTAATAGAAATCCTAACTCAGTTGGTCTCCCTCTATATAGGAGGTATTGAACTAGCATTTCCATTTAATAGAAATCCTAACTCAGTTGGTCTCCCTCTATATAGGAGGTATTGAACTAGCATTTCCATTTAATAGAAATCCTAACTCAGTTGGTCTCCCTCTATATAGGAGGTATTGAACTAGCATTTCCATTTAATAGAAATCCTAACTCAGTTGGTCTCCCTCTATATAGGAGGTATTGAACTAGCATTTCCATTTAATAGAAATCCTAACTCAGTTGGCCTCCCTCTATATAGGAGGTATTGAACTAGCATTTCCATTTAATAGAAATCCTAACTCAGTTGGTCTCCCTCTATATAGGAGGTATTGAACTAGCATTTCCATTTAATAGAAATCCTAACTCAGTTGGCCTCCCTCTATATAGGAGGTATTGAACTAGCATTTCCATTTAATAGAAATCCTAACTCAGTTGGTCTCCCTCTATATAGGAGGTATTGAACTAGCATTTCCATTTAATAGAAATCCTAACTCAGTTGGCCTCCCTCTATATAGGAGGTATTGAACTAGCATTTCCATTTAATAGAAATCCTAACTCAGTTGGTCTCCCTCTATATAGGAGGTATTGAACTAGCATTTCCATTTAATAGAAATCCTAACTAATTTGGTCTCCATACAGGACGTTTTGAAGAAGGATTCCTATACACGCATCCGGGACAACGAATATACATACATACATATAATCACGCCTTTATCCCAAATTGGGTGGGCAGAGCGTAAACGACCTAAACAAAGGTCATTCGGCCACGTCTGACAAATTTTTGAGGGTTATTTAAGATAAGATTTTTAGGTGACAGGTTGTCAGCCCATCGCCTAAATTGCAATATACTGAAACCGTCAGATCCCTTAGCTGGTTTTTACGGCATGCCCGGGAGGAAATGCAGCTGGCACATTCTATGATTTTCTCTCGCTCCCAGTCCAGCATGGAAGAAGGTCCAGCAACGAATATACGGTATAAATTTATGCATAAAACTCGAACACAGATTGTTTATAGGGTGGCGGGCGACTAGAAGGTAAAAAATGGAAACTGTCATGCCTAACATAGATCTGGAGTCGTATTTTTGAACCACTCGTACTCCAATGCGCATACGAAAGTCTAACTTTCGCATGCGATTTTCATACAATTTGCCATGCGAATGTTGATATTTCGTATGTGAAGTCGGATACGAGCGGTTCAAAAATACGACTCCTGCTTCTCTACCCTCTAAATACTTTCGATTAAAAATATAGTATCCACTTATTAATTCCTCAAGTTTAACACAGTAGTGACAGGTTGTCAGCCCATCGCCTAAATTGTAGTATACTGCTCGGATCCCTCTGCTGGTTTTTCAGTCCTGCATGACAACAAGCATAGCAAAAAGTTTGAGTATTCCCCCAAAATAGCCGAAAGGTCAATTATTGTAAGTGGCCTTTTTGTATACGATAAATAGATCTAGGTATATCTTTGTACTAACCCGTGTGGACAGTCGAGCCTGCAATGAGGTTACCGCATGAATAATGCGCTCCAATTTGCGTCCGATGCGTCCCATCCCACCTGCAGTCCAATCGCCCATCGCGTTTAGGTGCCTACTAATTAACGCAATGGATGGATTATGCTAATAAAGTACTAGTAAATAGGCCTTTTACATGTTAATTTCAGATTCCATGCTCGATTAGGAACGATATTAAATATACCAGTATTTATAATCAAATCAATATAAATAACAATACGGACAAAACGTAGGATATTTACTTATAACTTTATGTTTCGGATATATTTATATATTTATTTAGGATATTTATAGGTATCTATTGTACATTTTAAATATATATTTATTTTATATAATATTAGGCATTAAATTATTTATATGCATATCTAGTGTCTATGCTTTCAAATTTGAGTTGTTAAGTATATTATTTTGTCTATGTCACGTTGTATAATCGTTTCAAGTACCTATCTTAGTTTACCTGCAAGCATAATTGTGTCCTCTGGGTTTATCAAAGGTTGACTGGAAGAGATCCCTTAACGGAATAAGTCCGCCTTTGTGCCACCATTGTCATGTTCTTCTTGTATTTTAGTTTTAAGATTTTTAAGGTACAATAAAGAGCTTACATAGATACATATATACATAAATAAATAAAAGTATATTAATCAAAATCAGGAATTATAATAATCATATTGGCGTCAATCCTTACGATATAATTCAAATTTTTAGCTAGCGCTGTCACTTTGACATAAGAACATATAGCAAGTAAACACATGACTTTGACATTCCTTATCTGACTTATTTGACTGCTTATTTGACGTAAACTAAAGGAGCATGTTCTATACTCAGTTCTTATTTAAATCGTCAGATTAGGAATGTCAAATTCATGTGTTTATTTGCTATCCTGTTCTAATGTTAAAATTAAGAAAGTGACAGCGCTAGCTAAATATTTGTTAAAGTATAGCCGGTAGGCCGCCAATATCTTTATTGCTTTCCGTAAGATAAATCCTTGATCCACATTGTGGACAAACCTGTCAATACAGCACAACAATAGTCTCTGTAATCTGAAATCATCCTCAGAAATTGACAGATGTTATAGAAACGTCTTACTGACGTTGAAGCTCTATATAATTCATGAGATATGTAGTAATAGAAGCCCGATGGCGTAGTAGATAGGGCCGCTGCCTCCTGAGCTGGGGAGGTTGTGGTTTGAATCCCACCACGTACCAATGTGTTTTTCGGTTTTCGAATTTCGTATGTATTTATTCGGCGCTTTTTCCGTGCTTCAAAAGGCACGTTAAGCCGTTGGCCTCGATTAATGTCGTTTAATACCGTAGATATTAGTCGTTAAGCCATATCAGAGGCCACAGTGCTAAGCATTGGCGGCTTGAAAACTCTGACCTAATCTAGGATTGGGTCTGGTTTCCCTTCTGGGTTGCGGGGGTTAGATGGCAGTCGTTCTTTGTAAAAACCAGTACCCTCGTTCAATCCCCTTTGATAGCCCACCCCAATTAGGTAGCTCACCCCGTGAGATACGGGATAAGGCCATAGCCTTAGGGAGATGATATAATCAGTAACTATGTGTATATAATTTACATGCCAAATTATCTATTCTTGGATCACACGTGTCGATAGTGACAGTTTCTACTCACTGTACCATCTGAACTTGGATCTTCATTTGCATACCAAGAGCAAAAGTTATCCGTCCCTAATGAAGTCAATTATACCTCCAATTATTGCTATACATGTGGCCATGACGACCGCCTGTCTAGGTACCAATTATGCCTGTATTCTAGTTATTCTAGCCTTAGCAGCTGGAGAGCTATTTGGACTTTCAATAGTCTTGATTATCAAAGCCTATTGGTTGGATCGTAAATTGATAAATCATCATCTCCATAATCATATTCCGTATCTCACTTATTGTACTTGAACGAGAGTCCTGTTTTTTACTCAGAGTGCCATCTGACCTCCGCAGTCCAGAAGGGAAACCAGAACCAATCCTAGATTAGGCTTTTGCCAGGTAAGTGGCCAATCCAGTTGTAAATGTTTTTAAGCCGCCAATGCTTAGCACTGGCCTGTGATGTAGCTTAGCGACTAATATCTACAGTATTAAACGATATTAACCAGGACCAATTGCTTAACGTGCCTAAACACGGAAAAATGAATGAACGTACATATGAAATTCAAAATCCGAAAAAAACATTTTGGTACGTGGTGGGATTCAAATCACGACCTTCTGCAAGGGATGCAGCGGCCCTATCCACTACATCATCGGGCTCTTCATGGACAAATTACTTGTTAGTTTTGTCCAAAATCTACCCAGTAAATACCCTGTAATTTGTCCATGAACAGATATAGCACCGCAGAGTTTGAAGACATTTCACGACTTTAGCCACAAAAAAAAAACAGTGCAGGGAATAAACGACGCACAGTGTGAGCAAAATTGCCGAAGGTTTTTACTAACGCAAGACGCTTCGCAGTTCGCACCGTGCAAATCGCCTCTGTGGTTCATCGGGTAATTTGTCGACGTATAAACCCTTCGAAGACCAACTCGTCAGAAGCCTTGCCTTCCAATACGGCTGCTGCTGGTGGCTGCTTGATTGGTCATTACCACCGTAATATCTCCACCACGGTAACTCGTGAATATGGGTTAATGGGCACGATTAGGCAACGTATTAATTCATTGTTGCGATTAAACCCCGGAAGAGGCGGTCTGTTGCCGCGATAAATGTAAACTTTGCGTGAAATTAAGAGAGCTCAGTTTGTTTATTTTCTATTGCTTAGGTACTTACACAAAATAATCTTTTACAACTTCATTCATAAAAAAGACATGAAGTAAAAAAAAAAAAAAAAGAAATTAGGGCATGCAAAGTGATAAAACAGGCGGCCTGTGAATAAAAACGAAAATAGTTTTATCATAACCAATTTCTTCATACTTTACAGATTTTGCTATATCAAAACTACATCATGTCCCACATGCTAAGCTCTGTACCCTTATCCAAAGGCAATTTGAGCTTCGAAGCCGTTCTATTCGATATAGACCACCGGAAATAGTCGAGAGTACTCTTGTAGGATTTCCGAGTATCGAGTTCTCAATCCCGCGGGATCCGATTCGGGCAGACATTATCACTTAAAGTGCACTTCCGATATAAGATGTGGTGCACCGTGCAGTGAACGTCTGGCATCTTAATGTGCACTTCGGATGTGGAGCAAGGTTGCAGTTAGTTTTAATGTATTTTGATTGGAGTTGAATTGCAACAGATATTCATTGAAGAATGAAGAATTGTTTAACTGTTTGGAATAATATTTTAGATTTATTGACTTTTTTTTACATACATACATACATATAATCACGCCTTTATCCCTAATGGGGTAGGCAGAGCGTAAACGACCTAAACAAAGGTCGTTCCGCCACATCTGACAAAGTATTGAGGGAAATTTAAATTTGTAGGCATATTGCTGTAGTGACAGGTTGTCAGCCCATCGCCTAAATTGCAATACACTGAAGCCCTCGGATCCCTTAGCTGGTTTTTACAGCATGCCCGGGAGGAAAAGCAGCTGGCACATTCTATGGTTTTCTCTCGCTCCCAGGCCAGCATGGGAGTAAAGTAAGTAGTTTTTTTTTAACTCCATATTATTTAAGGCGCTGGCATTGCCTGAGCATTATTCAGCTTGAGTAATTCTCAGGGAAGCCTCTAATGCAGTTGGTTGGATCGCTTAGAAATGCTTAGATCCCTTACAACCCTTTCATACTTTTTGAACTCTCTTAAGCAAATAACATTTAATGTTTACCGTCTAACAATAAAAGTCCTCAACCGACCTATACGACTTGCTCTCTATTTCCACTGACCTTTATAAACAAAGCTCGGTAAGTAACAATACAGCCATGATGTCTGACCCAAAGGCCTGACCCTATTTCCTTTGATGTTCGACAGGGATGTGATATTTCCCTAGCTAGAGACTGACAGGACTTTCACAACGAGAGCTTTACTTCTTCGGGTGTACTTCTGGCCAGCAAGAGTCCAACAGTAAATAAGTCTTGGCACTAATGTAAGTATACTGAACCTATAAGCTCGATTTTTGGTTTGCCGGCTAAAACTAAAATTAAAATATAGTTGACACTTTCAGTCTAAAAACATTGGAAAAGGACTGCAGAACTGAAGGATTCTCTCCGGTTTTTGATTTATAGTAGGTGGTTTTATGCGTTATCTGTCATTCTTCTTATTTTTTTACGAATCTGTAATTTTTATCTGCCGCCATATGATACAGCGGATAAAATTGGCAGAAATACTGGGGAAACGTGCAAAAGCGCGTCAAAATTTAGCGGACAAAGTGTAAAACCATAGAGTATAAATCGCCTGTCTTTTTTTAATGTTATTATTTTGAAATTGACAGATCGATTTTAATATTAGTTTTAGCTTAGTTGTATCTAGAATTGAGCCCAGTATTTTATTGATACATTTTAACAACACGTGAATCGTGATGTTGGCTACTGAACTCCGTCCCAATTTTCTCGTATTTTCAGCACAACTCAGCAATATTGGATATTCGAGCCGTAAAAAGGCAAAACCGTTTACTGGATAACAGCTCTCGAACTGAAAACTTCCTCCAAATATTCCCTAAATCATGTTTTTGTTCAAGCACTTCAGTGTAATTTGAATTTGTTGAGGGAAGGAAATCGAAATCGTGTTATTAAGTTCCCGAATCAGGCTTTATACTGCGTCTTTAATTAAAATCGAGAATAATTTGATCATTTCTGAGAGAACAGAATTTAGACTGACTGATAGGATCGCTCTATTTTCCTACATAATTAATTGGGTTCGAGGTCTTTACATACAATATATAATTCCATTTATCTATAACCACAGTCTACCTATTGATTCTTCTTCTTCTATCGAGTCGACGGCAAGTCAAACCCCATCCTATTGATTGAACTAAATAAATAAAAAAATATTTAGACTAAAATTGTAACCTTGTCATGTTCGACTTTATCATTCGTCATAGACAGAATTATTTATTATTTAGTTATTACCTAATCACACCTTCAATATATTGAACAATAAATATGCGCTTGATTCGAGATGCCACCGGCTAAACCTAAAATTAAAATCTATCTGTATCACTATCGGCGGCATAATAAATTTAAAAAAAACTTTTTTTTAACTAATGGTTTTACGTTTCGTCCGTGAGATTATGGCGCGCATCTGACGTTACGTCAGTATTTTATCCGACGTCATATGACATGGCGGATAACACTATGGATAAAACTTGCAGGTAACGCATAAATCACAGATTATAAATCGAAAACCGGAGAGATAAGATATCCTGTCCTTTATCATTTTTATAAATCTTCTTCTGTCCAGCGGGTATCGAGTCTATCGACCCGATGAACCCTGGTGTCAGAGTTTTTTTTATAAATCTGAAAGTGACCGATAGAGTTTTAGCCGATGGCATATAGAACCAAACCCAATATCTCAAATATTTAATAGGTTTACTAACATATATCAAAAACATAACATATTTCTTCTATGCTGGACTGGGAGAGATAGAAAAACATAGAATGTTCCAGCTGCCCTTCCTCCCGGGCATGCTGTTAAAGTCAGCAAAAGGGACTCGAGGGTTACATTGTATTGTAATTTAGGCGATGGGCTGACAACCTGTCACTAAAGCAATACATATTACAATCTAAAATAGTCCCCTTAATTTTTGTCAGACGTGGCGAAAGCGCCTTTTACGAGGCGTTAAACGCTCTGCCTACCCCGTAAGGGATAAAAGCGTGATTTATGTATGTATGTGTATCAAAAACATTAATACATTTCTTCTTTGTACATCCACCCAACGTTGTAAAGGTCTTCAAAGATTCTTATTCACACGCAACCTTTTAAAAAGCCTTTGATCATACGTGGTCCATTTAAAATATCAAGTTTACTACTCAGAACAAATTCAAATCATAACAAAAAATATATGCAGCCGTTTTTCAATTACCATATTTATTTTCAGTGGAATATGAGAACTCAAAGAACATAACAATGATGAAATAAAAAAACGTATTCGAATTGAAAATTGAAAAAAAACGGTATGAAGCTGTACCAGCATACGCATTCAGTCCATTTAAAGAAGAGTGTTTTATTAACAAGGTCGGCTGGTGCCCAATTAGCTTTTTGTTTCAAGTGGAATTTGTCGGGTTTACATACTTACATTTCTGAGACCGTTTTTACTCGTTTTAGAGGAGGTTGTTAGGACTCTAACGGTGTTAATTTGGTTGGGTGAACTAAATTCTAAACTAAGTTTGTATGTAATTTAATTAATCACTTTTCATAATAGAAATATCTTTTATGATACAAGAATATCAGCAGATTTTACGACTGTCAAAATGAAATTAGCGTCCAAATGTACCACAAAGTGATAAGCTCCACTTACGCTGCGAGGTATATTTGATTTAAGTCAATGAAATGTCCATAATTTTTTTTATTTTATAACTTTTATAGAAATTTTATTGTGACCCTTAGACACTTGCCTTACACACTATGCGTTTATATAACATGCTGCACAAATTCTTCTAATTTATGAATTTAGGTATCATACACCATATTGCCTGACATCAAAATTTAAAGGATGAAACTGTACGCTTTCCCTATAGGTCCTTATTTGCCGCTTGTCGCTTGTTTCCGCCACAGTGCCGCATGCCGCGTCTGTCTGTCAGTTCTGTCACTGGTTTATTTTTTTAGCGCTCGTGAGTTGTGAGCCATCTTTTAATTGGCTCGGCCGTGTGATTGTTGAGCCCACACGTGTTTGCACGATCAAACTTCGTTTGTACCTGGACGAACTTTTGAAAGCAGGTGAATTTATTTGTATGTTTATATGTACTTCTATTCTGGCCTGGGAGCGTGAGAAAAACAGAATGCGCCAGCTGCTTTTCCTCCCGGGCATGCTGTTAAAACCAGCTAAGGGATCCGAGGGATTCAGTATATTGTAATTTAAGCAACGAGCTGATAACGTCTAGCGACATACCTACAAATCGATCTTAACATCGATTAACCTTGATAACCCTCAAAACTTTGTTTAGGTCTTTTACGCACTGCCTACTCCATTAGGGATAAACAAATACATATAATCACGCCTTTATCCCTAATGGGGTAGGTAGAGCGCAAACGACCTACACAAAGGTCGTTCCGCCACATCTGACAAAGTTTTGAGGGAAATTTTAATTTGTAGGCATATTGCTGTAGTGACAGGTTGTCAGCCCATCGCCTATATTGCAATATACTGAAACCCTCGGATCCCTTAGCTGGTTTTTACAGAATGCCCGGGAGGAAAAGCAGCTGGCATATTCTATGTTTTTTCTCGCTTCCAGGCCAGCATGAAAGTATAGGGATAAAGGCGTGATTATATGTATGTATATTTATATCGTATCCAACAAAATATGCACTCCTGTACGCATTTTTAGAAAAGTTTCGTCTCTTTGTTGTCACAATATCTGAAACACTTGCATCTATTTAATTTTGCTATTCAAAAGCCATGGTAGCCAAAAGTAACATCCATTTCGTGTTACCACGGAAAAATATCGAATTCACCCGAAAAAATCGTCGTAAAGCTAATATCGCTGGGGATGATGAGATAACAAATGAAGCCCGAAATAATGTGCTTCAAAAAACAAAACAAGCGAGTGCCGTTCTTTACCTAAACAAGAACAAGGAAATGAGGCTGCGTAACCGACAAACTTTTAATTTCCCGCCAAATTACAGGTGACAAACTTCGCTGCCTCCAGACTTGCCGACATGTTTCCATCAGTTCGCGAAGAAGCTACTTCGCCAGAGTTCGTGACTTTAACTCGAGGAATGAGTTCACCACCAACTTTTGGTGCTGTAGTGCCCAAAAAGGCGGTAATTTGGGTGAGGTAACTTTTCGACTCACACACGTGTAAGTAAATGAAAAATATTTTGAACTAGAAATATTCAGCCCATAATATTTTGCATATGTATGTTAAAGGAAATCTGCAGGTTGTACTTCAAAATAAGCAAATCAATTGATAAAAATCCAATTCAAAGAAGAATATCATTAATAATTTAAAAAACCCTCAAAATTTTGTCAGACGTGGCGGAACGACCTTTGTTTAGGTCGTTTACGGTCTGCCATGGGGTACCATTGCAGATAAAGGCCTGATTATATGTATGTATGTATTAAAAAATAATTCCAATTTGAAATTCAATGGAGGTACTTAATGCTTGTAGATATAAGAACAAACCAATAGCGGCTGCATGAAGGCCTTAGTCGTTGCCCGAAGCCGCTCAGTTTCAAACACCCTTGTTTGTTTTACAGCCACAAGGCGGCAACTTTCTAGTTTATTATTATCTTGTTTGTTGTTCTTTCAAACACCGCGGGCTGCGAACAATGCATCGACGAAGATTGACCTATAAATACTAGACTAGTTGTTCATACTTTACAGCTATTTGTCCAGAATTTCTTGCGAAGTACATTTAGAGAAACAGTAGAGATGGCAAATTTTAAGGTAGTAATAATTTCAGAGCTCAAAGCAGGGAGTTTTTAGACTCCCGCAGCAAGATTTCGTCTGCCACTCAGAATGATAAAGTAATCTGCTTGTCACCGCGACTGTCACTACATAAATCAGTCGGGTGGAGTCGCAGACATTAAAAAATATCGTCTTCATTTTTTGCATGTCGGCAGAGGAAGAAAAACATAAATCTGTATTTAGATTGCGTCTCGGCCGGGACGGTTTTCGGTCTCCCAAAACTCCCGGTCTATTACGTTTTGGGAGCGCTTCTTATTAAAGTTATAATGACGTCGTATGAGGTCTACCGTGTACCTCCATCTTGTGAGAAATGAGACGTTTACGTTACTCTGCTGAGAGACAGGTACCGTCTTGCAACAGACTGTCTGTACTGTTGTCATGTAAACACGGACAGCCAGGATATCTATTGTATTCACTATGAATAGATGACCCTGTATGCATTCATGACATCGACGCTGGAAAGTTAAAATTATCCAAGCGACATGAGACTAACTTTACAGTAGAGCTGTTTAAAGTTTGAATTTAAAAAAATGTGTATATTCTTGTAATTTTCCAAAAAGCCTAGTTTTGAGAGATTTATTTGTTTTGTGTACTTACGTTATAGTATTATACCTACGCAACTATTCGAAAAATAATGCTTAGTTTTAAGGTTAGTGCCGCTTATTAATATTTGCCCTTAAAGTAGAGACGGGGAAAATTGACTAATCCAACCATGTATATAACTCAACATGGACAAAAATGTCTCTTGGATAATTTTGCCTTTAAAGCGTAGACATGCGTCTTGCTCATAATATTTGTAAAGTCACGTCTGTTGTTCTCTGACATGTATGCAGAATATTCCTCATTGTTAATTTTCTGCATAAATTACTATAAGATGATGCAACAAACTACTATCAAAATAGTGACAGTAGCTAGTAACTATTATCAAATCTGTGACTTTATTCAAAAATTGATTGTCTGTAAAGTCGGTTTATGGACAATAGTTTAACGTGACTATGTGATAACACACAAATAATTTTACTTTTTTGAGAGCGTAACTGGACAATCCGTGTACCGGGACATCCCGGACATCACATTACGTCATCTTTTAAGCACATGCCGGCTCACCAATTTATTAGGCGTGGTCACGTCAAAAACCTTATTGATTTCGGCAAAATTGCAAATGTTTCTTTTATAAAAAGGCCGGGTAACTGATTTGCATAATGGAAACGTGACATGGATTACAATTCTTAGACCGTTACTGTATAAAATAAATACATAATTAAATCTTTATCACTAATGGGGTAAGCAGAGCATAAACGACCTACATACAGGTCGATCCGCGACGTCTGACAAAATTTTGAGGGTTATTAAAGATAGATTTTTAGGTATATTGCTCTAGTGACAGTGTGTCAGCCCGTCACCTAATGTGCAATATACAGAAACCCTTTGATCTTTGCTGGTTTTTACAGCATGCCCGGGAGGAAATGCAGCTGACACATTCTAAGTTTTTCTCTCGCTCCCAGTACAGCATGAAAATTGTATAAAATGCATTACATTAAATTACGATCAACCTCAAAAAATTTAACTGACGTAATCAAAACTTCAAAAAAATTTAATTTCCATATTTTAGAAATGCGTCTCTCCAATCCGTTTAATACAAGCCAGGGAATAATTTCAGTCAAAAACATGCCGTCGTCGCTGTATGGCGGAGTTTTCACCTTAATTTAGTGAAGCCTAGCTTGGACCCAATTTAATTTACTTGATAGACTAATTGCTAAAGTTTTCTCTGACTTTTTGTCTGTATTCTGTGGCATTTATTTCTGAAACAAGCTCTATTTGCGAATTATTGCGTCAACGTATTTCATTATGAAAATAAAAGATTTTAGTTACCTACACCAAAAATACTGACGAATTAGGAAACAAAAAAAGCTATACGTGGCATCAGTCTTCTTGATATGGTAAAAATATATTTAAAAAAATGAGGAGTTTTTGTACTCACAATGCAATTTTTTATTTCATATAATTTGAAAAATAGAAAATAATAAATTCCTTTCTGGCAGGACTCGGACCTGCGTCTTTGGAATACCGGTCCATCACTCTACCAACTGAGCTACAGAAACGGTAGAGGGAGTAACGAATTTATGATAGTCTTTTTTATGTATATGTCATAGCGATGTTAGAGACATTCCAGACACGCAGGTTTGAGTCATGCCAGAAACGAATTTATTGTTTTCTTTCTTTCATATTATATGCTAGCGACCCGCCCCAGATTCGCATGGAAAATATCATTGTTTCTCTACTATATTATGCATGTATTATACACATAAACCTTCCTATTGAATCACTCTTTCCATTAAAAGAAACCGCATCAAAATCTGTTGCTTAGTTTTAAAGATTTAAGCATACATAGGGATATAGGGACGATGAAAGCGACTTTGTTTTATACTATGTAGTAACTGCCTCCGTGGTCTAGTGGCTAGTGCCATGGACTCCCGATCCGGAGGTCCTGGGTTCGATTCCTAGAGGGGAAAACACAAAGAGGATATTTGAGAATTTATCACTTTGTGAATTTTTCACCAGTTTGGATAGGACATTGCAGGCTGAATCACCTGATTGTCCGAAAAGAAAAAGATTTCGTGCTTCGGAGGGCACGTTAAGCCGTCGGTCCCGGTCGCTGTCTCTGATAGTGGTCGTTACACAAAACCATGTTTGAGGCCTGATAGTTGTGCTACTAGGCGGTTTAAAAACTCTGACACCAGGGTTCATCGAGTCCATAGACTCGATATCCACTCGACAGAAGAAGAAGTAATTAAAAATTGTTGTCTTTGTAAATTTCAACATAGACCTATATTTTGATTCCATTCTATCCCACAATAACAAGTGTTTATTAAAATAGATGTTGCTTTCAGTATAATGAGTGCAAGCCAGCTATTACTGGTGCAATCTAATGAATGTATGCATTCAATTAAACGTAGTGCATGTACACATAAAACTGAGGTCATAACGCAAAATTAAACAATTAGAAATGCGTTTGAAGTGAAGTCAAAACATGTTAACAGCACAGTCATCGAAAATCGCTAAATAAATAGAGAGTTAATTCTGCTACACACAGGTAATTTGTTTTTGACTATTATTATTTACTTTGGGTTTTATTTATTTGCCAAAAAACTAAACGTACAATATAGTGATAGATAAGTAAGTTTGTTAGCCCATCGACTAAATTAAAGTACGTACCATAAGGTCCATGCTGGATTTCTTCCATGCTGGACTGGGAGAGATAGAAAAACATAGAATGTTCCAGCTGCCCTTCCTCCCGGGCATGCTGTTAAAGTCAGCAAAAGGGACTAGAGGGTTACATTGTATTGTAATTTAGGCGATGGGCTGACAACCTGTCACTAAAGCAATACAATTAAAATCTAAAATAGTCCCCTTAATTTTTGTCAGACGTGGCGAAAGCGCCTTTTACGAGGCGTTAAACGCTCTGCCTACCCCGTAAGGGATAAAGGCGTGATTTATGTATGTATGTATGTACCATAAGGTCTCTCTACTATTTTCTTATATTTTAACTTCCATGCTGGCCTGGGAGCGAGAGAAAAACTTGGAATGTGCCAGCTGCATTTCCTCCCGAGCATGCTGTAAAAGTCAGCTAAGGGATCCGAGGGTTTCAGTATATTGCAATGTAGGCGATGGGCTGACAACCTGTCACTACAGTAATATACCTTTAAATCTATCTAAAATAACCCTCAAAACTTTGTCAGACGTGGCGGAATGACCTTTGTTTTGGTCTTTTACGCTCTGCCTACCCCATTAGGGATAAAGGCGTGATTATATGTATGTATGTATGTACTAATTTCTACAGTATGCCCGGAAAGAGAAATAGATGCTGCATAAACTAATAGTAGATTTTACGACACGTGCACAAAACAAGATTTTTAGCTGCCCGATCACGAAAGGCGAGGGCTGATATTAAGTCGAGGACAAAAATGGTTTTGTGCACGAGTTATAAACTCTGCTTTTCACTTCGATAGCGAGGAAAATTAAGAAAATTCTACAAAAATATTAATAAATATACTAAACAGTTCATTACCGGTATTCCCGCCAAAAAAGTATTTTCTGACCATGAGAAGTAAAAAACTTATATTTTTTATCTACTACCAGTCCAGCGTTGAAGAAATCAATAACTAAATGTGAATATATCACGTTTAGCTGTTACGTAATAAGCGTAGTAATATTAGAATAAAGACCCAGAACTATGCTGAAACATAGGTACCTACAGAGTGTATAGGCGTTAATGGATCCCCATTTCATTAGGCAGTGTTAATTACCGAATTCATGTTTTATTCAGTTCTAGTTTCAGACTACACAACATTTGGAGGTATTAATGAGGTTTTTTCCAGTCGGGAATATAATTAGGAAAATGCCAAAATGTACATACATACATACATACATAAATCACGCCTTTATCCCTTACGGGGTAGGCAGAGCGTTTAACGCCTCGTAAAAGGCGCTTTCGCCACGTCTGACAAAAATTGAGGACAATTTTAGATTGTAATATGTATTGCTTTAGTGACAGGTTGTCAGCCCATCGCCTAAATTACAATACACTGTAACCCTCGAGACCCTTTTGCTGACTTCAACAGCATGCCCGGGAGGAAGGGCAGCTGGAAAATTCTATGTTTTTCTATCTCTCCCAGTCCAGCATAGAAGAAAAATGTTACTTTATTAAAATATTTTTTATATGCCTCAATCGTAGGTAGGTCGTATTGTATACCGGGTGTAATTGACGTGTCCCGAAAACTGATAGGAGATGCTCAGTCAACGAAACTGAACAACTCATCATGTCCCTAGCCTTGTCCCGTATCTCACGGGATCGGCTTCCTAATCTAGGGGATTGAACGAGGGTACTGATTTTTACACAGAGCGACTGCCATCTGACCTCCGCAACCCAGAAGGGAAACCAGACCCAATCCTAGATTAGGTCAGAGTTTTCAAGCCGCCAATGCTTAGCACTGGCCTCTGATAAGGCTTAACGACTAATATCTACGATATTAAACGATTTTAACCGGGACCAACGGCTTAACGTGCCTTCCGAAGCACGGAAAAAGCACCAAATAAACGTACATATGAAATTCGAAAACCGAAAAACACATTGGTACGTGGTGGGGTTCGAACCACGACCTCCCGCTCAGGCGGCCCTATCCACTACACCATCGGGCTCATTTAACGAAACTGAACAACTATCACCATGATATTTCTTCAGGAAGTGAAAAAAAAAGGCTTTCCTTATTTTAATAGCAATCTGCCTCTGAACTGAACTGTCTCCGTGGTCTAGTGGTCAGAACCATGGGGTTACGATCCGGAGGTCTTGGGTTCGATTCCCAGGGGGAAGCACAAAGTTGATATTTGTCGTTGTGTTCACGTTTTTTTCCAGTTTGGTTAGGACATTGCAGACTGAATCACCTGATTGACCGAAAAGTAAAAGTATTCCGTGCTTCGGAGGGCACGTTAAGCCGTTGATCCCGGTCGCTGTCTTTGATAGTGGTCGTTACTCAAACCATGTCAGAGGCCTAATAGCTGTGCTATTAGATGGTTTGAAAACTCTGACACCAGGGTTCTTCGGGTCATTATTCGATTTGTGAATCCACTCGCTTAGAAGAATAGCAATATTCTTAGCTGACAGTTCTGGCTGGCTTGCTGACTCTTAATATTTATTAAAAGCTAACCTTTACTTAGGATTTTGGCCTCGAAGTTTACCTAATACTTCCGTGACACTTGTCTTTCTGTTGGTTGGTACTCTAATTTCTCTATGCAAGAAATATGAGATTTATTAGTTGGACATCAAACAAAAAAAGAAAATCTATTTTTTTAATTGGCATTCAGATGTCAAATTTATACCAATAAATGGTTTAATTTTAAAATAAAATGTTCAATTTTTCTATGGATTTCTAATTTTTGCTTTATTAGCCATCAATTTTCAGAGAGTAAGGACAGCCACACAAAGGCGTCATTTATTGCGCGCAAGGTTGCGCTCAACTCGCTGTCAATGCTTTTTGCACTGCCTACAGCACACATCCGTCACCTTACGCACTACGCGCGCGTAGCTCGGAACTCTACGTCAGCGCATCTCTCTACCAGTACTCGCGCGTGGTGCGTAAAGGTAAGCGCAGCATGTGTGTAGGCAATGCAAAAAGCATTGACAGCGCGTTGAGTCTAACCTTACACGAAAGTGTCGCCTGTGTGTTTCTGCACTAACAGAAATTTTATTAGCAATTAAGACGAAGAAAGTTTTATCCTATCACATCAGGATTTCAAACAAGCGGCTCTTTGTTCAACTTTTTGTTAAAAGCTATACAGGTTTCAGTGAAAATTTGCCTCAGGATTTATTTTAAGCGTACTTCCTAACTTGACTTTGATTTCATATTTTAAGATGAGATAGGTACTGCTGTAAATTCTCAGTGAAGTAACTAGTACATTTTATTTTTTCATCATAAAACCATCAGCATAGAAGTAAAACAAATAGTTTATATGAATTTATTTAAAATACTTACGCTGAGAGCACTTCTATTAAGCGGCATCTCGGTGGCATTGTTCCTGCGGCGCAATCTTCACCACAATGGCACTAAATGAGATCCGACTACAGCCCACTACAGCGACCCGCGCCGGCACGCCGTTCACTATCAAATTGAAATTGCGTGAAAGCCTTAAAACGGTGATTGCTCGGATAACTGCGCAAATTGCTTCTGCCAATCCGCTGAGCGTCGTTCAGATGAAGAATCGCGTCGAGGGCGCATTCTGCCGGCTGCAAATGCTTTGATCCTCGTGACATTCTTCTATTTGGGTTACAGGATTAATTTTACAGCGAATAAGAGATAAATTCACACAAAGTGGTTGCTGGGGCAACAAATCTGATTAATTTTCATCAGAAAATTCTTTTAGGATAAAAATCTTTTTTACATAAAATCTGATCGAGATGCTTATTTTGTAAGACGAAGTAAATTTTATTGTTGTTCGGTTTAGTTGACTGAGCAAAACGTTTGTAGGAAGCTGTTCTTTACACCCTTATAGCCATCATGGTGAGTTTATGAAATGTTTGTCACTATATTTTTAGGGGACTTGGTAGAAGTTTGCATAGGATCGCAATAAGAAAAAAGCAAACAGTGCTAGGCCTTTACCAACTAGTGGAGCAATATAGTCCGTTATTAAACAAATATTTTACTTATGAGACGGGTTAAATAAATAAAGAAGCTTTATGCAAGTATTTTTCAGATTGCACATAACAAATTTTTGGTTGCTTAATTTCTTATAGGTATAAACCTACCTATATGCTGGACTGGGAGAGATAAAAAAACATAGAATGTTCCAGCTGCCCTTCCTCCCGGGCATGCTGTTGAAGTCAGCAAAAGGGACTCGAGAGTTACAGTGTATTGTAATTTAGGCGATGGGCTGACAACCTGTCACTACAGCAATATACCTACAAATCTATCTTAAACAACCCTCAAAACTTTGTCAGACGTGGCGGAACGACCTTTATTTAGGTCGTTTACGCTCTGCCTACCCCATTAGGGATAAAGGCGTGATTATATGTATGTATGTATAAACCTACCTATACCAGGTGTAAGAGACAGGGTCCTGCAAAGTGATAGGAGTTGCTCAGTTAACGAAACTGAACAACTATCACCATGATATTTTTCAGGAAGTAAATAAAAAATGGTTTTCCAGACCAGTTGTCTGATTGAGGTGGTCATTTTATATGGGAACGTCGATTTTTTTTCATCTTCTGAAAGAATTTCCCGGTGAAAGCTGTTCAGTTTCCTTGACTGAGCAACCCCTATCAGTTTGCGGGACGATGTCCCCTACACCGGATATAGGTAGGTTTTATATACTTATAATAAATTTACATACATACATACATATAATCACGCCTTTATCCCTAATGGGGTAGGCAGAGCGTACACGACCTAAACAAAGGTCGTTCCGCCACGTCTGACAAAGTTTTGAGGGTTATTTAAGATAGATTTGTAGGTATATTGCTGTAGTCACAGGTTGTCAGCCTGTCGCCTAAATTGCAATATACAGAAACCCTCGGATCCCTTAGCTGGTTTTTACAGCATGCCCGGGAGGAAATGCAGCTTTCTCTCGTTCCCAGTCCAGCATGGAAGTATAAATTTACTAACTAACAATTATTTTTGTGCAATCTGAAAAATTCTTGCAAGTTTCTCCATTTATTTAATCCGTCTCAGAAATAAAATATTTATATAAATGCTTCACTTTTTGGTAAAGGCTTAGCTCTATTTTCTTTTTTCTTATTGCGATCCTATGCAAACGTTTACAAACTCCCCTATAAATATACTGGCAAAATACATATAATCACGTTCTTAACCCTAATGGGGCAGCCTAAACGACTTAAACAAGGGATGTTCCGCCACGTCTGATAAAGTTTTGAGCGTTATTTAAGATAGATTTTGTAGGTATATTGATGTAGTGATAGGTTGTCAGCCCATCGCCTAAATTGCAATATACTGAAACACTCGGATCCCTTAGCGGGTACAGCATGCCCAGGAGGAAATGTAGCTGTTTACCTCTCGCTCCCAGTCCAGCATTTCCATGCTGACAAACATTTCATAAACTCACCATGATGGCTATAAGGGTATAAAGGACAGCTTCCTACAAACGTTGCTCAGTCAACTAAACCGAATTACAACAAAAATTACTTTCTCTTACAAAATAAACACCTCAATCAGACTTTGTGTAAAAAAGATTTTTATCCTAAAATAATTATCTGATGAAAATTGATCAGATTTGTTGCCCCAGCAACCCCTATCACTTTGTCTAAAGCTATCTCTTATTCGCTGTAAAATTAATCCTGTAACCCAAATAGAAGGATGTCACGAGGATCAAAGCATTTGCAGCCGGCAGAATGCGCCCTCGACGCGATTCTTCATCTGAACGACGCTCAGCGGATTGGCAGAAGCAATTTGCGCAGTTATCCGAGCAATCACCGTTTTAAGGCTTTCACGCAATTTCAATTTGATAGTGAACGGCGTGCCGGCGCGGGTCGCTGTAGTGGGCTATAGTCGGATCTCATTTAGTGCCATTGTGGTGAAGATTGCGCCGCAGGAACAATGCCACCGAGATGCCGCTTCATAGAAGTGCTCTCAGCGTAAATATTTTAAATAAGTTTATATCTTCTTCTGTCGAGTGGGTATCGTGTCTATCGACCCGATGAACCCTGTCAGGGTTTTTAAACCGCCTAGCAGTACAACTATCAGGCCTCTGACATGGTTTGAATCCCGGTCGGATATTGGTCGTTTCACTATCAAAGACAGCGACCGGGACCGACGGCTTAACGAGCCCTCCGAAGCACGGAATCTTTTTCTTTTCAGACAATCAGGTGATTCAGCCTGCAATGTCCTAACCAAACTGGGGAATATTTCACAAAGTGATAAATTCTCAAATATCAACTTTGTGTTTCCCCCCTGGGAATCGAATCCAGGGCCTACGGATCTGGAGTCCATGTAAACTATTTATTTTACTTCTGCTGTAAAAACCAGCTAAGGGATCTAAGGGTTTTTGAATATTGCAACTCTGCCTACCCATTAGTAATATGTATGTATGTATGTATGTTTTACTTCTATACTGATAGATTTATGGTGAAAAAATAAAATGTACCACTTACTTCACTTTATTGACAATCTAAATCAGTACCTATCTAATCTAATAAATATGAAATCAAAGTCAAGTTCGTGGAAATATGCTTATTTTTCTCTCAAACCTTTAACAAAAAGTTGAACAAAGAGCAGAGTTGTTTGAAATCCTGATGTGATAGGATAAAACTTGCTTCGTCTTAATTGCTAATAAAATTACCGTTACTCTCTGAAATTTGATGGCGAACAAAAAAACTAAAGAATTAATTTTAAAATTCTAATTCAAATTAATTTTGACATCTGAATGCCAATTATTTAATTTATTGTATTTATTTAGTTAATTACGATAAATTGTGGCAAAAACTAAACCGTGACACTGATTTACCACACGAAGTAACATCCATCTTTCGATATTGGTACGGTAATCAAAGAAATTGTGTTAGATGGGCAGGAGCGTATTCGGACGTGTATAGGTTGGAGTGCGGTGTGAGACAGGGAGGGTTGAGTTCTCCACGGCTCTTCAACCTGTACATGAATCAGCTTATTGAAGAGCTCAGCAGTACCGGCATAGGGTGTCATATTGATGGGGTGTGCATCAATAATATTAGTTACGCCGATGATATGGTGCTGCTGAGCCCGTCAATAGGTGCCCTGCGTAGGCTGTTGAAATTGTGTGAGACTTACGCGACATCCCATGGGCTCAGATACAACTCTAAGAAGAGTGAATTTATGGTATTTAGATCCAAAATGAAATCACACTCTTCAGTACCCAACGTCACTTTGTATGGTACTCCTTTGAATAGAGTAAAACGCTTTAAGTATCTGGGTCACTGGGTTGTCGAAGATTTGTCAGATAATCTAGACATCGAGAGGGAGCGCAGGGCGCTGTCAGTGCGCTGTAACATGTTGGCTCGTAGGTTTGCACGGTGTACAGACGAGGTTAAGGTGACGCTTTTTAAAGCTTATTGCCAGTCCTTTTACACGTGCAACCTGTGGGTCAATTTCACGCAGCGTGCTTACAATGCCCTGCGCGTGCAATATAATAACGCGTTCAGGGTGCTGTTTGGGATGCCTCGTTATTGCAGCGCGTCGGCGATGTTTGCAGAAGCGAACACTAACGACTTTTTCGCAATAATACGCAGTCGATCCGCCTCACTTTTAAGTCGTATACGTGACAGCTCAAACAGCATCTTGCGCGCACTCGCAGACCGCTGGGATTCCCCGATACTGCAGCGCTGGGTACGACTACATGTCGATAAGACCCCGATTAAAGGTTGCAGTATCGGCAGATCTTATTACGTGTGATTATTTATTTCTTTATTTTAATTTTTTATATGCCTTACTAACAATTATTTTTAAATGTGTTTGTGTTTTACTAACAATCTATGGATGAAAATCTGTCAATAAAGTAATTATTATTATTATTATTATATTGTCTTTTTTTCTTTGAAGTCTAACTCATCGATCTAATATTTCTTGCACATAGAAATTAGAGTAACAACAGAGAGACAAATGCCACGAAAGAATGAAGTCATTACAAAAACAAAATCGAAGGTAAATCCACGGAAG
Organism: Scrobipalpa costella; assembly: GCA_949820665.1. Classification (NCBI taxonomy): domain Eukaryota; kingdom Metazoa; phylum Arthropoda; class Insecta; order Lepidoptera; family Gelechiidae; genus Scrobipalpa; species Scrobipalpa costella. Next base: position 591,577 of record OX463306.1, read on the forward strand.
TAAAGGTTAGCTTTTAATAAATATCAGCAGTTTATTTACAGAACTGTCGGCTAAGAATATTGCTATTAAACCCGGCAGCTTGTGTTCGTCGGTGGGTTAATGAATCTCGTTGGCTTAGCAACACGCTTTATTACTTCTACTTAACTTAAGACGGAACTTATTAAAACGTTTTGCTTAGGACGTGACAATCGGTCTTATTATGGCCGAAAATAAGTCTTGGGAAGTGCAAAGAAAGGCAGTAATAATTATTTTTATAAACAAATATTACAGGATGAATGACGAAGTGCTACAATCCTATAAATATAACCTGCTCTACTTGACAACAAACTACTTACTTGTAAAAGAAATATGATATCATGTTAAAATAAGAAATGTTTGATGTTAAGATGTTTGGATATTCGGTGTTCAGATGTTTATTACTCAATCGCGCCATGTTTCCTGAACGGATTTAGTTGAAACTTCAAAATATCAGAAAGCTAATCCTAAACATTTTAAGCCGCCATGTAAACTTTACAATATAAAGGCTAAAGATACGTAAAGTACTTCTAATCTCGTTCTATTCTGCAGATTGGCCAGCTGGTTTCCTCTCCATCTGGAGACCATTAAACGGGGGAAATAGTCTGTGCTCTGCGCGGACGTCGTTAGCGGCATCCGACCGACGGACAGACAGACCGACCGACCAATAAACCGACAGACCGACAGACCGGCCGATAGATCTTAGTACCTACTGGTTGGATCTGACATGAGCTTTAATCACAAGTGCTTGAATAAAAATGGCCTGATCACTCACAACTGAAATATAAATTGCAATTGATTTTTTCGTCTGAAATTCTTTGGGAACATATTGCCTAGCATTCACAAACAGACTTGTTTATTAATGTATCGTTAGGTTCTAACTTTACGTACCAATTGAATAGACCAAAACAATTTGATACATTATATAAAATCGTTCTACGTATGGTAATATATAAAGACAAAATATGTTTTGTGTCAAGCGGCTACAATATTAAGGCCAACTTATGAAAAGCAGAATATAGAATGTAATTAACCAATAGCGGCGGAAAAGGAGGTGACCTCAAATACTGCCAATACGGAAATTACCTATATCCTGTCATAAAAGCTATCCCTGATTCACATTATATTCCGGCTTGAGGCTCAAACGGCTTTATTCCACACCAGCGAATATGAAATAAAGGTTACGAGCATTCGAGCGTGAGATATTATTGGGAACATTGGAAAGCTAACGAGCAGGTACAAAGACATCGCTCTAATGTTATTACAGCGGTCAAATCAAAGAAATTTCATGGGCATTGGTCAATAGGCTTTGCTTTGATACACCATACAATGTACCACTTCAATAAGCAATACAAAATCGTGCATAAAATCGCTCAGTATTTGGAAATGATAAAGGTAATTAAGGTGCCACCGCTTGGAAAATTGCAAATTTTAAGCTCCAATAAGTTACAAACAGGAATAATTAGCCACCCCGTAGTCAAACATTACCTTCTGACCTTTTAGAAATGTTAGGGAAAAAACACGAACCTTTCCTGGAACTTGAACAAATTGTCCTTTAAAACAACTTTTGATGCCATATTCAGCAAACAAACATAGGCAACACACGAGGGGTTTTGGGTTGTTTCTACTCTACCAAACTCTTGTAGCGAATATAATTTCATTCGTAAAGCTTCTTTCGTTAGCTTGCATTACTGATGTATAGTGTATGTAGGTATGTAGATACTGGTATGTAGGTATCCTAAAGGTAGACGTATCCATTAAGACGCCTCACCGCAAACGGTGACGCTTTCACTCGTTAAAAGATATTAACTCGCAAAATACATATAGACAATTTCATAACTTTTCACAGTCACTTCCATAGATTTAGACCTAAGGATTTTTAAGAAGTAATGAGTTGAGGAGCAAATAGTACCGGGCAATTACTATCGAAATTATTGCTAAAACGGCCACTTTTGGCGGAAATTTCGAAAGTAACTCCCGGGTTATAATTTTTTAACGAGTGAAGGCGCCACCGTTCGCGGTGAGCCGTCTTAAGGTACCATTTATTATTCTATGATGTATCATCAAACTAGTAGTGAGTGCACCACTAATTCAATATGCATCTGCCTCCTGCCTCCGTAGTCTAGTGGTCAGAGCCATGGGCTTGCGATCCGGAGGTCCTTTTTAATTCCCAGAGGGGAAACACAAACTCAATATTTGTCAATTTATCACTATGTGAGGTTTTCCCCAGTTTTGTTAGGACATTACAGACAGAATCACCTGATTGTCCGAAAAGAAAAAGGATTCCGTGCTTCGGAAGGTACGTTAAGCCGTCGGCCCCGGTCTCTGTCTTTGATAGTGGTCGTTACACAAAACCATGTCAGAGGCCTAATAGCTGTGCTACTAAGTGGTTTGGAACGGTGACACCAGGGTTCATCGGGTCATTATTCGGCTTGAGAATCCACTCGCTAAGAAGAAGAATATGCATCATTCTTGTACCACTTTCTTATTATAGTTATAAATATGGGAGTGATAAAAAAAACATAGAATTTACTAGCTGCATTTTCTTCCGGGTATGCTGTAAAACCAGCTGAGGGATTCGAGGGTTTCAGTGTATTGCAATTTAGGCGATGGGCTGACAACCCATCACTATAGAAATATCTACATCTACACTAATATTATAAAGAGGAAAGATTTGTACCTATTTTTGTATGTTTGTATTGAATAGGCTCAAAAAGTACTGGGCCGATTTAAAAAAATCTTTTACCAGTAGAATACTACATTCTTCCAATTCGACATAGGCTACATTTCATTTTGAAAAAAATTAGGGATCCTTGGTAAAATTTGAACAATGTAACCGAAGGTGTAGAAAAATGAGTCTTAAAATGTCTTTCGTCGAATGCGCTGCCGAAACTATTAGCGATAGAACAAAATAATATACAACAATATTGAAGAACATCATAATGTCTACAAAAAACTCCGCATTAGCATATGTCCAACTATTGTAGTTATGTCACTACAACAACTTTTTTCATTTTAAACATTAATGAAAATGCTAACCAAACCATGCTATTTATGTGTTTATATTAATCCTTATCGAAATAAATTATTTTATGGTCAAGACCATTTAACTACCTATAAAATAGTTTTTAAATTATTTAAATTGGACTTTCCATTCAAAAGATATTATGAATTAAAAAAATCGAACAGTAAACAAAACCGCCATAGCGCCGTGGCCGTTGTTTGCGATGCAGTCTGAAAAGCGCGCCCGCCACTTAAACCATCAAAGAAATTGAACATAAATAGACTTACATACAAATATAACTGTGGGTTTTTTTTTCATATATAATTATAATTGTCTACCCGTGCGAAGCCGGGACGGGCTGCTAGTAATACATAATAGCAATATATGTCAAACGTGGCAGAACGACCTTTGTTTAGGTCCCATTCAGGATAAATACCTGATTTTATGTATGTATGTATTTACACCGCGGAATAGAATATGTTGTGGTGATAAATTTTGATATCGATTCAGTTCGGAATCTTCCTCGTCGCCATCTTTGACGTATACGCGTCGAAATTCCCGGAATTTCTCGATGAATTGTGGCTAAATTTGTACCACCTTGTTTACATTCGGCTTAACATCGCGGTAACGGTACGTGCTTGATTACAATCTTAAGTGTGACATTGAATATTTATCGTTATATCCTATCTATAATGGCGGCAGTTCGGCACGCACTATTCCTTAACTAATTCTTAGCAGCTAGCACTGTCACTTTCTTAACTTTGACTTAAAAACGGGATATCAAATAAACACATGACTTTGAGATTCCTAATCTGACGTAAGACGCTTAAAATAAGAACTGAGCATAGACTACGCTTCCTTATTTTACGTCAAATAAGCAGTCTTATGTCGGATTAGGAATTTTAAAGTCATGTGTTTGATTTTCTATCCTGTTCTTATGTCAAAGTTAAGAAAGTGACAGCACTAGCTAACAATTAGAATTAGGATTAATTCGTAATTGATTCCGAAACAAACATACGACTGTAAGGTCGTATAAGGTCGTATTTTTGAAGCGATATCAAACTTAAGAGCGATGTTAAGTATCGATTTGACAGGCCAGTTTATACTGAAATGACATTTCTGATACTAACTCAAACTCGCTGTCACTCATGAGAGCTGATTACAAATACGGCCCTAAATTTCCTGTTCATAATCATAATCAGGAAATTTACGGGTTTGGTTGTAGTAACAAGAAAGATTGCGAATAACGGCCACCAACGGCAACTTTTCTTCCTGTTTGTACAACGAGCTATGAATCGCTAATTTATAAGGTTCTAAATTATCTTAATTACTATAACTTTATTATGTTGGCCCGGTTTTCAATTCACTGCGTTTTTTGTGAATTAAGAACTTTTTACTAATGGGGGCGCCACTTGGCTAGTATCGCCACCTTAGTGAGCTGAGTCATCATCATCATCATAGGCCTGTACGTCTATGTCAGACGATTTAAACAGTGACTGGGATGCATCGTGAGCTAAATAAGTAAGTAATAAAACACCAAATCTCACAACCTCTTTTCTGGTTTTTATAGTAAGCCCAGGATATGAAGCCACACCTTTTATGCTAATTTAATAAATAATGTACACTCAGGTTCACAGAAACATTTAACAAATCAATAGAACCGATTTAACAAAACCAGATTATAGCTTTACTCGTTCAATTTCTCAGAAGCATACAAATTACAAGATAAACGTTTTACTCGGCTGAAAACATCTGACTCAATTATAGTAACATAAAAAGGAACGCGAAAAAAACCCTTCATAGAGGAATTGTTCCTTTAACAATATTGTTACTGAAAAATACTTCCATGCAGGACTGGGAGCGAGAGAAAAATATAGAATGTGCCAGCTACATTTCCTCCCGGGCATGCTTTAAAAACCAGCTAAGGAAACCGAGGGTTTCAGTATATTGTAATTTTGGCGATGGGCTGACAACCTATCACTACAGCAATATGCTTACAAATCTATCTTAAATAACCCTCAAAACTTTGTCAGACGTGACGGAATCAGCCGTTTACGCTCTGCCTACCCCATTAGGGTATAAGGCGTGATTGTTTGTATGTATCATATTTCTAAATCTATTTCCTACCGTGAGCGGTACATAAATGTAGGCAATCTCTCAGTATTATGATGGAAATACAACTATTGTCAACAGTTCAAGACCATGAGCCATTGAACGCTGTGCGAAAGATGATCAACTAACAATAGATGATACTACTACTAAAGACGATTATTATGTACCCTTCTTATTTATCCTTGTTTCTTATTGGAGAAACAGCGATTGTATTGTAACGTACGAAATAATGTATTTGTTTATCTTTAGCTTCAATTTCATAGACATTATTATGAATTATCTTCTTAAGTATTTACACACTTACCAAGTTCAGAAGAAAATACGATTATTCACATATTCATTTCAATATAGGTAGTAAAAAATAGCTGACCATATTTTAGAGTGTGATTCTACCCTTGAAACTGAACAACTTTCCCCAAGGAACATAGGTCGAAAAATGGAAAATGAAATAATTTGGACTTCCCATACATTTTTTTTAATGTATTTCGATCTTTGTTCCTTGGGGAAACTTGTTCAGTTTCGTTGGAAAATCATACCCTAAAATTTGGTCAAAAATGTTTTCTCACTGTATAATTCCATGCTGGACTAAAAGCGATAAAAATTAAGTTAAAAACCAGTCGCTCTTAATCCCGGACACATTGCCTATTACACTTTGTATTATACTCTCCATTATTATTATTTTAAAACGGAATTTTATAAATCAGTAAAAATTAAAAATACGGCAAAGAAAAGAAAATTGTATCTTTGAAACTCCTATTCGTTGATTCTATCTTTGTGTAGCTTGGAAACAAGTCTTGTTTAATGTTTTGCTAATATCCATAATTACAATTTAAATGTATTCTTTCAAGATGAAACAGAATCCGTACTCTGGCACATTAAATCGTAACTGCGCGGAATCTCTGTTTCTAAAAAGCCCGCCGTAATTTTAATATGGGCGTTTAGTCACTGGGGCGCTTTCAACGTTGCTAGGCGTCCATCGATGCTTATGTTTGGCCTGTATATCTGAGTTATCAATATCAATGAAATACATGATCATGATCTAACGCCTATATCTTCCACGCTGGCCTTAGAGCGAGAGAAAAACATAGAATGTGCCAGCTGCATTTCCTCCCGAGAATGCTGTAAAAACCAGTTAAGGGATCCGATGTTTTCTGTACATTGCAATTTAGGCGATAGGCTGACAACCTGTCACTACAGCAATATACCTACAAATCCATCTTAAATAACCCACAAAACTTTATCAGACGTGGCGGAACGACCTTTGTTTCGCTCGTTTACGCTCTGCCTACCAGTTGTTCTCTGTTCCAGTTGATTCGAAGCTTGATTTATTGATTAAGGACCCGGTGGTCCGAGTCTGACTTTAGATCGGATATTTGATCAAAAGGTGAACGGAGGATCAGGATGGGCTGATACTGATACCTTAATAAAGCTTTGCCCAAATTATTGGTATCGCTTTCTAGCTCCTTAACAACAGACAATACCTACCCGAGGTCTTTGATACTTGTGTTTTTTTGGAAAATCTCAGTCTGTATCTGTAGGCACATTAGCTATAATGATAATTGGATACGCCACCTAAGCCATTAAAGAAATAAGAAACAGTATACAATACACCTATCGGTACTTACATATAATCACGGTTTTATCCCTAATGGAGTAGGCAGATCGTAAACGACCTAAACAAAGGTCCTTTAGCCACATCTGACAAAGTTTTGAGGTTAATTAAGGATAGAATTGTGTATCTATTGCTGTAGGGACAGATTGTCAGCCCATCGCCTCAGTTACAATACACTGCAACCCTTAAATTCCTTAGCTGGTTTTTACAGCATGCCCGGGAGGAAATGCAGCTGGCACATTGTATGTTATTCTCTTGCTCCCGGGCCAGCATGGACTATTAATCCTACCTATCGATAAATACCATAATCACTTAGGCCCGTATTTATTAAGCGATCTGAAGATTGAGAGCAGGATTAAGTATGGATTTGACAGTTGACTAAAAGTACTTTTCTGATACGAACTCAAACTCGCTGTCTGTCTCAAGTGCTGATTACAAATACGGGCCTTAGAAAACTTTATTTGTGACTGTATTGTACTTATTAGTAAACACAGTAGGTAATGGGCACTAAGGTTTGAATTTTACGAACGTTGGTAAATATTAAAGAGACACTTTCAAGATGTTTGAATCTCCTTCTCTTCTGTCCTTTAGTTACGATTACAATATCATTAGATAGAACTTCCATGCTGGTCTGGGAGCGAGAGAAAAACATAGAATGTGCCAGCTGCATTTCCTCCCGGACATGCTATAAATCCAGCTAAGGGATCCAAGGGTTTCAGTATATTGTAATTTAGGCAACGGGCTGACAACCTGTCACTACAGCAATATACCTAGAATTATATCTTAAATAACCCTCAAAACTTTGTCAGACGTGGCGGGACGACCTTTGTTTGGGTCGTTTGCGCTCTGCCTACCCCATTAGGGATAAAGGCGTGATTATATGTATGTATGTAGAACAATACCGATTCCATAATTCTTCAGTAATTGCTGTCTTTGTAGCTCGTTACGCGGGTAATTAGGTTTTTAATAAATATTGTCTCAGAAATAATCAACGTACAGAAGGCAGAAGGTTTCAAGCAGCGGGTTCGAAGGATTATGAAGGGAACTTTGAATGAATGATTGCTTTAATTATTCGGAGGAAAATCGCATTTCGAAGCTAATTGGCAAACCAATCCCTTCATTCCGAAACAACGTCAGGAATTTATGATTTGTAATAGTGGCGTCGATTCTCGCGACATAATACTAACCCTAATTCTTAACTAAAGCTGTAACTTTCTTAAGTTTGACATAAGAGCAAGTAAACACATGACTTTGACAGACTTATTTGACGTAAGACGCTTTAAGAACTGAGTATAGAGCATTCTTCATTATGGTACTTCAAATAAGCAGTCTTATGTCAGATTATTCTTCCATGCTGGACTGGGAGAGACAGAAAAACATAGAATGTTCCAGCTGCCCTTCCTCCCGGGCATGCTGTTGAAGTCAGCAAAAGGGACTCGAGGGTTACAGTGTATTGTAATTTAGGCGATGGGCTGACAACCTGTCACTAAAGCAATACATATTACAATCTAAAATTGCCCTCAATTTTTGTCAGACGTGGCGAAAGCGTCTTTTAAGAGGCGTTAAACGCTCTGCTTACCCTGTAAGGGATAAAGGCGTGATTTATTTATGTATGTCAGATTAGGAATGTCAAAGTCATGTGTTTATTTGCTATCCTGTTCTTATGTCAAACTTAAGAAAGTGACAGCGCTAGCTAAGAATTAGGAATATGTCGCGAGAATCGACGCCATTGTCTCAGAGTACTTATATTAATTATGCTATCTATGCTTTGGATACGTGACAAGGAAATCTTGCTGAGAGAGGAATTGATTACTTACACTAAGTACTTACTTACTAGGTTTAATTCTAGATTTGCCGGCTAGACCTAAAATTAAAATCAATCTGTCACTTTCTGACTAAAACATTGGAAAATAACAGGAGATATATTCTTTCCGGTTTTTGATTTATAGTCGGTGGTTTTATGCGTTATCTGTCAGTTTTATACGACGTTGTATGATATGACCGGCAAAATGTAAAACCATAGAGTAAAAATCACCTGTTCTTTTTCAATTTTATTATTTTGAAAGTGACAGATAGATTTTAATTTTAGTTTTAGCCGGTGGTATCTAGAATCGAATCCTAATAATTTTGTTGGCAGTAATTTATCTAAAATAATACTGGTCTGTATTTCATCAAAAATATTTTAATTATGAAATGGAATTTGGTAATAACAACAATAAATTAATTTAAATTGGACAGCACTGTCATCAGATAGATCTAATATAATTTTATTTGTATACGATTTTGATTGCACGTCTAATTCAATTCGAATTCATTTCTCAGATTTCAATTTCACTCAAATACTCGAAATAATTGCTTTGTTGTTAATTTGAAATAAAATTGCAAAATATTACTGATTGATTTGATTTAACAAAAATAAAATTTGATGTAACAAAAATAAAAAAATTACACTTGATTTTCATGCAGAAATGGATGCGATAACCACTTGAAATTGATCTCCATCTCTACACGAAAGAAGATCTAGGGATTCTGCCAAATCTATCAGAGGGAGAGGAGGTCAGTATTAATGAACTGATAGCCCATTACTATAATAATACAAAATCATTTGAAATACATCTTTAAATTATTACAAACAAAAATATAATCACGTCTTTATCCCTAATGGGGTCGGCAGATTGAGAAAATCTAAACAAAGATCGTCCCGCCACGTCTGACAAAGTTTTGAGGGTTATTTAAGATAGATTTGTAGGTATATTGCTGTACTGACAGGTTGTCAGCCCATCGCCTAAATTACAATATGCTGAAACCCTGGGATCCTTAAGCTGGTTTTTACAGCATGCCCGGGAGGAAATGCAGCCGGCACATTCTATGTTTTTCTCTCGCTCCCAGGCCAGCATGTTTTAAATTATTAGATGTGGCGAAAAATTATTTCATCAAGCCTCAGTTACGATCACAGTTGATCACTATAAAGAATAAAATTTATTATATAGATTTCATTTAGTTATTCAATGCACCATTTGCAAACAAGGGTCCCGGATCTACCAAAATAAACAGTAGCTATATAACTCACGTGATTGCTCAATAAATCCGCGTGATTGAAGTTGGATGAGCGCCGCGCGTCCGACACCCTTGAGAATTGAGCCTGATCATAATTAGTTAGTATCCCATCCGACTAGTAGGTCAAGATTGATTCAATATTATTTTTAAGAGATTTTCACAACAACCAATGATTTAATATGAGAGAAAGAAAATAACAAATTAGTTTCGGGCAGGGCTCGAACCTGCGTCTCTGGAATTTCGGGCCATCGCTATTATTTTCTTTATTGCATATTAAATGAAAAAGAAAATTACAATATAAGAGCCAAATATCCTCAAAAATACGTCCAATTATTTGTTCAAATACGTAAGTTGAAGAATCGTTTGAGTAACAAAACAACTGAAAGCTTAACACCCAAGGCAGTTAAGAGTTCTCGTAAGATATTTAAGAGCCTGTAGAAGTTTTACGACATGACTCATCTCGTCGTATCTTGAATTACTTTGAATTTGTCATGTCATGTTCATTCTAATGTGAAAATACCTTATCTTTACGTAACAGGTTCGCTGTTTCATCTTCTTTATGTTTAAATAATGTAGGATTCCTAAGGTAAGCCTGTCAACTTCATTTTTACTCCAAGGACACTGTTTAACTATGACCATCAGCTGATGTTTCTGAAAGTGGTTGCTAAGTAGTAACACAAGGAATGTCAAAGATCTTTTATAACAATTTAATCAGTCATAGTTGATTATCATAACATAACATAACATAAAAATACTTTATTGCACGTAAGAACACAAATGATACAACACAACAGATAACAACAAAAAACAAGTACAACATAGGCGGCCTTATTGCTAAGGTAGCAATTTCTTCCAGGCAACCTTTGGGTCAAAGAAAAATGCGTAGCGGTATCATAGTTGTTTTACCAACTATTGTTTAAGAGCTAAAAACTTCCCATAAAAACTGCTTCATTTCAAGTCGGTTCGTATAGAAGGATTGTTTTATACAAGGCTGGAACGAATTGTTTCATGTGAGGCTGTCATATCCTTAGTACCTACATCAGAATGAACTCTGACCTTCAATTCGAATACGAACGTGATAAACGCTGTTTGTCCGAAGCTCTCATCCATAAAGTTCAATGGATCATACTCGAGAGCCATACAAACACGATGAATAGTCATACCAGGTGTAAGGGACAGCGTCCCGCAAACTGATAGGGATTGCTCAGTCAACGACACTGAACAATTATAAGCAGGTTTTTTTCCCATAACTTCCCGTGGGTGTCGTAAAAGGCGACTAAGGGATAAATCCAGGGAATGGGCAGCAGCGTTCCCTGTGAATGGAAAACTTCTACCGCGCTCACCAACCCGCCTGCCAAGCGTGGTGGGTATGGCATGTATATGGGCCACTCCAAAATGGACTGTTTTGGCTGATGTTGATGTTTGATAAAAAACAATAGCTTCGATCAGATCGACGACCTTGATCAGACAATTTGTATAGAAATCCCTTCTTTTTTCACTTCCGAAAAAAAAAACCTGCTGATAGTTGTTCAGTATCGTTGATTGAGCAACCCCTATCAGTTTGCGGGACGCTGTCCCTTACACGTGGTATATCCGTCGTATAGTGGCGGTCGTCTGCTCGACATCGGTCAACAGCTCCGTGTGGGCTACGTTTAGCTATCATCATCACTGACTGGAACCTAAATAAAACATTTGTCGGTAAATCACTTGTGAAATATTACTTTCGTTTGAACAAAAGACAGAAGTAAAAATTGTGTTTATGAAATGAGTTTTAAACGTAGGTATAATATGTGCTGTAATTAACGCAGTTACTAATATATTTTGTTAAAACTCAAAAAAACTAGACCTAGTTAAAGAATATTTCGCCAGAAAAAAAATTAAGTTTGGCATCACCTATATTATAGTGAACAAAAAATAAGTTCAATAACTAAAACCCGTCTTTGATAATTGATATTTAATACATTATAATTAGTGATGTTCAGAGGATATTATGTACTTAAATAAAATGAGAAAAGAGGACCTTTTTTGATTGCAGGAAATAATATTTTATTTAGCAGAGGTTTGATCACGTTTAAGATATTGAGATAAACATTGTCAATATTACCAAAACCTCATCGTGATAAGACACTATTTAAACATGTAAGTACATAACGGAAAGTGGTTACATATCCCACTCAGAATTTGAAGGAATTGTAACGTATTATAATTTGAACAATAAACATTTGACTTGCTAAGGCAAGCGAGCGTGAATCAAAACCAACATATTTGAATTTGAATGTAAATGTCCCAGAGCGATAACATCGGGAGCAAAGCGTATTGAAGTTTGAAGTAATATTTGTCCTTCCACCAATTTTCGGTGATGGCGGCCATCTCCCAGATCAGCCAACAGTGCAGGACTAGTTTTTAGTGCCCACGTGTTTTTGCTACACACAGGTGCACTCTCCATTCTTTCAATCTCTTATTTTGATGGGACAGATTAACTGTCACGGCCAGAGAAAAATCAGGCGCAGACCCGACTATTTATATACTCATCATGGATCAGCTGCCTCCGTGGTCTAGTGGCTAGTGCCATGGACTCCCGATCCGGAGGTCCTGGGTTTGATTCCCAGGGGGGAAACACAAAGTTGATATTTGAGAATTTATCACTTTGTTAATTTTTCCCCAGTTTGGTTAGGACATTGCAGGCTGAATCACCTGATTGTCCGAAAGGAAAAGATTTCGTGCTTCGGAGGGCACGTTAAGCCGTCGGTCCCGGTCGCTGTCTTTGATAGTGGTCGTTACTCAAACCATGTCAGAGGCCTGATAGTTGTGCTACTAGGCGGTTTAAAAACTCGGACACCAGGGTTCATCGGGTCGATAGACTCGATACCCACTCGACAGAAGAAGATGGATCATCTTACTTTTCGGACAATTAGGTGATAAGTCTGCAATGTCCTAACCAAACTAGAAACAACAACACAAAGTTATTGTCCCCCGCCGGAAAACAAACCCGGGACCTCCAGATCTGGAGCCCATGGCTCAGACCGCTAGACCACGGAGGCAGTTTGAAGAAGTACGCGTCAACGCAAACATATCATGGCGTAGGTAGGTTCATGCCATGAACATATGAACACCCGTAGCATACGTTTGGGACGTGTATTAACTTCCATGCTGGACTGGGAGTGAGAGAAAAACATAGAATGTGCCAGCTGCATTTCATCCCAAGCATGCTGTAAAAACCAGCTAAAGGGTCAGAGGGTTTTAGTATATTGTAATTTAGGCGATGGGCTGACAACCTGTCACTACAGCAATATACGTACAAATCCATCTTGAATAACCCTCAAAACTTTGTCAGACGTGGCGGAACGACCATTATTTAGGTCGTTTACGCTCTGCTTACCCCATAAGGGATAAAGGCGTGTTTATATGTATATGTATGTATTAACGACCTCGGCATTCCGTGGTTACGGCTGTTTTGACGTTATACCTATTTCTTCCTCCTCTTTGTCTAGTCTATTGGTAAATACCAGGTAAAAAGTATCGTATTTTTGTCACTTCTGCAAGTCTCCTGTCAGAAATTTCTTTCTAGCGCAGCACCTGTTGTGTATTTGTTTCTTATGTATTTTGTCCTTTGTATGTTTCTCTGTACTATAATCGGTAAAATAATTAGTTCGTAGTAATTTAGCCAACCGAAAATGCTTTCTACACTATTGTTGTATTTTTTATTCCATTATGTAAATCATGAGTTTGCGTCTTTCGGTCGTTACGCTCTACCTACCCCATTAGGGAGTTTGCAATTCGCAGTACGACTTCAAAGTAATAAACAAAAAACTTTTCAAAAGTTTATAAATAAAAAAACACACGCATCTAAAATATTCGATTAGCGTAAGAAATAGAATCGTGTTTTATTCTAAGCTCACCTCTATCTCTATACGAGAGCCACCTGTACTGCGAAGAGATGAATGATGATGATAATGAAGCGATGAGGAGCAGATCTGGAACAAACAAAAAGAGTGTGAAGAGATACCGCTTTTTGAAGTTCAATGATACAGAAAAATGTGGCTCTGAAGACTGTAGCTAAATACTTTTTTAAACTAAAAAGATAATAGTAAAGATATTAAGTGCACAGGTTTATTCTTAAAGATTCTTAATTAAGAATCTTTTTATTTGACAACAGATTTAACACAATATCTTCTTCTACAATATGGGTTGGTACTATATTTAATAGTTAAGAAAGAAAACTGAAAACGGTGATTATTATAAATAGCGTGTTGTGTCATCGTGAAACACTCGTAATATGTACAAAAATATCCTTTTTCCGTTTAAACATTTTAGAGACTCTTTGGAAATGTTATGTCAAATATTTTCCAAGATTTATGCGACTCTTCTTCCACACAGGTATCTGGGTCCACAATATGACAATGCGCTTGGAATCGAATACATGAATACCGAGTGAGATGGCGTCGTTCATCTTGGCGCAGGCGATAGGATCAACTCTCGTCGAATTGTCGTCGGAAATACGTCCGGAAAATGTCCGACAATACCCCATCTACATGTTTCATTTTAACACAGGCGATAGGATCAAGTGTTGTCGAAAATACGTCCGGAAAACGTCCAGTGGCACAGCGTGTTTGCTGCTCTACATGTTACTGAAAATTGCATCTACTATACCTGACATTTCTGAAATTGTATTCGTGACTTGCAAAGGCAATCGGTCACGAAACCTGTCCATTCTTAGAAAAAGTAATACTTGACCGATTGATAAATATTAGAAGCCATTTTCGACGAATACATGAAATATGAATCATATTTACAAGGAACCATACCAATTATAGAACAACATAAATGAAATTATATAGCTTCCATGCTGCACTGGGAGCGACAGAAGAACGTAGAATGTGCCAGCTGCATCTCTTCCCGGGCATGCTGTAAAAACCAGCTAAGGGATTCGAGGGTATATTGTAATTTAGGCGATGGGCTGACAACCTGTCACTACAGCAATATCCAGTTCTATCTTAAACAACCCTCCAATTTTTTCAGACGTGGCGGAACGACCTTTGTTTGGGTTGTTCACGCTCTGCCTAACCCATTAGGGATACAGGCGTGATAGTATGTATGTATGTAAATGAAATTTCTCGGTCTTAGACAAGGTGTGACAAAGCCGAGAAGTATTATTAATTTAACCATTACTATTAATACTACAGGAAATATTTACATACTCTCCCTGAGTTTAATAGCTGTTTAGAATGAGACGGATGTGCCGCATCCATTTTAGACTCAGCCGCGTAAACAACATGTAACTTGACGTATGGTATTTGTTCGGCAGAAATTCTCATGTACGCCTACATAATGTAGGCCCCATTACAATGTTATATCACGTGCGAATGAACTAGAATATTGTTATATCTCAATTTATAGGCAAATGAGACAAAGGATTTATGAGTGATGATGTCGTTGTTTATGAATATTTGTTTCCTAAATGTCTTTGTGTCTCGTATTTTCTTCTAAGGTTGACTGAACGCCTGACCTGCTTTACTTGTGTACATTTCTATCTATTTCACGGATGTCTGTCGCCCCACCTGTCGTATAATAGCGCTAGCTGTCACGTCCAGTGAGCAAGTATAGCTGCTGTCAGCAGGTTTAGCAGGTTGCGTCACCAGCAGCTTACTGACGCATCCGGAGACCTGCTGTTTCCGACAACAGGGGAAACTGGCACTGAAAGGTGAGTAGAGCATTCCTAAGAAACATGTGTCCGTTGTCGCGTGTATTCCTATAGAATAGAATACAGTCTAAGCTGGACGTTACTTTGACGCTTGACTGTGCGATATAAAAAACATAAAAGTAGCTGTTATAGTCATCTCCGGCAGAGTCCAATGCGTCATCTCGACACACTTAGTGAAACCTTTTACGTCTGCCTAGCAGCAAAGATGAAAAGACGTGACTTTAGTTATGTGTTTATTTTTTATTGGTGTAAGTATATACCATGTATATTTATTCTAAACAAAGTTGATGTTTGTCAATTTATCACTTTGTGAGGTGACTGACACCAGAGTTCATCGGGTCGTTTGACTTGAGAATCCACTGGCTAAGAAGAAGACAAAGTAATAATTTAAAAAAATATGTATGTTGTTTCAAAATAATTTTACAAAATGGCTAATTGGCCATGCTTGATATAATGTTGGTGTAATTTTA
Source organism: Scrobipalpa costella (assembly GCA_949820665.1). Taxonomy (NCBI): domain Eukaryota; kingdom Metazoa; phylum Arthropoda; class Insecta; order Lepidoptera; family Gelechiidae; genus Scrobipalpa; species Scrobipalpa costella. Next base: position 607,548 of record OX463306.1, read on the forward strand.
AATAAGCGATGATGATGATGTAATTATAAAATATATTATTCGATTTCTTATATAATATGAAATGTTCAATTATTGTTCCTATTGACATGTAATATTTAATACTATGAAATAAAGAGTATGAGTGATATCAGAATCAAATTCGTGTTACGAGTATCACCAGATTTTTCTTCACCAATATGCCTTTTGGTAATAAACTGGCTTCTTGGCTGTTTGCTTAGGACTGTTCCTAACTAATTCCGTCGGGAAAGGATTTAAAGGAGTTTTTCCCGTTTTTCTAGTCGTTCTTGGCATAGTTTTACGGCGGATAGCGTCTCATCTACTGAGCAAATGTTTGCGCGGGACTAGCGACTGCTCATGTTTGCGCAGAGCTATCGTACATTACACGACTTTTTAGTATCAAGGAGTTTGGTTCTTATGCACGATTACGCTTTTTGGAACTGAGTGATTTATTATTATATTCTTACATACTGGACTGGGAGCGAGAGAAAAATATAGAATGTGCCAGCTGGATTTCCTCCTCGGCATGCTGTAAAAATCAAAGCTACGGGATCCGAGGGTTTCAGTATATTGCAATTTAGGCGATGGGCTGACAACCTATAACTAATATACCTATAAATATATCTCAAATAACCCTCGAAACTTTGTCAGATGTGGCGGAACGACCTTTGTTTAGGTCCCCCATTATGGATAAAAGCGTGACTATATGTTAATGTTTTTATGTTTATGTTATTATTGATTTATTATTGCTGGCTTAAAATTTTATTCATATTAAATATTTACGAAGGATTATATACAATTAACTTTATTATTGTTTGTAGATAGAATTAATAACTTCTGAAAGGCAAGTTGAGGGACTCATAGGTCATTTAGGCAACGAGCTGACAACATGTCTTTACAGTATACGCATGCCTATCGGACAACAAGACGTGTTCTTTCTTTATTGCTCTGCCTACCCTTGGCATGGGATATAAACGTATGTATGTATAAGGAAGTTGTAATATAACACAAATATTTTCACGTATGCGACATCCTAAACTATAGTATTTCCAACTCAGTTTTAGAATAAAGATAAACAAAGTTTCATGTCTTTTTATTCAAAAACACATTTCAAAAATAAATTATACTCGTATGTGTTAGCAAATTAGTTAAATTACTAAAACTTCTATTACATTATGTTGTCATATCGAATAGCTAAAACTTAATTTAGAAACAATATCTTCGATGAAGAGACACGAAACTTTGTTTACCTTTATTCCAATACTGAGTTGGAAATACTATAGCACATTTAGTTTTTGATGATTGACAGGTCTTTGCATGTGAGGCACTCAGCTCCAATTTTCACATGCTACAGCTATATCGACACTGAAGGAAGTGGAAAGCCTCAGTAACCTGATTAAAAACCACTCATTTTTATAGAGCATGTGAGTGAGAGCTGCGGCGGTAACTGCTTCACAGGAATAATTCAATCCGTGCGGGGAGGGGAAGGGGACACGAGAGGTAGTTGAAGGGTTAGTCTATAGAGCTCTGAAACCTCCTTAGTATTTTAGCACTCACAAAGCAATTTTTATTTCAGTGAGCCCGATGGTGTAGTGGATAGGGCCGCTGCCTTCTGAGCGGGAGGTCGTGGTTCGTATCCCACCACGTACCAATGTGTTTTTCGGTTTTCGAATTTCATATGTACGTTTATTCGGTGCTTTTTCCGTGCTTCGGAAGGCACGTTAAGCCGTTGGTCCCGGTTAATACCGTTTAATACCGTAGATATTAGTCGTTAAGCCATATCAGAGGCCAGTGCTAAGCATTGGCGGCTTGAAAACTCTGACCTAATCTAGGATTGGGTCTGGTTTCCCTTCTGGGTTAGGAGGTCAGATGGCAGTCGCTTTGTGTAAAAACCAGTACCGTCGTTCAATCCCCTAGATTAGGAAGCCGACCCCGTGAGATACGGGATAAGGCTAGGGAGATGAAAGATTTTTTTATTTCATATAATAAAAAGGAAATATTAGGCCTACGTAGTTTTAAACTACATGGCTAGATGTCGTTAACGTCGCTATGAGGTGTATATAAAGAAAGACTATGACAAATTCGTCACACCGTCTACCGTTTCTGTAGCTCAGTTGGAAGAGTAATGGACCGATTCATTTCAGAGACGCAGGTTCGAGTCCTGTGAGAAACGGATTTATATTTTTTTTTTCATATTATATGTATTAAATATTTATTTATAAATTGCATTGTCACAAATAATAATGTACAGTCTTAAATTAAGAGTAAATTAGATGGTAGTTTAAATTAGATGTTGAGATATATTGTGCCAGAGGGCTTACTTACTTTAATTACATGCTTTCTTAAGATAATATCTGCAAGTCGTTTGATCCAATATATGATATTAACTTCTGTTTGATGTCAAATCCAATTTTCTTAAGTCGTCCGAGATGACTTTGTCGATAAACCAAACTTTTGTCTTACGAAAATGGCTTAAGCATAAAGTGATCCATATAATTAATACTACGAAATAAATAAAAATACCTACTATTAGTGCTTAAAAATATTTTGGTACAGTTGATAAAACAAGACAAAGCATGGAACGAGACTACTTTACGTACATATATAAATAATTTTGACCTGTAACAATAAGCTAATTTCTAATTTTGTAAATATATGACTATAATAATTATTGCTAAAAAATAAAAGAATATGAATAACATGAATATATATATTTTTATACTATCATAAGTAAGATAAGAAATTCGAGGGTATCAGAATATTGTAAATTAGGCGATGGGCTGACAACCTGTCACTACAGCAATTATACCTACAAATCTATCTTAAATAACCCTTTAAACTTTGTCAGACGTGGCAGAACGACCTTTGTTTAGGTTGTGTAAGCTCTGCCTACCCCATTACGGACAAAGGCATGATTATATGTATGTAAATACGTACTAAAAGAAGATAGAATATAAAATAGTTTTGATTTTGAAGCGCAAGGGAAATACCCACACTAGAACGAGGACGTTATATTGCGTTAGTGAGCTGCGGCGGATAAACCTTTAAACTTATTATGTGGGTAGTCGTAACTAACTTACTCGCAAGATTAAAATGTTGACGCAAATAGAAACAACAGACGATCAAAACCGGACCGGAAATCTAATTACAGAGGTCTTCGAATAACAGACGACTGTTGACTGCCAATTTATAATTGTAAATGGATTTTATAATTAAGAAACTGGTGTCACATAATAAGTATCAAGAAAATCACAACGCAAGAAATAAACCTTATCTATCCCAGCTGGACTAGGATTTCAAATGGCAATTGAATAATAATAGGCAAAAAAATGAATTTTAAACGCTCCCTATATCTAGCTTGCAGATAAGGGATAGCTATAATATGCTAAATGGTACTTAGGAAGATCAGTTTCAAAAAGAATTACATGCATAGGTACATAAAAGCGCGCCTTTAACCCTAATGGGGTAGGCAGAGCGTAAAATACCTAAACAAAAGTCAAAGTCAAATCATTTATTTCCAAATAGATTCCTAAGAACACTTTTAGGAAGTCACAAGCGAGTCTATTACAAATAAAATAAAATTATATCTATGTCACAAAATAAAATAAAACTATATCACAATGAAGAAGAAGCATTCTACTCCCTTCGTTTTATCTTATTCTTACTTTTGTCCTTCTTTTTGTTCAAAATAGGGTTTGTGACCGCAATGTGTGCCAATTTCTTAGGCTTCACTGAAATATCAGAGCTCCAGACATCTTTGTCATTAGTATAGTCATCTAACTTATAATAGGCTTTCCGACATAATGTGTTTTTAATAGTATCTTTAAATTGATTTTCTGACAAATTTAATATATGGTCAGGTATTTTGTTATAGTATTGTATACTTAGACCTTAAAAATGTTTTTTTTACTTTAACTAACCTAAACGGGGGTTGGTCAATTTTATTTTTGCTTCTAAGGTTTCGGTTATGCCTGTCACCATTTTTGGTAAAACTATGAATATTTTTCCTTGCATACATAATATTTTCATATATAAATTGACATGGTACAGTTAAAATATTTATCTCTTTAAACAATTCTCTTAGGGAATCACGACATCTGAGTTTGTAAAGGTCGTCCCGACACGTCTGACAAAGTTTTGAGGGTTATTTAAGATAGATTTGTAGGTATACTACTGTAGTAAAAGGTTGCCAGCCCATCGCCTAAACTGCAATATACTGAAACCCTTGGATCCCTTAGCTGATGTTTACAGCATGCCCGGGTGGAAATGCAGCTGACACATTCTATGTTTTTCTCTCGCTCCCAGTCTAGCATACAATAGAATTACCCCTTTTAACTTTGAATAGATTACATTTTCCCAGTGTTTAAAAGCTAATTTATGCGCGTATGATTTCATGGCAACGTTCAGTGACCTACACACGTAAACCCGTTCGAATCCCGTCTGTCTTGCAGCATAATCTGATTTATGGTTCTAAATTCGCTTGCTTACATGTTATTACGCTATAAATACAGTTCTTTACAACATTTTCGTAACGCGGCGAGGCCGTGTGTAGAATAAATCTTATAGAACTGCTATTACGTTTATTAATTGCTGTAATATGCGAAAAGAAAAACAAACTGATAGTATTCCGATAGCATGTGGAAGATTTATTCACACGTAAGTAGTCAGTTTTTTTAGATTTGTCTTAATATTTTTTTTATTACTCTATTTCGTATTTTGGAGTAAAAAATCCTCTGTCTTGTCCGAAAAGGTTCGAAAAAGTTCTACTTACGCATTAAAACATTGCTCTCAAGGAACTGAAAACCACAAGCAATCATAATCGAGTCCAATATCTTGTTAGCAATCTGAACAAATAAGTGCATGGTTGGATAAATCTCGAAATAACTGCAGCATCATTCAAAGTAAATGGACGATATTTGGATATCAATTGTAACTAAAGTGGCTGATTATTGGCATTGATTTAGAGCCGTTGATACTACATACATACGAAGAAGTTGTATTTAAATATACGGGGTGTTGGGGCAAACTATGGCTCGTATTTATAAAGCGATCTCAAGATAGAGAGCAATATTAAGTATGGATTTGACCGGCCAATATGTACTTAAATTCAAATCTATACTACGTAAATATTATAAAGAGGAAATTATGTATTTTTGTGTATGTATGTTTGTAAGACATAAACTTAAAATTACTTAATCATTAGAATGCCACGATCACCCTGAGTAACATAGGCTACTTTTTACTCCGAAAAAGTACATTATGCTTAATTAAGTAAGCCGCCGGTGAAATTGCGGCATATACGGCTAGTTTAGTATATAAGAGTTTAACATCCTGTATAGATAGTGTCCAGTTGGCTGGAGGCCAAGGCCACTACCTCGAAAATCCAAGCTGGCCACTCCGCAGTTGGAGAGAGGTGTCCGATACACTATCACTTCTCCTTATCTCGGTGCAACTTTGTTAGACAACTAAAGTATTGTACTGGTCGAGTTCTTGTTGACTCGCTGTTGGAATTAATCTTTATTTAGTGTTTTCTTACATACATACATATAATCACGTCGTTATCCCTAATGGGGTAGGTAGAGCGTAAACGACCTAAACAAAGGTCGTTCCGCCACGTCTGACAAATTTTTGAGGGTTATTATATATATATATATTATTATTAGGGTTAGATTTGTACGTATACTGATGTAGTGACAGTTTGTAAGCCCATCGCCTAAATTATGATATATTGAAACCCTAGGATCCCTTAGCTGGTTTTTACAGCATACTTGAGAGGAAATGCAGCTACCGCATTGTATGTTTTTCTTTCGCTCCCAGTCCAGCATGGAAGTAGTGTTTTCATGTGTAGTGAATTTGAGAATATGAGGATTTTGTTACTTCTATTGTACACTAATATTTATGTCAATGTATTATACATTTAAAGGTGGTAACCCACAGGTAATCATTTTATTGTGTCTTAAAGACAGTAATTTTTATGAATATTGTACGTTTCGCAAAAATTGGAAGTAATTCTTCATTTTGTATTTCATCAGGGTTTTGCATTTTGTAAACCAGCATGCTTTGATAGTCGATCGAAAAGTAGCCACTTGTAACACGATCGACATTCAAAACTTAGATATTAAGATGTAAATTGTTATCTTCGAATCTGTGATCACAAACTGAAGAATTACTTCGGATTTTCGCAAAACGTAAAATATTCGTTAAAAAGTTTTTATTTGAGACACAATAAATTTATTTTTTGTGGGGGTAGCACTGAACTAAACATACCACCTTAATTTCAAGATTAACTTAAACACTCGTAATAAGCCCAGATAACGAGCGTAATACAAGAAATACATACCGATATAATAAGTTTTAAGCTAAAAAAAGCTACATAATCGCATGTTATTATTGCTAAGCTATAAAAGTGTCATCATCTCTAATCTAGGGGATTGAACGAGGGTACTGGTTTTTACACAGAGCGACTGCCATTTGACCTCCGCAACCCAGAAGGGAAACCAGACCCAATCCTAGATTAGGTCAGAGTTTTCAAGCCGCCAATGCTTGCACTGGCCTCTGATATGGCTTAACGACTAATATCTATGGTATTAAACGATATTAACCGGGACCAACGGCTTAACGTGCCTTCCGAAGCACGGAAAAAGCGCCGAATAAACGTACATATGAAATTCGAAAACCGAAAAACACATTGGTACATGGTGGGATTCGAACCACGACCTCCCGCTCAGGAGGCAGCGGCCCTATCCACTACACCATCGGGCTCGCTAAGCTATAAAAGTGTATAATCTTTTATTGTTAAGAAGCACTTTATTAGTACATTATGATATAAGGGCCGTATTTATAATCAGCTCTTATGAGTGACAACAAGTTCGAGTTCGTGTCAGAAATATCATTTCAGTACAAACTGGCCTATCAAATCCATACTTAAAAAATGATCTCAAGTTTGAGATCACTTTATAAATACGATCCTAAGTGCGCTAAGTTGATAATTAACAGCCGAGACGATATTGCTAGCCCGAGCCAAAGGCGAAGGATACAAGAAAGCAGAAGCTGTACTTATCAAAGCGCACGTATGTCATACGACGGTTCATAACATATTTGGTAGGAAATAAATAAAAAATATTGGTCCTATAGGAGACCCTTTACAAGCAACTGTGTTATAAAACATGATTATACTTGATTAACATTATTATTCAGAGGTTTTCCGTATATTGCAATTTAGTCGATGGGCTGACAACCTGTCACTACAGCAATATATCTACAAATCTATCTAAATAACCCTCAAAACATTGTCAGACGTGGCGAAACGACTTTTGTTTAAGTCGTTTACGCTCTGCCTACCTCATTAGGGCTAAAGGCTTGATTATATGAAAGTATGTATGTACTTTATGTAATTTGAATTAATATTTTACTCCATGGTTGAGTACAATAAGTAAATTTGTACTTACTTATGTTGCACTTCCGTATCTGAATAGTGTAAAAATAAAATGTCAAGTGCTCATTGAAGCTCAAAGCGCGAGCAAGGAGCGTCCCGATGCGTCGCATTCTCCGCTCCGACGCGCGCCGTTCAGATCTATTCCGGAGTGACGTGAGTGTCGAATGCGATTGCTTCTCTATGGCTCTTACGTTTCTCGTACGGAATCCATCTCCCTATCCTGATCCCGTATCTCACAGGGTTGACTACCTTATATAGGGAATTAAACGAGGGTACTGGTTTTTACACAGAGCGACTGCCATCTGACCTCCGCAACCCAGAAGTGAAACCAGACCCAATCCTAGGGTAGGACAGAGTTTTCAAAAGTTTCTCGTACGGAATATTCTTCAAATATATTTGACACACATTTAAATGACTGGCCTTTTTCTTCTTAGCGAGTGGATTCTCGAGTCGAACTACGATAAACCCTGGCGTCAGAGTTTGCAAACCGTCTAGTAGCACATCTATTAGTCCTCTGACATGGTTTTGAGTAACGACCATTATCACAGATAGCGACCGGGACCGATGGCTGGCGTGCCCACCGACGAAAACACGTATTAATTTTTCTCCTTCTTTCGAACAATCAGGTGATTCAGCCTGCAATGTCCAGACCGAAATGTGGAAAACCTCACAAAGTGATAAATTTACAAATATCAACTTTTGTGTTCCTCCCCTGGGAATCAAACCCAGGACCTCCAGATCGTAAGCTCATGGCTCTAACCACTAGACTACGGAGGCAGTTGAAAAAAATGACTTCCCTCCTATTTCTGGACATCCAGTGGATGCCAGACAGTCTCCTTGTTTCCAATGATATACAGTCCTTTCCTTTCATAAGACGCTGTGGCTTATTTGAGTTTTTGACGCTATGCTATTTGTGTATGAGAAATTTGAATTTCAAAACAAAACTAAATCTCTTTAGCCTCTATCATGAAATTTGCAGTAAATTCTAAGGCTCGTATTATTAAAGCGATATTAAGATTGAGACCAATATTAATTATCAATTTGACAGCCCATTATGTACTGAAAAGACATTTCTGATACGAACTCAAACTCGCTGTCTGACTCGAGTGCTGATTATAATTACGAGCCTTTTCATGACCGAAAAGCAATTTCAACGAGTTATTAGAAAAGTGTTTTTCTTCTCGAGTTCTTGGAATATTGAATAATTTGTTTATTAAGACCATCAAGAAACTTCAGAAGTCTCTTCAACTGACTGTTGTAAAAATATATTCAATTTTCATTTCTCTCTGGGGCGTTTTATCAAATATACATACATATAACCACGCTTTTATCCCTAATGGTCTGGGCAGAGCGTAAACGACCTAAATAGAGCTCGTATCGCCACGTCTAACAAAGTTTTAGATAAACGTAAGTGACATAATATTGGATATTATATAAGTGAAAATTAATTTGCTTTAAATTTTATATTTAATAGTGTGCCTAATAAAATTTTATTATGTGTTATGACTTGTAAAATGTATATTCTATTTATACTTACTATACTAACACTTAGATTGTAATAAATAACTAAAATAAGATACTCATACCTATCAGTTTCACATATGTCATTACAGAAACGGAAATTCTGCTATCCAATCTAATTAAATATCGTACAAGCTAAAAATATTTGATTATACTTTGTTTAAGACAAATTGCAATGTCCTAGTAACAGGGTTCATGTACTGCTCCATCTATTTAAAATAGTATTTAAGACCTACATAATGTAATGTATATGTACGTACATGATCGCAATAAATATATGAATATATATGAATATATTTTTTCCAATAAACATCTGAATCTGAAATTTGAGGGTTATTTAAGATCGATTTGTTGGCAGGTGTATTGCTGCAGTGTCAGGTTGTTAGCCTATCGCCTATATTACAATATACAGAAACCCTCGGATCCCTAAGCTGGTTTTTACAGCATGCTCGGGAGGAAATGCAGCTGGCACATTCTATGTTTTTCTCTCGCTCCCAGTCCAGCATGGAAGTAGTATAAGTAAGTTTTACAAATATATTAAATTAATAATAAACTGCCTCCGTGGTCTAGTGGCTAGTGCCATGGACTCCTGATCCGGAGGTCCTGGGTTCGATTCCCAGGGGAGAAACACAAAGTCGATATTTGAGAATTTATCACTTTGTGAATTTTTCCCCAGTTTGGTTAGGGCATTGCAGGCTGAATCACCTGATTGTCCGAAAAGAAAAAGATTTCGTGCTTCGGAGGGCACGTTAAGCCGTCGGTCCCGGTCGCTGTCTTTGATAGTGGTCGTTACTCAAACCATGTCAGAGGCCTGATAGTTGTGCTACTAGGCGGTTTAAAAACTCTGACACCAGGGTTCTTCGGGTCGATAGACTCGATACCCACTCGACAGAAGAAGACAAATATATTTGTTGGTATTAGGTGAGCAAAGTGTTCGGGGCACTTGCTTAGCTTCCCTCACTTGGATTTTCCTCAGTAAAGATACTCTTTCACTCACAAGCCCTAATGTACAAAAAAAACACTTCAATTTGCCTACTCTTCTTTTTCCTAGCGAGTGGATTCTCGAGTCGAACAACGACCCGAGCGGATCACTGGGCGCACATAAACTTGTTTGTTTAGATTAAGCACCCTTGATGTTACAAAATATTAAAATGTAATTTAATGAAATAAACAGAAAAAAATCCTGGTGTTTGAGTTTTTAAACTGCCTAGTAGAACAGCTATTAGGCCTCGGGCATGGTTTTGAGTCTTCTTCTTTCGAGTGAGTAGCAAGTCTATCGACCCGATGAACCCTGGTGTCAGAGTTTTTAAACCGCCTAGTAGCACAACTATCAGGCCTCTGACATGGTTTTGAGTAACGACCACTATCAAAGACTGCGACCGGGACCGACGGCTTAACGTGCCCTCCGAAGCACGGAATCCTTTTTCTTTTCGGACAATCAGGTAATTCTGCCTGCAATGTCCTAACCAAACTGGGGAAAACCTTACAAAGTGATAAATTGACAAATATCGACTTTGTCCCCCCCCCTGGGAATCGAACCCAGGACCTCCTGATCGTAAGGCCATGGGTCTGACCACTAGACCAGTTAATTTGCCATAATAGTATTATCAGCGAATGGATTCCGAAATGTAACGATGTTTTGATCAAGTCGATGTCAAATGGTATTCGTTATCTTGTTGTTGCTTGATAATACCTGCTTTTATGTCGTAATGAGCGAAATTTATTATATACGTGCATAAAATCACGCCTATATCCCTAACGGGGTAGGCAGAGCAAAAACGACCTAAAAATATGTCGTTCCGCCTCGTCTGACAAGTTTTGAGGGTTATTACAGATGTTTATGTATATTGCTATAGTGACGGGTTGACAGCCAATCACCTAAATTGCAATACACTGAAATTCTCGAATCCCTTAGCTGGATTTTACAGCATGCCCGGGAGGAGAGCTCATGCCCATGAGCAGCTGGCACATTCCATGTTTTTTTTTACTCTTAGTCCAGCATGAAAGCAAATATATTCTTTGCAACAAGCGAGCAAATGGCTGGAGTGCGTTTGAGCATCTCCAATGTCGCTGAAAGTACTCTCGTCTGATCGAGTTCTGTCGACTTTTTCAATTAACATCAGCAAATCGACTCCCGTTTGTTTGACTGAGGGTTTCTGCTTTTAATCCCGTCCGATTGTTGTTCTTCGAGATGTTTTCGATTCATTAATCAGAGTTTCATCCACCCACAATTTTTGGCTTAATAAACAGCTAGTGATTGATTTTTGACTGGTTGGATTTACGGCAATAATTACGTACTTTTAATACCTTTGTATCTTACATATACATTAGTTGTTAAAAGAGTGACAAACACAATTTTATTTTACATTTTACAACTGTTATAATACTGCTCTCTGGACCACGGTTTTACTTTTGACTACTTAAATAAAACAAGTCTTCTTCTTCTTCTTCTGTCGAGTAGGTATCGTGTCTATCGACCCGATGAACCCTGGTGTCAGAGTTTTTAAACCGCCTAGTAGCACAACTATCAGGCCTCTGACATGGTTTGAGTAACGACCACTATCAAAGATAGCGACCGGGACCGACGGCTTAACGTGCCCTCCGAAGCACGAAATCTTTTTCTTTTTCGGACAATCAGGTGATTCAGCCTGCAATGTCCTAACCAAACTGGGGAAAAATTCACAAAGTGATAAATTCTCAAATATCAACTTTGTGTTTCCCCCCTGGGAATCGAACCCAGGACCTCCGGGTCAGGAGTCCATGGCACTAGCCACTAGACCACGGAGGCAGTTCATTTCATAAAACAAGTGATTTCTAATTTTTTTCTGCAGTAATCAGTCAATACCCATTTTAAGTATTTTTAAATCGGCCTAGTATTTATTGGCTTTTTGCGTAGAGATTTTATTTTGAAAATTTCTCGTCTGATTGTTGTTCTTGCAGATGTTTTGGATCGCTATCAATCAAAACCACCAACTCACAATATTTTTGCATATTCAATGAATATTTTGATGGATGTTTGAATGTATGATTTCACCAATTTAGAATTTTGTTTGTCCATCGTGGTAATGGTGTTGAGAGTGACGTATCGCCATTAGTTTGCTTGAAGTGACGGTGACTAATGTGTCTGTTTACCGTTTTCCATACATTCATACATATAATCACGCCTTTATCCCTAATGGGATAGGCAGAGCGTAAACAACCTAAACAACGGTCGTTCCGCAACGTCTGACAAAGTTTTGAGGGTTAATTAAGATAGATAGGTATATTGCTGTAGGGACAGGTTGTCAGCCCATCGCCTAAATTGCAATATCCAGAAACACTCAGATCCCTTAGTTGGTCTTTACAGCATGCCCGGAAGGAAATGCAGCTGGCACATTCTATGTTTTTCCCTCGCTCCCAGTCCAGCATCCATGCAGTAGAAGCAGGTTAAAAGTACTAATGCTATTTCTTAAATAAATCATCATTTTTAGTCTCTACTAAACAGACGTGTTTTTCCCGTCCACTACATAATTTTTTGACAATTCCGGAAGTTCATTTCCTGGTATCACTCCTTCTATAAATAATTATAATGTCTAGATAATAAATAGTACTTTAATTAATCTCTAACCACGCGTCTTCATTAAGTATAATATACAGCACTTAGGAGATAAGTAGGTATGTCTTTAATTGATGGAATAGGTTATGCTATGATGAATAATCTATTAATTTTCACACCAGGAAGTTTAATCTTGATATTTTCCCCATATTTTCGTGTGTGTTTGTTTTTGTTTCTATTATTATTCCATATGCACGTAAAACACTAGGTCTCGTATTTATAAAGCTATCTCAAGGTTGACAGCAATATTAAGTATGCGTTTGACAGGTATGGATATGTACTGAAGTGACATTTCTGATACGAACTCGAAGTCGCTGTCAGGTTCAAGTATAGATTATAAAGCCTAGGACTACAGAAAATACTTATATTCGTATCAAGTAAAAAAAACTTAATTTTGTCCTCTATTATTGCTATCTATTTATTTTAAATTAAACTTTAGGCCGCGAGTAAATGGAATGACCACAGAAAGGGTTGTTGTTTTAATTCGCGCCAATTCGCACTGCGGTCATTGGTCCGAATGATCTGAGGTTTCCTCGTATATAGGGTGTTATTCGATTGCGTGACAAAGTTTAGGGGGTGTTTCAGTAACGATAAAAGAGCGCATACAAAATTATTTTAAAATCAAACAAAAATCGCACCTTTACAAATAAAGTGACTGAACTCAAAAAATGGGACTTTCGAGTTTCTGCAATAAAACGACCTTTAAAAGCATAACTCTTGAAATTTTTTTTTGAGTAAAAGTGAGATAAGACTCATAAGTAAATCAATAAATAAAAGTAAAATAAAAAAAAACAAATAAAAACTATTTTGTATTGTTATACTGTTGTTGATAGGGTCGCTGCCTCCTGAGCAGGAGGTCGTGGTTCGAATCCCACCATGTACCAATGTGTTTTTCGGTTTTCGAATTTCATATGTACGTTTATTCGGCGCTTTTTCCGTGCTTCGGAAGGCATGTTAAGCCGTTGGTCCCGGTTAATATCGTTTAATACCGTAGATATTAGTCGTTAAGTCATATCAGAGGCCAGTGCTAAGCATTGGCGGCTTGAAAACTCTGACCTAATCTAGGATTGGGTCTGGTTTCCCTTCTTGGATGCGGAGGTCAGATGGCAGTCGTTCTGTGTAAAAACCAGTACCCTCGTTCAATCACCTAGATTAGGAAGGCGACCCCGTGTTATACGGGATAAGGCTAGGGAGATGTATGTATTGGGTTGGGTTAGGTTGGGTTGGGTTGTGTTATGCTTTTATTGCAGATACTGAAAATCTCAATTTTTTGAGTTTACTCACTTTATTTCTAAAGGAGCAAAATGATGTTATGAAAAAAACTTACATAGGTAATTTTCCTCTGTTTATGACATACTTGCTCTAAGTAGACGTTGCACGGTGATAGAACCTTTATTGCCCGCTCAACTATGCGAAGAACACATGAATGTCTAACAGCTAATGGGCTCGATTCTAGATACCACCGGCTAAAACCAAAATTTTAATATATTTGTCACATTCAAAATGATTAAATTGAAAAAGGACAGACGACTCAATGGTTTTACACTTTAACCGCTAGATTTTGATGCGCTTTTGCATGTTTCCCCAGTATTTCTGTCAATTTTATCCGCCATATCATATAACGGCGGATAAAAATGACACATAACTCATAAAACCACCGAATATAAATCAAAAACCGGAGAAAATAGATATCTTGTCCTTTTCCAATGTTTTTAGTCTGAAAGTCACAAAATAATTTTTATTTTAGTTTTAGCCGGCAAATCTAGAATCGAGCTCAAGCTGTGCGCCGCTTTACCACTTTACCACTCACACTTGGATGGCTTTTGATCTTAATTGCTTTTATAAGTTTCAAAATTATCACATGAAGATGGCGAATTATAGTTTTAAATATTTTTATATTTTTCTTCTAAACAGTATGCAACTTTAAGTTAATTTACAATTAAATATTTAATGAACAAGATATTCAATTAATTAGACGGATTTTACTTTTTTCTTGCTCTAAAATACGAAGTCTCTCACAAAACTTCCACATATTCAGGAATTGTTCTACTAATAGACGTAACCTATTAGTTTCTGATAATTATTATCAAATTTAAACTACTTCCCTAAAGTAAGAGCAATTCTCGAGTCCGACACGCGAAGGACTCTCGATAGATAATGTTAGTTTAAAACTTATTCCCGAATGACGTCACAGAATGTTAAAGACCCCGCTCCAGACTGGAACTGTTTGAGTTCACACCTATCGAGGATCTGTTTACCCTCCCACGTATAAATTAGAACTGTTTGATCTGAGTCTTAAATTTTATTGAAATAATTTTCAATTATATATATTTTTTTGTATAATTTGAACCTTTCCTAGGTTTTTTAATATACAAAATTAGGTGACAAACAATAAGCTTACTTACGGCTTTGCTGATGAAAAGCTATGGGCACCGTATCCTATATAATAAATGTCTGTTAGACTGAACAGGCATAGCCTGCGTGTTCAAGAGCCTGTAGGAACCTTTTAAGGTTATTTTGTTCTAGTTCTTAGTTAGGTGATTAGCACTTTTATGTTTTATTTGTCTTCTTTACACCTTAGGACAGCTACATACAGGTGTCACTTAGCGAAAAAGGTCAATGCTTTTTGCATTGCCTACAACACACATGCATCACCTTACGCGATACGCGCGCGTAGCGAGGAACTTTACGTTGGTGTATCCCGCTGCGAGGATGCGCGCGTAGCGCGTATGGTGACGCCTGTGTGTTGTAGGCAATGCAAAAAACATTGACAGCATGTTGAGCAGAACTTTGCGCGCAGGAAGAGTCTTTTATTAGGAAAACTATTTCGGGAACTTTATACTTTCAGGGTAGTTACCGTGTTCATGACTTTTCTTTTCCACTTCCCTTAAAATTCAAGAAATAAGAGATTAATAAATAATTAGAACTGTAGTCGTTTCTGCAGTTTCAAAAAGAATACAATCGAAGGCCAAGAACTGGAAGTTGAAATTTAATTCAGAGACTTATAAGTATTTAAATGCACAAAATGCTTTTTACTCAGCGGAAATAGCCAGCAGTTTGAAACAAATTCAGCATAATGTACACAAAGTGGTTGTGCTGCAGTGAAAGTAGTAAAAACGACTAACGACTGTGCTTTGCTTCAGTTACCACTGTGTTATCGTGCAAGCGCGAATTACGGACAAATTGAAAATATAAACAACCAGTGATTACAATGGGCGGCCTGGTTGAGGGAACACAATAAACAAAATGAGTGAACTAACGACGAAATTATAGGGCTGCGTTTTTGTATGACTTCGTTAGGAGGAAATCATTACGCGACACATTTTTTTGTATGTCAGCATAAAGTATGTACTTAAGTATTTATGCCAGCTCGTTTAGGCTGCGGTTGAGAAAAATCTTCGTTTTAAATTTAAAGAAAATTAAATACGGATATATCAAATTTATATGCGCCTTGTTGAAAAAAGTGCCTTATTTAAATAATAAATAAACGGTCCGAGCACTCAAATTGTATTTATTCATAAACTTGGGCGTCGGGCCTGACTTGACTATAATTATTTTCGCTAAACTGTCTTTTGCGTGTGCCTAAGCAACTTAGCAATTCAATGGAGAGTTATTGCAGTTTCCAGGCTGAATGAGGCGGCGATGAGCTAGCAACAGTCGTCTGACACGCGAACGCGGTCACTACTCGCCAAACTACTTGCCACTTGCCACTGCACTGAGCTATTAGCTGTCAGGTACACTCGTTTGAACTCACCTTAATTAATTCACACCCCTTTATTAGTTAAAAATTACTAAAGCAAAATGTATTATTATTAAAAGCTAGTAACAGTTTTGCGAATTCAAGAAAAACTAAAATACATTTTTACGCCCGACGTAAACGTTGAAGTTGTTTGAACAAAAAGTGATTTAAAGCACAACATTCTTTAAATTTGTAGCGCGGCTTGGATTACGTCGCGTAAACAAATACCATAATGAAAACTTTGCATTTTCTGCTGCGATAAATCTTCAAATAATAAATCTGTGGAAATTCGGAGTAATAAATAGGTGACAGCTAGACAATATCGCGATGATTTATTGTTACTCTGTATAAAGCTAGGCGACTAATGGCTACAGGGTGTTCTAAAGAAGAATGTTTGTTTAATAGACGATATTGCGTTTTGATTGCGAACCGCCGCTGCTGTGTGAGAGGGTTAATGGGTTAATGGGGGCTTTGTAACGTCATGCTTTTAGCCCACTTCTTTGCTTTTACACAGAGATACGTCTATTATAAGCACATTTAAAAAGAAATATGAATAAATATATTTTTTACTCGTAGCCTAGCGAGAGATAATTAACGAAGATTTTTTAATAAAAACTGTGGTAGGTCAGTCGGTAGATCGATGAAAAAGTACTCGAAAGTTGTAGGTTTACTCACTCAGTTGTGTAACAAAAACTGAACTGAATAAAAAACTACTTCATAAAGTATGAGAACCAAACTTTCGCAATTCCTAGCCTCAGGCAGATATTGAAACTGTTTTCTTAGTTTCGCTTTTATTCTCATATTTTCTAGAAGATAATCCTTTAGAGAAGTACAATTGGATCTCCTAGAGATGGAAAACAATGAGCAACAAATTTATTTTAATCTGATCTTTAGCTCGAGTCGCAACTTCTGTAGAAATGTTTTTGGATCAAGATAGCGCATTTCTATTTCTATTTATTTGTCTCGCCATTGAAAATTCCTTTTAGTTTGCGCTGTTAAGATACCCGAAAAATCGTCTCATTTTGTAAAAAACCGGCAAAAAATGTACTTCATTTGTTGAAGGGACAAAGAGCTCTATCTATTTCGCTTCTAAATGGCTTAATCTTAGAAAGGACTTTTTGTAACTGCCTTTATTAAATTCGCTGTCTCCGAATTTGACTTTCAAATACACCCTAAAATTTTGAAATCAGAAGCATACCTACCTTAATTTATCACTACAAAATATTTGCCCTTAATTTAGGTGCTATTTTAATATTAAACTATAATTTGGTATATTTTATTGACATTATCTCGACAGAAACAAGTGAGAAAGGGCCCCCTTGCGGGGAAGACCACTCTACTCTACGGAGATCATGCCTAACGGTTGCTCCTAACCAGTTGGATTCTTCGGATTCCGTTCCGATCCAAACAAGCTAAGATCACAAGAGCACTTGCAAATATTTTATCGAGATGATTTATACATTATCGGTACTTAAGATATTAGCTCAGATATAAAATAAGAACATAAAAACTCTCTTTCTTCATGTAAAAATATTTTATAAGATATCAAAATTTTATGAACTACGTGTTTCATTAAATGATAAAAAGTTTTATCTTAATGAGTTCAAGTCAAAAGCTTATAAAGTGAAGTTCCACTTAAAACGTGCCTAATCTCCGTAGTTAAATTAAGTCAGTTTTAAAGCTGAATAAATACGGCAGAGTCTGATGCAGTCTGATGTCATATAATTTGCGAAATTATTTTAAACCTCTTAGATTTTATTTTTGATTAGAGGAAATTTAATTTTAATGAAAAAACATGGTTTATCACCACTCAAGGGGTAGAGTGTAGTAAAAATTGCTTTTAAAAGATTTTTTTTCTTGTACCACAATTATTTAGGAGCATTTTTCATAGAATTATGTACCTTACAATTGGTAAAATTACATTATTTTTTATTGCTTAATCTTTTTTTCTTCTAGACAATCAGATGAATCGGCCTGCATTGTCCTAACCAAACAAATACCTCACAAAGTGACCTTCGGATCGTGGGCCTATGGCTCTCACCACTAGACCACCGAGGCAGCAGTGTGATTTATTGTAATTTTATTTCCATGCTATTCTCACTCAACTCAGTTGACCAGTATATAATTTCGCGTCAATCCCTACCACATTGTCAGCCTCTGTCGAGCAGCAGACAATTTCCCGTGCAAACGCAATTATCCCAGACAATCCAGAAGGAAAACTAGTGTCCGTTTGTCCGTCTCCTGTCCGCTGTTCCTAGTACTTTCTTTACTAACTGAAGGATTTGTTGGGGAACTCTAACCTCGTTTGTCCGGGCTAATTTGATATGTGTACGGCTAAGTAAATAACTCTTAATTTTGTTAGGTTTAGTTGTTTGAGAAGTAAATTCGAATGAAAGAAGACAACATTTTTTTTGTTTCAGCTCAGTCTTTCAATCGAACTCTCTCATTTTTTTTCTCTCTCAGATAATGCAAACACCTATGGCTAATAAATATCATTTTCAATACTTTGATATAATTTAAAATTATATAAAAAACTACCTTGCTTGTTTTGTTTTGTTTTTATTCTTATGTGTAGATGCAACTTTATGTAACATTTATTTAAAACTATGGGTGAAATGCCTGAAAAAATATATTTTATTTTACTTTATTATCAAACAAATGATAATGAATTCAGTATTGAACTGCAAGTACAGTGGGCACGTGTTAAAAGATAAAACGACCCGGCGCGCAAGTAATACATACATACATACATATAATCACGCCTTTATCCCTAATGGGGTAGGCAGAGCGAAAACGACCTAAACAAAGGTTGTTCCGCCACGTCTGACAAGTTTTGAGGATTATTACAGATGATCATGACGTATATTGCTTTAGTGACAGGTTGTCAGCCCATCGCCTAAAATTGCAATATACTATAACCCTCGAATCCATTAGCTGGTTTTTATAGCATGCTCTGGAGGTGATGCAGCTGGCACATTCTATGTTTTTCCATCACTCCCAGTCCAGCATGGAATAGGTAGGTATTATAGCGGATATTCGCCTACACATTATTATTTATTTCTGTTTGTTCCTGTCATTGTAAACTGATTCTGCCCTATAAATACATTGAATAAAGGCGTGATTATATGTATGTATGTATTTTGTATATAAAGCGAGCTATCCAGTCCCACACATGACCAAACAATTGACAAAGAATTCGGCAAATGCCCAAGAGACCCACCGGAAGCTCTTTCTCTCAAACTTAACTTCACCGCGTACACAAAGCGGCCCAAAACTGGGACGTGACAATAAGAACCCATTAACCCGGTGCCGCTACCCGGATACCCGGATCGCAATCAAATTGTAATAAAGACTATTAAAGGGACATCCCTTTTGTAGGCGTGGAACACCCTGTAGTTTTTCCATTATTTCCCATCATACTTGCGTTATACAGGGTGACTTTGCGGTCACCATAAATCATAAGCCACTTTGTTTTACTGGGCAAGGAGTTTTATCTGCTATTTAAGATTTATACGCCACATCACACTTTAAAAGCTGATATTTTATTCTGTAACTTACATTTATTAAAAAAGCATATAAATTATTAAAAACATTACTTTGACAAAAAAATCACTTGAACGTTGCCTTTTTGCAAAAAATATGCTAATAAAATTCGTTGTGAATATATTATGCTAATTTCCTAGTTAATTAAATTCACCTTTAAACACTCGATCACAATTTGTCAGGGGTAGGCTACTTACTACACATACATACATACATACATATAATCACGCCTATATCCCTAATGGGGTAGGCAGAGCGTAAACGACCTAAACAAAGGCCGTTCCGCCACGTCTGACAAAGTCTTGAGAGCCATTCAAGAAAGATTTGTACGTATATTGCTGTAGTGACAGGTTGTCAGCCCATCGCCTAAATTACAACTTACTACACAGTGTCGGTAAATTTCTATGAAACAGTAAAATAAATTTAGACAAGTTTTTCTAACTGATTATAATTCAATTTTATGAAAACTTGCATGCCAGTTG
Organism: Scrobipalpa costella; assembly: GCA_949820665.1. Lineage (NCBI taxonomy): Eukaryota > Metazoa > Arthropoda > Insecta > Lepidoptera > Gelechiidae > Scrobipalpa > Scrobipalpa costella. The sequence continues at coordinate 627,860 of OX463306.1, forward strand.
CCTATCTTAAAGTTGCCGTACATTATTTCTGTCGTGAATTGTAAAAGTTTCTAGAAACATAATTATCTTAATTAAATTGCATTGTTATTATCGATTTAAACTACATTGTGTAAATATTACAAAATCATTGATGTTTCCTTCTTCCGGAAAGGTTTGTTAATGTTAACAAGGATATCAATATCAATGACTATAATTTTTTAGCATTGCAAATAGCATCCTCTTATTGTTGTGATTTAATTATTACTATGCAATGCAATATAGATGTTCTACGAGATAAAGAATCTCGACTTACAATAATAGGTACTAATTAGTAATAAAGTATTTCTTTATCAGAATTAGCAACTAAGTTCCTCAACATTTCCGCCATTTGTAGTAACTACGGTTTGCATAATTTGTACTCTTTATTACCTCTGTGGTATATAGGGTTAAGGAAAGTCGTTATTTGTTTTACAGCAGAATATTAAATAATAGTATTATTACGACTGTAACTATACTACAGTGGTACTTATATGTTAGTTAATATTCATTTTAATGAGCTAATAATGTTTTAACGCACTTACTCATTAATTAAATGGTCGTTAATATAGTAATGTAGCTAAAATGGAGAATAGAATATAAAAGGACCTTTCAAATCCATACTTAATATTACTCTCAATCTTGAGACCTCTTTATAAATACGAGCTTAAGGCCCATATTTGTAATCAGCACTTAAGACTGACAGCGAGTTTGACTTTGTATCAGAAATGTCATTTTAGTACATGAGTAACTGTCAAATACCACTCGACAGAAGAATAAGACTGCCAAATCCATACTTAATACTGTAATCAATGTTGAGATAGCTTTATAAATACGGGCATATGCTGTGGCCATTCATTGGATATTTTCCTTGAATTATCCATATGAAAAATTTGTGTGGTGTTATTTTAAAGCTAGAAATTAATCTTCTTTTAAGCGAGTGAATAAAGAATTCAAAGCGAAATGACTCCCTTAGGAATAATTAAACATCGTGCCCTAGGGTCAAATTGTCAGACCACGAAGGCACTTAGTGTTACGAAACTATCTAGTCTAGATGGGTGAGATTAATTGACCAATCAGAGTTAACCGTAACCATAAAGACGAGACATGAGCTAGATATTAGAATATTAACGCAGTTGTAAAGCCAGACTCGCTCACAATCCGCAAACTTGGATATTAACCACTAACGTATGTAATTATGTATTGATGAGATGATAACTGCCTTCGTGGTCTAGTGGTCAGAGCCTTGAGCTGATCCGGAGGTCCTGGGTTCGATTTCTAGGGGGGGGGGACAAAGTTGATAAAAGTCAATTTATCACTTTGTTTGGTTAGGACTCAGTTTTCCCCAGTTTGGTTAGGACATTGCAGGCTGGTTTACCTGATTATTCGAAAAGTAAAAAGGATTCAGTGCTTGGGAAGGCACGTTAAGCCGTCGGTCCCGATCGCTGTTTTTGATAGAGGTCGTTACTCAAACAATGACAGATGCCTAATAGCTGCGCTACTAGGTGGTTTTGAAAACTCCGACAACAGGGTTCATCTGCTCGTTTGACTCGAGAACCAATCGCTTAGAAGAAGAAGATGAGATTATATTCAAGGTTACCTACTTTTATAGGTCTCATGTTACACAGGATGGAATAAAAATATGGTGTAAGAACTAAAGGAATCGGTTAAATAAATTAATTATTTACACTGGTGTGTATTTTAACGACTTCAGTTATATTTTGTACAAAAATAATTGTTCACAGAGACACTACAGCTTTATTTCTTACCCGGCTGTTCCAGTCAACAGTTTAGTAAAAATATTTTTCCCGTCTGACTAGTATTGAGGGCAAATGCAATGAAATATGTAGGTAAGTATTTTTTACAAAGAGCTCTATAAATTAAACATAAATCACGCCTGGGGATAAAGGCGTGAATTAACGGGTAGGCAGAGCGTTTAACGCCTCGTAAAAGGCGCTTTCGCCACGTCTGACAAAAATTGAGGGCAATTTTAGATTGTAATATGTATTGCTATAGTGACAGGTTCTCAGCCCATGACCTAAATTACAATAAACTGTAACCCTCGAGTCCCTTTTGCTGACTTCAACAGCATGCCCGGGAGGAAGGGAAGCTGGAACATTCTATGTTTTTCTATCTCTCCCAGTCCAGCATGGAAGTAAAATATAAATTAAAACGGCAATAGAATTCAAAGCGGGCCCTAGAACCCTTAATAAAAATTGATTTGACAAAAAGTCCCTCAAGATAATAACGATAAGAAAAGACCAAGTCCCTAGACGCCCTTCAAGGGTCGCACTCAACGCCGCCTCGATTATTGCCAAATAAACATACATACATACATACATATAGTCACGCCTTTATCCCTAATGGGGTAGGCAGAGCGTAAACGACCCAAACAAAGGTCGTTCCGCCACGTCTGACAAAGTTTGGAGGGATATGTAGGATAGATTTGTAGGTATATTGCTGTAGTGACAGGTTGTCAGCCCATCGCCTAAATTGCAATATACTGATACCCTCCGATCCCTTAGCTGGTTTTTACAGCATGCCCGGGAGGAAATGCAGCTGGCACATTCTATGCGTTTTTTTTTCTCCCAGTCCAGCATGGAAGATAAAATAAAATCTTCATAAAATACTTCGAGTTCCTAAATTAAAAATCTTTTTTTTTGCAACCCTGCCGAAGAAGGGGCGGACCATTTAACATGTTTCCAGCTTATTTGATATTTACATTTCGAAGCAGTGCTGAATGCTGAGGACATATCGTTAAGAAAATGTGAAGTTTAACCAAAAAGATAAAGAAATCTCAAAGCCGTTGGAATGCAAAGAGAGACACTGATTGGCGTCTGGTTCCAGCTAGTTAGATTGGTCAAAAGCTAGGAAAATCCCTGGTGAGACTTTTCGTACGATCGCTTCTTAACATTGACAAATTTGTTTATTTTATACAGTTATCAATGAATTCCAAAACTTTGTCAAAACATTGTCAGACGTGGCGGAACAACCTTTTGTTTAGGTCGTTTACGCTCTGCCTACCACATTAGGAATAAAGGCGTGATTATATTTATATATATGTATCAATGAATTTCAAATCATAGGTATATGCTTTTATTTTATGTAGTAGCGTTTATACCTACGAGCACATTTCTCGCTCTAACGCGGGGTGATGCGATATGCTACATGATAACACGAGTCGCGTCAAAGTGGAATAAATCTGGAACGCTTTGCTTTGACTCCACATGATGTGACTGTCACAAACAATATTCATGCGACGCAAGCTGGAGAGGTCCAATATGAAAGAATATTATTTGAAATAAAATAGCATTTTGAGTGCCAAAGATCATCAAAAATATTATACCGTAAAGTTGGTATTTTGCTTTATATTTTTTTAAATTTAGAATAATTGAGATTGTCGGTACTAGGTTGTACAGTATGGTCAAATTCAATAACAAGTTATCATCGCAATAGATCAATATAACTGCCTGCATGGTCTAGTGGTCAGAGACATGGACTTACGATCTGGAGGTCCTGGGTTCGATTTGATTTGTCAATTTATCACTTTGTGAGGATTTCCCCAGTTTGGTTAGGACATTTCAGGCTGTACCACCTGATTGACAGAAAAAAAAAAGGATTCCGTGATTCGGAGGACACGTTATGCCGTCGGTTCCGGTCTCTGTCTTTAATAGTGGTCGTTACTCAAATCACGTCAGAGGCCTAATAGCTGTGCTACTAGGCGGTTTAAAAACTCTAACACCAGGATTCATCGGGTCGTTTGACTCGAGAATCAACTCGCTAAGAAGAATAGATCAATTCTTTAACGTCATCTTCGTTAATGTTCTAGAACTTCATTATAAGTGCTTATTCACGTTGTCTTTCACAATAAAAGAAATTACCCAGCAGTTGCTTACGTAGATGAAAGGAAACAGACTAAACAAAACAGTCTCGTAATTATTAGATCTATTTCCACGCATGGCGGATCGTATTTCGGCATTGTTTGGCACCGGACGCTCTCTTATCTACTACGTTTCTCTATTTAATATTTAGGAACGGGTATTTACTCAACTATAAATAGAATCGTCCCAAAAACCGTGTACTCGACTTGACGGGTTTCAGTTCCGGTCTGTCTTTAATAGATATCGTATTTATAAAACAATTTCATGATTGAGACCAATATCAAGTATACCACGTGTAAGGGACAGCGTCCCGAAAACTGATAGGGGTTGCTCAGTTAACTACATTAAAGAACAATCAGCAGGTTATTTTTTCAGGGAGTGAAAAAAGAAATTGGCTTTTTCGTACAAATTGTCTTATCGAGGTGAACATTTTGTATGGAAACATTTTTTTTCCATACATACATATAATCACGCCTTTATCAGTAATGGGGTAGGCAGAGCGTAAACGACCTAAACAAAGGTCGTTCCGCCACGTCTGACATAGTTTTGAGGGTTATTTAAGATAGAATTCTAGGTATATTGCTGTAGTGACAGGTTGTCAGCCCATCGCCTAAATTACAATATACTGAAACCCTCGGATCCCTTAGCTGCATCTTACAGCATGCCCGGGAGGAAATGCAGCTGGCATATTCTATGTTTTTCTCTCGCTCCCAGGCCAGCATGGAAGTAATGGAGTTATTTTCCCTTTCTGAAAAATATCCTGGTGATTGTTGTTCAGTCTTGTTGACTGAGCAACCCCTTTCAGTTTCCGTATGCTGTCCCTTACACCTGGTAGATTTGACGAGCCATATTAGCGTTAAGTCCGCCCATGTACATTTTTTTATGTGCATAAAAGTTTAATAAATAATTTTAAACAAAAAATATACAGACATGACATTTCTGATACGAACTTAAACTAGCTGCCAGTCTCAAGTGTTGTTTATCAATACGGGCGTCCGGCCTTTGAAATGTTTTGCGTTGAACCCACGTCACTAATAGTAATAGTAATTTTAATATTATAATATCCTAAGCAAACTGAACCGAATTTTACTTATTATTATGTATATTTACTAGCGACCCGCCCCGGCTTCGCACGAAAATTATCAGTGTTTGTCTACTATATTATGTCTCTACTATCTACATATAAACCTTCCTCTTGAATTACACTATCAATTAAAAGAAACCGCATCAAAATCCGTTGCGTAGTTTTAAAGATTTATGCATACATAGGGATATAGGGACAGAGAAAGCGACTTTGTTTTATACTATGTAGTGATATACCGCCTGGTAATCGGTCCTAATGTTTGGATTAAGAGTACAAGGTCGACAGATCACTAAACCACTGACACTACTTAGAACTAACCCAAACTTTAAGCTTGGCCCTATATCAGCAGTATATTTATTTGAAAACTTCCAAACAGGGTTAGTCGGTTTGACCACTAGCATCGCCACCCACATTCCTAACTGGCAAACTTCTCTGTGGGATAACCAGAAGTCCTACAGTGTATTGGACACCGCTTGGACCTCAGATACAGAATGGAGTAGATTTCGCGAGACCTGCCTTGTGTGTGCATGTGCAAAATAAACTAAGGGTCGTATTTATGAAGCGATATCAAACTTGAGAGCAATATTAAGTATAAATTTGACAGGCCAGCTTGTACTGAAATTACATTTCTGATACGAACTCAAACTCGCTGTCACTCTTGAGAGTTGATTACAAGTACGGCCCTTAGGCCCATATTGATAAACAGGACTTGAGACCTGACAGCTAGTTTGAGTACGTGTCAGAAATGTAATTCCAGTACAATGTGACCTGTCAAATCCATACTTAATGTTGATCTCAATTTTGACATCGCTTTATTAATACAAGCCTTAGATTTAGGCTTGATCTAGTTTAATTAACCTGCTAGGCACTTGCTGCGGTAAGTTAAACAATGAACAATATTCAATTGTAAAAAACCTCAAATAATAAAAGAATCCATGAGGCTTCCATGCTGGCCTGGGACCGGAGGAAAACAAATAATGTGCCAGCTGCATTTCCTCCCGGGCATGATGTAACAATCAGCTAAATGATCCGAGGGTTTCAATATACTGCAATTTAGGCGATGGGCTGACAAAATGTCCCTACAGCAATATACCTACAAATCTGTCTTAAATAACCCTCAAAACTTTGTCAGACGTGGCACAACGACCTTTGTTTAGGGCGTTTACGCTTTGCCTACCCCATTAGGGATAAAGGCGTAATTATATGTATGTATAATAAAAGAAATTTCCTTTCTGAGTATTAGATGAAAAAAAAGTTTTTTTAGATCTAGGCAAAATACGTATAAAGCGCGAAAGTCTAAAACGTTGAGTGATCTTTTCCAATCTAGATCTGTGCGTCGAAGTCCCGCAGTGTATTGGACACCAGCCGGCCACTTACAACGGAACTTGTGAGCTGGCCTCTCGCCAACCCTGCTCTACAGAGATACTCGTATTTACTCAGTAATTCCTTTTCACATTTAATCTTGTGGGAAATTAAGTATCAAGTAAAAATAGCGATAAAATTATGTGATCTATAATCTGTTTAACGTTGCGTTATCGATACCAACTTGTTTTGCGGCGCATAACCTGTTTTTGCCCTACAACTTTAAAAAAAGCCAACCTAAAAACATAGGTGCCCACCTATCTTATCTTTATGGACAATTGGTATCACAGTTTTCTTTGTCAAGGAAATGGATTGAATAGGGATGGATCGCTACCGGAGGAAATAAGTACAATATTAAACTTCACTTGAGAAAGAACTTTAAGTTTTTATTGTGTCTGCTTACTCCACGGGCATAAAACTACTGATTAGTAGCTAGTGTGTTTTATATAATTATAACACATTGCACATATAAACAAATTGTGTGTTTAAGAAAGTGCAGAACATTTATAAGGTAAGGTACAGCGTTCCGCAAACTGATAGGGGTTATTGAGTCAATGAAATTGAACAACTATTACCGGGAAATTCTTTCAGGAGACACATACAAATGATCTTCTTCTACAAAATGACCACCTTAATGAGACAATTTGCATGAAAAAAAAAACATTTTTGTTTCGATTCCTGACAAAAATCCTAGTGAAAGTTGTTCAGTTTCCTTGACTGAGCAACCCCTATCAGTTTGCGGGACGCTGTCCCTGACACTCCGTATACCAAATAACCAAACATAGGACACTGTCCACTCTACTGAACACATAAACACGTAGTATTGTCTCACCCAATAGACAAGTTTGGGACAGCAATTATACACGCACACTGGGACCAGTTAGTGATCTCAAACAGCCAAGTTCGAGACAGTGCAGTGCCTAGACAAACAACGGGTCACGCTCATACAGGAAGGTAAATAGATCGACATTCTATGATCTGTGTGGCAATGTTTTGTTTATTTGTTTCTTCCATGCTGGCCTGAGAACGAAAGAAAAACCTAGAATGTCCCAGCTGCATTTCCTCCTGGGCATGCTGTAAAAACTAGCTGAGGGATTCGAGGGTTTTAGTATATTATAATTTAGGCGATGGGCTGACAACCTATCAATACAGCAATATACCTACAAATATATCTCAAATAACCCTCAAACTTTGTCAGACGTGGGGGAACGACCTTTGTCTTGCTCGTTTACGCTCTGTCTACCCCATTAGGGATAAAGGCGTGATTATATGTATGTATGTGTGGCAATGGCAATGGGCATGTTAATTTTATTCAAAAGTAATACAGAGGACAGCACTTTAAACACTGTCTAACCGTCGTCACTGGTTTCTTTGAAGTGTGTACATCACATGTTTAGAGGTAAGGCATCATTACGCTAATCTTCTTAACTGCCTCCGTGGTCTAGTGGTCAGAGCTATGGGCTTACGATCCGGAGGTCCTGGGTTCGATTCACAGGGGGGACACAAAAATGATATTTGTCAATTTATCACTTTGTGAAGTTTCCTCAGTTTAGTAAGGACATTGCAGGCTGAATCACCTGATTGTCCGAAAAGTAAAAGGATTCCGCGCTTAACTAAGCCGTCGGCCCCAGTCGCTGTCCTTGATAGTGGTAGTTACTCAAACCATGTCAGAGTTCTTATAGCTGTGCTAATAGGCGTTTTAAAAACTCTTGACACCAGGGTTCTTCGGGTCGTTGTTCGACTCGAGAATCCACTCGCTAAGAAGAAGATTACGCTAATTATAAGCATATTGTAAGAGCCAATGGCCAACATGCAAGATGGCGTCACTCCAGGTAATGACGTCACTTCAGCTGAAGCAGAATGCAATTATCGCCCCCTAACTAGCTCAGAGATAAAGTGATAATGCACTGGAGAGCAGCAAACTTCGCCAATCATAACTTTATTATCTGCAGAGCGATAAAACGAAACGCTAGAAAATAGCTTTTCGAAAACACTGGAATGTGATGGAAAATGAAAATATAAGTATTCAGGGTGAAGAGATTATTATAACAATTTCTTACATACATACATATTATCACGCCTTTATCCCTAATAAACGACTTAAACAAAGGTCGTTCCGCCACGTCTGACAAAGTTTTGAGGGTTATTTGAGATAGATGTGTATATTGCTGTAATGACAGGTTTTCAGCCTATCGCCTAAATTGCAATATTCAGAAACCGTCGGATCACTCATCTAATCTTATCATCTATGTTTTTCTCTCGGTCCCAGTCTAGCATGGAACAATTTCTGACTGAAAAAAAAAGTTTTTCGAAACTGACTTGTAACATACAATATATTTGTTATCCTGTCTTAAGCATGCAACACAATAACTATAAAAAACAACATCATGGCATAGTAAAAACATACAGGCGGATATTACGACATGTTATAAAATAAATCTTGCATCAGAAAGCCTACCGTGAATACGAAGCAACCAGCGGGGGATCAGAAATGTTGCACAAACTAAAGCTTACAAATAAGTCAACTCAACCGCTCGGTTTTTATGAAAAGCTGCTGCAAAAATGTTATACTTGAAATGGATCTTTGAAACGCGATGCTGAACGCACATACGAAAATCAGTCATGTACGAAATCAAATTCTATCACACACGATTTTACGTATTTTTAAAGCAGTAGAAATCTGTGTTGCCAATAAAGTAATATACTTTACCCATACCCACAAATTGTTTTCGTTATACGCAGAAATACACCTACTACGCCACCACTATCACTAACAAAAATCGCTGATTAGAAAAACCGGTAATGAATCGCAGAGAAACGGAGCGTTAATTCAAGTAAATTAAAAAGTAGAGTGTCACTTGTCAAATGATGGTCTGTGTCACTGTCATGAACATAGGCTACTTAGGTTTCGAGTAGATGAAAAGAACCTAAGATGAATATAACCTAAGAATTTAATTTAATTGAAAAGAAAACGAGTGGTTTGGATCACTCGTTGCAGAGTCGCACACGTATGAGTATTCAAAAATAGTGATTTTAGGATTTTGCATGCGAATGTTGCTTTTACGTATGCAAATTCGGATTCAAGTGGTTCAAAAAATACGGTTCCTGTACAGCGTTGCAGTTGCAGCGTACGCTCCTTCATAAAAGCGCTTAAACCGCTGCCGGCGTTATTTTATGAGGCTGATTAAATTTCACACGTTTGAAGTGAGACAAAATTTGATTTCAGGCTTCGACCTTTGACGAGGCACTTTAGGCAAATTATTTTCTTGATAAATCTAGGGCCTAGGCTATGTTATAATTTTTCTTTCCAAGAACATTTTATCGCTACCCTTTGGCTCTTTTGAATTGACTTCCTAGAATTAATTTTCAATTGATTATCCCAAAAATATATTAAACGGAGGCCTTAAAGGATTTGCAAAATGCTCGACAGGGATAGAATTTACTAACAGTTCACTGAATAATTCGTTTCTTCCATGCTGGCCTGGGAGCGAGAGAAAAACATAGAATGTGCCAGCTGCATTTCCTCCCGGGCATGCTGTAAAAACAAGCTAAGGGATCTGAGGGTATCAGTATATTGTAATTTAGGCGATGGGCTGACAACCTGTCACTACAGCAATATACCTACAAATCGATCTTAAAATAACCCTCAAAACTTTGTCAGACGTGGCGGAACGACCTTTATTTAGGTCGTTTACGCTCTGCCTACCCCATTAGGGATAAAGGCGTGATTATATGTATGTATGTATGTTCACTGAATACATATTTAAGGTTCTACATTCGAGTAGTGGCAGAATGCTGGCGGACCTCCGACCCTCGTCATGTCATGATCCTGCTGGTGCACCTTGCAGCCGTGGCCTCAGTTATGGAGGAGCAGAAACAACAGTCCACTGGTGAACTTACAAACATACATATACATACATATATTCACCTAAACAAAGGTGTCCCGCCACGTCTGACAAGGTTTTGAGGGTTATTTAAGATAGATTTGTAGATATTGCTGTTGTGACCGGTTGTCAGCCCATCGCCTAAATTACAATATACTGAAACCCTCGCATCCCTAAGCAGCTGGCACATTCTATGTTTTTTTTCTCGCTTCCAGGCCAGCTTGGAAGTAGAAATAGTAGTACTAAACATACATACATACATACATATAATCACGCCTTCATCCCTAACGGGGTAGGCAGAGCGGAAACGACCCAAACAAAGGTCGCTCCGCCACGTCTGACAAAGTTTCGAGGATTGATTAAGATAGATTTGTAGGTATATTGCTGTAGTGACAGGTTGTCAGCCTATCGCCTAAATTGCAATATACAGAAACCCTCAGATCCCTTAGCTGGTTTTTACAGCATGCCCGGGAGGAAATGCAGCTGGCACATTCTATGTTTTTCTCTCGCTCCCAGTCCAGCATGGAAGAAACTACTAAACATGATTTACAAAAAGGCGACACTGAACCTACAGCAGCATGATACAAGCTGGCGTTGTTTGTCACAGTGCCCAGTGACAAGGGACAGGAAATGTGGTTATTCCCTCACTTGTACAACTGAGCTACAAAGCGAACTACATACTAGACACAAATTAGACCGTTTCCCTGGCTAGTATTCTTTTTATTTTCGTGCTTAACTGTCAGTGATAATGTGTGCAAATGCTTCTCTTATTGGGTATGATGTAAAGGCTCGTATTTTTGAAGCGATCTTAAACTTGAGAACAATATTAAGTATGGATTTGACAGGCCACTTTGTACTAAAATGACATTTCTTATACGATGTCAAACTCGCTGTCACTCTTGGGAGCTATTTATACGGCCCTTAGAATATTGTCATAAAAACAATGACATGTTGTTTTTATCTATCTTTGGCTTGTATAAAGAAGAATGGCGCACTTTAATGTCGGAGGCCAAGATCCACTTCGGGTCGCTGAGCCCGCGAAGTAAGTAAGTGACTTAGTTAACAATGGGCTCGATGCTAGATACCACCAGCTAAAACTAAAATTAAAATATATCTGTCACTTCCAAAATAATAAAATTGAAAAAAAAAGGTGATTTATACTCTATGGTTCAACACTTTGTCTGTTATTTTTTGACGCTCTTTTGCACGTTCCCCTAGTATTTCTGTCAATTTTATCCTGCATATCATATGACGGCAGATAAAAATGACAGATAACGCATAAAATCACCATCTGTAAATCAAAATTTCTTCCATGCTGGACTGGGAGCGAGAGAAAAACATAGAATGTGCCACCGTTCATCGCGGGCATTTTGTAAAAAACAGCTAAGGGATCCGAGGGTTTCAGTATATTGCGATTTAGGCGATGGGCTGACATCATGTCACTACAGCAATATACTATCTATGTTTGTCAGACGTGGCGGAGCGACCTTGTTTAGGTCGTTTACGATCTGCCTATTCCATTAGCGATAAAGGCGTGACTATATGTATGTATGTATAAATCAATAACCGGAGAGAATAGATCTCCTGTCCTTTTCCATTGTTTTTTGTCTGAAACGCCTGATAAATAGATATTTTTTTTTGCTCTAGATCTAATCGCTTTTTTGAAAGGTATTAAATCTAACTGGCGAAGGTGAACTCAGATTTGAATATCAAAAGCAAATTCCAAATGCAATCAATAAAACGTTCCTCTCAATCTTCATTTTTTACGACGTGGAATGTAATTATAATCAAATTTTAATATTTCACGGGTAGATTGACTAGATGTCAGAGAAGACAGACAAAAAAATTGCCTAATTTAATTCGCATCGTAAAATATAATGGACTGTAATATTAGTAAATAGAATTTCAGGGAATTTGATTACCTACCGTCGAGTTGCAAAATAAGAATCCAATTTTCTGCTTTAGTGAACAATGTTCGGGGTTGAAGAATGACGATAATCTATTATTGAGAGATCGCGAACTATTCGCTGAAGATGGTAATCGTGTTACATTACACCATAAATCAAAAAGTTTGCGGTTGTGCGTGCACACACGAACACTTTTTTTTATTAGGAATGCCTGGTAAATAAAATTTAAATTTTGGATAATAGTATTTGCAATAGAACTGTTTTGTATAGCAGAATTTAAAACAACCTGAACTTCACGTGCGTTCGTGATTTATTTTCTAGAAATAGGATATTAAAGAAGGGACCATAACTTTTTTGACACTAGGAAAATTATTTGTCATGATATGACAAGCACATACAAACTCTATTGTTTTACCGAAAATTCATTCATGTTTCCTTGGCCAACATAAAATATTTCTCTAGAATCATGAAAAAAAAAATCAGTTCCAATCTGGACTGACAGCGATAGAAAAACATGGAATGCGCCATATGTATGCTTTAAAAACTAGCAAAGAGATTTGAGGGATTCAACATATTGTAATTAAGCGATTTGCTGACAACCAGTCACTATCTTAATCAACTTTCAAAACTTGTCAGGCATGACGGAACGACCTTTGGTTATAGACGCTCTGCTTATCCCATTCAGTATACAGGCGTGACGGTAGGTAGGTATGTACGCAGGTCTATTCTCATTGTCCGAGCTACCAGCAGATTAAACGACGGTAGGCTTTAATTTGACAGAAACAACAGACAGTTGTGATTCCAGTTACTGTCCTCTGGAATTTGCGGGGAAACCTTCGGCAGTAACCTGAACCCTCTAATTGTGGGACTGAATCCTGGGTCCTAAAGGATTTTCGGTTTCTAACTTAAATTAATGGAGCGACATTAATTTGATCTGGAATCAGTTTGAGCAGAAAAAGAAAAGGTTCTATGTTTTAATTTTTATTTTAATAGTGTTATTGGTAGTAAGCTTTTAATAAAACATATTCAGAGCTTAGTTAACGGATAATAATCATGATAGTGAACAATATTATTTGTAGAAATTATTATATTTTCGTCACAGAATGAGATAATGGGCTTTGAAAATAATTAAAAAATATACTCTATGGTTTTACACATTTTTCGCAAGATTTTGAAGCGCTTTTGCTCCTTTTCCCAGTATTTATGTCAATTTTATCCGCCATTTCATATGACGGTAGATAAAAATGACAGTTAACGCATAAAACCACCGAATATAAATCAAAAACCGAAAAGAATAGATATCCTGTCATTTCCCAATGTCTTTAGTCTGAAAGTGACAAATAGATTTATATTTTAATTTTAGTTTTAGCCGGCAAATCTAGAATATTGTCCATACCTAAGATATCCCAATCCTTCTACAAATCTGATAGTGATTGTAATTAACTTGAATAGTGATGATGGTATTGAAAGTATTTTATCAGTGAAACTATCGCCAATGAATCCGATTACATGCAACATATAATCACGCTTTTATCCCTAATGGGGTAGGCAGAGCGGGAACAACCTAAACAAAGGTCGTACTGCCACGTCTGGCAAAGTTTGAATGGTCATTTAAAATAGATTTGATTGTTATAGAGACAGGTTGTCAGCCCATCGCCTAAATTACAATATACTGAAACTCCCGGATCCCTTAGCTGGTTTTGACAGCATGCTTGGGAGGAGATACAGCTGGCACATTCTATGATTTTTTCTCACTCCCAGTCCAGAACGGAAGCAATCTTCTTCTTCATAGCGAGTAGATCCCTTATTTCAGAGTTTCCAAAACGCCTAGTAGTCCAGCGTAGGCCTCTCACGTGGTTTGAGTAACGAACAATTTCAAAGATAGCGACTGAGACCGACGGCTTAACGTGCGCTTCAAAGCACGGAATCCTTTTCCTTTTTAGAACAATCAGTTGAAAACCTCACAAAGTAATAAACTGATAAATATCAACTTTGTCCACCCTCCTGGGAATCGAACCCAGGACCTCCGGATCGTAAGCCCATGGCTCTCACTATTAGACTACGTAGGCAGTGAATCCGAGTAACTTTCGATAACTAGTATAACGAAGTTGATAAAGTACAATAACATAGTTATCACTATGTATCTCACTAGGTATTACGATATTAAAATATATTAGATTGGTACATGATCACGTGACGTCATTCTCCGTAGCGATGCCGACCGGTTTTCACCACGTGGTGCTGGCAGAATACCAGTGTCGTGGCTTCTGCTGCGACTTATGCTGAGTCAGCTCCTTTTCTCTGGCGCAGTACATAGCATAGCAGTTGTAGTAATGGTTATACGTTGTTTACATGTTTCACACGTTGTTGTAATTAATAGTGTTACCTGTTTTAAGATCTTTTGTATACTGTTCTATGATTATGTTGTGTTTTGTACTGTGAACTGGAGAATAAAGTGTTTTCTATTCTATTCTATTCTACTAACTAGGATAATTTCCGGCCTATCGCTTCACTTAATCCAAGGCGAGATGAGACGTGGCTTTTCGAACCAAAACACGCTTTAGTTACAAGCCTGTGTCTTTCTTATAATCGGGGAATCCTGACCTGGTCAAAGATTAAATTACGCAAACTAGGTATAGTAACCTACGACCAGGGCAGAGCCTAAATAAACAGTGAGGACGAAGATTCAATTAACTTCGTGGTTATTCAGCTTTAGTAATATAATTCAAGTTCCTTAGTTGTGGTAAGGGATTATAGAATAAACAAAACAGAAGTGATGAAACTTACTTTTAGGATTGTATTATATAAGTCACAAAGCCATGTATTGACATTTCATAGTGGTATTTAAGACATACATGTGTAAATATTTTCTCCTTTTTGCCCAAAGAGACTCAGCATAATTAAACTACTGGAAAATCTTTTGAACAGCTTAAACGTTAACCTACTTATGCTAAAACTCAACTTTAATTTCCTTTTTACGGTGGTCATAAACTAGATATTACTGCCTCCGTGGTCTAGCAGTCTGAGCCATGGGCTCTCCACCCGTAGATCCGTTCGATTTCCGGCGAGAGGCAATGACTTTGTGTTGTTTTTTCTAGTTTGGTTAGGACATAGCAGGCTGACAACCTGATTGTCCGAAAAGTAAGATGATGTAAAGTGTTGGTCCTGCGCCTGATTTCTCTCTGGTCGTGTCTGTTAATATGTTCCAACAGAATAAGAGATTGAAGTTTATCTGTGTGAATCGCAAACATTTGGGCACTAAAACTAGTCCTACGCAGTTGGCCGATGATCTCTGGGAGATTAGCCGCCATCACCGAAAATCAGTAGGAAGACTCAGGCCTTTAACGTAATTATCGAGAGTGATGTAACTTTTTACTTCAGCTATAGGATAAGAACGCGAACCTTCACATGATTGGTGTCTTGTTGAGCATTAGTACCATTTCAGAATATAAATATTGGTACGTATAGATATGAGCTACAGCACAGTCCGTTGCGGAAAATAAGCCTCCTCAGCCATAGGTTTGGTCTAGGTTCTTCCATGCTTAACTAAGAGCGAGAATGTGCCAGCTGCATTTCCTTCCGGGCATGCTGTAAAAACCAGCTAAAGTATCCGAGGGTTTCTGTATATTGCAATTTAGACGATGGGCTGTCAACTTGGCACTACAGTAATGTACCTACAAATCTATCTTAAATGACCCTCAAAACTTTGTCAGACGTGGTGGAACGACCTTTGTTTAGATCGATTACGCTCTGCCTACCCCATTAGGGATAAAGGCGTGATTATATGTATGCATGTAAACTAATAGGAGAGAAAAACAGACAGTTTAACAGCTCCTGAGGATATCCCTTGGGCGCAGGTGGATTACCTACCACGTAGATTACGTTTTCGGTTTATGAAGCTTAAAGTATTTATTCCAAACTAACTATAATAGTATCAAAAAGCCTTAGGGTTCCTTATGCTTTATCTAAGGGCCGTATTTATAATCAGCGCTCATTAGTGCCAGCGAGTTTGAGTTTGTATCAGATATGTCATTTCAGTACAAACTGGCATGTTAAATCCATACTTAATATTCCTCTGAAGTTTGAGATTGCTTCATAAATACGAGCCTTAATATCTTAGGCACGTATTTATTAAGCGATCTCAAGATTGAGAGAAATATTAAGGCACGTATTATTTATAAAGCAATCTCGAGATTGAGAGCAATATTAAGTATAGATTTTACAGGCCATTTTGTACTGAAATGAAATTTTTGAACGCACTTAAACTCGCTGCCCGTGTCAAGTGCTGTTTATCAATACGGGCGTAAGTATGCATTTGACAGGAAACATTGTACTGAAATTACATATTAGATACGAACTGAAACTAGCTGTCAGTCTCAAGTTCTGTTTTTTCTTAATCTTGTCAGCCATTATAGTGAGACTGTTTTGAAATTGAACATTCTATTCCCGTGGAAATAACACTTGAAAATATTTGTTGAAAAACAGAAAGTTATGAATATAACATGAGCTATAATAGTAAGTAAGCTAAAAGAAATACCTTCTTAACAGTTTAAATTAAATAACATAATTTTGCATGTATTAAATATCATACACGAATAGTGTACCTATAAATGAGACTCATCGATCCTGCAGACAAACTGTGCAAGCAGTTGCTATAGCTATAGGGGCTATTGTGATACATACATACATATAATTACGCCTTTATCCCTAATGGGGTAGGCTGAGCGTGAACGACCTAAACATAGGTCGAACCGCCACGTCTGACAAAGTTTTGAGGGTTATTTAAGACAGATTTGTACGTATATTGCTGTAGTGACAGGTTGTCAGCCCATCGCCTAAAATGCAATATACGGAAACCCTCGGATCCCTTATTGTAATAGATATAAGTTTATTGTAAAAATAATAATAAATAAATACAATACAATAGGTACTCATTATAATATGTGTAGGTAGTCACGATTAGACTTTGGTAGATTGAATTCAATCAGTGCGTTATCAGAGAAAATCACAGTTGATAACAGCTAACTGCACGATAAGTTCGATATTAAAGCTTTGGCAAATTATCGGAGCTAAATAAATAAATAATACTTTAGCTCCAAAGTTTTCGAACAAAGATAAACGCTTTTTATAGCTTTCCAATAATTGTCTGGAAAAAGTTTTAAGGTTTATAGTGTGGGTGAATGTGCCCATTAAAGTTACATTTAGGTATTTTGCAGACAACCAACTCAGTATTTAAAAAAATATACGTATTTAAAAAATATTTTTATTTTTATTTATTTGATGTAAGGATACATTAAAATGTGTTTTATGTTAAAGATAGATTTTCTAACTTAAGCCTATAAACTTCTGTATACTTACTTTAAATAATCCGAAAAATCTGAAAGGGCACCAAAATACTGGAAACTAACTTTTAAAAGTCCAATTTCATTAAATCACAATTTAGTACTGTTCTAAACAACCACATAAAGTTTGAGGAGTGATATCGAATCGTGAAAATAATCACGGTCGGAAAGTTCAGTCGAGTAAAGTTTGTGGAGAGGCGAGCGACACACG
Organism: Scrobipalpa costella; assembly: GCA_949820665.1. Classification (NCBI taxonomy): domain Eukaryota; kingdom Metazoa; phylum Arthropoda; class Insecta; order Lepidoptera; family Gelechiidae; genus Scrobipalpa; species Scrobipalpa costella. The sequence continues at coordinate 645,546 of OX463306.1, forward strand.
TCCGATCGGGGCGAGCGCGGCGCGCGAACTGACCTGACGACTGGCAACTGAAGGCGCGATCATAGCCCAGCGGCAACCAGCTAGGCTGTACGACATGAATGAAACAGACTGGCGTAGCACATTCGTAGCCGCGTTATTTTATAGCTACGAGCCGTGTAGACCCGCCTACCTTCAAAAATAACTTTTGCCATTTATGTATATATCTGCCTCTTGGAATTTGTAGTACACAACCTCTTTTTTGGATTTCATTATTCAGGTAAGCTTGTACAATCTTTGACCTTTTTGCTAAAATAATAACAATGCAATGTTGTCAGGGTACGTAAAATCGTTAATTACTCACAGATTTAGTTCATCGTATGCGTACACATAAGGTACCTCATTTTGAAATATTTATTTGCTATAAATAAGCGAGATGCTTGATTCATGTTTTAATGAAAAACATGTACGCTTACAACTTTGCTTATTCCGTAAATGATTTATTTTTATTTATCTCTTTCAATTAGATACTTACTAGAAGTGGATCTTGACATACAAACATACATACATAAAATCACGCCTTTATCCCTTACGGGGTAGGCAGAGCGTAGAACGCCCCGTAAAAGACGTTTTCGCCACGTCTTACAAAATTTAGGGCAATTTTAGATTGTAATGTGTATTGCTGTAGTGACAGGTTGTCAGCCCATCGCCTAAATTACAATACACTGTAACTCTCGAATCCCTTTCGCTGACTTCTACAACATGCCCGGGAGGAAGGGCAGCTGGAACATTCTATGTTTTTCTATCTCTCCCAGTCCAGCATGGATCTTGACCTCGGACATATTAGACAGGGAATAAAAAACATGATATGTTACATTACGGCTCATTATAATAGAGAAATTGTATTTCTGCGAAAACTTTTTAACATAAAAACAGTGATTATGGAGTTTTCTTTCCCTTTTGTTTGAAGGTGGGTAGTGTTATTAAAATAAATACTAAGTCCAGTTAAGTGACGTATTTAATATCGTCCGCGAAGTATACCAGCAATTTTTGTTATCCATATTTTATCCATACCATCTCTTTCAAGCTGGACTGGGAGCAAGAGAAAAACATAGAATATGCCAGCTGTATTTCCTCCGGGCATCCTGTAAAACCAACTATGGATTCCGAGGGTTTCAGTATATTGCAATTTAGGCGATGGGCTGACAACCTGTCACTACAGAAATATACCTACAAATCTATCTTAAATAACCAACAAAATTTTGTCAGACGTGGTGGAACGACCGTTGTTTAGGTCGTGTACGCTCGCTCTGCCTACCCCATAAAGGCGTGACTATATTTATCTGTTAGACGGCCGAGTCACCTCTTACGTTCAAGACAACAAACACAAATGGGCCGGTCGTGTATTACGGAACGATATATTTCTCGTGGATGCAAACTCCCGATTGCTGACACGCTCATACATTATGCAAGCTCCCGTGGTTTATTGTGCGCGGTCACCGATGGTCACTGAATCATAAGCATTTTTAACGGGAAGAATCCACTATGTAAGGAACTTTCACCACCTCCCTAGCCTTATCCCGTACCTCACGGGGTCAGCTACCTAATGTAGGGGATTAAACGAGAGTACCGGTTTTTAAACAGAGTTTCTGCCATCTGACCTTCACAACCCAGAAGGGATGGGAACGGTGGCTTAACGACTAAGATCTATGGTATTAAACAATATTAACCGAGACCAACGGCTTAACGTGCATTCTGAAGCACAGAAAAAGCGTCGAACGAACGTACATATGAAATTCTAAAACGAAAAACACATTTGTACCTGGTGGGATTCGAATCACGACCTCCCGCTCAGGAGGCAGCGGCCCTATCCACTACACCATCGAGCTCTCCCATATGTATGTAAGAAACGCAATAATTTTATACTCATATTTCTGATGTTTTTCCGATTCAAAATCAATAGATTCAACCTTTAGGACCATTTAGTCAAACTTCTAGTATTCCTGTAAGAACTCCTAGAAAAAGAATTGTGAATTCATATAACTTGTAAGTTGTCGGTACTCAGAATCAAGCAGTTCTACCACATAGAACACATCTTCCAAGAAAAGAAAATACTAAAGAGCTTAGTAAGAACTTAACGGTCTGGTAGAGTAGTAACTTCCTTGCTGGCCTGGGAGCGAGAGAAAAACTTGGAATGTGCCAGCTGCATTTCCTTCCGAGCATGCTGTAAAAGTCAGCTAAGGGATCCGAGGGTTTCAGTATATTGCAATGTAGGCGATGGGCTGACAACCTGTCACTACAGTAATATACCTTTCAGTCTATCTAAAATAACCCTCAAAACTTTGTCAGACGTGGCGGAATGACCTTTGTTTTGGTCGTTTACGCTCTGCCTACCCCATTAGGGATAAAGGCGTGTTTATATGTATGTATGTATGTGGAGTAGGGAAATCCCATACAAACGTAGTTCCGCTTTTATTTCTAAACAGTAAAACCAAACTACATACGCGTGACCAAATGCATCATATCTATTCTTCTCATTAGTTTTTTTTTATATTAAGCATAAACAAAAAATTACCGAAAATTTGATTTTGTGTGAAAACAGCCTCAAATAAAATTGTACCTACTTTGTTAATATTTTTAAACCAAACTATCTATTATCTCTCATTTTTCTAACATAGTTATAAGTTTTACTAATATTATGAGTCCTGGTTACTTGAATAAAAATCTTTATTATTATTATTATTAATAGAAGCATAGATGCATTTGGTCATGTGTTCGGAGTTTCGTTAAGTTTGGTTTTACTGTTTAGGAATAAAAGCGAAACTACGTTTGTATGGGATTTCACTACTCCAGCAGACCCTTAAGGTGGAAATAGAGCATAGGTGGCGCCCTCAATAGTAATAAATTAATTGTGACATATAATATATTTTCATGAATATTGTATGTGTAGCGGAAACCGTAAGTAGTTCTCCATTTTATAAACCATCATCATCTCCCTAGCCTTATCCCGTATCTTACGGGGACGGCTACCTAATCTAGGGGATTGAACGAGGGTACTGGTTTTTACACAGAGCGACTGCCATCTGACCTCCGCAACCCAGAAGGGAAACCAGACCCAATCCTAGATTAGGTCAGAGTTTTCAAGCCGCCAATGCTTAGCACTGGCCTCTGATATGGCTTAACGACTAATATCTACGGTATTAAACGATATTAACCGGGACCAACGGCTTAACGTGCCTTCCGAAGCACGGAAAAAGCACCGAATAAACGTACATATGAAATTCGAAAACCGAAAAACACATTGGTACGTGGTGGGATTCGAACCACGACCTCCCGCTCAGGAGGCAGCGGCCCTATCCACTACACCATCGGGCTCTCATCATCATCTCCATTTTATAAACCATAATATTAAAATTCAAACTAAGCATGTAACTTAATATGAGTTATTAAATTATGGATGATAAAATGGAAAATTAGTTGCAATTCCCGCTAAATGTAGAATATTCTTGTTTTTTTTTATTTCAGGCACAATAATTTAAAACTGGTGGCGCTACAGTTGCACCACTGTTCACCCCTTAAATAAGAAAACAAAGAAAATTTCCTTTATGTATTAGACCAACCCTTTGCATCCACGTTCCTTCGACTTAAGTCAACAAAGTGCCTAGATTTATCTACTTGGTACTTAGAAGAACGCGGGCCTGCTGATAAATCACTCGAGACGACGGATCTCGGGCTTAAGGTGGACAAATAACAAGAGAGATGGCCTGATATCAGTCTCAACTTGAAAACATTGTCTCTAATAATACGGACAAGGCCAAATATACTTACTAGGTACGTCCATACTCGTGCATAGGTACATACATACAGGGAGTGAAAAATTGCCGACCATAGTTTAGGGTGTGATTCTATCCATGAAACTGAACAACTTTCCCCAAGGAACACAGGTCGAAAAGAAAAAATAAAAAAATGTTTCTAATACAAATTGTCTTCCACCCTTTTTATGTGAGGTTATAAGATTATCTAACATAACATTTCCTTTCATGGAATTTGAGAGGTTGTAATTAATTCTAAACTACGAATGTAATTTTATTATGTTTTGTTTTGCAGACTTATCTATTTACTACACAAAAAAAACAGCAAAAAACTACAGTCCGCTAGTAAATTATACAGAGGCCCAATTTTTTTTTTTGTATTTCTACCTTTGTTCTTTGGGGAAAATCGTCAGATAGATATATAGATAACTCATTTATTCACCATAAAATAGTACATAAACTAAGTGAGATAATACATAAACAAGAAATTGCGACGAATTATATAATCTATATACTATTACAGTGAAAGGGCTCTCTCTGGCTCGATTTACATGTTACAGTAGAAACTGTAACGCTGATAATTCTGCCAGGACCGCAACGCGAGTCGAGAATCGTTAAAAACAGAACCTATAGATATAAAAAAAAAACATTATGATTGTAACACATTTAAACCTGGTAAGATAATGCTAGTCCAGCTTAGCTTTCCTATCGCTCCCCGTCCAGGATGGAAGTAAAAACATTGTCTCTATAAAAGGAACAAAATGTAATAAATTTACTCAAGAAATTCAATACACGTTCGTATGCAATATTGGCAGAATTACGGCTTGTGTGCGGCTCGTAAAATGGTAATAACCTTACCGTTTAAACCAATAAGGCGTAAATATTTATCATATCACTTGCTCGGATTGGAAGGGGAGAGGGGGAGAGGGCGATCAATCTCGGGATAAGTATAAACAGGCGAGTGGTTAGTGTTTGTCTGAGTGTCGAGTGATGGACAGGTGAGGGCCGGTAATCGGCACTCGGCAGACTTTGGAAAGATTCGATTGGGTGACGTCATACAGTGGGAGTATGGGTGAAAGAAATTTAATCATTGATTAATGTCTAAAATATTCATAATGAAAACTTATTTGTTTGTATTGAAAGGAGGGTTAGCCCTCGACGTTTCGATGCTATAGGAGGATCTTCATCAGGAGAGAAGAAAGTCACACTCCACCTCCCGCCAAGTGCAACCTTCGACAGCGATCAAAAACGTTGCCTAAATTATACGTGAACTGTATTAAATTGCCATAAAAATACGTTTCTTGCATATTTTAGCGTAGGTATATAAAGTACTAAATAATTATTGACACTACTTTACACACCCACACACACATAATCACGCCTTTATCCCTAATGGGGTAGGCAGAGCGTAATCGACCTAAACAACGGTCGTTCCGAAACGGCTGGCAAAGTTTAGAGGGTTATTTAAGATAGATTTGTAAGTTTATTGCTATAGTGACAGATTGTCAGCCCATCGCCTAAATCACAATATACTTAAACCCTCGGATTCCTTAGCTGGTTTTTAAAGCATGCCCGGGAGGAAAAGCAGCTGGCACATTCTATGTTTTCCTTTTGTTCTCAGGCCAGCATGGAAGAATCTTGCTCCCAGGCCAGCATGGAAAAACGCGCCTACACTTTCTCATAATGCATGCAAACTGAAGCGTGCAGTTTAGTATACCAGGAAATCTATGCTTGTGAAAAACAATCAAACAAATTTCATCCAAGCAACTTTAACACTACTCGTTAGAACTTTCAATGGTAATTACTTAAACAATCTTGATGTACTATAGTAAAACCCTTATTATCTCATTCAATGATGCTGTTCGTACATGCTGGGAGCGAAAGAAAAACATGGAATATGCCAGCTGCATTTTCTCCCGGGCATGCTGTAAAAATCAGCTAAGGGATGCGAGGGTTTCAGTATATTGCAATTTAGGCGATGGGCTGACAACCTATCACTACAGCAATATGCCTACAAATCTATCTTGAAAATCCCTCAAAACTTTGATCGACATGGCGAAACGAGCTTTGTTTAGGTCGTTTGCGCTCTGCCTACCCCATTGTGTATGATGCTATAACTAATCCCAAATTCGTAAGATCGTCCCTTTCGGGTCCTTGTTCACAGGTGAGTAAGTTTACGTATCAAATGAGACAACCGGGTTTGATTACCTTCAGTGGACATTTCCGACCGACCGGACTGGATGATACTCAGCATGATCTGATTACGGATTGAGTGTGCTGTAGGTATACGGAGCCCAAAACACAGAGGACATAATAGAATTGATACAGAGCAGTCACGCTGTTTGATTTTTTACATACATATCTAAGCTATATGTGTACATAAAGAAAGACTGTGATTAATTCGTCACTCTCAATACCGTTTCGTTATATTAGTGGTAGAGCGATGGACCGGCATTCCAGAGACGCAGGTTCGAGCCCTGCCTGAAACTAATTCTTTATTTTCTTTGTAAATATATGAAATAAAATAGCATTGTGAGTGCTAAAACAATCTAAAATTGCCCTCAATTTATGTCAGACGTGGCGAAAGCGCCTTTTAGGAGACGTTTTACGCTCTGCCTACCCCGTAAGGGATAAAGGCGTGATTTTATGTATGTATGTATGCATGTATGTGAGTGCTAAAAATCCTCAAAAATATCGAAGCATACGTAAATATAATCAAGCATTTATCCCTAATGGGGTAGGTAGAGCGTAAACGACCTAAACACACTTCGTTCCGCCACAGCTGCCGCAATTTTGAGGGTTATTTAAGACAGATATAGGTTTTCCGGCTATCGCCTAAATTACAATATACTGAAACCCTCTGATCCCTTACCCGGGTTTTAACAACATGGCACATTCTAAGTTTTTCTCTAGCTCCCAGACCAGCATGGAAGTAATGATTGTTGTTTATTTTTTTGTAGGTATAAAAAAAATTTTGCTGCACAGGAATACCGAACTCTCATCTGCGTAGATGCCACTGAAAGGCTAAGTATATTTTCTTTAGCACGAATACTTATTGTGTTTTATAGCATTGTCTTCAGTTATACAAAAATTACATTTAAAATGCTTTCGTCTTTCCCAAGAAGACCACGAGCGACCATAGAGCTGGCAGTTTTTTTAGGTCAACTTTATTAGATTGGCCAACGAGGAAACATTATCATCACATTACTTTTCATTTCTTTTGGATGCGCTAGTCAATATATAAGTATTTTTAAAAACTTTTTTCATGACCTGCGATATATTGGAGTGAAAATAGATAGAGAATAAATACCTATCTATGTCTATAACGAAAACCAGCCCAAACACGTGGTGGGCGTAAGGTAGGAAGCTGGCCAATTTCCGCGGTTGACCGATAGCCTGAAATCGGAAAGACAGACTAATAACTATGTATTGGGCCCGGGCGACCACTTCTTCGAAACATATTAGGTATTAGTTATAAGTATGTGCGTCATACATACATATAATCACGCCTTTATCCCTAATGGGGTAGGCAGAGCGTTAACGACCTAAACAAAGGACGTTCCGCCACGTCTGACAAGGTTTTGGAGGTTATTTAAGATAGATTTGTAGGTATATTGATATCAGTATACCTACACTGTCACTGTCACTACATAGTGACAGATTGTCAGTCTATCGCGTAAATTACAATAAACTGAAATCCTCGGATCCCTTAGCTGGTTTTTACAGCATGCCCGGGAGGAAATGCAGCTGGCACATTCTATATTTTTCTCTCTCCCAGGCCAGCATGGAAGTATTTACGTCATCTCTCGACTACCAGCCCAGAAGAGGTCTATTTATAAAAACATTTTGTTAGATCTACCTTGGGAAGTCTAAAAACGTACAGAAAATCATGTAATTTCCTAACAGTAATTGAGTACTTAAACTGTTTCTAATTAAAATCAGGAGTCCTCCCTCGCAGTTCACCCCGAGTGAAAATATAATACCTGACTCTTCCAAATAACGCTAAGATCTACTTAGTAGCTTAGTGATTCCGAGAATTCCATATTTTTGGCCCCATTCTCTGTGACAAGTCCGATGGTGTAGCGGATAGGGCCGCTGCCTCCTGAGCGGGAGGTCGTGGTTCGAATCCAACCACGTACCAATGAATTTTTCGATATTCGAATTTTCATATGTACGTTTATTCGGCGCTTTTCCCGTGCTTTGGAAGGCACGTTAAACCATTGGTCCCGGTTAATATTGTTTAATACCGTAGATATTAGTCGTTAAGCTATGTCAGAGGCCAGTGCTAAGCATTGGCGGTTTGAAAACTATGACCTAATCTAGGATTGGGTCTGGTTTCTCTTCAAGGTTGCGGAGGTCAGATGGCAGTCGCTTTGAGTAAAAACCAGTACCCTCGTTCAGTCACCTAGATTAGGTAGCTGACCCCGAGCGATGTAGGATAAGGCTAAGGAGATGATTCTCTATAACAAGTCTGTTTACATAATATCCTTCTATTTGAGAACTAAATAGGGTATCCTATTTTCACAAGATAGGCGGATAGATTAATTAAGAGCTCCGTAATCGAAACCTATGTTTATTACTGTATCTGATGTTTACTATCTTAATTGACAAACATACTGAAAAAAAAATCCATGCTGGACTGGGAGCGAGAGAAAAACATAGAATGTGCCAACTGCATTTCCTCCCGGTCATGCTGTAAAAATCATCTAAGGGATCCGAGGGTTTCAGTGTATTTCAATTTAGGCGATGTGCTGACAACCTGTCACTACAGCAATATGTCTACAAATCTATCTTTAATAACTCTAGAAACTTTATTAGACGTGGCGGAACGACCTTTGTTTAGGTCGTTTATTCTCTGCCTACCTCATTAGGGGTAAAGGCGTGATTACATGTATGTATGTATTTAGAAATACGACCTCCGTAATCGAAACCCATGTTTATTACCGTATCTGATGTTTACTAGCTTAATCGACAAACAAGCTGCGAGAAGTCATATTAAACCTGTATTATTATTATTATTGTGTTGGTAAGTATGATCTTTGCTCTATTTTATTTTTATTTTATTTGAACAGGTACATATATCTGTAATTGTAGTCTGCTACAGACTAATAACAAGGTAGAAATAATGAAAATTAGGAAAACATTATAAATCTGAGGTCCTATTACAATTGTACACAACATTCACCAAACAGTTAAGATATAAAATAAAAAGTGAACACTTATAAAAAACTTACGGTTTGAAAGTGATTGATTACAATAAATGATAATAAAGTGTTGTCGCTCTATTCTAATCTGGCAACCCTGGCCTGTTCGGGTTGGGGGTTGCTCTCGCACGGTGATTGGTTCAGTGAGAAAGTTCTTAGATCCACTACGAGGGGGCGCAGCAGGCGCACTTGTGGTGGCAAAATATGGAGGCAGCATTCAATTGGGATTCGGTAGCGAAGACGGATAGTCAATAATATTATTTTCAAATCAGTAAAATCAGAATTTTAGCAGAGAAAGTTTTGTATATTATTTTATTATATTAAGTTGCTAATAATTGCTGGTCATTTTTCCTTTTTCATGAGCTTATGGCATTTTATGTAATTGCTGAATAATTAGAGTTATTTTATAGTTTTATTGTGATTGTATTCCTTGAGGATTTAATAAAGGATTATATCAAGATGTTATTAGTTGTATCTTTTGTCAGAAGTTGCACAAGCAACAACGCCTACAATCGCAAGGCACGTGGTAAAAAAAGAAAATCACGGCCTCCACGACGCTGACATGAATCTGTGAGTTCATCTGATTCCTCTTCCACAACGAGCACTTCAAGCAGCAGCAGTGCTGAGGCCTGAAAACGAAAACGTCGACGCAAGAAGTCTCCAATCATGAGTCAAAATGTTGTCCTATCTTCAGTGATTCCCGAATTCGACCCGTTAGTAGATAACAATGACATGTGGATAAATGTAGTTGAGGCAAATGCACGCGCATTTGGTTGGTCGAACAACATGACACAGTATCAGGCGTTACAAAAATTAAGTAATACTGCAAAAACATGGTTAGATTCTTTCCAAAAGAACGAAACAAACTGGACGACTTGGAAATGGAAAAAGTGGCGTGATACGTTATCCGATACCTTTCAATCAAAGCGCAATATGCATTCTTTGCTAAAAGAGTTATTAGATGCGAAACCAGGGCCCAATCAGTCACTCTATGAATTTTACTTTGAGCAAAAATCGCTAATAATAATAATAATAATAATAAAGATTTTTATTCAAGTAACCAGGACTCATAATATTAGTAAAACTTATAACTATGTTAGAAAAATGAGAGATAATAGATAGTTATATAATAAAATAACAGTATGATAAGTCACCGCTGCCCCATTCCGCTTGAAATAGTGCAACAATGACTCAGATACTGACAGTCGAGCCTACTCCCGATCATGTTCAGGATGCTGTTGGTGCTACTCCGTATTCTGCGCACCAGGGATCCGCACCTTTTTCGCATTGTTGCGTAGAAACAGTCTACCCTCGCGTCCGCAAACATCCCTGATGCGCTACAGAATCGAGGCAGCCTCAACAACACCCTGAACGCATTGTTATATTGGACCCGGAGGGCATTATAGGATTTTTGAGTATATCTAGCCCACAGGCTGCAGGTATAGAATGATGTGCAGTAAGATCTGAAGAGAGTAATTTTAACTCTTTCTGAGCACCTTGCAAACCTGCGAGCCAGCATGTTCGCTCTCACCGACAATGCCAATAGATCGTTTACAGCTAGGTTTCCGTGAACGTGATATCATATCCATAATCGTTGGATCAATAGGCGATGCGAATATTAAAGCCGTATTTGTAATCAGCTCTCATGAGTAAGAGTGAGTTTGAGTTCGTATCAGAACTGACATTTCAGTACTAACTGGCCTGTCAAATCTTTACTTAATATCGCTCTCAATTTTGATATCGCTTCATAAATACGATCCTTAGTACAGCTGCCGAAGCAGGAAACTTTAAACTTTGCGAGGACTTGGCGTCCTTTTTGCACGGAAAACGTCAAACTTATTCAGAGAAATCACTCCAGCAAACTCAAAACAAAACATTTTCGTCATCAAAACAGTCTTCTTCTCGATCAAACCATTCTGGTCAAACCAATGAAAATTTTAAAGCTTCAGTTGATAACAGCAATCAATAAACAGACTCTCGTAATAACTCTTCGAATACACAAAACGTTACTTGTTATCTTTGCGGAGAATTAGGGCATCGTCGTAATAATTGCACTGTTCAGGATACAGTTCGTTGCGCTTCATGCACTAGGTTGGTGCCCACCTTCAGGCCGCATGTAGGTCAAAGTCCAAAATAAAACCAAAAGTTGAAAAAGAAAGCGAGGTAAAAATGGTCACGTCTTCAAATAAACAAAAAATCATAAAACAAATTAACCTGGCAGGTCACAAGTGTAAAGCTTTCCTTGACATGGGAAGTGATTGTTAACTTATAACAAGAGATCTAGTCACAAAGTTTAGCTTCGAGTCTTTCAAATTAACTCAACCCGTTCCCTCAACCGGATTCACGGATGATTTGGTTTTAATTGCAACTGATGCCATTGTAGTTCGTTTAAAAGTTGACGAAGTAGAACTGATAACAACTATGTACATTGTGGACAAGATTTCTGGTTGTAAAATTCTAATAGGTCGAAATTTCACCGAAGATAAGTCTATAATGTATATACGAATTGGTGATACGCTAATTATTAACACAGTTACATAGCATGAGGTTCTAAATATCAATCAATCTTTTAGGTTGTGGAGTTTCCACTATGATTTCGCCAGTATCTAGTTGTTATAAAGTTGACTCTGCTTGTAGAAGAAAGGCTTCGTGAAAGAACAAGGAGTTTCTTATTAATTGGCTAAGAATATTTCGAGAGCAGACTGTGTACTGACGACCTAGAACAAAAGACAAACACAATATATACAAACATGTTGTCAGTAGGTTACAAAAACAAACACAATTATTGTAATCTAATATTATTGAGGTTAATATATCTACACAAAATATAATTAAAAGGAGTATTTACAAGAGAAAGAAGATACTTAAAGGAAGTAGGACGAAGAATAGAGGAAGGAAGGAAATCATAAAGAGAGGAAGAAAAATATTGACAGTTGAAAAAAATATGGTCAGGGGTACCCTCATCTAAGCCACACTCGCAAATAGAACTGTCTTTGACATTAATTTTAGCCAGGTGAACAGGAGTGCATGCATGACCAAGTCTGAGTCTACAAATGGTAGAAGTAACACGCTTATTGGCTTCCTTAAATTTGGAAAACCAAGGTTTCGTTGGAATGGAACACTGTTTGTCAAAATAATATCTACCCTTACTGCTACTAGTGCTTTTAAAAAACTTATTCCACGCAAGACTAAGACCTTGATATTGAAACCCAATTTAATTGTTATTGGTATGTACAGAACCGGAAACGGGGATTTTAAAAAGTTCTTGTCGACATTAGAGCTATTATTCAACACTATTGATAAAAATAAAAAGTTTATATTGGTTGGCGATCTAAACGTGCATTTTGAATACGATAGCTCTAATCGCAGCCTATTGATTGACTTATGTATAACCTGCATAATGTCGTTAATTTCCTTACACGCGTGACTCCAGACTGCAGCATCTCCATTGACTGTGGGATAGTTTCTCGTGACGATGGGACCGTTACAGTTAAACAGGTAGACACGCCTGTAAGTGACCACAACGCTCAATTGTTCGTTTTTCCTTTCGCTAAATACAGAAATACTGCAAATAAGTTTGTGGAGAAAAGATTATTCACTGAAACTTCAATATATGATTTTTTTATTGACATATCTAATTATGAATTTAATTTTATACATTTTGACATTTCTATTAATGATAAATTTAATAAATTATTTGCAGTATTGACACATTATCTTGACATCCATTTTCCCATTAAAAAAGTATTAGTTAAAACGAAAAATGGAACGCCTTGGCTAAGTGAAGAATTAGCAGAGTACATACACACATTTGAGTCATTCTGCCTTATGAAACGCCAATACCCTGAAAATCATGAGGTCAATAAATGCGTTTCAGTATATTGTAATTTAGGCGATGGGCTGACAACCTGTCACTACAGCAATATACCTACAAATCTATCTTAAATAGCCCTCTAAACATTGTCAGACGTGGCGAAACGACCTTTGTTTAGGTTGTTTACGCTCTGCCTACCCCATTAGGGATAAAGGCGTGATTATATGTATGTATGTATGTAATAAATGCGTGCAGTATTATTCTGATTTAATTAGGTCAATTAGTTTACGTGATAGACGAAACTACATAGACCATCAATTAAAATCATCTAAAAATCCTTCAAAACAAGTATGGCGAGTAGTTAATGAAGAAGTATTGTCAAAAAACTATTCACAAAATATTAGTCTAATGGATAAGGGAAATAATGTACAGCCGAGTGAAGTTCCTAACAAATTTAACAACCACTTTGTAAATATAACGAAAAGTTTAAAATTAAATCCGAACACCTACAAATCCCTCAAATACTTAAAAGAGTACGTCGCAACCTTAGACCCTCTAGACTATAACTTACCGATTATTACAAGTGACATATTATCTAATACACTTAAAAATATGTTACATGCAGGGTCAACTCAGGACATTTATGACATGTCTGTGAACATTTTGTTGTCTGTGTGGCCAGTCATAGGTGACATATTGGTAGCACTCATCAATGAAATGTTTACTACCGGTATATATCCAGATGTGCTAAAGAGCACGAGGGTATGCCCCGTATTCAAGGGTAAAGGTGACAAAGAGAGTGTTGAGAATTATAGACCGATAACGATTGTACCCAGCATCTCGAAACTGATTGAGTCTATAATATCGAGTAGTATAATGCAACATCTAGAGCGAAATGACTTGTTATCTGAGAAGCAGTTTGCCTACCGGAAGAACAAGTCTACAAATACAGCAGCTCATCAAGTTATAGACTCAATCATAACGAGCATGGATAGCAAATATAAAACTGCTGGTGTATTTTGCGATCTTACGAAAGCTTTTGATGTTATACAAGCGGATCTACTATTAGATAAATTATCCTTTTATGGCATCCGAAACAAAGCACACAAACTGTTACAATCTTTCTTGTCAGACAGAAAACAAACCGTGCAGTTAACTATAGATGGACGTAAAATCAAATCTAGCCCCGGAGACCTCACTATCGGCATTCCTCAAGGTTCAGCCTTGGGAAATTCCTTATTTTTGACTTTTATCAATGACTTGTCTAAGTACGTATCTCAAGGTTTAGTAGTCTTGTTTGCAGATGACACAACTGTCATAGTTAGTGCAGAAACATACGAAGAACTTAGCACAAAAATCAATGTTGCCTACACACAGCTACATGAGTGGTTCACTTCAAACGGCCTGGTACTCAATTCAACAAAATCAAATATTTTACTGTTCTCTGGTCGACAAATCACACCACCACCTTCTGTGAGGTGTCCCGTTCCATTACAAAATGAGTGCCGCTTCCTAGGGTTCACTTTAGACTCCAATATAAATTGGAAGTCACATATTGATTTACTTTGTAGCAGACTCAGTAGTGCTGCATATGCATTGCGACAACTACGCCCGTTGATATCCAACGTCGTATTGCGTCAAATTTACTACGCTTATTTCCACTCTGTGATGTCATACGGTGTTATGCTGTGGGGTAATTCTTCTGACCACCATCGAGTATTTGTTCTTCAGAAGCGTGCACTCAGGATAGTTGCCGGAGTCAAGACGAGGGAAACGTGCAGAACCCTATTCAAAAAGAACAATATAATGACATTGAGCTCACTATACCGATTCGAAATAATAAAATATGTTCGAAAAAATTTGCATACCTTTGCTCGTAAAACAGGTGGTGGACATAACTTGCGCAGCGTGGGAAAACTGGAGACAGTACCGCGCAGACTTGAGTTAGCGACTAAGAACCCGCGTGTAATCGGTCCCACGTATTACGAACAACTACCCACTGATATAAAAAACGAACCAAATGACGACACGTTTAATTGCCAACTGAAAAACTTTTTATTAGATAAAGAATATTATACTGTAAGTGAATATTATCAATTTGTAGAATAAAATAAATATTGATAATTATATTGACATTTGATCTGTACTTTATGTACTTATAATTTTATTTTAAATTGACATTTTCATTCATTTATTTTATTTTTACTGATCTGACATATTCACATAATATACTTATTTATATTTATATTTTAGTTTTGACATCGTGATAAAAATAAGTTTTTAAATTTGATTTTACAAATTGACTTATTTTAAATTATTCAGACATCTGTTAGAATCCATTTGTATAATTGTAATTTTTGTTTTGACATTTTTGATTTATTTTTATTGTGTAATCTATATTTTTTGACGATCATATTATTCTTTGACATTTTTATTATTATTGCAATGTAATTGTGAAATTGATAATGTGAAATAAATGAATCTAATCTAATCTAATATTGCGAAGCTAAAGGAAGAAGGTCATGTGAAAAAATTTTGAAGTGAGAAGGCAAACCATACAAAGTGGCATCTTTAGCAAAAGAGTCAACGACTTCATTACCCTGAATGCCACTATGACTTGGAATCCAGGCTAAAGCGACTTCAATGTTCTGAGCAGCACAGCGGATTACACAACTTTTAATTTGGAGAACAAAAGGAAATTTAGATTTAGACCGAAATTGATTGGATAAAATAGCCATCAGACAGCTTCTCGAATCAGAAAATATGACGGTTTTATTGAGTTTATGAGACTCGACATAAAGCAAAGCCTCTAAAATGGCAATGGCTTCACCAGTGAAAACTGAGGCATAGGAGGGGCATTTAAAATTGAGGATAACATTAACTTTAGGAATCCAAACCGCAGAGCCAACACAACCAGTACCTGAGAGCTTGGAAGCATCAGTGTATACAGTCAACCAATTAGGCCAGTGTTCAGATATGTATTTTTTTAAATTGGAATTTGCATTAGGAGAGCCTTTCTGAATACCAACTTCAAGGTTAATACAAGGTTTAGAGACAATAGCATCAAAAGGGGTTTCAAAAAGGGAAAGAATTTTTGATTCATAAACTGGGCAAGGAAGACTTAAAAGTTTTCTGAAACTATTAAAAAGACAAGGATAAACTTTATTTGACCAATAATTATCAAAAGAGATGAATTCAGATAGAATATGTAATTTGGAAATAAGGGGATGATCAGAAAATTGAGAAACTTTAAAAAGAAAACGATCAGACCGGTACTGTCTCCTTAAATAAAGGGGAGGATCTCCACACTCAGCCTGAAGGGAGTGAATAGGAGACGACTTCATCGCACCCAATATAATGCGAAGGCATTTTGATTGAACTTTGTCTAATCGAGATAAAGCTGTTTTATTACAAGGGTCTAGAAGAAAAGTGCCGTTCTAAATATCAACAAACTTTTGAATGATGTATCTTGTAAACATGAATAACTTCTGTCAAATATTTTTTCGAAGTACCCTAAGTTCATTTCTTCCGATCTTGCTAGTTTAGGTAAGACAGATTGCGTAGAGTTGGGAATAGAATTGACATCTGAGAAAACAATCTGTCAACGCCCGTACAGAATGTCAGAGTCAGAAAGAAGTATTACACGTGAACTAACCGATGAATTATTGAAGGTGGGAATTATTCGTCACAGTAATTCCCCATATGCTAGTCCTGCACTACTAGTTAATAAAGTGTCAGGTGAAAACGCCTGTGCGTAGATTATAGGCAATTAAATAAAATCACAGTAAAGGAAAAATATCCGATGCCACTTATTGAGGACCTCATTGACCGTCTTAAGGGTTGTCAATATTTTACTTCAATGGATTTGAAAAGTGGCTACCATCAAATACCGATTAAAGCTCAAGATGTGCACAAAACTGCATTCATTACAGCGGATTCACATTTGGAATATGTTCGCATGCCCTTGGGGTTATGCAATGGCGCGGCGGTTTTCCAAAGATTAATGGATACAGTTTTGGGAAATCTGAGATTTGGAAAAGTTATCTGTTACATGGACGATTTATTAATAGCAACTTCCAGTTTTGAAGAAAATTTCGCTTGTTTGGAGAAAGTACTGGCCATCCTTCAAAACCACGGTTTAACGATTAATCTGGACAAAAGTTTATTTTTTTTAAAAGCAAATCTCTTTTCTCGTATATGATATTTCAGCTTCAGGTATTCGCCCTAGTTCCCGTAAATTAAAGGCAATTAATGAATTTCCTACACCAACTACTGTGCATCAATTGCGCCATTTTTTGGGACTGATTAATAATTTTAGGAAATTCATTAAAAACTGTGCATTGATTTGTAGTCCATTAAATCATTTACTTAAAAAGAACGTTGTATGGAGGTGGGGTCCTCAACAAGAACAGGCAATGATTAATGTTAAAAATGCTTTAATTGAAAATGATTATATATTACATGTTTTTGATCAAAGTTGCCTAAAAATCTGTACACTGATGCAAGTCGTGATGGATTAGGGTGCATATTGGCGCAAACC
Source organism: Scrobipalpa costella (assembly GCA_949820665.1). NCBI lineage: Eukaryota > Metazoa > Arthropoda > Insecta > Lepidoptera > Gelechiidae > Scrobipalpa > Scrobipalpa costella. Next base: position 662,892 of record OX463306.1, read on the forward strand.
ACTGAAAACGGTGAAAGGCTTGTTTATTTTATAGTAGACAGACTACAGAAGAGGAAAAAAAAATATCATTCCTTCGAAATAGAACTACTTACTAGCAGTTGTAACTGGTTTACAAATATTTCGACATTATTTAATAGGAAGTCGATTCAAAATTACAACTGATTGTAACGCTGTTCGGCATACATTAGCTAAAAAAGAAATTATACCTCGTATTAGTAGATGGGTTCTGCAAACCCAAGAGTTTACCTTTGATATAGTGCACCGAGCAGGATCGCAAATGCAGCATGTTGATGCGCTGAGTCGCAACCCTATTAAGGAACTGAATGAGTCACCCACTAACAGGTCAGAAATTGAGGGTATGGTATCAACTAATGAGAATAGTGTTATGAATATTACGATTACTGAAGGTGACTGGTTATTATTGGTGCAACTACTTGATCCCTCTATTTGTAGTATACGAGAGATTTTGGGGTCAGGCGAAGCCGAGCTGAATAAAAAAATATTTAATGAATATGACATACATACATATAATCACGCCTTTATCCCTAATGGGGTAGGCAGAGCGTAAACGACCTAAACAAAGGTCATTCCGCCACGTCTGACAAAGTTTTGAGGGTTATTTTAAGATCGATTTGTAGGTATATTGCTGTAGTGACAGGTTGTCAGCCCACGCCTAAATTACAATATACTGAAACCCTCAGATTCCTTAGCTGTTTTTTACTGCATGCCCGGGAGGAAATGCAGCTGGCACATTCTATGTTTTTCTCTCGCTCCCAGGTCAGCATGGAAGAAGTTGAGTATGAGTTGCTTGGAAACAAAGTATACCGTAGGGAATTTGGCAGGCGGTGGGTAGTTCCCAAGCAATGTGTGTGGCAGATAATTTGAGTTAACCATGACGATGTGGGTCAATGTGGGTCTTTGCTGTGGACAAAACTGTTGAACGTATACGTGCAAAGTACTGGTTTCCGCGACTAAAAAAAAACCGTTACAAAATATGTCAAAAATTGTATAAATTGTATTTACAATAAAACAGTACATGGTAAAAAACCCGGAAAATTGTATCCTATTCCAAAATATGCCAGGCCATTTCATACGCTTCATTTAGACCATTTAGGCCCATTTGTTAAAACTGTCCGAAACAATAGTTACTTACTGGTTTTAGTAGATTCTTTTACAAAATTTCTTTTTATTTCGGCTGTTAAAAATACTAAGTCAAAAGTGGTAATAAATGAGTTGAATAAAATATTTAAAATCTTTGGAAACCCTAAACGATTAGTCAGTGATGCGGGTAGTGCATTTACTTCGAAGTTGTTTTCGGATTATTGTAAACAATTGAATATTAGAGCTCACGTCATTGCAACCGCTGTACCACGTTCGAATGGAGAGGTCGAGCGTTACAATAGAACCATTTTGGAGGTCTTACGAAGTTTAGGTGCCGATACGGACAATAACAAATGGGACGAACACGTAACTAAAATTCAACAAGGTATAAATAGTACCTATTAATAAAACAACTGCTGCGGTACCTAGTGAAGTGTTATTTGGGTATCGAATTCGAACTGATAATGACGGAATCACTGACGATAACAATGTAGAAAGCCAAATTGATTTGACGGCTTTGAAAAAAACGGTTGACGCTAACATTAAGAAAGACGGTCAACGGCAGAAGATTGCGTTTGACGCTAAGCGGAAAGAAGCGGCGCCTACTTACAATATTGGAGACTTCGTCGTGATCAAAATTCCAAGTCAATCTAATGACGGCCAGAGCACAAAGTTATTTCCAATGTACAAAGGACCGTTTCAAATTACCGAAATCCTTGGTAATGACCGATATAAGGTGGCTGAGAGGTGCAGAGAGGAGTGCTAAATGATATAATGGGATTTCATGTATCGAGAACATGAAACCGTGGATTCACATAGACGAATATAATAAGTAAACCGAATGTTGTCAGTAAAATGGAACTGGGTATGTAGTAAAAGTATACAATAATACTTGGCAATAATAATATATTTTTTTTATTTACAATTTATATTTTTCTTAACGTGATTTAAATTTTGATGCTCAATAAACTTAAAACATATTATAATGCTAATGATAACACAAAACTGTTTAGAATCAGTCTAATGAATTCGCTTCAAATAATGTAACAGTACAGCATAGTTGTAAGGCACATGGCGGAAATCTGTGATGAACACCGCTATGTTAGGAGGCAAGGTGATATACAGTCAATGATCCTGAACATCACTTGGCTCAAACCTTGGTTCCACCCAGCCGTGCGCAATGCTGAACTGTTTCACTGAATGAATCGGGCATGGTATAAGGGGTATATTCATATGTGGTATGACATGAATATCCACCTATGCCTAGTTAATGTGTAGAATAAGAGGCATAACACTAACGGAGTTTTTTGTTTTCAGTTCATTCATAAGACTATACGCATTCGAGGACAAATGCGTGACCAGGACGGCCGAATGTTGTCGCTCTATTCTAATCTGGCAACCCTGGCCTGTTCGGGTTGGGGGTTGCTCTCGCACGGTGATTAGTTCAGTGAGAAAGTTCTTAGATCCACCACGAGGGGGCGCAGCAGGCGCATTTGTGGTGGCAAAATATGGAGGCATCATTCAATTGGGATTCGGCAGCGAAGACGGATAGTCAATAATATTATTTTCAAATCAGTAAAATCAGAATTTTAGCAGAGAAATTTTGTATATTATTTTATTATATTTAGTTGCTAATAATTGCTGGTCATTTTTCCTTTTTCATGAGCTTATGGCATTTTATGTAACTGCTGAATAATAAAAGTTATTTTATAGTTTTATTGTGATTGTATTCCTTAAGGATTTAATAAAGGATTATATCAAGATAGTAATAGTTGTATCTTTTAAAAGGTACCGAAACATTGTTTTTAATACTGTTATACAGTTGTGACTTAAAATAATTTAGACTGCAATTGAATATGTCAGTGTGAGCGCATTCTTTATTTTAACTTCTACACATTCTCCATAAAGGATTATTGTAAGAAACATTATTATTTGAAGACGGTAACCTAAACACTTGTGAAATGCGCATTGACCTCTCTCTGACTGTTAATTCTAGATATCACAGGAAAGTCTGTAAATAGTAATTTCGGCTAACTACCTGAACTTTTCGTCGGCTCTGATAGGCTCCGCAAGAGGCATAAGTATTGATAGATTTGCAAGCTGATACAAAGATTTTCGCATTATTTTTATAAGTCGTACGTTTATTTAAAATTTTGAAGAAAGTTTTACTTGTTTGATTTATTTTACAATCCGGACTATTTATGTTAAACTTCAAGTCTTTCTTAAGTCACTCATTGAATTTCAATTATCTCAGTCCAAGAACATTTTATTACAACAACTTAAATTTGTTTAATTTTATATAAACAACAACGCATTTAGGGAAACCAAAAGTTCTCAAGGTTGAAAGGTCTCTAGAAAAAGTGTTTCTGACGAAAACAACATTATTTTGTCAAATACGAAGAAATAATTCCAAAAAAAACTGTACAGTATGATGGCCTTTATGTATACACACACACATACATACATACAATCACGCCTTTATCCCTAAAGGCAGAAAGTAAACGACCCAAAATTTCGAGGGTTTTTTTAGCTAGATTGTGTATGATAATTTTTTTTTCATATCTTTATTTGATAAATAGTAAAGAATAGTATGTTAAATGACTAAAATTATAGTAAGTGTGAAAGATCTTTCCGGTAATTTTCGCTAACAAACAGGCAAAGTTCAGTATACTATAGACTTACTGTAGTGACAGTAGGCAGATATACAGAAGAGAGCGGATCTGGAGTAGCAATTGTTGGAAAAGTATGGATATGACCAATCCATTTTGTTACTCAAGTAACAAAAAATGGAGTATATGAAAAACATTTAGGATGTTAATTTAATTGCGTCTCACAGCTTTAGGGAATGTTTCAGTAACAATAAAGGATCAGATTTTTTTTTAAAAGATTCGAATCAATACAAAAAATATTTTTTCATACAAATTGTCTGTTGGAAAGTAGTAGTTTTGTTTGAGAAAATTAATTTACTTTTTTAATTAGATTTTTCAAAATATTTTATGTGCTCCTGTTCCTAGGCCTTTGTCTAGCAGTAGGACAGTTTAGGCTGTAATTTAAAAAAAAAACAAATGCCTGTACCTGCTTATATGAAGCTCGTGAAGTACGAGCTATTTTCTTCCATGCTGGCCTGGGAGCGAGAGAAAAACATAGAATGTGCCAGCTGCATTTCCTCCCGGGTATGCTGTAAAAACCAGCTAAGGGATTCGAGGGTTTCAGTATATTGTAATTTAGGCGATGGGCTGACAACCTGTCACTACAGCAATATACTTGCAAATCTATCTTGAATAACCCTCAGAACTTTGTCAGACGTGGCGGAGCGACCTTTGTTTGGGTCGTTTGCGCTCTGCCTACCCCATTAGGGATAAAGGCGTGATTATATGTATGTATGTATGTGAAGTACGAACTTCACCAACATCAGTGGATATGAATAAAACATAATACAATCACGCCTTTATCCCTGATTGGGTAGGCAGCGCGTAAACGACTTACACAAAGGTCGATCCGCCACGTCTGATAAAGTTTTGAGGGTTATTTAAGATAGATTTATTGTTGTAGTGACAGGTTGTCAGCCCATTGCCTATATTACAATATACTGAAATCCTCGGATCGCTTAGCTGGTTTTTACAGCATGACCGTGAGGAAATGCAGCTGGCACATTCTATGTTTTTCTCTCGCTCCCAGGCCAGCATGGAAGAACTGAAGAGTTTATACGAAAGCATTTGATGTCGATGTCGTAGTGCTATATGAATTCTGCGTGGATGTGACGTCACTGCGAGCATGGATCAGCTGTAGAGGTTCAGCGGAGCGTCCAGCGAGCTCCCCGCAGCGCCGATAAGTGGTGAATAGTCGGGACCAGAAACACGCTCAAACAAGTTATAGCACCTGATTATCTGTTACCGGCACATTCTATGTTTTTCTCTCGCTCCCAGGCCAGCATGGAAGAAATGAATAAAACATATTGTTGGAATACAATACGGGGTTCGCTTATTCAAATAAATGCCCGTAAAATTTTTATGCCGTTTCGAAATTGTCGTTCGTTTTGCGTATTCCGCATCTTCCTACAATGTTGCAGTGGAAACACAAAAATAATAAAACAGAAAATAGATACCCATTTATACAGTCTTATCGAAATGGTAATTTTAAACTTCATAAAATACATCAATAACTAAGACTCTTATGTGAGGAGATGTCTTTTATTTTGTTAAAGTACATAGTGCATAAGATTAAAACAACAATCAACCATTTTTTACGTTAGTATGATTGCAAAGTCGGGTTTTCTCATTAGTAAAGGCAGAAACACACAGACGTCACTTACTGCGCGCAAAGTTTCGCTCAATACGATCTCAATGCTTTCTGCATTGCCTACAACACACATGCGTTACCTTACGTACTACGCGCGCGTTATGAGGATATCTACGTCAACGCATCCCTCTGTCAGTACGCGCGCGTAGCGCGTAAGTTGACGCCTATGTGTAGTAGGATGGTTGTAGGCAATTTAAAACGCATTGACAGCGTGTTGAGGCAACCTCGCGCGCAGTAAGTGACGCCTGTGTGTAGTAGGATGGTTGTAGGCAATTTAAAAAGCATTGACAGCGTGTTGAGCGCAACCTTGCGCGCAGTAAGTGACGCCTGTGTGTAGTAGGATGGTTGTAGGCAATTCAAAAAGCATTGACAGCGTGTTGAGCGTAACTTTGCGTGCAGTAAGTGACGCCTGTGTGTAGTAGGATGGTTGTAGGCAATTCAAAAAGCATTGGCAGCGTGTTGAGCGCAACTTTGCGCGCAGTAAGTGACGCCTGTGTGTAGTAGGATGGTTGTAGGCAATTCAAAAAGCATTGCCAGCGTGTTGAGCGCAACTTTGCGCACAGTAAGTGACGCTTGTGTGTAGTAGGATGGTTGTAGGCAATTCAAAAAGCATTGACAGCGTGTTGAGCGCAACTTTGCGCGCAGGAAGTGACGCCTGTGTGTAGTAGGATGGTTGTAGGCAATTCAAAACGCATTGACAGCGTGTTGAGCGCAACTTTGCGCGCAGTAAGTGACGCCTGTGTGTAGTAGGATGGTTGTAGGCAATTCAAAAAGCATTGACAGCGTGTTGAGCGCAACTTTGCGCACAGTAAGTGACGCTTGTGTAGTAGGATGGTTGTAGGCAATTCAAAAAGCATTGACAGCGTGTTGAGCGCAACCTTGCGCGCAGTAAGTGACGCCTGTGTGTAGTAGGATGGTTGTAAGCAATTCAATAAGCGTTGACAGCGTGTTGAGCGCAACTTTGCGCACAGTAAGTGACGCTTGTGTGTAGTAGGATGGTTGTAGGCAATTCAAAAAGCATTGGCAGCCTGTTGAGCGCAACTTTGCGCACAGTAAGTGACGCTTGTGTGTAGTAGGATGGTTGTAGGCAATTCAAAAAGCATTGGCAGCGTGTTGAGCGCAACTTTGCGCGCAGGAAGTGACGCCTGTGTGTAGTAGGATGGTTGTAGGCAATTCAAAACGCATTGACAGCGTGTTGAGCGCAACTTTGAGTACAGTAAGTGACACTTGTGTGTAGTAGGATGGTTGTAGGCAATTCAAAAAGCATTGACAGCGTGTTGAGCGCAACCTTGCGCGCAGTAAGTGACGCCTGTGTGTAGTAGGATGGTTGTAGGCAATTCAAAAAGCATTGACAGCGTGTTGAGCGTAACTTTGCGCGCAGTAAGTGACACCTGTGTGTAGTAGGATGGTTGTAGGCAATTCAAAAAGCATTGACAGCGTGTTGAGCGTAACTTTGCGTGCAGTAAGTGACGCCTGTGTGTAGTAGGATGGTTGTAGGCAATTCAAAAAGCATTGGCAGCGTGTTGAGCGCAACTTTGCGCACAGTAAGTGACGCTTGTGTGTAGTAGGATGGTTGTAGGCAATTCAAAAAGCATTGACAGCGTGTTGAGCGCAACTTTGCGCGCAGGAAGTGACGCCTGTGTGTAGTAGGATGGTTGTAGGCAATTCAAAACGCATTGACAGCGTGTTGAGCGCAACTTTGCGCGCAGTAAGTGACGCCTGTGTGTAGTAGGATGGTTGTAGGCAATTCAAAAAGCATTGACAGCGTGTTGAGCGCAACTTTGCGCACAGTAAGTGACGCTTGTGTAGTAGGATGGTTGTAGGCAATTCAAAAAGCATTGACAGCGTGTTGAGCGCAACCTTGCGCGCAGTAAGTGACGCCTGTGTGTAGTAGGATGGTTGTAAGCAATTCAATAAGCGTTGACAGCGTGTTGAGCGCAACTTTGCGCACAGTAAGTGACGCTTGTGTGTAGTAGGATGGTTGTAGGCAATTCAAAAAGCATTGGCAGCCTGTTGAGCGCAACTTTGCGCACAGTAAGTGACGCTTGTGTGTAGTAGGATGGTTGTAGGCAATTGAAAAAGCATTGGCAGCGTGTTGAGCGCAACTTTGCGCGCAGGAAGTGACGCCTGTGTGTAGTAGGATGGTTGTAGGCAATTCAAAACGCATTGACAGCGTGTTGAGCGCAACTTTGAGTACAGTAAGTGACACTTGTGTGTAGTAGGATGGTTGTAGGCAATTCAAAAAGCATTGACAGCGTGTTGAGCGCAACCTTGCGCGCAGTAAGTGACGCCTGTGTGTAGTAGGATGGTTGTAGGCAATTCAAAAAGCATTGACAGCGTGTTGAGCGTAACTTTGCGCGCAGTAAGTGACACCTGTGTGTAGTAGGATGGTTGTAGGCAATTCAAAAAGCATTGACAGCGTGTTGAGCGTAACTTTGCGTGCAGTAAGTGACGCCTGTGTGTAGTAGGATGGTTGTAGGCAATTCAAAAAGCATTGGCAGCGTGTTGAGCGCAACTTTGCGCGCAGTAAGTGACGCCTGTGTAGTAGGATGGTTGTAGGCAATTCAAAAGGCATTGACAGCGTGTTGAGCGCAACCTTGCGCGCAGTAAGTGACGCCTGTGTGTAGTAGGATGGTTGTAGGCAATTCAATAAGCGTTGACAGCGTGTTGAGCGCAACTTTGCGCACAGTAAGTGACGCTTGTGTGTAGTAGGATGGTTGTAGGCAATTCAAAAAGCATTGGCAGCGTGTTGAGCGCAACTTTGCGCGCAGGAAGTGACGCCTGTGTGTAGTAGGATGGTTGTAGGCAATTCAAAACGCATTGACAGCGTGTTGAGGCAACCTTGCGCGCAGTAAGTGACGCCTGTGTGTTGCTGCACTAAGACTCTGTTCAGTCTCATCAGCAGGCAGGAGCATATAAACCTAGCAATGAGTTCCGTGAACACCACACCGCATCCGGTAGTATTTGTTGCGAATCAGCAACAACATTGCAACAGGGAAGACGAAACGTTTGCTGTTAAACTGTTAAGGCGATTAAGGATCGGATTAGAGATCCACGAATCGTATATTTTTTACTTGAATAATAATGTTTTCAATTCTTCTTGTTCTTCTATCGTGTGGGTGTGGGTATCAAGTCGATCGATCCAATGGACCCTAGTGTGAGACTTTTTAAACCGCCTAATAGTACAGCAACAGGCATCTGACATGGTTTTGTGACTACCACTATCAAAGGTTTAAGGTACCCTCCGAAACACGGAATGTTTTTTATTTCTCCAGACAATCAGGAGATTCGGCCTGCATTTTCCTAACCAAACTATGAACTATGATAAATTGACAAATATCAACTTTATCCCCCCCCCCTGGGATTCAAACCCAGGACCTCCGGATCAGGAGCCCATAGCTTTGACCACTAGACCACGGAGGCAATTATGTTGATATGAAGATTAAGACAAATTGACGACTATATTCAAAAACCCCAGGACATTAAAAAAATATTTCTCCGTTAAAATGTTGCGTACACTTTGAGTTACACAGTCTAGTTTTTAGGACCTAATCTAGGATTGGGTCTGGTTTCCCTTCTGGGTTGCGGAGGTCAGATGGCAGTCGCTCTGTGTAAAAACCAGTAACCCTCGTTCAATCACCTAGATTAGGTAGCCGACCCCGAGAGATACGGGATAAGGCTAGGGAGATGACGTAGAGTAGGTTGATAAACACACACGCGTGTTATAATACCACTGATATAAATAGGCTTGTTCTTTTTATATACACCGATATGTTTTTTCAATACAATAAAATAATATCGGTTAAATGATAGACAAAAGGAGTTCAATTTTATTGAGGAGATTTGTTTCTGATTTTATATATTTATTTATTTTCAAATATGCAAGAACATATATACATACATATAATCACGCCTTTATCCCTAATGGGGTAGTCAATGCGTGAACAACCTAAACAAAGGTCGTTCCGCCACGTCAGACAAAGTTTTGAGGGCTATTTAAGATAGATTTGTATGTATTTTGCTGTAGTGACAGATTGTCAGCCCATCGCCTAAGTTGCAAGATACTGAAACCCTCGGATGCCTTAGCTGGTTTTTACAGCATGCCCGGGAGAAAATATAGCAAGCACATTCTATGTTTTTCTCTCTCTTCCAATCCAGCATGGAAGAATGATAAAGATTGTGTAATAAGTAACACAAATTTTTTTTTTTTTCTTATAAACCACTGTTTTCGACTGTGCTGGTGCCTTAACGCGCACGACCCGGGAACAGTTTACGACAAACGAAGTTTACAACGCGCATAAAACGTGCGCATAAACGGAAAAGCGCGCGATTAGGAAGCTTATTGTAAAGTATTCGACGCTTTACTGTGCGCCTTTACAATTATTAAATTTTTGTTTGTTACGTCGCATTTTTATTCAAGTGTTTAAATTTGATTAAAATTTAAATCTTATCTCTTCATACAATAAGTTCGCCCTTGCACACTATGTTTTTATATTATATTTATTTTGTGTTTACGCAATGTACATATATCTAAATAGGATAAGTTATAAAGTAGTTAGTTTATAAATTAACGTATAAGCGCTTTGGAGCAATCTGTAAGCTTGTATTGTAATAAATAAATAAAGGATGTATTAATTCCCGGCCCGTAGATGCATTATATTCTTTATGGTTTTAAGAATTGAACACATAAAAAATCTTTTCCACTCAACCTTATTTCATTCGTAGTTGAATTTTAAAGTACTTGATCGTAACTAAATTGATTTTAAGTAATTGAAAGATCCTAATAGTTTTATACATATGTAAGTATTTGTGTTTAATCTGACGGTGACTTACTTAGGGCCGTATTTTTAATCAGCGAGTGACAGCGAGTTTGAGTTCGTATCAGAAATGTCATTTCAGTACAAACTGACCTCTCAAATCCATACTTAATATTGTTTTTAAGTTTAATATCGCTTCATAAATACGAGCCTTAATTATGTTCGATCGTTTAGATATAGGGGCTTTGATTGAGTGCAGTGGCTACTGACCTTTCCATTCGTGTCATTATTAAAGATAATAAACAACGTTCAAACAGTAAAAAAAAATCTTCATAAAATTAGTCGATCTTCTTTCATAAATATGCCGATTGACATTGACTCTAACAAAGAATAAATAATAATAAACAATAAACGTTTTATGAAAAACTTACGGATATTTTGAATTTTATTCGTTTTAGAAAACAACGTTTTTGTGAAAGCTAATAAAAGTGAATTAATGAATAATTTATTCTTGAACATAGCTTCCATGGAATACTTATTATAAATCTTCACAATGCAAAATTAAATAAAAAGAAATGATATACAAATAAGCCTTAAGTTATCTAGATACTAGAATAATCTGCTACGCTTTTTCGTCTTCTTCGTGTCAATGACCCAAATCTAATTCTGACTGTCTTTTTGTCTGTCTGTCTGTTTATTTGTTTGTTTGTTGCTCTTTCACGCCTAGACGGCTGAACAGATTTGGGTGAAATTTGATATGGTGATAGATGGTAACTTGGAGACGGACATAGTCTCTATATAATTACGCCACCGTACTTAGGGGGTAGGTAGTAGGCAGGAGTCTGAATTTAATTAGTGATTTTCAATGGTTTCTTTTTATTGAACTAAGTGTTACATTGACAAAAGCTAAGTATACAAAAAATCAGGCCCCTGTGCTTAGGGGGTAGGCAGTAGGCAGGGAACTGAATTTTGTTATTGTTTCTAATCGATTTTGATGGTTTTTTTTATTGAACTGAGTGCTACCAAGACACACACTAAAGATTTAAATAACAACGCCACCGTACTTAGGGGGTAGGTACTAGGCAGGGAACTGAACTTAGTTAGTGTTTTTAACCGATGTTGATGGAACTTTTTTTTACCTAAAGCCAAACTAAGGATAAATATTATCACGCCACTGTACTTAGGGGGTAGCCAGTGTGAATTTTAACCGGTTTTCATAGATTTTTTTTTTCAATTTACTTAGTGTTCCCGCGATTTACGATAACGAAGGGGGTAGGCAGGGAACAAAAAAAGTATTTAAAACGTTTATGAAGGAACCTTTTTATCTAATTCTGGGTTACCTGGACTAACATAGAAAACATTTTATCACTTCCATGCTGGCCTGGGAGCGAGAGAAAAACTTAGAATGTGCCAGCTGCATTTCCTCCCGGGCATGTTGTAAAAGTCAGCTTATGGATCCGAGGGTTTCAGTATATTGCAATGTAGGCGATGGGCTGACAACCTGTCACTACAGCAATATACGTACAAATCCATCTTGAATAAACCTCAAACCTTGTCAGACGTGGCGGAACGACCTTTGTTTAGGTCGTTTATGCTCTGCCTACCCCATTAGGGATAAAGGCGTGATTATATGTATGTATGTACATTTTATCACGCTAATTTACTTTGGGGAGGAGGCAAGCAAAATTAAGAGTACTATGAAGTGCATCACGCTCAGCAATTAAATTCATAATGTGTGTTGTGTACTAGTAATCTGTGAAACTTTTATACACGTGCACTGGAGCGATATAAGTTTCAGGATGGACGGGAGTAAAGGGAACAGAAGGGACTGGAGCGAGTCGTGGATGGGAGTACTGGACAGACATGATGACTGTTTAGGGACGTGTGTGACGGGTAGGACAGGGAACGTGTGGTAGGTACGTGTAGAACGATAACGGGAGATGGGGCTTAACACTACTTTTATGGCCATCATCGTCACGTTTTCGGACCCGGCCCACAAGATGTTGCAGATAATCACGGGTGGACGAAGGAGATTTCTAAAATTGATGCGATTTCTTTTAATGGATAGAGTAATTCAAGAGAAAGGTTTATATGTATAATACATGTATAGTAGAGAAACACTGATAATTTCCGTGCGAAGCCGGGCGGGTCGCTAGTAATGTAGTTTTAGAATTACTTTTATTCACCAAGCATTGTTTATGTAAAGCAGAGTTTGTGTTATAATCGTGTGCGTGTGTTTTGTGCTGTGTTGGAATAACAGTATATTTCCATATATTCTCCATACATTTTTGTCATCATCTAGTGTATAATAAGCCTTTTGACCTTATGTATTTTTTTATTCTTACGGGAATGTGCTATTGAACTAAGCATTCCGCTAGTTATTATTTACCAATGGTCCTTGGAGTCCGGTGTTTTTCCTGCAGACTGGAAGGTCGCACATGTACCGATTCTTAAGTCCGGTGACCCGTCTCTATGCAATAATTATAGACCAATAAGTATCTTGTCCAGTCTGGCAAAGGTTCTTGAAAGCTTGGTTTACGATCATATGTTTTACCACGTCAATCCAATAATTTCCGATAAGCAGCATGGCTTCGTCAAAGGAAAGTCCACTGTAAGTAATTTGCTGGAGTATAAGCATTACATCTTCTCTGCCTTTGCTAAGACTGACTACCTACCTACCGACTTCCAAAAGGCCTTTGACAAAGTCAGTCACAGTTTACTTTGTCACAAGCTTGAGACATACGGAATTCACGGTAACTTACTTCGCTGGGTCCGGTCGTACTTAAGTAATCGCAGTCAACTAGTGTCTATAAAAGCTTACCTATCATCCCCAGTGACCATTACATCAGGAGTTCCACAAGGATCCCATTTGGGACCCTTCTTTTTTATCTTATTTATAAACGATTTAATTTCAAGAATACAGTGTCGCTGCTTGTTGTATGCCAATGACCTAAAGATATTTACTTTTGTATCAAACAGTAGTGACTGTATTGCATTGCAAAACGATGTAAAGTCTCTCACAGAATGGTGTCTAACAAACAAAATGTTTTTGAATATTAACAAGTGCTTTGTTGTGTCGTTTACAAACAAAATTCACAAAATTGAGCATACTTACAAAATTGATGATCATATTTTAGACCGTAAGAGTGTTGTAAGGGATTTGGGAATTATGTTCGATGAAAAATTTACATTTAGATGGCACTATGAAAATATTGTTAATAGGGGAAACCAACTTCTTGGATTCATAACTCGTACAACAAAACATTTTAAAAACCCTGCATCATTTATACATCTGTTTAATACCCTAGTTAGAAGTGTCCTCGAATATGGCTCTGTAATTTGGTCACCCTTTTATCAGTTGCACTGTGAAAGGATAGAAAATGTCCAACAAAAAGCTCTTCGGAATATCTTCTTCAGACAGGGATACAATAAACGGCAAATGCCATCTTATGAAGAGAGGCTGTCTAAATTCAAATTAATCAAGCTTAAGTCTCGTCGTGATCAGTTTGATTTAATATGCCTTCACAAGATATTGCACTCACACCTTATTTCACACTTTCTACTTAATGAATTGAACATTTTTTTTAAACCTAACCCTCGCCATCCCAAAACTTTCCTAATGTATACAAAAATAATACTTCCTATTATAATCCGCTTACTAGAATGTGTCGCTGGTACAATGATCTTTGTAAGAAGAAAAAAGATATTGATATTTTTAATTCAAAACAATTGATTTTTAAAAAGGCTGTTTTAAATACCCTCAACCTCACTTAGATTATATTTAACTTACCTAGTACCTGTGCCTAGTATTAGTTTGGCATGTTGCATGTTACTTTTTTTTAATTATTATTATTTTTCACAAAAATATTATTATTGTAAATTGTTACTTTCACGCAGATAGTCTGTTTGTTTAACCAAGCTGTACGTTCACACTAGTGGTTTACAATTTAGTACTGTACCTTATATTTATATTGTTTGTAAACATTTATTGATTGTAAACTGTTGTGTTCGTCTAATAAATAAAATAAAATAAAATATTCCATGCTGGACTGGGAGTGAGAGAAAAATATAGAATGTTCCAGCTGTATGCATGCTGTAAAAACCAGCTAAGGGATCTGAGGGATTCAGTGTATTGTAATTTAGGCGATGGGCTGAAAACCTGTCACTACAGCAATACATGTACAACATACATACATAAAATCACGCCTTTATCCTTTAAGGCGCTATCGCCACGTCTGAAAAAAATGGAGGGCAAATGTAGATTATAATGTGTATTGCTATAGTGACAGGTTGTTTGCCCATCGCCTAAATTACAATACACTATAACCCTCGAATCCCTTTTGCTGACTTCTACAGCATGCCTGGGAGGAAGGGCAACTTTCTATGTTTTTATTTCTCTCCCAGTCCAGTATGGAAGATGCATGCATGTACAACATACATACATGTACAAATCTATCTTAAATAACCCTCAAAACTTTATCAGACGTGGCGGAACGACCTTTGTTTAGGTCGTTTACGCTCTGGCTACCCCATTAGAGATAAAGGCGTGATTATATGTATGTACTTTTAACAATGTCTTTGTTATTTTTTCTCGTTCGGATTTAAATTTATACTCATACCAATAAAACTATCTTTGACTTTAACTAGTCCATTGTAGCTATTTCAATAGGTATTTTAACAGCAATTAATACAGCTATTAATTTTATGAAGATTAATTATAGATGAAAAAGTGGAGCAAGTGAAAGACTTTGTTTATTTGGGTTCATTGTTTACAGCAGATGGAAAGTGTGATAGTGATATTGAAAGAAGAGTGAATGCTGGTAACATGGTGAATGGGGCGTTGCACACCTTTATGAACAGCCAGAAGGTACCTAAAAAGGCACGTCTGGCTGTGCATAGAGGAGTGTTAGTCCCAACACTTATGTATGGTAGTGAAAGTTGGGTCTGGCAGAAAAGACATGAAAGTAGACTAAATGCAGTAGAAATGAGAGAGTTAAGAAGTATGATTGGTGTGAAACTGAGTGACAGAATAAGAAATAGCGTGATAAGAGAAAGTTGTGGTGTGAAAGAGGATATAGTGACAGGTATAGAAAAAGGAATGCTTAGGTAGTTTGGTCATGTTGAGAGGATGGATGAAAGCAGATTAAGTAAACAGATATATATGGCGAATGTGAGTGGGAACGTTGGAAGGGGAAGACCTCGACGAACGTACCGCGACCAAATCAGGGACGTTCTAGAGAAAGGTCAGGTCAGGAGTACCCTAAACCGACGATCGTGCATGAAAAGATTGAGGAATGTAGATGAAGCGAAAGAAGTTTGCAAGGACCGTAGTAAGTGTAGGGATGTGATCTCTGCCTACGCCTCCGGGAAAGAGGCGTGACGTTATGTATGTATTAATTTTATTACCTATAGGTTATTATCACGGTTTGTTACTAAACTTAATCTATATTTGTTGGTAGTCCCTGACATTATTTTCCACCTGAATTATTTACTCAATTCTAGTAGATAATAATCATACTGGGCTTCTGGGACGGACTCATATATATATTTTGGCTTGTTTACTTGGTAATGTTTATCTATCCGTGACCTATTATGTTATTCTTGTGTAAATTAATGATAATTTAAATATAGATTAATTTGTTTCATACAATAAATTTCATAATTACATTACATCATAATAAAGATGTCCGGGGATAATATTTTATATGATCGTCAAAAAATAATTATATAAACATACTCGTACTAGCAACCCGCCCCGGCTTCGTACGAAAATTATCAGTGTTACTATATTATGCATGTATTATACATATGAACCTTTGCCTTGAATCACTCTATCTATTAAAAGAAACCGCATCAAAATCCGATGCGTAGTTTTAAAGATCTAAGCATACATCCCTATGTATATCCCTATATAGGGACAGAGAAAGCGACTTTGTTTTAAATGTAGTGATGTCAAACGAAAGTAAAATAAATAAAAGTTCAACAAAAAATCCAATATAAAATGTATATTTGATATATTTTTTAGATAATTAGATAAAACATTTTGTATAGGTATATTCCACACTCACGAGATCAGTGATAACTTTCTGTTTCTTTAATTATATAAAATTATGTTTATCCAGGTATACACATGGCCTAGACTCTAGTCGAAAAATTTCGGACATTGGATTTGATTCAGTCATCCCTTTGAACTGTGGGAAAGTTTTGGGGATAGCACATTTTTTTTTATTCGGGTAGTTTATGCTATGCTGAATCTCAATCTGAAGATTGCTAACAAAATTTCGTGATACAACATTTAAAAAAAACTGAAACCTCTCATGTGTGTTATCCAATAATAAGACGTTTCAAGCTGATTCTAATAATATATCACATAATTACATATCTAGTCCCATATTTAAAATGAAAATGACAATAATATTCAATTTGTATCAAGTTGGGCTGCTCCAGATTTGATACGGTTTGGTATTTTTTTGTGAAATATACTTCAAATGATACGTGGGTATCAGATACAATCCCAAAAAAGTTATTCGGAAAATATTAACATATTAATTAACACACATACACACACACGATACACGATACATATTAGGATACACGTTAGGAAAGGGCCCCCTTGCGGGGAAGACCACTCTGCGGAGATCATGCTTAACGGCTGCTCCTAAAGAGTTAGAGTCCGTTCCATTCCAAACACTTGCAAACCAATTGTCATGCGGACTCTTCCGCATCTGATAAGTCGAAATGAAGACGAAACATTGGTTTACAAACGACGAACCGATGTGTTTTTTAACGTATCATTTGAAGTATATAAAAAAAAAACCGTATCGAATCTGGAGCAGCCCAAACTTGATGATTTGGAAATTATTTTGAATTTATGACTGATATGTAATAACGTGATATACTTTTAGAATCAATCAGCTCAAAACGCTATTTTATTGGATATCACGCACGATAGGTTTCAGAACATATATTTTTACTTTCCATACAAAAAAAAAAACATTTTTATGATGGCTCCGTCACGAAATTTTGTTGGCGAACTTTAGATTCACTTACGATTCAGATTCAGCATCGCAAAAACGGCTAGAATTAAAAAAAGAAATGTTTCATCCCAATATCATTCCTGGCAATAACAGTATCTTAAATGAATTAACCTGGAAGTTATTGTTTATTTCAAATTGTTATCATGCAAGATAACAATTTGAAAAGCCTCCGTAACAATATTTTACTAGACGCTTTTTACTTCCGACCTTTACTTTTAATTTGCTTGTTCTTAAAATATTACCTCTATTTATGATGAAACAATAGTGAAACATTATAGCCTAATTACTTATAAATACTACATAACCCAGTAGTATACCCTTGACCCTTGCCCTGCGAGCAAAGTTTTGTTTAGCCCTAGTTTGAAACGGTTACGTAGTCAGGTGGACGACAACAGGAGTTATTGTTTTAACTTTAAATGTCATGTTTGCTGTAATTAACACAAGCTTTTCTTTTGTTTCACTTGCGCATTATTAAAGGAATAAGACATTTTTCTAAATGCGATTACGTCACGGTTTGGAAACCTAATATATTTTGTATACGTAGAAAGCTCTACTTCTATGCTGGCCTGGGAGCGAGAGACAAACATGGAATATGTCAGCTGCATTTCCTCCCGGGCATGCTATAAAAACCAGTTAAGGGATCCGAAAGTATCAGTGATTCATAGATTTAGAGGTACAAATATATCTCAAATAACCCTCTAAACTTTGTCAGACCTGGCGGAACGACCTTTGTTTAGGTCGTTTATGCTCTGCTTACCCCATCAAGGCGTGATTATATGTACCTATGTATGTATGTATGTAGAAATCAGTGAAATCAATGAAAAAAAATCTATAGTACAGGCGCTCATGGCGTATTAGCCATGCTCATGGCCCTTTAGGAACTGATTTAATTTCTTGATTAACTCTAGAATGATCTTAAAAGACCGAGTCTATAAAATTCCGTATAATGGATTAAATAACTCACTCAATCTAGATAGTGGCGTTTATTTACTTTTATTTTTCAAATAAAATCCATTGGTCAGTCGGAGCTGCTCTATCGTTAGATTTTACGACGTTTCGTATTGTGTTTAAATAGCACACCAGAACGTAGCTCAGCGATATTGGCCCTTACTTCACTAATGCGAATTGGTTGGCTTGTCATCCATTGCTTGTGTTGGTACTAGCAGCTTGACCATCAGTCTGACAGACTGAAGTGTATTTAGATATGACTCAGTTTTGTTCTACCGACGTCAGGACCAGTTGCCCAAATAATTCGTAATTTATCACTTTTGTGTTTGTTTTGTGAACCAAAGTAGCTAACGAAAGCAGCTTTAACAGCGGAAAAAAAAAAAAAAAAAAAACACCAAGGTGCTTTTTTTGCTGTCTGACCCTTGAATTCCCGAGGAAGGGGTCGTAGATGAAACATTGGTATTAACAAAATGTGCTATCTATCTTCTCTGGCTTGGTTAGATAAATTCTGACCAAAGCATCGAATTGTCTTTTCAAAAAAGATACTTCTATACTTAAGAGGGCACGATAATAAGCCATCGGTCTGTGGATGTCTCTGATAGCGGTCGTTACAGATGTGTACTCAAGTAATTTTTGCATTTTTGTCTTCGCACTTTTGTTTGGTAATTTCACTGCAGGGGTTCATCAAGTTAAAACACAATACACACGTCAGAAGAGGAGAAAAAGATACGAGGCCGAAACAGCAATGTACAGCATAGTGCTAAGATAAAACCGCGCTATTGGCCTCTGCTATGGAGCTGCAATGGAACTTTACGGTTTCCGTGGATCGGCCGCGTCACGGCTCGCGGGATATTTATACGCGCGTTCGGGAAATTCACGATTATAGTCTTCCTGACCAAATTCTATTTGAAATAAACGGCTCGATATTCCGTGGTTTATTGGCACAGGTACGAGTTAATAGTAGTAATATGGAACCTAATAATAGTACGAGTAGTTGACTGGCTTCATTCAAACATTTTCGGGGAATGGATCTGAATCGAACGAAACGACTTAGTTAGAGAAAGATAGCACAAACGATGAACGATAGATGTTGGAAAAGCAAAATAAAATACAAAGGAAAGAAAAGTAGATCTTGTGGCTGTGAGATGATGCTGTGTATCATTAAAGCATAGGATAGCTAATGATGTCCTTGGGTATATTCCGTGTTTCGCACTAATGTCACTGATGCCTGCAAATTTGCATAATCTGATAGATCTACGCCCAAAGAATTACTATTACCCGAATATGCCCATAATGGGCTCGATTCTAGATACCACCGGCTAAAACTAAAATTTAAATCTATCTGTAACGTTCAAAATAATAAAATTGAAAAAGGACAGGCAATTTATACTTTATGGTTTTACACTCTTTCTGCTAGATTTTGCACGTTTCCCCAGTATTTCTGTCAATTGCATATGACGGTGGATAAATGACAGATAACTTATAAAACCACCGACTATAAATAAAAACCCGGAGGGAATAGATCTCGTGTCCTTTTCCAATGTGTTAAGTCTGAAAGTGACAAATATATTTTAAGTTTAGTTTTAGCTGACAAATCTAGAATCGAGCCCAGTTACTAGTTAATATCACAAGTTATGGTTCCCAATGGTTTCTTGAGTATAAAGATGGCATAATATAATAAAGTCTTCTTTGTGTAGCAATCTTAACAACATTTAGGTTTATTTAGCCACCGGGCTTTACAGCCTTGTCTACGATAAACCCCGCCCTGGTTGTTGATTCACCACTTAGGCTCCAGGCACACTAACAGCAGTCGCCGCAATCAGGTCGCGGATGTGGAACAAGCTTTATGACACCAGTACCTGTATATTGCTGTCATATACGCAAACAGCCTCTCAAACCAAATTGCCCCACTTCACACCAACAAAGTTAATGTTGATTAACTTGGAAAAATATTGTCAATAAAACGTGGATCAACACTATCTTCACATTGGGCAAATACTTAGTCTGTAAATTTGTAATCATCCGCAATGCAACAGACATGAGTGAGACGCTACTATGCGATTTTACATCTATAGCCAGCTGAAAGGTTTTTCTTGACTCTGATTTAAGGATGGCCAAGACAGCGGCTTTGGCATTTCCACTGAGCAAAATTTTTGGCGCCAAATCATATTCACGAAAAGAACATACTTACCTAGCAACGCTTTTGTGAAAGCGCTCATAAAAATCGAAATGTAATACTGAAACTGAAAGTATAAAATAGGACACAATGTAAACATATTGAAATTGTTTACACATTTCAACTGAATAATGCGAATTAATAAAAAACACATAAAAATATAATATTGAAACAAAGAGAGTAGGCGTCCTGAAACTGAGCATCTCGCGTAAAATTTGAACCCTTTTTATGCGAGTCGTAAAAATGTCATAAAATGCGTATTTCATGTAGCGCCGATGTAGAGCGTAAAAATTCTATCGGTCGGCAACAGCCGCGCTAGATCTAAAACATAGACACGGTCTGATGGCCTAACCATCCTAGATTTATTAGCCATACCAGGAAGTGTCATTAAATAAAAAAAGGATTTACGATTTAGCATATTTTCTCCCAAATTATGCTAAATCCTAAATCCTCAAAAACGTCAAAGACATAAAATTCTACTATTATCCAACAAGCTGTGCTTTTGATTTAAAAATGAGATATATTTATTATGATCATAGAAAACATAACAATATTTTTAGTTGAGTCATAGATTACATATTTATAAGTTGAGTGCTTTATCGAATAAATTAATTAGGTATAGAACGTTTTTTAATTTTAATTACTACCTAAAATGTTAATATACATATTACACCGTAATTACCCCGAATAAAATAAATTAATTCTTTAATTTTCCATTCTTTTGTGGAATATGGAAAGAAAATTTAATAAAAGCCCCTTTCGGCTGCATGATGAAAATTTTAATTTAATAATAATGGAATTATCTCTTTTTTGTCTGTTGAAATATGAAATATTTAACACTGCTCTCGGATGCATTAATGTATTTCTGTCTCTTTTTGGGTTCCGACTACAAATCCCTGTTATTTCCTTCTGTTTGCAAGTCTGTCTGTCCGTTCGTCAAGCAATACAATACAATAACAATACAAATATTATTTATTGCACATAAACAACACATTGTACAGGAACAAACATTACAAAACAGAGTACAATATATATATACTTTATTGCATAAACACAAAAGAAATGTAATTTACAAATATAGTGTGCAAGGGCGAACTTATCTCTATGAAGAGATCTCTTCCAGCCAACCCAATGGTAGTAAGGGAAAGTAAATAATTTTGAGGGGACAAGAAAATGCAACATTAACAGAGACTAGTAAAACAAAAAAATTAAAATACTTACATACCTATACATAGAATAAATACCTACCGTATATTACTATCTTAAATAAACATACATATATACTAAACAATATATTGATACATACATATACGAATAAACTACTACATAAATACATACATCAAAATTGTTCAGATAAGAAGTGCTCTTTTAATCTTTTCTTAAAGACATTCACTAAGGGACTGTCTTGAATTGTCTTAGGCAGTTTATTCCACAGTTGTGCAGCTTTTACAGAAAAGGAGTTGAAGAAGAACTTGGTATTCGCACTAGGCAACTCCAGCACCTTAGTGATGCAGGCGCGCCTAGGGCGGGGATCTGGAGGAAGGTGTTGGAAACGGGAGCGGAGATAGTCAGGAGTGGCAGGATTGTGAAGGATGTTGTAAAGAGTGGTCAGGATGTGCACATCACGCCGAAGTCGAATTGGAAGCCATTTAAGCTGAGCACGAAATTCAGAGACATGATCGTATTTACGAAGTCCGAAAATAAATCTAATTGCCAGGTTTTGTAGGCGCTCAAGCTTGTTAAGTAATTCTTCCGTCGCATCCAAATAACAAACATCAGCGTAGTCGAGAATAGGGAGAAGAAGAGCTTGTGCAAGCATGATTTTAGTTTTAAAAGGAAGAAAATTCTGGAGTCGCTTAAGAGAGTGGAAAGAATAGTGCATACGCCTGCTCACCCCATTAACGTGTGAGAACCAAGACAAGTGACAGTCAAAGATAACACCTAAATTTTTAGCTTTATCAGTGTAAGGAATGCATATGCCGTCATAACAAACCAGCGGAACATCAGCAAAGTCCAGTCTACACCTTATCTTGCTGCTGCCAATTATTAGTGCTTGGGACTTATCAGGGTTAACAAGAAGTCCAAAGGTTTTGCCCAAGTTTGAACCGCCGCTAGATCTAAGTTAATAGCCACAATAGCCTCAGATACTTCATTCGGGGAAAAGTGTCGATAGATTTGTAGGTCATCTGCATACAGGTGGTAGGGCGAAGAAATTACTCGAGAAATGTTGTTAATAAAAATAGAAAAAAGAAGAGGAGAAAGAACGATGAAACATCGTTGGCTTTCACACACTGCTGACGACCGTGAAGATATGAAGAGAACCAGTCGACTACAGAAGGAGAGATGTTAATTGAGCGGAGGGAAGCAAGAAGGATATCAAAGTCCACAGAGTTAAAGGCACTGCTAAAGTCTAAGAGTGTAACAACAGTAAGCTTGGTGTTATCCATAGCAGACCGAATGTCCTCAGTGACATTTAGCAGAGCACTAACTGTACTGTGAGTCGGACGGAAGCCAGATTGAAAAGGACATAAAAGGTTATAGGAAGTGAGGAAAGAGTAAAGTTGCTTATGAACAATACTCTCAAGGACTTTGGAAAGGACAGGGAGGATGGAGATTGGACGGAATTGTGAGAAAGAAGTGGGATTCGAAGTTTTAGGTAGAGGAATAACATAAGCCTTTTTCCATGCTGTAGGAAAAACATTGACCATCAGAGAAAAGTTGATGATGTGTGTAATGATTGGTGCAATGCCATCCAACACTGGTATGAGCATATTCAGACTTATGTTATCATCACCCACAGCCTTCGTGGAAATGGATAGGATGCTCTTTTTAATATCCGCCTCAGAAACCGACTGGAAATTAAACGGAGAACAGTTGGGTTGGACAAGATGTGACAGATGCGAAAGAGAAATAGATTTGGTTGCATCATCTAGGATGACTGGTGGAGTCGAGAAATGCTTATTTAGAGAATTGAGATCCACAGCACCTATGGAGGTGTCTGTGGTTTTGCCCACACCCAAAGACTTTAAAAATTTCCAGGTCTGAGCCTGAGAAAGTGAATCTAAAGAGGAATGTATATAGCGTCGCTTAGCATCCCTACACATCCTGTTGCAGATGTTACGGAGTTTTTTATATGCAGCAAAGTTCTCATCGGTTTTATCTTTCCTGTACCTACTCTTAGCTCTGTCTCGTTTTGCCATGACTCTTCTGATAGTATCAGTTAGCCAAGGAGCTGGCGCATGCCTCACCCTAACAGGTCGAACAGGCGCATGAACATCAAACAGTTCAGTAATAATTTTGCAAAAAGCAGCTACCTTCGCATCAGCACTATCTGCGGAGAACACTGGCGACCAATCAATATTTTGAACATTCTCTCTTAAGCGATCCAGATTCATGTTGCGAAAACTACGCTGAAGAATGACTTTACTTTTGATTTTGGGAGGGCGCACTTTATAGGCAAGATAAAGAAGGTCATGATGTGAAAATGGAGCACACATTTGACCGTGAGAAAGAACTGAATTCGGTTTGGAAGTAATAATGACGTCAATAGTTGAGGGTCTACAATTTGGAAAATGGTGAGTGGGAGAAAATGGAAGCAGATGTAAGTTAAGAGAAGAAGTAAGAGAAATGAGATTGTTTGATCTGTAGTCATCCTTCGCCAGACATGTGTTTAAGTCGCCCATAATGATAACGTGTTCATACAATGTGGTATAGGTTTCAAGTGTAGATTCAAACGAGCTAAAGTAATTAACATTATCATCAGGGCTGTAAGCAACTCCTAAAAGAATCTTATTGTGTTGAAGGATGACCTCCAGCAAAAGGTATTCCAGGAAACCAGAGTACTGGGATGGTGAAGCACTAAGTACAGTAGCGGGGATGTCACCGCGGATATATATGCCAACTCCACCGCAACCCGCACCAACACGATCGTTGCGGAAGAGCTTGTAGCCTGGAAGAGAACAAGAAGTAGAAGGGAGAGATGGTTTTAGAAAAGTTTCTGACACAAGAATAGCGTCAACTACGCTGCTGTTAAAGGATGCGAGAAGATCTGAATGATGAGCCAAGAGGCCCTGAGCATTGATGTGCACCAGGGATAGGAAAGGTGAGCCACTAGGGAAGACAGACGAAAGTTTGTCTCCGAGCGGCTCAGAGTCAGAAAGAGAAGAGTTGTTAAGACTATGAGCACTTTCATACTCATCAGATGATGAGCAAGATAAATAATTATCATATATCATATAATAAATAAATACTGATAAAAATATATAAAATAACAAAAAGAATCCCACAAATATATAAAACAATTCTCTTACACCGGCATGAGTTGACTGAAAGAAAATGAACACAAATTCACAACAAAAAAGAAAAGACACAATTAAACAAATAATACAAAACAATTCTAAAAAAAAAAAAAGATACAACTAAACGCACATCATATAAACTATTTGTGTATCCGAGCGTGTAAAAAATTTTTGAACGAAAAAAGTTCATTTGACAATTTTGACATTGACAGTTGGAGAATTTTGACAAGCTAGCTAACATAACCAAAAGAAAACAAATTTAGAATTTTAATGCAAGGCAAACTAAAAACTGTATAAAAATAAAAAAGTCTAAAACATACATACTACCCGGTACTTTAACACAAACACAGTGCACAGTAAATGAATCTATCGGGATGAACATAAGATCCAAAATAGTTTAACGCGTCACTCGGTAACCACAAGGAAAAGATACTGATATGAGACCTTACGATCTGGTGTTGGACGTAGACTCCTTCGTCGGATACTTCAACATCAGCCTTGAGCTCAGACATGGACTGCACCTTCTTACGACTTTTATCTGGCAGCAAAATAACAATTGTACCATCAGACGACCAACATTGTTTCATGCCAAAGTACTTTCTAGCGGCGGCAAACATTTCTTGGCGCGGCTTTGTAAGAAACTCCGATACAGAGATTTTCGAGCCCTTCAGCATAGTCTTCGCCTTCTACACTGCAGATTTAAAAGACATGCTTGCAAATCGCACCAACACTGGCCTATCTCTGTCAGCCCTCACGCCCAAACGATGACAGGCTTCTATTGCTCCAGAATCAATTAGGCGGCCTTATTGTCAGGGTTGCAATTTCTGCCAGGCAATCTTTGGGTAAAGGAGCAGTTTTCTAATATTATGCGGGATTGTGCAGTTAGTATTGTTCTAAATTTAAATATTATACATAGATAATGTACTCACTGGTTACATAAATACGAATAGGTACAATAGACTAATGCATAAGTACTATTATAATGCAATGCAATGCTGTAATTACTGTTTTAGTTTCTCATCTATTGATATGACACGACTTTTGATTAGGTCGTATACGCTCTGTCTACCCTATTAGGGATAAAGGCGTGATTATATGTATGTATGATATGACACATTTATTGAGCAATGGACTACCTCCGTGGTCTAGTAGACTGAGCCATGGACTCTCGACCCGGAAGTCCCGGGTTCGATTCCCGGCGAGGGACAATAACTTTGTGTTGTTGTTTCTAGTTTGGTTACGACATTGCAGACTAATCACCTGATTGTCCAAAAAGTATGATGAGGGCATGTAAACAGTCGGTCCTTCGCTTGATTTCTCTCTGGTCATGTCAGTCAATCTGCCCCATCAGAATAAGAGATTAAAGGAATAGAGAGTGCAAATGTGTGTAGCGCAAACACTTGGGCACTAAAAACTAGTCCTGCGCAGATGGCCGATTTCTGGAAGATTGATTGCCATCCCCGAAAATAGGTGGGAGGGACTATTACTGTGGAATGTCAAATATAGGGTTAAAGATTATTAATCTCATTAGATTTTTTAGTAAATCACTTACATGGGAAATTACAAATGTAACTAGAAAAATATGCGAACGTACAAAATATTAAAAAAGTATTTCTAAAAAGTTTCTTCGATACTGGACTGGAACAAGAGAAAAACATAGAATGAAAAAAATCTTTATTCGTCACCTTTGTGATTCAACTGATTACTTGAATACCTTGTAAGACGACAGGTCCCACCTTGTAACCCCTGCCATTCACCTGGGGGGCATAATGGGCCCTGAGGCACAAATTGTTTCCGTGCCCTATCGCCCTTTACATCCAACCTACATTGATCCACATTCTTCTTTTTCTGAGTTGTAACCTTAGAGGTTGAAGATCGCAACTATCATGAGTGGAGTCACACACACACATACATTAATTAAATTAAACGCAACGGGTGATACTTAAGGATGGCCAACGATAGAGTGACTCCCTGTTGACCGACAGAATGTCAAATCATTTAATAGAAACTGCCTCCATGGTCTAGTGGTCAAAGCCATGGGCTTATCATTGGCAATCCAGAGGTCCTGGATTCGATTCCCAGGGGGACAAAGTTGATTTTTGTAAAATTTTCACTTTCTGAGGTTTTATTTTATTTTATTATAAGTAGGAACACCAACATCTTCGTTTTACCCAGTATGTTAGGTCATTGCAGGCATCACCTGATCGTCTGAAAAGAAAAACTGATTCCGTGCTTCGGGAGGCACGTTAAGCCGTCGGTCCCGGTCGCTGTCTTTGATAATGGTTGATACTCAAACCATGTCAAAGGCCTAACAGTTGTATCATAAGGTAGTTTTAAAACTCTGACATCAAGGTTATTCGGGTCGACTGACTCGAGAATCAACTCACTAAAAAAAAGAAGAAGATTAATTTAATTAAACGCATCACCCGTTGCGTTTAATTTAATTAATGTTTGTGTTTGACTCTACTTAAGGTTGGCCAAGGATAGAGTGATTCATTGTTGTCCGACAAAACAATATTATAATTATATTATTTAATCATATGATCGAATCATTTTATAGCTAACTCAGCCTATGGTAAAAAATCGTATAGTGTCTCAACCAAACATCTACGTTTGTCAATCAAAAGTGATGTCGATCTCACGTTTTTGGCTCTTGCATGAATTCGCTATAGTAATGTAATACATACGTGTATATAATTTTATGTTATTTTCTTACATGATGGACTGCGTGCGAGATTCTTTCATGTTGGACTTAGAGCGAGAGAAAAATATAGAATGTGCCAGCTGCATCTCCTCCCGGGCATGCTGTATAAACCAGCTAAAGGATCCGAGGATTTTTGTATATTGCAATTAAGGCGATGGGCTGACAACCTGTCACTACAGCAATATTGTCTGTCACTACAACAACAAATCTGTCTCAAATGACCCTCAAAACTTTGTTAGACGTGGCGGAACGAATTTTGTTTAGGTCGTTTACTCTCTGCCTACCCCATTAGGGAGAAAAGCGTGATTATATGTACGTATGTATGTATGTATGTAATGTTGTTTTTAGTTCTGTCGGTCGAGAAGGAATCGCTCTAACGTTGATCGACCTAAACCGTACCGCACTCATTTCAAACTATTCTAGAGTGAGGCACTCAGTGCATGTATTACTATTACAAAGTCACCAGAACTTCTGTAATATGAATGAACTGAACAGTGGCTGCAGCGGGCAAAGTTTTCTCGTTATCAAGTTTGTGCAGTGTGAGTGACAAGCCCCGAAATATGCCGGTCTCAGGACTCCAATTTTTATACTTTGTGTTTCTTTTTGGTAACCCTCATCACGCAAACGTCAAGGTAAAATCTTCAATTTTTAATAATTTTCTTTAAAGTTAGGTAGTCTTAGTACTTACCTTGAAAATAATTTAAAGGACAACTAATTCAAAATTCTATTTATTAAGCAGGTTTTCTTTGCAAATCTTTAATTAATGTTTGATTTTTGTTCTTGATCCAATCTTAGCCAGAGATAATTAAGACCGATTGTTTGGTGGATTTAATTCATTACTCAAAGACACTGGCACTCCCAATTTCTTTAAAAACGTTTTTCTAATTTTGTTATGTTCTTTGAGTATTATAATTTTATCTCCATATAATAAGTTAAGGCTCAAAGCAGGTGGAAAATAACTAACGAGATAACCTGTCTCTAGGAAACAAACAAACAAACTCTAACCACGTGTCCAGCATATTTAAACTTTACCGAGGCAATACAATTATTAGTACAATACACAATTTCATATTTAATCTAAGTTAGAGGTAGCTTTGCGTTTGTGTTTTGTGTATAATTTGCAAGCCATGGGTATTAATTTGTTAACTGAGTAGTGAGTGCTCTATTAGGTAACAAAACCAGTAGGTAACAGTGACGCGTTATACCAGGTGTAAGGGACAGCGTCCCGCAAACTGATAGGGGTTGCTCAGTCATATTGTGTGTGCATAAAGTAATTTAATATTAAAGGTTAGTACGTAAACAGCAAAGAGGGTTGATTATTATTATTTTTTAAGGACGTATGTAACTCGTTTTCTTCCTTATTTCATGTACTCCAATACCCAAAGGTTGCCTGAAGAAATTGCTACCCTAGCAATAAAGCCTGTATATCTATAATAATTTTGGTGCTATAAAGAATTATTGTATTGTAAGTGGAAAAATTAAAAATGGAATTTCTATTCTCCCATTATCGTTATCTTCTTTTAAAACCAGTTTAACCTACTTTTACTATTACAACTAAATTATTTTGAAGTATTTCAAGAAAATGATTAAAACTTAGTAAACACGATATTAAGTGTCGATTACTTCAAATAAAATTGAAAACTAA
This sequence comes from Scrobipalpa costella, assembly GCA_949820665.1. Classification (NCBI taxonomy): domain Eukaryota; kingdom Metazoa; phylum Arthropoda; class Insecta; order Lepidoptera; family Gelechiidae; genus Scrobipalpa; species Scrobipalpa costella. The sequence continues at coordinate 691,857 of OX463306.1, forward strand.
AGTGGATTTTAGTTCAAATTATGTTTACCCAGACTTTTCAATTAGTTTTCAAATTTATTAAATTTTCTTCAAAGTGTACACAATGCATTTCAATTTACAAACTGATTTACCAAGATACAGTCAAGGGGTCTTTCTTAGATATGATATGAAGAGTCATTAGAACTGATATTAAGTTTTGCATACTGAGTATTTTAGAATTTTTGTAGATAACAAAGCCATCTATTATGAATAATATCTTAACGGACCATATTTTAATGTCTTCATGCGAACGGCTAAGGAGTGGAACTCCCTGCCGGCGGATCTGTTTCCGGAACAATATAACCTGGGTCTTTTCAAGGCGAGAGTGAATAGGCACTACATAGGTGAGTATGCTTCAACATAGTCCGCATCGTCATTTTCCACCAGGTGAGATGGCGGACAAATGCTCGCCTATATATATTAAAAAAAAAAAAAAAAAGTCTTTAAACAAAATTCGTCTTTAAAGTCGAATGCACTAAATGACTACAATAATAATAGATTTTAATAATGTAAGATTTTCTATGTATTGTTTTTTACGCACTATGTTTTAAAAGATTTAATGTACGTCTTCTTTACATCCTGCATGTAAGTCAAATTATATATATTCCGGGTATAAGGGACAGCAAACTTATAGGGGATGTTTATAGTCAACGAAACTAAACAACTTTCACAGGGAAATTCTTTCAGAAGATGAAAAAAGATTTAACCACCTCGATCAGAAAATTTGTTTCACTGCCTGAAAAAAAAATCTTGCTGATAGTTGTTCAGTTCGGTTGACTAAGGAACTCCTATTAGTTTACGGGACGCTGTCCCTTACACCCCGTATATTTATTTACTTAATTCAACAATGCATTTAATTTGCCGAAGCAGTCTTCCACAGGTGGAATGATATAAATAAATGAAAGTGCACATTAACACGCATGCTCTTACTCCGGGAATCCCCCGCAATAACTTTCAACAGCACTTAGCTTCATGACCGCTTATGTCTGACACACTTCAGCATCAGCAATACGGGGTGTAAGGGACAACGTCCCGCAAACTGATAGGGGTTGCTCAGCCAAGTAACTGGACAACTATCAGCAGGATTATTTTTCAGGAAATGAAATGTATTTGAATTTTCATACATATTGTCTGATCGAGTTGGTCATTTTGTATGGAAAGTACAAATATTTATTTCATCGCCTGAAAGAATTTTCTGGTGATAGTTGTCCAGTTACTTGGCTGAGCAACCCCTATCAGTTTGCGGGACGTTGTCCCTTACACCCGCTATGTTATTCTTTTCATGAATGGTTAATAGAAATCTTTTACACTACTTTACTACTATTTTCCTAATAAACATTATATTTTCCAATAATTTAAAAAAATCTTCCGTTAGATATAATTTTTATTGTACTCCTGTATTTGTAAATCATGAAATAAGGAGTAAAATGCAAATAAATTATTTGACTCCGAGTTGCTCAAATTAACTTGAATCATAAATACTGCAATTCATATACTACATAAATACATACATATAATCACGCCTTTATGCCTAATGTATGTAAGGTCGTAGCATCTGATCATATAACGTACGGTTTAATCTAAGTTCGACTTTTATATCCTTCTTTAAATCAAGCAAGTAGAGCTTAGAACTACTCGCTGCAGTTAGTATGCGCGGCTGTGATGCACCTGTAAGATGCAGCGAGCAAATCGGCCGATGCTCATAAAGGTAATCGCACACTTGGGCTTTCCAGAGTTTTTTCTTCTTCTTTTCGATTCGAGGCAAACTCAATTTAAATTCTTGAGGACCAGAACTCTGCCACTCTGTCGGCGTTGTTGTAATCATGGTATATTACTTTTGTTTAAATTGTGAATCCTAAAAAAATTACTGTCAAATATGTTTTCATTCTTCTGCTTCTGCTCTTGTGAGCTTAGCTTGTTTGGATCGGAACGAATCCAACTATTTAGGAGTAGCCGTTAAACATGATCCGTCTTCCCCGCAAGGCAAACCAACTGTAATGTGGACACTTCCGCATCTGATGAGTCGAAATGAAAACGAAACAGTGGTGAACAAACGACGAACATATGCGTTTCGTTTTCTCTCACAGTCATCACAAAGGCCAAAGTGCCTTTACACTAACTTTTAAATCTTCAGTTACTTTCATTTTAACGCTACCTAAAAAAATGGTGCATTTATTTTGATCCATCTAAAGCGTAGTGATGCTGAAATATTATGAAGAAAATTGTTATCTTATTGATTTGAGTATGTGATGCATTTATCACAAAGTTTAGTGTTTCATGTCCTTTATATCTTCCTTCGTATCTCTCCACTCAATCGTTCATATGTGTCCATTCGCCTTTTCTATAAAACATACAGAATGTTATAAATAACAATATTTACAGGAATTTTGTGAACTTTATAGAACCGCGATCCATTAAAATTAATGCTATATCGGAATGTTTGTCTTATCACAACAAGAAGTACCTATTAAAATAAATAAAGAATGTTTTCTTTAGTTCCAATGTTTTTCTATCTCGAAGCAGCTATTACATATTATATTGTACATAAATACATATTGATTGATCAAAACATTTTCTTCCTGAATAATAATTTGTATGATTTACAAGAATTCATAAATTATTATTCTATGTATTGGCTTGACCCTCTTATTATTTGCTTTATAATATACTTATGATCATTTTAATAACATGGAATTTGTTCTAGGTTGTAAAACTCACAGTTGTGAGCAGTTTTGATTAATTTATTTTACTCTACATTATATCAGATATCCTTGTATTCGATACCAAGTGTGTAGCATGTGTTAGAATGTAGAACAAAGTCATCGTCACAGACCTAGTTTGTAGTAGATAACGCACGAAACGACATTAAATCATAATTGTTGAAACTACTTCAAAATTTATAGTTATTGATATTTCGCCGTGTAATCACGATATTTTTAAAGAACAGAAAAAACTCCAGACAATTTGTATAGAAAATCAAAAGAAAATTACAGTACCTGAAAGAAGTTCCTGGTAAAAGTGGTTCAATGTCGTTGACTAAGCAACCGATATCAGTTTATAGGTCTGTCCTTTACACTCCGTATTTTCTCCTAGCAAAATTACTGAAACTCGCTTCAACACAGGTATGCCACCAATGGGCAGTCCGCGAGGCGCGTGGCTCAGGATTATGCAATTAACCATTTTATAACTTACAGACACATGTGATGCAGCAATGACTGAAAGTAGACCAAGTAGGCTTTAGCTAGATTCTACTTTGATAGTTACAACTACACGAGTACGGGCCGCTGCGTAAGAAACCTTTCGATTGTGATCGACAGCGCAGTGGTGGCTGAGATAGCGAGTGTACCTTGATTAGGACAGTGGATAGGATAGTCGGGTGACTAGCGGAATCTTTTGTAAACAAGCTCTGTGTTTACAACGTTTCCGCTTGTCGCCGGAAGTGCACTCTCACGCGGCATTATGAACCGCCTTTTGTTTGAGTTTACAATGTCACTCGCACTTGGCCATTGTTAGGGTCAGTTCACACCAGGAAGCGAAGCGACGCGACGCAGCGCGAAGCTGCTTGAAAATGCATTTCGTTGTACAACGAGGCTGAGTGAAATTATGTTGTATTCGTTTCGTCTATCTTTACAATACAAAACAAAATATTTTTTTGCACAAAGAAACACAAATACATACAGCAGAAAAGTAAGGAACAAAACAGTACAATATAGGCGGCCTTATTGCTAAAGCAGCAATTTCTACCAAGCAACCTTTGGGTATTAGTATAGTACATAGCAGATAGGGGGATAGTGCATACTTAGTTCATCTTAATACTTAAACAAACAAGACATAAATCAAGTTTTACTTTACTATATGATGCTGTTGAAAAGCGCGCGTCGCAACGCTGCCCGTTGTGAACTAACCCTTTTTCTCTGCGGTGGCTCGCGTCGCTAATTCCCTCGATAGCGCTGAGGACACGGCCACTTGCGTCACATCGCTGCCCGTTGTGAACTAACCCTTTTTCCCTGCGGCGGCTCGCGTCGCTAATTCCCTCGTTAGCGCTGATGACACGGCCACTTGCGTCACATCGCTGCCCGTTGTGAACTAACCCTTTTTCCCTGCGGCGGCTCGCGTCGCTAATTCCCTCGTTAGCGCTGATGACACGGCCACTTGCGTCACATCGCTGCCCGTTGTGAACTGAGCCTTTTTCCCTGCGGCGGCTCGCGTCGCTAATTCCCTCGTTAGCGCTGATGACACGGCCACTTGCGTCACATCGCTGCCCGTTGTGAACTGACCCTTGTTCCCTGCGGCGGCTCGCGTCGCTAATTCCGTCGTTAGCGCTGATGACACGGCCACTTGCGTCACATCGCTGCCCGTTGTGAACTGAGCCTTGTTCCCTGCGGCGGCTCGCGTCGCTAATTCCCTCGTTAGCGCTGATGACACGGCCACTTGCGTCACATCGCTGCCCGTTGTGAACTGAGCCTTGTTCCCTGCGGCGGCTCGCGTCGCTAATTCCCTCGTTAGCGCTGATGACACGGCCACTTGCGTCACATCGCTGCCCGTTGTGAACTGACCCTTGTTCCCTGCGGTGGCTCGCGTCGCTAATTCCCTCGTTAGCGCTGATGACACGACCACTTGCGTCACACACTCACCTAGCTGAAGTGGAAGCTGTTTATCATTCATTATGAGTTGTGGCAATTAGTCACTTACCGCCTGGCATCGGAAACATTATAGGATTATTACGCGGCGCAAGCGGAAAAGTGTCTTGCATACATACATACATTCATATTGTCACGCTTTTATCTCTAATGGGGTTGGTAGAGCGTCAATAACCTAAAAAATGATCGTTCTGCCTCATCTGACAAAGATTTGAGGGTTATTTAAGATAGATTTGTAGGTATATTGCTGAAGTGACAGTTGTCAGCCTCGGATCCCTTAGCTGGTTTTTACAGCATGCCCGGGAGAAAATTCAGCTGGCACATTCGATGTGTTTCTTTCGCTTCCAGGCCAGGATGAAATGAAATGGTGGTTTCATGGTAATGGTAACTGCAACACACGTGTATGTGATGACGTCACATAAGACGCAGGCAGCCGGTGCCAGCATCAACCTACGAGTAAGCTTGTGTATTTGAATTACTTCTTTAACATAAAACACGACGTTTCTGATCGTTCATCATCTCCCTAGCCTTATCCCGTATCTCACGGGATCGGCTACCTAATCTAGGGGATTGAACGAGGTTACTGGTTTTTACACAGACCGACTGCCATCTGACCTCCGCAACCCAGAAGGGAAACCAGACCCAACCCTACATTAGGTCAGAGTTTTCAAGCCGCCAATGCTTAGCATTGGCCTCTGCCATGGCTTGACGACTAATATCTATGGTATAAAACGATACCATACCGGGACCAACGGCTTAACGTGCCTTCCGCAGCAAGGACAAAGCGCCGAATAAACGTACATATGAAATTCGAAAACCGCAAAACACATTGGTACGTGGTGGGATTCGAACCACAACCTCCCGCTCAGGAGGCAGCGGCCCTATCCACTACATCATCGGGCTCTCTCACCGTTTCTGATCGTTATTGTCCACAAATCTAACCATGCAATTTAAAAAACAAGAATGTTATTTAGTTTTGTTGTGAAAAGTTTTGTCTTCCATACTGGACTGGGAGAGAAAGAAAAACATAGAATGTTCCAGTTGCCCTTCCTCCCGGGCATGCTGTAAAAGACAGCAAAAGGGATTCGAGGGTTACAGTGTATTTTAATTTAGGCGATGGGCTGACAACCTGTCACTACAGCAATACACATTACAATCTAAAATTGCCCTCAATTTAATTTATGTCAGACGTAGCGAAAGCGCCTTTTAGGAGGCGTTTTACGCTCTGCCTACTCCGTAAGGGATAAAGGCGTGATTTTATGTATGTATTTATGTGATTAAATTTAACTGAACATTTATTGCCTTAGACATCAAGGCATTAAATGTTTATCAGTTAAGTACTACTAGGACTTAGTGAGTAAGTTAATTAAATTTGATATCTATCGTTTTTTCCAACATCATCATCTCTCTAGCCTTATCCTGTATGTCACGGAGTCAGCTTCCTAATCTAGGGGATTGAACGAGCGTATTGGTTTTTACACAGATCAAGTGCCATCTGACCTCCGCAACGCAGAAGGAAAACCAAACCCAATCGTAGATTATTAGGTCAGAGTTTTCAAGCTTATCTACTTATATCTACGGTATTAAACGATATCAACCGGCGTATTAACGTGCCTTCTTAAACACGGAAAAAGCGCCACATAAACGTACATATGAAATACCGAAAAACACATTGGTATGTGGTGGGGTTCAAACCATGACCTCCCCGCTCAGGAAGCAGCGGCCCTATCCACTACACCATAGTTTTTTTCCAACATCCGATTTAGAATTTCAATTTATATAACGATCAGTTAAGCTATATTTTTAATCCAAAGTATTTCAAGGCACTTTAGCGAAGCAAAAAGCAGTACTGGAAATTGGCAGACAATCTGGATTTATTCTACTTTAATTTGAAAATAAATTAATCTCGTGCTTGACCTAGATCTGACTTGAAATCCGTTAGCAAAATCTGAGAAACTGACGCCTTGACCAGTCCAAATTAAGATAGGAATTCGATTCAATACTGATAAGGACTCACTTTTTACATATTTTGAGTATTTTACCATACGCACCTTTACCACCATGTTGGACTTTCATGTTTTCTTCCATGCTGGACTGGGAGCGAATTAAAAACATAGAATGTGGCAGCTGCATTTCCTCCCGGGCATGCTGTAAAAACCAGCTAAGGGATCTGAGGGTTTCAGTATATTTCAATTTAGGCGATGGGCTGAAAACCTGTCACTGCAGCAATATACGTACAAATCTATCTTGAATAACCCTCAAAACTTTGTCAGACGTGGCGGAACGACCTTTGTTTAGGTCGTTTACGCTCTGCCTACCCCATTAGGGATAAAGTCTTGATTAAATGTATGTATGTATGTACCTTTACCACACCTTTCACCTTTACCTTAGCCCTGGAAACCACATAGTGGCTAGTTCATCATCATCATTCCCTTGCCCTTATCCCATCATTTGGGGTCGGCACAGTACAGACGTACCTAGTTATTACCATTAAATCAAATCATTGGAATAAAAAACACTATAACAATGAAGAAAATGTATTTTCGTACCAAACAGTTATGTTGAACACAAAATCGCACGTTAACAAGGACAGCTTGCGTATACATAATCAAACAACTCTATTCTTGGAAGGAAATATGACATTATTAAAATGTAACCCCAAAGGGATACCGTACTACTATAAAGGATTCAACATAATACTATGAATAAACCAGATAATTTACTTCAAAAGGGTTTTGAAGAGGTTTAAATATGAGAGAGCTTAAGGATAAAATATCAACGGACCAATGATGCGTAGGTAACTAGAATTGTTGAAGATAAATAATAATAAGTCATATAAAAGAAAGAAAATAATAAATTCCTTTCTGGCAGGACTCGAACCTGCGTCTCTGGATTGCCGGTCCATCACTCTACCACACTCTACCAACTGAGCTACGTAGTTCTTAAACTACATTGCTAGATGTCGCTTAAGTCGCTATGGCGTGTACATAAGAAAGGCTGTGATAAATTCGCTAATGTACCTGTAGCTCAGTTGGTAGAGTGATGGACCGGCTTTCCAGGGACACAGGTTCGAGTCCTGCCAGAAACGAATTTATTATTTTCTTTCTTTATATTTATACAGTGTTGTACTGATGAATATAATACATACATACATAAAATCACGCCTTTATCCCTTACGGGGTAGGCAGAGCGTTAAACGCCTCGTAAAAGGCGCTTTCGCCGCGTCTGACAAAAATTGAGGGCAATTTTAGATTGTAATGTGTATTGCTAATGTGTAGTGACAGGTTGTCAGCCCATCGCCTAAATTACAATACACTGTAACCCTCGAGTCCCTTTTGCTGTCTTCTACAGCATGCCCGGGAGGAAGGGCAGCTGGAACATTCTATGTTTTTCTATCTCTCCCAGTCCAGCATGGAAAAATGAATATAATGAATAAGTAAAATGTTTTTTTTCCATGCTGGCCTGGGAGCGAGAGAAAAACATAGAATGTGCCAGCTGCTTTTCCTCCCAGGCATGCTATAAAAACCAACTAAGGGATCCGAGAGTTACAGTATTTTGTAATTTAGGCGATGGGCTGACAACATACAGTAATATACCTACAAATCTGTCTTAAATAACCCTTTGTCAGACGTGCCGTAACGACCTTTATTTAGGTCGTTTACATTCTGTCTACCATTAGGAAAAAAGGCGTGATTATATGTATGTCATCGCCCTAGCCTTATCCCTTATCCCACGGGGTCGGCTTTTTTATCTAGGGGATTGAACGAGGGTACTGGTTTTTATACAGAGCGACTGCCATCTGATCTCCGCAACGCAGAAGGGAAACCAGACCCAATCCTGGATAAAGTCAGAGTATTCAAGCCGCCAATGCTTAGCACTGGTCTCTGAAATGAATTAACGAGGAATATCTACGGTATTAAACGATATTAACCGGGACCAACGGCTTAACGTGCCTTCCGAAGCACGGAAATAGCACCGAATAAACGTACATATGAAATTCGAAAACCGAGAAACACATTGGTACGTGTTGGGATTTGAACCACGTCCTACCGCTCAGGAGGCAGCGGCTCTATCCACTACACCATCGGGCTCACGTGATTATATGTATGTATGTATAAAAAAATAATTCATATTCTTATACGATTCTTATACTTCCATGCTGGACTGGGAGTGAGAGAAAAACATAGAATGTGCCAGCTGCATTTCCTCCCGGGCATGCTGTAAAAACCAGCTAAGGGAACTGAGGATTTTGTATATTGCAATTGGGGCGATAAGCTGACAACCTGTCACTACAGCAATATACCTACAAATCTATTTTAAAACACCCTCAAAACTTTGTCAGACGTGGCGGAACGACCTTTGTTTAGGTCGATTACGCTCTGCCTACCCCATTAGGGATAAAAGCGTGATTATAAGTATTAATGTATGTATACGTTTCTGATCATTAGAGTATTAGACGGCAAACCTTATAGGTATATTATTATGTCAAACATACGTACGACCGTAAAAAACCATTCCTTCAAATTAAGATTTTAGAGATTTACTTTAGATAATCTTTTTGTGCTTTACAATAAAAATTCTTCCATGCCGGCCTGGGAGCAAGAGAAAAACATAGAATGTGCCAGTTGCATTTCCTCCCAAGCATGCTGTAAAAACCAGCTAAGGGATCCGAGGGTTTCGGTATATTGTGATTTAGGCGATGGGCTGACAATCTGTCACTACAGCAATATACCTACAAATCTATCTTAAATAACCCTCAAAACTTTGTCAGACGTGGCGGAATGACCTTTGTTTAGGTCGTTTGCGCTCTGCCTACCCCATTAGGGATAAAGGCGTGATTATATGTATGTATTTATGTATGTACAATAAAAATAAAACCTTGACATAATGTACCACAGAGACATAGGAACGTTGCATAATATTTAGCATTGCGTTTTATTTCCCGTTTAAAATTCGAGGTTCCGCTCCAATTAACGGTTGGTACATGTTCTTCATAACGACTGAAAAAGGTTCGAAAGGCCAAATTTTAAAATGAAATTATATCCTCGGAAATAAAATAGGAGTGACGCCGGTTCCATGAAATGAAACTGAAATAAAACCTCTTATCAAATAAATATTACAATATATAATGTTTCCAAAATATTTACGCTAACATGTAAAATGATGATGGATGAATAAGGATTTGTGAAATAAAAAAAAATATCTTACTGAAAAACATAACATTCAAGTGTTGAAATTCGCTTAAGCAGCTTTATGGCCAAAGTTAATCGAGGATGGGTTTTCCTGAAATAAACTACGCATATTTCCTTTAGAAATCCTAAATAAATAATCTGCGCTACGAAAGGCTTTGACGAATTGAGGCAAAATCCTATTTGACTAGAAATTTGGCTGCCCGTAGGCTTTATCCTCCGGATGGCTATTTTTTGCGCCTTTCTATACATAACTATCAAAAAATATGTATTTGATAAGTTTTTATTCCGCCTGATAGTGATATTAAACGAAGAGTGAATGCTGGTAGCATGGTGAATGGGGCGTTGCACACCTTTATGAACAGCCAGAAGGTATCCAAAAAGGCTCGTCTGGCTGTGCATAGAGGAGTGTTAGTCCCAACACTTATGTATGGCAGTGAAAGTTGGGTCTGACAGAAAAGATATGAAAGTAGAATAAATGCAGTAGAAATGAGAGCATTAGGAAGTATGATTGGCGTGAAACTGAGTGACATAATAAGAAATAGCGTGATAAGATAACATTATGGTGTGAAAGAGGATATAGTGACAGGTATAGAAAAAGAAATGCTTAGGTGGTTTGGTCATGTTGAGAGGATGGATGAAAGTAGATTTAGTAAGCGACCAAATCAGGGACGTTCTAAAGAAAGGTAAGGTCAGGAGTACCCTAAACCGACGAGCGTGCATGAAAAGATTGATGAATGTAGATGAAGCGAAAGAAGTTTGCAAGGGCCGTAGCAAGTTGAGGGATGTGATCTCTGCCTACCCCTCCGGGAAAGAGGCGTGACCTTATGTATGTATGTTATTCGGCCTTCTGAATAATAGGCAAATACAAATAAATAGTCCTTAAAGTAAGTAAGAACGTATATTGTGACATGAGTGATATAAGCCAAAATGTAGAATACAAAAATATAATCTACTTATGTTTACTCTTGTCTACTTGCATTGTTTGAAGATGAATTACAAAATAATATAAATATTCTCACGCAAAAAAAAGTAAACGTAAAGAAACAGTAAATGTATGACACCCTTTGGCATTTACATACAAACGTACATATAATTACGCCTTTATCCCTAATGGGATAAGCAGAGCGTAAACGACCTAAACTAAGCTCGTTTCGCCACGTGTGACAAAGTTATACATACATACATATAATCACGCCTTTATCCCTAATGGGATAAGCAGATCATAAACGACCTAAACTAAGCTCGTTTCGCCTCGTCTGACAAAGTTTTGAGGGCTATTTAAGATTTGTAGGTATATTGCTGAAGTGACAAGTTGTAACTTAAAAGCAAATAAAAAAAGAAAAGAATGCTTAAGTAAATAATAAAAACAAAACTTGAACTACTTTCACAGAAAGTACAAAAGTGTCATCATTTCGTTCACCATTAGCAGCGACATGAATGCTCCAAAAAATATCGTTTTCATTTCAATTTATTTGAATCGCCATCAGTCTGGAGTATCTGATGAGCAAACAGAATGGCTGAACGAGATCACTCAGTCAGTCAGTCGCGAGGAACAAATTCTAATATGGAATCCACTTTTTTATGCCCTTCGTATTTGCATTTCAAAATATCGTATTATTATTTTAGGTCCGAATTCATAATTGAAGAGTATTTTTCTGCTTCCAAATTATTATTTTTATTTGCTAGAATTTTGATCTTGATATTAAATTCCTGAAAATTCCAATATATTTTAAATAGTTATATGTATGTATATGGTTTGATATTTATTTCATATCAAGATATCTATTAAAACTATCTGAACCGTGAAATTAAATCGATTGCGATCTCACCCATTCATCAGTTTGCTGCAATAAAGCACGTTTTATATAGCGGTGATGTTTATTAGTGTAAGCTCGTATTTACGAAGCGATCTCAAACTTTAAAATAATATTAAGTGTGGATTCGACAGGCCAGTTTGTACTGAAATGACATTCTGATACGAACTCAAACTCGCTGTCACACATGAGAGCTGATTATAAATACGGCCCATAGACATGTTTATATCTTTATATTGTATGCTTGTGAATTGCAATGATTATATAAAATGAGTTCAATGTTCTTCTTTAGGGGTACTGTCTTTATAGTTGTTTTTCTATAGTTGATAGGCATCATTTGTACACCTTCTCACATCATTGGAAGCAATTAAGAAAATTCCTACTTTTAGATTTTTATCTTATAATATGTTCATACATACATATAATCACGCCTTTATCCCTAATGGGGAAGACAGAGCGTAAACGACCTAAACAAAGTTCGTCCCGCCACGTCTGACAAAGTTTTGAAGGTTGTTTAATTCTGGGTATATTGCTGTAGTGACAGATTGTCAGCCCATCGCCAAAATTATAATATACGGAAACCCTCGGATCCCTTAGCTGGATCTTACAGCATTCCCGGGAGGAAATGCAGCTGACACATTCTATGTTTTTCACTCGCTTCGAGTCCAGCATGGAAGAAGATGACGATATGGATACGACAAATAGTTTATTTTGAAATGAGCGGTTCGTTTGGCAGAGTACTGGTCACAATTAATATAAAAACGCCTAAACGATCGACACGACAAGAAGAAGAAAAGAGCGCATGCCCTAGCCGCCCGGTGACCGGCTAGTCGACTCGTTTGTATCGAGCATGGGTTCAATGAAGTCACGCGCGGCCGCTGTTTCTTAGCTAATTAAGCCGAACTACGACAGCGACACAGCAGCAGACCGCGAAATTAACATACATGCATACATACATATAATAACGCCTTTATTCGTAATGGGGTAGGCAGAGCGTAAACGACCTAAGCAAGTGCCGCCACGTCTGACAAAGTTTGAGGGTTGTTTTAGATAGATTTGTAGGTATATTGCTGTAGTGACAGGATGTCAGCCCATCGCCTAAATAACAATATACTGAAACCCTAGAATATCTTACCTGGTTTCTATTGCATGCCAGGAAGGAAATGCAGCTGGCACATTCTACGTTTTTTCAGGCCAGCATGGAAGAAATTAACACGAAATTCAAATGGCTGTAAAATCATAACTACTGAAGATTTTTGAATTATAAAATAAAAATAATGTATTTGTATACCCACTGGCTCGTCTGTCACAGTATTTTCAAGCTGATTTCCGTACCTTATCACGTTCTTCATTTTACCTTGTTACCGTGTCTGCTTGCTAATAAAGATATTTCCTAAGAGAGAACCTAGATTATGCCTGTTCACTCTAGCCTTGAAAAGGCCCAGTCTAGTAACAGTATTCTAGTTTTCTTATCCACAGTATCGCCAACAGCTAATTCAGTTTTTCCGGAGGATGGAGACATTTACGGGCGAGAAAAAGTATCTGTATGCTTCCATGCTAGACTGGGAGTGATAGAAAAACATTAGATGTTCCAGCTGCATTTCCTCCAGGCCATGATGTAAAAACCAGCTAAGAGATTTGAGAGTTTCAGTATATTGTAATTTAGGCGATGGGCTGACAACCTGTCCCTACAGCAATATACAAATCTATCTTAAACTACCCTCAAAACTTGTCAGACGAGGTGAAACGACCTTTCTTTAGGTCGTTGACGCTTTGCTTACCCCATAAGGGATAAAGACGTGACGTTTGTACATGTGTAAAAAGTACTCAGTGCCAGGAAAATCCGGGCCAAACCTACAACAAATACGGATGATGTGGTCAGTGTATGTTGTCGAGATGACTTTCGAGTGAGTTCCAGTGGTGACAATAACAGTGTTGTGAATAGTGTACCGCAAAAACGAAGAAGAGTGAGGGTAGACAGATATGTCTGTCCCTTAACCCACCCGCAGTTTTCTCCAGTTTACCCGTGATCAGTGCGTTTGGAATAGCGCCGAAATATCGGGAACTCATCAAATAATTTAAATCGCGGTAAGAAACCCGTAAAATGTCTTATAGTTATAGTGAAAATAACAGCGAAAGTTTAAAATTAAATCATCTCCCTAGCCTTATCCTGTATGTCACGGGGTCAGCTTCCTAATCTAGGGGATTGAACGAGAGTACTGGTTTTTACACAAAACAACTTTCATCTGACCTCCGCAATGCAGAAGGGAAACCAAACCCAAACGTAGATTATTAGGTCAGAGTTTTCAAGATTATCGACGAATATCTACGGTATTGAACGATATTAACGGGCGTATTAACGTGGCTTCCGAAGCACGGATAAAGCGCCGAATAAACGTACATATGAAATACCGAAAAACACATCGGTACGTGGTGGGGTTAGAACCATGACCTCCCCGCTCAGGTTGCAGCGGCCCGGTCCACTACACCATCGGGCTCTCGTTTTTTCCGATTTGGAATTTTAATTTATATAACGTTCAGTAAAGCTATATTTTGCTTTATTTTTAATCTAAAGTATATCAAGGCACTTTAACGAAGCAAAAAGCAATGCTGGAAATTGGCAGACAATCTGGATTTATTTTACTTGAATTTGAAAATAAATTAATCTCGTGCTTGACCTAGATCTGACTTGAAAACCGTTAACAAAATCTGAGAAGCTGACGCCTTTGCCAGTCCAAATTAAGATAGGAATTCGATTCAATACTGATAAGTACTCACTTTTTACATATTATTTTGAGTATTTTACCATACGCACCTTTACCACCATGTTGGACTTTCATGTTTTCTTCCATGCTGGACTGGGAGCGAATTAAAAACATAGAATGTGCCAGCTGCATTTCCTCCCGGGCATGCTGTAAAAACCAGCTAAGGGATCTGAGGGTTTCAGTATATTTCAATTTAGGCGATGGGCTGACAACCTGTCACTACAGCAATATACGTACAAATCTATCTTGAATTACCCTCAAAACTTTGTCAGACGTGGCGGAACGACCTTTGTTTAGGTCGTTTACGCTCTGCCTACCCCATTAGGGATAAAGGCGTGATTATATGTATGTATGTATTTACCTTTACCACACCTTTCACCTTTACCTTAGCCCTGGAAACCACATAGTGGCTAGTTCATCATCATCATTCCCTTGCCCTTATCCCATCATTTGGGGTCGGCACAGTACAGACGTACCTAGTTATTACCATTAAATCAAATCATTGGAATAAAAAACACTATAACAATGAAGAAAATGTATTTTCGTACCAAACAGTTATGTTGAACACAAAATCGCACGTTAACAAGGACAGCTTGCGTATACATAATCAAACAACTCTATTCTTGGAAGGAAATTTGACATTATTAAAATGTAACCCCAAAGGGATACCGTGATAGTATAAAGGATTCAACATAATACTATGAATACATACATACATAAAATCACGATTTTATCCCTAATGGGGTAGGCAGAGCTGAACGGAATAAACAAAGGACGTCTGACAATGTTTTGAGTGTTATTTAAGATAGATTTGTACGTATATTGCTGTAGTGACAGGTTGTCAGCCCATCGCCTAAATTGCAATATACAGAAACTCTCAGATCCCTTAGCTAGTTTTTACAGCATGCCCGGGAGGAAATGCAGCTGGCACATTCTATGTTTTTCTCTCGCTCCCAGTCCAGCATGGAAGAACTATGAATAAACCAGATAATTCACTTCAAAAGGGTTTTGAAGAGGTTTAAATATGAGAGAGCTTAAGGATAAAATATCAACGGACCAATGATGCGTAGGTAACTAGAATTGTTGAAGATAAATAATACTTATGTCATATAAAAGAAAGAAAATAATAAATTGCTTTCTGGCAGGACTCGAACCTGCGTCTCTGGATTGCCGGTCCATCACTGTAACACACTCTACCAACTGAGCTACGTAGTTCTTAAACTACATTGCTAGATGTCGCTAACGTTGCTATGGCGTGTGCATAAGAAAGACTATGATAAATTTGTCACTCCCGCTACTGTTTCTGTAGCTCAGTTGGTAGAGTGATGGACCAAAGCCGGTCTTTTAAGGGATGTAGGTTTGAGTCCTGCCAGAAACGAATTTATTATTTTCTTTCTTTCATATTATATAGTGTTGTACTGATGAATATAATGAATAAGTAAAATGTTTTTTTTTCCATGCTGGCCTGGGAGCGAGAGAAAAACATAGAATATGCCAGCTGCTTTTCCTCCCGGGCATGCTATAAAAACCAACTAAGGGATCCGAGAGTTACAGTATTTTGTAATTTAGGCGATGGGCTGACAACATACAGCAATATACCTACAAATCTGTCTTAAATAACCCTTTGTCAGACGTGGCGTAACGACCTTTATTTAGGTCGTTTACATTCTGTCTACCATTAGGAAAAAAGGCGTGATTATATGTATGTCATCGCCCTAGCCTTATCCCTTATCCCACGGGGTCGGCTTTTTTATCTAGGGGATTGAACGAGGGTACTGGTTTTTATACAGAGCGACTGCCATCTGATCTCCGCAACGCAGAAGGGAAACCAGACCCAATCCTGGATCAAGTCAGAGTATTCAAGCCGCCAATGCTTAGCACTGGTCTCTGATATGAATTAACGAGGAATATCTACGGTATTAAACTATATTAACCGGGACCAACAGCTTAACGTGCCTTCCGAAGCACGGAAATAGCACCGAATAAACGTACATATGAAATTCGAAAACCGAGAAACACATTGGTACGTGTTGGGATTCGAACCACGTCCTACCGTTCAGGAGGCAGCGGCTCTATCCATTACACCATCGGGCTCACGTGATTATATGTATGTATGAAAAAAAAAAAAACATATTCTTATACGATTCTTATACTTCCATGCTGGACTGGGAGTGAGAGAAAATCATAGAATGTGCCAGCTGCATTTCCTCCCAAGCATGCTGTAAAAACCAGCTAAGGGATCTGAGGATTTTGTATATTGCATTTGGGGCGATAAGCTGACAACCTGTCACTACAGCAATATACCTACAAATCTATTTTAAATAACCCTCAAAACTTTGTCAGACGTGGCGGAACGACCTTTGTTTAGGTCGATTACGCTCTGCCTACCCCATTAGGGATAAAGGCGTGATTATAAGTATGTATGTATGTATACGTTTCTGATCATTAGAGTATTAGACGGCAAACCGTATAGGTATATTATTATGTCAAACATACGTACGACCGTAAAAAACCATTCCTTCAAATTAAGATTTTAGAGATTTACTTTAGATAATCTTTTTTGTGCTTTACAATAAAAATTCTTCCATGCCGGCCTGGGAGCAAGAGAAAAACATAGAATGTGCCAGCTGCATTTTCTCCCAAGCATGCTGTATAAACCAGCTAAGGGATCCTAGGGTTTCGGCATATTGTGATTTAGGCGATGGGCTGACAACCTGTCACTACAGCAATATACCTACAAATCTATCTTAAATAACCCTCAAAACTTTGTCAGACGTGGCGGAATGACCTTTGTTTAGGTCGTTTGCGCTCTGCCTACCCCATTAGGGATAAAGGCGTGATTATATGTATGTATGTATGTATGTACAATAAAAATAAAACCTTGACATAATGTACCACAGAGACATAGGAACCTTGCATAATATTCAGCATTGCGTTTTATTTCCCGTTTAAAATTCGAGGTTCCGCTCCAATTAACGGTTGGTACATGTTCTTCATAACGACTGAAAAAGGTTCGAAAGGCCAAATTTTAAAATGAAATTATATCCTCGGAAATAAAATAGGAGTGACGCCGGTTCCATGAAATGAAACTGAAATAAAACCTCTTATCAAATAAATATTACAATATATAATGTTTCCAAAATATTTATGCTAAAATGTAAAATGATGATGAATGAATAAGGATTTGTGGAATAACAAAAATATCTTACTGAAAAACATAACATTCAAGTGTTGAAATTCGCTTAAGCAGCTTTATGGCCAAAGTTAATCGAGGAAGGGTTTTCCTGAAATAAACTACGCATATTTCCTTTAGAAATCCTAAATAAATAATCTGCGCTACGAAATACTTCGACGAGTTGAGGCAAAATCCTATTTGACTAGAAATTTGGCTGCCCGTAGGCTTTATCCTCCGGATGGCTATTTTTTGCGCCTTTCTATACATAAATATACTACATTAACATACTACATGCCGCCTGATAGTGATATTAAACGAAGAGTGAATGCTGGTAGCATGGTGAATGGGGCGTTGCACACCTTTATGAACAGCCAGAAGGTATCCAAAATGGCTCGTCTGGCTGTGCATAGAGGAGTGTTAGTCCCAACACTTATGTATGGCAGTGAAAGTTGGGTCTGACAGAAAAGATATGAAAGTAGAATAAATGCAGTAGAAATGAGAGCATTAGGAAGTATGATTGGCGTGAAACTGAGTGACATAATAAGAAATAGCGTGATAAGATAACATTATGGTGTGAAAGAGGATATAGTGACAGGTATAGAAAAATAAATGCTGAGGTGGTTTGGTCATGTTGAGAGGATGGATGAAAGTAGATTAAGTACGCGACCAAATCAGGGACGTTCTAAAGAAAGGTAAGGTCAGGAGTACCCTAAACCGACGAGCGTGCATGAAAAGATTGATGAATGTAGATGAAGCGAAAGAAGTTTGCAAGGGCCGTAGCAAGTTGAGGGATGTGATCTCTGCCTACTCCTCCGGGAAAGAGGCGTGACCTTATGTATGTATGTATGTATGTTATTCAGCCTTCTGAATAATAGGCAAATACAAATAAATAGTCCTTCAAGTAAGTAAGAACGTGTATTGTGACATGAGTGATATAAGCCAAAATGTAGCATACAAAAATATAATCTACTTATGTTTACTCTTGTCTACTTGCATTGTTTGAAGATGAATTACAAAATAATATAAATATTCTCACGCAAAAAAAAGTAAACGTAAAGAAACATTAAATGTATGACACCCTTTGGCATTTACATACAAACGTACATATAATTACGCCTTTATCCCTAATGGGATAAGCAGAGCGTAAACGACCTAAACTAAGCTCGTTTCGCCACGTGTGACAAAGTTATACATACATACATATAATCACGCCTTTATCCCTAATGGGATAAGCAGATCATAAACGACCTAAACTAAGCTCGTTTCGCCTCGTCTGACAAAGTTTTGAGGGCTATTTAAGATTTGTAGGTATATTGCTGAAGTGACAAGTTGTAACTTAAAAGCAAATAAAAAAAGAAAAGAATGCTTAAGTAAATAATAAAAACAAAACTTGAACTACTTTCACAGAAAGTACAAAAGTGTCATCATTTCGTTCACCATTAGCAGCGACATGAATGCTCCAAAAAATATCGTTTTCATTTCAATTTATTTGAATCGCCATCAGTCTGGAGTATCTGATGAGCAAACAGAATGGCTGAACGAGATCACTCAGTCAGTCAGTCGCGAGGAACAAATTCTAATATGGAATCCACTTTTTTATGCCCTTCGTATTTGCATTTCAAAATATCGTATTATTATTTTAGGTCCGAATTCATAATTGAAGAGTATTTTTCTGCTTCCAAATTATTATTTTTATTTGCTAGAATTTTGATCTTGATATTAAATTCCTGAAAATTCCAATATATTTTAAATAGTTATATGTATGTATATGGTTTGATATTTATTTCATATCAAGATATCTATTAAAACTATCTGAACCGTGAAATTAAATCGATTGCGATCTCACCCATTCATCAGTTTGCTGCAATAAAGCACGTTTTATATAGCGGTGATGTTTATTAGTGTAAGCTCGTATTTACGAAGCGATCTCAAACTTTAAAATAATATTAAGTGTGGATTCGACAGGCCAGTTTGTACTGAAATGACATTCTGATACGAACTCAAACTCGCTGTCACACATGAGAGCTGATTATAAATACGGCCCGTAGACATGTTTATATCTTTATATTGTATGCTTGTGAATTGCAATGATTATATAAAATGAGTTCAATGTTCTTCTTTAGGGGTACTGTCTTTATAGTTGTTTTTCTATAGTTGATAGGCATCATTTGTACACCTTCTCACATCATTGGAAGCAATTAAGAAAATTCCTACTTTTAGATTTTTATCTTATAATATGTTCATACATACATATAATCACGCCTTTATCCCTAATGGGGAAGACAGAGCGTAAACGACCTAAACAAAGTTCGTCCCGCCACGTCTGACAAAGTTTTGAAGGTTGTTTAATTCTGGGTATATTGCTGTAGTGACAGATTGTCAGCCCATCGCCAAAATTATAATATACGGAAACCCTCGGATCCCTTAG
Source organism: Scrobipalpa costella (assembly GCA_949820665.1). NCBI lineage: Eukaryota > Metazoa > Arthropoda > Insecta > Lepidoptera > Gelechiidae > Scrobipalpa > Scrobipalpa costella. The sequence continues at coordinate 711,889 of OX463306.1, forward strand.
CTGGATCTTACAGCATTCCCGGGAGGAAATGCAGCTGACACATTCTATGTTTTTCACTCGCTTCGAGTCCAGCATGGAAGAAGATGACGATATGGATACGACAAATAGTTTATTTTGAAATGAGCGGTTCGTTTGGCAGAGTACTGGTCACAATTAATATAAAAACGCCTAAACGATCGACACGACAAGAAGAAGAAAAGAGCGCATGCCCTAGCCGCCCGGTGACCGGCTAGTCGACTCGTTTGTATCGAGCATGGGTTCAATGAAGTCACGCGCGGCCGCTGTTTCTTAGCTAATTAAGCCGAACTACGACAGCGACACAGCAGCAGACCGCGAAATTAACATACATGCATACATACATATAATAACGCCTTTATTCGTAATGGGGTAGGCAGAGCGTAAACGACCTAAGCAAGTGCCGCCACGTCTGACAAAGTTTGAGGGTTGTTTTAGATAGATTTGTAGGTATATTGCTGTAGTGACAGGATGTCAGCCCATCGCCTAAATAACAATATACTGAAACCCTAGAATATCTTACCTGGTTTCTATTGCATGCCAGGAAGGAAATGCAGCTGGCACATTCTACGTTTTTTCAGGCCAGCATGGAAGAAATTAACACGAAATTCAAATGGCTATAAAATCATAACTACTGAAGATTTTTGAATTATAAAATAAAAATAATGTATTTGTATACCCACTGGCTCGTCTGTCACAGTATTTTCAAGCTGATTTCCGTACCTTATCACGTTCTTCATTTTACCTTGTTACCGTGTCTGCTTGCTAATAAAGATATTTCCTAAGAGAGAACCTAGATTATGCCTGTTCACTCTAGCCTTGAAAAGGCCCAGTCTAGTAACAGTATTCTAGTTTTCTTATCCACAGTATCGCCAACAGCTAATTCAGTTTTTCCGGAGGATGGAGACATTTACGGGCGAGAAAAAGTATCTGTATGCTTCCATGCTAGACTGGGAGTGATAGAAAAACATTAGATGTTCCAGCTGCATTTCCTCCAGGCCATGATGTAAAAACCAGCTAAGAGATTTGAGAGTTTCAGTATATTGTAATTTAGGCGATGGGCTGACAACCTGTCCCTACAGCAATATACAAATCTATCTTAAACTACCCTCAAAACTTGTCAGACGAGGTGAAACGACCTTTCTTTAGGTCGTTGACGCTTTGCTTACCCCATAAGGGATAAAGACGTGACGTTTGTACATGTGTAAAAAGTACTCAGTGCCAGGAAAATCCGGGCCAAACCTACAACAAATACGGATGATGTGGTCAGTGTATGTTGTCGAGATGACTTTCGAGTGAGTTCCAGTGGTGACAATAACAGTGTTGTGAATAGTGTACCGCAAAAACGAAGAAGAGTGAGGGTAGACAGATATGTCTGTCCCTTAACCCACCCGCAGTTTTCTCCAGTTTACCCGTGATCAGTGCGTTTGGAATAGCGCCGAAATATCGGGAACTCATCAAATAATTTAAATCGCGGTAAGAAACCCGTAAAATGTCTTATAGTTATAGTGAAAATAACAGCGAAAGTTTAAAATTAAATCATCTCCCTAGCCTTATCCTGTATGTCACGGGGTCAGCTTCCTAATCTAGGGGATTGAACGAGAGTACTGGTTTTTACACAAAACAACTTTCATCTGACCTCCGCAATGCAGAAGGGAAACCAAACCCAAACGTAGATTATTAGGTCAGAGTTTTCAAGATTATCGACGAATATCTACGGTATTGAACGATATTAACGGGCGTATTAACGTGGCTTCCGAAGCACGGATAAAGCGCCGAATAAACGTACATATGAAATACCGAAAAACACATCGGTACGTGGTGGGGTTAGAACCATGACCTCCCCGCTCAGGTTGCAGCGGCCCGGTCCACTACACCATCGGGCTCTCGTTTTTTCCGATTTGGAATTTTAATTTATATAACGTTCAGTAAAGCTATATTTTGCTTTATTTTTAATCTAAAGTATATCAAGGCACTTTAACGAAGCAAAAAGCAATGCTGGAAATTGGCAGACAATCTGGATTTATTTTACTTGAATTTGAAAATAAATTAATCTCGTGCTTGACCTAGATCTGACTTGAAAACCGTTAACAAAATCTGAGAAGCTGACGCCTTTGCCAGTCCAAATTAAGATAGGAATTCGATTCAATACTGATAAGTACTCACTTTTTACATATTATTTTGAGTATTTTACCATACGCACCTTTACCACCATGTTGGACTTTCATGTTTTCTTCCATGCTGGACTGGGAGCGAATTAAAAACATAGAATGTGCCAGCTGCATTTCCTCCCGGGCATGCTGTAAAAACCAGCTAAGGGATCTGAGGGTTTCAGTATATTTCAATTTAGGCGATGGGCTGACAACCTGTCACTACAGCAATATACGTACAAATCTATCTTGAATTACCCTCAAAACTTTGTCAGACGTGGCGGAACGACCTTTGTTTAGGTCGTTTACGCTCTGCCTACCCCATTAGGGATAAAGGCGTGATTATATGTATGTATGTATTTACCTTTACCACACCTTTCACCTTTACCTTAGCCCTGGAAACCACATAGTGGCTAGTTCATCATCATCATTCCCTTGCCCTTATCCCATCATTTGGGGTCGGCACAGTACAGACGTACCTAGTTATTACCATTAAATCAAATCATTGGAATAAAAAACACTATAACAATGAAGAAAATGTATTTTCGTACCAAACAGTTATGTTGAACACAAAATCGCACGTTAACAAGGACAGCTTGCGTATACATAATCAAACAACTCTATTCTTGGAAGGAAATTTGACATTATTAAAATGTAACCCCAAAGGGATACCGTGATAGTATAAAGGATTCAACATAATACTATGAATACATACATACATAAAATCACGATTTTATCCCTAATGGGGTAGGCAGAGCTGAACGGAATAAACAAAGGACGTCTGACAATGTTTTGAGTGTTATTTAAGATAGATTTGTACGTATATTGCTGTAGTGACAGGTTGTCAGCCCATCGCCTAAATTGCAATATACAGAAACTCTCAGATCCCTTAGCTAGTTTTTACAGCATGCCCGGGAGGAAATGCAGCTGGCACATTCTATGTTTTTCTCTCGCTCCCAGTCCAGCATGGAAGAACTATGAATAAACCAGATAATTCACTTCAAAAGGGTTTTGAAGAGGTTTAAATATGAGAGAGCTTAAGGATAAAATATCAACGGACCAATGATGCGTAGGTAACTAGAATTGTTGAAGATAAATAATACTTATGTCATATAAAAGAAAGAAAATAATAAATTGCTTTCTGGCAGGACTCGAACCTGCGTCTCTGGATTGCCGGTCCATCACTGTAACACACTCTACCAACTGAGCTACGTAGTTCTTAAACTACATTGCTAGATGTCGCTAACGTTGCTATGGCGTGTGCATAAGAAAGACTATGATAAATTTGTCACTCCCGCTACTGTTTCTGTAGCTCAGTTGGTAGAGTGATGGACCAAAGCCGGTCTTTTAAGGGATGTAGGTTTGAGTCCTGCCAGAAACGAATTTATTATTTTCTTTCTTTCATATTATATAGTGTTGTACTGATGAACATAATGAATAAGTAAAATGTTTTTTTTTCCATGCTGGCCTGGGAGCGAGAGAAAAACATAGAATATGCCAGCTGCTTTTCCTCCCGGGCATGCTATAAAAACCAACTAAGGGATCCGAGAGTTACAGTATTTTGTAATTTAGGCGATGGGCTGACAACATACAGCAATATACCTACAAATCTGTCTTAAATAACCCTTTGTCAGACGTGGCGTAACGACCTTTATTTAGGTCGTTTACATTCTGTCTACCATTAGGAAAAAAGGCGTGATTATATGTATGTCATCGCCCTAGCCTTATCCCTTATCCCACGGGGTCGGCTTTTTTATCTAGGGGATTGAACGAGGGTACTGGTTTTTATACAGAGCGACTGCCATCTGATCTCCGCAACGCAGAAGGGAAACCAGACCCAATCCTGGATCAAGTCAGAGTATTCAAGCCGCCAATGCTTAGCACTGGTCTCTGATATGAATTAACGAGGAATATCTACGGTATTAAACTATATTAACCGGGACCAACAGCTTAACGTGCCTTCCGAAGCACGGAAATAGCACCGAATAAACGTACATATGAAATTCGAAAACCGAGAAACACATTGGTACGTGTTGGGATTCGAACCACGTCCTACCGTTCAGGAGGCAGCGGCTCTATCCATTACACCATCGGGCTCACGTGATTATATGTATGTATGAAAAAAAAAAAAAACATATTCTTATACGATTCTTATACTTCCATGCTGGACTGGGAGTGAGAGAAAATCATAGAATGTGCCAGCTGCATTTCCTCCCAAGCATGCTGTAAAAACCAGCTAAGGGATCTGAGGATTTTGTATATTGCATTTGGGGCGATAAGCTGACAACCTGTCACTACAGCAATATACCTACAAATCTATTTTAAATAACCCTCAAAACTTTGTCAGACGTGGCGGAACGACCTTTGTTTAGGTCGATTACGCTCTGCCTACCCCATTAGGGATAAAGGCGTGATTATAAGTATGTATGTATGTATACGTTTCTGATCATTAGAGTATTAGACGGCAAACCGTATAGGTATATTATTATGTCAAACATACGTACGACCGTAAAAAACCATTCCTTCAAATTAAGATTTTAGAGATTTACTTTAGATAATCTTTTTTGTGCTTTACAATAAAAATTCTTCCATGCCGGCCTGGGAGCAAGAGAAAAACATAGAATGTGCCAGCTGCATTTTCTCCCAAGCATGCTGTATAAACCAGCTAAGGGATCCTAGGGTTTCGGCATATTGTGATTTAGGCGATGGGCTGACAACCTGTCACTACAGCAATATACCTACAAATCTATCTTAAATAACCCTCAAAACTTTGTCAGACGTGGCGGAATGACCTTTGTTTAGGTCGTTTGCGCTCTGCCTACCCCATTAGGGATAAAGGCGTGATTATATGTATGTATGTATGTATGTACAATAAAAATAAAACCTTGACATAATGTACCACAGAGACATAGGAACCTTGCATAATATTCAGCATTGCGTTTTATTTCCCGTTTAAAATTCGAGGTTCCGCTCCAATTAACGGTTGGTACATGTTCTTCATAACGACTGAAAAAGGTTCGAAAGGCCAAATTTTAAAATGAAATTATATCCTCGGAAATAAAATAGGAGTGACGCCGGTTCCATGAAATGAAACTGAAATAAAACCTCTTATCAAATAAATATTACAATATATAATGTTTCCAAAATATTTATGCTAAAATGTAAAATGATGATGAATGAATAAGGATTTGTGGAATAACAAAAATATCTTACTGAAAAACATAACATTCAAGTGTTGAAATTCGCTTAAGCAGCTTTATGGCCAAAGTTAATCGAGGAAGGGTTTTCCTGAAATAAACTACGCATATTTCCTTTAGAAATCCTAAATAAATAATCTGCGCTACGAAATACTTCGACGAGTTGAGGCAAAATCCTATTTGACTAGAAATTTGGCTGCCCGTAGGCTTTATCCTCCGGATGGCTATTTTTTGCGCCTTTCTATACATAAATATACTACATTAACATACTACATGCCGCCTGATAGTGATATTAAACGAAGAGTGAATGCTGGTAGCATGGTGAATGGGGCGTTGCACACCTTTATGAACAGCCAGAAGGTATCCAAAATGGCTCGTCTGGCTGTGCATAGAGGAGTGTTAGTCCCAACACTTATGTATGGCAGTGAAAGTTGGGTCTGACAGAAAAGATATGAAAGTAGAATAAATGCAGTAGAAATGAGAGCATTAGGAAGTATGATTGGCGTGAAACTGAGTGACATAATAAGAAATAGCGTGATAAGATAACATTATGGTGTGAAAGAGGATATAGTGACAGGTATAGAAAAATAAATGCTGAGGTGGTTTGGTCATGTTGAGAGGATGGATGAAAGTAGATTAAGTACGCGACCAAATCAGGGACGTTCTAAAGAAAGGTAAGGTCAGGAGTACCCTAAACCGACGAGCGTGCATGAAAAGATTGATGAATGTAGATGAAGCGAAAGAAGTTTGCAAGGGCCGTAGCAAGTTGAGGGATGTGATCTCTGCCTACTCCTCCGGGAAAGAGGCGTGACCTTATGTATGTATGTATGTATGTTATTCAGCCTTCTGAATAATAGGCAAATACAAATAAATAGTCCTTCAAGTAAGTAAGAACGTGTATTGTGACATGAGTGATATAAGCCAAAATGTAGCATACAAAAATATAATCTACTTATGTTTACTCTTGTCTACTTGCATTGTTTGAAGATGAATTACAAAATAATATAAATCTTCTCACGCAAAAAAAAGTAAACGTAAAGAAACATTAAATGTATGACACCCTTTGGCATTTACATACAAACGTACATATAATTACGCCTTTATCCGTAATGGGATAAGCAGAGCGTAAACGACCTAAACTAAGCTCGTTTCGCCACGTCTGACAAAGTTTTGAGGGCTATTTAAGATTTGTAGGTATATTGCTGAAGTGACAAGTTGTAACTTAAAAGCAAATAAAAAAGAAAAGAATGCTTTAGTAAATAATAAAAACAAAACTTGAACTACTTTCACCGAAAGTACAAAAGTGTCATCATTTCGTTCACCATTAGCAGCGACATGAATGCTCCAAAAAATATCGTTTTCATTCCAATTTATTTTAATCGCCATCAGTCTGGAGTATCTGATGAGCAAACAGAATGGCTGAACGAGATCACTCAGTCAGTCAGTCGCGAGGAACAAATTCCAATATGGAATCCACTTTTTTATGCCCTTCGTATTTGCATTTCAAAATATCGTATTATTATTTTAGGTCCGAATTCATAATTGAACAGTATTTTTCTGCTTCCAAATTATTATTTTTATTTGCTAGAATTTTGATCTTGATATTAAATTCCTGAAAAATCCAATATTTTTTTAAATAGTTATATGTATGTATATGGTTTGATATTTATTTCATATCAAGATATCTATTAAAACTATCTGAACCGTGAAATTAAATCGATTGCGATCTCGCCCATTCATCAGTCTGCTGGAATAAAGCACGTTTTATATAGCGGTGATGTTTATTAGTGTAACCTCGTATTTACGAAGCGATCTCAAACTTGAAAATAATATTAAGTGTGGATTCGACAGGCCAGTTTGTACTGAAATTATATTCTGATACGAACTCAAACTCGCTGTCACACATGAGAGCTGATTGTAAATACGGCCCATAGACATGTTTATATCTTTATATTGTATGCTTGTGATTTGCAATGATTATTGAAGTGTTTATAAAATGAGTTCAATGTTCTTCTTTAGGGGTACTGTCTTTATAGTTGTTTTTCTATAGTTGATAGGCATCATTTGTACACCTTCTCACATCATTGGAAGCAATTAAGAAAATTCCTACTTTTAGATTTTTATCTTATAATATGTTCATACATACATACATACATATAATCACGCATTTATCCCTAATGGGGTAGGCAGAGCGTAAACGACCTAAACAAAGGTCGTCCCGCCACGTCTGACAAAGTTTTGAAGGTTATTTAAGATAGAATTCTAGGTATATTACTGTAATGACTCCCATCGCCTAAATTATAATATACTGAAACCCTCTGATACCTTAGCTGGATCTTACAGCATTCCCGGGAGGAAATGCAGCTGACACATTCTATGTTTTTCACTCGCTTCCAGTCCAGCATGGAAGAAGATGACGATATGGATACGACAAATAGTTTATTTTAAAATGAGCGGTTCGTTTGGCAGAGTACTGGTCAACATTAATATAAAAACGCCTAAACGATCGACACGACAAGAAGAAGAAAAGAGCGCATGTCCTAGCCGCCCGGTGACCGGCTAGTCGACTCGTTTGTATCGAGCATGGGTTCAATGAAGTCACGCGCGGCCGCTGTTTCTTAGCTAATTAAGCCGAACTACGACAGCGACACAGCAGCAGACCGCGAAATTAACATACATGCATACATACATATAATAACGCCTTTATTCGTAATGGGGTAGGCAGAGCGTAAACGACCTAAGCAAGTGCCACCACGTCTGACAAAGTTTGAGGGTTGTTTTAGATAGATTTGTAGGTATATTGCTGTAGCGACAGGATGGCAGCCCATCGCCTAAATAACACTCCCACTTCCTCCCATGGTCCTACCGACCTCTCGGTCATCAGGACCGTATCAGACCGAAACAACGGGACGTACAGGGGACTTACAAAGCATACGCTAAAGCACTGCCTGAATTCTCTATCCCAACAAATTTTTTTTCCTGACTTGAGTGTCCCCTGTCGCACTTTCCCCTTTCTGGGGCAGGACAACTCGTCTCTCTCGCTCTCGGTAACGTTTGACAGTATTTAACAATTCGATTTTCAACATGTCATTTCCAAAAGGGATGTTTTTTTCTTTAAGCCAATCAATTATCTCTTGCTTTTTATTCTTTGCTGTAGGAACTGCGTCAATTTTCCGAGAGTGATACGAGGCATTATCCATCACAACAACACTATTATCTTCTAATTTGTCCAAAACATCAGAAAACCAATTCTCAAACACCTGGGCGTTCATTTCTTGATGGTAATCACCTTGTTTCTTTGATTCAAATGTCATTAAGCCGCCATTCACAAAGCCGTCTTCACTGCCTATGTGGGTTATTATTAGACGTTAGCCTTTTCCTGTAACAATACAACAAATAAAAATACAACAAAACAATCAAATTTTGCGCGCCAAGTGCGCATGGTGTACTTATTCCTATTGTTTCATTTCGTTATTTTATTTTACCGACAAAAGCAGCCACCTGGCCAAAAATAAACAAAGAAATAATAGGTACTCAAGTAAATAATTTAAAAGTTGTAATATTTTGACTATAATTATGTTATGTAGGTATGTATAACTATATTTTCTGTGTACAATAAATAAACAAACGATTGAAAAGAAATTAGGAAGTAAAGATAAATACGTGAGCATAGAAATATGAATGAACTTACCAGAAGGGTTTTTGAGACCCGTAGATAAACCTCTGATAAATGCATTTCTCGCCCTGGTTACAGTTGTATCAACCGAAGTCTTTGATTTGGTGTGGCGTTCATTTACCTAAGTTTCATCGAGGTAATAATTTTTTCTATTATTTTGTCTTGCTTCTTTAATTTCTCTTAGATAAATACGCCTCCAAAAGAAAATATCGTTTCGATCAGTCAAAAAACTGTTCCTGCATCTTTTATTAAATTTGAAACAAATCTTTTTTAATATTTTATATAATGTGGTTCTTTTGAAAACTCCAAGACTGTTGTCTTCATTTACCGCTTTTAAAACTTTGTCTACTGTCGGTATCTCTTTGCGCAGGAAAAAGTTATGCACTATAATTCGTATGGCACATTTGATGAAATCGTCAAATCTGCTTATAATTGACGATCTGAGCCTTGTTTTTTAGGGAGATTTCAAGACACCATTATTCTCTCTCTGCTGCTTCACAATCTTATAAACAGAAACCCAGTGTATACCCATTGATTCTGCAACGGTTTTACATATTTCATTGGTCGAATTCGATGGTGATGTTTCCTTGAATGTGTGATACATATTGCACATCATGATCTTTTCCGTCGATGAAAATGCTCGCCGCTGTCTCTTTTTTACAGAAGAAACTTGCGCAGTTCCATTAACATCAGCCATATCCTACAATACAAACAGAATAAATCAATATAAAATATAATAATACGTATAGCTTGACCACATTTGCACTTCCTATAAGCCCTTCTTATGACAGGTCTAAATAATATAAATACTAAAAAATAAAATCAATAATTTAAAAAAAAATCTCTTTCAAAACCTCTTAGGTAACCTCTCAAATACATAATATACTTACTAACGTAATTTTAATGAAATATAATTTTAAATAATATTCATTCAAAGTAACAAACACTTATTTATTACATTAATTAAAATAAAACAGAATATATTACCCTATACTTTTTTATTTGCCATGACAATTTCTTTAAAAACTTAATTAAAAAACGAAACAAAAAAAAATGTAACTTACCACTGAGAAGTAGAAAAAGAAGTAAAAGTCCGGTAAAAACACGCCAAGTCGTCGGTAATGCAATCAATCTCAAAATCCAATACACTAGCCAGGTCACACAGTTAAAGAAGAAACAGTCCAAAGGAATGCCAAAATCCAAAATATAAAATCGATCACAACGCAGTAGAGGTAGAGACGTCTGAACAGCACGGAGTCGCACAATCAGACTAAAAAGTAGCGTACTGTGAACGCGGCCCTAGCGTCCTTACTCCAACCAATGATAGAGCAGCTGATTTTCTCGGTACTAGCTCGTTAACGTGAATAAAGTATAGTAACAGTATTCTAGTTTTCTTATCCACAGTATCGCCAACAGCTAATTCAGTTTTTCCGGAGGATGGAGACATTTACGGGCGAGAAAAAGTATCTGTATGCTTCCATGCTAGACTGGGAGTGATAGAAAAACATTAGATGTTCCAGCTGCATTTTCTCCCGGGCATGATGTAAAAACCAGCTAAGAGATTTGAGAGTTTCAGTATATTGTAATTTAGGCGATGGGCTGACAACCTGTCCCTACAGCAATATACAAATCTATCTTAAACTACCCTCAAAACTTGTCAGACGAGGTGAAACGACCTTTCTTTAGGTTGTTGACGCTTTGCTTACCCCATAAGGGATAAAGACGTGACGTTCGTACATGTGTAAAAAGTACCTCGGATACGTGTTTCGACTGGTTTTTATCAAACTCAGTACCAGGTTTAATCTATTCTACGTATAAACCTAACAAATCCATACTTTCAAACAAACTTTTACATTTCTAATATTAACTAGTAATATTTTTCCGGAGAAAATATTAAATTATACTCGAGTTATCTGGAATTTTGCCTCTCTTCGAGATAACTGATTAGTTTCATAATGTTTGATCAAATTGCCTTCGTGGTTTCGTGACTGAAGCCAAAAATCTGACCCACGGATAAATTCAGAAAATGGACAACAGTGTTTCCTAAAGGCCGTCTAATTAGACTCTGTTTGTTTTGTAATGTTTGTTCCTGTACAATGTGTTGTTTATGTGCAATAAAGGATATTTGTGTTGTATTGTTTCTCAGTCCTGTTAAAATCACAGCCAGCACCGCCTTTACTGATGGCGAGAATTGCATAGAGGCCTCCCTCTATGCAGCCAACAGTGGTTAACAGTGGCCTTCTTGAAAGTAATTGATGATGATGATGATGATACAGAAAACTATAAAAGTAGATGTAAGGAAAAAGCTGTAATTCACGTAGGTAGGTTTCGCATTACTGGTACTTACTCAATATTAGAATGGTTTGCGTGACTATTTCTAACCTAGGCTGGACACCAGGTAATTAAAAAAACTCAGTAAAAAAAAAGTCCCTTTAAGATCGGTTAAAAACGATCAGAGTTCAATTTCGTGCCGACATACTTAGTCAGGTGGCGTGATTATTTGTATCGCAGCTTTGAGTTAAGTAATGCTCAGTCAAACAAAAAAAGTTTCTTCAAAATCTGTAAGAAATTCAATTCCCTACCTACATTCAAAGTCATGAGGCGTGATTATTTGCTCAGTCAAATATATTTTTTTCTATTATTTATTTATATAAGCCCTGTGATAGTGCTTATTGATAAGGTTATTTTAGTGGTGAATGTGTATATGCAGAATCAGAATCAGAATCAGAAATCTTGCCAACGAACAAAAGGAAAAACTTAGTGGAGTTCACAGATGCACTGAGTTCGGCGAGTGCTATCATAGGCAGTTGTAACGTAGACTGTTTTTACATGTTAGGAGACTATAACTCTCAACCGTTTGAACTGTTTTACCACGAGTTGTTAGACTTTTGTTTGGAGCAAGAGTAGTCATGTTTTGACATAGAAAAACTAGGTCGATCATCTAATACGTATACATTCATAAGTAAAGCTAACGGGTCAAAGCGGTGGCTTGATCATTGTATAGTTACTAAAGCGGCAATGGACTCTGTAAAAAAAAATGATTGTTCTGTTCTTCGTAGCAAGGTTGTATGGGGAGAAAGGAGCCCACAAGCAATAGACACTTACCAAAAAGAATGTCATGACAGGCTCAGACTTATTGACTTTCCATACGAACTGCGCAACTGTAGCGATCATTTATGTACTGATAACATAAATAACATAACATAAAATTTATTATACTAGTATTTACAATTTTATATTACGTTCATTATGGCTATGATATTATTAATTCAATATAGGAGAGTAAAGTGATTACAATTTTAAGTTTTGTTTGTATCTAAAGTTGCCTAGAGTTTAAAATAAACGCTGCCAACGTGCCAACACACTTTGCTCAATAACAAATGACAGGTGAATGTAGAGTCCATTTTGTATTCTTGATATGATCAAAGAACTTTGATGATAGTTCTTTGGTTCAAACCAAAACAAAGTTATAATATAATATATAATAATTTATTAGGTCAAAAAAATTATGATTTACATGTCATATCTACTTGCAATATTTAGAACTAAACTTAAAATATAACGCTACATTTGTTTTCATAATTACAACCAATGATCATACTAAGCATTCAATCGAAGCCTGTGTTATGACCATTGGATGTTTACAAATCGTACTTATTATTTTATTTCGGCACTATTTATTTGAAATAATTAATTATATTTTTAATAAGCACTTACATTAAATTATATATATATTTAAACTGTTGTATTTAAACGTTGCATACGTAGAGCTATACAATATACATATTTATAGGTAAAACTAAAAGTTATTATTGTAATTTATTATACTATGCTACTATATCTAAAAGTTCTTCGGTCTTCTCATAAGTTAAGTTTAAAAGCCACTCGGTGGCTGTTTTCTTCAATTCGAATTTACGTTTTCTATACATACATATTATTTTATTAACTAAATTGTACATCCTAGGGCCTTGAAAAATAAAAAACCTATTTAAAAAGAAAGTCCTGCTTCTCAAACAAATACATACGTTATAGTCACGCCGGACAGGGTTGTTCACACTTGTGTACTGCACTAAGGAGTGTTGCCTAATAATAGTAAAAAGTATATAAAGTTGTCTAACTGTAAGTGTAGTGGTGACCTTATGTAACTCTCGGGTAGGGAATCTATACGGTTTGAAAAAACTAACTTTCAAGATTAGCCTCTGAGCCCGTTCAACGGTCAGAAGGTGGGTTTTGTCTGCTCCGCCCCAACAAGTGATTCCATAAGATAGTACAGATTGACAGAGAGCCAAATATATTTGTTTAACTAGTAGTTCGCTACTTACATCGAATTTGCTTAAAAATAAAGGTGAGATTCTTATCTATAATAACACCTAAATATTTAGTTGAGTGTGTTGCCTGGATAGGCGGGCAGTTACAGACGAGAGCGGGTGGGTAGGAACATTGATGGGAAATTATTTTGGATCTTGCAAGAATTTCAATAATGCTATTTAAGTTCAAAATCGAGAAAGTCATATACATCGTTTTATCTGCGTTAAGTGTTAGATAGTTCGACGCTAACCAGTGTGATACTGTATTGAAACCCTCCTGAGCGAATCTAAAGACATCGGGCCATGAATAGGCTGAGAAGGTGAGAGTTGTGTCGTCCGCGTATGAAACAATAGTACAGTTATTAATTTTTAAATCACATAGTTGATTAATATAACATAAAAATAAAGTAGGACCGAGAATACTTCCTTGTGGAACCCCATAAAGTACTGGCAAGTCATCGCTCGTGCAATCCCCAACTTTGACACGTTGGGTTCTGCCCGAGAGATAACTTTTAAATAATTGAAGCTGCTTTCCTCTTACACCTAGTGCTTCTAACTTTTTAAGCAACAATGGGATTGAGACCGTGTCAAAAGCTTTTGCTAGATCAAGGTATATTGTTATACATTTCTTTTGATCATCTAAGTCTTTAGCTATTATGTTAGTGAAAGCTAATAAGGCGTCTTCAGTTGATTTACCGGATCGGAAACCAAATTGGTTTTTAGACAATAAATCATTTTTTTCAAGATAATCAACCAGTCTATTATTTATTATTCTCTCAAATATTTTGGATAAAGTGGGTAGAATCGAAATAGGTCTATAGTTGCCGACAAGGCTACGGTCACCACCCTTGTGAATGGGACATATGGAGGATTTTTTTAAAACGCTTGGGAAAATATCATGACTTATGCAACCATTAAAAATATGAGTCAGGAGAGGGACCAGGGTATTTTTGACCATTTTTATCATTTTAGCGTTTATTCCATCATATCCCACAGCACAATCGGTTCGTAGGGCTTGAATTTGTGACTCAATTTCGCCTTCCGTGATTTCAAGAAGAACAAAGGAATTTGGACTACTGCTACTGTTTATACTACCAATATATTGATTAAACGGCTGAGTGGGAGGAATAGCTTCTGCAAGATTTTTACCTACGTTAGTAAAAAAGTGATTGACATTATTGATCGCAAGTTTAGGCTCACGATTTGAGGAAAGAAGTTCGATGGGAGTATTTTTAGCACTTTCCAGATTTGCAATGGATTTAATAGCTGACCATAACTTTTTATTATTTCTACCCGCGGATTTAATAAGCTCTCTTTCGTACTGGCGCTTAAGTTTTTTTAGTAAAGAGTTACAGAAGTTTCTATACCGTCGATATGTGATCTTCAGGACATCATTCTCCGGTTTAGCTTTGATACTTTTGTGTAATTTGTCTCGGTGTCGTACACAACGTAAAAGACCTGATGTCATCCAGGGTTTCAAAGCTATTTTACGACTAGAGAGTTTACGAATACTGGTGTTGTTTTCTACTGCTTTATTTAAAAGTTTCAATAGAAAGCTCATTGCCTCATCTGGGTTCAATTCGTATATACGGGAAAAATCATACTCTTGGAATTCTACAGAAAATGTACTGTAGTTAATTTTCGGAACAGATATAGTTGGTTCTTTACGTATTTTACCCCAATCTAAGCAGCAGAGTATCGCATGATGGTCCGTTAAAGTTGAATTTATTACCACATTTGTCGATTTAAGTTTGGTCTTTAAAACTACATGGTCGTGACAGGCGTTTTCTCGCGTAGGAATATCATACGCGAGAAACAGTCCTTCAAAGGTTAAACATAACCACTAAGTTGAGGCAATAAGTTAACACATGAGACCCAGGCTTCACTTAAGACAATAATATCACATTGTAGACTTATTCGCGAGAGCAGCGTTAGTAATTTATCAAAATTGCGGTTTATGCTACGGATATTTTGGTGAAGAATTTTTAAATTTGTCTGTGGGTGTTGGATAAGCGAGGAACAGCGGTCAGCATCACAAGTGTGAACGGTACTTAAGTTAAAATTGTCTATACTTGAAATAAGATCGTCCATATAAAGTAAAAACGTTAACGTAAGGTAAAAATAAAATGAAAATAAAGAAAACTTTATAAACTAGACTGTGCTAACTAAATACAAATAAAAGCGGCGCTCTAAGCGCCAGCATAATCTATAGAGTTGATATATGCGATCTCTGCATTTTTCTTGGCTGGGCAATCTGCGTCACCTGTCTTATGCTGACACGGCTTTTTAAAATGAAGGCATGTAGCACATTTAGGTGATTCATTATGTTTAGGGCATTCCTTGTTTTGATGGCCTAGTTCGCCACAGTGGCCGCAAGTAGGTCGTTCTTCTTTACAAAATTTTGCCGCGTGACCGTATCTGTGACAATTAAAACACCTCGTCACTAAGGTGAAGTCTCTAACTATACACGATGACCAATTTATGTAGACCCTGTTTTGAGCAATGAGGGCTTTACGTACATTTGCGGATACTTCAAATATGAAATTTGCGGTTTCTAAACTCTTCTTGCCCGATTTATGGCTAAGTTTAATTTCATTTAAAAACTGTTCGCATGTTAGAGTTGGCATTTTGTCACTTACATTTTGTTCAAAAATATACTGGGCAACTTCCTTGTCTGTCAGAGAAGAGGGCACACCAATTACTATAATTCTAGGTCTTCTTTTTCGGGGTTCGTCGACGGTTAAGTTAGGTGAAGACTTTCTTACAGATTCTTTTAACTTCTCAATGTCGTCCTTTTTCTCTGTGCTAATTACTACACCGCCGTTTTTAATTTTGCGAAGACCTCTCACTTGCAACTTCATCTGTTCGGGGCGGATGAGTTTTTGGACAATTTCTTTAGTTTCGTCGCTGGTTTTTTGCTTGTCCGCTGGATAGATGGTTACGAAATTCAGGGAATTAGGACGCACAAGGGAATTGTTGCTGCCTTTTATCAGCATGTCGGCATAAGACGACGAGGTGGGCACAGGGGCTGGTTTGGTAGACGCCTCTAGGATGGTCTGCTTGAGTTCAAAGATGGACTCGGCAAGGTCGCGCTTCTCCCTTAGAGTTTGTATTAAGTCAGAGGCTTCCATAGCTTTTCGCTTAAGCTGCTGATATTTTACTGCCATTTGCGATGACCCATTTCCTATTTTGAGGCACAGGGAGCTTATTTTCATTTTCTGGTCAGTATTAAGCTTGCTCGTACTCTCAGAAACTATCTTACCCGCTTCTCCAAGGCATGCCTGGATTATTTCCATCCATCCTTGGATTTCTGCTGTAGACACAGCTTCGAGCATAAAGCTTGACTCTATATTTACCGGCTGCTCGTGTTGCGTAGGGGGCGGAGGAGAGTGACGGGTTCTACTGCTCCGATTAAAAGGACTATTTTCACTACCTGCACTCATTTTAGATGTTTAATAATTTAAACAAAACAAAACAAAGCATTATTCACTAGTAACACCTTGAACTGGAACGCAACGCAAACACAAAAACTAGGGCACAATAAAATAATTGTTTTTATGCCATAATTATGATACAAGTCACAGATTAATAATAGACCAATTGTATAAAGATATTATCATTACAATTGGTCAGTCTGCTACGGTTGGTCGATATATTAAAAAACGCGCAAAGTAAAAGAAAATACCGGGGTGGAATAAACACATAGCAGGGGCTCACACTGAGGCTAGGTTAAAGTTCTATACCTGGATGTTGTACGGTAAACCAAGCGCTGGAAGACTTTATGAGGAGATGAGTGAATCCAGAAAGACATTTCAATCGCGTTTAAAATGGTCCCAAGACCATGAAAATCAAATTAAAATGGACCTATTAACATCTAGTCACGCGAAAAATGATTTTAGATCCTTTTGAAAGCACACAAATAGGTTACAATGTAAACCAAGCCTTCCCGTGAGCGTGGGCGGTGTGAGCGAACCGGAGCAGATTGCTAATTTGTTTATGGAACACTTTTTTGTAAGGTCTTCTTTAGGGCCCTCCCGATCGGAGCTTAACACTGAGGCCATCATGGACAAGAAAATTTATTTTACACCAAAAGATATATAGCATTAACTATTAAAAAAATGTCTATAGGTAAATCCCCGGCCATGATGGGCTCAGTATAGAGCACCTGAAGTTTGCCGGCCCGCACTTACCGAGAGTATTAATCATGCAGTACATTTTGTGCCTAGGGCACAGTTATATGCCGAGCGACATGATGCGCACGGTGGTAGTGCCTATAGTTAAAAACAAAACTGGCGATCTCGCGGATAAGAGTAATTATAGGCCTATTTCCTTAGCTACTGTTGTTTTAAAAGTGTTTGATGGCTTGCTTAATACACAGCTAAATAATTACGTCACTCCATATGATAATTAATTCGGGTTTTGGCCGGGACTATCAACCGAGAGTGCTGTGCTGTGTCTTAAGCATGCTATTAATTACTATACTGTGCGTAAGATGCCAATTTTTGCCAGTTTCCTCGATCTCTCCAAGGCGTTTGACCTGGTTTCCTATGATTGATTATGGTCAAAACTGGAAAAAGCTAACCTACCGACATAATTAATAAACATCTTTAAATTTTGGTATGGAAACCAGGTCAACAATGTAAGATGGGAGGGAGCGTTGTCAAGACCATACGGGTTGGAGTGCGGGGTGAGGCAGGGGGGTTGAGTTCACCTACGCTCTTCAACCTGTATGTGAATGAGCTGATTGTCGAGCTCAGCAGCACCAGAGTCGGATGCCACATTGACGGTGTTTGTGTTAATAATATTAGTTATGCTGATGACATGGTGTTGCTGAGCGCGTCAGTGTGTGGGCTAAGAAAGCTTGTACCCGTATGTGAGAAATACGCTGAGAAACATGGTCTCATGTATAATGTTTAAAAGAGTCAGTTTATGGTTTTTGAGGCAGGTTGAAATCGTAAAGACTCGTTTCCACCTGTTTTTCTCAATAAATGTGAGCTAGCTAGATAGCTTTATACTTTTAAATATCTTGGCCACATATTGACCCCTGACTCAAGGACGATGCTGATATCGAAAGGGAACGGAGGGCATTGTCGGTGAGAGCGAACGTGCTGGCTCGCAGGTTTGCAAGGTGGTCAGAAAGAGTTAAAATTACTCTCTTCAGATCATACTGCACATCATTCTATACCTGCAGCCTGTGGGCTAGATATACTCAAAAATCCTATAATGCCCTCCGGGACTAATATAACAATGCGTTCAGGGTGTTGTTGAGGCTGCCTCGATTCTGTAGCGCATCAGGGATGTTTGCGCGAGGGGAGACTGTTTCTACGTAACAATGCGCAAAAGGTGCGAATCCCTGGTGCGCAGAATACAGGTTAGCACCAACAGCATCCTGAACATGATCAGGAGTCGGTTTGACTGTCAGTATCTGAGTCATTGTTGCACTATTTCAAGCGGAATGGGGCAGCGGTGATTTATCATACTGTTATTTTATTATATACCTATCTAATCTCATTTTACTAACATAGTTATAAGTTTTACTAATATTATGAGTCCTAGTTACTTGAATAAAAATCTTTATTATTATTATTATTATGTGGTTCCGAGCATAGAATAGGACCACCCCATGTCATTCCCGTGGGTGTCGTAAAAGGCGACTGAGGGATTCACTGACACAATAACAAGTCAGATATTTGGGGAGATAGGGCTCAACAGCATTGGTTTGCAACTTATCTAGGAGAAGGAAAACTCCAAAGTCAAACCCCAGGTTGGCCGCTTAAGGCTCAAGCAGTGGAATCCAAACGAGGCTTAAATGGTACAATCAATGTCAGGACAGGATATTGATTTTGGATGGCGACGAAAGAATCCAACTTCTACGGTGGCGTCCATAAACCGAGTACAGGTTTACTGTCCACCTGCCAACGTGCAAAGGGCAAGCATGACAGGTTAAAAGCCCAAACCTCTCCTAAAACTACCATGATCTACGAAACATTGCTAAGGCCTCTAGTGCCCGGTGACTCCGGCGGCGTTTGCTGCGACGGGATGCCAACGGTTGCTGGAGTCAATCGGGGTGCGAAGAATCCCCGGGCGTCATCTCCCCACCGTCAAACGAACAAGGCAAGAAAACTGGACTCCGATCATAAACTTAATATAATTTTTTATAATGTAAAAACTTTAAGCTCAGATGAGCGACTTATTGAATTACAAATTGCCCTGGAACAAATTAGTTGGGATATCGTAGGTTTATTCGAAGTGAGACGAGAAGGCGAGGAATCTTTAGAACGTGGGAACAACGTTTTCTTCTATTCAGGGAAAGCTGGTGGGCAGTCAGGAGTAGGCTTCCTAATATCTAAACGGTGGATCAATAACATACTGGAGTTCATTGCCTACTCTGACAGGATCGCTGTGCTCAAATTCCGGATTAGCGAGAACCAAATATTAACCGTTGTTCAAGTCTATGCGCCGATGACATCGCATCCCGATGCCGAAATCGAAGAATTTTATGATATCTTGGACAAGGCATGCGATGAACATCGCGGATCTTGGTCCATTGTAATTGGTGATTTCAATGCAAAGGTGGGACCAAGGCTGAGCTCGGATAACGAACATATACTGGGACCCCATGGTCTTGGAGTTCGCAACGAGCGAGGTACTCGTATGCTCCAGTTTGCCGTTGGTCAGAACTTTAGAAACAGCCGCAGCTTTAGGTTAGAAACTGCCTTTTTTACAAAAATCCTCAAAGACGATGGACATGGATTTCGCCTAACAAAAACACTAAAAACGAAATTGACTTTTCGCTTACTTCGAATAAATCTATAACCCAAAATATTAATGTTATTAATAATATTAAATTTGTCTCAGACCACCTTCGCACTACATTGGTATTTAAAATTAAAATATTAAAGACACATTAATTGCTAATAAAGGTACATTCAATTTAGAGTTAAAAAATAGTTTCGGGGTATTAAAAAAAAACCCATTAAAACCAATTATTTTCCACACACAAAAAGAACTTGGGGACATACAACAACAATACACTAACATCATAAAAAGCATTAAATCAGCCAGCGGGAAAATTAAACAATCTAGAAATAAACTAAAGAAACTAACGTCGGAAACTTTACAACTAATTGAAGAAAGGCAAGAGCAAAGAAATAGTTTAAACAGTTCAGCATATAGGATACTAGATAGAAAGGTTGAAAGAAATATTCGTAGAGACATTCGCTTCTACAATACAAACTTAGTTCAGGTAGCACTAGAGAAAAACAAATCACTGAAGATAGCAAGAAAAGGAATATCTAAAGGAAAGTGCTGGATAACAAGCATGAAGGATAAAACCGGTGTCAATCATAGAGGTAGGGAGAAAATATTAGACATATGCACCAGTTTTTACAAAGATCTTTATTCAATCCCTATGGATAAATCAGAACCAGCACTGACTACCTGTGCGCTGAGGAGATTCCGCCCATAACTGGATATGAAGTTCACTGTGCGCTTACCAAAATGAACTATAATAGGAGTCCCGGACAGGATAGCATCTCTACAGAAGCCCTTAAGGTTGGTGAGTCTATTCTTGTCCCATATTTGTCAAATTTATTCTCTTCTATTTTACGGTCAGGAAAGTTCCCAGAAAACTTTTGCCATGCCGAGATTATACTGCTGCATAAAAAGGGCGACAGATCAGATATAAGCAACTACCGGCCAATCAGCCTAATATCTCATCTTTATAAGGCTTTCATTAAAATGATAGAAAGACGTATATCTGGTCTGCAGGATAAAGAACAGCCACCTGAACAAGCAGGTTTCCGTCTAGGTTTATCGACTACCGACCACCTCCATGCCCTAAATCAGATAATCGAGAAACACCACGAATTTGATCGACCACTGTACCTGGCCTTCGTCGACTATTCAAAGGCATTCGATAGTATTGCACATAAATCTATATTTACAGCCCTTATAAATCAAAATATCCCTGCCACATATATAAACTTAATTCGAAATATTTATTATAATAGTACTGCTTCTGTGAGACTTCAGACTCCTGGACCATCCTTTCCTATAGAACGAGGCGTAAAGCAGGGTGACCCTCTCTCCCCTAAACTATTTACAAGTGTTCTCGAAGAGGTTTTCCAAAAATTTGCATTAGAGTGGAAAAACAAGGGTATCGATGTCGGACACTCCAAACTTACTAACCTTCGTTTTGCGGACGATATTGTTCTCTTCTCCTTAACGGCTCTGAGCTACAAGAAATGCTAGAACAACTAAGCCGGGCAAGCCTCGGGGCTGGATTAAGAATGAACATGTCGAAAACCAATGTCGTGACTAACAGCACTGAGCACATTGTGGAAGTAGATGGAGAGAGAATAGCATATGTCCAAGAATACCTTTACTTAGGCCAAATAGTCTCTTTCCAGGCGAGACAAGACAAGGAAGTCGAAAGGTGGACTGAAAACGCCTGGAAGAGCTATTGGGCTATGAAAGACTTGATGAAGGGAGACTTGCCTCTGACCCTTAAACGCAAGCTAATGGATATGTGCATTCTTCCCATCCTTACCTACGGAGCTCAGACCTGGTCATTGACTGACGTTCAAAAATATAAACTCGGGGTTTGTCAACGGAATATGGAACGCAGCATACTTAGAGTCAAACTGATCGATCGAGTTCGGAACTCAGTGCTGAGTTCCCAAACAAAAATTGTGAACGTAGCTCAGAAGGCCGCCTACTTAAAGTAGGATTGGGCCGGCCACGTTACTCTTATGTCAAACGAACTATGGGCTAGAAGAACTACCGAATGGCAGCCCACGAATACTAAGCGAAGACGTTTACGACCCCGAAAGAGGTGGCGAGACGAACTAGACACACATCTTGTGGAATGGAGGGAATTGGCACTGGATCGAGAGAAATGGAAGGAGGGGAGAGAGGCCTTTGCCCTGAAGTGGGACACCACAGGCTCATAAATAATAAATAATAAAAAAAAATTACAGGTTTACATATAAATGGGCCGGTAAACTTAACAAAGTTTGTCTCGGCACCAATCCGCGCCACACAACAAAACACTTAAAACTACTACAAAAAGAAAAATAAATTAAATAGACAACAAGATCAACAATACAAAACATAGCCACAGCGCATCGCAAGCAAGGCGGTCCGCCGGACGCTGCCGGAAACCGGTTCCCTCGACAGCTCCGAGCCACTCGTAACATACGGGGAAAATAACATACAGAATGCTCCAAAATATCATACTCATAATCACGCCTGTATCCTTTACAAGGTACGCAGAGCGTGAATATTCCACTAAAAACGGTTAGTTTTTCTAATTTTTTGTCACTTTTTGGCCTGTATCCAGATTTACAAATAAGCTCACCACAGTATAAAAATTGTTCCATAAAAATCGGATAAGAAACAGCCAAACTTAAATTTCCTGCCTACCCCCTAAGTCAGAGCGTGATTTAAGTATCCTAAGTTGCAACCCGGGTAACACACAGTTGAATAAAAAAAAATCATTGAAATCGGTTCATTAGTTTGGGCGTGATGTGGTAACATACAGACAGACAAATAGACAGACAGACAAAAATTCAAAAAAAAAAATTTTTGATCTTTATATTGTTAATAATTCCTGCTGCAATTTTTTTTTTAAATATTCAATGTACAGACACGACCCTTCTAGAGATTTATTATATGTATAGATGATTCTACGACCCCCGTAGCAAAGCGCTACGAAGCTACAACAGTGCTACGTCTGTGGCTACGTCGTAGCAGATAGAAGGCGAAGAACAAAGAGCAACACGGCCTTCCAAACACAAGGCGAAGAATAACATAAAGGACCTTCTATTAGTTTGAAAGTGATGGATTGAGATTTTAATTTCTAGGAGTTTCAGTTCTAGTGCGCACTGTGTGAATAATGCTTGATAGAAGTCTTCCAGAATATTTGTTTTATATTAATAAAAACATTAAACAATGACAAGGATCATATTATACTTTTCTCATTTTCATAAATAGATAATTTCATCGAAGACGTCACATCGAGGCAGGGTTTCCAGGAGGCTGGCAACATTGCCTCTCTGGATGGCTAGGCTTATTATTTTATTTATTAATTTAACAATTTTGTACACAAAAACACCGTAAACACAGGACATAAAAAACAACGACACAACAGGCACTGCTTATTTTTAAAACGAAATTTCTTACAGCTGACCTACAGAAGTGATAATTTTAACGATAATTAAAGAAAATGAACGAAACGAACTGGTGATAATTTCTTTGGGTATTTCTGTTTTTAGTTTCAATTCTGTTATTTTTGTTCATCTTACTTGTATACGGTAATGGGCATGTCCTTCCATGCTGGACTGGGAGCGAGAGAAAAACATAGAATGTGCCAGCTGCATTATCTCCCGGGCCTGCTGTTAAAACCAGCTAAGGGATATGAGGGTTTCCGTATATTGCAATTTAGGCGATGGGCTGACAACCTGTCACTACAGCAAAATTCCTACAAATCTATCTTACATAACCCTCAACACTTTGTCAGATGTGGCGGAACGACCTTCGTTAAGGTCGTTTACGCTTTGTTTACCCCAATAGGGATAAAGGCGTGATTATGTGTGTGTGTGTAGTAGTACATTACTCTAGTACAGGTTATAACGATTATCTCTCTTTCTATTGCTGAATAATGGCAAATGTTTTCGCGAGGATTATACACATACCTACAGCAATTTTAAAGTAATAAATAAGTTGAAGTTATTATTTTTACTTTAAGAATAATGTAATACAGTCTCAAGATTTGCCAAGAAATAAAAACTTCGAACGAACATCTTAAACAAAGTTTCAATTAGCTGTTCCATGAGAGCCAAAATATAAATTCGACTAAAACATAGTTGCCTGAGTGGCACGCTCTTACAAAAACAAATAAATTCCTTCTACCCTCGCCTTCGTAAAAACTATCCACTTTTAGCCAGAAGATATGGAACCGGACTCATTACTTTAATCTTGGAAGTGGATTTGCGTAAAAATACTCTTTAAAAAAAAAACATTTTTATCCAAAATACACCAACAGTCTCCGTAGTTTAGCGGTATGAGACATGAGCTTTCAACCCAAAAGTCCCAGGTTTGATTCCCGGCGGGGAACAATGACTTTGTGTTGTTGTTTCTAGTTCGGTTGGGACATTGCAGGCTGATCACCTGATTGCCCGAAAAGTAAGATGATCCATGCTATCGGATGGGCATGTATAGTCGGTCCTGCGCCTGATTTCTCTCTGGTCGTATCAGTCAATCTGTCCCATCAGAATACGAGATTAAAGGAATAGAGTGTGCACCTGCGTGCAAACACTTGGACACTAAAAACTAGTCCTGCGCAGTTGGCCCACTCTGGGAGTTTGGCTGCCATCACTGAAAATCGGTAGGAGGACTATTATTATTATTATATCAATATTATTATATCAATGGACTTAAACATAATTATTAACATTATATTTTAGTTCGCAGTAGTAGGAAAAGCTGACAACTTGTTACTATAGCAATATACCTGCAAATCTATCTTAAATAACCCTCAAAACTTTGTCAGTCGTCGAGGAACGACCTTTGTTTAGGTCGTTTACGCTCTGCATACCCCATTAGGGATAAATGCGTGATTATACGTACGTAGGAAAACCACAGTTATGGCTTCATTTCTTTGGTTGCAATTTTCTATCCTCTTTGATAACTTGTCTGAACCATCTACTTATACTTCTTCTTCTTCGAATCAAAGTTGAAAAACTTTCGCCATCACACAACCATGCTGCTTTTAATCTTGTAACTCCGTCAATACATTGTACCTTTCTTTTATCTGCTACCACTTATATTCACTTTGTAACAATATTAGTTCTTAACTTCTTTGAAATATTGAACGTAACATAAAATTATGGTTTTCCTCTCTATTTTTGTTTTATTCACATAGTGTTATTGTATGAAAAGTAAACATAGATAATGGGGCTCAATTATATACGGTACCACGGGCTAGAACTAAAATTTTAATATTTTTGTCACTTTCAAAATAATAATATCCGCCATATCATATGACGGCAGATAAAATTGACAGATAACGCATAAAGACACCGACTATAAATGCCGGAGAGAATAGATCTCCTGTCCTTTTCATATGTTTTTAGTCTAATAGATTCAAGTCTATTTGGCACTTCAGAATTTTAGTTTTAACCGGAAAATCTAGAATCAAGCCCAATAATAAAACAGACTAAACAATATATCATTGTAATATGATAACTTATATATTATGAATAATGCTTGATAAGGTTTCTAGCTTCTAAATTTAAAGCAAACACTTTAGTTAATACAGGGTATTTATTTTTTCCGCCGGAACCCTCACATTCTCTGTTTACTCTATAACATTCTTTCAAACCCTTGCTCTCCCAATTATCTTCGTGAACGTTTCAATTTCTCGCGCTCCCAGGACCAAACATGTCGTCCTATTGTTAAAACACTACTGTCTATTCCTCACCACCACACAGATTTTTACTCTTATTCTTTCACTATCAATGCGGCCAGCTTATGGAATTCGCTGCGAATTCGAATAATAAATAATAATAATAAATCATAATAATATTCATGTATATATTAAGGAGAGCCCGATGGTGTAGTGGATAGGGCCGCTGCCTCCTGAGCGGGAGGTCGTGGTTCGAATCCCACCACGTACCAATGTATTTTTCGATTTTCGAATTTCATATGTACGTTTATTCGGCGCTTTTTCCGTGCTTCGGAAGGCACGTTAAGCCGTTGGTCCCGGTTAATATCGTTTAATACCGTAGATATTAGTCGTTTAGCCATATCAGAGGCCAGTGCTAAGCATTGGCGGCTTGAAAACTCTGACCTAATCTAGGATTGGGTCTGGTTTCCCTTCTGGGTTGCGGAGGTCAGATGGCAGTCGCTCTGTGTAAAAATCAGTACCCTCGTTCAATCCCCTAGATAAGGAAGCCGTCCCCGTGAAATACGGGATAGGGCTAAGGAGATGATGATGGAGATGATATTATTATTATTATGATTTATTATATAATTAGTTATTTTTGTAATTTATAATTTGCTTTTATTATTTTAATATTATGCTTTATTTGTGTACGCCTAATTTGCCTCTCAATTTAAGTCTCCCTTCCGTAGGTCACCTGGAAGAAATTTCTTAGTAGAAATAAGCAGTACCTGTTGTGTCGTTATTCCATGTGTATTGTCATTCTCATGTTACTTGTGTACAATATACAGAAAATAAATGAATAAATAAAATATTTTATTTTAATTAAAAAAGCAAACAATTACAAGGATCAAATTATACCATTCTCATTTTTATAAATAAAATATTTCATCCGAAACGTCACATCGAGGCAAGGTTCCCAGGAGGCTGGCAACATTGCCTCTCTGGAAGGCTAGGCAAATTCTTTGGGTATTTCTTTTTTTAGTTTCAATACTGTTGTTTTTGTTCATCTTACTTGTATATAGTAATGGGCATGTCCTTCCATGCTGGCATTTCTTCCTGGGCATGCTGTAATAACCAGCTAAGGGATCTGAGGGTTTGACAACCTGTCACTACAGTAATATACCTACAAATCAATCTTAAATAACCCTCAAAAACTTTGTCAGACGCGGCTGATCGACCTCTTTTTAGGTCGTTTACGCTCTACCTACCCCATTAGGGATAAAGGCGTGATTATATGTATATATGTACGTACTACAAGATTTTATTGTCATATAAAAGGATGCTTCATAACGTATTCCCTAAATTCATACAATACAATACAAAAGCACTTTATTGCAGAAAGAAAATTAGAATTTCAAGCATTTTATTTTCATATTTATTAAGAGCGAAATGCTCTGAAGCCTTTCTGCTGAATGTTGGAGAACAGAAACGAATCGGTTCTTTGTTATTTGCCATTGTTTAGTTTAATGCTTCATATTTAGTCTCTGTATAGCAAAATAAATTTATTTCATGCTGGACTTGGAGCGAGCGACAAACATAGAATGTGCCCATAGCATTTCCTCCCGAGCATGCTGTATAAACCAGCTAAGGGATCTGAGGATTTCAGTATATTGTAACTTAGGCGACTGGCTGACAATCTGTCACTACAGAAATATACGTACAAATTTATCTTCAATATCCCTCAAAACGTTGTCAGACATGGCAAAACGACCATTATTTAGGTCGTTTACGCTCTGCCCGCCCCATTACGGATAAAGGCGTGACTATGTATGTATGTATATATACGTATAGCAAAAAAATTACACTGTGCAAAACTTGAAGAGCCAACTCGTGTTAAGTCTCACACAGAAAGTTCATATAAGTTGATATGAAGAAATTTAAATGCTTGTTAAACTTTGCAGATCATTCCAACAATCTATTGTTTAGTTAACAAGTATAGAGACGTTATTATCAACAACGTTAATAATAACGTCTCTATAAAAAAACTGAAAATAAAGTCCATTTTGTTAACTCAAATATAAAATTCTAAAGTGAAGCAACTTAAAACATATACGTAGTATAGAGATACAAGTCAACGGAACAAAAATGGACTTTTATTTCGTTGAATGTATATTTTAATAGTTTCCACTCTTACTTTTGTGGCTACTGCAGTGAATCTAATGTCAAGTAATGTGTTTTTGTGTCTGAGAAGTTTCTTTAATGTCCTTTTCCGGATTTTTATGTCTCCCTGCAGTGTTGTCTAGGACGTTAAGACAAACATACAATTTAGTGTTTCTTTAGTGTTTCCGCAAACCGCCAGCCTGACAGTCGTAAGATGCAGCACTCCTGTGTTTTAGTGCGTCTAGTCTTAGGACATGACCTAAATTAATTGCATTTCTCAGTTTAGTACTATAATTTGTCTTATGTTGCAAAATAAATACTATATAATTTAGTAAATTACATGTTTGGTATATAATAAGGAAGATCTTTCTTGTTTCTCTAACTTTACGTACCTGCCTACATGGAAGTGTGTGTCGCTACGATATAGTTACAGGTTGGCTGCCCAGCTCCGAAGTGCAGTAACAATCAGGCGTTACTTACTGTGCACAAAGTTGCGCTCAACACGCTGTCAATGCTTTTTCATTGCCTCAACTGCAACTGCCTCTGGACTCCCGATCCGGAGGTCCTGGGTTCGATTCCCAGGGGGGAAACACAAATTTTATATTTGAGAATTTATCAATTTGTGAATTTTCCCAAGTTTTGTTGGGACATTGCAGGCTGAATAACTGATTGTCCGAAAAGGAAAAGATTTCGTGCTTCGTAGGGCACGTTAAGCCGTCGGTCCCGGTCGCTGTTTTTGATAGTGGTCGTTACTCAAACCATGTCAGAGGCCTGATAGTTGTGCAACTAGGCGGTTTAAAAACTCTGACACCAGGGGTCGATAGACTTGATACCCACTCGACGGAAGAATTGCCTTAAACTCGTTCCTCGCTACGCGCGCGAACTGGCCGAGGGATGCGCCGACGTAGAGTTCCTCGCTACGCGCGCGTTGTGCATAACATATGTGTATTGTAGGCAATGCAAAAAGTATTGACAGCGTGTTGAGCGCAACCATAGGCGCACTAAGTGACGTTTGTGTGTTGCTGCACTAAATAAGAACATGGAATGTTCAAGATACGTCTCTATTACAGCATTCTATAGACACAAAATTCTCAAGTGTTATGCAAATTAAGCGCTAGGTAACAAAAGAGGAGATAAAAAAAACATATTTTTGAAATTGATATTATAATGAGAAATTGTTAAAATAAAGACCTGTTTTTCAAAACTCATCTTTAACAGCAATAATAAAAAGTAATCTAAGGAAGAATCCTGGCGGAATAAATTGAAAAGGTGTTTCTATTAACAATACTGGCCACACAATAGCTAAGTCATATTTTATGGCTCGTCCCGCGTTTTATCAAACCGTTAAAATGAGGCTCCCTAGACCGTGTTTTCACTTATTAAATTACCCTCGAATCTCGCCAGTTTTCTTGTTGCTTCTTAGTCTGGCTGAAACCACCCAATTTTCTATTCATAACTTCAAGGCGACTCATAAAAACGTCGTATAGAGGTTGATTTAGGACACTCGTTTATTTCTTGAACTTGAGTCCCCAGTTTTCTCCGCGATTGCAACTATTTCCGCCTCCGAATGCACTTTAAAGAACAAGCAGTAAATTTGCGCTCTTATTCCATAAACTGGAAATGTAATACACAGCTTGAACATACCGCACTGGTATCCTTAATAGCTCCAGCAAATTCATTAAGTTCCTTGTATGCTCTGAATCAAGTTGAATGCTCCAGCCAGAGCTCTGCGGTTCTAATCAAACGGCTACTTTCCCCATTACTTAGTGAATCCATTGAGGACTGGTAAGGGACCCGCAAAAGCAATGTTTCTCCACCAATCACGGTACATTGAGAGACATTAAGTACCTGGACATGATTAAGGTTGGTAGTAATCAAGGAGAATGAGGTAAGACTGGCTTTGAGGTATATTGGAGCAAAGGAGTCATTCTTCTTCATAGCGAGTGGATTCTCGAGTCAAACGACCCCTGAACCCTGATGGCAGAGTTTTTCAAACCGCCTAGTAGCATAGCTATTAGACCTCTGACATGGTTTGAGTAATGACCACTATCATAGACAGCGATTGGTGATTGATGTTCAGGTGATTCAGCCTGCAATGTCCAAACCAAACTGGGGAAAACCTCACAAAGTGATAAATTGTCAAATATCAACTTTGTGTTCTCCCTGGGAATCGAACTCAGGACTTAAGCCCATGGCTCTGACCACTAGACCACGGAGGCAGTTATGTAGAAGGAGTCTTATCATGGGGACAATAGTTTAACAGAAGTACCCTATGCTACTTCAGATAATGTATTTTTCAGACTACGAAATCAGTCATTAGTTGATGAGTTAATTGATTACAATACTTTTCTGTTTATATATTGATTTCCACGACAATATTATTAAATAGGTAAGTAAATATTGTTTCTATAAAGAGATCTCAAGATTGATAGCAATATTAAGTATGAATGAACTGAAATTACATACCTATCTGATACGAACTCAAACTCGCTGTCAGTTTAAGTGATGATTATATATACGGGGCTAAGTGTAACAAAATGTAATCTTGTCTCCTTTTGTAGCAAGAATATATTGCAGTAAAGGGCGCTGTGCCCAACAGAATAATAGTTTTCAAACCGTTTTCCGTAAGAAAGGAACAAAATAAAATTTCTGATGAAAATATTATCGGAATAGGAAACACCTATAACAAAACAATAAATGTAAAATACATCGAGCCACAAGAGAAATGCAAATATCGCAGTTAATAAAAAGGTCGTGTAACAGTGGCGTCGGAAACTTTAACTTGACAAAAAAAAACTTTTGTTTATAGCCTCATATCCGCCAACCCGCAATGTCTTTTATTAATCCCGTCTGCGAGCGCAAGCCGTCCAGCGACGGGGCCGTAACGTTTTATGTTATTCGAGGAGTCAACTAGCCAAAGAGCAAAGAGAGACTAATAAAGTGTAGGCGGAGCTTGCTGTAGAATACCTAGAAACGTGCACACACTGAGATTTTGGTTTGAGACGTTATCTACGGACAGCGTCCCGATCTGAAAGGGGTTACTCAGTTAACGAAACTGAATAACTATCAGCAGATTTTTTTTTTCAGGAAGTGAAAAAAAATATTGGTTTTCCATACAAATTGACTGATCAAGGTGCTCATTTTGTATGGGAAGTTAAATTTATTTTTCATCTCTTTTAATAAATTCCTAGTGATAATTGTTCAGTTTCGTTGACAAAACAACCCCTATCAGTTTGTAGGACGCTGTCCCTTACACCCGGTGTACTTATATTTACTCATATTTTAAAAACGATAGATTTCTATTTTTGTATTTTTATGTGTACGTTTGTACTTTCATGCTGGACTGGGAGCGAGAGCAAAATATAGAATGTGCCAGCTGCATTTCTTCCCGAACATGCTGTAAAACCATCTAAGGGATCCTAGGGTTTTAGTATATTGTAATTTAGGCGATGGGCTGACAATCTGTTGCTACAGAAATATACCTACAAATCTGTATGAAATAACCCTCAAAACTTTATCAGACGTGGCGGAACGACTATTGTTTAGGTCGTTTACGCTCTGCCTATCCCATTAGGGCGTGATTATATGTATGTATGTATGTGTATTGTGTTGTATATAACTTATATATTACGTAGTTTAAAGGAACGCAGTACTTTTTTTAACACTCTGTATAGAACTTTAGAAGAGAAAGTGGCCCCAGCGCGCCTCCCTGCGGAACGCCGGGTGCGAAGTACGCTCAGTAATCCAGTTTGGGTCGGGCTAAAAGCTGCCATGAATTTCGCGTTATTAGTTCACGTATTGCCTTTCAGATGCGCTCAAAAGCAACGATATTTGAAGCCCCTGCAACAGATGCAACGAATGCAACTATATTAAAGTTGTATTAAAGAAGTTCAATTTTATTTTTGCTTCGTTGGTGATCTTGTCTGGCGGGATGTAAAAGTTGAGACTATCAAATGTTCTTTGGCTGGAAGGCCTTCTTATATCCATGCGATCTCTACATTCATACATATAATCACGCCTCTATCCCTAATGGAGTAAGCATAGCGTTAACGACCCAAACAAAGGCGTGATTATATGTATGTATGTATGTATGTACAAAGGTCGCTCCGTCATTTCTGACAAAGTTTTGATGGCCAGCATGGTATTTCTGACATGCCTAATTTTAACAAACACGAGCTGAGGAGTCTTACCTACTGGTAAGAACTGGACAGGACATATAATGTTTGTCTTCTTTTTCTTCTTTCGTGTTTTCAGGAATAATATTTTTTGTAAATATTTTGTACACAATAAAGAATATAATATAGAGACACGGGTTAAATCTTGCTTGCCCAGAAAGCAGCTACCGTAGTTTAAAATTTATTTTGAGACATACATACATACATTTGTAGCTAGAAATTTCTTGTTAGACTTAACAATATAAGCGTTATAAGATAAATAATTCCCGTAATTATAAACAGCACTTGAGACAGACACTAGTTTGAGTTCTTATCAGAAACGTCATTTCAGTACAATGTTGCCTGTCAAATCCATACTTAATATTGCTTTCATCTTGAAATTGCTTTGTAAATACGAGCCTTAGTGTACCTACACAAAATCTTTTCCTAAATTTTAAGAGAAGTCCTTCTGGTAGTGCTTTAGTTCTTAAATTATACATTTCCCCAGAGATTGGGCCTTAACAGGAATTTGCGATGCTATTTCGGGTACGCATAATTACTATTTGAATATGAACATGCATTAGGAATATTTAATGGTCCAAGAAAATACGGTAGACTAGTTGCTGGAATGAGAAACTAATGAGAATGTGAAAGAAAGTCGAAAATTATCTGAAATAGCTTTATTTTGCTAAGGCCATAAAAAATTTTTGTTCTACCACTTCAAAATACACGTGTGTCATTTAAGCTAAAATATTTGAATAATATTTATGAGAGAAGAAAAGGGCAAGGGATTAAAGAATGTTAACATTTTAAGGAAGGGAAACCTTTTCATTATCAAGTAATGTAGGACACGTTTGTTTTGGCAAAGCTTCCGGGGACAGCCCACTTGGTTATTTGTGGCGTGATGGGGAGATTAGAAGTTCATGTTCCAAATATTAACCTTTTTACTGCCTCTGTGGTCTAATGGCTAGTGCCATGGACTCCCGATCCGGAGGTCCTGGGTTTGATGCCTAGGGGAAACACAAAGTTGTTATTTGAGATTTTGTCACTTTGTGAATTTTCCCTAGTTTGGTTAGGACATTGCAGGCTGATTCACCTGGACAATCAGGTAAAGAAAACGATTTCGTGCTTCGGAGGGCACGTTAAGCCTTCGGTCCCGGTCGCTGTCTTTGATAGTGGTCGTTACTAAAAACCATGTCAGAGGCTTGATAGTTGTAGGGTAAGGTTGCTATTATTGGACCGTCGCTTTCATCGGACCGCCGAAGTTTCTCGAATACTGAGTTACTTAGGCGCGAAAGAAAGAGAAAAAACATTAGCCTTGGAGGACTCTAGCTCATTCCGACGGCGCCAGTGTGCGAGCGGCTGTCGATTACAGCGCACGTATTTTTTTGTGTTTGGGTGAGCGCGAATATTTTTTCGTCGCGCTACAAAATTGCAAGTAAGTTTTTTAATTATTGTAATGGTTTTGCTGTCGGCCATCTTTGTACTCAGTAGTGGTTTTTAGAAATTGTGTTTTGAAAATCTAGAAGTAGGGTATAAGTTGCAAGATGGCTTGGAATAATGACGTACCGTGTTGCTATCATTGGACTGCCTTTGTTCTCTTCCATTAGACCGGTCCAATAATAGAGTCTAAAATGTAAGAAAAACGCAATGCTAACTTTATTTTCTGTTTACAGGATGGACATCCATATTAAAGAGAATAATAATCCAAATCGAGGCAAAAGAGGGAAATACTATGAATGGAATGAAACAAGTATGAAACTAGGAATCGAGGCTGTGAAGGCGAAACGTATTGGAATAAATGCTGCTGCAAAATCCTACGGCGTACCGAAGGCTAAATTACATCGAAGAATATTAGATATTAACCAAAAATGGTTAAATTTTGATATCTAAGAAGATTTGATTGATTTTTAGAAGACGTTGAACATTGCTCTTAAAAAAGAGGCAAAATTAGAGGCTAACTATATATTTTTAACAGTTTTTAAGTACTAGAGAAAAGTTAAAAAAGCTAAATATTTAAGATTTCAGTCTGATTTGATGTACCTTTGTGATCTTAATAATTAATATTAAGGCGTTGATCTCAATAAATAATGATTAACAGTTTTTTATTATTTTTATATTAAAAAAAAACTTTTTTTTTCGATCCCTCCATTGGACCAGTAGTGACATGGACTATATTCCAATGATGGAGACATTGGTAGTCCAATCAAGGAGCAAGTGGTCCGATCAAAGCAACATAACAGTTTGTCTTAAATTCAGTATATCTCTGCCAGTATTCAAATAGTCATATCCAACATTTGGCGATAGGAGGTACATACTTATATCTACTTCAGTACAAATTCACTTGTTTCTTAGATCGAGATTTTATGAGAAATGGAGCTTTATAAAAAAGTGGTCGAATGTTGGCAACCTTACCTACTAGGCAGTTTAAAAACTCTGACACCAGGGTTCATCGGGTCGAAAGACTCGATACCCACTCGACAGAAGAAGACCTTCTTACTTTTGCTGGTTGAGGGCTTTAAATACAAAGAGCTTATGATCAAAGTACAGAAAGCTTTCTACCGGGCTAGTATGGGCAGGCAGGTGGGCACGTCTAGACATAATTTTGTCTTCGCATTATCTCGTTGGGAATATCTCAAAATATAACTGAAAAATATCATCGTCTGTAGGTGTCATAATTCATATTTCTTCTACTTTTGGTGGTTTTCTGATATTCTAAGTTCTTACATACGACTAAGTCCGGTATGAAAATATACAGAAGCAGCTATTAAACACGTACCTATCTCTGTTTTTCTCCACAGCTAAGGCGAGCAGTTTAGAAGTTCTCAAGGGAATCTTTAATAAAGTCAATCACGTCACGTTTTTACGCCTTCCGCATAATAAAATCTTTGTTTCAAATTGAATAACCTGTTTATTACTCTCGACTCGAGGTCGGAAGTACAAAAAAACACTTTAAATTCGACGTGTAACTGGCAGGTTGTTCACTACACTTTACTCATAATTTCCCTGAAAATATACAGGACATCAAAAATTCGTTTTATTTAATTTATTTTAATCTTTGATTTTATCTAGATTTTTTTTATTTTACTTTATGTAATATTCAAATTGATAGAGGATATTTTTCTTATATGTTTTATGTAAATAGCTATAAATTACGTTTATTCTTAGACGACAGACTCTGGCCGGAAGGTATAAGGTTCAGGAAATATGTCGTGTTTAAGCATAAAGACGGATTAGTTTCGCAGAATGTAGAAAATAACAAGAAAGAATAATGGATAGCACAATAAAAGAGAAAAGTAATTATGTTAAGGCACAGTTTGTTACATTTAATTGTCAAGGTTTCAAAAAGTCATTACAGAATATTAGGGAAATATGTAAAGGAACGGATATAGTCGCTCTGCAGGAGAGTTGGCTCCTCTCTTACGAAATTCCAATGCTCGGTACAGTGATGGACAGTTTTGATTACACGGGAAAATCTGCCGTGGATTTAACGGATGGTCCTTTACTGGGGCGGCCGTATGGGGGGGGGGGGGGGGGTAGGCCATCCTTTGGAGGAAGAATATCTTTAAGTCTGTCTCCCTAATTGACTGTAAAAGTGATCGCATAACTGCCATTAAAGCAACTTTATGCGATAGGGAGATAATAGTTTGTAGTATCTACATGCCGACGGATAACGGGGATACACTCGAGTTTTGTGAGTGTTTAGGTGAACTCAAAGCCTTAGCTGAGACCAACGATGTGCAGGCAATATATATGTTGGGTGACTACAATGCGCAAACGGGTAGACCCTTTTGGCATGAGTTGATTTACTTTTGCTCGGAGCAGTTGTGGGTTCTAGCGGACGTGAATAGGCTGGGTAGTAATTCGAATACACAAACGTTTGAAAGTAAGCAGAATGGCAGTTTACGATGGCTCGATCACTGAATTGTTACCGAAGCTGCTTGGAACACAGTCTCGGGTGTGGAGGTAGGGAGAGATGTCTATTGGTCTGATCACAGACCCTTGTATATTCAATATGATCTCAACATTATACCCGCAAAATTTGCGGTGCAAAGAACATTGCAAAATTGTGTTTTATGGGGACATAAAAGTAGTGATCAGATCGATAGAAATTTCGAACTATGTGATGGCAAATTAAGGGAATTTGTTTCCTCCCAGGTGCTGGAAGAGTGTCGTAATAATTATAATTTATGCACTGATCTGAATCATAAAAAGGAGTTAAATGGGATGTACAATTCCAAAGTAAAATTACTGTCAGACTCGGCATCTCAGATTAGTGGAGAAGTGGGGTCGAGGAAGGGGCGCAGAGTGATAGGTTGGAATAGGCATGTACTAGGCTCATGGGCAGGCTCGGCTTAAATACCAGATGTGGCTTCTGTATAATAAACCTCTCGAAGGTATTGTTTGGGAAGAGATGCGAGAGAGCCAAAGAATCTTTAGAGGCAGACTTAAGTGGAGCCAAAAGAATGAAGACCAGATTCCAATGGATATAATAGCATCACATAGGTCTGCCAAAAGTTTTGGTCAGTTCTGGAAAGCCACAAACCGGTTAAACGTTAGGCCGAACCTGCCTGCGACTGTATCGGGCTTTAGTACAGAGGAGGAGATAGCGGACATGTTTAAGTTACATTCAGATGCTCTTCGCGTCTGGGTACATCGCGAAATCAGATGGTCGATGATGAGGACATAGGTGATAGGGAACTTCTCAATTTCACAGCGAAACAAGTGGAAGCTGCTATTAAGAAAATGTCGAGAGGAAAATCCCCAGATTACGATGGCCTCAGCATCGAACATTTGAAGGCTGCTGGACCTCGCTTATGTAAAGTTTTGGCTGCAATCTACTCGTCCTGTTTACAGCACTCTCACCTACCATCGGCAATGCTAAAAACAGTAGTTGTCCCAATAGTAAAAAACAAGACGGGGGATATTGCGGACAAAAACAATTACAGACCAATTTCCTTGGCCACGATCGTTGTGAAGGTGTTGGACGGTCTGTTGGACAAAGAATTGGATAAATATTTTTTATTGATCTGCACGACGCGCAGTTTGGGTTCCAGCCCGAACTTTCTACGTCTTTGTCTAAAGCAGACCGTGCGATATTATAAAGACAGAAGAACTCCGGTGTATGCCTGCTTCCTCGATCGACTCGGTG
Organism: Scrobipalpa costella; assembly: GCA_949820665.1. Classification (NCBI taxonomy): domain Eukaryota; kingdom Metazoa; phylum Arthropoda; class Insecta; order Lepidoptera; family Gelechiidae; genus Scrobipalpa; species Scrobipalpa costella. The sequence continues at coordinate 749,088 of OX463306.1, forward strand.
GTGTATGACGTTCTGTGGGAAAAACTCGTGGGAGCGGGGGTACCATCGGAGCTGATTCGTGTGCTTCAGGTGTGATATGCCAAGCAGGAAAATAACGTACGGTGGGGGGGATCTCTGTCTGAAGCGTACAGGTTGGAATGCGGCGTGAGGCAGGGTGGACTGTCATCGCCAAGGCTCTTAAACCTGTACGTGAACGAGTTGATAGTTGGGCTCAGCAGCAAGCAAATTAGGTGTAGCATTGACGGTGTCACTATCAATAACTTAAGCTATGCCGATGATATGGTGCTGCTGGGCCCAACTGTTGGTTCGGTCAGGGAGCTTCTCCGTACATGCGAAGAGTACGCGACAAGGCACGGTCTAGTGTACAACTGTAAAAAAAAGCGAGTATATTGTCTTTGGAGTCCCCGGTAGGAAGTTGCTCTATGAACCCAAAATTTCTTTAAATGGTACCCGCCTTAGGCGCGTCCGTGAATTCAAGTATCTGGGGCATCTTCTGGCCGAGGACCTTAAAGACAAAATGCATTTGGATCGAGAGCGCAGAGCGTTGGCAGCCAGATGTAATATGTTGGCCCGTAGGTTCGCGTGTTGTAGTGAAGAAGCTAAAGTGACTTTGTTCAAAGCGTATTGTCAAACTTTCTACACGGGAAGCCTATGGGTCAACTTCACGCAGAAGGCTTTCAATGCTCTGCGTATCCAGTATAATAATGCGTTTAGAATGCTCTTGGGACTACCGCGGTTTTGCAGTGCATCCACTATGTTTGCAGTAGCGAGAGTGGACGATTTGTACGCAATATTAAGAAAAAAGACTGCATCTCTCGTAACTAGACTGCGGTTAAGTTCCAACAGCATTCTAAAGGTGTTAGCAATGAAGCTGGACTCGCCGATGACCAGACATTTTGCGAGAGTTCTGGTTAGAGGTAGGGTGCTAGTACAATAAGTTTAATTTAAGGTAGTTTATAATAATTATTATTTTTACTAACATAGTTGGTTAAGGCTTTTGTTTTTTTTTACTAATAAGTGAGCCCTTTGTTGCTAAAATAAAGAATTTTATTATTATTATTAATGGCTTGTAGGTATGGAAATAATGTTAGCAACCCGCTGCTGTCCAGTTTTACATAAATTGTTTCTATAGGTATGAGTTCTGTAGAACTGCATTTTGCCAGCCTATAACCCTAGGGAAGTTCCCTTTCTATCACTCACAAGAAAGAAACACTTGTATAATTCAGATGATTTCTAACAAATTGTAACTTCCAAAATTTGCAAACGAACAACACAAGTATTGCGGAGAAATTTGAACATATTTTGGAAGTTGGCTACTAGTCGCGGCAGTTGAACTGAAAATTCTTTACATCTGTCGGCTCCAGTATTGTTCCTGAATGTTTGTTAACTTTCAACAACAACAGTTAGGAATTCACTGTTGCAAATACTATTCTAAAATCTGTTCGCGTGTATAAACATATATACACATTATCACGCCTTTATCCCTAATGGGGTAGGCAGAGAGTAAACGACCTAAACACAGGTCGTTCCGCCACGTCTGGCAAGTTTTAAGGGTTATTTCAGATAGATCTGTAAATTGGTATAGTGACAGGTTGTCAGCCCATCGCCTAAATTACAATAGTGAAACCCTCAAATCCCTTAGCTGATTTTAACAGCATGCCCGGGAGGAGATGCAGCTGGCACATTCTTTGTTTTTCTATCTCTCCCAGTCCAGCATGGAAGTACGAGTAAAGAAAGAAGTGCGTGTATTAAAACAGTCTTAAAATTCTGTAAATATCGTAAACAAATCTAAATCTTCTATTTAATAACATAGTGATCAGTCTGAGTCTGCAAGAACCTTTTTTAAAACACTCCAAATACTACGTAATCTGTTATGAACATTATCCATAATACAACTGAAAACTATCCAGACAGACTGCTGATAACTCACAGACACTTCTGCATTGCCCCTTTAAATCACACAAGCGACTCTACGCTCTAGACTCTAACCAATTAAGTTAAATTTTCTATTCTGTAATAGATAAACATATGTTATGATTGGTACTTATGAATGAGCTTCTATCGACAAACTTTAGTCCGCACTCCGTCAACTAAACTTGAATTGAAATTGAATCTTATGAGTCTGAAAATAGGATCAAAACAATCACCAACTTCCAAACAAATTGCCTTTCAGGATTTAGATAACGGCCCAGGCGAATGAATACTCCAAAAGTCATATCTTTTGGAAGACGAACGTGAAATATTTTAGAAATGCAAATAACACTGAAAACTAACATAAAACCACTGTTTAAGTTTGGAGTCACATTCATTGAATTAAGAATCTAATTATTGCTAGCTTAGTTTGCAAAAATTTGAATGAAAAGAAAATAAAAGTTTATTTTCTATTATAATAAATTTCTAGAAGCGTCGTGTCTGTACATTAAATATTTTTACAAAAAAAGAATTGCAGCAGGCATTATTAATGATATTAAGATCTAAACAATTTATTTTAGAATTTTTGTCTGTCTGTCTGTCTGTATGTTACCACATCACGCCAAAACTACTAAACTAATGTCGATGGGACTTTTTTTATTCAACTATGTGTTACCCGAGTTGCAACTTAGGATTCCTAAAATTACGCTACCTGACTTAGGGGATAGGCAGGAAATTGAAATATGGCTGTTTCTTAACCGATTTTTTTGGAACTTTTTATTCGACTGAGCATTATTTAAAATCAATGTTACGATATAAGTAATCACGCCTCATGACTTAGGATGTAGATAGGAAATTGAATTTCGGTCGTTTTCAAACCGATTTTGATGGAACTTTTTTTTGTTTAAGTATAAATGACATCCACTTGATGACCGTCATCCATTCCCTCAGATATGAGCTCGTAAATTATCAGCAAATTAGAAGTAGTCGATCTTTTTTTAAGGAAACCGTGCTGCTCCTGGCTAAAACTGCTTTTGAGTGTAGAGTATAACTGGTTATAGATAATCCGCTCCAATATTTTCGCAAACAGACACAATTTGGAGATCGGCCGGTAGTTTTCGATATTTGCTTTGTCTCCTTTTTAAAAACAGGTGTAATAAAAGCTGACTTCCATATTTTGGGTACCACTCCTTCTGTAAGTGAACGTTTAAACAATAGTGTAAGAGGAACAGACAATTCGTCAGTACAACTTACTATAAATAAAGGCGGAATCAGGTCTGGTTCTCCAGCCTTGGTTAAGTCCAGTGATTTTAATAGTTTAGTTATTTCAGTTTGGGACACTTCAATGGAAGACAGGCTGCAAGGTAAGTCACACTCGTTGTTTAGATTTTGGGCATCGTGGACAGCATTATTGAAGGATTGGATGAAAGTGGATTGGAAATAAGTAGCAAATAGATTGCTTATCTAAGGGCCCGTATTGGCTGTAATTGAAATGTATAGTTTTCTTTCAATATTTTGATGAGTGCACTATTGTACCAAGGTGGATATAAACTAAATTTATATAGTTTACGAGGTATGTACTTGTCACGAAGCTCATATAACTTGATGTATAACTGATCTACCGCATCATTTATAGGTATCAGCGGTTTGAAGTAATTCGGTCCAATCTAGCAATTTAAGTTCCTTTGAGATGGCACCATAGTCACCTTGTTTGTACATGATCTTACATTGGCAGGGTTCCTCTAATTTGTGTAGTTGTACAAAATCGGCCTGTATGGAAATTGATTTGTGATTGACATTCTCTGGTACTAGAGGTGCATCACATGAATATACACTGACAAAGTCGTTGGATAGTACTAGGTCTAATACACGTCGTTAATATTGAATTCGGCGTTGTATTGTGATAGACTACAGGACCTCAATGTAACAATAAGATCTATTACTATTGGATTATTATTACATCACGTCGGATCAAGCTCCATACTGTCGCCTGACCTAGTCCAGTCAACTTGATTGGAAAAATTAAAATCACCCATAATTATGAACTTGTCAAGGGGATGTAATATCATTAGCTCATATAGCTTATTAATTAAATTTTGTAATTGCTTGTTGTACGAATGACCAAGGTTTCCATCACAAAGATATAGATAACATATATGAATATTATACGATGCTTATTTTGTAAGTGATTGTCACCCAGATATCTTCAGCAGAGCTTTGCCAATCTTGCCTCTCGATCACATCAAGATCACGCCTCACAATATAGAAAAGCAAAAAAAGAATACACTACCTGAAAGATGTTTCTAGTAAAAGTTGTTCAGTGTCGTTGACTAAGCAACCGCTATCAGTTTATAGGACGCTGTCCCTTACACCCCGTATTTTCTCCTAGCAAAATTACTGGAAATCGCTTCAACACAGGTATGCCACCAATGGGCATGGATCCGCGAGGCGCGTCGCTCAGGGTTATGCAATTAACCATTTCATCACTGACGGACACATTTGATGCAGCAATGACTGAAAGTAGACCAAGAAGGCTTTGTCTAGATTCTACTTTGATAGTTGCAATTATACGAGTAGGTGCCTTACTACGGGCCGCTGCGTAAGAAACCTTTCGATTGTGTTCGACAGCGCAGTGGTGGCTGAGATAGCGAGTGTACCTTGGTCAGGATAGTGGACAGGATAGTAGGTTATAGTCGGTTGACTAGCGGATTCTACTCTATCCTAGCTCTGTGTTTACAACGTTTCCGCTTGTCGCCGGAAGTGCACTTTCACGCGGCATTATGAACCGCCTTTTGTTTGAGTTTACAATGTCACTCGCACTTGGCCATTGTTAGGGTCAGTTCACACCGGGAAGCAAAGCGACGCGACGCGGCGCGAAGCTGCTTGAAAATGCATTTCGTTGTACAACGAGGCTGAGTGAAATTATGTTGTTTTCGTTTCGTCTATCTTTACAATACAATACAAGATACTTTATTGCACAAAAAAACACAATTACATACAGCAGAAAAGTAAGGAACAAAATAGTACAATAAAGGCGGTCTTATTGTTAAAGCAGCAATTTCTACCAGGTAACCTTTGGGTATTACTATAGTACATAGCAGATAGGGGGATAGTAGATAATAAGTTCATCTTAATACTTAAACAAACAAGACATAAATCAAGTTTTACTTTATTATATCACTAGCGACCCGCCCCCGCTTCGCACGGAAATTATCAACGGTTCTCCACAATATTATGCAAGTAATATTATTTTAAAGATTTATGCATACATAGGGATATAGGGACACAGAAAGTTACTTTGTTTTATACTGTTGAAAAGTGCGCGTCGCATCGCTGCCCGTTGTGAACTGACCCTTGTTCCCGGCGGCGGCTCGCGTCGCTAATTCCCTCGTTAGCGCTGATGACACGGCCACTTGCGTCGCATCGCTGCCCGTTGTGAACTGACCCTTATTCCCTGCGGCGGCTCGCGTCGCTAATTCCCTCGTTAGCGCTGATGACACGGCCACTTGCGTCACACACTCACCTAGCTGAAGTGGAAGCTGTTTATCATTCATTATGAGTTGTGGCAATTAGTCACTTACCGCCTGGCATCGGAAACATTATAGGATTATTACGCGGCGCAAGCGGCAAAGTGTCTTGCATACATACATATAATCACGCTTTTATCCCAAATGGGTAGGCAGAGCGTAAACAACCTAAATAAAGGTTGTTCCGCCACGTCTGACAAAGTTTTAAGAGTTATTTAAGATAGATTTGTACGCATATTGCTGTAGTGACAGGTTGTCAGCCCATCGCCTAAATTGCAATATACTGAAACCCTCGGATCCCTTAGCTGGTTTTTACAGCATGCCCGGGAGGAAATTCAGCTGGCACATTCTATGTGTTTCTTTCGCTTCCAGGCCAGCATGGAAGGAAATGGTGGTTTCATGGTAATGGTAACTGCAACACACGTGTATGTGATGACGTCACATAAGACGGACGCAGCCGGTGCCAGCATCAACCTACGAGTAAGCTTGTCTATTTAAATGACTTTTTAAACATAAAACACGATGTTTGTGATCGTTATGGTCCATAAATGTAACGATACAATTTAAAATACAAGAAAATTATATAGTTTTGTTGTGATTTAATTTAACTGAACATTTATTGCCTTAAACACCAAGGCATTAAATGGTTATCAGTTAAGTACTACTAAGGCTTAGGGAGTTAGTTAATTAAATTTGATATGTAGCGTTTTTTCCAACAGCAACATCTCCCTAGCCTGTATGTCACGGGGTCAGCTTCCTAATCTAGGGGATTGAACGAGAGAACTGGTTTTTACACACACCAACTGCCATCTGACCTCCGCAACGCAAAAGGGAACTCAAACCCAATCGTAAATTATTAAGTAAGAGTTTTCAAGCTTATCGACTAATATCTACGGTATTAAACTATATTAACCGGCGTATTAACGTGCCTTCCGAAGCATGGATAAAGCGCCGAATAAACGTACATATGAAATACCGAAAAACACATCGGTACGTGGTGGGGTTCGAACCATGACCTCCCCGCTCAGGTAGCAGCGGCCCGATCCACTACACCATCGGGCTCTCGTTTTTTCCGATTTGGAATTTTAATTTATTAACGTTCAGTAAAGCTATATTATGCTTTATTTTGAATCCAAAGTATTTCAAGGCACTTTAGCGAAGCAAAAAGCAGTACTGGAAATGTGCAGACAATCTGGAATTATTCTACTTGAATTTGAAAATAAATTAATCTCGTGCTTGACCTAGATCTGACTTGAAATCCGTTAATAAAATCTGAGAAACTGACGCCTTGACCAGACCAAATTAAGATAGGAGTTCGAGTCAATACTGATATCGGCTCACTTTTTACATATTTTGAGGATTTTACCATAAGCAGCCTTTTACCTTTACTAAGGTAAAAGGCCCTGGAAACCATATCGTGGCTAGTTCATCATCATCACTCCCTTGCCCTTATCCCATCATTTGGGGTCGGCAAAGTACAGACGTACCTAGTTATGACCATTAAATATTTGGAACCAAAAAATCTATAACAATAAGGAAAATGTATTTTCGTACCAAACAGTTCTGTTGAACACAAAATCTCACGTTAACAAGGACAGCTTGCGTACATAATCAAACAGCTCTATTCTTGGAAGGAACTTTGACATTATTAAAATGTAACCCCAAAGGGATACCGTGAAAGTATAAAGGATTCAACATAATACTATGAATACATACATACATAAAATCACGACTTTATCCCTAATGGGGTAGGCAGAGCTGAACGGAATAAACAAAGGACGTCTGACAATGTTTTGAGTGTTATTTAAGATAGATTTGTACGTATATTGCTGTAGTGACAGGTTGTCAGCCCATCGCCTAAATTGCAATATACAGAAGCTCTCTGATCCCTTAGCTGGTTTTTATAGCATGCCCGGGAGGAAATGCAGCTGGCACATTCTATGTTTTTCTCTCGCTCCCAGTCCAGCATGGAAGTACTATGAATAAACCAGATAATTCACTTCAAAAGGGTTTTGAAGAGGTTTAAATATGAGAGAGCTTAAGGATAAAATATCAACGGACCAATGATGCGTAGGTAACTAGAATTGTTGAAGATAAATAATACTTATGTCATATGAAAGGAAGAAAATAATAAATTCCTTTCTGGCAGGACTCGAACCTGCGTCTCTGGATTGCCGGTCTATCACTCTACCACACTGTACCAACTGAGCTACGTAGTTCTTAAACTACATTGCTAGATGTCGCTAACGTTGCTATAGAAAGACTATGATAAATTTGTCACTCCAAATGTTTACCAGAAGTTTTTTTCTGTTGTGAGCAACAAGCGACCAAACACAGGGCTCCGCGGACTACTGCTCCACCACGACAATGCGCCTGCACACACCGCGCTCAAAACGAGGGACTTCCTGGACAGCACACCAGTCAAACTCCTGGATCACCCTCCTTACAGCCCTGATCTAGCACCGTGTGACTTCTTTTTATTTCCAAAAATAAAAAATCAGCTCAAGGGGATACAATTTTCGTCGCCGGAAGATGCGCTGGCTGCGTTCGAGCAGGCTGTAAACGAGGTGTCTACGGCGGACTGGAAAAAGTGTTTTGAAAGCTGGTTCAGACGCATGAATCTTTGTATAGAGGCTGGTGGAGAGTACTTTGAAAAGATTTAATAAAAATATATGTACCTGTAGAACAATATTTTTTAGTGTCGCAAATCTTTCTGAGTGTCCCACGTATATACAAATCTGGGTTATTTATCAGGGTTATTTTACCCTTTAAACTTTGTCAGACGTGGCGGAACGATCTTTTTTAGGTCGTTTATACTCTGTCTACTATTAGGAAAAAAAGCGTGATTATATGTATGTATGTATATAAAATGTATTCATATTCTTATATATTTCTGATCATTAGAGCATTAGACGGCAAACTGTATAGGTATATAATTATGTCGATCATACGTACAACCGTAAAAAACCATTCCTTCAAAATAAGATTTTAGTGATTTACTTTAGAAAAATCTTTTGTGCTTTACAATAAAAATAAAACCTTGACATAATGTACCACAGAGATATAGGAACCTTGCATAATATTCAGCATTGCGTTTTATTTCTCGTTTGAAATTCGAGGTTCCGCTCCAATTAACGGTTGGTACATGTTCTTCATAACGAATGAATAAGGTTTGAAAAGCCAAATTTTAAAATGAAATTATTTGCTCGGAAATAAAATATGAGTGACGGCGGTTACATGAAATGAAACTGTAATGAAACCACTTATCAAATAAATATTACAATATATCATATTTCCATAATATTTATGCTAAAATGTAAAATGATGATGGATGAATGAAGATTTGTCTTTTTTTTATTTCGTGATGTTACTGAGAAAGAAAACATTCAAGTGTTGAAATTCGCTTAAACAGCTTTATGGCCAAAGTTAATCGAGGAAGGGTTTTCCTGAAATAAACTACGCATATTTCCTTTAGAAATCCTAAATAAATAATCTGCGCTACGAAAGGCTTTGACGAATTGAGGCAAAATCCTATTTGAATAGAAATTTGGCTGCCCGTAGGCTTTATCCTCCGGATGGCTATTTTTTGCGCCTTTCTATACATAGCTATAAAAAAATATGTGTTTGCTAAGTTTTTATTCCGCCTGATAGTGATATTGAAAGAAGAGTGAATGCTGGTAACATGGTGATTAGGGCGTTGCACACCTTTATAAACAGCCAGAAGGTATCCAAAAAGGCTCGTCTGGCTGTGCATAGAGGAGTGTTAGTCCCAACACTTATGTATGGCAGTGAAAGTTGGGTCTGGCAGAAAAGACATGAAACTAAAATAAATGCAGTGGAAATGAGAACAATAAGAAGTAAGATTGGTGTGAAACTGAGTGACATAATAAGAAATAGCGTGATAAGAGAACATTATGGTGTGAAAAAGGATATAGTGACAGGTATAGAAAAAGAAATGCTTAGGTGGTTTGGTCATGTTGAGAGGATGGATGAAAGCAGATTAAGTACGCGACCAAATCAGGGACAATCTAGAGAAAGGTAAGGTCAGGAGTACCCTAAACCGACGAGCGTGCATGAAAAGATTGATGAATGTAGATGAAGCGAAAGAAGTTTGCAAGGGCCGTAGCAAGTTGACGGATGTGATCTCTGCCTACCCCTCCGGGAAAGAGGCGTGACCTTATGTATGTATATGTTGTAATAGCAGCGTAACAATCGTCTTGAAGTCAGTCGTCAATAAACCATCAAACAGACCATACGGTTCTTTATTTTCAAAAACTCCATATTTGTAGTGCAAGCCAAATTAGACCCTATTGCCAAAACATAATGGTCGACTTTCGAGACGGATAATCCATGCAAGTGCTAACGACGGGAACAAAAGGAGCTCGAGCGCGAGGACAATAGACAGTGATAAGCGCGTGGCTATTGTTTACTTGTTTTGATCGGACTTACGGTTTATAGAAAAACATCGCACGTGGTTTTATAAACGCTTTGTGATATAAACATTTGTGACAAACTTTAAGTGAATTTCGGACATTTTAGACATTGTTTACGTGAACTATCATGACGGAAGTGAACGATATATTATCCGTATTGGAAAATACCAGTGAAATATTAACCAAAGCTAAAGTTAACTTTGCAAAGTGCCCCAAACAAAGACTAACCAAAGGTTACATTGAAACAAGAATAAAGATTATAAATGAATACTGGGATTCATTCAGAGAAAATCACAACAAGCTTATTAAATGTGTACCTGCCACGAGAAGGTCATCGATGCCCTATTTTTCAACGGATACGTTCTATATAGTTGAAGAAATATACTTATCACTTCATACTGATTTGCAAGATTTATTAACACAACTGAACGGATGTTCAAACACAACAACAAATCCAGTGCAAGTGAGATTACCTAAGATAGAACTACCAATTTTCTCTGGCATGTATGAAGAATGGCCCACATTCCAAGACATGTTTCTTTCGTTAGTACACAACAATGCAACATTAAACAAAGTGCAAAAATTACATTATCTAAAAAGTAGTCTGAGGGGTGAAGCAGAATTGTTATTGAAGAATATCCAAGTAAGTGATGCCAATTACAACCAAGCATGGGATATTTTGCAAAACCGCTATGGAAACAAAAGACTGATAGTGAACTCTCTCCTTAAAAAATTAGTTACTCAAAAGAAAATACCCACTCAATCAGCTGTTCATTTGAAAAGTTTGTTGGACACAACCAGTGAGTGCTTAAAAAGCTTAGAGAACCTCAAAATTAACATAGATTCTTGGGATCCTATAATTATATTTCTGGTTGTTCAGAAATTGGACCCGGAGTCACATCGAGACTGGGAAGGATTCGCCTACAAGGAAGATTCTCAAGAATTACCCAAGTGGGATGATCTTATGAAATTTTTACAAACTAAATTCAGAACATTGGAGCTTGTTTCACCCCCCAATATAACCTCAAGAGAAAAGTCTATAAGAAGCAAAGAATATACAGTCCACGTTGCAACAGAAGATACAACAAAGAGAAAAACCTGCACTTTATGTAAAGACACGCACACACTATGCCACTGCAAAGATTTTACGAATATGGATATGGCGAACCGTATTGAATATGTCAAGTCAAACAACCTATGTTTCAATTGTCTGGCCCCAGGACACTCTGCAAGAAAATGTCGTCTGAACATGTCCTGTCGTATATGTCACAAACGCCATCACACCCTCGTGCACCAAAGTCAAACGATGACGTCACCAAACCAACCAGACAATATACAAGCTAAGATGCAAGCCCATCACGCTAATATTCAAAAAGAAGATACTATGAACTCTGAAAATCAAGAAGATGTTGAACTGTCAGCACACTTCGCTGGTAGTTCCAATGATGGTTTGCTCGCTACAGCCCTTGTTCCAGTGCGCAATGTATCGGGTCGAAGTACTATACTTCGTGCCTTAATTGATCCAGGATCACAAGCGTCGTTTATAAGTCAAAGAGCCGCTCAAGCGCTGAAGCTTAAAAGATCACCTGTCGCTGCCACTGTCACTGGTTTCGGTTCAACTACAACTACAGTAAAGCAAGTTACAGAGTTACAACTATTATCAAGAAATGATGAACAATTCAACATGAACGTGAAGGCTTACATAGTATCAACGCGACTCACTGCACAGCTACCGTCACAATCACTATGCTCCTCTGCGAACACCTGGACACACATACAAGGGCTCGTCTTGGCCGACCCAAGCTACTATCAACCAGGACGAATCGACATTCTACTGGGTGTAAAAGTATTTGCTCAAATCATAAAGGCAGAAATTATCAGGGGTCCCCCAGGCACACCATGTGCTCTTAATACCAGCCTGGGTTGGATTCTATTTGGGGATGATGAAGATGAATTACCTCGCAGAGAAGAAATTATGGTCATGCATGCAAACATAGATCTCGACCTCGATAACACAAATACAAAAAGAACACAAACTGCTGAAGAAAAGAAATGTGAAGAGATTTATGAAACAAGTTACACAAGAACAAATGAAGGACGGTACGTTGTTAAGCTACTAACGAACACAAACAAACTTTTATGCAAAGAGGGTGACACAAGACACATTGCAATCAAGAGACTACACCAAATGGAAAGAAGATTCGAAAAAGATGCTAATCTGAAGAAAGAATATTCAAGTGTGATGGAAGAATATATTACAATGGAGCACATGGAAGAAGTACCCAAAGAAGAGATTAACAAACCGGCAGTTTACTTATCACATCACGCCGTAATAAGAAAAGATAAGGAGACAACACAAATAAGACCAGTATTCAATGCTTCGCAAAAAGGAAGTAACAATGTTTCTTTGAACGATGAACTAGTAGTTGGTCCACAATTGCAAGAAGATTTAAGAAACTTAATCATGAGATGGAGAATGAAGAAGATTTGCTTTGTGGCTGATGTGCAAAAAATGTACAGACAAATTCTTGTGTCTGAAGAAGATCGTGATCTACAAAGAATAGTCTGGCGAAGTGACAGTAACGAACCAATCAAAGATTATCGCATGTTACGAGTAACATTTGGCACTGCTAGCGCACCTTATCTAGCAGTCAAAACGTTACACCAAATTGCAGAAGATGAAGGAATATCCAGATGCAGCAAAAACTATAAAAGAAGACTTCTACATGGATGATTTGATGTCTGGAAAAGACAACCTGCAAGATGCTATTAGTACTGCAAAAGAAATTGACATGATACTAAAGAAGGGAGGCTTCATTCTACAAAAATGGTGTTCAAATGATGCAAATTTTCTTGAACAATTTGAACCATCACAAAGAAGTAGTCACGTGAAAATGGACATTACAATCGACGGTACAATCAGAGCCCTCGGTGTACAATGGAACATGGGAAAAGATGTTTTCGAATACCATATTAATCTTGAGCCAGTGAAGAAATCACCAAAAGAACGATACTCGCTGAGATGCAGAAACTTTTTGATCCTCTCGGCTGGGTAGCCCCATCGATATTACCTGCAAAGCTACTCATTCAAAAGCTATGGCTACTGGGGCTTACCTGGGATGAAGACGTAGACGAATCTGTAAAGGAAGAATGGCTTAAGATGCGAAAAGGGTTTCAAGATATAAACAACATCAAATTAAATAGATGGCTACAAACAAACGAAGATGACCTTAATATTTCTCTCCATGGCTTTTGTGATGCCTCGATCAAGGCCTACGCAGCAGTGGTGTATGTGAGAGTCCAACAGCGCAACAAAGAAATTGAAACCGCCATTGTAGCTGCAAAATCACGAGTAGCCCCAGTCAAACCTGTGTCACTTCCTCGGCTGGAGCTATGTGGTGCTGTTCTGTTCTCCAGAATGTTAAAGCAAGTTAAAGAAGCCATGAGAATTCCTGATGATAAAATATATTCCTGGACTGATTCCACTATAGTTTTGTCATGGCTCGCAGGAGATCCTGCTAGATGGAATACATTCGTTCGCAATAGAGTAGTTGAGATCCTAGATAACATTGGACACAACTGGTACCATGTCCAATCACAAGATAATCCCGCAGATGTTGCGTCCAGAGGAAAGTGCCCGGCTGAACTGAAAGACGATGAATTGTGGTGGAAGGGCCCAGAATGGCTAAAACAAGAAGAAGTATACTTACCCAAACCTGAAAGACTGCCAACTAACCTGGAAAAGAAAGAAATACACACAAATTTAAAAATAAACATCAATTTAGAGGAATATAACCTAGAAAAGAAGTTTAAAGAATTTGATACTTTGACGGAACTACTAAAATCAATAACATTTTGCAAAAGATTTCTGAAAGGAAAGAAATTAGAAAACAAAGATAAAGCTATAACAACAGACGAACTAGATGAATCACTAAAGACATGCATAAAGATAGTACAAAGAAAAGTATTTATGGAAGACATTGAAGCTCTTGAAAAAGAGAAATATGTGAAGAAAGAAAGTAAAATAAAGTCATTACTACCTTACTTTGACGAAGAACATATACTCAGGGTGGGCGGCCGCTTGCGTCACGCTGAACTAGCTGAAAATCATAAACATCCTATAATACTTGATGACAAAAATGAACTCACCGCACTTATAGTAGCTGATGCTCACCTGAAAACATTGCACGGAGGTGTACAACTGATGTTAAGATACCTGAAAACAAACTATTGGATACTGAAGGCCAAGAATTTAGTAAAAAAGAACATCCATAAATGCTTAGTATGTGCACGACAGACTGCAACCGCTAGAAACCAACTTTTTGGTGACCTTCCAAAGGTACGAGTAACTCCAGCTAGAGCATTTTTAAATACTGGAGTTGATATGGCTGGTCCATACCAAATTCTTGCATCAAAAGGAAGAGGAGTGAGAACAAACAAAGCCTATATATGTATATTTATATGCATGGCTACCAAGGCAATTCATATTGAACTGGTAGGAAATCTAACATCAGAAGCTTTTATTGGAGCGTTCAGAAGATTCGTAGCTAGACGTGGAAAATGCTCACACTTATGGAGTGATCAAGGCAGAAACTTTGTCGGAGCTGACAAAGAACTGGCTACTACCCTACAACAAGCAAAGTTAGATTTTGAAGGTCAAATTGCTGAATCATTGGCCTTGGACGGCACTCAGTGGCATTTTATTCCTGCATATAGCCCACACGTCGGCGGCCTCTTGGAATCGGGCGTGAAGTCTATTAAACACCACCTAAAGAGAATATTGAATTGCCACTTGACCTTCGAAGAGATGAGTACATTGCTGTGCCAAGTGGAAGCATGCTTGAATTCAAGACCTCTGTGGCCCATAGATGAAACTGACAATGAAAATATAATGCCTCTCACACCCGGCCACTTCCTTATTGGAGAAGCTTCAATTACTGTTCCACACCCTGATTTGAAACACCTTCCAGCCCATCACCTATCTCGCTGGCAACACATACAGAAATTACTGTCAGACTTTTGGAACAAATGGCAGCAAGAATATTTGACCCGTCTACAACAGAGACCTAAATGGCTTAAAAGGGAGAAGGAATTTGAAATTGGACAAATAGTTCTCATAAAAAATGAAAATCTGCCTCCTGGGAAATGGGCCTTAGGCCGCATAATGAATAAATATCCTGGTGCAGATGGTGTGACAAGGATATATGGTGTGAAAAGTAGAGATACTGTGGTACAAAGGACGATGAACAAATTGTGCCCTTTACCTATTCTAACTGATTGATAAGCATGTTGTAATCTTGTTATTTCTTTAAGGAATTTGATTTTATATGAATTGTTATTTATATTCACTTTTTTTGCATGTATTGATGTTTACATTTATGTTATGTTTCCCTTTATCTATATTTGTAAATGAAATATTTAAGATGATTGTTTTTTTTGTAATTTTGAAAGGCCTTATATGCCCTTTGGTGGGTGGTATGTTGTAATAGCAGCGTAACAATCGTCTTGAAGTCAGTCGTCAATAAACCATCAAACAGACCATACGGTTCTTTATTTTCAAAAACTCCATATTTGTAGTGCAAGCCAAATTAGACCCTATTGCCAAAACAGTATGTATGTATGTTATTCTTCCTTCTGAATAATAGGCAAATACAAATAAATAGTCCTTCAAGTAAGTAAGAACGTGTATTGTGACATGAGTGGTATAAGCCAAAATGAAGCATACAAAAATATAATCTACTTATGTTTACTCTTGTCTACTTGCATTGTTTGAAGATGAATTACAAAATAATATAAATATTCTCACGCAAAGAAAGTAAACGTAAAGAAACATTAAATGTATGACACCCTTTGGCATTTACATACAAACGTACATATAATTACGCCTTTATCCCTAATGCGATAAGCAGAGCGTAAACGACCTAAACTAAGCTCGTTTCGCCACGTCTGACAAAGTTTTGAGGGCTATTTAAGATTTGTAGGTATATTGCTGAAGTGACAAGTTGTAACTTAAAAGCAAATAAAAAAAGAAAAGAATGCTTTAGTAAATAATAAAAACAAAACTTGAACTACTTTCACCGAAAGTACAAAAGTGTCATCATTTCGTTCACCATTAGCAGCGACATGAATGCTCCAAAAAATATCGTTTTCATTCCAATTTATTTTAATCGCCATCAGTCTGGAGTATCTGATGAGCAAACAGAATGGCTGAACGAGATCACTCAGTCAGTCAGTCGCGAGGAACAAATTCTAATATGGAATCCACTTTTTTATGCTCTTCGTATTTGCATTTCAAAATATCGTATTATTATTTTAGGTCCGAATTCATAATTGAAGAGTATTTTTCTGCTTCCAATTTATTATTTTTATTTGCTAGAATTTTGATCTTGATATTAAATTCCTGAAAATTCCAATATTTTTTTAAATAGTTATACGAGGGGTGGCTGATAAGTAATCTACCTAACTATGAAAGAAAAGACTTTGATGGCTAGTTTATTTTTAATTTTTCTATATAGTCTCCTGCAAGTGAAATACACTTATGACATTTGCAAATAAGTGACATCATGCCGTTATAATAGTATTTTTCATTTTGCTCGTCAAAATGGTCGGTCACAGCCTCTTTCATTTCTCCGTCCGTCGAAAATCTGTGACCCCTCAATTTTTTCTTTAAATCTTTGAATAAGAAATAGTCACAGGGAGCCAGATCTGGACTATAAGGTGGATGGTTAATTTCTGTGAAGCCGTTTTTGCTCAGAGCTGACCTCGCCGTTAAGGCTGTGTGTACAGGAGCATTGTCTTGTAAAATCAGAACACCTTTGCTGAGTTTGCCTCTCCGCTTTTCTTAAATTTGTTCACGAAGCTGGTCAAGCAAGTTTGCATAATATTCAGCATTCATTGTTGTATTTTTAGGCAAATAATGTATAATGTATGGGCTCCGAGAGTAGCTGGCCCATAATCCCTCTCGAGAATTCATTCGAATAGGTATTCATACAAACCTCTAATGGTCTATTTCTCAGCTGACGTAGCGAGCTATAAAGGTGATAATTTCTTGACACAGTCTCTATTATTTGAACTGACTTCTTAGCGCATATCATGTGATTTTGGTACAGCAGTCCTTGAAAATTATACTATATTGCAAACTGAACAGAGAAATTGATTATTAAAGGTTTGAACATTAGTACACCGTCACAGGTGACCAAAACTGCAGTTAATAGGTAACTTGTATGACTTTGATGAATGATTGGTAGTATGAAAGAAGTTTGTGAATGAATTAAGATGATCGGAATATTTGATGGAAGGTTTGCAAGTTAGATAAGACTAGGGTTTGGTGTTAGTCTGTGCAAGGTTTTCGCGCGTTGGCATGGTCTGTAGGTTGGAAGGGAGGGCCATTTCATTTGCCTAGGTATCCTTATTCTAAGATCTTAAAGATCTTTATTCAAATTCCCTTCCCTGGTTATTTAGTCTTTGTACCTTTCAGCACGCTACATTAGCCGGGAGATTTAATATTAAGTATGTTTAGTTTTATTTTATTTGGGTTAGTTATGCGCAAGAAGAAAGAAGATGGAGATTCCTGATTCCTGCATTTCAGCTGAAAATATTTTATGTGAGTCGCATGTTTTATATTACTCATTTATATTTTATTTGTTGTCATTCTGTGTTATTTTTCAGCTGAATTTGATTATGAACTTTTTACAAATAATTTATTTACTTACGTCATAATTTCAATTACGATTACCCTATTCAAACTTAACTTCGATTTATTTAAATTTTCTATTTGAATACACAACGTATGGGTCTCTTAATTTGACATAAAATCAGTTTTTAGACGATCACATATTTATTTATCTTTGGCCATATTAATTTTATCAGATTATTATTTAATTAGGGATAGGGTGTTACACTAGTTTATTTTTTATTGTTCTATATAGTCTCCTGCAAGTGAAATACACTTATGACATTTGCAAATAAGTGACATCATGCCGTTATAATAGTATTTTTCATTTTGCTCGTCAAAATGGTCGGTCACAGCCTCTTTCATTTCTTCGTCCGTCGAAAATCTGCAACCCCTCAATTTTTTCTTTAAATCTTTGAATAAGAAATAGTCACAGGGAGCCAGATCTGGACTATAAGGTGGATGGTTAATTTCTGTGAATCCGTTTTTGCTCAGGGCTGACCTCGCCATTAAGGCTGTGTGTACAGAAGCATTGTCTTGTAAAATCAGAACACCTTTGCTGAGTTTGCCTCTCCGCTTTTCTTTGATTTTTTCACGAAGCTGGTCAAGCAAGTTTGCATAATATTCAGCATTCATTGTTGTATTTTTAGGCAAATAATCTATCATGAAAATCCCTTCGACATCCCAAAATACGGTGGCCATTAGTTTTCCAGCCGACGGCCGAACCTTGAACTTCCTTGGCGGCTTTTCTCCTTTAAATTTCCATTGCATTGACTCTTGTTTGCTTTCCGGATCCCACTGGCGAATCCAAGTTTCATCACAGGTCACAATTCGAGAGATAGTCTCTTCTTCTTTACCTTTGACCAGGTCTAGAAATGCTTGACAACATTCTACTCGCCTTTGTTTGTCAAAAGCGGTCAACATTCTAGGGACCCAACGCGCGCTCACCTTGGACATGCCCAAATGTTCGTGAATAATTTCATGAACTCGTTCCTTGCTAATGCCCACACCTCTGGCTATCTCCCACTGCTTGATTCGCCGATCTGCAAGAATCAGGTTCTTCACCTTTTCAACATTATCTGCGGTAACAGCAGAAATTGGCCTTCCACTACGTGTGTCGTCTTCCAGGCTCTCACGGCCATGTTTAAATTGCTTCGACCAAAACTTTATGACGAATTCAGAAAGACTTGAATCACCAAACACCTTTAACATGCGCTCTCTGATCTGCGTAGGCGTATTTCCTTCTTAACTTAGGAATTTAATCACTGCTCGATGCTCAAATTTCATCATTTTGCAATTTTCTTTCGACATGGTGAAATCAAAGCCGCGCCAAAAAAACAAAAGCCAGCGAAAAAAAATAAGCGTCATAATTTTGAAAAAGGAATAAATATAGAATATGATTTTGCAATGGCTAGTTCGATTTTCAAAACTTTCTTTAACAAAGTAGATTTTATATCAGCGACCCCTCGTATGTATGTATATGGTTTGATATTTATTTCATATCAAGATATCTATTAAAACTATCTGAACCGTGAAATTAAATCGATTGCGATCTCGCCCATTCACCAGTCTGCTGGAATAAAGCACGTTTTATATAGCGGTGATGTTTCTTAGTGTAAGCTCGTATTTACGAAGCGATCTCAAACTTGAAAATAATATTAAGTGTGGATTGGACAGGCCAGTTTGTACTGAAATGACATTCTGATACGAACTCAAACTCGCTGTCACACATGAGAGCTGATTATAAATACGGCCCATAGACATGTTTATATCTTTATATTGTATGCTTGTGAATTGCAATGATTATATAAAATGAGTTCAATGTTCTTCTTTAGGGGTACTGTCTTTATAGTTGTTTTTCTATAGTTGATAGGCATCATTTGTACACCTTCTCACATCATTGGAAGCAATTAAGAAAATTCCTACTTTTAGATTTTTATCTTATAATATGTTCATACATACATACATACATATAATCACGACTTTATCCCTAATGGGGTAGGCAGAGCGTAAACGACCTAAACAAAGGTCGTCCCGCCACGTCTGACAAAGTTTTGAAGGTTGTTTAAGATAGAATTCTAGGTATATTACTGTAATGACACCCATCGCCTAAATTATAATATACGGAAACCCTCGGATCCCTTAGCTGGATCTTACAGCATTCCCGGGAGGAAATGCAGCTGACACATTCTATGTTTTTCACTCGCTTCCAGTCCAGCATGGAAGAAGATGACGACATGGATACGACAAATAGTTTATTTTAAAATGAGCGGTTCGTTTGGCAGAGTACTGGTCACAATTAATATAAAAACGCCTAAACGATCGACACGACAAGAAGAAGAAAAGAGCGCATGTCCTAGCCGCCCGGTGACCGGCTAGTCGACTCGTTTGTATCGAGCATGGGTTCAATGAAGTCACGCGCGGCCGCTGTTTCTTAGCTAATTAAGAAAAGAGCGCATGCCCTAGCCGCCCGGTGACCGGCTAGTCGACTCGTTTGTATCGAGCATGGGTTCAATGAAGTCACGCGCGGCCGCTGTTTCTTAGCTAATTAAGAAAAGAGCGCATGCCCTAGCCGCCCGGTGACCGGCTAGTCGACTCGTTTGTATCGAGCATGGGTTCAATGAAGTCACGCGCGGCCGCTGTTTCTTAGCATTAAGCCGAACTACGACAGCGACACAGCAGCAGACCGCAAAATTAACATACATTCATACATACATATTATAACGCCTTTATTCGTAATGGTGTAGGCAGAGCGTAAACGACCTAAGCAAGTGCCGCCACGTCTGACAAAGTTTGAGGGTTGTTTTAGATAGATTTGTAGGTGTATTGCTGTAGTGACAGGATGTCAGCCCATCGCCTAAATAACAATATACTGAAACCCTAGAATATCTTACCTGGTTTCTACAGCATGCCAGGGAGGAAATGCAGCTGGCACATTCTATGTTTTTCCAGGCCAGCATGGAAGAAATTAACACGAAATTCAAATGGCTGTAAAATCATAACTACTGAAGATTTTTGAATTATAAAAAAATACTAATGTATTTGTATACCCACTGGCTCTACTGTCACAGTATTTTCAAGCTGATTTCCTTACCTTATCACGTTCTTCATTTTAAAGACTATGATGGAGTACCTTGTTACCGTGTCTGCTTGCTAATAAAGATATTTCTATTTCTAAGAGAGTACCTAGATTATGCCTGTTCACTCTAGCCTTGAAAAGGCCCAGTCTAGTAACAGTATTCTAGTTTTCTTATCCACAGTATCGCCAACAGCTAATTCATTTTTTCCGGAGGATGGAGACATTTACGGGCGAGAAAAAGTATCTGTATGCTTCCATGCTAGACTGGGAGTGATAGAAAAACATTAGATGTTCCAGCTGCATTTCCTCCCGGGCATGATGTAAAAACCAGCTAAGAGATTTGAGAGTTTCAGTATATTGTAATTTAGGCGATGGGCTGACAACCTATCCCTGCAGCAATATACAAATCTATCTTAAACTACCCTCAAAACTTGTCTGACGAGGTGAAACGACCTTTCTTTAGGTCGTTGACGCTTTGCTTACCCCATAAGGGATAAAGACGTGACGTTTGTACATGTGTAAAAAGTACCTCGGATACGTGTTTCGACTGGTTTTTATCAACTCAGTACCAGGTTTAATCTATTCTACGTATAAACCTAACAAATTCATACTTTCAAACAAACTTTTACATTTCTAATATTAAAGAGAAAATATTAAATTATACTCGAGTTATCTGGAATTTTGCCTCTCTTCGAGATAACTGATTAGTTTCATAAAGTTTGATCAAATTGCCTTCGTGGTTTCGTGACTGAAGCCAAAAATCTGACCCACGGATAAATTCAGAAAATGGACAACAGTGTTTTCTAAAGGCCGTCTAATTAGACTCTGTTTGTTTTGTTATGTTTGTTCCTGTACAATGTGTTGTTTATGTGCAATAAAGGATATTTGTGTTGTATTGTTTCTCAGTCCTGTAAAAATCACAGCCAGCGCCGCCTTTACTGATGGCGAGAATTGCATAGAGGCCTCCCTCTATGCAGCCAACAGTGGTTAACAGTGGCCTTCTTGAAAGTAATTGATGATGATGATGATGATGATACAGAAAACTATAAAAGTAGATGTAAGGAAAAAGCTGTAATTCACGTAGGTAGGTTTCGCATTACTGGTACTTACTCAATATTAGAATGGTTTGCGTGACTATTTCTAACCGAGGCTGGACACCAGGTAATTAAAAAAACTCAGTCAAAAAAAAAGTCCCTTTAAGATCGGTTAAAAACGATCAGAGTTCAATTTCGTGCCGACATACTTAGTCAGGTGGCGTGATTATTTGTATCGCAGCTTTGAGTTAAGTAATGCTCAGTCAAACAAAAAAAGTTTCTTCAAAATCGGTTAAAAACGACCGAAATTCAATTCCCTACCTACATCCAAAGTCATGAGGCGTGAATATTTGTATCGTAACTTTGATTTTAAGTAATGCTCAGTCAAATATATTTTTTTCTGTTATTTATTTATAAATATTTATTACAGGTTTTTAAGAGTTATTACAGGTTTACATATAAATGGGCCGGTAAACTTAACAAAGTTTGTCTCGGCACCAATCCGCGCCACACATCAAAACACTTAAAACTACTACAAAAAGAAAAATAAATTAAATAGACAAAAAGATCAACAATACAAAACATAGCCACAGCGCATCGCAAGGCGCCGGACGCAACTCGTAACATATCATACGGGAAAAATAACATACGGGAAAAATAACATACAGGATGCTCCAAAATATCATACTCATAATCACGCCTGTATCCCTTACAAGGTACGCAGAGCGTAAATATTCCACTAAAAACGGTTACTTTTTCAGGTTTTTTATCACTTTTTGGTCTGTATCCAGATTTACAAATAAGCTCACCACAGTATAAAAATTGTTCCATAAAAATCGGATAAGAAACAGCCAAATTTAAATTTCCTGCCTACCCCCTAAGTCAGAGCGTGATTTAAGTATCCTAAGTTGCAACCCGGGTAACACACAGTTGAATAAAAAAAATCATAGAAATCGGTTCTGTAGTTTTGGCGTGATGTGGTAAAATACAGACAGACAAATAGACAGACAAAAATTCAAAAAAAAAAATTTGATCTTTATATTGTTAATAATTCCTGCTGCAATATTTTTTTTGTAAAACGACCCTTCTAGAGATTCATTATATTATGTATAGATGATTCTAGGACCCTCGTAGCAAAGCGCTACGAAGCTACAACAGTGCTACGTCTGTGGCTACGTCGTAGCAGATAGAAGGCGAAGAACAAAGAGCAACACGGCCTTCCAAACACAAGGCGAAGAATAACATAAAGGATCTTCTATTAGTTTGAAAGTGATGGATTGAGATTTTAATTTGTAGGAGTTTCAGTTCTAGTGCGCACTGTGTGAATAATGCTTGATAGAAGTCTTCCAGAATATTTGTTTTATATTAATAAAAACACTGAACAATGACAAGGATCATATTATACTTTTCTCATTTTCATAAATAGAAAATTTCATCGAAGACGTCACATCGAGGCAGGGTTTCCAGGAGGCTGGCAACATTGATTTTTGTTAGTTATTGTGGCATCTTTCAAACAAAGATGCCACAATAACTTACACTCCACAAACAAACCCACTATCAGTTACAAGCATACCATACAAAATAATAACTTGCACCGCAGTAATATGCATTTCATTACACCACTGTCATCACACACATACCTCTACTAATATTTACCAAATGTTGTAGCTCTGCACGAACTGTCCTATGTTGCTATTTGCCTACTATATTCACGTTGCGTCTGGTCTCAACACATTGATTATTACATTCAAAATTCGATAATGTAAACGATATTAATAAAGACCTAGACAACTTTGCTATTGCTCAATCATTCTCTTGTGTTATTGACGACTGTTCAAACTTAATAAAAAAGCCGAATGCGAGCCTAAAGATAATACACCAAAACATCCGAAGCATTAATTGCAATTACCCTAACTTTGAAACATTTCTTTAAAGATCTAAAACAAACTGGGACATCATTGTATTTACAGAATGTAGACTGCCACAAACACACTATTTCCCTTCCATAGAAGGATACGATTATGGAGCAACACAAAATAACCTAACTCAGAACGAGGGTGTCACAGTTTATTTCAAAAATCACCTACGATTATCCGTAACTGAGCCTGATTTGCGGGAAGCTAATTGCTTAACAATTAAAGTTAACAAAAATACTATCGTTTTGGCTATTTACAGACCCGATGGATATAAGAATATTGATACTTTTCTACAGTCATTAAACGACTTACTAACAAGTTTAAATTATTACACAAACATTATTCTTATTGGAGACATCAACATAGACATCATCTTCCCCAATAAACATGAAAGTAATGCGCTGGCCTATCTCAACTTACTAGCTTCACATAGTCTACTACCAGCTCACCAATACCTACGCATACATTAACATGTTTAGACCACATTATGCTCAAAACAAAATATCCGGCCTACTGCTACGTAGCTGGTTCTGTTACGGATCATGATAGCACTATGCTTATTCTCGAGAACATCTGTCAAACTACTAATAAATCACACACACTTAAAAGGATAGACTACGCTGGGTTGGATAATGATATGAAGTTTTTAAATTTAGAGCCCATTTATGCTTCCACAGATGCAAACATAGCGACCTCGTTATTAATCGATGAGATCAACTCAAAAATTACCGCTAATACTAACACTGTAACAGTTTCCAATCGCAAGAGAACAAAGAAGCCGTGGATAACAATAGGACTATTGCATGAAAAACAGAGACAAGCTTCATCAAAAACTTAAGAAAAACTCAACTAATGAAATAATAAAGACCACATATAAGAGGTACAGGAATTTTTGCAACTGGTTACTAAAAAAAATAAAAAGGGAATATGAAAAAGAACAATTAAAAACAGCAGCAAGCATAAATAATAAAAAACTATGGCATACCATTAAAACCGTTACTCAAATGACTAACAAAACTAATACTGCTAATAACTTACTATCACCATCTAACGCCACTAACTCCATTAACGCCGTCAACACCTTCTTTGCTGAAATCGGGAAAAAACTTGCAGATAAAATATGCCCAGATACTTATAACTCTACGCCTACAGCTAATCTTAATCCTAATTCTTTCTACCTAGAACCAACTAATGAACATGAGGTTCAAAACAGCATATTAAATCTAAAGAAAGACAATACTATTGGACGAGATAATATCTCAGGAGCGTTGCTAAAACGATATCATAAAATCCTAACCCCACCAATAACTCACGTTATTAATTTAGGATTTTCATCTGGGATTTTCCCAAACTCTTTCAAGCTTGCAGAAATCGTCCCTATTTTCAAAACTGGTGACAGAGACTGTGTCAACAACTATAGGCCCATCTCGATCCTGCCAACTTTGTCTAAGGTAATGGAAAGACTCTTGAACAAGAGACTGGTCAATTATCTTGAATCCATGAACATCCTATCAACCTCCCAGTTCGGCTTTAGGGCTGGCGTATCTACAAATGATGCGGTTCAGGAGTTGACTAGTCATATTGTTACTAAGCTAAATGAAGAATCCAAAGTCGTTGCAATATTTTTAGATCTAGCAAAGGCATTCGACACAGTCTCTGTCCCACTATTGCTAAACAAGCTTGAGCGGATGGGTATTAGAGATGTTCAGTTGCAATTATTTCGAGACTATCTTTCTAACAGGCAACAAAGGGTTAGGATTGGGAACCTGTTGAGCGATGACTTGCCTATTTCTTTTGGATTGCCGCAAGGGAGTGTGCTTGGGCCAACTCTCTTTCTGGCCTACATCAATGACCTTTGCGAACTCAAACTATATAACTGCTAAATTGTAACTTTCGCGGATGATACGGCACTCGTCTTTCATGGTGATACTTGGCAGGAGGTGTTCAGTGCGGCACAGTCAGGGTTTAATGTAGTTTCTTCCTGGCTACGTAATAATATCCTGACGCTTAATGTTGACAAAACAAAGTATATGACTTTTTCTAACAGTACCATCCCTCATCATGTTATACCCAATCATCATATAACAGCCCACACCTGTAATAATACGCTAGCTTGTTCATGTACCAACCTCTCAATGACTAAAGAAATTAAGTACTTGGGAGTAATACTAGATAATGTTCTTACCTTTAAACAGCATATTAATCTTCTCTCATCTAGGACCCGTAAACTTATATTCATATTTAAAAATCTTCGTCATGTTGCTGATAAGTCCGTGATTAAAATGGTATATGTATCTCTGTGCCAATCAATCTTATCTTACTGTATTTCTGTTTGGGGAGGTGCCGCAAAAACCTACCTATTAAGGTTAGAGAGAGCTCAAAGAGCAGTATTAAAAGTTAGCTTAAATTTACCCTTTTATTTTCCTACCACAGATCTCTACGCTCTTAGTGATGTCCTGACTGTTAGGCAGCTATTTCTACTTAACGTTATTCTGAGGATCCACCGCAAACTCACTTATGATCCTGCATCTTTTAAAAATAAGCGCTTGAAACATAGAGTCTGTCCAACCGAAGCTCAATGGAGAACCGCTTTTGCTCAGAGATTCATCGGATTTCTAGGCCCCTACCTATATAATAAAATTAATGAGTCAATCAGCATATACCATCTCACTAGACAGTCATGCAAAAGAGCACTATCAATCTATCTGAAGACCTTAGACTATGACAAAACAGAAAATTTGCTGCAAACTCTTTCATAACCCATACTAATGTTCCCTAGTCACATAATTCATAATTTAGGTATGTCCCATTCTCATTCTTCTTCTTCTCAATCATACTAATCGTCACACACACCCCTACACCCACATGCACACACGCACAGACACACATACACACACACATACGCACACACACACACACATATGAACAAATTCACTTGTTCATATGTGTGTGTGTTCTATCTTGCATCACATAGTTGGTAAAATATATTTTATGTACCGGCCGCTTCTATGAATCCACCAGGTTCGGAGTGCGGACAGTCTGGTGAACTGTAATACAGGTCTCCTAGTACGGATTCCAGTCTCTCACATAGATAGATTCAAAAATTATATTTATGTCAATTTCACCTAGTTTTACTTCTATGTGAAAGAAAAATAAAAACTTTTTGTATTGTATTTTGTATTTTTTGTATTGCCTCTCTGGGTGGCTAGGCTTATTATTTTATTTATTAATTTAACAATTTTGTACACAAAAACACCGTAAACACAGGACATAAAAAACAAAGGCACAACAGGCACTGCTTATTTTTAAAACGAAATTTCTTACAGCTGACCTACAGAAGTGATAATTTTAACGATAATTAATGAAAATGAACGAAATGAACTGGTGATAATTTCTTTGGGTATTTCTGTTTTTAGTTTCAATACTGTTATTTTTGTTCATCTTACTTGTATATGGTAATGGGCATGTCCTTCCATGCTGGACTGGGAGCGAGAGAAAACATAGAATGTGCCAGCTGCATTATCTCCCGGGCCTGCTGTTAAAACCAGCTAAGGGATATGAGGGTTTCCGTATATTGCAATTTAGGCGATGGGCTGACAACCTGACACTACAGCAAAATTCCTACAAATCTATCTTACATAACCCTCAACACTTTGTCAGATGTGGCGGAACGACCTTCGTTAAGGTCGTTTACGCTTTGTTTACCCCAATAGGGATAAAGGCGTGATTATGTGTGTGTGTGTAGTAGTACATTACTATAGTACAGGTTATAACGATTATCACTCTTTCTATTGCTGAATAATGGCAAATGTTTTCACGAGGATTATACACATAGCTACAGCAATTTTAAAATAATAAATATGTTGAAGTTATTATTTTTACTTTAAGAATAATGTAAAACAGTCTCAAGATTTGCCAAGAAATAAAAACTTCGAACGAACATCTTAAACAAAGTTTCAATTAGCTGTTCCATGAGAGCCAAAATATAAATTCGACTAAAACATAGTTGCCTGAGTGGCACGCTCTTACAAAAACAAATAAATTCCTTCTACCCTCGCCTTCGTAAAAACTATCCACTTTTAGCCAGAAGATATGTAACCGGACTCATTACTTTAATCTTGGAAGTGGATTTGCGAAAAAATACTCTTATGAAAAAAAACATATATATCCAGAATATACTAACCAACTGCCTCCGTGGTTTAGCGGTCTGAGCCATGGGCTCTCAACCCGAAAGTCCCAGGTTTGATTCCCGGCGGGGAACAATGACTTTGTGTTGTTGTTTCTAGTTCGGTTGGGACATTGCAGGCTGATCACCTGATTGCCCGAAAAGTAAGATGATCCATGCTATCGGATGGGCATGTATAGTCAGTCCTGCGCCTGATTTCTCTCTGGTCGTATCAGTCAATCTGTCCCATTAGAATACGAGATTAAAGGAATAGAGTGTGCACCTGCGTGCAAACACTTGGACACTAAAAACTAGTCCTGCGCAGTTGGCCCACTCTGGGAGTTTGGCCGCCATCACTGAAAATCGGTAGGGGGACTATTATTATATCAAAATTATTATATCATTAGACTTAAACATAATTATTTACATTATATTTTAGTTCGCAGTAGTAGGAAAAGCTGACAACTTGTCACTATAGCAATATACCTGCAAATCTATCTTAAATAACCCTCAAAACTTTGTCAGTTGTCGAGGAACGATCTTTGTTTAGGTCGTTTACGCTCCGCATACCCCATTAGGGATAAATGCGTGATTATACGTATGTACGTACGTAGGAAAAGCACTGTTATGGCTTCATTTCTTTGGTTGCAATTTTCTATCCTCTTTGATAACTTGTCTGAACCATCTACTTATACTTCTTCTTCTTCTTCGAATCAAAGTTGAAAAACTTTCGCCATCACACAACCATGTTGCTTTTAATCTTGTAACTCTGTCAATACATTGCACCTTTATTTTATCTGCTACCACTTATATTCACTTTGTAACAATATTAGTTCTTAACTTCTTTGAAATATTGAACGTTACATAAAATTATGGTTTTCCTCTCTATTTTTGTTTTATTCACTTAGTGTTATTGTATGAAAAGTAAACATAGATAATGGGGCTCAATTCTATACGTTACCACGGGCTAAAACTAAAATTTAAATCTTTTTGTCACTTTCAAAATAATAATATTCAATAAGGACAGGCGATTTATACTCTATGGTTTTACACTTTGTTCTCTAGATTTGGACGCGCTTTTGCACGTTTCCCCAGTATTTCTGCCAATTTTATCCGCCATATGATATGACAGCGGATAAAATTGACAGATAACGCATAAAACCACAGACTATAAATCAAAAACCGGTAAGAATAGATCTCCTGTCCTTTTCAAATGTTTTTAGTCTAACAGATTAAAATCTATTTGGCACTTTCAGAATTTAAGTTTGAATCGGAAAATCTAGAATCGAGCCAATAATCAAACAGACTAAACAATATATCATTGTAATATGATAACTTATATATTATGAATGTTGCTTGTAAAGTTTTCAAACTTTTAAATTAAAGCAAACCCTTTCGTTAATACAGGGTATGTTTTTAATTTTAAATCAAAAGACGAAACAATTACAAGGATCAAATTATACTATTCTCATTTTTATATTTAGAAAATTTCATCGAAGACGTCACATCAAGGCATGGGTTCCCAGGAGGCTGGCAGCATTGCCTCTCTGGAAATTCTGACTTATTTATTTATTTATTAATTTAACAATTTATTGTACACAAAACACGTCATAAACACAGGACATAAAAACAAAGACATAACAGGCACTGCTTATTTCTTAATAGATATTTCTTACAGCAGACCTAAAGAAATGATAATTTTAACGATAATAAATGAAAATGAACGAAATGAAGTGATAATTTCTTTGGGTATTTCTGATTTAGTTTCAATACTGTTGTTTTTGTTCATCTTACTTGTATATGGTAATGGGCATGTCCTTCCATGCTGGACTGGGAGCGAGAGAAAAGCATGGAATGTGCCAGCTGCATTTCTTCCTGGGCATGTTGTAATAACCAGCTAAGGGATCTCAGGGTTTGACAACTTATCACTACAGTAATATACCTACAAATCAATCTTAAATAACCCTCAAAAACTTTGTCAGACGCGGTGGAACGACCTCTATTTAGATCGTTTACATTCTACCTACCCCATTAGGGATAAAGACGTGATTATATGTATGTATGTACGTACTACAAGATTTTATTGTCATATAAAAGGATGCTGCATAACGTATTCCCTAAATTCATACAATACAATACAAAAGCACTTTATTGCACAAAGAAAATTATAATTTCAAGCTTTTTATTTTCATATTTATTAAGAGCGAAATGCTCTGAAGCCTTTCTGCTGAATGTTGGAGAACAGAAACGAATCGGTTCTTTGTTATTTGCCATTGTTTAGTTTAATGCTTCATATTTAGTCTCTGTATAGCAAAATAAATTTATTTCATGCTGGACTTGGAGCGAGCGAAAAACATAGAATGTGCCCATAGCATTTCCTCCCGAGCATGCTGTATAAACCAGGTAAGGGATCTGAGGATTTCAGTATATTGTAATTTAGGCGACTGGCTGTCACTACAGAAATATACGTACAAATTTATCTTCAATAACCCTCAAGACGTTGTCAGACATGGCAAAACGACCAATATTTAGGTCGTTTACGCTCTGCCCGCCCCATTACGGATAAAAGCGTGACTATGTATCTATGTATATATACGTATAGCAAAAAAATTACGTTGTGCAAAACTTGAAGAGCCATCTCGTGTTAAGTCTTACACAGAAACTTCATATAAGTTGATATGAAGAAATTTAAATGCTTGTTAAACTTTGCAGATCATTCCAACAATCTATTGTTTAGTTAACAAGTATAGAGACGTTATTATCAACAACGTTAATAATAACGTCTCTATAAAAAAACTGAAAATAAAGTCCATTTTGTTAACTCAAATATAAAATTCTAAAGTGAAGCAACTTAAAACATATACGTAGTATAGAGATACAAGTCAACGGAACAAAAATGGACTTTTATTTCGTTGAATGTATATTTTAATAGTTTCCACTCTTACTTTTGTGGCTACTGCAGTGAATCTAATGTCAAGTAATGTGTTTTTGTGTCTGAGAAGTTTCTTTAATGTCCTTTTCCGGATTTTTATGTCTCCCTGCAGTGTTGTCTAGGACGTTAAGACAAACATACAATTTAGTGTTTCTTTAGTGTTTCCGCAAACCGCCAGCCTGACAGTCGTAAGATGCAGCACTCCTGTGTTTTAGTGCGTCTAGTCTTAGGACAGGAACTAAATTAATTGCATTTCTCAGTTTAGTACTATAATTTGTCTTATGTTGCAAAATAAATACTATATTATTTAGTAAATTACATGTTTGGTAAAAATAAGAAAGATCTTTGTTTCTGTTGAGCAACCTACAAAAATAAAATTCAGAAGCCAAAATTATTTGTACCTTAGATATATTATGATCCTATTACGCAAGACTATGGGCCATTTTATATGCAATATATTTTTAAAGACAGCCTATATGCCGAGCGGTGACAACTGCATTAACCCCCAGACAGCCATAAACGAGTGTTTACGAGAAAAGAGGGAATAAAACACACTGACAACGTGGTCGCACCAGAGTGAATACTAATGGACTGCAGGCTAGAGTATTTACCTTAGAAGGAACTGAATAAAAAAATACATTCTATACACACATACTTACAGTCACGTATTTGTATCTCTTACGGGGCAAGCGGAACGTAAAAACTA
The DNA here is from genome assembly GCA_949820665.1 of Scrobipalpa costella. Taxonomy (NCBI): domain Eukaryota; kingdom Metazoa; phylum Arthropoda; class Insecta; order Lepidoptera; family Gelechiidae; genus Scrobipalpa; species Scrobipalpa costella. The sequence goes on from OX463306.1 coordinate 780,463, forward strand.
CGTCTAACTTTACGTACCTGCCTACATGGAAGTGTGTGTCGCTACTATATAGTTACAGGTTGGCTGCCCAGCTCCGAAGTGCAGTAACAATCAGACGTTACTTACTCTGCAAAAAGTTGCGCTCAACACGCTGTCAATGCTTTTTGCAATGCCTCAACTGCAACTGCTTTCGTGGTCTAGTGGCTAGTGCCATGGACTCCCGATCTGGAGGTCCTGGCTTCGATTCCCAGGGGGGAAACACAAAATTTATATTTGAGAATTTATCACTTTGTAAATTTTTCCCCAGTTTTGTTGGGATATTGCAGGCTGAATAACTGATTGTCCGAAAAGGAAAAGATTTCGTGCTTCGGAGGGCACGTTAAGCCGTCGGTTCCGGTCGCTGTTTTTGATAGTGGTCGTTACTCAAACCATGTCAGAGGCCTGATAGTTGTGCAACTAGGCGGTTTCAAAACTCTGACACCAGGGGTCGATAGACTTGATACCCACTCGACAGAAGAATTGCCTTAAACTCGTTCCTCGCTACGCGCGCGAACTGGCCGAGGGATGCGCCGACGTAGAGTTCCTCGCTACGCGCGCGTTGTGCATAACATATGTGTATTGTAGGCAATGCAAAAAGTATTGACAGCGTGTTGAGCGCAACCATAGACGCACTTAGTGACGTTTGTGTGTTGCTGCACTAAATAAGAACATGGAATGTTCAAGATACGTCTCTATTACAGCATACTATAGACACAAAATTCTCAAGTGTTATGCAAATTAAGCGCTAGGTAACAAAAGAGGAGATAAAAAAACATATTTTTGAAATTGATATAATAATGAGAAATTATTAAAATAAAGACTTGTGTCTCAAAACTCATCTTTAACAGCAATAATAAAAAGTAATCTAAGGAAGAATCCTGGCGGAATAAAATTGAAGAGGCGTTTCTATTAACAATACTGGCCACACAATAGCCAAGTCATATTTTATGGCTCGTCCCGCGTTTTATCAAACCGTTAAAATGAGGCTCCCTAGACCGTGTTTTCACTTATTAAATTACCCTCGAATCTCGCCAGTTTTCTTGTCGCTTCTTAGTCTGACTGAAACCACCCAATTTTCTATTTATAACCTCAAGGCGACTCATAAAATCGTCGTATAGAGGTTGATTTAGGACACTCGTTTATTTCTTACTAAAACTTGAGTCCCCAGTTTTCTCCGCGATTGCAACTATTTCCGCCTCCGACTGCGCTTTAAAGAACAAGCAGTAAATTTGCGCTCTAATTCCATAAACTTGAAATGTAATACACAGCTTGAACATACCGCACTGGTATTTTATCCTTAATAGCTCCAGCAAATTCATTAAGTTCCTTGTATGCTCTGAATCAAGTTGAATGCTCCAGCCAGAGCTCTGCGGTTCTAATCAAACGGCTACTTTCCCCATTACTTAGTGAATCCATTGAGGACTGGTACGGGACCCGCAAAAGCTATGTTCCTCCACCAATCACGGTACATTGAGAGACATTAAGTACCTGGACATGATTAAGGTTGGTAGTAATCAAGGAGAATGAGGTAAGACTGGCTTTGAGGTATATTGGATCAAAGGAGTCATTCTTCTTCATAGCGAGTGGATTCTCGAGTCAAACGACCCCTGAACCCTGATGGCAGAGTTTTTCAAACCGCCTAGTAGCATAGCTATTAGACCTCTGACATGGTTTGAGTAATGACCACTATCATAGACAGCGATTGGTGATTGATGTTCAGGTGATTCAGCCTGCAATGTCCAAACCAAACTGGGGAAAACCTCACAAAGTGATAAATTGTCAAATATCAACTTTGTGTTCTCCCTGGGAATCGAACTCAGGACTTAAGCCCATGGCTCTGACCACTAGACCACGGAGGCAGTTATGTAGAAGGAGTCTTATCATGGGGACAATAGTTTAACAGAAGTACCCTATGCTACTTCAGATAATGTATTTTTCAGACTACGAAATCAGTCATTAGTTGATGAGTTAATTGATTACAATACTTTTCTGTTTATATATTGATTTCCACGACAATATTATTAAATAGGTAAGTAAATATTGTTTCTATAAAGAGATCTCAAGATTGATAGCAATATTAAGTATGAATGAACTGAAATTACATACCTATCTGATACGAACTCAAACTCGCTGTCAGTTTAAGTGATGATTATATATACGGGGCTAAGTGTAACAAAATGTAATCTTGTCTCCTTTTGTAGCAAGAATATATTGCAGTAAAGGGCGCTGTGCCCAACAGAATAATAGTTTTCAAACCGTTTTCCGTAAGAAAAGAACAAAATAAAATTTCTGAAGAAAATATTATCGGAATAGGAAACACCTATACTAAAACAATAAATGTAAAATACATCGAGCCACAAGAGAAATGCAAATATCGCAGTTAATAAAAAGGTCGTGTAACAGTGGCGTCGGAAACTTTAACTTGACAAAAAAAAACTTTTGTTTATAGCCTCATATCCGCCAACCCGCGATGTCTTTTATTAATCCCGTCTGCGAGCCCAAGCCGTCCAGCGACGGGGCCGTAACGTTTTATGTTATTCGAGGAGTCAACTAGCCAAAGAGCAAAGAGAGACTAATAAAGTGTAGGCGGAGCTTGCTGTAGAATACCTAGAAACGTGCACACACTGAGATTTTGGTTGGAGACGTTATCTACGGACAGCGTCCCGATCTGAAAGGGGTTACTCAGTTAACGAAACTGAATAACTATCAGCAGATATTTTTTTTCAGGAAGTGAAAAAAAATATTGGTTTTCCATACAAATTGACTGATCAAGGTGCTCATTTTGTATGGGAAGTTAAATTTATTTTTCATCTCTTTTAATAAATTCCTAGTGATAATTGTTCAGTTTCGTTGACAAAACAACCCCTATCAGTTTGTAGGACGCTGTCCCTTACACCCGGTGTACTTATATTTACTCATATTTTAAAGACGATAGATTTCTATTTTTGTATTTTTATGTGTACGTTTGTACTTTCATGCTGAACTGGGAGCGAGAGCAAAATATAGAATGTGCCAGCTGCATTTCTTCCCGAACATGCTGTAAAAACCATCTAAGGGATCCGAGGGTTTTAGTATATTGTAATTTAGGCGATGGGCTGACAATCTGTTGCTACAGAAATATACCTACAAATCTGTATGAAATAACCCATAAAACTAAAACCCTCAAAACTTTATCAGACGTGGCGGAACGACTATTGTTTAGGTCGTTTACGCTCTGCCTATCCCATTAGGGCGTGATTATATGTATGTATGTATGTGTATTGTGTTGTATATACTTATATATTACGTAGTTTAAAGGAACGCAGTACTTTCTTTACACTCTGTATAGAACTATAGAAGAGAAAGTGGCCCCAGCGCGCCTCCCTGCGGAACGCCGGGTGCGAAGTACGCTCAGTAATCCAGTTTGGGTCGGGCTAAAAGCTGCCATGAATGTCGCGTTATTAGTTCACGTATTGCCTTTCAGATGCGCTCAAAAGCAACGATATTTGAAGCCCCTGCAACAGATGCAACGAATGCAACTATATTAAAGTTGTATTAAAGAAGTTCAATTTTATTTTTGCTTCGTTGGTGATCTTGTCTGGCGGGATGTAAAAGTTGAGACTATCAAATGTTCTTTGGCTGGAAGGCCTTCTTATATCCATGCGATCTCTACATTCATACATATAATCACGCCTCTATCCCTAATGGAGTAAGCATAGCGTTAACGACCCAAACAAAGGCGTGATTATATGTATGTATGTATGTATGTATGTACAAAGGTCGCTCCGTCATTTCTGACAAAGTTTTGATGGCCAGCATGGTATTTCTGACATGCCTAATTTTAACAAACACGAGCTGAGGAGTCTTACCTACTGGTAAGAACTGGACAGGACATATAATGTTTGTCTTCTTTTTCTTCTTTCGTGTTTTCAGGAATAATATTTTTTGTAAATATTTTGTACACAATAAAGAATATAATATAGAGACACGGGTTAAATCTTGCTTGCCCAGAAAGCAGCTACCGTAGTTTAAAATTTATTTTGAGACATACATACATACATTTGTAGCTAGAAATTTCTTGTTAGACTTAACAATATAAGCGTTATAAGATAAATAATTCCCGTAATTATAAACAGCACTTGAGACAGACACTAGTTTGAGTTCTTATCAGAAACGTCATTTCAGTACAATGTTGCCTGTCAAATCCATACTTAATATTGCTTTCATCTTGAAATTGCTTTGTAAATACGAGCCTTAGTGTACCTACACAAAATCTTTTCCTAAATTTTAAGAGAAGTCCTTCTGGTAGTGATTTAGTTCTTAAATTATACATTTCGCCAGAGATTGGGCCTTAACAGGAATTTGCGATGCTATTTCGGGTACGCATAATTACTATTTGAATATGAACATGCATTAGGAATATTTAATGGTCCAAGAAAATACGGTAGACTAGTTGCTGGAATGAGAAACTAATGAGAATGTGAAAGAAAGTCGAAAATTATCTGAAATAGCTTTATTTTGCTAAGGCCATAAAAAATTTTTGTTCTACCACTTCAGAATACACGTGTGTCATTTAAGATAAAATATTTGAATAATATTTATGAGAGAAGAAAAGGGCAAGGGATTAAAGAATGTTAACATTTTAAGGAAGGGAAACCTTTTCATTATCAAGTAATGTAGGACACGTTTGTTTTGGCAAAGCTTCCGGGGACAGCCCACTGGGTTATTTGTGGCGTGATGGGGAGATTAGAAGTTCATGTTCCAAATATTAACCTTTTTACTGCCTCTGTGGTCTAGTGGCTAGTGCCATGGACTCCCGATCCGGAGGTCCTGGGTTTGATGCCTAGGGGAAACACAAAGTTGTTATTTGAGATTTTGTCACTTTGTGAATTTTCCCTAGTTTGGTTAGGACATTGCAGGCTGATTCACCTGGACAATCAGGTAAAGAAAACGATTTCGTGCTTCGGAGGGCACGTTAAGCCTTCGGTCCCGGTCGCTGTCTTTGATAGTGGTCGTTACTAAAAACCATGTCAGAGGCTTGATAGTTGTAGGGTAAGGTTGCTATTATTGGACCGTCGCTTTCATCGGACCGCCGAAGTTTCTCGAATACTGAGTTACTTAGGCGCGAAAGAAAGAGAAAAAACATTAGCCTTGGAGACCTCTAGCTCATTCCGACGGCGCCAGTATGCGAGCGGCTGTCGATTACAGCGCACGTATTTTTTTGTGTTTGGGAGAGCGCGAATATTTTTTCGTCGCGCTACAAAATTGCAAGTAAGTTGTTTAATTATTGTAATGGTTTTGCTGTCGGCCATCTTTGTTCTCAGTAGTGGTTTTTAGAAATTGTGTTTTGAAAATCTAGAAGTAGGGTATAAGTTGCAAGATGGCGTGGAATAATGACGTATAGTTTGTTGTAAATTTATCGTATGTAAATTTTTGTTATTGTCCTTTAAATGTATACATTTTCCTTTTTTTTGTTATGGTATGTCGTGTTAGACACTTCCATGCTGGACTGGGAGAGATAGAAAAACATAGAATGTTCCAGCTGCCCTTCCTCCCGGGCATGCTGTTGAAGTCAGCAAAAGGGACTCGAGGGTTACAGTGTATTGTAATTTAGGCGATGGGCTGACAACCTGTCACTATAGCAATACATATTACAATCTAAAACTGCCCTCAATTTTTTGTCAGACGTGGCGAAAACGCCTTTTACGAGTCGTCAAACGCTCTGCCTACCCCGTAAGGGATAAAGGCGTGATTTATGTATGTATGTATGTATGTTAGAAATGAAATAAAGGTTTTATCTATCTATCTATCCACCGTATTGCTATCATTGTGCCTTTGTTCTCTTTCATTGGACCGGTCCAATAATAGAGTCTAAAATTTAAGAAAAATGCAATGCTAACTTTATTTTCTGTTTACAGGATGGACATCCATATTAAAGAGAATAATAATACAAATCGAGGCAAAAGAGGGAAATACTATGAATGGAATGAAACAAGTATGAAACTAGCAATCGAGGCTGTGAAGGCGAAACGTATTGGAATAAATGCTGCTGCAAAATCCTACGGCGTACCGAAGGCGAAATGGTCGAATGTTGGCAACCTTACCTACTAGGCAGTTTAAAAACTCTGACACCAGGGTTCATCGGGTCGAAAGACTCGATACCCACTCGACAGAAGAAGACCTTCTTACTTTTGCTGGTTGAGGGCTTTAAATACAAAGAGCTTATGATCAAAGTACAGAAAGCTTTCTACCGGGCTAGTATGGGCAGGCAGGTGGGCACGTCTAGACATAATTTTGTCTTCGCATTATCTCGTTGGGAATATCTCAAAATAAAACTGAAAAATATCATCGTCTGTAGGTGTCATAATTCATATTTCTTCTACTTTTGTTGGTTTACTGATATTCTAAGTTCTTCTTCTTCTGTCGAGTGGGTATCGAGTCTATCGACCCGATGAAGTGTCAGAGTTTTTAAACCGCCTAGTAGCACAACTATCAGGCCTCTGACATGGTTACAGTAACGACCACTATCGAAGACAGCTATCGGGACCGACGGCTTAACGTGCCCTCCGAAGCACAAAATCTTTTTCTTTTCAGACAATCAGGTGATTCAGCCTGCAATGTCCTAACCAAACTGGGGAAAAATTTACAAAGTGATAAATTCTCAAATATCAACATTGTGTTTCCCCCCTGGGAATCGAACCCAGGACCTCCGGATCAGGATTCCATGGCACTAGCCACTAGACCACGGAGGCAGTTATTCTAAGTTCTTACATACGACTAAGTCCGGTATGAAAATATACAGAAGCAGCTATAAAACACGTACCTATCTCTGTTTTTCTCCACAGGTAAGGCGAGCAGTTTAGAAGTTCTCAAGGGAATCTTTAATAAAGTCAATCACGTCACGTTTTTACGCCTTCCGCATAATAAAATCTTTGTTTCAAAAGAAATAACCTGTTTATTCCTCTCGACTCGAGGTCGGAAGTACAAAAAAACACTTTAAATGCGACGTGTAACTGGCAGGTTGTTCACTACACTTTACTCATAATTTCCCTGAAAATATACAGGACATCAAAAATTCGTTTTATTTTATTTATTTTAATCTTTGATTTTATTTAGATTTTTTTTATTTTACTTTATGTAATATTCAAATTGATAGAGGATATTTTTCTTATATGTTTTATGTAAATAGTTATAAATTACGTTTATTCTTAGACGACAGACTCTGGCCGGAAGGTATAAGGTTCAGGAAATATGTCGTGTTTAAGCATAAAGACGGATTAGTTCCGCAGAATGTAGAAAATAACAAGAAAGAATAATGTGTAGCACAATAAAAGAGAAAAGTAATTATGTTAAGGCACAGTTTGTTACATTTAATTGTCAAGGTTTCAAAAAGTCATTACAGAATATTAGGGAAATATGTAAAGGAACGGATATAGTCGCTCTGCAGGAGACTTGGCTCCTCTCTTACGAAATTCCAATGCTCGGTACAGTGATGGTCAGTTTTGATTACACGGGAAAATCTGCCGTGGATTTAACGGATGGTCCTTTACTGGGGCGGCCGTATGGGGGGTAGGCCATCCTTTGGAGGAAGAATATATTTAAGTCTGTCTCCCTAATTGACTGTAAAAGTGATCGCATAACTGCCATTAAAGCAACTTTATGCGATAGGGAGATAATAGTTTGTAGTATCTACATGCCGACGGATAACGGGGATACACTCGAGTTTTGTGAGTGCTTAGGTGAACTCAGAGCCTTAGCTGAGACCAACGATGTGCAGGCAATATATATGTTGGGTGACTACAATGCGCACACGGGTAGACCCTTTTGGCATGAGTTGATTTACTTTTGCTCGGAGCAGTTGTGGGTTCTAGCGGACGTGAATAAGCTGGGTAGTGATTCGAATACACAAACGTTTGAAAGTAAGCAGAATGGCAGTTTACGATGGCTCGATCACTGAATTGTTACCGAAGCTGCTTGGAACACAGTCTCGGGTGTGGAGGTAGGGAGAGATGTCTATTGGTCTGATCACAGACCCTTGTATATTCAATATGATCTCAACATTATACCCGCAAAATTTGCGATGCAAAGAACATTGCAAAATAGTGTTTTATGGGGACATAAAAGTAGTGATCAGATCGATAGAAATTTCGATCTATGTGATGGCAAATTAAGGGAATTTGTTTCCTCCCAGGTGCTGGAAGAGTGTCGTAATAATTATAATTTATGCACTGATCTGAATCATAAAAAGGAGTTAAATGGGATGTACAATTCCAAAGTAAAATTACTGTCAGACTCGGCATATCAGATTAGTGGAGAAGAGGGGTCGAGGAAGGGGCGCAGAGTGATAGGTTAGAATAGGCATGTACTAGGCTCATGGGCAGGCTCGGCTTAAATACCAGATGTGGCTTCTGTATAATAAACCTCTCGAAGGTATTGTTTGGGAAGAGATGCGAGAGAGGCAAAGAATCTTTAGAGGCAGACTTAAGTGGAGCCAAAAGAATGAAGACCAGATTCCAATGGATAGCATAGCATCACATAGGTCTGCCAAAAGTTTTGGTCAGTTTTGGAAAGCCACAAACCGGTTAAATGTTAGGCTGAACCTGCCAGCGACTGTATCGGGCTGTAGTACAGAGGAGGAGATAGCGGACATGTTTAAGTTACATTTCAGATGCTCTTCGCGTCTGGGTACATCGCAAAATCAGATGGTCGATGATGAGGACATAGGTAGATAGGGAACTTCTCAATTTCACAGCGAAACAAGTGGAAGCTGCTATTCAGAAAATGTCGAGAGGAAAATCCCCAGGTTACGATGGCCTCAGCATCGAACATTTGAAGGCTGCTGGACCTCGCTTATGTAAAGTTTTGGTTGCAATCTACTCGTCTTGTTTACAGCACTCTCACCTACCATCGGCAATGCTAAAAACAGTAGTTGTCCCAATAGTAAAAAACAAGACGGGGGATATTGCGGACAAAAACAATTACAGACCAATTTCCTTGGCCACGATCGTTGTGAAGGTGTTGAACGGTCTGTTGGACAAAGAATTGGATAAATATTTTTTATTGATCTGCACGACGCGCAGTTTGGGTTCCAGCCCGAACTTTCTACTGAGAGCGCAATTCTTTGTCTAAAGCAGACCGTGCGATATTATAAAGACAGAAGAACTCCGGTGTATGCCTGCTTCCTCGATCTTTCGAAGGCGTTCGACTCGGTGGTGTATGACGTTCTGTGGGAAATACTCGTGGGAGCGGGGTTACCATCGGAGCTGATTCGTGTGCTTCAGGTGTGATATGCCAAGCAGGAAAATAACGTACGGTGGGGGGGATCTCTGTCTGAAGCGTACAGGTTGGAATGCGGCGTGAGGCAGGGTGGACTGTCATCGCCAAGGCTCTTAAACCTGTACGTGAACGAGTTGATAGTTGAGTTGACAGTTGGGCTCAGCAGCAAGCAAATTGGGTGTAGCATTGACGGTGTCACTATCAATAACTTAAGCTATGCCGATGATATGGTGCTGCTGGGCCCAACTGTTGGTTCGGTCAGGGAGCTTCTCCGTACATGCGAAGAGTACGCGACAAGGCACGGTCTAGTGTACAACTGTAAGAAAAGCGAGTATATTGTCTTTGGGGTCCCCGGTAGGAAGCTGCTCTATGAACCCAAATTTTTTTTAAATGGTACCCGCCTTAGGCGCGTCCGTGAATTCAAGTATCTGGGGCATCTTCTGGCCGAGGACCTTAAAGACAAAATGCATTTGGATCGAGAGCGCAGAGCGTTGGCAGCCCCCCCCCCCCCCTACCTACCCCTACCTACTCTATTATAATTGATATGTGAAAGGAGGTGTGGATGAGAGGAAGTAATGTGGAGCGGAGAGAATGAGAGGAAGGGAAGAGGAATGGGAAGAGTGGCTCATGAATGTCTAGTAATAAGGTTACAAATATGGCTTGTGATCGTCTAGTATTATAGTTAGGACCGTATGTTGTGTGATAAAGTTTGTATAAAGTAACCCAAATCCTTTAAAGTGGTAGTGAGATGTCATAACTTAGCTCTCTTTAGGTTCTTGGGACAACATGGGGACAGTGTGCAGCGGGATAACGGAACCTCCGATTCCAGCTAAACCATCAACGAATGAGATTTACTTCAATTACCAATTCCCAGACACTAATAAAGACAGTAAATAGCCTAGGAACTTGTCCTTGATGCAAAACCAATCATGCGAACCCCAGAAAAGGAAAGAGGAGGCACTTCTGTGCCCTCCAATTGGTTTTTGTTTTGGCCAAGCCTCAGGCCAGAGATAAGTGACAGCGCACTTAGGAATTTTGGAACGAGTTGAGCTGATTTATTGGTCAGCCAACCAAGACAGAGCAAGTCATGTCTGATGTAATTTGTAGTAAGTTGTGATGTCCAATTGAGAAACATTGTCCCAACAAAGGATTTATAAATTGTTGTCCAGCTATGCTGGAAGCACCGACTATGAAACTGCACCAGTCATCGATCTCCACTTATGATATGCACATCCAGGAGTCAGTAGAATAGATAGGGATGCCGAAGCTAGTCCCAGATAATATAACAATCATTCACACCGCAAGCCACAGGTTCGTTGTAGATATAGGAGTGATAGGCAAGAGCAAGTAGTGACTGATTGTCAGACTTCTTTAGTGCAAAATAAGCTTCTGTGATCTAAACGATGTTACAGACATATCGAATGCTAAGATTTAGTATGTGATGGAGGTTTGACCATGGCTGATACCATGTAGCTCAATTGACATCAAGTCAAGTAGTATTTCAGTAGTATAATGGCTTGTCAAAGCCAACTGACCATAAATCAGTCATATAAAATTCACATAAAGTGAATAAATATATAATTTTAATTCCAGACAAGTTCCAGGGTAATTTGAGGTTGTAGGTAGGATACAGATAACATCATCCCACATTCCATGCTGTATTGGTTTGGTAAGTATAATGAATACTTCCATCAGGTAGTTGGACCATAGTCCCAATCAGTTGTAAGTATAAAACCCACACATTAGTAGGTATATTATCAAAGATAAACTTTGTCAGTCTGTAGAACAGGATCATCAATTGTATAAAACCTACATAGTAGGTATCAGAGGTGAACGTTCCCACCAAGTTTGTAGCTGGTGTTCTAGAGTATAGAACAAACATACATATAGGATCATGAATCCAATAAATGTTTCAAAACATTGTCCGTTGAATATATTTCACAATAAAGTGAATGTAAAATCAATTCAGTATCCACTGCCAGAATAAGCATGTAGGTATGAATGACTCATACATAGGTATTAAATCCACAGTTAAGTGAATATAACTCAGTTCAGTAGTTTGTTTCTCCTCTTCCAGAATATGTAAGTAAATTGTAATATGTATGTACAAGTCATACATAGATATAGTTATAAAAAACATAGAATGTATTAAAATAATTTATACATTCCACTGCTGGGCACATCATGAAACATTAGGATGATGCTTCTCTGCTTAAAGGGAAGGTAAGACAGGAATTTTGGTAAAGGGAAGGGAGAGAACTACCTACCTAAACACAAACTAGGATCCCAAATAACTACCCCCACCTACTTTCCTAGATATTGTCCTAATTCCTATTACCTAGAATACCTATCCATCTAAACCGACCCCTACCTAACCTACTCCTACAATGTACCTAAACTGCCTATTTACCTAACCGCATAGCTGTGTATGAATTATGTAATTGCATGCTAAACCGACCTACAATCCTACATATATAACTCATTAACCGTACCTATCATATAAGAAATATTGGAAATTATATATATAAAAACATGAATAGAACGGCCTTTGGCAAGTATGAAATATCATAAAAAAGGATTGTTAATTGAACAGGGAAAAACCTTGTCAATAAACAAAGTCTGAAGTGGACAAGATAATTAAACAAATGTAGAAATGGTAAAGTAAATAAAACACAATCTAAATTTATTCAAGAATAAGTAAATAAATGAATGCATCATGATTTGATGCAGGAATACCTTGTGTGTAGGTTTACCCATCCTTTAGAATCCTTGTAGTTGGCACTCCACCAGCTCTGCAAGACTCCACTGTCAGCATCCTCCACTCCACCATGTAAAAGAACAGCTGATCATCAGGTCACCGCCCTCCATCCACAACAGGAACAACTGATGGCACCAACATCCCACCAAAGTAGGTCTCTTGGTTGCCTCCCGGCTGCATACTCTCCTTTCCTCTTTGATGTGTACACTTTCACTGGTAAAAGTCAACTTAACTTCAAGTAAAACTGAACTTCCACTCAAACTAAAACTCCAGGCCAACTAAACTTCTCCCTGCTCGGTCCCAGACGCTATTTATCTTCCTTGGCGTCCTTCTTTATCCCTCGTCCCCCTGGTCTTCCCAGTTCCGGCCCCATTCCCCTTTCCCGAGCCCCCCGACTGTTTTATCGTCCCTCGCTAAGCCATTTCCGAGTTTTCGAGAGCCTTCATTCGTACTTCTCTTGATAGTTCTCCCATTCTCCTCCAGATGGCACCGCGTGTCCTTCTGTCTTCACAATTTCTGCACACAATCCAAATACTCGACATTTTATTATTATTAAGTAATTATAAAATGCTTATCGTATATAGTATGTGTAGATAAACCAATACCACACAATAAAACAATTAACTTACCTCATAAAATATAATCTTTATATTTTTCAATCTGGCATAACACATATAATTCTTTTCTTATCCTCATAAATGTATTCATATGTCGAATTATTTTTACTATATTTAAGTGTGTATAATATATATTTATTTATATTCCACGTATTGTATGTACTAATATTATTTATATAATTATTTAGTTAGTATTTATACTTATGTATGTAAGGATATTTATATGTAGTTTATTATAGTTTTTGCGTACACTCTTGCCTGCTGTTATCTATATATATATTTTCCTCTCACACGGTAAGCTGGAAGACAACTCAAATATTTTGAGTTAAGCTCGCCTTTGTACATAATGTATCTAGATTAAGTTAATTTTAAGAATATCTGTGTGTACAATAAAGAATTAAGATAATTTACTTCAAATTGAAGTAATTTCAGTTCGATCTGGCTACAATATTAGTTTTCTACTCAATCAACACTAGATTGGCATTAGTTTCTCGTTTATAGTGATTCTCCTACTAATCTGATAGATGGCGTTACTTGTATTTTAAAACAGTGAATTAGTTTTGAATAGCAGAAGCCACGTCCATTACAAGGTTCGCCCGTTGTAGTGAAGAAGCTAAAGTGACTTTGTTCAAAGCGTATTGTCAAACTTTCTACACGGGAAGCCTATGGGTCAACATCACGCAGAAGGCTTTCAATGCTCTGCGTATCCAGTATAATAATGCGTTTAGAATGCTCTTGGGACTACCGCGGTTTTGCAGTGCATCCACTATGTTTGCAGTAGCGAGAGTGGACGATTTCTACGCAATATTAAGAAAAAAGACTGCATCTCTCGTAACTAGACTGCGGTTAAGTTCCAACAGCATTCTAAAGGTGTTAGCAATGAAGCTGGACTCGCCGATGACCAGACATTTTGTGAGAGTTCTGGTTAGAGGTAGGGTGCTAGTACAATAAGTTTAATTTAAGGTAGTTTATAATAATTATTATTTTTACTAACATAGTTGGTTAAGGCTTTTGTTTTTTTTTACTAATAAGTGAGCTATTTGTTGCTAAAATAAAGAATTTTATTATTATTATTAATGGCTTGTAGGTATGGAAATAATGTAAGCAACCCGCTGCTGTCCAGTTTTACATAAATTGTTTCTATAGGTATGAGTTCTGTAGAACTGCATTTTGCCAGCCTATAACCCTAGGGAAGTTCCCTTTCTATCACTCACAAGAAAGAAACACTTGTATAATTCAGATGATTTCTAACAAATTGTAACTTCCAAAATTTGCAAACGAACAACACAAGTATTGCGGCGAAATTTGAACATATTTTGGAAGTTGGCTACTAGTCGCGGCAGTTGAACTGAAAATTCTTTACATGTGTCGGCTCCAGTATTGTTCCTGAATGTTTGTTAACTTTCAACAACAACAGTTAGGAATTCACTTCTGCAAATACTATTCTAAAATCTGTTCGCGTGTATAAACATATATACACATAATCACGCCTTTATCCCTAATGGGGTAAGCAGAGAGTAAACGACCTAAACACAGGTCGTTCCGCCACGTCTGGCAAGTTTAAAGGGTTATTTCAGATAGATCTGTAAATTGGTATAGTGACAGGTTGCCAGCCCATCGCCTAAATTACAATAGTGAAACCCTCAAAACCCTTAGCTGATTTTAACAGCATGCCCGGGAGGAGATGCAGCTGGCACATTCTATGTTTTTCTATCTCTCCCAGTCCAGCATGGAAGTACGAGTAAAGAAAGAAGTGCGTGTATTAAAACAGTCTTAAAATTCTGTGAATATCGTAAACAAATCTAAATCTTCTATTTAATAACATAGTGATCAGTCTGAGTCTGCAAGAACCTTTTTTAAAACACTCCAAATACTACGTAATCTGTTATGAACATTATCCATAATACAACTGAAAACTATCCAGACAGACTGCTGATAACTCACAGACACTTCTGCATTGCCCCTTTAAATCACACAAGCGACTCTACGCTCTAGACTCTAACCAATTAAGTTAAATTTTCTATTCTGTAATAGATAAACATATGTTACGATTGGTACTTATGAATGAGCTTCTATCGACAAACTTTAGTCCGCACTCCGTCAACTCAACTTGAATTGAAATTGAATCTTATGAGGCTGAAAATAGGATCAAAACAATCTCCAAATTTCAAACAAATTGCCTTTCAGGATTTAGATAACGGCCCAGGCGAATGAATACTCCTAAAGTCATATCTTTTGGAAGACGAACGTGAAATATTTTAGAAATGCAAATAACACTGAAAACTAACATAAAAACACTGTTTAAGTTTGGAGTCACATTCATTGACTTAAGAATCTAATTATTGCTAGCTTAGTTTGCAAAAATTTTAATGAAAAGAAAATAAAAGTTTATTTTCTATTATAATAAATTTCTAGAAGCGTCGTGTCTGTACATTTAATATTTTTACAAAAAATAATTGCAGCAGGCATTATTAATAATATTAAGATCTAAACAATTTATTTTAGAATTTTTGTCTGTCTGTCTGTCTGTATGTTACCACATCACGCCAAAACTACTGAACCAATGTCGATGGGACTTTTTTATTCAACTATGTGTTACCCGGGTTGCAACTTAGGATATCTAAAATAACGCTCTAACTTTTTTTTTGACTGAGCATTATTTAAAATCAATGTTACGATATAAGTAATCACGCCTCATGACGTAGGAGGTAGATAGGAAATTGAATATCGGTCGTTTTCAAACCGATTTTGATGGAACTTTTTTTTGTTTAAGTATAAATGACATCCACTTGATGACCGTCATCCATTCCCTCAGATATGAGCTCGTAAATTATCAGCAAATTAGAAGTAGTCGATCTTTTTTTAAGGAAACCGTGCTGCTCCTGGCTAAAACTGCTTTTGAGTGTAGAGTATAACTGGTTATAGATTATCCGCTCCAATATTTTAGCAAACAGACACAATTTGGAGATCGGCCGGTAGTTTTCGATATTTGCTTTGTCTCCTTTTTAAAAACAGGTGTAATAAAAGCTGACTTCCATATTTTGGGTACCACTCCTTCTGTAAGTGAACGTTTAAACAATAGTGTAAGAGGAACAGACAATTCGTCAACACATTTTACTATAAATAAAGGCGGAATCAGGTCTGGTCCTCCAGCCTTGATTAAGTCCAGTGATTTTAATAGTTTAGTTATTTCAGTTTGGGACACTTCAATGGAAGACAGGCTGCAAGGTAAGTCACACTCGTTGTTTAGATTTTGGGAATCATGGACAGCATTATTGAAGGATTGGATGAAAGTGGATTGGAAATAAGTAGCAAATAGATTGCTTATCTAATGGCCCGTATTGGCTGTAATTGAAATTTATATTTTTCAATCTTTCAATATTTTGATGAGTGCACTATTGTACCAAGGTGGATATGAACTAAATTTAATTAATTTACGAGGTATGTACTTGTCACGAAGCTCATATAACTTGATGTATAACTGATCTACCGCATCATTTATATCAGCGGTTTGAAGTTATTCGGTCCAATCTAGCAAATTAAGTTCCTTTGAGATGGCACCATAGTCACCTTGTTTGTACATGATCTTACATTGGCGGGGTTCCTCTAATTTGTGTAGTTGTACAAAATCGGCCTGTATGGAAATTGATTTGTGATTGACATTCTCTGGTACTAGAGGTACATCACATGAATATACACAGACAAAGTCATTGGATAGTACTAGGTCTAATACACGGTTGTTAATATTGAATTCGTCGTTGTATTGTGACAGACTACAGGACCTCAATGTGTCAATAAGATCTATTACTATTGGATTATTATTACATCACGTCGGATCAAGCTCCATACTGTCGCCTGACCTAGTCCAGTCAACTTGATTGGAAAAATTGAAATCACCCATAATTATGAACTTGTCAAGGGGATGTAATATCATTAGCTCATATAGCTTATTAATTAAATTTTGTAATTGCTTGTTGTACGAATGACCAAGGTTTCCATCACAAAGATATAGATAACATATATGAATATTATACGATGCTTATGGACGCTTGGTTTTGTAAGTGATTGTCACCCAGATATCTTCAGCAGAGCTTTGCCAATCTTGCCTCAAAATCACATCAAGATCACGCCTCACAATATAGAAAAGCAAAAAAAGAATACACTACCTGAAAGATGTTTCTAGTAAAAGTTGTTCAGTGTCGTTGACTAAGCAACCGCTATCAGTTTGAAGGACGCTGTCCCTTACACCCCGTATTTTCTCCTAAAAAAATACTGAATATCGCTTCAACACAGGCATGCCACCAACGGGCATGGTCCGCGAGGCGCGTCGCTCAGTATTATACAATTTGGGATGTATTGAGTGAAAGACGGTCTATCGCTGACTGGTTTTATTATAAGTCAAGATTACGAAGGTACCTTATAAAACATAATTATTAAAATACCTTAATACATGACATTTCATAAGTTTTTAATGTAACGTATTTTGGTTATATCATAGACAAAAATTTTATGTTATACTAACTTATACCTACTTAATAATAATTTAACCAACTACTTCGTTTGCCCTATATCTATTCTAATTTTTAGATATATGCGACCTTAAAGTCATACGATGTGGTGCATACTTAACTCGAGCTCTAACCGTCCTAGTGCCACCAATATCACCAGCCTGAATAGCATCAGAGTCCACTATAGGCACCTCAGGCCCCATCGCGTCATCAACCTATTGTACCGGAGACTGCTCTATATCTGACGTAGATGATTGACTTTTCGGAGTTGACCAACCATCACATTCACCAGTTTGGTTATCATCATTATCCAATGATGTATTCGTGCACGATAACGAATGTCGAGCCTTCGGGGTCTTATTAATAATCTGATCAACGTGTCTCCTACCCGTACAACCATCACCTGTCTGCACCACATACGATACTGGTCCCGTCCGCTTCAAAATAACACCATCCTTCCATTTGGAAGTATCGCGAGTATAGTCTCGCACAAGCACGGACTCGTTCCCTTGTATCAGGCCTGAGCAAGTCGAGGCGCCTGCGAAGACGTCTGCCGAACATAGCCACTGCAGGTTCCTTCTGAGTAGTGCTATGCTCGGTGTTTCTATACATAAACAAAAATCTACAAAGTGCCTTTTCAACATCTTCATTTTCGGTGATTGTCTTTTTCAATACTTGTTTAATTAAACGCACCGCGTTCTCAGCTGCCCCATTACTCGAAGGATGATAGGGTGCAACGAGAACCCGTTTTACTCCGTTCTGCTCTAAATATGTCAAATATTCAGTGGACGAAAATGGCGGACCATTATCGCTTACGATTCGTTTTGGTAATCCAAATGTACAAAATATTTTTCGTAGGCATGAAACAACGACCACTGCGGATGTACTCGACACACATTCCACTTCTATCCACTTTGTGTGAGCGTCAATAACTACTAAATAATATTTACCAGGATACGGTAATCAATATTAAGTCTTCAATATTAAATCAATATTAAGTCTTGTCCAGGGCTCTTCGGGCCAAGGCCAAGAATGTAACACGGTGAATGCAGCACGGTGTGCGGCACACGGACCGCAATCGCGACATACCTGTTCGATTTCCGAATCTAAACGTTCCCACCATACATAATTTCGTGCGACCTGTTTTATTTTTACAACTCTTAAATGAACGTTGTGCAATTCCTTTAATATTTGAGCTCTGAGGCTTATAGGTATTACTACCCTATAACCCCATACAAGACAGTCATGTTCAACAAATAAGCTTTCCTTTTTTAAAAAGAAAACTTTTTCTCTGCCATCGTCAACATGCGCTGGCCATCCGAACTTGACGTACCCCATAATTTTATTTAAAATTGGGTCTTTTCTAGTCTCCGCCCTTATTTCTTTAAATGTGATCGGAAGTTTATCCTCAATAAAATTTAAGTAACTAACTTCTAACTTTTCATGTTCCATAGTATCTCTTTGCGATGTTCGAATAGGTAATCTAGATAATGCATCCGCAAAACAGTTCCTAGCTGATGGAATGAACTCAATATCAAAGTTATATGCAGCTAATCGTACCGCATACCTCTGCAGGCGGCTCGCTGCTGTTTGGGGAATCCCCTTATTTTTACCAAAAATGTAACTGAGTGCCCTGTGATCACTACGCAAGATGAACCGTCTCCCATATACATACTGGTGATGCTTCATCACCCCAAAAATAATAGCCAACGCTTCTTTATCAAGTTGTGAATAATTTAACTCGGCAGCGATCAGTGTGCGCGACGCACAGCTGACCGGCCGCTCCGAGCCGTCGGGGAAACGATGACTCAGCACCGCGCCTACTCCGTACGCGCTACTGTCCACTGATAATATTAGTGGCAACTTCGGATCGTAGTGTACTAATACTGGCTTATTACATAACATTTCTTTAATTCTTTCAAACGCTAAATCGCAATCCTTACACC
Organism: Scrobipalpa costella; assembly: GCA_949820665.1. Classification (NCBI taxonomy): domain Eukaryota; kingdom Metazoa; phylum Arthropoda; class Insecta; order Lepidoptera; family Gelechiidae; genus Scrobipalpa; species Scrobipalpa costella. The sequence goes on from OX463306.1 coordinate 799,565, forward strand.
AAATCCACTTTGAACCCTTTTTCAATAGGTTATACAATGGTCGTAAAATATCGCTAAAGTGTTCTCAAAACTTCGAATAAAAATTAACAAGCCCTAAAAAACTCTTTAACTGTGTTACATCTTTGGGAGTGGGGGCAGTTACTATAGCCTCTACCTTCTTATCGTCAGTATGTAAACCTTCTTTATCTAACATATATCCGAGATAAGTCACGCTATCTTTAAAGAAATCACACTTGGACCAATTTACTCGTAATCCGGCGTCTTTTAACATTTGTAAAACCATTCTTAAGTTTTTCATATGAGTTGCTTTATCTTTCCCCGTGACACAAATATCATCAAGAAACACAACTTTAACGGTAACGTAAACGTTGACGGTACACCACTCAGAATCTCTTCTATTAATTTCTGAAAATATTCTGGAATACACTTAATACCAAAAGGAACTCTTTTGTAGACAAAAGTCCCGACATGTGTTGTTATTGCCGTCATCGGTTGAGAATCTTCTGTTAATAAAATTTGTTGATAAGCGTGCGACAGATCTAATTTACTATACTGCTATGATGCCGCAAGATTGGCAAAAATATCCTCAATTCGAGGTAACGGGTAATGAAAATCCTTTAATAACGGATTTATAGTCACTTTATAATCACCGCATATACGAATATCTCCATTTTTTTTTACAATTGGAACAATTGGAGTACCATAGTCAGAACGGTCAACTTTAAAAATAACTCCCTCACGCTGTAAACGTTCTAGTTCGCGTTCCACTGGCGCTCGAATTGCTAACAGCAGTGAACGCGCTTTTACAAAAACAGGTGTTGAAACGGCTAAATGCAACTGCATACGAGTTTGACATGTCCCTAAACCATTAGTAAATACTTCAGAAAATTCTTTCTGCAACACGAAAACTTCACCAAACTCCCTCTCTTCCAGATTATGACAAGTCACTAAATCTCGTAAGATGCACTTATCAAGTTTAAGACGTCTAATCCACGTTCGACCCATCAATGGCGGGCCCCCTTTTTCAACAATATACAACTCAAACATCTCCGAAATTAAACCGTATGTGACTTTAACTGGAATAAATCCAAGAGGTCTGATGACGTTACCCGTGTAAGACTTAAGTTTAAGTTTTCTCCTCATAACAAGTCTTAGAAATTGCCGAAATTCTGCTTCCTGTGTCCAATTCAAAGTTTAATAATGTCTCATTCACTTTTAAATTAACGTAATATTATATTGTATATAACGTAATAGATATTGTAAAAATCAAGTTCACTGTCATCACCAGAATTATCCAAATAAAACTGACCTTTACTTTTCACCTTGTCCTCTCCACTGTTTTTGTACTTACTGCAAACTGCTTTCAAATGACCATTTTCACCGCACTGATCACAAGAATAGTTCTTGAATCTACACCTGCCCGCCACGTGGCCCACGCGTCCACAGCGTGAGCAACTGCGTTCGGTTCCGGACCGCGCCGAATGACCGGCACTGCCCGCGGCCGCGCCGCCGGCCCAGCCGCCCGCAGCCGCATAGACCGACCGCTGGCCGCCGGGCGCGCGCTGCCCACCGCTGCTGCCGCTGCTCCCTGCGCGCAACATCACCACTCGATGTAGCCCTTCGCTCGCCGTGTTGGTGCTGCCGGACGCCGCCATTGATGCATGCCTGTCCGCTGCCTCCAGAGCGAGCGCAAGCTCCACTGCTCGTTTATAATCCAATGTTTTCTCAGCAAACAACCTGGATCTCATATCCTCGCTTGCGAGACCAGATACGAATTGATCTCTAAGACACACTTCTAACGGGCTTGACGTGATGCTGGTAAAATTACATGTTTTCGCAAGATGTTTCAACCCTTGAAGGTACTCGCTAATTGTCTCGCCTTGCCGCTGTGTTATTTGCCGAAAAACATGTCTTTCAGCGATCTCCGACCTTTGAGGTTCTAAATGCTTTTATTATAAGTCGAGATTACGAAGGTACCTTATAAAACATAATTATTAAAATACCTTAATACATGACACAATTAACAATTTCATCACTGACAGACACATGTGCTGCAGCAATGACTGAAAGTAGACCAAGTAGGCTTTAGCTACATTCTACTTTGATAGTTGCAACCACAGAAGAGTAAAAGCTAGCGCTAGCGACTTCTCAAATCAGTGGTTGCAACTACACGAGTACGGGCCGCTGCGTAAGAAACCTTTCGATTGTGTTCGACAGCGCAGTGGTGGCTGAGATAGCGAGTGTACCTTGGTCAGGACAGTAAATAGGATAGTCGGTTGACTAGCGTAATCATCTCTTACCTAGCTCTGTGTTTACAACGTTTCCGCTTGTCGCCGGAAGTGCACTCCCACGCGGCATTATGAACCGCCTTTTGTTTGAGTTTACAATGTCACTCGCACTTGGCCATTGTTAGAGTCAGTTCACACCGGGAAGCGAAGCGACGCGACGCAGCGCGAAGCTGCTTGAAAATGCATTTCGTTGTACAACGAGGCTGAGTGAAATTATGTTGTTTTCGTTTCGTCTATCTTAACAATACAATACAAGATATTTTATTGCACAAAGAAACACAAATACATACAGCAGAAAAGTAAGGAACAAAACAGTACAATATAGGCGGCCTTATTGCTAAAGCAGCAATTACTACCAGGCAACCTTTAAATATTAGTATAGTTAATAGCAGATAGGGGGATAGTGCTTACTAAGTTCATTTTAATAATTAAACATACAAGACATAAATCAAGTTTTACTTGATTATATCACTAGCGACCCGCCCCTGCTTCGCACGGAAATAATCAGTGTTTCTCCACAATATTATGCAAGTATTATGTATGTAAACTTTCCTCTTCAAACATTCTATTCATTAAAAGAAATCGCATCAAAATCCTTTGCGTAGTTTTAAATATTTATGCATACATAGGGATAAAGGGACATAGAAAGCGACATTGTACTATGTAGTGGTAGTGATGCTGTTGAAAAGTGCGCGCCGCATCGCTGCCCGTTGTGAACTGACCCTTGTTCCCTGCGGCGGCTCGCGTCGCTAATTCCCTCGTTAGCGCTGATGACACGGCCACTTGCGTCACATCGCTGCCCGTTGTGAACTGACCCTTGTTCCCTGCGGCGGCTCGCGTCGCTAATTCCCTCGTTAGCGCTGATGACACGACCACTTGCGTCATACACTCAGCTAGCTAAAGTGGAAGCTGTTGCATTCATTAGCTACGGCAATTATTCACTTACCACCTGGCATCGGAAACATTATAGGATTATTACGCGGCGCAAGCGGCAAAGTGTCTTGCATACATACATACATTTATGTTGTCACGCTTTTATCTCTAATGGGGTAGGCAAAGCGTACATAACCTAAAAAATGGTCGTTCTGCCTCATCTGACAAAGATTTGAGGGTTATTTAAGATAGATTTGTAGGTATATTGCTGAAGTGACAGGTTGTCAGCCTCGGATCCCTTAGCTGGTTTTTACAGCATGCCCGGGAGGAAATTCAGCTGGCACATTCTATGTGTTTCTTTCGCTTCCAGGCCAGCATGGAAGGAAATGGTGTTTTCATGGTTATGGTAACTGCAACACTCTTGTATGTGATGACGTCACATAAAACGGAGGCAGCCGGTGCCAGCATCAACCTACGAGTAAGCTTGTCTATTTAAATGACTTCTTTAACATAAAACACGATGTTTGTGATCGTTATGGTCCATAAATGTATGGATAAAATTTAAAATACAAGAATATTATGTTGTTTTACATACATACATACATAAAATCACGCCTTTATCCCTTACAGGGTAGGCAGAGCGTAAAACGCCTCCTAAAAGGCGCTTTCGCCACGTCTGACATAAATTGAGGGCAATTTTAGATTGTAATGTGTATTGCTGTAGTGACAGGTTATCAGCCCATCGCCTAAATTAAAATACACTGTAACCCTCGAATCCCTTTTGCTGTCTTTTACAGCATGTCCGGGAGGAAGGGCAACTGGAACATTCTATGTTTTTCTTTCTCTCCCAGTCCAGTATGTTGTTTTGTTGTGATTAAATCTGAACATTTATTGTCTTAGACACCAAGGCATGAAATGTTTATCAGTTTAGTACTACTAAGGCTAAGTGAGTTAGTTATTTAAATTTGATATATATCGTTTTTTTCCAACATCATCATCCCCCTAGCCTTATCCAGTATGTCACGGGCTCGGTTTCCTAATGTAGGGGATTGAACGAGAGTACTGGTTTTACACAGAGCAACTGCCATCTGATCTCCGCAACGCAGAAGGGAAACTAGGCCCAATCGTAGATTATTAGGTCAGAGTTTTCATGCTTATCGACTAATATCTACGGTATTAAACTATATTAACCGGCGTATTAACGTGCCTTCCGAAGCACGGATAAAGCGCCGAATAAACGTACATATAAAATACCGAAAAACACATCAGTACGTGGTGGGGTTCGAACCATGACCTCCCCGCTCAGGTAGCAGCGGCCCGATCCACTACACCATCGGGCTCTCGTTTTTTCCGATTTGGAATTTTAATTTATATAACGTTCAGTAAAGCTATAGTTTGCTTTATTTTTAATCCAAAGTATTTCAAGGCACTTTAGCGAAGCAAAAGGCAGTGCTGGAAATTGGCAGACAATCTGGATTTATTCTACTTGAATTTGAAAATAAATTAATCTCGTGCTTGACCTAGATCTGACTTGAAATCCGTTAACAAAATCTGAGAAGCTGACGCCTTTGCCAGTCCAAATTAAGATAGGAATTCGATTCAATACTGATAAGGACTCACTTTTTACATATTTTGAGTATTTTACCATACGCACCTTTACCACCATGTTGGACTTTCATGTTTTCTTCCATGCTGGACTGGGAGCGAATTAAAAACATAGAATGTGCCAGCTGCATTTCCTCCCGGGCATGCTGTAAAAACCAGCTAAGGGATCTGAGGGTTTCAGTATATTTCAATTTAGGCGATGGGCTGACAACCTGTCACTACAGCAATATACGTACAAATCTATCTTGAATAACCCTCAAAACTTTGTCAGACGTGGCGGAACGACCTTTGTTTAGGTCGTTTACGCTCTGCCTACCCCATTAGGGATAAAGTCTTGATTATATGTATGTATGTATGTACCTTCACCACACCTTTCACCTTTACCTTAGCCCTGGAAACCATATAGTGGCTAGTTCATCATCATCATTCCCTTGCCCTTATCCCATCATTTGGGGTCGGCAAAGTACAGACGTACCTAGTTATGACCATTAAATCTTTGGAACCAAAAAAACTATAACAATAAGGAAAATGTATTTTCGTACCAAACAGTTATGTTGAACACAAAATCTCACGTTAACAAGGACAGCTTGCGTATACATAATCAAACAGCTCTATTCTTGGAAGGAACTTTGACATTATTAAAATGTAACCCCAAAGGGATACCGTGAAAGTATAAAGGATTCAACATAATACTATGAATACAGACATACATAAAATCACGACTTTATCCCTAATGGGGTAGGCAGAGCTGAACGGAATAAACAAAGGACGTCTGACAATGTTTTGAGTGTAAATTTAAGATAGATTTGTACGTATATTGCTGTAGCGACAGGTTGTCAGCCCATCGCCTAAATTGCAATATACAGAAACTCTCAGATCCCTTAGCTGGTTTTTACAGCATGCCCGGGAGGAAATGCAGCTGGCACATTCTATGTTTTTGTCTCGCTCCCAGTCCAGCATGGAAGTACTATGAATAAACCAGATAATTCACTTCAAAAGGGTTTTGAAGAGGTTTAAATATGAGAGAGCTTAAGGATAAAATATCAACGGACCAATGATGCGTAGGTAACTAGAATTGTTGAAGATAAATAATAATAAGTCATATGAAAGAAAGAAAATAATAAATTCGTTTCTGGCAGGACTCGAACCTGCGTCTCTGGATTGCCGGTCCATCACTCTACCACACTCTACCAACTGAGCTACGTAGTTCTTAAACTACATGGCTAGATGTCGCTAACGTCGCTATGGCGTGTGCATAAGAAAGACTATGATAAATTTGTCACTCCCGCTACTGTTCCTGTAGCTCAGTTGGTAGAGTGATGGACCAAAGCTGGTCTTTCCAGGGACGTAGGTTTGAGTCCTGCCAGAAACGAATTTATTATTTTCTTTCTTTCATATTATACAGTGTTATACTGATGAATGTAATGAATAAGTTAAAATACTTTTTTCCTTGCTGGACTGGGAGCGAGAGAAAAACATAGAATATGCCAGCTCCTTTCACTCTCGAGAATGCTGTAAAAACCAGCTAAGGGATCCGAGGGTTTCAGTATACTATAATTTAGGCGACAAGCTGTAACTACAGCAATATACCAATATATATACAAATCTGGGTTATTTATCAGGGTTATTTTACCCTTTAAACTTTGTCAGTTACTTCCATGCTGGCCTGGGTGCGAGAGAAAAACCTAGAATGTGCCAGCTGCATTTCCTCCCGGGCATGCTGTAAGATCCAGCTAAGGGATCCGAGGGTTTCAGTATATTGTAATTTAGGCGATGGGCTGACAACCTGTCACTACAGCAATATACCTAGAATTCTATCTTAAATAACCCTCAAAACTATGTCAGACGTGGAGGAACGACCTTTGTTTTGGTCGTTTACGCTCTGCCTACCCCATTAGGGATAAAGGCGTGATTATATGTATGTATATGTATGTAAACTTTGTCAGACGTGGCGGAACGATCTTTTTTTAGGTCGTTTATACTCTGTCTACTATTAGGAAAAAAGGCGTGATTATATGTATGTATGTATATAAAATGTATTCATATTCTTATATATTTCTGATCATTAGAGCATTAGACGGCAAACTGTATAGGTATATAATTATGTCGATCATACGTACAACCGTAAAAAACCATTCCTTCAAAATAAGATTTTAGTGATTTAGTTTAGAAAAATCTTTTGTGCTTTACAATAAAAATAAAACCTTGACATAATGTACATACATACATACATACATAACGTCACGCCTTTTTCCCGGAGGGGTAGGCAGAGATCACATCCTTCCATTTGCTACGATCCTTGCAAACTTCTTTCGCTTCATCTACATTCATCAATCTTTTCATGCACGCTCGTCGGTTTAGGGTACTCCTGACCTGACCTTTCCCTAGAACGTCCCCGATTTGATCGCGGTACGTTCGTCGAGGTCTTCCCCTTCCAACATTCCCACTCACACTCGCCATGTATATCTGTTTGGTTAATCTCTTTTCATCCATCCTCTCAACATGACCAAACCACCTCAGCATTCCTTTTTCTATACCTGTCACTATATCCTCTTTCACACCACAACTTTCCCTTATCACGCTATTTCTTATTCTGTCACTCAGTTTCACACCAATCATACTTCTTAATGCTCTCATTTCTACCGCAATTATTCTACTTTCATGTCTTTTCTGCCATACCCAACTTTCACTGCCATACATAAGTGTTGGGACTAACACTCCTCTATGCACAGCCAGACGAGCCTTTTTGGACACCCTCTGGCTGTTCATAAAGGTGTGCAACGCCCCATTCACCATGTTACCAGCATTCACTCTTCTTTCAATATCACTATCACACTTTCCATCTGCTGTAAACAATGAACCCAAATAAACAAACTCTTTCACTTGCTCCACCTTTTCATCTCCTATCAGAATGATACACTCTGTCATTCTATCCTCTTTCTCAAAAACCAGTGATTTGGTTTTACTAATATTCACTTTCATTCCTTTCTTTTTCAAAGCTTCATGCATACAATTTACCATCTCCTGTAACTCCTCAGCCGTGGACGCAAGTATAACTTGGTCGTCAGCGTAGAGAAGACATTTGACGAGTAACTCGTTCATTCTTAGACCACATTCATTATCTTTCAAATCTGTCTAACAGCTATCCATGAATAAGTTAAACAGCCATGGAGACGCTACACATCCTTGTCTTACACCTTTCTCGATGTTAAACAATTCAGTGTACGCCCCGTTGATCCTGACACAAGCACTGGAATCCTTATATTGGATTTCAGTGCTCGTATCAAAATACCGCTCACCCCATGCATGGACAGCGCCGACCACAATTCATTCCTCACAACTCTATCATAGGCCTTTTCTAAGTCCACGAACGCGCAATAAGCTTTTTGGCTTTTAGCCAAATATTTTTCGGTTATGCACCGCAACGAAAAGACCTGATCCGTACATCCCATCCCCTTACGAAAACCTACTGAAACTAAAAGTAGAAAAAATAATGTACCACAGAGATATAGGAACCTTGCATAATATTCAGCATTGCGTTTTATTTCTCGTTTGAAATTCGAGGTTCCGCTCCAATTAACGGTTGGTACATGTTCTTCATAACGAATGAATAAGGTTTGAAAAGCCAAATTTTAAAATGAAATTATTTGTTCGGAAATAAAATATGAGTGACGGCGGTTACATGAAATGAAACTGTAATGAAACCTCTTATCAAATAAATATTACAATATATCATATTTCCATAATATTTATGCTAAAATGTAAAATGATGATGGATAAATGAAGATTTGTCTTTTTTTTATTTCATGATGTTACTGAGAAAGAAAACATTCAAGTGTTGAAATTCGCTTAAACAGCTTTATGGCCAAAGTTAATCGAGGAAGGGTTTTCCTGAAATAAACTACGCATATTTACTTTAGAAATCCTAAATAAATAATCTGCGCTACGAAAGGCTTTGTCGAACTGAGGCAAAATCCTATTTGACTAGAAATTTGGCTGCCCGTAGGCTTTATCCTCCGGATGGCTATTTTTTGCGCCTTTCTATACATAACTATAAAAAATATGTATTTGCTAAGTTTTTATTCCGCCTGATAGTGATATTAAACGAAGAGTGAATGCTGGTAGCATGGTGAATGGGGCGTTGCACACCTTTATGAACAGCCAGAAGGTATCCAAAAAGGCTCGTCTGGCTGTGCATAGAGGAGTGTAAGTCCCAACACTTATGTATGGCAGTGAAAGTTGGGTCTGACAGAAAAGATATGAAAGTAGAATAAATGCAGTAGAAATGAGAGCATTAGGAAGTATGATTGGCGTGAAACTGAGTGACATAATAAGAAATAGCGTGATAAGAGAACATTATGGTGTGAAAGAGGATATAGTGACAGGTATAGAAAAAGAAATGCTTAGGTGGTTTGGTCATGTTGAGAGGATGGATGAAAGCAGATTAAGTACGCGACCAAATCAGGGACGTTCTAAAGAAAGGTAAGGTCAGGAGTACCCTAAACCGACGAGCGTGCATGAAAAGATTGATGAATGTAGATGAAGCGAAAGAAGTTTGCAAGGGCCGTAGCAAGTTGAGGGATGTGATCTCTGCCTACCCCTCCGGGAAAGAGGCGTGACCTTATGTATGTATGTTATTCGGCCTTCTGAATAATAGGCAAATACAAATAAATAGTCCTTCAAGTAAGTAAGAACGTGTATTGTGACATGAGTGATATAAACCAAAATGTAGCATACAAAAATATAATCTACTTATCTTAACTCTTGTCTACTTGCATTGTTTGAAGATGAATTACAAAATAATATAAGTATTCTCACGCAAAAAAAAGTAAACGTAAAGAAACATTAAATGTCAGTTCTCGCACGGCACTCGTGTTAATCACGCGCGTCGGTATATTGTGTGGAGAATTATACGTTTACTAAGTGCCTACTACGTGCTGAGCCTGCGATGCAGGCTTTAGCGTCTGCGCCTAACAAATATTATGGCTTCTTTGGATAAAGTAGAGGAAGAGAAGTGTATGGAGACAGAAGATCTAATTCAAAACAGTGGATTTCAAACACAAGAGGAGGGCAGCGGAAAACAGGGGACTAGTAAAGAGCAAGTAAATAGCAATACGGAAGAGGATACGCAAGCAAGACCAATTAAACGTGACCGAGAAGAGGATGAGTTAGAGTGGACAAAAGTGGAGAAAAAAGGCAGGAAGCAGAGCGATGTAAAAACGGAGATTATTATCTCAAGCCAGGAGAAACTTCCAAAACAATTTGCTATAGCCAAGTTGTTCACAAGTTTGGGATTTTTAGATATTAACAAAATCAAATACATCAACGCATACAAATTAAAACTAGAGGTTCCTAGCTATGAATATGCAAATAAAGTCATTAACTGCGCCGAGTTTAAAACACGGAATTGGCAAGTTCAACGAGCGACTGACGTTAATTTTACCTACGGTATAATAAGGAATGTAGACTTGGAGCTGAATGAGGATGAAATACTTCAAGCAATTTCATGTCCCAACCAAGTCCCGATAATATCTGTTAAACGACTAAATAGACGGGACAACAATAGCAAGTGGGTACCTAGCGAGGCTGCACGCGTTAAGTTCAGCTGTTCGTACCTACCGGCTTACGTTAATGTGGACTGCATACGAACGGAGGTAGAACCCTATGTTTTCCCTGCGACACAGTGCTCGAAATGTTGGGAATTCGGACATGTAAGAGCTAGATGTGCGTCAAAGAAAATAATATGTCCCAAATGCGGCGGTTTTCATGAAAATTGTGAGATTAGCACTTTTAAATGTGTGAATTGCCACGGGCCTCATTTATCCTTAGATAGATCGTGCCCTGTTTACCTTAGAGAGAAACGTTTAAGAGAGCTTATGGCAGAGTTTAATTGTACATATCGCATAGCGTGTAATATGTACGTCCAGCCGGAATCGAACCGTAAAACGCCAAATAACAAACCAGATGAGGTTAAAACACCAAATGTAGAAACTAATAATACTTTTGATGGCTTACAGACGGACAGCAATGTTAACCATACGTATACACCCTACTTTCCAACTTATGCACAGCTATTTTCAACTCCGAAACGTCCGAAGTCACCACAATCAACGCGCAACAATAACAATAACACGTCAGCTGATAGCAAGTACCAAAGTTCAGGTAGATCGGAGCGCCGTGAGGAGCGTGAACGGGAGCGGGCGCGAGAGCGAGAGCGGGAGTCGTCGGACCGCATTCCTCCGCGAGCGAGTGATAACGCGACCGGCAATAATAACTATGGTCAACAAAATAAGCGCGGGGTGAATTTTCAAGAACTATTATCTAGATTGAAAGATATTATATTTTTGATGAATATGAGTATGTACGATAAATTTAAATCTGTAGTTAAGTGCTGTATTGAGTGGTTAGTTTTGGTTGTAGTTGATAACATATCTGATTGGCCGTTTTTGAATAGTATTCTAGAAATGATCATAAAACTTAGTAGTAGTTAATGGATAACAATAATATATTAAAATTAAAACTCCTACAATGGAATGCGCAAAGTTTAAGACCGAAAGCTAGTTGTTTCGAAAATATTTTGTTATTAGAAAAGGTTCATATCTGCATTATAACTGAGACGTGGCTTGAGCCTGATAGCCGTTTTAAAATTGGGTCGTTTAATATTTATAGACAAGACCGAGATGATGCTTATGGCGGTATTGCGATTATTGCGCATAAATCAATTAGAGCGCAAGTATTTTCTGTAAATGTTAATAATCAGAATATACAGGCTTTAGGAGTAAAAATTTTTAATTGTGACTTTTTAGAAAATATATTAGTGATTTATTGTCCACCCAATGTTAACACAACACTAGACGATTGGAAAAGGTTATTTTGTCAGTGGTCGTGTAAAACAATAATAGGGGGTGACTTTAACGGACATCATAACAATTGGTCGAGTAGATACAATAGTAGGGGTTCACAAATAAATGATGCTTCTTCAGAGTATAATTTTGTATATCTTAATAATGGTGATGCCACTAGGATTAAACGTGTAGGTAATATTTGGCAAAAAACTTCTCCTGATATCACATTCGCATCCTCAGATATCGCATTAAGATTTAATTGGAGCGTTTTTAATGAAACTTTGGGTAGTGACCATTTAATGCTTTCCATAACCACAGAAATCACATTAATGGAAAATATTACCAAAAAGAGAAATTTCAAAAAATCCGATTGGAAAAAATACAAAGAAATACTAATACATAAATTTCAGAACATTAATCTGTCGGAAGATGCTCAAGAAATGTACGATACTATGTTAGAATTAATTAATTTAGCCACTGACGAATCCATTCCCATTAATAAGATATGTCACAATCCAAACAGCAAATTCACTCCTAAACCGTATTGGTCTCCTGAACTATCAAGGGCTGTAGCGGAGCGTAGAAGGGCATTAGCTATACTGAGGAGAAACCCAATACCTGCCAACCTTATGGTTTTTAAACAAAAAGTTGCTGAAGCTCAACGTCTTATTCGTAAGGCACTTGCAGATTCGTTTCGGCAGTTTTGCGATAGTATTCGTGAAATCGTTTCCAGTAGTGAGATGTGGCATAAGATGCAGTGGCTTAAAGGTTATAGAGCGGTCAGATCTAATTTGGATTGGGAAAGGGCTTGTGAATTTCTAAGACAGCTTACACCAGATTATGTTTTACCGCCCTCTCCAGTTTTTACATCTGAAAACGCACAGTTAGAGGCCCCTATTTCATTACAGGAACTTAGTAATACATTGAAAACAAAAGACACTTCGCCAGGGATAGACGACATTTCATATTCTATGATTTATAACTTTTCTAACAAACAAGCCTTAGTCGACATGTTTAACAAATGTTTATCTCAAGGAGTGGTTCCTAGGCAATGGAGAGACGTGAGAGTGGTTCCCATTCCAAAACCAGGGCGTGATCCGAATACTATTTCATCGCTAAGGCCAATAGCACTGATTTCTTGCCTTTGTAAAACATTGCATAATATTATTACTAGAAGACTTGAATGGTATTTTGAGAGCAATGAATTATTTTCTTGTAATACTGTTGGGTTTCGGAGAACACAGTCATGTTTGGACAATTTGGTTCGATTAGTTACTCAGATTCAATTGGGTTTTACAGACCGGCAACAAACCCTTGGTTGTTTTATTGATATAGATAATGCATATAACAATGTTGATATTGTTAGAGTAGTTACTAAATTGGATGAATTGGGCGTAGGGTCATCTATTTGTAGATACATTTGGGAATATCTTAAAGAAAGGCATATTACAATAGTGGAGTCGCGAAGTAATAGTTCAATCACGAGATGGACGTGCAAAGGATTGGCTCAAGGTGACCCTATGTCACCAATCCTGTTTAGTATTGTTACTAGTGAAATTTGTAAAACAATAGTAAATGTATTCGTGTCACAATACGCTGACGATTTTGTTCTTTATGTAACAGGTAGTAATTTAAGATTTATGACAGTTACTCTCCAAGATGCTGTGGATAGACTGACAGTATTGTTGCAAAATCTAGGACTTGAAATATCATCGAATAAAAGTAAATTATGTTTGTTTTCCAGAGGTAGATCTCAAAAGCAGGCCAGAATAAATATTGGGAATGTCAGTCTGGAGAATGTTGCAATAGTTAAATATTTGGGATTATGGCTTGATCGATCTTTGCGATGGGGCAAACAGATAAATGAGGTGCGTGAAAAATCTAACAATTTTTTAAATGTTTTTAAAGTCTTAGCAGGAACATCTTGGGGAGTTCACCCTATACATATAAGACGTTTATACATAGCTATTATTCGTAGCAGATTAGATTTTGCAAGCTTTCTTTTTGACAATTGTGCCAAGTCTAATATAGTAAAATTAGACCGAGTTCAAAATCAGGCCTTAAGATTAATTGGGGGTTTCATTAAAAGCACTCCAATACATGCTATGGAATCGGAGTTATGTCTTCCTCCATTGTTTATTAGACGTAAATATTTAGCATCAAAATTTTATTTAAGATCCAGATCAATCAATGGAGGTAAGACCATTTCGATAATATCTAGATTTGCTGCAATTTGTGAGCAGTCTCCTTATTGGAGGAATAAAAAGAAGCCACTTCTAGTCTTGGTACATGGTAAATTATCAGCACAACAGGTACATGATTCGCACAAATTAGAGATGTTTTCATTATCGACATGGATGACAAATATTGACATCAAATCACATATGAGTTTAGATATTAATAGTATAGAAGAGCCAAAGAGGTGTTACTCTTCTTTAATGTTATGTAGAAAATCTAAAGAAACTATAAATGAAAGATATTCCCATTTTTATCAGATTTACACTGATGGATCCAAGGATGGTGATGGGGTTGGAGCAGCATTCTTTGATCCTCAATGTAACGTAGCAGCGAGTTTTAAATTAAATAGTAAAATTCCTATAATAGGGGCAGAATTACAAGCCATTGCTGAATGTTTGTCGTACATCGGCTCTTGTAGTGAAATTAATTATGTTATATTGAGTGATTCTAGGAGTGCTCTCCAACTTTTAGCTCGCTGCACCTCGGGTAAACGAGGACGCCCCGAAGCTTATACTATATTAGATCAGTTCTTATTATTGCAGAGAAGTGGAAAAAATATTAAATTTCAATGGATCCCATCACATGTGAATCTGATAGAAAATGATCAAGTTGATAAGTTGGCTAAATTAGGGGTTAATGAAGGCATTATTGTTAACGACCGACCTTTTTTTGCGGATGTTTTAGGAGAAGTTAAAACATACTGTTATGACATATGGAGAGAGTACTTTGATGAGAGATCCAAGGAGAGGGGTATATGGTATAAAACTATTACTTCTGAACCACCAAAGATACCATGGTTCTCAGAAGTATGTATGAACCGAAAATTATTGGTGATGAGTATGCGCCTACGCACCGGGCACGTCCCACTGAATGCGTATGGTCACATGATGAGGGTTTTAGATTCTCCAAACTGTGCGTTATGTAACGTTAGAGAAGACAATTACCACGCCTTAGTGGAGTGTGATCGGATTAGGGCAGAAAGAGAGGCGCTGGAGTTAGAAGCACATTGTAAATTTTGCGAAGTTGGTAATGTAAATATGATATTATCAAACCCTAAATCCTCAATAGCTGTTAAGTTGTATTATGTAATGTTAAAATTAATTAAGTGTAGACAATAGTTTTGTAATTGCTATATGGGGCTGACGTAGTCGCTCAGCGACTAAAGCCTTTTTTTTTTCAATAAAGATTTAAAAAAAAAACATTAAATGTATGACACCCTTTGGCATTTACATACAAACGTACATATAATTACGCCTTTATCCCTAATGGGATAAGCAGAGCGTAAACGACCTAAACTAAGCTCGTTTCGCCACGTCTGACAAAGTTTTGAGGGCTATTTAAAATTTGTAGGTATATTGCTGACCTGACAAGTAGTAACTTAAAAGCAAATAAAAAAAGAAAAGAATGCTTTAGTAAATAATAAAAACAAAACTTGAACTACTTTCACCGAAAGTACAAAAGTGTCATCATTTCGTTCACCATTAGCAGCGACATAAATGCTCCAAAAAATATCGTTTTCATTCCAATTTATTTTAATCGCCATCAGTCTGGAGTATCTGATGAGCAAACAGAATGGCTGAACGAGATCACTCAGTCAGTCAGTCGCGAGGAACAAATTCTAATATGGAATCCACTTTTTTATGCCCTTCGTATTTGCATTTCAAAATATCGTATTATTATTTTAGGTCCGAATTCATAATTGAAGAGTATTTTTCTGCTTCCAAATTATTATTTTTATTTGCTAGAATTTCGATCTTGATATTAAATTCCTGAAAATTCCAATATTTTTTTAAATAGTTATATGTATGTATATGGTTTGATATTTATTTCATATCAAGATATCTATTAAAACTATCTGAACCGTGAAATTAAATCGATTGCGATCTCGCCCATTCATCAGTCTGCTGGAATAAAGCACGTTTTATATAGCGGTGATGTTTATTAGTGTAAGCTCGTATTTACGAAGCGATCTCAAACTTGAAAATAATATTAAGTGTGGATTTGACAGGCCAGTCTGATACGAACTCAAACTCGCTGTCACACATGAGAGCTGATTATAAATACGGCCCATAGACATGTTTCTATCTTTATATTGTATGCTTGTGAATTGCAATGATTATATAAAATGAGTTCAATGTTCTTCTTAAGGGGTACTGTCTTTATAGTTGTTTTTCTATAGTTGATAGGCAATCATTTGTACACCTTCTCACATCATTGGAAGCAATTAAGAAAATTCCTACTTTTAGATTTTTATCTTATAATATGTTCATACATACATACATACATATAATCACGCCTTTATCCCTAATGGGGTAGGCAGAGCGTAAACGACCTAAACAAAGGTCGTCCCGCCACGTCTGACAAAGTTTTGAAGGTTATTTAAGATAGAATTCTAGGTATATTACTGTAATGACTCCCATCGCCTAAATTATAATATACTGAAACCCTCTGATACCTTAGCTGGATCTTACAGCATTCCCGGGAGGAAATGCAGCTGACACATTCTATGTTTTTCACTCGCTTCCAGTCCAGCATGGAAGAAGATGACGATATGGATACGACAAATAGTTTATTTTAAAATGAGCGGTTCGTTTGGCAGAGTACTGGTCAACATTAATATAAAAACGCCTAAACGATCGACACGACAAGAAGAAGAAAAGAGCGCATGTCCTAGCCGCCCGGTGACCGGCTAGTCGACTCGTTTGTATCGAGCATGGGTTCAATGAAGTCACGCGCGGCCGCTGTTTCTTAGCTAATTAAGCCGAACTACGACAGCGACACAGCAGCAGACCGCGAAATTAACATACATGCATACATACATATAATAACGCCTTTATTCGTAATGGGGTAGGCAGAGCGTAAACGACCTAAGCAAGTGCCACCACGTCTGACAAAGTTTGAGGGTTGTTTTAGATAGATTTGTAGGTATATTGCTGTAGCGACAGGATGGCAGCCCATCGCCTAAATAACACTCCCACTTCCTCCCATGGTCCTACCGACCTCTCGGTCATCAGGACCGTATCAGACCGAAACAACGGGACGTACAGGGGACTTACAAAGCATACGCTAAAGCACTGCCTGAATTCTCTATCCCAACAAATTTTTTTTCCTGACTTGAGTGTCCCCTGTCGCACTTTCCCCTTTCTGGGGCAGGACAACTCGTCTCTCTCGCTCTCGGTAACGTTTGACAGTATTTAACAATTCGATTTTCAACATGTCATTTCCAAAAGGGATGTTTTTTTCTTTAAGCCAATCAATTATCTCTTGCTTTTTATTCTTTGCTGTAGGAACTGCGTCAATTTTCCGAGAGTGATACGAGGCATTATCCATCACAACAACACTATTATCTTCTAATTTGTCCAAAACATCAGAAAACCAATTCTCAAACACCTGGGCGTTCATTTCTTGATGGTAATCACCTTGTTTCTTTGATTCAAATGTCATTAAGCCGCCATTCACAAAGCCGTCTTCACTGCCTATGTGGGTTATTATTAGACGTTAGCCTTTTCCTGTAACAATACAACAAATAAAAATACAACAAAACAATCAAATTTTGCGCGCCAAGTGCGCATGGTGTACTTATTCCTATTGTTTCATTTCGTTATTTTATTTTACCGACAAAAGCAGCCACCTGGCCAAAAATAAACAAAGAAATAATAGGTACTCAAGTAAATAATTTAAAAGTTGTAATATTTTGACTATAATTATGTTATGTAGGTATGTATAACTATATTTTCTGTGTACAATAAATAAACAAACGATTGAAAAGAAATTAGGAAGTAAAGATAAATACGTGAGCATAGAAATATGAATGAACTTACCAGAAGGGTTTTTGAGACCCGTAGATAAACCTCTGATAAATGCATTTCTCGCCCTGGTTACAGTTGTATCAACCGAAGTCTTTGATTTGGTGTGGCGTTCATTTACCTAAGTTTCATCGAGGTAATAATTTTTTCTATTATTTTGTCTTGCTTCTTTAATTTCTCTTAGATAAATACGCCTCCAAAAGAAAATATCGTTTCGATCAGTCAAAAAACTGTTCCTGCATCTTTTATTAAATTTGAAACAAATCTTTTTTAATATTTTATATAATGTGGTTCTTTTGAAAACTCCAAGACTGTTGTCTTCATTTACCGCTTTTAAAACTTTGTCTACTGTCGGTATCTCTTTGCGCAGGAAAAAGTTATGCACTATAATTCGTATGGCACATTTGATGAAATCGTCAAGTCTGCTTATAATTGACGATCTGAGCCTTGTTTTTTTGGGAGATTTCAAGACACCATTAATCTCTCTCTGCTGCTTCACAATCTTATAAACAGAAACCCAGTGTATACCCATTGATTCTGCAACGGTTTTACATATTTCATTGGTCGAATTCGATGGTGATGTTTCCTTGAATGTGTGATACATATTGCACATCATGATCTTTTCCGTCGATGAAAATGCTCGCCGCTGTCTCTTCTTTACAGAAGAAACTTGCGCAGTTCCATAAACATCAGTCATATCCTACAATACAAACAGAATAAATCAATATATAATATAATAATACGTATAGCTTGACCACATTTGCACTTCCTATAAGCCCTTCTTATGACAGGTCTAAATAATATAAATACTAAAAAATAAAATCTATAATTAAAAAAAAAAATCTCTTTCAAAACCTCTTAGGTAACCTCTCAAATACATAATATACTTACTAACGTAATTTTAATGAAATATAATTTTAAATAATATTCATTCAAAGTAACAAACACTTATTTATTACATTAATTAAAATAAAACAGAATATATTACCCTATACTTTTTTATTTGCCATCACAATTTCTTTAAAAACTTAATTAAAAAACGAAACAAAAAAAATGTAACTTACCACTGAGAAGTAGAAAAAGAAGTAAAAGTCCGGTAAAAACACGCCAAGTCGTCGGTAATGCAATCAATCTCAAAATCCAATACACTGGCCAGGTCACACAGTTAAAGAAGAAACAGTCCAAAGTAATGCCAAAATCCAAAATATAAAATCGATCACAACGCAGTAGAGGTAGAGACGTCTGAACAGCACGGAGTCGCACAATCAGACTAAAAAGTAGCGTACTGTGAACGCGGCCCTAGCGTCCTTACTCCAACCAATGATAGAGCAGCTGATTTTCTCGGTACTAGCTCGTTAACGTGAATAAAGTATAGTAAAAGTATCCTAGTTTTCTTATCCACAGTATCGCCAACAGCTTATTCAGTTTTTCCGGAGGATGGAGACATTTACGGGCGAGAAAAAGTATCTGTATGCTTCCATGCTAGACTGGGAGTGATAGAAAAACATTAGATGTTCCAGCTGCATTTCCTCCCGGGCATGATGTAAAAACCAGCTAAGAGATTTGAGAGTTTCAGTATATTGTAATTTAGGCGATGGGCTGACAACCTGTCCCTACAGCAATATACAAATCTATCTTAAACTACCCTCAAAACTTGTCAGACGAGGTGAAACGACCTTTCTTTAGGTCGTTGACGCTTTGCTTACCCCATAAGGGATAAAGACGTGACGTTCGTACATGTGTAAAAAGTACCTCGGATACGTGTTTCGACTGGTTTTTATCAAACTCAGAACCAGGTTTAATATATTCTACGTATAAACCTAACAAATTCATACTTTCAAACAAACTTTTACATTTCTAATATTAACTAGTAATATTTTTCCGGAGAAAATATTAAATCATACTCGAGTTATCTGGAATTTTGCCTCACTTCGAGATAACTGATTAGTTTCATAAAGTTTGATCAAATTGCCTTCGTGGTTTCGTGACTGAAGCCAAAAATCTGACCCACGGATAAATTCAGAAAATGGACAACAGTGTTTTCTAAAGGCCGTCAAATTAGACTCTGTTTGTTTTGTTATGTTTGTTCCTGTACAATGTGTTGTTTATGTGCAATGAAGGATATTTGTGTTGTATTGTTTCTCAGTCCTGTAAAAATCACAGCCAGCACCGCCTTTACTGATGGCGAGAATTGCATAGAGGCCTCCCTCTATGCAGCCAACAGTGGTTAACAGTGGCCTTCTTGAAAGTAATTGATGATGATGATGATGATACAGAAAACTATAAAAGTAGATGTAAGGAAAAAGCTGTAATTCACGTAGGTAGGTTTCGCATTACTGGTACTTACTCAATATTAGAATGGTTTGCGTGACTATTTCTAACCGAGGCTGGACACCAGGTAATTAAAAAAACTCAGTCAAAAAAAAGTCCCTTAAAGATCGGTTAAAAACGATCAGAGTTCAATTTCGTGCCGACATACTTAGTCAGGTGGCGTGATTATTTGTATCGCAGCTTTGAGTTAAGTAATGCTCAGTCAAACAAAAAAAGTTTCTTCAAAATCGGTTAAAAACGACCGAAATTCAATTCCCTACCTACATTCAAAGTCATGAGGCGTGATTATTTACTCCGTCAAATATATTTTTTTCTATTATTTATTTATATAAGCCCTGTGATAGTGCTTATTGATAAGGTTATTTTAGTGGTGAATGTGTATATGCCAACGAACAAAAGGAAAAACTTAGTGGAGTTCACAGATGCACTGAGTTCGGCGAGTGCTATCATAGACAGTTGTAACGTAGACTGTGTTTACATGTTAGGAGACTATAACTCTCAACCGTTTGAACTGTTTTACCACGAGTTGTTAGACTTTTGATTGGAGCAAGAGTGGTCATGTTTTGACATAGAAAAACTAGGTCTATCATCTAATACGTATACATTCATAAGTGAAGCTAACGGGTCAAAGCGGTGGCTTGATCATTGTTTAGTTACTAAAGCGGCAATGGACTCTGTAAAAAAAGTGTACGTTTTTTACGACATATTATGGTCGGATCATTTCTCTTTAGTCTTGGAATGCAATTTGAATGTTATATTATAAAAAAAAAAATATTGTTCTGTTCTTCGTTGCAAGGTTGTATGGGGAGAAAGGAGCCCACAAGCAATAGACACTTACCAAAAAGAATGTCATGACAGGCTCAGACTTATTGACTTCCCATACGAACTGCGCAACTGTAGCGATCATTTATGTACTGATACAAGTCACAGATTAATAATAGACCAATTGTATAAAGATATTATCATTGCAATTGGTCAGTCTGCTACGGTTGGTCGATATATTAAAAAACGCGCAGAGAAAAAGAAGATACCGGGGTGGAATAAACACATAGCAGGGGCTCACACTGAGGCTAGGTTAAAGTTCCATACCTGGATGTTGTACGGTAAACCAAGCGCTGGAAGACTTTATGAGGAGATACGTAAATCCAGAAAGACATTTAAATCGCGTTTAAAATGGTCCCAAGACCATGAAAATCAAATTAAAATGGACCTATTAACATCTAGTCACGCGAAAAATTATTTTAGATCCTTTTGAAAGCACACAAATAGGTTACAATGTAAACCAAGTCTTCCCGTGAGCGTGGGCGGTGTGAGCGAACCGGAGCAGATTGCTAATTTGTTTATGGAACACTTTTTTGTAAGGTCTTCTTTAGGGCCCTCCCAATCGGAGCTTAACACTGAGGCCATCATGAACAAGAAAATTTATTTTACATCAAAAGATATAGCATTAACTATTAAAGAAATGTCTAGAGGTAAATCCCCCGGCCATGATGGGCTCAGTATAGAGCACCTGAAGTTTGCCGGCCCGCACTTACCGAGAGTATTAATCATGTTGTACATTTTGTGCCTAGGGCACAGTTATATGCCGAGCGACATGATGCGCACGGTGGTAGTGCCTATAGTTAAAAACAAAACTGGCGATCTCGCGGATAAGAGTAATTATAGGCCTATTTCCTTAGCTACTGTTGTTTCAAAAGTGTTTGATGGCTTGCTTAATACACAGCTAAATAATTACGTCACTCCATATGATAATTAATTCGGGTTTTGGCCGGGACTATCAACCGAGAGTGCTGTGCTGTGTCTTAAGCATGCTATTAATTACTATACTGTGCGTAAGATGCCAATTTTTGCCAGTTTCCTCGATCTCTCCAAGGCGTTTGACCTGGTTTCCTATGATTGATTATGGTCAAAACTGGAAAAAGCTAACCTACCGACATAATTAATAAACATCTTTAAATTTTGGTATGGAAACCAGGTCAACAATGTAAGATGGGAGGGAGCGTTGTCAAGACCATACGGGTTGGAGTGCGGGGTGAGGCAGGGGGGTTGAGTTCACCTACGCTCTTCAACCTGTATGTGAATGAGCTGATTGTCGAGCTCAGCAGCACCAGAGTCGGATGCCACATTGACGGTGTTTGTGTTAATAATATTAGTTATGCTGATGACATGGTGTTGCTGAGCGCGTCAGTGTGTGGGCTAAGAAAGCTTGTACCCGTATGTGAGAAATACGCTGAGAAACATGGTCTCATGTATAATGTTTAAAAGAGTCAGTTTATGGTTTTTGAGGCAGGTTGAAATCGTAAAGACTCGTTTCCACCTGTTTTTCTCAATAAATGTGAGCTAGCTAGATAGCTTTATACTTTTAAATATCTTGGCCACATATTGACCCCTGACTCAAGGACGATGCTGATATCGAAAGGGAACGGAGGGCATTGTCGGTGAGAGCGAACGTGCTGGCTCGCAGGTTTGCAAGGTGGTCAGAAAGAGTTAAAATTACTCTCTTCAGATCATACTGCACATCATTCTATACCTGCAGCCTGTGGGCTAGATATACTCAAAAATCCTATAATGCCCTCCGGGACTAATATAACAATGCGTTCAGGGTGTTGTTGAGGCTGCCTCGATTCTGTAGCGCATCAGGGATGTTTGCGCGAGGGGAGACTGTTTCTACGTAACAATGCGCAAAAGGTGCGAATCCCTGGTGCGCAGAATACAGGTTAGCACCAACAGCATCCTGAACATGATCAGGAGTCGGTTTGACTGTCAGTATCTGAGTCATTGTTGCACTATTTCAAGCGGAATGGGGCAGCGGTGATTTATCATACTGTTATTTTATTATATACCTATCTAATCTCATTTTACTAACATAGTTATAAGTTTTACTAATATTATGAGTCCTAGTTACTTGAATAAAAATCTTTATTATTATTATTATGTGGTTCCGAGCATAGAATAGGACCACCCCATGTCATTCCCGTGGGTGTCGTAAAAGGCGACTGAGGGATTCACTGACACAATAACAAGTCAGATATTTGGGGAGATAGGGCTCAACAGCATTGGTTTGCAACTTATCTAGGAGAAGGAAAACTCCAAAGTCAAACCCCAGGTTGGCCGCTTAAGGCTCAAGCAGTGGAATCCAAACGAGGCTTAAATGGTACAATCAATGTCAGGACAGGATATTGATTTTGGATGGCGACGAAAGAATCCAACTTCTACGGTGGCGTCCATAAACCGAGTACAGGTTTACTGTCCACCTGCCAACGTGCAAAGGGCAAGCATGACAGGTTAAAAGCCCAAACCTCTCCTAAAACTACCATGATCTACGAAACATTGCTAAGGCCTCTAGTGCCCGGTGACTCCGGCGGCGTTTGCTGCGACGGGATGCCAACGGTTGCTGGAGTCAATCGGGGTGCGAAGAATCCCCGGGCGTCATCTCCCCACCGTCAAACGAACAAGGCAAGAAAACTGGACTCCGATCATAAACTTAATATAATTTTTTATAATGTAAAAACTTTAAGCTCAGATGAGCGACTTATTGAATTACAAATTGCCCTGGAACAAATTAGTTGGGATATCGTAGGTTTATTCGAAGTGAGACGAGAAGGCGAGGAATCTTTAGAACGTGGGAACAACGTTTTCTTCTATTCAGGGAAAGCTGGTGGGCAGTCAGGAGTAGGCTTCCTAATATCTAAACGGTGGATCAATAACATACTGGAGTTCATTGCCTACTCTGACAGGATCGCTGTGCTCAAATTCCGGATTAGTGAGAACCAAATATTAACCGTTGTTCAAGTCTATGCGCCGATGACATCGCATCCCGATGCCGAAATCGAAGAATTTTATGATATCTTGGACAAGGCATGCGATGAACATCGCGGATCTTGGTCCATTGTAATTGGTGATTTCAATGCAAAGGTGGGACCAAGGCTGAGCTCGGATAACGAACATATACTGGGACCCCATGGTCTTGGAGTTCGCAACGAGCGAGGTACTCGTATGCTCCAGTTTGCCGTTGGTCAGAACTTTAGAAACAGCCGCAGCTTTAGGTTAGAAACTGCCTTTTTTACAAAAATCCTCAAAGACGATGGACATGGATTTCGCCTAACAAAAACACTAAAAACGAAATTGACTTTTCGCTTACTTCGAATAAATCTATAACCCAAAATATTAATGTTATTAATAATATTAAATTTGTCTCAGACCACCTTCGCACTACATTGGTATTTAAAATTAAAATATTAAAGACACATTAATTGCTAATAAAGGTACATTCAATTTAGAGTTAAAAAATAGTTTCGGGGTATTAAAAAAAAACCCATTAAAACCAATTATTTTCCACACACAAAAAGAACTTGGGGACATACAACAACAATACACTAACATCATAAAAAGCATTAAATCAGCCAGCGGGAAAATTAAACAATCTAGAAATAAACTAAAGAAACTAACGTCGGAAACTTTACAACTAATTGAAGAAAGGCAAGAGCAAAGAAATAGTTTAAACAGTTCAGCATATAGGATACTAGATAGAAAGGTTGAAAGAAATATTCGTAGAGACATTCGCTTCTACAATACAAACTTAGTTCAGGTAGCACTAGAGAAAAACAAATCACTGAAGATAGCAAGAAAAGGAATATCTAAAGGAAAGTGCTGGATAACAAGCATGAAGGATAAAACCGGTGTCAATCATAGAGATAGGGAGAAAATATTAGACATATGCACCAGTTTTTACAAAGATCTTTATTCAATCCCTATGGATAAATCAGAACCAGCACTGACTACCTGTGCGCTGAGGAGATTCCGCCCATAACTGGATATGAAGTTCACTGTGCGCTTACCAAAATGAACTATAATAGGAGTCCCGGACAGGATAGCATCTCTACAGAAGCCCTTAAGGTTGGTGAGTCTATTCTTGTCCCATATTTGTCAAATTTATTCTCTTCTATTTTACGGTCAGGAAAGTTCCCAGAAAACTTTTGCCATGCCGAGATTATACTGCTGCATAAAAAGGGCGACAGATCAGATATAAGCAACTACCGGCCAATCAGCCTAATATCTCATCTTTATAAGGCTTTCATTAAAATGATAGAAAGACGTATATCTGGTCTGCAGGATAAAGAACAGCCACCTGAACAAGCAGGTTTCCGTCTAGGTTTATCGACTACCGACCACCTCCATGCCCTAAATCAGATAATCGAGAAACACCACGAATTTGATCGACCACTGTACCTGGCCTTCGTCGACTATTCAAAGGCATTCGATAGTATTGCACATAAATCTATATTTACAGCCCTTATAAATCAAAATATCCCTGCCACATATATAAACTTAATTCGAAATATTTATTATAATAGTACTGCTTCTGTGAGACTTCAGACTCCTGGACCATCCTTTCCTATAGAACGAGGCGTAAAGCAGGGTGACCCTCTCTCCCCTAAACTATTTACAAGTGTTCTCGAAGAGGTTTTCCAAAAATTTGCATTAGAGTGGAAAAACAAGGGTATCGATGTCGGACACTCCAAACTTACTAACCTTCGTTTTGCGGACGATATTGTTCTCTTCTCCTTAACGGCTCTGAGCTACAAGAAATGCTAGAACAACTAAGCCGGGCAAGCCTCGGGGCTGGATTAAGAATGAACATGTCGAAAACCAATGTCGTGACTAACAGCACTGAGCACATTGTGGAAGTAGATGGAGAGAGAATAGCATATGTCCAAGAATACCTTTACTTAGGCCAAATAGTCTCTTTCCAGGCGAGACAAGACAAGGAAGTCGAAAGGTGGACTGAAAACGCCTGGAAGAGCTATTGGGCTATGAAAGACTTGATGAAGGGAGACTTGCCTCTGACCCTTAAACGCAAGCTAATGGATATGTGCATTCTTCCCATCCTTACCTACGGAGCTCAGACCTGGTCATTGACTGACGTTCAAAAATATAAACTCGGGGTTTGTCAACGGAATATGGAACGCAGCATACTTAGAGTCAAACTGATCGATCGAGTTCGGAACTCAGTGCTGAGTTCCCAAACAAAAATTGTGAACGTAGCTCAGAAGGCCGCCTACTTAAAGTAGGATTGGGCCGGCCACGTTACTCTTATGTCAAACGAACTATGGGCTAGAAGAACTACCGAATGGCAGCCCACGAATACTAAGCGAAGACGTTTACGACCCCGAAAGAGGTGGCGAGACGAACTAGACACACATCTTGTGGAATGGAGGGAATTGGCACTGGATCGAGAGAAATGGAAGGAGGGGAGAGAGGCCTTTGCCCTGAAGTGGGACACCACAGGCTCATAAATAATAAATAATAAAAAAAAATTACAGGTTTACATATAAATGGGCCGGTAAACTTAACAAAGTTTGTCTCGGCACCAATCCGCGCCACACAACAAAACACTTAAAACTACTACAAAAAGAAAAATAAATTAAATAGACAACAAGATCAACAATACAAAACATAGCCACAGCGCATCGCAAGCAAGGCGGTCCGCCGGACGCTGCCGGAAACCGGTTCCCTCGACAGCTCCGAGCCACTCGTAACATACGGGGAAAATAACATACAGAATGCTCCAAAATATCATACTCATAATCACGCCTGTATCCTTTACAAGGTACGCAGAGCGTGAATATTCCACTAAAAACGGTTAGTTTTTCTAATTTTTTGTCACTTTTTGGCCTGTATCCAGATTTACAAATAAGCTCACCACAGTATAAAAATTGTTCCATAAAAATCGGATAAGAAACAGCCAAACTTAAATTTCCTGCCTACCCCCTAAGTCAGAGCGTGATTTAAGTATCCTAAGTTGCAACCCGGGTAACACACAGTTGAATAAAAAAAAATCATTGAAATCGGTTCATTAGTTTGGGCGTGATGTGGTAACATACAGACAGACAAATAGACAGACAGACAAAAATTCAAAAAAAAAATTTTTTGATCTTTATATTGTTAATAATTCCTGCTGCAATTTTTTTTTTAAATATTCAATGTACAGACACGACCCTTCTAGAGATTTATTATATGTATAGATGATTCTACGACCCCCGTAGCAAAGCGCTACGAAGCTACAACAGTGCTACGTCTGTGGCTACGTCGTAGCAGATAGAAGGCGAAGAACAAAGAGCAACACGGCCTTCCAAACACAAGGCGAAGAATAACATAAAGGACCTTCTATTAGTTTGAAAGTGATGGATTGAGATTTTAATTTCTAGGAGTTTCAGTTCTAGTGCGCACTGTGTGAATAATGCTTGATAGAAGTCTTCCAGAATATTTGTTTTATATTAATAAAAACACTAAACAATGACAAGGATCATATTATACTTTTCTCATTTTCATAAATAGATAATTTCATCGAAGACGTCACATCGAGGCAGGGTTTCCAGGAGGCTGGCAACATTGCCTCTCTGGATGGCTAGGCTTATTATTTTATTTATTAATTTAACAATTTTGTACACAAAAACACCGTAAACACAGGACATAAAAAACAACGACACAACAGGCACTGCTTATTTTTAAAACGAAATTTCTTACAGCTGACCTACAGAAGTGATAATTTTAACGATAATTAAAGAAAATGAACGAAACGAACTGGTGATAATTTCTTTGGGTATTTCTGTTTTTAGTTTCAATTCTGTTATTTTTGTTCATCTTACTTGTATACGGTAATGGGCATGTCCTTCCATGCTGGACTGGGAGCGAGAGAAAAACATAGAATGTGCCAGCTGCATTATCTCCCGGGCCTGCTGTTAAAACCAGCTAAGGGATATGAGGGTTTCCGTATATTGCAATTTAGGCGATGGGCTGACAACCTGTCACTACAGCAAAATTCCTACAAATCTATCTTACATAACCCTCAACACTTTGTCAGATGTGGCGGAACGACCTTCGTTAAGGTCGTTTACGCTTTGTTTACCCCAATAGGGATAAAGGCGTGATTATGTGTGTGTGTGTAGTAGTACATTACTCTAGTACAGGTTATAACGATTATCTCTCTTTCTATTGCTGAATAATGGCAAATGTTTTCGCGAGGATTATACACATACCTACAGCAATTTTAAAGTAATAAATAAGTTGAAGTTATTATTTTTACTTTAAGAATAATGTAATACAGTCTCAAGATTTGCCAAGAAATAAAAACTTCGAACGAACATCTTAAACAAAGTTTCAATTAGCTGTTCCATGAGAGCCAAAATATAAATTCGACTAAAACATAGTTGCCTGAGTGGCACGCTCTTACAAAAACAAATAAATTCCTTCTACCCTCGCCTTCGTAAAAACTATCCACTTTTAGCCAGAAGATATGGAACCGGACTCATTACTTTAATCTTGGAAGTGGATTTGCGTAAAAATACTCTTTAAAAAAAAAACATTTTTATCCAAAATACACCAACAGTCTCCGTAGTTTAGCGGTATGAGACATGAGCTTTCAACCCAAAAGTCCCAGGTTTGATTCCCGGCGGGGAACAATGACTTTGTGTTGTTGTTTCTAGTTCGGTTGGGACATTGCAGGCTGATCACCTGATTGCCCGAAAAGTAAGATGATCCATGCTATCGGATGGGCATGTATAGTCGGTCCTGCGCCTGATTTCTCTCTGGTCGTATCAGTCAATCTGTCCCATCAGAATACGAGATTAAAGGAATAGAGTGTGCACCTGCGTGCAATCACTTGGACACTAAAAACTAGTCCTGCGCAGTTGGCCCACTCTGGGAGTTTGGCTGCCATCACTGAAAATCGGTAGGAGGACTATTATTATTATTATATCAATATTAGTATATCAATGGACTTAAACATAATTATTAACATTATATTTTAGTTCGCAGTAGTAGGAAAAGCTGACAACTTGTTACTATAGCAATATACCTGCAAATCTATCTTAAATAACCCTCAAAACTTTGTCAGTCGTCGAGGAACGACCTTTGTTTAGGTCGTTTACGCTCTGCATACCCCATTAGGGATAAATGCGTGATTATACGTACGTAGGAAAACCACAGTTATGGCTTCATTTCTTTGGTTGCAATTTTCTATCCTCTTTGATAACTTGTCTGAACCATCTACTTATACTTCTTCTTCTTCGAATCAAAGTTGAAAAACTTTCGCCATCACACAACCATGCTGCTTTTAATCTTGTAACTCCGTCAATACATTGTACCTTTCTTTTATCTGCTACCACTTATATTCACTTTGTAACAATATTAGTTCTTAACTTCTTTGAAATATTGAACGTAACATAAAATTATGGTTTTCCTCTCTATTTTTGTTTTATTCACATAGTGTTATTGTATGAAAAGTAAACATAGATAATGGGGCTCAATTATATACGGTACCACGGGCTAGAACTAAAATTTTAATATTTTTGTCACTTTCAAAATAATAATATCCGCCATATCATATGACGGCAGATAAAATTGACAGATAACGCATAAAGACACCGACTATAAATGCCGGAGAGAATAGATCTCCTGTCCTTTTCATATGTTTTTAGTCTAATAGATTCAAGTCTATTTGGCACTTCAGAATTTTAGTTTTAACCGGAAAATCTAGAATCAAGCCCAATAATAAAACAGACTAAACAATATATCATTGTAATATGATAACTTATATATTATGAATAATGCTTGATAAGGTTTCTAGCTTCTAAATTTAAAGCAAACACTTTAGTTAATACAGGGTATTTATTTTTTCCGCCGGAACCCTCACATTCTCTGTTTACTCTATAACATTCTTTCAAACCCTTGCTCTCCCAATTATCTTCGTGAACGTTTCAATTTCTCGCGCTCCCAGGACCAAACATGTCGTCCTATTGTTAAAACACTACTGTCTATTCCTCACCACCACACAGATTTTTACTCTTATTCTTTCACTATCAATGCGGCCAGCTTATGGAATTCGCTGCGAATTCGAATAATAAATAATAATAATAAATCATAATAATATTCATGTATATATTAAGGAGAGCCCGATGGTGTAGTGGATAGGGCCGCTGCCTCCTGAGCGGGAGGTCGTGGTTCGAATCCCACCACGTACCAATGTATTTTTCGATTTTCGAATTTCATATGTACGTTTATTCGGCGCTTTTTCCGTGCTTCGGAAGGCACGTTAAGCCGTTGGTCCCGGTTAATATCGTTTAATACCGTAGATATTAGTCGTTTAGCCATATCAGAGGCCAGTGCTAAGCATTGGCGGCTTGAAAACTCTGACCTAATCTAGGATTGGGTCTGGTTTCCCTTCTGGGTTGCGGAGGTCAGATGGCAGTCGCTCTGTGTAAAAATCAGTACCCTCGTTCAATCCCCTAGATAAGGAAGCCGTCCCCGTGAAATACGGGATAGGGCTAAGGAGATGATGATGGAGATGATATTATTATTATTATGATTTATTATATAATTAGTTATTTTTGTAATTTATAATTTGCTTTTATTATTTTAATATTATGCTTTATTTGTGTACGCCTAATTTGCCTCTCAATTTAAGTCTCCCTTCCGTAGGTCACCTGGAAGAAATTTCTTAGTAGAAATAAGCAGTACCTGTTGTGTCGTTATTCCATGTGTATTGTCATTCTCATGTTACTTGTGTACAATATACAGAAAATAAATGAATAAATAAAATATTTTATTTTAATTAAAAAAGCAAACAATTACAAGGATCAAATTATACCATTCTCATTTTTATAAATAAAATATTTCATCCGAAACGTCACATCGAGGCAAGGTTCCCAGGAGGCTGGCAACATTGCCTCTCTGGAAGGCTAGGCAAATTCTTTGGGTATTTCTTTTTTTAGTTTCAATACTGTTGTTTTTGTTCATCTTACTTGTATATAGTAATGGGCATGTCCTTCCATGCTGGCATTTCTTCCTGGGCATGCTGTAATAACCAGCTAAGGGATCTGAGGGTTTGACAACCTGTCACTACAGTAATATACCTACAAATCAATCTTAAATAACCCTCAAAAACTTTGTCAGACGCGGCTGATCGACCTCTTTTTAGGTCGTTTACGCTCTACCTACCCCATTAGGGATAAAGGCGTGATTATATGTATATATGTACGTACTACAAGATTTTATTGTCATATAAAAGGATGCTTCATAACGTATTCCCTAAATTCATACAATACAAAAGCACTTTATTGCAGAAAGAAAATTAGAATTTCAAGCATTTTATTTTCATATTTATTAAGATCGAAATGCTCTGAAGCCTTTCTGCTGAATGTTGGAGAACAGAAACGAATCGGTTCTTTGTTATTTGCCATTGTTTAGTTTAATGCTTCATATTTAGTCTCTGTATAGCAAAATAAATTTATTTCATGCTGGACTTGGAGCGAGCGAAAAACATAGAATGTGCCCATAGCATTTCCTCCCGAGCATGCTGTATAAACCAGCTAAGGGATCTGAGGATTTCAGTATATTGTAATTTAGGCGACTGGCTGACAATCTGTCACTACAGAATTATACGTACAAATTTATCTTCAATAACCCTCAAAACGTTGTCAGACATGGCAAAACGACCATTATTTAGGTTGTTTACACTCTGCCCGCCCCATTACGGATAAAGGCGTGACTATGTATGTATGTATATATACGTATAGCAAAAAAATTACATTGTGCAAAACTTGAAGAGCCAACTCGTGTTAAGTCTTACACAGAAAGTTCATATAAGTTGATATGAAGAAATTTAAATGCTTGTTAAACTTTGCAGATCATTCCAACAATCTATTGTTTAGTTAACAAGTATAGAGACGTTATTATCAACAACGTTAATAATAACGTCTCTATAAAAAAACTGAAAATAAAGTCCATTTTGTTAACTCAAATATAAACATCTAAAGTGAAGCAACTTAAAACATATACGTAGGTATATAAAGATACAAGTCAACGGAACAAAAATGGACTTTTATTTCGTTGAATGTATATTTTAATAGTTTCCACTCTTACTTTTGTGGCTACTGCAGTGAATCTAATGTTAAGTAATGCGTTTTGGTGTCTGAGAAGTTTCTTTAATGTCCCTTTCCGGTTTTTTATGTCTCCCTGCAGTGTTGTCTAGGACGTTAAGACAAACATACAATTTAGTGTTTCTTTAGTGTTTCCGCCAACCGCCAGCCTGACAGTCGTAAGATGCAGCACTCCAGTGTTTTAGTGCGTCTAGTCTTAGGACATCACCTAAATTAATTGCATTTCTCAGTTCAGTACTATAATTTGTCTTATGTTGCAAAATAAATACTATATAATTTAGTAAATTACATGTTTTGTAAAAATAAGAAAGATCTTTGTTTCTGTTGAGCAACCTATAAAAATAAAATTCATAAGCCAAAATTATTTGTACCTTAGATATATGATCCTATTACGCAAGACTCATAGGCCATTTTATATGCAATATATTTTTAAATACAGCCTATATGCCGAGCGGTGACAACTGCATTAACCCCCAGACAGCCATAAGCGAGTGTTTACGAGAAAAAAGGAAATAAAACACACTGACAACGTGGTCGCACCAGAATTAATACTAATGGACTGCAGGCTAGAGTATTACCTTAGAAGGAACTGAATAAAAAAATACATTCCATACACACATACTTACAGTCACGTATTTGTATCTCTTACGGGGCAAGCTGAGCGTAAAAACTACGTCTAACTTTACGTACCTGCCTACATGGAAGTGTGTGTCGCTACTATATAGTTACAGGTTGTCTGCCCGGCTCCGAAGTGCAGTAACAAACAGGCGTTACTTACTCTGCAAAAAGTTGCGCTCAACACGCTGTCAATGCTTTTTGCATTGCCTCAACTACAACTACCTCCGTGGTCTAGTGGCTAGTGCCATGAACTCCCGATCCGGAGGTCCTGGCTTCGATTCCCAGGGGGGAAACACAAAGTTTATATTTGAGAATTTATCACTTTGTGAATTTTTCCCCAGTTTGGTTAGGACATTGCAGGCTGAATATCTGATTGTCCGAAAAGAAAAAAGATTTCGTGCTTCGGAGGGCACGTTAAGCCGTCGGTCCCGGTCGCTGTTTTTGATAGTGGTCGTTACTCAAACCATTTCAGAGGCCTGATAGTTGTGCAACTAGGCGGTTTAAAAACTCTGACACCAGGGGTCGATAGACTTGATACCCACTTGACAGATGAATTGCCTTAAACTCGTTCCTCGCTACGCGCGCGAACTGTCCGAGGGATGCGCCGACGTAGAGTTCCTCTCTACGCGCGCGTTGTGCATATGTGCATTTTGTAGGCAATGCAAAAAGTATTGACAGCGTGTTGAGCGCAACCATAGGCGCACTAAGTGACGTTTGTGTGTTGCTGCAATAAATAAGAAAATGGAATGTTCAAGATACGTCTCTATTACAGCATACTATAGACACAAAATTCTCAAGTGTTATGCAAATTAAGCGCTAGGTAACAAAAGAGGAGATAAAAAAACATATTTTTGAAATTGATATAATAATGAGAAATTATTAAAATAAAGACTTGTGTCTCAAAACTCATCTTTAACAGCAATAATAAAAAGTAATCTAAGGAAGAATCCTGGCGGAATAAAATTGAAGAGGCGTTTCTATTAACAATACTGGCCACACAATAGCCAAGTCATATTTTATGGCTCGTCCCGCGTTTTATCAAACCGTTAAAATGAGGCTCCCGAGAAATTGTTTTCACTTATTAAATTACCGTTAAATCTCGCTAGTTTTCTTGTCTCTCCTTGGTCTGACTGAAACCACCCAATTTTCTATTTATAACCTCAAGGCGACTCATAAAAACGTCGTATAGAGGTTGATTTAGGACACTCGTTTATTTCTTACTAAAACTTGAGTCCCCAGTTTTCTCCGCGATTGCAACTATTTCCGCCTCCGACTGCGCTTTAAAGAACAAGCAGTAAATTTGCGCTCTAATTCCATAAACTTGAAATGTAATACACAGCTTGAACATACCGCACTGGTATCCTTAATAGCTCCGGCAAATTCATTAAGTTCCTTGTATGCTCTGAATCAAGTTGAATGCTCCAGCCAGAGCTCTGCGGTTCTAATCAAACGGCTACTTTACCCATTACTTAGTGAATCCATTGAGGACTGGTACGGGACCCGCAAAAGCTATGTTCCTCCACCAATCACGGTACATTGAGAGACATTAAGTACCTGGACATGATTAAGGTTGGTAGTAATCAAGGAGAATGAGGTAAGACTGGCTTTGAGGTATATTGGAGCAAAGGAGTCATTCTTCTTCATAGCGAGTGGATTCTCGAGTCAAACGACCCCTAAACCCTGATGGCAGAGTTTTTCAAACCGCCTAGTAGCATAGCTATTAGACCTCTGACATGGTTTGAGTAACGACCACTATCATAGAGAGCGACCAGGACCGATGGCTTAACGTATCCTCCGAAACACACAATCATTTTTCTTTTCGGACAATCAGGTGATTCAGCCTGCAATGTCCTAACCAAACTGGGGTAAACCTTACTAAGTGATATATTGACAAATATCAACTTTGTGTCCTCCCCCACCCTACGAATCGAATCTAGGACCTCTGGGTCGTAAGCCCATGGCTCTGACCACTAGACCACGGAGGCAGTTACGTAGAAGGAGTCTTATCATGGGGACAATAGTTTAACAGGAGTACCCTATGCTACTTCGGATAATGTATTTTTCAGAATACGAAATCAGTCATTAGTTGATGAGTTAATTGATTACAATACTTTTCTGTTTATAAATTGATTTCCACGACAATATTATTAAATAGGTAAGTAAGTATTGTTTCTATAAAGAGATCTCAAGATTGATAGCAATATTAAGTATGAATGAACTGAAATTACATATCTGATACGAACTCAAACTCGCTGGTAGTTTAAGAGATGATTATATATACGGGGCTAAGTGTAACAAAATGTAACCTTGTCTCCTTTTGTAGCAAGAATATATTGCAGTAAAGGGCGCTGTGCCGTACAGAATAATAGTTTTCAAACAGTTTTCCGTTTTTCTTATGTCGTGGATATACCACAAATTCGCACGAAGCGGTTCGCTTCCACATTCTTAATGCGAACGGCTAAGGAGTGGAACTCCCTGCCGGCGGATCTGTTTCCGGAACAATATAACCTGGGCCTTTTCAAGGCGAGAGTGAATAGGCACTACATAGGTGAGTATGTTTCAACATAGTCCGCATCGTCACTTTCCACCAGGTGAGATGGCGGACAAATGCTCGCCTATATATATAAAAAAAAAAAAAAAAAAAAAAAAAGAAAAGAACAAAATAAAATTTCTGAAGAAAATATTATCGGAATAGGAAACACCTATACTAAAAATAACTGTAAAATACATCGAGCCACAAGAGAAATGCAAAAATCGCAGTTAATAAAAAGGTCGTGTAACAGTGGCGTCGGAATTTTTTTTTTCAGGAAGTGAAAAAAGTATTGGTTTTCCATACAAATTGACTGATCAAGGTGCTCATTTTGTATGGGAAGTTAAATTTATTTTTCATCTCTTTTAATAAATTCCTAGTGATGATAGTTCAGTTTCGTTGACAAAACAACTCCTATCAGTTTGCGGGACGCTGTCACTTACATCCGGTGTACTATCTTTACTCATATTTTAAAGACGATAGATTTCTATTTTTGTATTTTTATGTGTACGTTTGTACTTTCATGCTGGACTGGGAGCGAGAGCAAAATATAGAATGTGCCAGCTGCATTTCTTCCCGAACATGCTGTTAAAACCATCTAAGGGATCCGAGGGTTTTAGTATATTGTAATTTAGGCGATGGGCTGACAATCTTTTGCTACAGAAATATACCTATAAATCTGTATGAAATAACCCTCAAAACTTTATCAGACGGGGCGGAACGACTATTGTTTAGGTCGTTTACGCTCTGCCTATCCCATTAGGGCGTGATTATATGTATGTATGTGTATTGTGTTGTATATTACTTATATATTTCGTAGTTTAAAGGAACGCAGTACTTTCTTTACACTCTGTATAGAACTATAGAAGAGAAAGTAGCCCCAGCGCGCCTCCCTGCGGAACGCCGGGTGCGAAGTACGCTCAGTAATCCAGTTTGGGTCGGGCTAAAAGCTGCCATGAATTTCGCGTTATTAGTTCACGTATTGCCTTTCAGATGCGCTCAAAAGCAACGATATTTGAAGCCCCTGCAACAGATGCAACGAATGCAACTATATTAAAGTTGTATCAAAGAAGTTCAATTTTATTTTTGCTTCGTTGGTGATCTTGTCTGGCGGGATGTAAAAGTTGAGACTATCAAATGTTCTTTGGCTGGAAGGCCTTCTTATATCCATGCGATCTCTACATACATACATAATATAATCACGCCTCTATCCCTAATGGAGTAAGCATAGCGTTAACGACCCAAACAAAGGTCGCTCCGTCATTTCTGACAAAGTTTTGATGGCCAGCATGGTATTTCTGACATGCCTAATTTTAACAAACACGAGCTGAGGAGTCTTACCTACTGGTAAGAACTGGACAGGACATATAATGTTTGTTTTCTTCTTCTTCTTTCGTGTTTTCAGGAATAATATTTTTTGTAAATATTTTGTACACAATAAAGAATATAATATAGAGACACGGGTTAAATCTTGCTTGCCCAGAAAACAGCTACCGTAGTTTAATATTTATCTTGAGACATACATACATACATTTGTAGCTAGAAGTTTCTTGTTACACTTAACAATATAAGCGTTATAAGATAAATAAGGCCCGTAATTATAAACAGCACTTGAGACAGACACTAGTTTGAGTTCTTATCAGAAACGTCATTTCAGTACAATGTTGCCTGTCAAATCCATACTTAATATTGCTTTCATCTTGAAATTGCTTTGTAAATACGAGCCTTAGTGTACCTACACAAAATCTTTTCCTAAATTTTAAGAGAAGTCCTTCTGGTAGTGCTTTAGTTCTTAAATTATACATTTCCCCAGAGATTGGGCTTTAACAGGAATTTGCGATGCTATTTCGGGTACGCATAATTACTATTTGAATATGAACATGCATTAGGAATATTTAATGGTCCAAGAAAATACGGTAGACTAGTTGCTGGAATGAGAAACTAATGAGAATGTGAAAGAAAGTCGAAAATGATCTGAAATAGCTTTATTTTGCTAAGGCCAAAAAAAAAATTTTTGTTCTACCACTTCAGAATACACGTGTGTCATTTAAGCTAAAATATTTGAATAATATTTACGAGAGAAGAAAAGGGCAAGGGATTAAAGAATGTTAACATTTTAAGGAAGGGAAACCTTTTCATTATCAAGTAAAGTAGGACACGTTTGTTTTGGCAAAGCTTTCGGGGACAGCCCACTTGGTTATTTGTGGCGTGATGGGGAGATTAGAAGTTCATGTTCCAAATATTAACCTTCTTACTGCCTCGGTGGTCTAGTGGCTAGTGCCATGGACTCCCGATCCGGAGGTCCTGGATTTGATTCCTAGACAAAGTTGATATTTGAGAATTTGTCACTTTGTGAATTTTCCCCAGTTTGGTTAGGACATTGCAGGCTGATTCACCTGATTGTCCGAAAAGAAAACGATTTCGTGCTTCGGAGGGCACGTTAAGCCTTCGGTCCCGGTCGCTGTCTTTGATAGTGGCCGTTACTAAAAACCATGTCAGAGGCTTGATAGTTGTAGGGTAAGGTTGCTATTGTTGGACCGTCGCTTTCATCGGACCGCCGAAGTTTCTCGAATACTGAGTTACTTAGGCGCGAAAGAAAGAGAAAAAACATTAGCCTTGGAGGACTCTAGCTCATTCCGACGGCGCCAGTATGCGAGCGGCTGTCGATTACAGCGCACGTATTTTTTTGTGTTTGGGTGAGCGCGAATATTTTTTCGTCGCGCTACAAAATTGCAAGTAAGTTTTTTAATTATTGTAATGGTTTTGCTTTCGGCCATCTTTGTACTCAGTAGTGGTTTTTAGATTATTTTTTTTTGAAAATCTAGAAGTAGGGTATAAGTTGCAAGATGGCTTGGAATAATGACGTACCGTGTTGCTAACATTGGACTGCCTTTGTTCTCTTCCATTGGACCGGTCCAATAATAGAGTCTAAAATTTAAGAAAAATGCAATGCTAACTTTATTTTCTGTTTACAGGATGGACATCCATATTGAAGAGAATAATAATCCAAATCGAGGCAAAAGAGGGAAATACTATGAATGGAATGAAACAAGTATGAAACTAGCAATCGAGACTGTGAAGGCGAAACGTATTGGAATAAATGCTGCTGCAAAATCCTACGGCGTACCGAAGGCTAAATTACACCGAAGAATATTAGATAGTAACCAAAAATGGTTAAATTTTGATATCTAAGAAGATTTTATTGATTTTTAGAAGACGTTGAACATTGCTCTTAAAAAAGAGGCAAAATTAGAGGCTAACTATATATTTTTAACAGTTTTTAAGTACTAGAGAATAGTTAAAAAAAGCTAAATATTTAAGATTTCAGTCTGATTTGATGTACCTTTGTGATCTCAATAATTAATATTAAGGCGTTGATCTCAATAAACAATGATTAACAGTTTTTTTACTATTTTTATATTTAAAAAAAAAACTTTTTTTTAGATCCCTCCATTGGACCAGTAGTGACATGGACTATGTTCCAATGATGGAGACATTGGTAGTCCAATCAAGGAGCAAGTGGTCCGATCAAAGCAACATAACAGTTTGTTTAAAATTCAGTATATCTCTGCCAGTATTCAAATAGTCATATCCAACATTTGGCGATAGGAGGTACATACTTATATCTACTTCAGTACAAATTCACTTGTTTCTTAGATCGAGATTTTATGAGAAATGGAGCTTTATAAAAATGTGGTCGAATGTTGGCAACCTTACCTACTAGGCAGTTTAAAAACTCTGACACCAGGGTTCAT
The DNA here is from genome assembly GCA_949820665.1 of Scrobipalpa costella. Lineage (NCBI taxonomy): Eukaryota > Metazoa > Arthropoda > Insecta > Lepidoptera > Gelechiidae > Scrobipalpa > Scrobipalpa costella. Next base: position 838,393 of record OX463306.1, read on the forward strand.
CGGGTCGAAAGACTCGATACCCACTCGACAGAAGAAGACCTTCTTACTTTTGCTGGTTGAGGGCTTTAAATACAAAGAGCTTATGATCAAAGTACAGAAAGCTTTCTACCGGGCTAGTGTGGGCAGGCAGGTGGGCACGTCTAGACATAATTTTGTCTTCGCATTATCTCGTTGGGAATATCTCAAAATAAAACTAAAAAATATCATCGTCTGTAGGTGTCATAATGCATATTTCTTCTACTTTTGATGGTTTTCTGATATTCTAAGTTCTTACATACGACTAAGTCCGGTATGAAAATATACAGAAGCAGCTATTAAACACGTACCTATCTCTGTTTTTTCCACAGCTAAGGCGAGCAGTTTAGAAGTTCTCAAGGGAATCTTTAATAAAGTCAATCACGTCACGTTTTTACGCCTTCCGCATAGTAAAATCTTTGTTTCAAAAAAAATAACCTGTTTATTACTCTCGACTCGAGGTCGGAAAAACAAAAAAATCACTTTAAATTCGACGTGTAACTGGCAGGTTGTTCACTACACTTTACTCATAATTTCCCTGAAAATATACAGGACATCAAAAATTCGTTTTATTTTATTTATTTTAATCTTTGATTTTATTTAGATTTTTTTTATTTTACTTTATGTAATATTCAAATTGAAAGAGGATATTTTTCTTATATGTTTTATGTAAATAGCTATAAATTACGTTTATTCTTAGACGACAGACTCTGGCCGGAAGGTATAAGGTTCAGGAAATATGTCGTGTTTAAGCATAAAGACGGATTAGTTCCGCAGAATGTAGAAAATAACAAGAAAGAATAATGTATAGCACAATAAAAGAGAAAAGTAATTATGTTAAGGCACAGTTTGTTACATTTAATTGTCAAGGTTTCAAAAAGTCATTACAGAATATTAGGGAAATATGTAAAGGAACGGATATAGTCGCTCTGCAGGAGAGTAGGCTCCTCTCTTACGAAATTCCAATGCTCGGTACAGTGATGGTCAGTTTTGATTACACGGGAAATTCTGCCGTAGATTTAACGGATGGTCCTTTACTGGGGCGGCCGTATGGGGGTAGGCCATCCTTTGGAGGAAGAATATCTTTAAGTCTGTCTCCCTAATTGACTGTAAAAGTGATCGCATAACTGCCATTAAAGCAACTTTATGTGATAGGGAGATAATAGTTTGTAGTATCTACATGCCGACGGATATCGGGGATACACTCGAGTTTTGTGAGTGCTTAGGTGAACTCAAAGCCTTAGCTGAGACCAACGATGTGCAGGCAATATATATGTTGGGTGACTACAATGCGCAAACGGGTAGACCCTTTTGGCATGAGTTGATTTACTTTTGCTCGGAGCAGTTGTGGGTTCTAGCGGACGTGAATAAGCTGGGTAGTGATTCGAATACACAAACGTTTGAAAGTAAGCAGAATGGCAGTTTACGATGGCTCGATCACTGAATTGTTACCGAAGCTGCTTGGAACACAGTCTCGGGTGTGGAGGTAGGGAGAGATGTCTATTGGTCTGATCACAGACCCTTGTATATTCAATATGATCTCATCATTATACCCGCAAAATTTGCGGTGCAAAGAACATTGCAAAATAGTGTTTTATGGGGACATAAAAGTAGTGATCAGATCGATAGAAATTTCGAACTATGTGATGGCAAATTAAGGGAATTTATTTCCTCCCAGGTGCTGGAAGAGTGTCGTAATAATTATAATTTATGCACTGATCTGAATCATAAAAAGGAGTTAAATGGGATGTACAATTCCAAAGTAAAATTACTGTCAGACTCGGCATCTCAGATTAGTGGAGAAGAGGGGTCGAGGAAGGGGCGCAGAGTGATAGGTTGGAATAGGCATGTACTAGGCTCATGTGCAGGCTCGGCTTAAATATTAGATGTTGCTTCTGTATAATAAACCTCTCGAAGGTATTGTTTGGGAAGAGATGCGAGAGAGCCAAAGAATTTTTAGAGGCAGACTTAAGTGGAGCCAAAAGAATGAAGACCAGATTCCAATGGATATATTAGCATCAAATAGGTCTGCCAAAAGTTTTGGTCAGTTCTGGAAAGCCACAAACCGGTTAAACGTTAGGCCGAACCTGCCTGCGACTGTATCGGGCTGTAGTACGGAGGAGGAGATAGCAGACATGTTTAAGTTACATTTCAGATGCTCTTCGCGTCTGGGTATATCGCGAAATCAGATGGTCGATGATGAGGACATAGGTGATAGGGAACTTCTCAATTTCACAGCGAAACAAGTGGAAGCTGCTATTAAGAAAATGTCGAGAGGAAAATCCCCAGGTTACGATGGCCACAGCATCGAACATTTGAAGGCTGCTGGACCTCGCTTATGTAAAGTTTTGGCTGCAATCTACTCGTCCTGTTTACAGCACTCTCACCTACCATCGGCAATGCTAAAAACAGTAGTTGTCCCAATAGTAAAAAACAAGACGGGGGATATTGCGGACAAAAACAATTACAGACCAATTTCCTTGGCCACGATCGTTGTGAAGGTGTTGGACGGTCTGTTGGACAAAGAATTGGATAAATATTTTTATTGATCTGCACGACGCGCAGTTTGGGTTCCAGCCCGAACTTTCTACTGAGAGCGCAATTCTTTGTCTAAAGCAGACCGTGCGATATTATAAAGACAGAATAACTCCGGTGTATGCCTGCTTCCTCGATCATTTGAAGGCGTTCGACTCGGTGGTGTATGACGTTATGTGGGAAAAACTCGTGGGAGCGGGGGTACCATCGGAGCTGATTCGTGTGCTTCAGGTGTGATATGCCAAGAAGGAAAATAACGTACGGTGGGGGGGATCTCTGTCTGAAGCGTACAGGTTGGAATGCGGCGTGAGGCAGGGTGGACTGTCATCGCCAAGGCTCTTAAACCTGTACGTGAACGAGTTGATAGTTGGGCTCAGCAGCAAGCAAATTGGGTGTAGCATTGACGGTGTCACTATCAATAACTTAAGCTATGCCGATGATATGGTGCTGCTGGGCCCAACTGTTGGTTCGGTCAGGGAGCTTCTCCGTACATGCGAAGAGTACGCGACAAGGCACGGTCTAGTGTACAACTGTAAGAAAAGCGAGTATATTGTCTTTGGGGTCCCCAGTAGGAAGCTGCTCTATGAACCCAAAATTTCTTTAAATGGTACCCGCCTTAGGCGCGTCCGTGAATTCAAGTATCTGGGGCATCTTCTGGCCGAGGACCTTAAAGACAAAATGCATTTGGATCGAGAGCGCAGAGCGTTGGCAGCCAGATGTAATATGTTGGCCCGTAGGTTCGCCCGTTGTAGTAAAGAAGCTAAAGTGACTTTGTTCAAAGCGTATTGTCAAACTTCCTACACGGGAAGCCTGTGGGTCAACTTCACGCAGAAGGCTTTCAATGCTCTGCGTATCCAGTATAATAATGCGTTTAGAATGCTCTTGGGACTACCGCGGTTTTGCAGTGCATCCACTATGTTTGCAGTAGCGAGAGTTGACGATTTCTACGCAATATTAAGAAAAAAGACTGCATTTCTCGTAACTAGACTGCGGTTAAGTTCCAACAGCATTCTAAAGGTGTTAGCAATGAAGCTGGACTCGCCGATGACCAGACATTTTGTGAGAGTTCTGGTTAGAGGTAGGGTGCTAGTATAATAAGTTTAATTTAAGGTAGTTTATAATAATTATTATTTTTACTAACATAGTTGGTTAAGGCTTTTGTTTTTTTTACTAATAAGTGAGCCATTTGTTGCTAAAATAAAGAATTTTATTATTATTATTAATGGCTTGTAGGTATGGAAATAATGTAAGCAACCCGCTGCTGTCCAGTTTTACATAAATTGTTTCTATAGGTATGAGTTCTGTAGAACTGCATTTTGCCAGCCTATAACCCTAGGGAAGTTCCCTTTCTATCACTCACAAGAAAGAAACACTTGTATAATTCAGATGATTTCTAACAAATTGTAACTTCCAAAATTTGCAAACGAACAACACAAGTATTGCGGCGAAATTTGAACATATTTTCGAAGTTGGCTACTAGTCGCGGCAGTTGAACTGAAAATTCTTTACATCTGTCGGCTCCAGTATTGTTCCTGAATGTTTGTTAACTTTCAACAACAACAGTTAGGAATTCACTGTTGCAAATACTATTCTAAAATCTGTTCGCGTGTATAAACATATAATATACACATAATCACGCCTTTATCCCTAATGGGGTAAGCAGAGAGTAAACGACCTAAACACAGGTCGTTCCGCCACGTCTGGCAAGTTTTAAGGGTTATTTCAGATAGATCTGTAAATTGGTATAGTGACAGGTTGTCAGCCCATCGCCTAAATTACAATAGTGAAACCCTCAAATCCCTTAGCTGATTTTAACAGCATGCCCGGGAGGAGATGCAGCTGGCACATTCTATGTTTTTCTATCTCTCCCAGTCCAGCATGGAAGTACGAGTAAAGAAAGAAGTGCGTGTATTAAAACAGTCTTAAAATTCTGTGAATATCGTAAACAAATCTAAATCTTCTACTTAATAACATAGTGATCAGTCTGATTCTGCAAGAACCTTTTTTAAAACACTCCAAATACTATGGAATCTGTTATGAACATTATCCATAATACAACTGAAAACTATCCAGACAGACTGCTGATAACTCACAGACACTTCTGCATTGCCCCTTTAAATCACACAAGCGACTCTACGCTCTAGACTCTAACCAATTAAGTTAAATTTTCTATTCTGTAATAGATAAACATATGTTATGATTGGTACTTATGAATGAGCTTCTATCGACAAACTTTAGTCCGCACTCCGTCAACTCAACTTGAATTGAAATTGAATCTTATGAGGCTGAAAATAGGATCAAAACAATCTCCAACTTTCAAACAAATTGCCCTTCAGGATTTAGATAACGGCCCAGGCGAATGAATACTCCAAAAGTCATATCTTTTGGAAGACGAACGTGAAATATTTTAGAAATGCAAATAACACTGACAACTAACATAAAACCACTGTTTAAGTTTGGAGTCACATTCATTGACTTAAGGATCTAATTATTGCTAGCTTAGTTTGCAAAAATTTTAATGAAAAGAAAATAAAAGTTTATTTTCTATTATAATAAATTTCTAGAAGCGTCGTGTCTGTACATTTAATATTTTTACAAAAAAATAATTGCAGCAGGCATTTTTAATGATATTAAGATCTAAACAATTTATTTTAGAATTTTTGTCTGTCTGTCTGTCTGTATGTAACCACATCACGCCAAAACTACTGAACCAATGTCGATGGGACTTTTTTATTCAACTATGTGTTACCCGGGTTGCAACTTAGGATATCTAAAATTATGCTCTAACTTTTTTTTCGACTGAGCATTATTTAAAATCAATGTTACGATATAAGTAATCACGCCTCATGACGTAGGAGGTAGATAGGAAATTGAATATCGGTCGTTTTCAATCCGATTTTGATGGAACTTTTTTTGTTTAAGTATAAATGACATCCACTTGATGACCGTCATCCATTCCCTCAGATATGAGGAATCATCACGGAAACGCCAAACAACTAAAAGTTGAAGTTGAGCTCGTAAATTATCAGCAAATTAGAAGTAGTCGATCTTTTTTTAAGGAAACCGTGCTGCTCCTGGCTAAAACTGCTTTTGAGTGTTTAGTATAACTGGATATAGATTATCCGCTCCAATAATTTCGCAAACAGACACAATTTGGAGATCGGCCGGTAGTTTTCGATATTTGCTTTGTCTCCTTTTTAAAAACAGGTGTAATAAAAGCTGACTTCCATATTTTGGGTACCACTCCTTCTGTAAGTGAACGTTTAAACAATAGTGTAAGAGGAAAAGACAATTCGTCAGTACAACTTACTATAAATAAAGGCGGAATCAGGTCTGGTTCTCCAGCCTTGGTTAAGTCCAGTGATTTTAATAGATTAGTTATTTCAGTTTGGGACACTTCACTGGAAGACAGGCTGCAAGGTAAGTCACACTCGTTGTTTAGATTTTGGGCATCGTGGACAGCATTATTGAAGGATTGGATGAATGTGGATTGGAAATAAGTAGCAAATAGATTGCTTATCTAAGGGCCCGTATTGGCTGTAATTGAAATGTATAGTTTTCTTTTAATATTTTTATGAGTGCAGTATTGTACCAAGGTGGATATGAACTAAATTTAATTAGTTTACGAAGTATATACTTGTCACGAAACTCATATAACTTGATGTATAACTGATCTACCGCATCATTTATATCAGCGGTTTGAAGTAATTCGGTCCAATCTAGCAAATAAGGTTCCTTTGAGATGGCACCATAGTCACCTTATTTGTACATGATCTTACATTGGCGGGGTTCCTCTAATTTGTGTAGTTCTCTGACATTCTCTGGTACTAGATTTGCATCACATCACATACACACACATCAATATACACAGACTAAGTCATTGGATAGTACTAGGTCTAATACACGGTTGTTAATATTGAATTCGGCGTTGTATTGTGACAGACTACAGGACCTCAATGTGTCAATAAGATCTATTACTATTGGATTATTATTACATCACGTCGGATCAAGCTCCATACTGTCGCCTGACCTAGTCCAGTCAACTTGATTGGACAAATTAAAATCACCCATAATTATAAACTTGTCAAGGGGATGTAATATAATTAGCTCATATAGCTTATTAACAACATTTTGTAATTGCTTGTTGTACGAATGACTATGGTTTTCATCACAAAGATATAGAGAACATATATGAGTATTATACGATGCTTGTGGACGCTTGGTTTTGTAAGTGATTGTCACCTAGATATCTTCAGCAGAGCTTTGCCAATCCTGCCTCTCGATCACATCAAGATCACGCCTCACAGTATAGAAAAAAAAATACACTACCTGAAAGATGTTCCTGGTAAAAGTTGTTCAGTGTCGTTGACTAACCAACCGCTATCAGTTTGTAGGACACTGTCCCTTACACCCCGTATATTCTCCTAGCAAAGATACTGAAAATCGCTTCAACACAGGTATGCCACCAATGGGCAGTCCGCGAGGCGCGTAGCTCAGGATTATGCTATTAACCATTTTATAACTTACAGACACGTGTGATGCAGCAATGACTGAAAGTAGACCAAGTAGGCTTTAGCTAAATTCTACTTTGATAGTTACAACAACACGAGTACGGGCCGCTGCGTAAGAAACCTTTCGATTGTGTTCGACAGCGCAGTGGTGGCTGAGATAGCGAGTGTACCTTGATTAGGACAGTGGATAGGATAGTCGGGTGACTAGCGGAATCTTTTGTAACCTAGCTCTGTGTTTACAACGTTTCCGCTTGTCGCCGGAAGTGCACTCTCACGCGGCATTATGAACCGCCTTTTGTTTGAGTTTACAATGTCACTTGCACTTGGCCATTGTTAGGGTCAGTTCACACCGGGAAGCGAAACGACGCGACGCAGCGCGAAGCTGCTTGAAAATGCATTTCGTTGTACAACGAGGCTGAGTGAAATTATGTTGTTTTCGTTTCGTCTATCTTTAGAATACAATACAAGATACTTAATTGCACAAAGAAACACAAATACATACAGCAGAAAAGTAAGGAACAAAACAGTACAATATAGGCGGCCTTATTGCTAAAGCAGCAATTTCTACCAGGCAACCTTTGGGTATTAGTATAGTACATAGCAGATAGGGGGATAGTGCATACTAAGTTGATCCTTCCATGCTGGACTGGGAGAGATAGAAAAACATAGAATGTTCCAGCTGCCATTCCTCCCGGGCATGCTGTAGAAGTCAGCAAAAGGGACTCGAGGGTTACAGTGTATCATAATTTAGGCGATGGGCTGACAACCTGTCACTATAACAATACACTTTTCAATCTAAAATTGCCCTCAATTTTTGTCAGACGTGGCGAAACCGCCTTTTACGAGGCGTTTATCGCTCTGCCTACCCCGTAAGGGATAAAGGCGTGATTTTATGTATGTATGTATGTAAGTTGATCTTAATACTTAAAGAAACAAGACATAAATCAAGTTTTACTTTACTTTATGATGCTGTTGAAAACCGCGCGTCGCATCGCTGCCCGTTGTGAACTAACCCTTTTTCCCTGCGGCGGCTCGCGTCGCTAATTCCCTCGTTAGCGCTGATGACACGGCCACTTGCGTCACATCGCTGCCCGTTGTGAACCAACCCTTTTTCCCTGCGGCGGCTCGCGTCGCTAATTCCCTCGTTAGCGCTGATGACACGGCCACTTGCGTCACACACTCACCTAGCTGAAGTGGAAGCTGTTTATCATTCATTATGAGCTGTGGCAATTAGTCACTTACCGCCTGGCATCGGAAACATTATAGGATTATTACGCGGCGCAAGCGGCAAAGTGTCTTGCATACATACATACATTCATATTGTCACGCTTTTATCTCTAATGGGGTAGGCAGAGCGTCAATAACCTAAAAAATATCGTTCTGCCTCATCTGACAAAGATTTGAGGGTTATTTAAGATAGATTTGTAGGTATATTGCTGAAGTGACAGTTGTTACAGCATGCCCGGGAGAAAATCCAGCTGGCACATTCTATGTGTTTCTTTCGCTTCCAGGCCAGCATGGAAGGGAATGGTGGTTTCATGATAATGGTAACTGCAACACACTTGTATGTGATGACGTCACATAAGACGGAGGCAGCCGGTGCCAGCATCAACCTACGAGTAAGCTTGTCTATTTGAATTACTTCTTTAACATAAAACACGACGTTTCTGATCGTTCATCATCTCCCTAGCCTTATCCCGTATCTCACGGGATCGGCTACCTAATCTAGGGGATTGAACGAGGTTACTGGTTTTTACACAGAGCGACTGCCATCTGACCTCCGCAACCCAGAAGGGAAACCAGACCCAACCCTAGATTAGGTCAGAGTTTTCAAGCCGCCAATGCTTAGCATTGGCCTCTGCCATGGCTTGACGACTAATATCTATGGTATTAAACGATATTAACGGGGATCAACGGCTTAACGTGCCTGCCGAAGCACGGAAAAAGCGCCGAATAAACGTACATATGAAATTCGAAAACCGCAAAACACATTGGTACGTGGTGGGATTCGAACCATAACCTCCCGCTCAGGAGGCAGCGGCCCTATCCACTACACCATCGGGCTCTCTCATCGTTTCTGATCGTTATTGTCCACAAATCTAACCATGCAATTTAAAAAGCAAGAATGTTATGTAGTTTTGTTGTGATTAAATTCAACTGAACATTTATTGCCTTAGACATCAAGGCATTAAATGTTTATCAGTTAAGTACTACTAGGACTTAGTGAGTTGGTTAATTAAATTTGATATCTATCGTTTTTTCCAACATCATCATCTCTCTAGGCTTATCCTGTATGTCACGGAGTCAGCTTCCTAATCTAGGGGATTGAACGAGGGTATTGGTTTTTACACAGATCAAGTGCCATCTGACCTCCGCAATGCAGAAGGAAAACCAAACCCAATCGTAGATTATTAGGTCAGAGTTTTCAAGCTTATCTACTTATATCTTCGGTATTAAACGATATTAACCGGCTTATTAACGTGCCTTCCGAAACACGGAAAAAGCGCCGAATAAACGTACATATGAAATACCGAAAAACACATTGGTATGTGGTGGGGTTCAAACCATGACCTCCCCGCTCAGGAAGCAGCGGCCCTATCCACTACACCATTGTTTTTTTTCAACATCCGATTTAGAATTTCAATTTATATAACGAGCAGTTAAGCTATATTTTGCTTTATTTTTAATCCAAAGTATTTCAAGGCACTTTAGCGAAGCAAAAAGCAGTGCTGGAAATTGGCAGACAATCTGGATTTATTCTACTTGAATTTGAAAATAAATTAATCTCGAGCTTGACCTAGATCTGACTTGAAATCCGTTAATAAAATCTGAGGAACTGACGCCTTGACCAGTCCAAATTAAGATAGGAGTTCGAGTCAATACTGACGTCGGCTCACTTTTAACATATTTTGAGGATTTCAGCCTTTTACCTTTACTAAGGTAAAAGGCCCTGGAAACCATATAGTGGCTAGTTCATCATCATCATCCCCTTGCCCTTATCCCATCATTTGGGGTCGGCAAAGTACAGACGTACCTAGTTATGACAATTAAATCTTTGGAACCGAAAAAACTATAACAATAAGGAAAATGTATTTTCGTACCAAACAGTTATGTTGAACACAAAATCTCACGTTAACAAGGACAGCTTGCGTATACATAAGCAAACAGCTCTATTCTTGGAAGGAACTTTGACATTATTAAAATGTAACCCCAAAGGGATACCGTGATAGTATAAAGAATTCAACATAATACTATGAATACATACATACATAAAATCACGACTTTATCCCTAATGGGGTAGGCAGAGCTGAACGGAATAAACAAAGGACGTCTGACAATGTTTTGAGTGTTATTTAAGATAGATTTGTACGTATATTGCTGTAGTGACAGGTTGTCAGCCCATCGCCTAAATTGCAATATACAGAAACTCTCAGATCCCTTAGCTGGTTTTTACAGCATGCCCGGGAGGAAATGCATCTGGCACATTCTATGTTTTTCTCTCGCTCCCAGTCCAGCATGGAAGTACTATGAATAAACCAGATAATTCACTTCAAAAGGGTTTTGAAGAGGTTTAAATATGAGAGAGCTTAAGGATAAAATATCAACGGACCAATGATGCGTAGGTAACTAGAATTGTTGAAGATAAATAATAATAAGTCATATGAAAGAAAGAAAATAATAAATTGCTTTCTGGCAGGACTCGAACCTGCGTCTCTGGATTGCCGGTCCATCACTCTACCACACTCTACCAACTGAACTACGTAGTTCTTGAACTACATTGCTAGATGTCGCTAACGACGCTATGATAAATTTGTCACTCCCGCTACTGTTTCTGTAGCTCAGTTGGTAGAGTGATGGGCTAAACCCGGTCTTTTCTGGGACTTAGGTTTGAGTCCTGCCAGAAACGAATTTATTATTTTCTTTCTTTCATATTATATAGTGTTATACTGATGAATGTAATGAATAAGTTAAAATACTTTTTTCCTTGCTGGACTGGGAGCGAGAGAAAAACATAGAATATGCCAGCTCCTTTCACTCTCGGGAATGCTGTAAAAACCAGCTAAGGGATCCGAGGGTTTCAGTATATTATAATTTAGGCGAAGAGCTGTAACTACAGCAATATACCAATATATATTCAAATCTGGGTTATTTATCAGGGATATTTTACCCTTTAAACTTTGTCAGATGTGGCGGAACGATCTTTTTTTAGGTCGTTTATACTCTGTCTACTATTAGGAAAAAAGGCGTGATTATATTTATGTATGTATATAAAATGTATTCATATTCTTATATATTTCTGATCATTAGAGCATTAGACGGCAAACTGTATAGGTATATAATTATGTCGATCATACGTACAACCGTAAAAAACCATTCCTTCAAAATAAGATTTTAGTGATTTAGTTTAGAAAAATCTTTTGTGCTTTACAATAAAAATAAAACCTTGACATAATGTACCACAGAGACATAGGAACCTTGCATAATATTCAGCATTGCGTTTTATTTCTCGTTTGAAATTCGAGGTTCCGTTCCAATTAACGGTTGGTACATGTTCTTCATAACGAATGAATAAGGTTTGAAAAGCCAAATTTTAAAATGTAATTATTTGCTCGGAAATAAAATATGAGTGACGGCGGTTACATGAAATGAAACTGTAATGAAACCTCTTATCAAATAAATATTACAATATATCATATTTCCATAATATTTATGCTAAAATGTAAAATGATGATGGATAAATGAAGATTTGCCTTTTTTTTATTTCATGATGTTACTGAGAAAGAAAACATTCAAGTGTTGAAATTCGCTTCAACAGCTTTATGGCCAAAGTTAATCGAGGAAGGGTTTTCCTTAAATTAACTACGCATATTTCCTTTAGAAATCCTAAATAAATAATCTGCGCTACGAAAGGCTTTGACGAATTGAGGCAAAATCCTTTTTGACTAGAAATTTGGCTGTCCGTAGGCTTTATCCTCCGGATGGCTATTTTTTGCGCCTTTCTATACATAACTATAAAAAAATATGTATTTGCTAAGTTTTTATTCCGCCTGATAGTGATATTAAACGTAGAGTGAATGCTGGTAGCATGGTGAATGGGGCGTTGCACACCTTTATGAACAGCCAGAAGGTATCCAAAAAGGCTCGTCTGGCTGTGCATAGAGGAGTGTTAGTCCCAACACTTATGTATGGCAGTGAAAGTTGGGTCTGACAGAAAAGATATGAAAGTAGAATAAATGCAGTAGAAATGAGAGCGTTAAGAAGTATGATTGGCGTGAAACTGAGTGACATAATAAGAAATAGCGTGATAAGAGAACATTATGGTGTGAAAGAGGATATAGAGACAGGTATAGAAAAAGAAATGCTTAGGTGGTTTGGTCATGTTGAGAGGATGGATGAAAGCAGATTAAGTAAGCGACTAAATCAGGGACGTCCTAAAGAAAGGTAAGGTCAGGAGTACCCTAAACCGACGAGCGTGCATGAAAAGATTGATGAATGTAGATGAAGCGAAAGAAGTTTGCAAGGGCCGTAGCAAGTTGAGGGATGTGATCTCTGCCTACCCCTCCGGGAAAGAGGCGTGACCTTATGTATGTAATGGGCAAATACAAATAAATAGTCCTTCAAGTAAGTAAGAACGTGTATTGTGACATGAGTGATATAAACCAAAATGAAGCATACAAAAATATAATCTACTTATGTTTACTCTTGTCTACTTGCATTGTTTGAAGATGAATTACAAAATAATATAAGTTTTCTCACGCAATATAAAGTCAACGTAAAGAAACATTAAATGTATGACACCCTTTGGCATTTACATACAAACGTACATATAATTACGCCTTTATCCCTAATGGGATAAGCAGAGCGTAAACGACCTAAACTTAGCTCGTTTCGCCACGTCTGACAAAGTTTTGAGGGCTATTTAAGATTTGTAGGTATATTGCTGAAGTGACAAGTTGTAACTTAAAAGCAAATAAAAAAGAAAAAATGCTTTAGTAAATAATAAAAACATAACTTGAACTACTTTCACCGAAAGTACAAAAGTGTCATCATTTCGTTCACCATTAGCAGCGACATGAATGCTCCAAAAAAATCATTTTCATTCCAATTTATTTTAATCGCCATCAGTCTGGAGTATCTGATGAGCAAACAGAATGGCTGAACGAGATCACTCAGTCAGTCAGTCGCGAGGAACAAATTCTAATATGGAATCCACTTTTTTATGCCCTTCGTATTTGCATTTCAAAATATCGTATTATTATTTTAGGTCCGAATTCATAATTGAAGAGTATTTTTCTGCTTCCAAATTATTATTTTTATTTGCCAGAATTCTGATCTTGATATTAAATTCTTGAAAATTTCAATATGTTTTTAAATAGTTATCTGTATGGATGGTTTGATATTTTTTTCATATCAAGATATCTATTAAAACTATCGGAACCATGAAATTAAATCGATTGCGATCTCGCCCATTCATCAGTCTGCTGGAATAAAGCACGTTTTATATAGCGGTGATGTTTATTAGTGTAGGCTCGTATTTACGAAGCGATCTCAAACTTGAGACCAATATTAAGTGTGGATTTGACAGGCCAGTTTTTACTGAAATTACATTTCTGATACGAACTCTAACTCGCTGTCACACATGAGAGCTGATTAAAAATACGGGCCATAGACATGTTCATGTCTTCAACTTGAATGCTTGTGAATTGGAATGATTATTGAAGTGTTTATAAAATAAGTTCAATGTTCTTCTTAAGTGGTACTGTCTGTATAGTTTTTTTTTCTATAGTTGATAGGCAATCATTTGTACACCTTCTCACATGATTAGAAGCAATTAAGAAAATTCCTACTTTTAGATTTTTATCTTATATTATTTTCTGTAGCAAATAAAAGAGATCTTTAAATTATTTTTTCGATACGACAAAAAGTTTATTTTAAAATGAGCGCATGCCCTAGCCGCCGGTGACCGGCTAGTCGACTCGTTTGTATTGAGCATGGGTTCAATAAAATAAATAAATAAATCTTTTATTTCAACTTAACATTGTACATAATTAATACCAAAGGCTGAAACCTCCTTTTAGGAATACCTGTGCCAAGAGGTTTCGCTCTTCCATAGCCAATTCAATGTTAGAGTTAAATAGTGAATTAAACATTTTTTCTCTTATTAAATTAAAATTAAAAGAATCTAAGGATTTCTAGAATGCGTACAAAAAATTCAAATAATAACGCTACATGTGTGTGTGTGTGTGTATGTGAATGTCGTCACGCGCTGCCGCTGTTTCTTAGCAAATTAAGCCGAACTACGACAGCTGCACAGCAACGGACCGCAGAATTTGAATATTTGTTAAATCATAACTACTGAAGATTTTTGAATGAAACAAAAACTAATGTATTGGTATACCCATAGGCTCTACTGTCACAGTATGTTCAAGCTGATTTCCGTACCTTATCACGTTCTTCATTATGAAGACTATGATGGAGTACCTTGTTACCGTGTCTGCTTGCTAATAAAGATATTTCTATTTCTATGAGAGTACCTAGATTATGCCTGTTCACTCTAGCCTTGAAAAGGCCCAGTATAATAACAGTATTCTAGCTTTCTTATCCACAGTGGCTCCAACAGCTAATTCAGTTATTCCGGAGGATGAACACATTTACGGGCGAGAAAAATTATCTGTATCCTTTCATGCTAGACTGGGAGTGATAGAAAAACATAAGATGTTCCAGCTGCATTTCCTCCTGAACATAATGTAAAAATAAGCTTAGAGATTTAAGGGTTTCAGTAAATTGTAAATTAGGCGATAGGCTGACAACTAGTCACTACAGCAATATACAAATCTATCTATCTTAAACTACCCTCAAAACTTGTCAGACGAGGCGAAACGTCCTCTCTTTAGGTCGTTGATGCTTTGCTTGCCACGTTAGGGATAAAGACGTGACGTATGTATACGTGTAAAAAGTACCTCGGATACGTGTTTTTGCTGGTTTTTATCAAACTCAGTACCAGGTTTAATCTATTTATTCTACGTAGAAACCTAACAAATTCATACTTTCAAACAAACTTTTACATTTCTAATATTAACTAGTAATATTTTTCCGGAGAAAATATTAAATTATACTCGAGTTATCTGGCATTTTGCCTCTCTTTGAGATAACTGATTAGTTTCATAAAGTTTGATCAAATTGCCTTCGTGGTTTCGTGACTGAAGCCAAAAAACTGACCGACGGACAAATTCAGAAAATGGACAACATGTTTCCTAAAGGCCGTCTAATTGTACTCTGTTTATTTTGTAATGTTTGTTCCCGTACAATGTGTTGTTTATGTGCAATAAAGGATATTTGTGTTGTATTGTATTGTTTCTCAGTCCTGTAAAAATCACACCCAGCACCGCCTTTACCGATGGCAAGAATAGCATAGAGGCCTCCCTATATGCAGCCAACAGTGGTTCACAGAGTCCTTTATATAGGTAATTAGATGGAGAAAAATATAAAAATAGATGTATGGAATAAGTTAATATGAACGGTTTATTTAGAATGTTTTATGTGTTGTGTATATAATCCCTGATGATGATATAACTTAGCGAAACCGGAAGCATAAAATAACATAAAGTAAAACAAGTACAAGTGATTTAATAACAACATCTACGTAGATACATTCACTTTATGTCATCTGTACGTCAAACATATCTTTGTTGTTGCTCCAATCGTTATATTATTATATTTTCTCTAAAAATTCCAGTTACACAGTGATTTTAACAATTTTTTCATTAAAATATACCAAAGTGTTAAAATAAACTTAAATTACGAAGTTTTAGTGCGAAAAAACAGTGATAATTACTCATTAATATTGATGGTAATAGTGGCAGTTAATGTGACGTACTGCGCATGCGCGTTCTCCTGATTGCTGCATGGGACTTTCGCACTTACGTGAACTACATTACCGCTAGGATTGCGTGAGCTGTGCGCCGTCGTCGTTACCATCAGACACGCTGCGAGTGATTCGTCATAGTTGACCCAAACCGTTTACCGAGAGATATTTACAAAGATATTTCATACCATATCGTTTTAATATTTTTACTTGATTTAAAATTACCTTATATATGCGTACAAAAAAAAACGGTATTGAATGTTGTGCTAGCCTTTTATATAAAACTTATTCCGCAATATCTAGAATCTAGCTAGAAATTATCTAGCTGCTAGATTTTTCCTAGGATGATGTAAACTTAGAAATAAATGTTGCTTAACGTATGAACTATAGAATGATTTGTTTCTAAATATATGAATAGTCAATCGTCAATATGTATCGTTCTCCGCCTACCACACCGGTCCAGAAAGCAGATCTAAGTACCAAATCTGAATCGGATATAGTGGCTGTAGTAGCCAGTAGCGATTTTGTAAATAGTATTAGCCGATCTAAACGTCCACGAACTGAGCTCTCCCCCGATACCATGCCGGAAAAAGACCAAGAACCGAATATACTCCAGGAACTAGCACAACAAACAGCTATGATAACACAACTGGTATCCGATATCATTGAAATAAAAAAACAGAACTCTGAAATTCAGAAAATAAATGTGGTAATCGAGGAGACTTTGCAACTACTACAGGTAAACCAAAATACCTTTAGAGAAGAAATCACTACCTTAAAAAAAGAGTACATACAGCATCTGGAAAATAAAATACAAGACTTTAATTATAAATCAAGGTCGTCTGCCATCGAAATACGCAACATACCTATTGTGAGCCATGAAAGCAACGAAAATCTAATGAAAATAATAAGTGACATCGGGATTATCGTCGGTAAACCCATTCTACAATCACAAATACGTGGCGTATACCGTTTACCCGGCCATTCCACTACAGCGCGACCCATAGTAGCAGAATTAACAACCGTCATGTCAAAAGATGATTTACTTACTGCTACACGAATTTATAATAAAAACAGCAAGACAAAGGAAAACAAGCTGAATACACAACTGCTGGGCATTCAGAGAAAATCGAAACCAGTATACATTTCCGAACAAATTCCTGGATTGTTTGCTAAGGAGAATGATTTCCGGTTCTGTTGGGTGAAAAATGGAAATATTTACCTTCGTAAGAATGACACAGACAAACCACTGCTCATTAAATCTGAAAAAATGCCTATATAAAACAATAACGACGGAATTACTAGTCTTAAGTAGTTTAAGCGCATTTATTCAACGTTCATTATGTTTTCTCTATGTTTTAGATTTTTATTTAGTTTTTTATTTTTGTTCTTTCATACTATACAACCGGTGTACACAATTACACACTTATAAAACAATGCTTTTCACATCTCCACAAACAAACATAATAAAACAATCAGCCTTACACACACATACTGACAATATCGATGAGTGCTTTGCCGTACTACTCATACTACTCAAGATCCAAACTTATTAAAGTTTAACAATGATTGATAATGAAATAGTCAATGACATTGATACAAAATATGTCATAGAGTATAGCGCAGCACTTATCGATTTGCCTGAAGATTTAAACAAACATTTAAAGGACACAAACAATCAGCTAACTTTTATACACCAGAATATAAGAAGCATAAATCAAAACTTTGATAATTTCCTAGTTCTTCTTGAAAGATTCAACCAGAGATTCGATTTTATTATTTTAACAGAGTGCTGGATGTCTAAAGTAAACAACTTACCAATCCTATCACACTACTCTTCCCACGCTACTCGAAACATTATTATTCAAAATGACGGAGTAGTGGTTTATGCCAAAAATCATTTAAAAATTAAAGTCGCCGATGTCAGCAACAACCATACAAATTGTCTTTTAATAACCATTGAAGAACAATACGCTATAATATGTATCTATAGACCATATGAATATGCTGATAAAACAGATATTTTCTTTGAGTTTTTAGACAATATTATTACAAAAGTAGGTAAAAGATTTTAAAAATATATTATTAATTGGTGATATCAACATAGATATACTACCCACTAACGTAACAAGCTTACATAATCCTGTCGAATATGTTGGTCTTTTGGCTTCACATGGGTTAACTTATACTCATGAATACCCAACCCGTTTTAAAACATGCATAGACCACACTTTTGTAAAAACAAGACAACTCACAAAAACTATTGTATGTAACTCAACAGGAACCGATCACTTGCCAGTCATAATCGCAATTAATAAAAAGAAAAGCAAAAATACCATTAAACATAAACCTAAAATCTATATGCAAACTGATTACGAAGCCGTATATAATACATTAACTAAAATTGATTGGGAAAAGCTTCTAGTAGATAAAAATCCAAATGAGAGTACTAACCTGTTCCTATCAATCATAACTAATACTATGCAAAAATATACCACACAAAAAAATATCTCACGTAGGAAGCGAACCATCAAACCGTGGATTACTCTAGGCTTAATTCGATGCATGAAAAATAGGGACAGGTTAAACCAAAAGCTGAAAAAAGATAAAGATAATCTTATTCTTGGTATAACTTATAAGCGATACAGAAACACATGTAACGATTTACTAAAGAAACTTAAAAGGTTATACTACAGGACAGAACTTGCTAAACATAGATATAACCTAAAAAAACAGTGGAATATAATCATAGAAGTTGGCAACATATCAACACAAAAACGTACACCAGCAGAACTACTTACAATAAAATCAAATCCAGTGGCATCACTAAACGAAGTAAACAAATATTTTACTAATGTACTCAAAAATTTTGCTCAAAGCATTTTGGTAAACAAACAAACCACGGAGAATCACCTGGCAACGAACCTTCATATTTTATCCCCTTCAGATTCTTTTGCACTACTTCCAACTGACGAGGATGAGATCTTACGCACTATAAAAACACTCAAAAATACTCACTCACAAGGATGGGATGGAATTACATCGATGTCTTTGAAACAATTCGCCTGCATTCTGACTAAGCCAATAGCGATCATCTGCAATGCTTGTTTTGCAAGCGGTATATTCCCGGATGCCTTTAAAAAGTCAATTATTATCCCTGTTTACAAGTCTGGGGACAGAGACAGCACCTCTAACTATCGACCAATTTCGTTATTACCCACAATAGCTAAAGTAATAGAAAAGATTATTAACCAACGGCTTATTCAGTACCTTGAAAACAAGAATTTATTATCTCATAACCAATTTGGTTTCAGACAAAAACGATCTTCCCAAGATGCCATTTTGAAACTGGTCACACATATTGTTCAGAGTATTGACAATGAAAAAAAACGTAGTAAGTAACGAGGGTGGCGACGACGAAATGGGAGTGGCGGTGACAAAGCTGGCGGTGACGACACTGGCGGCGAAGCTGACCGCGGCGGTGAAATATCAGACAATTCCGCTGCTGATGAGAGCTTAGTATCCTTTTCATATTCGTTGGCAGCGTCTTCGTCCCAGGCCTTACTGTTAACTTGTTCGCCTTTATATAACATAAGCTGATTTATATGTTTCCGTGAACATATTTGTGAAGTACAATCTTTAACTAAATACATGACTTTACCAAACCGTTTTTCAATTGTTCCCATACACCAAACAAACTTGTCATTATTAATATTTTTTTTATATAACACAGTGGTTCCAATTTTAAACTGCTTATCCGTATGCTTAATCTGTGAATACTTATTTTCAGGAAAAACATCAGTTGGAGCCGCAAATGGGGACACGGGCGATGATGGCGGCGACGGTAACATTAAATCAATACGCGACTTCAGATTTTTACCATAAACCATCTGAGCGGGAGATAACCCGGTAGCGGTATGCTTTGAATTGCGATAATCAAATAAATACTTCAGAAGCTTAGATTTCATTTCCCTTACACCCGAACTAGACATCAAGCTTGACTTAATACCTTTTTTTACAATTTTAACACAACTTTCAGCTTGACCATTGCTGGCCGGGTGGAAGGGAGGTTACGTTAAATGAATTATACCATTTAGCTTGCAAAAATGTTCAAAACTTTGAGAACAAAAGGCTGTTTCATTGTCACTAACTAAAGTGTGAGGTATACCGAACCTGGATATGAACTCTTGCATTTTTTCAATTATAGCCGAAGACGTAGGTAGTTGTATTAGCCATATCGAAAACTTCTGGCCACTTAGAAAAAGCGTCGACCAAAACTAAGTACATTCGATTATTAATAGGTCCTAACAGATCTATGTGCACTCGGTGGACATAGATCTGTTAGGACCTGGTCGTGGCCAGGGCGCGGACGGCGCGCGCGCCGGCGACGGGCGCAACTCTATGCACACATTACATGACCCAATTATGCGCTCGACGGCTTCGTCTACCCCAGGGAACCAGAACCTAGACCGGACCTCAGCTTTCGTCTTTACAATTCCGAGATGTGAACCATGTAGTTCAGACAATACCCTCTCCCTTAACGTGCTGGGAATAACCACTTTGTGGCCCCTCATAATGCAGCCGTTTTCATACGACAGTTGAGTCCTACAATTAAAATATGGCAATAAACTTAAATCTGACACTTTTCGTGGCCAACCATTCATAATATATTTAATCACCTCGCTTAAAATAAAATCTTTACAAGTTTCATTACGTAATTGCGATAACGAAACGGGCAAGCTTCCATCTATCACGAAACAAACATAGGCCGCGCGATCACATTCACTACCTAAACCATCTGCAGCCAGCTGATCGGAACCGGTTTCCGTAGCCGAGCTACATTCCTTAATACTTGCGCGGGATAGAAAATCAGCGCTGTTATCAATACTTCGCACGTATTCTATTACATAATTATAGCCGCTTAAAAACATTGCGTATCTTTGAAGTCGGTTCGCCGTAACCTCTGGTATACCTTTGTATGGACCGAAAATAGTAATTAATGGTTTGTGATCTGTACGTAATACGAACGGAACCGAGCTGCCGTAAAGATACTGGTGAAAGCGACGTACTCCAAAGATTATAGCCGTAGCTTCCTTTTGAATTTGCGAGTAACGCTTTTCAGCTGACGTTAAAGAACGCGATGCGTATGACACGGGTTTTTCACGAGCATCAGAGCTAACTTGAGATAAAATCGCGCCTAAGCCTGTGGGCGAGGCGTCCACAGTTAGAATCAATTTGGCCTCTGGGTCAAAATGGGCTAAAACTTGATCCGACGCGAGGTGCTTTTTTATGTCAAGGAAGGCTTTTTCGTGTGCTTCACCCCATAACCATTTCGCGCCTTTTTTTAAAAGATCGTATAAAGGGCTTAAGATAGATGAAGCATTAGGGATAAAATTCCTGTAGTAATTCACTAAGCCCAAGAATGACTGTAACTCGCTCAAATTAGTCGGAACTGAAGCTTTTAACATAGCTTCAACTTTATCTGAGGATTTTTTAAACCGTCTTTGCTAATAACATAACCCAAGTAATTTACTTCGTCCTTATAAAACTCGCATTTTTCCTGCTGTAACGTTAACCCGGCGTCTTGAAGTCTTTGCAGTACGGCATGCAACCTGGCGGAATGCTGTGCGTCATCGCTGCCGGTGACAAGCACGTCATCCAACATGCACAGTACACCTTCCATTCCACCTAGTAAGCACTCCATTGCACGCTGACAGATCGCTGGAGCACTTGAAATCCCAAAGACCATTCTCGTATGGAAATACAAACCCTTTGGGGAATTGATGCATGTATACTTTTGCGATTCGTCATGTAGAACAAACTGGTTGTACGCCATGGATAAATCAAGCTTTGTGAATTTTTTACCTCCATGTAATTTTGCAAACAGCTCTTTAGCACTTGGAAGGGGGTATTTATCGACAACCAGTTGTTTATTAATGCTCACCGAATAGTCAGCGCATAAACGTATACTACCATTCCGTTTTAATACAGGTACGATCGGAGAAGCATACTCTGAGTGATCGACCGGTTTAAGTACACCTAACTCGACCAACCTATCAATTTCTTTATCTACCTTAGCGCGCAATGCAAACGCGATAGGACGCGCTTTGAAGAAAATAGGTTGTGAACCTTCTTTTAATTTTAACGTAACCTTATGTTTATTAAAACATCCTAATTTATCAGAAAACAGCTTTGGAAATTGTTTCTGCAGTTGTTCAAGTGATAGTAAGGTATAAATTCCTTCATTGCAATAACGAACCGGCACTAATTGCAAATTAAAAATTGATATGAAATCGCGGCCAAGAAGTGCCGGGCCGCCGTTGCACACAACATATATATTTAAAACTTGTGTGCAGTCCGAGTAGGTAACTGGAAGACGCACCATACCCAAACATTTAATATTATCACCTGAATAACTGACTAATCTTTTCCTAGTGGAAACCAATGGCATATATTTAAAATGAGATCGATACATTTCTTTCGGAATAACTGTTACAGCGGATCCGCTATCTATTTCAAATGTTAAATTTAATCCACGATTGTTTACCGTTTCTACCATGGGTTCCCCTCTCGATGAACGAATGTGAAACACCTTACCATCATCACCGAAATCTACCTCATCTCCGGCTCCATTATCTACGTAGTTCACTTTGGATGACGGACACATTCTACGTAGATGGCCGCTGACGTTACACTTTCTACACACGTAATTAGCGTATCGACACTCATTTGTTTTATGATTATTATAACCGCACACTGAACACTTTTGCTTTGACGGAACACTATATTTCACATTTTTATATTTTTTTCCACGAGATATGTTGTTAACCGTGTCTGGCTGGACATTGACTGTGCTCGCGCCTTGCAACTCTTTAGGTGACGCTAAATCTGCTGCGAGCCTATAGGTACCTTCCGTGAGTGCACTCAACAATATCTCTCGCCTCTTCACTCCGCCTGGATCTTTAGCTTCGGTAATGTCATTGGCCACGTACCACTGTGCTAAACGACTTTTATAGCACTTCCAGTCTTGGATATTGTGGTCAAAGCTCGTTAAAATACCAAAAAGTGACCCGACCATTATTCAGAAACGCAAAACGCGGGTACTCGTCGCCACTGATAAGTATGTGAACTAGGAGGCGAGTTAAACGAACGCTGGTTGAGCATGCACTGATTTATTTAACTAGAGGGCGGTGGGCGCAGCCACACGCAAATACCTATAGCTATACATATATAACAAAAACAAAAACTAAAATAATTTATTTTAGCATCAGAGCTAATACTCAACCGGAGCCTGATGATGTTTTGAATATTAAAGTACACAGTTGTTCTGGTATAAATAACTGCCACTGTTATAAAATTGAAATTGCTACTTCTATTAGGTATCTAGGCGTGTTCATTGATAGGCATATTAAATGGGACGAACATATTAATATGCTCTCAGGTCGAATAAGCAAACTATTTATATAAAAGTTTATAAAAAACCGCATTGTAGAACGTCCTTTGCTCAAACATTCTTTACTTTCAGGGCCCCTTTCTTATATAACAAATTGAACTTATCTCTAAATATAAGAAACTTAAATTCTCATAACTGTAAGATAATGGTACTGAATCATATTGTAAAATTGAATTACGAAACCACTGAATCTCTCCTAGAAATCATATGCTGAGCGCACACACACACACACACACACACACACACACACACACACACACACACACACACACGCGTACTTCCGGTTTGAGTTTCTAGACTAACACAAGATGGCCTATTGTAATTCATAAAATGTAAATCTTAACATAAAAATGTAGCATAACATTGTAATAGGCTAAGTTTTGAGATCGATTAACTATTTTATTATTATTTATTATTATTATTATAGATGCATAAAAAAAATAATCTTATTCTACAACCCAAGTAGCAAAGCGCTACGAAGCTACAATAGTGCTACGTTTGTGGCTACATCGTAGGAGATCGTAGGCGAAGAACAAAGAGCAACACGGCCTTCCAAACATAAGGCGAACAATAACATAAATGATCTTCTATTTGTTTGAAAGTGATGGATTTTCATTTTAATTTCTACGAGTGCTCATTTAATCCCGCCCTGATTGTTGATTCACCACTTAGGCTCCGGGCACACTAACAGCAGCCGCCGCAATCAGGTCTGAACTTATGACACCAGTACCTGTATATTGCTGTCATATATGCCAACAGCCTCTCAAACTAAATTGCCTCACTTCACACGAACGAAGTTAATGTTGATTAACTTGAAAAAATATTTTTTGTAAAACGTGGATCAACACTATCTTCACATTGGGCAAATACATAGTCTGTAAATTTGTAATCATCCGCAATGCAACAGCCATGAGTGAGACGCTACCATGCGATTTTACATGCTTCTATAGCCAGCTGAAAGGCTTTTCTTGACTCTGATCTAAGGATGGCCAAGACAGCGGCTTTGGCATTTCCACTCAGCAAAATGTTTGGCGCCAAATTATATTCACGAAAAGAACATACTTACCTACCAACGCTTTTGTGAAAGTGCTCATAAAAATCGAAATGTAATACTGAAACTGAATGTATAAAATAGGACACAATTTAACATATTGACATTGTTTACACATTTCAACTGAATAATGTGAATTAATAAAAAACACATAAAAATATAATATTGACACAAAGAGAGTAGGCATCCTGAAACTGAGCATCTCGCGTAAAATTTGAACCCTTTTTATGCGAGTCGTAAAAATGTCAATAAATGCGTATTTCATGTAGCGCCGATGTAGAGCGTAAAAATTCGATCGGTCGGCAACAGCCGCGCTAGATCTAAAACATAGACACGGTCTGATGGCCTAACCATCCTAGATTTATTAGCCATACCAGGAAGTGTCGTTAAATAAAAAAAGGATTTAGGATTTAGCATAATTTTTCCCAAGTTATGCTAAATTCTTTGTTTATTTAACGTCAAAGACAAAATTCTACTATTATCCAACAAGCTGTGCTTTTGATTTAGAAATGAGATATATTTATTATGATCATAGAAAACATAACAATATTTTTAGTTGAGTCATAGATTACATATTTATAAGTTGAGTGCTTTATCGAATGAATTAATTAGGTATAGCACGTTTTTTAATTTTAATTACTAAAATGTAAATATACATATTACACCGGAATTACCCTGAATAAAAGAAATTAATTCTTTAATTTTACTTTCTTTTGTGGAATATGGAAAGAAAATTTAATAAAAGCCACTTAGCTGCATGATGAAAATATTAATTTAATAATCATGGAATTATCTCTTTTGTGTCTGTTGAAATATGAAATATTTAACACTACTCTCGGATACATTAATGTATTTCTGTCTCTTTTAGGGTTCCAGCTACAAATCCCTGTCATTTCCTTTTGTTTGCTAGTCTGTCTGTTCGTTCGTCAAGCAATGCTGTAATTACGGTTTTAGTTTATCATCTATTGATATGACACATTTACTGTCCAATGGACTACCTCCGTGGTTTAGTAGACGGAGCCATGGACTCTCGACCCGGAAGTCCCGGGTTCGATTCCCGGCGAGGGACAATAACTTTGTGTTGTTGTTTCTAGTTTGGTTACGACATTGCAGACTTATCACCTGATTGTCCGAAAAGTATGATGAGGGCATGTAAACAGTCGGTCCTTCGCCTGATTTCTCTCTGGTCATGTCAGTCAATCTGACACATCAGAATAAGAGATTGAAGGAATAGAGAGTGCACCTGTGAATAACGCAAACACTTGGGCATTAAAACCTAGTCCTGCGCCGATGGCCGATCTCTGGGAGATTATCCGCCATACCTGAAAATCGGTGGGAGGGACTTTTAGTGTGGAATGTCAAATATAGGGTTAAAGATTATTAATCTCATAAGATTTTTTAGTAAATCACTTACATGGGAAATGACAAATGTAACTAGAAAAATATGCGAAGAACAAAATATTTAAAAAGTATTTCTAAAAAGTTTCTTCCATGCTGGACTGGAACAAGATAAAAACATAGAATGAAAAAAAACTTTATTCGTCACCTTTATGGCCAATTACTTGAATACGTTGTAAGACGACAGGTCCCACCTTGTAACCTCTGCCCTTCACCTGGGGGGCATATTGGGCCCTGAGGCACAAATTGTTTCCGTGCCCTATCGCCCTTTACATCCAACCTAAATTGATCCACATTCTTCTTTTTCTGAGTTGTAACCTTAGAGGTTGAAGATCGCAACTATCATGAGTGGAGTCACACACACACACACACACATTAATTAAATTAAACGCAACGGGTGATACTTAAGGTTGGCCAACGATAGAGTGACTCCCTGTTGACCGACAGAATGTCAAATCATTTCATAGAAACTGCCTCCATGGTCTAGTGGTCAAAGCCATGGGCTTATCATTGGCAATCCAGAGGTCCTGGATTCGATTCCCAGGGGGACAAAGTTGATTTTTGTCAAATTTTCACTTTCTGAGGTTTTATTTTATTTTATTATAAGTAGGTACACCAACATCTTCGTTTTACCCAGTATGTTAGGTCATTGCAGGCATCACCTGATCGTCTGAAAAGAAAAACTGATTCCGTGCTTCGGGAGGCACGTTAAGCCGTCGGTCCCAGTCGCTGTCTTTGATAATGGTTGATACTCAAACCATGTCAAAGGCCTAACAGTTGTATCATAAGGTAGTTTTAAAACTCTGACATCAAGGTTATTCGGGTCGATTGTCTCGAGAATCCACTCACTAAAAAAAAGAAGAAGATTAATTTAATTAAACGCATCACCCGTTGCGTTTAATTTAATTAATGTTTGTGTTTGACTCCACTTAAGGTTGGCCAAGGATAGAGTGATTCATTGTTGTCCGACAAAACAATATTATAATTATATTATTTAATCATATGATCGAATCATTTTATAGCTAACTCAGCCTATGGTAAAAAATCGTATAGTGTCTCAACCAAACATCTACGTTTGTCAATCAAAAGTGATGTCGATCTCACGTTTTTGGCTCTTGGATGAATTCGCTATAGTAATGTAATACATACGTGTATATAATTTTATGTTATTTTCTTACATGCTGCGTGCGAGATTCTTTCATGTTGAACTTAGAGCGAGAGAAAAATATAGAATGTGCCAGCTGCATCTCCTCCCGGGCATGCTGTATAAACCAGCTAAAGGATCCGAGGATTTTTGTATATTGCAATTTAGGCGATGGGCTGACAACCTGTCACTACAGCAATATTGTCTGTCAATACAACAACAAATCTGTCTCAAATAACCCTCAAAACTTTGTCAGACGTGGCGGAACGAATTTTGTTTAGGTCGTTTACTCTCTGCCTACCCCATTAGGAAGAAAAGCGTGATTATATGTACGTATGTTATGTCATTTATAGTTCTGTCGGTCAACCGAGAAGGAATCGCTCTAACGTTGATCGACCTAAACCGTACCGCACTCATTTCAAACTATTCTAGAGTGAGGCACTCAGTGCATGTATTACTATTACAAAGTCACCAGAACTTCTGTAATATGAATGAACTGAACAGTGGCTGCAGCGGGCAAAGTTTTCTCGTTATCAAGTTTGTGCAGTGTGAGTGACAAGCCCCGAAATATGCCGGTCTCAGGATTCCAATTTTTATACTTTGTGTTTCTTTTTGGTAACCCTTATCACGCAAAGTTGCAATATACTTACAAATCTATCTTAAATAACCCTCAAAACTTTGTCAGACGTGGCGGAACGACCTTTGTTTGGGTCGTTTGCGCTCTGCCTACCCCATTAGGGATAAAGGCGTGATTATATGTATGTATGTATGTTATCACGCAAAGGTCAAGGTAAAATCTTCAATTTTTAATAATTTTCTTTAAAGTTAGGTAGTCTTAGTACTTACCTTGAAAATAATTTAAAGGGCAACTAATTAAAAATTCTATTTATTAAGCAGGTTTTCTTTGCAAATCTTTAATTAACGTTTGATTTTTGTTCTTGATCCAATCTTAGCCAGAAATAATTAAGACCGATTGTTTGGTGGACTTAATTCATTACTCAAAGACACTGGCACTCCCAATTTCTTTAAAAACGTTTTTCTAATTTTGTTATGTTCTTTGAGTATTATAATTTTATCTCCATATAATAAGTTAAGGCTCAAAGCAGGTGGAAAATAACTAACGACATAACCTGTCTCTAGGAAACAAACAAACAAACTCTAACCACATGTCCAGCATATTTAAACTTTACCGAGGCAATACAATTATTAGTACAATACACAATTTCATATTTAATCTAAGTTAGAGGTAGCTTTGCGTTTGTGTTTTGTGTATAATTTGCAAGCTATGGGTATTAATTTGTTAACTGAGTAGTGAGTGCTCTATTAGGTAACAAAACCAGTAGGTAACAGTGTCGCGTTATACCGGGTGTAAGGGACAGCGTCCCGCAAACTGATAGGGGTTGCTCAGTCATATTGTGTGTGTATACAGTAATTTAATTTTAAAGGTTAGTCATGTACTCCAATACCCAAAGGTTGCCTGAAGAAATTGCTACCCTAGCAATAAAGCCGCCTGTATTGTACTTACTGTCTTTTCTTTGTTTAATGTATATCTATAATAATTTTGGTGCTATAAAGAATTATTGTATTGTAAGTGGAAAAATTAAAAATGGAATTTCTATTCTCCCAGTTATCTTCTTTTAAAACCATTTTAACCTACTTTTACTGTTGCAACTAAATTATTTTGAAGTATTTCAAGAAAATGATTAAAACTTAGTAAACACGATATTAAGTGTCGATAACTTCAAATAAAATTGAAAACTAAAGTGGATTTTAGTTCAAATTATGTTTACCCAGACTTTTCAATTAGTTTTCAAATTTATTAAATTTTCTTCAAAGTGTACACAATGCATTTCAATTTACAAACTGATTTACCAAGATACAGTCAAGGGGTCTTTCTTAGATATGATATGAAGAGTCATTACAACTGATATTAAGTTTTGCATACTGAATATTTTAGAATTTATCTACAAAGCCATCTCTTATGAATAATATCTAAACGGACCATATTTTATTGTCTTTAAACAAAATTCGTCTTAAAAGTCGAATGCACTAGAAGACTACAATAATAATAGATTTCAATAATGTAAGATTCTATGGATCGTTTTTCACTAACTATGTTTTAAAAGATTTAATGTACGTCTTCTTTACATCCTGCATGTAAGTCAAATTATATATATTCCGGGTATAAGGGACAGCAAACTTATAGGGGATGTTTATAGTCAACGAAACTAAACAACTTTCACCGGGAAATTCTATCAGAAGATAAAAAAAGAATTGGCCTTCCCATACAAAATAACCACCTCGATCAAGCAATTAGTTACACTGTCCGAAAAAAAAATCCTGCTGATAGTTGTTCAGTTTCGTTGACTGAACATCCCTTATCAGTTTGCGGGACGCGATTCCTTACACCCCGTTTATTTATTTACTTAATTCAACAATGCATTTAATTTGCCGAAGCAGTCTTCCACAGGTGGAATGATATAAATAAATGAAAGTGCACATCAACACGCATGCTCTTACTCCGGGAATCCCCCGCATTAACTTGCAACAGCACTTAGCTTCATTGCCGCTTATGTCTGACACACTTCAGCATCAGCAATACGGGATGTAAGGGACAACGTCCCGCAAACTGATAGGGGTTGCTCAGCCAAGTAACTGGACAACTATCAGCAGGATTATTTTTCAGGAAGTGAAATGTATTTTTATTTTCATACATATTGTCTGATCGAGTTGGTCATTTTGTATGGAAAGTACAAATATTTATTTCATCGCCTGAAAGAATTTTCTGGTGATAGTTGTCCAGTTACTTGGCTGAGCAACCCCTATCAGTTTGCGGGACGTTGTCCCTTACACCCGGTATGTTATTCTTTTCATGAATGGTTAATAGAAATCTTTTACACTACTTTACTACTATTTTCCTAATAAACATTATATTTTCCAATCAATTAAAAAAAATCTTACGTTAGATATAATATTTTTGTACAACTGTATTTGTAAATCATGAAATAAGGAAAAAAAAAAAATATATTTGACTCCGAGTTGCTCAAATTAACTTGAATCAAAGATCCTGCAATTCATATACTAAACCTGAACTATTCAGTGTTTATCCAGTAGGTAAGCTCAAGTCATGTTCTTCCATGCTGGAAAAAGAAAGAAAGACATAGAATGTGCCAATTGCACCCACCCGGGCATGCTGTAAAAACCAGCTAAAGATTCCGAGAGTTTCAGTATATTGCAATTTAGGCGATGGGCTGACACTATAGTAATATACAAATCTATCTTAAATAACCCTTAAAACTATGTCAGTTGTGGCGAAACGACCTTAGTTTAGGTCGTTTACTCTCTACCTACCCCATTAGGGATCAAGGCGTGATTATATGTATGTATGTATGTAAGCTCACGTACAGCTATCGTAGCATCTGACCATATAACGTACGGTTTAATCTAAGTTCGAATTTAATATCCTTCTATAAATCAAGCGAGTAGAGTTTAGAGCTGCTCGCTGTAGTAATCGCACACTTAGGCTTTCCAGAATTCGGTATAGTAAATCATCGTATAATGTTTTTAATTAAATTGTGTATCCTAAAATGTTTACCCTCAAATAAATTTCATTCATCTGCAATTATGCCATTGTGAGCATAGCTTATTTGGATGGGAACAGAATCCAACTCTTTAGGAGCAGCCGTTAAGCATGATTTTCGCAAAGTGGTCCTCCCCGCAAGGCAAACCAACTGTAATGTGGACACTTCCGCATCTGATTAGTCGAAATGAAGACGAAATTGTGGTCTACAAACGACGAACCAATTCGTTTCGTTTTTACTCACAGTCATCACAAAAGCCAAAGTGCCTTTACAGAAACTATACATTGTTTAGTTAGTTTCATATCAACGCAACCTTGAAGATGATTAAATGGTGCATCTATTCTTTTCGATCTAAAGCGGTAGTGATGCTGAAATATTACAAAGAAAATAGTTATCTTATTGACTTGAGTACGTGATGCATTTATCACAAAGTTTAGTGTTTCATGTCCTTTATAACTTCCTTCGTATCTCTTCATTCAATCGTTCATATGTGTCCATTCGCCTTTTCTATAAAACATGCAGAATGTTATAAATAACAATATTTACAGGAATTTTGTGAACTTTATAGAACCGTGATCCATTAAAATTAATGCTATATCGGAATGTTTGTCTTATCACAACAAGAAGTACATATTTAAAAAAATAAAGAATGTTTTCTTTAGTTCCAATGTTTTTCTATCTCGAAGTAGCTATTACATATTATATTGTACATAAATACATATTGATTGATCAAAACATTTTCTTCCTGAATAATAAGTTGTATGATTTACAAGAATTCATACATTATTATGCTATGTATTGTCTTGTCCCTCTTATTATTTGCTTTATAATATTCTTATGATCATTTTAATAACATGGAATTTGTTCTAGGTTGTAAAACTCACAGTTGTGAGCAGTTTTGATTAATTTATTTCACTCTACATTATATCAGATATCCTTGTATTCGATACCAAGTGTGTAGCATGTGTTAGAATGTAGAACAAAGTCATCGTCACAGACCTAGTTTGAAGTAGATAACGCACGGAACGACATTAAATCGTAATTGTTTTATCTACTTCAAATTTATAGTTATTGATATTTCGCCGTGTAATCGCGATATTTTTAAAGAACAAAAAACATGTTATAGACAATTTGTACAGAAAAAAATAACACTTCCTGAAAGAAGTTCCTGGTAAAAGTTGTTCAATGTCGTTGACTAACCAACCGCTATCAGTTTGTAGGACACTGTCCCTTACACCCCGTATTTTCTCCTAGCAATATTACTGAAAATCGCTTCAACACAGGTATGCCACCAATGGGCAGTCCGCGAGGCACGTAGCTCAGGATTATGCAATTAACCATTTTATAACTTACAGACACATGTGATGCAGCAATGACTGAAAGTAGACCAAGTAGGCTTTAGCTAGATTCTACTTTGATAGTTACAACTACACGAGTAAGGGCCGCTGCGTAAGAAACCTTTCGATTGTGTTCGACAGCGCAGTGGTGGCTGAGATAGCGAGTGTACCTTGATTAGGACAGTGGATAGGATAGTCGGGTGACTAGCGGAATCTTTTGTAACCTAGCTCTGTGTTTACAACGTTTCCGCTTGTCGCCGGAAGTGCACTCTCACGCGGCATTATGAACCGCCTTTTGTTTGAGTTTACAATGTCACTCGCACTTGGCCTTTGTTAGAGTCAGTTCACACCGGGAAGCGAAGCGACGCGACGCAGCGCGAAGCTGCTTGAAAATGCATTTCGATGTACAACGAGGCTGAGTGAAATTATGTTGTTTTCGTTTCGTCGATCTTTACAATACAATACAAGATACTTTATTGCACAAAGAAACACAAATAAATACAGCAGAAAAGTAAGGAACAAAACAGTACAATATAGGCGGCCTTATTGCTAAAGCAGCAATTTCTACCAGGCAACCTTTGGGTATTAGTATAGAACATAGCAGATATGGGGATAGTGCATACTAAGTTCATCTTAATACTTAAACAAACAAGACATAAATCAAGTTTTACTTTACTATATGATGCCGTTGAAAAGCGCGCGTCGCATCGCTGCCCGTTGTGAACTAACCCTTTTTCCCTGCGGCGGCTCGCGTCGCTAATTCCCTCGTTAGCTCTGATGACACGGCCACTTGCGTCACATCGCTGCCCGTTGTGAACTAACCCTTTTTCCCTGCGGCGGCTCGCGTCGCTAATTCCCTCGTTAGCGCTGATGACACGGCCACTTGCGTCACATCGCTGCCCGTTGTGAACTGAGCCTTGTTCCCTGCGGCGGCTCGCGTCGCTAAATCCCTCGTTAGCGCTGATGACACGACCACTTGCGTCACATCGCTGCCCGTTGTGAACTAACCCTTTTTCCCTGCGGCGGCTCGCGTCGCTAATTCCCTCGTTAGCGCGGATGACACGGCCACTTGCGTCACATCGCTGCCCGTTGTGAACTGAGCCTTGTTCCCTGCGGCGGCTCGCGTCGCTAATTCCCTCGTTAGCGCGGATGACACGGCCACTTGCGTCACATCGCTGCCCGTTGTGAACTAACCCTTTTTCCCTGCGGCGGCT
The DNA here is from genome assembly GCA_949820665.1 of Scrobipalpa costella. Classification (NCBI taxonomy): domain Eukaryota; kingdom Metazoa; phylum Arthropoda; class Insecta; order Lepidoptera; family Gelechiidae; genus Scrobipalpa; species Scrobipalpa costella. The sequence goes on from OX463306.1 coordinate 871,498, forward strand.
CGCGTCGCTAATTCCCTCGTTAGCGCGGATGACACGGCCACTTGCGTCACATCGCTGCCCGTTGTGAACTAACCCTTTTTCCCTGCGGCGGCTCGCGTCGCTAATTCCCTCGTTAGCGCGGATGACACGGCCACTTGCGTCACATCGCTGCCCGTTGTGAACTGAGCCTTGTTCCCTGCGGCGGCTCGCGTCGCTAATTCCCTCGTTAGCGCTGATGACACGACCACTTGCGTCACACACTCACCTAGCTGAAGGGTGAAAGCTGTTTATCATTCATTATGAGCTATGGCAATTAGTCACTTACCGCCTGGCATCGGAAACATTATAGGATTATTACGCGGCGCAAGCGGCAAAGTGTCTTGCATACATACATACGAGGGGCGGCTGATATAAAATCTACTTTGTTAAAGAAAGTTTTGAAAATCGAACTGGCCATTGCAAAATCATATTCTATATTTATTCCTTTTTCAAAATTATGACGCTAATTTTTTTTCGCTTGCTTTTGTTTTTTTGGCGCGGCTTTGATATCACCATGTCGAAAGAAAATTGCAAAATGATGAAATTTGAGCATCGAGCAGTGATTAAATTCCTAAGTAAAGAAGGAAATACGCCTACGCAGATCAGAGAGCGCATGTTAAAGGTGTTTGGTGATTCAAGTCCTTCTGAATTCGTCATAAAGTTTTGGTCGAAGCAATTTAAACATGGCCGTGAGAGCCTGGAAGACGACACACGTAGTGGAAGGCCAATTTCTGCTGTTACCGCAGATAATGTTGAAAAGGTGAAGTACCTGATTCTTGCAGATCGGCGAATCAAGCAGTGGGAGATAGCCAGAGATGTGGGCATTAGCAAGGAACGAGTTCATGAAATATTCACGAACATTTGGGCATGTCCAAGGTGAGCGCGCGTTGGGTCCCTAGAATGTTGACCTCCTTTGACAAACAAAGGCGAGTAGAATGTTGTCAGGCATTTCTAGACCTGGTCAAAGGTAAAGAAGAAGAGACTATCTCTCGAATTGTGACCTGTGATGAAACTTGGATTCGCCAGTGGGATTCGGAAAGCAAACAAGAGTCAATGCAATGGAAATTCAAAGGAGAAAAGTCGCCAAGGAAGTTCAAGGTTCGGCCGTCGGCTGGAAAACTAATGGCCACCGTATTTTGGGATGTCGAAGGGATTTTGATGATAGATTATTTGCCTAAAAATACAACAATTAATGCTGAATATTATGCAAACTTGCTTGACCAGCTTCGTGAACAAATCAAAGAAAAGCGGAGAGGCAAACTCAGCAAAGGTGTTCTGATTTTACAGCATAACGGCGAGGTCAGCCCTGAGCAAAAACGGCTTCACAGAAATTAATCATCCACCTTGTAGTCCAGATCTGGCTCCCTGTGACTATTTCTTAATCAAAGATTTACAGAAAAAATTGAGGGGTCGCAAATTTTCGACGGACGAAGAAATGAAAGAGGCTGTGACTGACCATTTTGACGAGAAAAATAAAAATTACTATTATAACGGCATGATGTCACTTATTTGCAAATGTCATAAGTGTATTCCACTTGCAGGAGACTATATAGAAAAATAAAAAATAAACTAGCCATCAAAGTCTTTTCTTTCATAGTTAGGTAGATTACTTATCAGCCACCCCTCGTACATTCATATTGTCACGCTTTTATCTCTAATGGGGTAGGCAGAGCGTCAATAACCTAAAAAATTATCGTTCTGCCTCATCTGACAAAGATTTGAGGGTTATTTAAGATAGATTTGTAGGTATATTGCTGAAGTGACAGTTGTCAGCCTCGGATCCCTTAGCTGGTTTTTACAGCATGCCCGGGAGAAAATTCACCTGGCACATTCTATGTGTTTCTTTCGCTTCCAGGCCAGAATGAAAGGAAATGGTGGTTTCATGGTAATGATAACTGCAACACACTTGTATGTGATGATGTCACATAAGACGGAGGCAGCCGGTGCCAGCATCAACCTACGAGTAAGCTTGTCTATTTGAATTACTTCTGTAACATAAAACACGACGTTTCTGATCGTTCATCATCCCCCTAGCCTTATCCCGTATCTCACGGGGCCGGCTACCTAATCTAGGGGATTGAACGAGGTTACTGGTTTTTACACAGAGCGACTGCCATCTGACCTCCGCAACCCAGAAGGGAAACCAGACCCAACCCTAGATTAGGTCAGAGTTTTCAAGCCGCCAATGCTTAGCATTGGCCTCTGCCATGGCTTGACGACTAATATCTATGGTATTAAACGATATTAAACGGGACCAACGGCTTAACGTGCCTTCCGAAGCACGGAAAAAGCGCCGAATAAACGTACATATGAAATTCGAAAACCGCAAAACACATTGGTACGTGGTGGGATTCGAACCACAACCTCCCGCTCAGGAGGCAGCGGCAATATCCACTACATCATCGGGCTCTCTCATCGTTTCTGATCGTTCTTGTCCACAAATCTAACCATGCAATTTAAAAAACAAGAATGTTATGTAGTTTTGTTGTGATTAAATTTAACTGAACATTTATTGCCTTAAACATCAAGGCATTAAATGTTTATCAGTTAAGTACTACTAGGACTTAGTGAGTAAGTTAGTTAAATTTGATATCTATTGTTTATTCCAACATCATCATCTCTCTAGCCTTATCCTGTATGTCACGGAGTCAGCTTCCTAATCTAGGGGATTGAACGAGGGTATTGGTTTTTACACAGATCAAGTGCCATCTGACCTCCGCAATGCAGAAGGAAAACCAAACCCAATCGTAGATTATTAGGTCAGAGTTTTCAAGCTTATCTACTTATATCTACGGTATTAAACGATATTAACCGGCGTATTAACGTGCCTTCCGAAACACGGAAAAAGCGCCGAATAAACGTACATATGAAATACCGAAAACACATTGGTATGTGGTGGGGTTCAAACCATGACATCCCCGCTCAGGAAGCAGCGGCCCTATCCACTACACCATAGTTTTTTTCCAACATCCGATTTAGAATTTCAATTTATATAACGATCAGTTAAGCTATAGTTTGCTTTATTTTTAATCCAAAGTATTTCAAGGCACTTTAGCGAAGCAAAAAGCAGTACTGGAAATTGGCAGACAATCTGGATTTATTCTACTTTAATTTGAAAATAAATTAATCTCGTGCTTGACCTAGATCTGACTTGAAATCCGTTAACAAAATCTGTGAAGCTGACGCCTTTACCAGTCCAAATTAAGATAGGAATTCGATTCAATACTGATAAGGACTCACTTTTTACATATTTTGAGTATTTTACCATACGCACCTTTACCACCATGTTGGACTTTCATGTTTTCTTCCATGCTGGACTGGGAGCGAATTAAAAACATAGAATGTGGCAGCTGCATTTCTTCCCGGGCATGCTGTAAAAACCAGCTAAGGGATCTGAGGGTTTCAGTATATTTCAATTTAGGCGATGGGCTGACAACCTGTCACTACAGCAATATACGTACAAATCTATCTTGAATAACCCTCAAAACTTTGTCAGACGTGGCGGAACGACCTTTGTTTAGGTCGTTTACGCTCTGCCTACCCCATTAGGGATAAAGTCTTGATTATATGTATGTATGTATGTACCTTTACCACACCTTTCACCTTTACCTTAGCCCTGGAAACCATATAGTGCCTAGTTCATCATCATCATCCCCTTGCCCTTATCCCATCATTTGGGGTCGGCAAAGTACAGACGTACCTAGTTATTACCATTAAATCTTTGGAATAAAAAAAACAATAACAATGAAGAAAATGTATTTTCGTACCAATCAGTTATGTTCAACACAAAATCTCACGTTAACAAGGACACCTTGCGTATACATAATCAAACAGCTCTATTCTTGGAAGGAAATTTGACATTATTAAAATGTAACCCCAAAGGGATACCGTACTACTATAAAGGATTCAACATAATACTATGAATAAACCAGATAATTCACTTCAAAAGGGTTTTGAAGAGGTTTAAATATGAGAGAGCTTAAGGATAACATACCAACGGACCAATGATGCGTAGGTAACTAGAATTGTTGAAGATAAATAATACTTATGTCATATGAAAGAAAGAAAAGAAGAATGTCATAAGAAAGACTATGATAAATTTGTCACTCCTGCTACTGTTTCTGTAGCTCAGTTGGTAGAGTGATGGACCAAAGCCGGTCTTTTCAGGGACGTAGGTTTGAGTCCTGCCAGAAACGAATTTATTATTTTCTTTCTTTCATATTATATATTGTTATACTGATGAATGTAATGAATAAGTTAAAATACTTTTTTCCTTGCTGGACTGGGAGCGAGAGAAAAACAGAATATGCCAGCTCCTTTCACTCTCGGGAATGCTGTAAAAACCAGCTAAGGGATCCAAGGGTTTCAGTATATTATAATTTAGGCGAAGAGCTGTAACTACAGCAATATACCAATATATATACAAATCTGGGTTATTTATCAGGGTTATTTTACCCTTTAAACTTTGTCAGACGTGGCGGAACGATCTTTTTTTAGGTCGTTTATACTCTGTCTACTATTAGGAAAAAAGGCGTGATTATATGTATGTATGTATATAAAATGTATTCATATTCTTATATATTTCTGATCATTAGAGCATTAGACGGCAAACTGTATAGGTATATAATTATGTCGATCATACGTACAACCGTAAAAAAACCATTCCTTCAAAATAAGATTTTAGTGATTTAGTTTAGAAAAATCTTTTGTGCTTTACAATAAAAATAAAACCTTGACATAATGTACCACAGAGATATAGGAACCTTGCATAATATTCAGCATTGCGTTTTATTTCTCGTTTGAAATTCGAGGTTCCGCTCCAATTAACGGTTGGTACATGTTCTTCATAACGAATGAATAATGTTTGAAAAGCCAAATTTTAAAATGAAATTATTTGCTCGGAAATAAAATATGAGTGACGGCGGTTACATGAAATGAAACTGTAATGAAACCTCTTATCAAATAAATATTACAATATATCATATTTCCATAATATTTATGCTAAAATGTAAAATGATGATGGATAAATGAAGATTTGTCTTTTTTTTATTTCATGATGTTACTGAGAAAGAAAACATTCAAGTGTTGAAATTCGCTTAAACAGCTTTATGGCCAAAGTTAATCGAGGAAGGGTTTTCCTGAAACAAACTTCGCATTTCCTTTAGAAATCCTAAATAAATAATCTGCGCTACGAAAGGCTTTGACGAATTGAGGCAAAATCCTATTTGACTAGAAATTTGGCTGCCCGTAGGCTTTATCCTCCGGATGGCTATTTTTTGCGCCTTTCTATACATAACTATAAAAAAATATGTATTTGCTAAGTTTTTATTCCGCCTGATAGTGATATTAAACGAAGAGTGAATGCTGGTAGCATGGTGAATGGGGCGTTGCACACCTTTATGAACAGCCAGAAGGTATCCAAAAAGGCTCGTCTGGCTGTACATAGAAGAGTGTTAGTCCCAACACTTATGTATGGCAGTGAAAGTTGGGTCTGACAGAAAAGATATGAATGTAGAATAAATGCAGTAGAAATCAGAGCATTAGGAAGTATGATTGGCGTGAAACTGAGTGACATAATAAGAAATAGCGTGATAAGATAACATTATGGTGTGAAAGAGGATATAGTGACAGGTATAGAAAAATAAATGCTGAGGTGGTTTGGTCATGTTGAGAGGATGGATGAAAGCAGATTAAGTATGCGACCAAATCAGGGACGTTCTAGAGAAAGGTAAGGTCAGGAGTACCCTAAACCGACGAGCGTGCATGTAAAGATTGATGAATGTTGATGAAGCGAAGGAAGTTTGCAAGGGCCGTAGCAAGTGGCGGGATGTGATCTCTGCCAACCCCTCCGGGAAAGTGGCGTGACCTTATGTATGTATGTATGTTATTCGGCCTTCTGAATAATAGTCTTCTTGTCTACTTGCATTGTTTGAAGATGAATTACAAAATAATATAAGTATTCTCACGCAAAAAAAAGTAAACGATAAGAAACATTAAATGTATGACACCCTTTGGCATTTACATACAAACGTACATACAATTACGCCTTTATCCCTAATGGGATAAGCAGAGCGTAAACGACCTAAACTAAGCTCGTTTCGCCACGTCTGACAAAGTTTTGAGGGCTATTTAAGATTTGTAGGTATATTGCTGAAGTGACAAGTTGTAACTTAAAAGCAAATAAAAAAAGAAAAGGATGCTTTAGTAAATAATAAAAACAAAACTTGAACTACTTTCACCGAAAGTACAAAAGTGTCATCATTTCGTTCACCATTAGCAGCGACATGAATGCTCCAAAAAATATCGTTTTCATTCCAATTTATTTTAATCGCCATCAGTCTGGAGTATCTGATGAGCAAACAGAATGGCTGAACGAGATCACTCAGTCAGTCAGTCGCGAGGAACAAATTCTAATATGGAATCCACTTTTTTATGCCCTTCGTATTTGCATTTCAAAATATCGTATTATAATTTTAGGTCCGAATTCATAATTGAAGAGTATTTTTCTGCTTCCAAATTATTATTTTTATTTGCTAGAATTTTGATCTTGATATTAAATTCCTGAAAATTTCAATATTTTTTATATAGTTATATGTATGTATATGGTTTGATATTTATTTCATATCAAGATATCTATTAAAACTATCTGAACCGTGAAATTAAATCGATTGCGATCTCGCCCATTCATCAGTCTGCTGGAATAAAGCACGTTTTATATAGCGGTCATGTTTATTAGTGTAAGCTCGTATTTACGAAGCGATCTCAAACTTGAAAATAATATTAAGTGTGGATTCGACAGGCCAGTTTGTACTGAAATGACATTCTGATACGAACTTAAACTCGCTGTCACACATGAGAGCTGATTATAAATACGGCCCATAGACATGTTTCTATCTTTATATTGTATGCTTGTGAATTGCAATGATTATACAAAATGAGTTCAATGTTCTTCTTTAGGGGTACTGTCTTTATAGTTGTTTTTCTATAGTTGATAGGCAATCATTTGTACACCTTCTCACATCATTGGAAGCAATTAAGAAAATTCCTACTTTTAGATTTTTATCTTATAATATGTTCATACATACATACATACATATAATCACGCCTTTATCCCTAATGGGGTAGGCAGAGCGTAAACGACCTAAACAAAGGTCGTCCCGCCACGTCTGACAAAGTTTTGAAGGTTATTTAAGATAGAATTCTAGGTATATTACTGTAATGACACCCATCGCCTAAATTATAATATACTGAAACCCTCGGATCCCTTAGCTGGATATTGCAGCATTCCCGGGAGGAAATGCAGCTGACACATTCTATGTTTTTCACTCGCTTCCAGTCCAGCATGGAAGAAGATGACGATATGGATACGACAAATAGTTTATTTTAAAATGAGCGGTTCGTTTGGCAGAGTACTGGTCACAATTAATATAAAAACGCCTAAACGATCGACACGACAAGAAGAAGGAAAGAGCGCATGTCCTAGCCGCCCGGTGACCGGCTAGTCGACTCGTTTGTATCGAGCATGGGTGCAATGAAGTCGCGCGCGGCCGCTGTTTCTTAGCTAATTAAGCCGAACTACGACAGCGACACAGCAGCAGACCGCGAAATTAACATACATGCATACATACATATAATAACGCCTTTATTCGTAATGGGGTAGGCAGAGCGTAAACGACCTAAGCAAGTGCCGCCACGTCTGACAAAGTTTGAGGGTTGTTTTAGATAGATTTGTAGGTATATTGCTGTAGTGACAGGATGTCAGCCCATCGCCTAAATAATAATATACTGAAACCCTAGAATTCCTTAGCTGGTTTCTACAGCATGCCCGGGAGAAAATGCATCTGGCACATTCTATGTTTTTCCAGGCCAGCATGGAAGAAATTGACACGAAATTCAAATGGCTGTAAAATCATAACTACTGAAGATTTTTGAATTATAAAAAATAAATGTATCTGTATACCCACTGGCTCTACTGTCACAGTATTTTCAAGCTGATTTCCGTACCTTATCACGTTCTTCATTGTGAAGACTATGACGGAGTACCTTGTTAGTGTGTCTGCTTGCTAATAAAGATATTTCTATTTCTAAGAGAGTACCTAGATTATGCCTATTCACTCTAGCCTTGAAAAGGCCCAGTCTAGTAACAGTATTCTAGTTTTCTTATCCACAGTATCGCCAACAGCTAATGCAGTTTTTCCGGACGATGGAGACATTTACGGGCGAGAAAAAGTATCTGTATCCTTCCATGCTAGACTGGGAGTGATAGAAAAACATTTGATGTTCCAGCTGCATTTCCTCCCGGGCATGATGTAAAAACCAGCTAAGAGATTTGAGAGTTTCAATATATTATAATTTAGGCGATGGGCTGACAACCTGTCCCTACAGCAATATGCAATTATATCTTAAACTACCCTCAAAACTTGTCAGACGAAGTGAAACGACCTTTCTTTAGGTCGTTGACGCTTTGCTTACCCCATTAGGGATAAAGACGTGACGTTTGTACATGTGTAAAAAGTACCTCGGATACGTGTTTCGACTGGTTTTTATCAAACTCAGTACCAGGTTTAATCTATTCTACGTAGAAACCTAACAAATTCATACTTTCAAACAAACTTTTACATTTCTAATATTAACTAGTAATATTTTTCCGGAGAAAATATTAAATTATACTCGAGTTATCTGGCATTTTGCCTCTCTTTGAGATAACTGATTAGTTTCATAAAGTTTGATCAAATTGCCTTCGTGGTTTTGTAACTGAAGCCAAAAAACTTACCGACGGATAAATTCAGAAAATGGGCAGCATGTTTCCTAAAGGCCGTCTAATTAGACTCTGTTTGTTTGGTTATGTTTGTTCCTGTACAATGTGTTGTTTATGTGCAATAAAGGATATTTGTGTTGTATTGTTTCTCAGTCCTGTAAAAATCACAGCCAGCACCGCCTTTACTGATGGCGAGAATTGCATAGAGGCCTCCCTCTATGCAGCCAACAGTGGTTAACAGTGGCCTTCTTGAAAGTAATTGATGATGATGATGATGATGATACAGAAAACTATAAAAGTAGATGTAAGGAAAAAGCTGTAATTCACGTAGGTAGGTTTCGCATTACTGGTACTTACTCAATATTAGAATGGTTTGCGTGACTATTTCTAACCGAGGCTGGACACCAGGTAGTTGAAAAAACTCAGTCAAATAAAAAGTCTCTTTAAGATCGGTTAAAAACGATCAGAGTTCAATTTCGTGCCGACATACTTAGTCAGGTGGCGTGATTATTTGTATCGCAGCTTTGTGTTAAGTAATGCTCAGTCAAACAAAAAAAGTTTCTTTAAAATCTTTTTGGCCTGTATCCAGATTTAAAAATAAGCTCACTATAGTATAAAAATTGTTCCATAAAAATCGGATAAGAAACAGTCAAATTTAAATTTCCTGCCTACCCCCTAAGTCAGAGCGTGATTTAAGTATCCTAAGTTGCAACCCGGGTAACACACAGTTGAATAAAAAAAATCATAAAAATCGGTTCAGTAGTTTTGGCGTGATGTGGTAACATACAGACAGACAAATAGACAGACAAAAATTAAAAAAAAAAAATTGATCTTTATATTGTTAATAATTCCTGCTGCAATATTTTTTTTGTAAAAATATTCAATGTACAGACACGACCCTTCTAGAGATTCATTATTATGTATAGATGATTCTACGACCCCCGTAGCAAAGCGCTACGAAGCTACAACAGTGCTACGTCTGTGGCTACGTCGTAGCAGATAGAAGGCGAAGAACAAAGAGCAACACGGCCTTCCAAACACAAGGCGAAGAATAACATAAAGGAACTTCTATTAGTTTGAAAGTGATGGATTGACATTTTAATTTCTAGGAGTTTCAGTTCTAGTGCGCACTGTGTGAATAATGCTTGATAGAAGTCTTCCGGAATATTTGTTTTATATTAATAAAAACACTAAACAATGACAAGGATCATATTATACTTTTCTCATTTTCATAAATAAAAAATTTCATCGAAGACGTCACATCGAGGCAGGGTTTCCAGGAGGCTGGCAACATTGCCTCTCTGGATGGCTAGGCTTATTATTTTGTTTATTAATTTAACAATTTTGTACACAAAAACACCGTAAACACAGGACATAAAAAACAAAGACACAACAGGCACTGCTTATTTTTAAAACGAAATTTCTTACAGCTGACCTACAGAAGTGATAATTTTAACGATAATTAATGAAAATGAACGAAACGAACTGGTGATAATTTCTTTGGGTATTTCTGTTTTTAGTTTCAATACTATGGTAATGGGCATGTCCTTCCATGCTGGACTGGGAGCGAGAGAAAAACATAGAATGTGCCAGCTGCATTATCTCCCGGGCCTGCTGTTAAAACCAGCTAAGGGATATGAGGGTTTCCGTATATTGCAATTTAGGCGATGGGCTGACAACCTGACATTACAGCAAAATTCCTACAAATCTATCTTACATAACCCTCAACACTTTGTCAGATGTGGCGGAACGACCTTCGTTAAGGTCGTTTAGGCTTTGTTTACCCCAATAGGGATAAAGGCGTGATTATGTGTGTGTGTGTGTGTGTAGTAGTACATTACTATAGTACAGGTTATAACGATTATCAATCTTTCTATTGCTGAATAATGGCAAATGTTATCGCGAGGATTATACACATAGCTACAGCAATTTAAAAATAATAAATATGTTGAATTATTTTTACTTTAAGAATAATGTAATACAGTCTCAAGATTTGCCAAGAAATAAAAACTTCGAACGAACATCTTAAACAAAGTTTCAATTAGCTGTTTCTTGAGAGCCAAAATATAAATTCGACTAAAACATAGTTGCCTGAGTGGCCCGCTCTTACAAAAACAAATAAATTCCTTCTACCCTCGCCTTCGTAAAAACTATCCACTTTTAGCCAGAAGATATGTAACCGGACTCATTACTTTAATCTTGGAAGTGGATTTGCGTAAAAATACTCTTTTAAAAAAAAAACATTTTTATCCAAAATATACCAACAGTCTCCGTAGTTTAGCGGTATGAGACATGAGCTATCAACCCAAAAGTCCCAGGTTTGATTCCCGGCGGGGGACAATGACTTTGTGTTGTTGTTTCTAGTTCGGTTGGGACATTGCAGGCTGGTCACCTGATTGCCCGAAAAGTAAGATGATCCATGCTATCGGATGGGCATGTATAGTCAGTCCTGCGCCTGATTTCTCTCTGGTCGTATCAGTCAATCTGTCCCATCAGAATAAGAGATTAAAGGAATAGAGTGTACACCTGCGTGCAAACACTTGGACACTAAAAACTAGTCCTGCGCAGTTGGCCCACTCTGGGAGTTCGGCCGCCATCACTGAAAATCGGTAGGAGGACTATTATTATTATTATATCAATGGACTTAAACATAATTATTTACATTATATTTTAGTTTGCAGTAGTAGGAAAAGCTGACAACTTGTCACTATAGCAATATACCTGCAAATCTATCTTAAATAACCCTCAAAACTTTGTCAGTCGTCGAGGAACGACTTTTGTTTAGGTCGTTTAAACTCTGCATACCCCATTAGGGATAAATGCGTGATTATACGTACGTACGTAGGAAAAGCACAGTTATGGCTTCATTTCTTTGGTTGTAATTTTCTATCCTCTTTGATAACTTGTCTGAACCATCTACTTATACTTCTTCTTCTTCTTCTTCGAATCAAAGTTGAAAAACTTTCGCCATCACACAACCATGTTGCTTTTAATCTTGTAACTCTGTCAATACATTGCACCTTTATTTTATCTGCTACCACTTATATTCACTTTGTAACAATATTAGTTCTTAACTTCTTTGAAATAATGATTGTAACATAAAGTTATGATTTTCCTCTCTATTTTTGTTTTATTCACTTAGTGTTATTATATAAAAGTAAACATAGATAATGGGGCTCAATTGTATACGGTACCACGGGCTAAAACTAAAATTTTAATATTTTTGTCACTTTCAAAATAATAATAATTATCCACCATATCATATGACTTCGGATAAAATTGACAGATAACGCATAAAAACACCGACTATAAATGCCAGAGAGACTAGATCTCCTGTCCTTTTCATATGTTTTTAGTCTAATAGATTAAAATCTATTTAGCACTTCGGAATTTTAGTTTTAACCGGAAAATCTAGAATCAAGCCCAATAATCAAACACACTAAACAATATATAATTGTAATATGATAACTTATATATTATGAATGTTGGTTGATATGGTTTCTAACTTCTAAATTAAAGCAAACACTTTAGTTAATACAGGGTATTAATTTTTTCCGCCGGAACACTCACATTCTCTGTTTACTCTATAACATTCTTTCAAACCCTTGCTCTCCCAATTATCTTCGTGAACGTTTCAATTTCTCGCGCTCCCAGGACCAACCATGTCGTCCTATTGTTAAAACACTACTCTTTTCCTCACCACCACACAGATTTTTACTCTTATTCTTTCACTGCCAATGCGGCCAGGTTATAGAATTCGCTGCCGCACACGGTCCGTGACAGTCCTTCTGTCGCTGTCTTTAAAAAGAGAGTAAAGAGCATTACCTTTAACTTTCCGTATAGTATTAGTATGTATATATATATTCATTTAAATATTATTATTTTAAGTATTTATATAATTAGTTGTTTATGTAATTTATAATTTGCTTTTATTATTTTAATATTATGCTTTATTTGTGCACGCCTAATTTGCCTCTCAATTTAAGTCTTACTTCCGTAGGTCACCTTGAATAATTTTCTTAGTAGAAATAAGCTGTACCTGTTGTGTCGATATTGTTTGTGTATTGTCATTCTTATGTTACTTGTGTACAATAAACAGAAAATAAATGAATAAATAATATATTTATCTTAATTAAAAAAGCAAACAATTACAAGGATCAAATTATACTATTCTCATTTTTATAAATAAAAGTTTTCATCCAAAACGTTACATCGAGTCAGGGTTCCCAGGAGACTGGCAACATTGCCTCTCTGGATGGCTAGGCTCAATCTTTGGGTATTTCTGTTTTTAGTTTCAATACTGATGTTTTTGTTCATCTTACTTGTATATGGTAATGGGCATGTCCTTCCATGCTGGCCTGGGAGCGAGAGAAAAGCATGGAATGTGCCAGCTGCAGTTCTTCCTGGGCATGCAGTAATAACCAGCTTAGAGATCTGAGGGTTAGATAACCTATTTTCATCCAAAATGCAGCATTTTGCTACAGTAATATACCTACAAATCACATACCTACATACAATAATCACGCCTTCATGCCTAATGGGGTAGGCAGAGCGTAAACAACCTAAACAAAGGCTGTTCCTCCACATCTGACAAAGTTTTGAGGGTTATTTAAGATAGATTTGTAGGTATATTGCTGTAGTGACAGGTTGTCAGTCCATCGCCTAAATTATAATATACTGAAATCCTTGGAACCCTTAGCTGGTTTTTACAGCATGCCCGGGAGGAAATGCACCTGGCACATTCTATATTTTTTTTCTCTTACTCCCAGGCCAGCATGGTGGATACCTACGAATCAATCTTAAATAACCCTCAAAACCTTGTCAGACGCGGCGGAACGACCACTATTTTGGTCGTTAACGCTCTACCTACCCCATTAGGGATAAATACATACATACATAAAATCACGCCTTTATCCCTTACGGGGTAGGCAGAGCGTTAAACGCCTCGTAAAAGGCGCTTTCGCCGCGTCTGACAAAAATTGAGGGCAATTTTAGATTGAAATGTGTATTTCTAATGTGTAGTGATAGGTTGTCAGCCCATCGCCTAAATTACAATACACTGTAACCGTCGAGTCCCTTTTGCTGTCTTCTACAGCATGCCTGGGAGGAAGGGCAGCTGGAACATTCTATGTTTTTCTATCTCTCCCAGTCCAGCATGAAAGATTAGGGATAAAGGAGTGATTATATGCATGTATGTATGTACTACAAGATTTTATTGTCACATACAAGGATGCTGCATAACGTATTCCGTAAATTCATACAATACAAAAGCACTTTATTGCACAAAGGAAATTAGAATTTTAAGCTTTTTATTTTAATATTTATTAAGAGCGAAATGCTCTGAAGCCTTTCTGCTGAATGTTGGAGAACAGAAACGAATCGGTTCTTTGTTTGCCATTGATTCGTTTAATGCTTCATGTTTAGTCTCTGTATAGCAAAATAAATTTAAATTTCTTACATGCTGGACTGGGAGCGAGAGAAAAACATAAAATGTGCCAGTAGCATTTCCTCCCGAGCATGCTGTATAAACCAGCTAAGGGATCTGAGGATTTCAGTATATTGTTATTTAGGCGACTGGCTGACAATCTGTCACTACAGAAATATACGTACAAATTTATCTTCAATAACCCTCAAAACGTTGTCAGACATGGCAAAACGACCATTATTTAGGTCGTTTACGCTCTGCCCCATTACGGATAAAGGCGTGACTATGTATGTATGTATATATACGTATAGCAAAAAAATTACATTGTGCAAAACTTGACACAGAAAGTTCATATAAGTTGATATGAAGAAATTTAAATGCTTGTTAAACTTTGCAGATCATTCCAACAATCTATTGTTTAGTTAACAAGTATAGAGACGTTATTATCAACAACGTTAATAATAACGTCTCTATAAAAAAACTGAAAATAAAGTCCATTTTGTTAACTCAAATATAAATATCTAAAGTGAAGCAACTTAAAACATGTACGTAGGTATATAAAGATACAAGTCAACGGAACAAAAATGGACTTTTATTTCGTTGAATGTATATTTTAATAGTTTCCACTCTTACTTTTGTGGCTACTGCAGTGAATCTAATGTTAAGTAATGCGTTTTGGTGTCTGAGAAGTTTCTTTAATGTCCCTTTCCGGTTTTTTATGTCTCCCTGCAGTGTTGTCTAGGACGTTAAGACAAACATACAATTTAGTGTTTCTTTAGTGTTTCCGCCAACCGCCAGCCTGACAGTCGTAAGATGCAGCACTCCAGTGTTTTAGTGCGTCTAGTCTTAGGACATGACCTAAATTAATTGCATTTCTCAGTTCAGTACTATAATTTGTCTTATGTTGCAAAATAAATACTATATAATTTAGTAAATTACATGTTTTGTAAAAATAAGAAAGATCTTTGTTTCTGTTGAGCAACCTATAAAAATAAAATTCATAAGCCAAAATTATTTGTACCTTAGATATATGATCCTATTACGCAAGACTCATAGGCCATTTTATATGCAATATATTTTTAAATACAGCCTATATGCCGAGCGGTGACAACTGCATTAACCCCCAGACAGCCATAAGCGAGTGTTTACGAGAAAAAAGGAAATAAAACACACTGACAACGTGGTCGCACCAGAATTAATACTAATGGACTGCAGGCTAGAGTATTACCTTAGAAGGAACTGAATAAAAAAATACATTCCATACACACATACTTACAGTCACGTATTTGTATCTCTTACGGGGCAAGCTGAGCGTAAAAACTACGTCTAACTTTACGTACCTGCCTACATGGAAGTGTGTGTCGCTACTATATAGTTACAGGTTGTCTGCCCAGCTCCGAAGTGCAGTAACAAACAGGCGTTACTTACTCTGCAAAAAGTTGCGCTCAACACGCTGTCAATGCTTTTTGCATTGCCTCAACTACAACTACCTCCGTGGTCTAGTGGCTAGTGCCATGAACTCCCGATCCGGAGGTCCTGGCTTCGATTCCCAGGGGGGAAACACAAAGTTTATATTTGAGAATTTATCACTTTGTGAATTTTTCCCCAGTTTGGTTAGGACATTGCAGGCTGAATATCTGATTGTCCGAAAAGAAAAAAGATTTCGTGCTTCGGAGGGCACGTTAAGCCGTCGGTCCCGGTCGCTGTTTTTGATAGTGGTCGTTACTCAAACCATTTCAGAGGCCTGATAGTTGTGCAACCAGGCGGTTTAAAAACTCTGACACCAGGGGTCGATAGACTTGATACCCACTTGACAGATGAATTGCCTTAAACTCGTTCCTCGCTACGCGCGCGAACTGTCCGAGGGATGCGCCGACGTAGAGTTCCTCTCTACGCGCGCGTTGTGCATATGTGCATTTTGTAGGCAATGCAAAAAGTATTGACAGCGTGTTGAGCGCAACCATAGGCGCACTAAGTGACGTTTGTGTGTTGCTGCAATAAATAAGAAAATGGAATGTTCAAGATACGTCTCTATTACAGCATACTATAGACACAAAATTCTCAAGTGTTATGCAAATTAAGCGCTAGGTAACAAAAGAGGAGATAAAAAAACATATTTTTGAAATTGATATAATAATGAGAAATTATTAAAATAAAGACTTGTGTCTCAAAACTCATCTTTAACAGCAATAATAAAAAGTAATCTAAGGAAGAATCCTGGCGGAATAAAATTGAAGAGGCGTTTCTATTAACAATACTGGCCACACAATAGCCAAGTCATATTTTATGGCTCGTCCCGCGTTTTATCAAACCGTTAAAATGAGGCTCCCGAGAAATTGTTTTCACTTATTAAATTACCGTTAAATCTCGCTAGTTTTCTTGTCTCTCCTTGGTCTGACTGAAACCACCCAATTTTCTATTTATAACCTCAAGGCGACTCATAAAAACGTCGTATAGAGGTTGATTTAGGACACTCGTTTATTTCTTACTAAAACTTGAGTCCCCAGTTTTCTCCGCGATTGCAACTATTTCCGCCTCCGACTGCGCTTTAAAGAACAAGCAGTAAATTTGCGCTCTAATTCCATAAACTTGAAATGTAATACACAGCTTGAACATACCGCACTGGTATCCTTAATAGCTCCGGCAAATTCATTAAGTTCCTTGTATGCTCTGAATCAAGTTGAATGCTCCAGCCAGAGCTCTGCGGTTCTAATCAAACGGCTACTTTCAGCCATTACTTAGTGAATCCATTGAGGACTGGTACGGGACCCGCAAAAGCTATGTTCCTCCACCAATCACGGTACATTGAGAGACATTAAGTACCTGGACATGATTAAGGTTGGTAGTAATCAAGGAGAATGAGATAAGACTGGCTTTGAGGTATATTGGAGCAAAGGAGTCATTCTTCTTCTTTTAGCGAGTGGATTCTTGAGTCAAACGACCCTGAACCCTGATAGCAGAGTTATTGAAACCGCCTAGTTGCACAGCTATTAAACCTCTGACATGGTTTAAGTAACAACCACTATGGCTTAACGTATCCTCCGAAACACAGAATCCTTTTTCCTTTCGGACAATCAGGTGATTCAGCCTGCAATGTCCTAACCTAACTGGGGTAAACCTTACTAAGTGATACATTGACAAATATCAACTTTGTGTCCCCCCCACCCTAGGAATCGAATCTAGGACCTCTGGGTCGTAAGCCCATGGCTCTGACCACTATACCACGGAGGCAGTTATGTAGAAGGAGGGAAATCATGGGGACAAATAGTTTAACAGAAGTACCCTATGTTATGGATAATGTATTTTTCAGAATACGAAATCAGTCATGAATTATAAGATGAGTTAATTGATTACAATACTTTTCTATTTAAAAATTGTTTTTCGTGACATACATACATACATATAATCACGCCTTTATCCCTAATGGGGTAGGCAGAGCGTAAAAGACCTAAACAAAGGTCGTTCCGCCACGTCTGACAAAGTTTTGAGGGTTATTCAAGATGGATTTGTAAGTATATCGCTGTAGTGACAGGTTGTCAGCCCATCGCCTAAATTGCAATATACTGAAACCCTCAGTTCTCTTAGCTGGTTCTTACAGCATGCCCGGGAGGAAATGCAGCTGGCACATTCTATGTTTTTCTCTCGCTCGAAGTAGTTTTTCGCGACACCGTAATTAAATAGGTAAGTAAGTATTGTATTTATAGAGAGATCTCAAGATTGATAGCAATATTAAGTATGGATCCACGGTATGGATTAGACAGGCCATTATGTAAAGAAATTACATTTTTGATACAAACTCGAACGCTCGCAGTCAGTCTCGAGTACTAATTAGTTCACGTATTGCCTTTCAGATGCGCTCAAAAGCAACGATATTTGAAGCCCCTGCAACAGATGCAACGAATGCAACTATATTAAAGTTGTATCAAAGAAGTTCAATTTTATTTTTGCTTCGTTGGTGATCTTGTCTGGCGGGATGTAAAAGTTGAGACTATCAAATGTTCTTTGGCTGGAAGGCCTTCTTATATCCATGCGATCTCTACATACATACATATAATCACACTTCCATCCTTAATGGAGTAAGCATAGCGTTAAAGACCCAAACAAAGGTCGCTCCGTCATTTCTGACAAAGTTTTGATGTTTATTTAAGATCGATTTGTGGGTATATTGCTGTAGTAACAGGTTGTCTGCCCATCGCCTAAATTACAATATATTAAAACCCTCGGATCCCTTAGCCAGGTTTTACAGCACATGCCCAGGAGAAAAATGCAGCTGGCACACTCTAAGTTTTTCTCTTGCTTCCAAACCAGCATGGTATTTCTGTAATGCCTAATTTTAACAAACACGATCTGAGGAGTCTTACCTACTGGTAAGAACTGGACAGGACATATAATGTTTATTATCTTCTTCTTCTGTCGTGTTTTCAAGAATTATATTTATTGTAAACTTTTTGTACACAATAAAGAATATATATAGTAACACGGGCTAAATCTTGCTTGTTCAGAAAGCAGCTACCGTAGTGTAATATTTATCGCGAGACATACATACATTTGTAGCTAGACGTTTCTTGTTACACTTAACAATGTAAGCATTATAAGATAAATAAGGCCCGTAATTATAAACAGCACTTGAGGCTGACAGCTAGTTTGAGTTTGTATCAGAAACGTCATTTCAGTACAATGTGGCCTGTCAAATCAATACTTAATATTGCTCTCATCTTGCAATTGTTTTGCAAATACGAGCCTAAGTGTACCTACACAATATCTATTCCTAATTTTTAAGAGAAGTTCTTCTGGTAGTGCTTTAGTTCTTAATTAATACATTTCCCCAGAGATTGGGCCTTAACAAGAATTCGCGATGCTATTTCGGGTACGTATAATTACTATTTGAATATGAATATGTATTAGGAATATTTAATAGTCCAAGAAAATACGGTAGACTAGTTTCTGGAATGAGAAACTAATGAGAATGCATTTATTATATGATATGACAACTAATGTATTTATTATATGTATGTATTATTTTATATTATAGATGTTTATTTAAGTAACATATATGTATGTTTATGTAGGTTCTAGGTTATATGTATATGTAGAAGTCTATTGCGTGTACAGTCTTGTCCCCGAATATATTGTTATCTCATACTCAGTTTTAAAGGTTGGCTGGAAGAGATCTCTTTATAGAGATAAGCTCACCTTTGTGAACTAAATTTAAGATTGTTTACAATAAAGAATATATAGAATTTGAAAGGATGTCGCAAATGGTCTGAAATAGCTTAATTATGCTAAGGCCTACAAAAATGTTAGCTCGACCACTTCTGAATACATGGGTGTCATTTAATTTTATGCGAAAATATTTGAATAATATTTATGCGAGAAGAAAAGGACAAGGGATTAAAGAATGTTAACATTATAACTATAAGACATTTTACGGGTTTCTTACCGCGATTTAAATTATTTGAGTTTACCCGTGATCAGGGCGTTCGGAACAGCGCCAAAATATCGGGAACTCATCAAATAATTTAAATCACGGTAAGAAACCCGTAAAATGTCTTATAGTTAAAGTGAAAACAACCGCGAAAGTTTAAAATTAAATGTTAACATTTTAAGGAAGGGAAACCTTTTCATTATCAAGTAAAGTAGGACACGTTTGTTTTGGCAAAGCTTCCGGGGACAGCCCACTTGGTTATTTGTGGCGTGATGGGCAGATTAGAAGTTCATGTTCCAAATATTAACCTTCTTACTGCCTCCGTGGTCTAGTGGCTAGTGCCATGGACTCCCGACCCGGAGTTCCTGGGTTCGATTCCTAAGGGGGAAATACAAACTTGATATTTGAGAATTTGTCGCTTTGTGAATTGTCCCTAGTTTGGTTAGGACATTGAAAGCTGATTCACCTGATTGTCCGAAAAGAAAACGGTTTCGTGCTTCAGAGGGCACGTTAAGTCGTCGGTCCCGGTCGCTGTCTTTGATAGTGGCCGTTACTAAAAACCATGTCAGAGGCTTAATAGTTGTAGGGTAAGGTTGCTATTATTGGACCGTTTTCATCGGGCCGCCGAAGTTTCTCGAATACTGAGTTAGGCGCGAAAGAAAAAGAAAAAACATTAGCCTTGGAGGACTCTAGCTCATTCCGACGGCGCCAGTGTGCGAGCGGCTGTCGATTACAGCGTACGTATTTTTTTGTGTTTTTTTTTTTTTATAAAAAAATGGGTTTGCTCTTAACTCCAGTCTTGGTCGGAAACGACTGAGACGGAGTCGACGATGGTGCGAGCTCACCCAGAAGATGCCTGTTCACTCTAACTTTGAAATGTTGGGGGTTGAAGGCGTTCGGAAACACAGACGCAGGTAGTGAGTTCCACACTTTTGCCGTGCGCATTACAAAAGAGTTTTGGAAGCGCTTAGTACGTATTGGTGGAATATCAACCAGGTATGGATGGTATCCTGCGGTGCGTCGGGATAAAGTCGTGGAGCTCTTGAGCACACTCACCGAAGTACAGCCTGTAGAAGACCGACAAGCAAGCAACCTTACGGCGATGTTCCAGGCTATAAAACTTGGCTTCTAGCAGTTTTTCGTCACCAATAAGCCTCTTGGCTCTGCGTTCCACCGAATCGAGTGCGGCAAGTTGGTATTTGGCTGAGCCATCCCAGAGGTGACTGCAATACTTCATGCAGGATCGGACTTGTGCTTTGTACAGGGTTAAAAGCTGTCCAGGCGTGAAGTATCGCTTCACTCTATTCAGGATACCCAGTTTATTGGCCGCTGTTTGTGCTTTGTATTCGATGGAAGCGCCGAAGTTTAGACTAGATGACAAATCCATGCCCAGAAGCTCAAGTTTGCCAGCTATAGGTACAGATGTACTTCGGAAAGTAGGAGTCTGGTTGAAAGGACTCCTTTTGGCGGTGAAAAGACACGCTTGCGTTTTGTTGGCATTAAAAGAGACCAAATTTTCATCACCCCACTGGGAAACATGACTTAGGGTCAGATCTAATTGCTCAACCATGGCCCTTCTCAATGAAAGTATTTCTTCCCCGCTGGTGTTTGCGCTGGATAAGTATCTCACCAAAACCGTACTATCATCTGCGTACCCAACAATACCTGGCCGAAGAAGGTCATTGATGTGCAGCAGGAACAGAGTTGCAGAGAGAACAGACCCTGTGTTTGGGAGAGCGCGAATATTTTTTCGTCGCGCTACAAAATTTCAAGTAAGTTTTTTAATTATTGTAATGGTTTTGCTGTCGGCCATCTTTGTACTCAGTAGTGGTTTTTAGAAATTGTGTTTTGAAAATATAGAAGTAGGGTATAAGTTGCAAGATGGCTTGGAATAATGACGTACCGTGTTGCTATCATTGGACTGCCTTTGTTCTCTTCCATTGGACCGGTCCAATAATAGAGTCTAAAATTTAAGAAAAATGCAACGCTAACTTTATTTTCTGTTTACAGGATGGACATCCATATTAAAGAGAATAATAATCCAAATCGAGGCAAAAGAGGGAAATACTATGAATGGTATGAAACTAGCAATCGAGGCTGTGAAGGCGAAACGTATTGGAATAAATGCTGCTGCAAAATCCTACGGCGTACCGAAGGCTACATTACACCGAAGAATATTAGATAGTAACCAAAAATGGTTTAATTTTGATATCTAAGAAGATTTGATTGATTTTTAGAAGACGTTGAACATTGCTCGTAAAAAAGAGGCAAAATTAGAGGCTAACTATATATTTTTAACAGTTTTTAAGTACTAGAGAAAAGTTAAAAAAGCTAAATATTTAAGATTTCAGTCTGATTTGATGTACCTTTGTGATCTCAATAATTAATATTAAGGCGTTGATCTCAATAAATAATGATTAACAGTTTTTTTATTATTTTTATATTTTAAAAAAAACTTTTTTTTCGATCCCTCCATTGGACCAGTAGTGACATGGATTATGTTCCAATGATGGAGACATTGGTAGTCCAATCAAGGAGCAAGTGGTCCGATCAAAGCAACATAACAGTTTGTCTTAAATTCAGTATATCTCTGCCAGTATTCAAATAGTCATATCCAACATTTGGCGATAGGAGGTACATACTTATATCTACTTCAGTACAAATTCACTTGGTTCTTAGATCGAGATTTTATGAGAAAAGGAGCTTTATAAAAAAGTGGTTGAATGTTGGCAACCTTACCTACTAGGCAGTTTAAAAACTCTGACACCAGGGTTCATCGGGTCGAAAGACTCGATACCCACTCGACAGAAGAAGACCTTCTTACTTTTGCTGGTTGAGGGCTTTAAATACAAAGAGCTTATGATCAAAGTACAGAAAGCTTTCTACCGGGCTAGTATGGGCAGGCAGGTGGGCACGTCTAGACATAATTTTGTCTTCGCATTATCTCGTTGGGAATATCTCAAAATAAAACTGAAAAATATCATCGTCTGTAGGTGTCATAATTCATATTTCTTCTACTTTTGGTGGTTTTCTGATATTCTAAGTTCTTACATACGACTAAGTCCGGTATGAAAATATACAGAAGCAGCTATTAAACACGTACCTATCTCTGTTTTTCTCCACAGCTAAGGCGAGCAGTTTAGAAGTTCTCAAGGGAATCTTTAATAAAGTCAATCACGTCACGTTTTTACGCCTTCCGCATGATAAAATCTTTGTTTCAAAAGAAATAACCTGTTTATTACTCTCGACTCGAGGTCGGAAGTACAAAAAAACACTTTATATTCGACGTGTAACTGGCAGGTTGTTCACTACACTTTACTCATAATTTCCCTGAAAATATACAGAACATCAAAAATTCGTTATATTTTTTTTTTTTCATCTTTGATTTTATTTAGATTTTTTTTATTTTACTTTATGTAATATTCAAATTGAAAGAGGATATTTTTCTTATATGTTTTATGTAAATAGCTATAAATTACGTTTATTCTTAGACGACAGACTCTGGCCGGAAGGTATAAGGTTCAGGAAATATGTCGTGTTTAAGCATAAAGACGGATTAGTTCCGCAGAATGTAGAAAATAACAAGAAATAATAATGTGTAGCACAATAAAAGAATAAAGTAATTATGTTAAGGCACAGTTTGTTACATTTAATTGTCAAGGTTTCAAAAAGTCATTACAGAATATTAGGGAAATATGTAAAGGAACGGATATAGTCGCTCTGCAGGAGACTTGGCTCCTCTCTTACGAAATTCCAATGCTCGGTACAGTGATGGTCAGTTTTGATTACACGGGAAAATCTGCCGTGGATTTAACGGATGGTCTTTATTGGGTTGGCCGTATGGGGGGTAGGCCATCCTTTGGAGGAAGAATATATTTAAGTCTGTCTCCCTAATTGACTGTAAAAGTGATCGCATAACTGCCATTAAAGCAACTTTATGCGATAGGGAGACAATAGTTTGTAGTATCTACATGCCGACGGATAACGGGGATACACTCGAGTTTTGTGAGTGCTTAGGTGAACTCAAAGCCTTAGCTGAGACCAACGATATGCAGGCAATACCAGGCCACTCAGAAAGTATTGCGATAAATAGTTTTTATATATGGCAGACTGGCCGGTTAGAATCTTTTTTGAAAATATGATTACTTGTAAGTAAAAATATGTGTGTTCCATTTTCAAAATTTCCCTCCACATTTTTTGCGAGCCAATTCAAAGTATCGTGTCTTACTGAAAAATGGATCTGCGCCGGGAACATTTTAGAGCTATGATTTTTTACGATTTCAAGTGTCGCCTGAAACCGGATGAATCGTTCGATAGACTTCAAATGGCGTTTATAGATGAAAGCCCCTCCAAGGCAACCGTGTATCGTTGATATAACGAATTTAGGCGCGGTCGACCAACCTTGGGGGATGAAGAAAGAAGCGGTCGCCATTTGACGGCTATTACGGAAGAAAATGTGCTAGCAGTGAAAAATTTAATCCAAGATAATAGGCGAATTACATATCAGGAGATTCAGCACATATTAAAGATTGGATCGGGAAGCGTTCACGAGATTCTACACGGGCATCTTTGCGTGAGGAGGATAGTATCGCGCTGGGTGCCGCACTACCTCACCGACGCTCAGAAGCAGGCCCGGGTGGAATGGTGCCGTGATATGCTGAACAAATTTGAAGCAGGCTCGTCTCGGCGTGTTTACGACATCGTAACAGGTGATGAGTCCTAGATTTATCAATACGATCCAGAAACCAAGCGCCAGTCGACAGTTTGCGTGTTTCAAAATGAACCAACGCCTACCAAAGTGAAGCGATCTCGAAGCGGGGGGAAGATTTTGATCGCCAGCTTTTTTAATTTGACTGGCCACTTGGCCTCAATTCCCTTACGAGATCAAAGAAGCATTAACGCCAAATGGTATACTACCAAATGTTTACCAGAAGTTTTTTCTGTTGTGAGCAACAAGCGACCAAACACAGGGCTCCGCGGACTACTGCTCCACCACGACAATGCGCCTGCATACACCGCGCTCAAAACAAGGGACTTCCTGGACAGCACACCAGTCAAACTCCTGGGTCACCCTCCTTACAGCCCTGATCTAGCACTGTGTGACTTCTTTTTATTTCCAAAAATAAAAAATCAGCTCAAGGGGATACAATTTTCGTCGCCGGAAGATGCGCTGGCTGCGTTCGAGCAGGCTGTAAACGAGGTGTCTACGGCGGACTGGAAAAAGTATTCTGAAAACTGGTTCAGACGCATGAATCTTTGTATAGAGGCTGGTGGAGAGGACTTTGAAAAGATTTAATAAAAATATATGTACCTATAGAACAATTTTTTTTAGTGTCGCAAAACTTTCTGAGTGTCCCACGTATATATGTTGGGTGACTACAATGCGCAAACGGGTAGACCCTTTTGGCATGAGTTGATTTACTTTTGCTCGGAGCAGTTGTGGGTTCTAGCGGACGTGAATAAGCTGGGTAGTGATTCGAATACACAAACGTTTGAAAGTATGCAGAATGGCAGTTTACGATGGCTCGATCACTAAATTGTTACCGAAGCTGCTTGGAACACAGTCTCGGGTGTGGAGGTAGGGAGAGATATCTATTGGTCTGATCACAGACCCTTGTATATTCAATATGATCTCAACATTATACGCGCAAAATTTGCAAAGAACATTGCAAAATAGTGTTTTATGGGGACATAAAAGTAGTGATCAGATCGATAGAAATTTCGAACTATGTGATGGCAAATTAAGGGAATTTGTTTCCTCCCATGTGCTGGAAGAGTGTCGTAATAATTATAATTTATGCAATGATCTGAATCATAAAAAGGAGTTAAATGGGATGTACAATTCCAAAGTAAAATTACTGTCAGACTCGGCATCTCAGATTAGTGGAGAAGAGGGGTCGAGGAAGGGGCGCAGAGTGATAGGTTGGAATAGGCATGTACTAGGCTCATGGGCAGGCTCGGCTTAAATACCAGATGTGGCTTCTGTATAATAAACCTCTCGAAGGTATTGTTTGGGAAGAGATGCGAGAGAGCCAAATAATCTTTAGAGGCAGACTTAAGTGGAGCCAAAAGAATGAAGACCAGATTACAATGGATATAATAGCATCACATAGGTCTGCCAAAAGTTTTGGTCAGTTCTGGAAAGCCACAAACCGTTTAAACGTTACGCCGAACCTGCCTGCGACTGTATCGGGCTGTAGTACAGAGGAGGAGATAGCGGACATGTTTAAGTTACATTTCAGATGCTTTTCGCGTCTGGGTACATCGCGAAATCAGATGGTCGATGATGAGGACATAGGTGATAGGGAACTTCTCAATTTCACAGCGAAACAAGTGGAAGCTGCTATTAAGAAAATGTCGAGAGGAAAATCCCCAGGTTACGATGGCCTCAGCATCGAACATTTGAAGGCTGCTGGACCTCGCTTATGTAAAGTTTTGGCTGCAATCTATTCGTCCTGTTTACAGCACTCTTACCTACCATCGGCAATGCTAAAAACAGTAGTTGTCCCAATAGTAAAAAACAAGACGGGGGATATTGCGGACAAAAACAATTACAGACCAATTTCCTTGGACACGATCGTTGTGAAGGTGTTGGACGGTCTGTTGGACAAAGAATTGGATAAATATTTTTTATTGATCTGCACGACGCGCAGTTTGGGTTCCAGCCCGAAATTTCTACTGAGAGCGCAATTCTTTGTCTAAAGCAGACCGTGCGATATTATAAAGACAGAAGAACTCCGGTGTATGCCTGCTTCCTCGATCTTTCGAAGGCGTTCGACTCGGTGGTGTATGACGTTCTGTGGGAAAAACTCGTGGGAGCGGGGGTGCCATCGGAGCTGATTCGTGTGCTTCAGGTGTGATATGCCAAGCAGGAAAATAACGTACGGTGGGGGGGATCTCTGTCTGAAGCGTACAGGTTGGAATGCGGCGTAAGGCAGGGTGGACTGTCATCGCCAAGGCTCTTAAACCTGTACGTGAACGAGTTGATAGTTGGGCTCAGCAGCAAGCAAATTGGGTGTAGCATTGACGGTGCCACTATCAATAACTTAAGCTATGCCGATGATATGGTGCTGCTGGGCCCAACTGCTTGTTCGGTCAGGGAGCTTCTCCGTACATGCGAAGAGTACGCGACAAGGCACGGTCTAGTGTACAACTGTAAGAAAAGCGAGTATATTGTCTTTGGGGTCCCCGGTAGGAAGCTGCTCTATGAACCCAAAATTTCTTTAAATGGCACCCGCCTTAGGCGCGTCCGTGAATTCAAGTATCTGGGGCATCTTCTGGCCGAGGACCTTAAAGACAAAATGCATTTAGATTGAGTGCGCAGAGCGTTGGCAGCCAGATGTAATATGTTGGCCCGTAGGTTCGCCCGTTGTAGTGAAGAAGCTAAAGTGACTTTGTTCAAAGGGTATTGTCAAACTTTCTACACGGGAAGCCTATGGGTCAACATCACGCAGAAGGATTTCAATGCTCTGCGTATCCAGTAAAATAATACGTTTAGAATGCTCTTGGGACTACCGCGGTTTTACAGTGCATCCACTATGTTTGCAGTAGCGAGAGTGGACGATTTCTACGCAATATTAAGAAAAAAGACTGCATCTCTAGTAACTAGACTGCGGTTAAGTTCCAACAGCATTCTAAAGGTGTTAGCAATGAAGCTGAACTCGCCGATGACCAGACATTTTGTGAGAGTTCTGGTTAGAGGTAGGGTGCTAGTACAATAAGTTTAATTTAAGGTAGTTTATAATAATTATTATTTTTACTAACATAGTTGGTTAAGGCTTTTGTTTTTTTTTACTGATAAGTGAGCCATTTGTTGCTAAAATAAAGAATTTTATTATTATTATTAATGGCTTGTAGGTATGGAAATAATGTAAGCAACCCGCTGCTGTCCAGTTTTACATAATTTGTTTCTATAGGTATGAGTTCTGTAGAACTGCATTTTGCCAGCCTATAACCCTAGGGAAGTTCCCTTTCTATCACTCACAAGAAAGAAACACTTGTATAATTCAGATGATTTCTAACAAATTGTAACTTCCAAAATTTGCAAACGAACAACGCAAGTATTGCGGCGAAATTTGAACATATTTTGGAAGTTGGCTACTAGTCGCAGCAGTTGAACTGAAAATTCTTTACATCTGTCGGCTCCAGTATTGTTCCTGAATGTTTGTTAACTTTCAACAACAACAGTTAGGAATTCACTGTTGCAAATACTTTTATAAAATCTGTTCGCGTGTATAAACATATATACACATAATCACGCCTTTATCCCTAATGGGGTAGGCAGAGAGTAAACGACCTAAACACAGGTCGTTCCGCCACGTCTGGCAAGTTTTAAGGGTTATTTCAGATAGATCTGTAAATTGGTATAGTGACAGGTTGTCAGCCCATCGCCTAAATTACAATAGTGAAACCCTCAAATCCCTAAGCTGATTTTAACAGCATGCCCGAGAGGAGATGCATCTGGCACATTCTATGTTTCTCTATCTCTCCCAGTTCAACATGGAAGTACGAGTAAAGAAAGAAGTGCGTGTATTAAAACAGTCTTAAAATTCTGTGAATATCGTAAACAAATCTAAATCTTCTATTTAATAACATAGTGATCAGCCTGAGTCTGCAAGAACCTTTTTTAACACACTCCAAATACTACGTAATCTGTTATGAACATTATCCATAATACAACTGAATCTATCCAGACAGACTGCTGATAACTCACAGACACTTCTGCATTGCCCCTTTAAATCACACAAGCGACTCTACGCTCTAGACTCTAACCAATTAAGTTAAATTTTCTATTCTGTAATAGATAAACATATGTTATGATTGGTACTTATGAATGAGCTTCTATCGACAAACTTTAGTCCGCACTCCGTCAACTCAACTTGAATTGAAATTGAATCTTATGAGGCTGAAAATAGGATCAAAACAATCTCCAACTTTCAAACAAATTGCCTTTCAGGATTTAGATAACGGCCCAGGCGAATGAATACTCCAAAAGTCATATCTTTTGGAAGACGAACGTGAAATATTTTAGAAATGCAAATAACACTGAAAACTAACATAAAAACACTGTTTAAGTTTGGAGTCACATTCATTGACTTAAGAATCTAATTATTGCTAGCTTAGTTTGCAAAAATTTGAATGAAAAGATAATATAAGTTTATTTTCTATTATAATAAATGTCTAGAAGCGTCGTGTCTGTACATTAAATGTTTTTATAAAAAAATAATTGCAGCAGGCATTATTAATGATATTAAGATCTAAACAATTTATTTTAGAATTTTTGTCTGTCTGTCTGTCTGTATGTTACCACATCACGCCAAAACTACTGAACCAATGTCGATGGGACTTTTTTATTCAACTATGTGTTGCAACCCGGGTTGCAACTTAGGATACCTAAAATTACGCTAGCTAACTTAGGGGGTAGGCAGGAAATTGAAATTTGGCTGTTTCTTAACCGATTTTTATGGAACTTTTTTTTCGACTGAGCATTATTTAAAATCAATGTTACGATATAAGTAATCACGCCTCATGACGTAGGAGGTAGATAGGAAATTGAATTTCGGTCGTTTTCAAACCGATTTTGATGGAACTTTTTTTTGTTTAAGTATAAATGACATCCACTTGATGACCGTCATCCATTCCCTCAGATATGAGCTCGTAAATTATCAGCAAATTAGAAGTAGTCGATCTTTTTTTAAGGAAACCGTGCTGCTCCTGGCTAAAACTGCTTTTGAGTGTAGAGTATAACTGGTTATAGATTATCCGCTCCAATATTTTAGCAAACAGACATAATTTGGAGGTCGGCCGGTACCTAGTTTTCGATATTTGCTTTGTCTCCTTTTTAAAAACAGGTGTAATAAAAGCTGACTTCCATATTTTGGGTACCACTCTTTCTGTAAGTGAACGTTTAAACAATAGTGTAAGAGGAACAGACAATTCGTCAGCACATTTTACTATAAATAAAGGCGGAATTAGGTCTGGTCCTCCAGCCTTGGTTAAGTCCAGTGATTTTAATAATAGTTTAGTTATTTCAGTTTGGGACACTTCAATGGAAGACAGGCTGCAAGGTAAGTCACACTCGTTGTTTAGATTTTAGGCATCATGGACAGCATTATTGAAGAATTGGATGAAAGTGGATTGGAAATAAGTAGCAAATAGATTGCTTATCTAATGGCCCGTATTGGCTGTAATTGAAATTTATATTTTTCAATCTTTCAATATTTTGATGGGTGCACTATTGTACCAAGGTGGATATGAACTAAATTTAATTAGTTTACGAGGTATGTACTTGTCACGAAGCTCATATAACTTGATGTATAAGTGATCTACCGCATCATTTATATCAGCGGTTTAAAGTAATTCGGTCCAATCTAGCAAATTAAGTTCCTTTGAGATGGCAACATAGTCACCTTGTTTGTACATGATCTTACATTTGCGGGGTTCCTCTAATTTGTGTAGTTGTACAAAATCGGCCTGTATGGAAATTGATTTGTGATTGACATTCTCTGGTACTAGAGGTGCATCACATGAATATACACAGACAAAGTCATTGGATAGTACTAGGTCTAATACACGGTTATTAATATTGAATTCGGCATTGTATTGTGACAGACTACAGGACCTCAATGTGACAATAAGATCTATTACTATTGGATTATTATTACATCATGTCGGATCAAGCTCTGTACTGTCGCCTGACCTAGTCCAGTCAACTTGATTGGAAAAATTAAAATCACCCATAATTATGAACTTGTCAAGGGGATGTAATATCATTAGCTCATATAGCTTATTAAAAATTTTTGTAATTGCTTGTTGTACGAATGACCATGGTTTTCATCACAAAGATATAGAGAACATATATGAGTATTATACGATGCTAGTGGACGCTTGGTTTTGTAAGTGATTGTCACCCAGATATCTTCAGCAGAGCTTTTCCAATCCTGCCTCTCGATCACATCAAGATCACGCCTCACAATATAGAAAAGCAAAAAAAGAATATACTACCTGAAAGATGTTTCTAGTAAAAGTTGTTCAGTGTCGTTGACTAAGCAACCGCTATCAGTTTGAAGGACGCTGTCCCTTACACCCCGTATTTTCTCCTAAAAAAAATACTGAATATCGCTTCAACACAGGTATGCCACCTACGGGCATGGGTCCGCGAGGCGCGTCGCTCAGGGTTATGCAATTAACCATTTCATCACTGACAGACACATGTGCTGCAGCAATGACTGAAAGTAGACCAAGTAGGCTTTAGCTACATTCTACTTTGATAGTTGCAACCACAGATGAGTAAAAGCTAGCGCTAGCGACTTCTCAAATCAGTGGTTGCAACTACACGAGTACGGGCCGCTGCGTAAGAAACCTTTCGATTGTGTTCGACAGCGCAGTGGTGGCTGAGATAGCGAGTGTACCTTGGTCAGGACAGTGGATAGGATAGACGGTTGACTAGCGGAATCATCTCTTACCTAGCTCTGTGTTTACAACGTTTCCGCTTGTCGCCGGAAGTGCACTCTCACGCGGCATTATGAACCGCCTTTTGTTTGAGTTTACAATGTCACTCGCACTTGGCCATTGTTAGAGTCAGTTCACACCGGGAAGCGAAGCGACGCGACGCAGCGCGAAGCTGCTTGAAAATGCATTTCGTTGTACAACGAGGTTGAGTGAAAACATGTTGTTTTTGTTTCGTCTATCTTAACAATACAAGATATTTTATTGCACAAAGAAACACAAATACATACAGCAGAAAAGTAAGAAACAAAACAGTACAATATAGGCGGCCTTATTGCTAAAGCAGCAATTACTACCAGGCAACCTTAAAATATTAGTATAGTTAATAGCAGATAGGGGGATAGTGCTTACTAAGTTCATTTTAATACTTAAACAAACAAGACATAAATCAAGTTTTACTTGTTTATATCACTAGCGACCCGCCCCCGCTTTGCACGGAAATTATCAGTGTTTCTCCACAATATTTTTTTTTTTTTTTTTTTTTTTTTTATATATATAGGCGAGCATTTGTCCGCCATCTCACCTGGTGGAAAGTGACGATGCGGACTATGTTGAAACATACTCACCTATGTAGTGCCTATTCACTCTCGCCTTGAAAAGGCCCAGGTTATATTGTTCCGGAAACAGATCCGCCGGCAGGGAGTTCCACTCCTTAGCCGTAATATTATGCAATTATTATATATATAAACTTTCCTCTTGAAACACTCTATCCCTTAAAAGAAATCGCATCAAAATCCGTTGCGTAGTTTTAAAGATTTATGCATACATAGGTATATAGGGACAGAGAAAGCGACTTTGTTTAATACTATGTAGTGATGCTGTTGAAAAGTGCTCGTCGCATCGCTGCCCGTTGTGAACTGACCCTTGTTCCCTGCGGCGGCTCGCGTCGCTAATTCCCTCGTTAGCGCTGATGACACGACCTCTTGCGTCACACACTCACCTAGCTGAAGTGGAAGCTGTTTATCATTCATTATGAGTTGTGGCAATTAGTCACTTACCGCCTGGCATCGGAAACATTATAGGATTATTACGCGGCGCAAGCGGCAAAGTGTCTTGCATACATACATATAGTCACGCTTTTATCCCAAATGGGTAGGCAGAGCGTAAACAACCTAAACAAAGGTTGTTCCGCCACGTCATACAAAGTTTTAAGGGTTATTTAAGATAGATTTGTACGCATATTGCTGTAGTGACAGGTTGCCCATCGCCTAAATTGCAATATACTGAAACCCTCGGATCCCTTAGCTGGTTTTTACAGCATGCCCGGGTGAAAATTCAGCTGGCACATTCTATGTGTTTCTTTCGCTTCCAGGCCAGCATGGAAGGAAATGGTGGTTTCATGTAATAAAAATCTCCTTAATTACACTGTAAACTCCTTTATTATTTCCAGTTTTATAAAACAATCCTAGTATTTTCAGCTTTGCCGCCAAATTGAATGTCATCAAAGGCCGCTCACCTCTTCCAAGTCCAACAATTGTCAGTTGGTTCCGATAGAGGCGCCACTTGCCTGTAAAACTAAACGCAGAACTCTGCGAAAACGCTAACATTCGGCCATTCTGACTAAATGTCTGACCCTAGACATTAGAAATATTTTTTTTTTTAAACATTGTACAAAGTCTGAACTTCAAATTAAAATAAAAGAAAACAATTAAAATTATATCAAAGGTAGTAAACAATTACAAAAAATTAATTTAAAAACAATTAATCGTAATCTCAAAACAAATCAAACTAATGCGCTTGAAGTACCCAAATAGTTTTAATTGAAAATTTATTTAGTAAACCCTAAAAGATGTAAGTAAAATTAATGAATAGGTGGGTATTAAAAATCTTCGGCCTTCCTGCAGTAGTTGAATGCCCTCATTCCAGACAAAATTATTATCCCTTCTTCAATTTCATTTTCTAACAAACCTTTATGGATTTATCAATTTTGGCAGCACGGTCACTCCAAAGTTTTATTTAATTATCACTCTCGGCAGCACGTTCACTCCAAGATTCTGAAATACTGTCATCAAGTAACTTGGCAGCACGCTTACTCCAAAATCTGGTATAATAATTATTCTCGGCAGCACGCTCGCTCCAATATATGATCAACAGTGATCGGCAGCACGCTCACTCCAAAATCTGGTGTAATAATCATTCTCG
This sequence comes from Scrobipalpa costella, assembly GCA_949820665.1. Taxonomy (NCBI): domain Eukaryota; kingdom Metazoa; phylum Arthropoda; class Insecta; order Lepidoptera; family Gelechiidae; genus Scrobipalpa; species Scrobipalpa costella. The sequence continues at coordinate 904,774 of OX463306.1, forward strand.
GCAGCACGCTCGCTCCATTATATGATCAACAGTGATTGGCAGTACACTCACTAAAAAATCTGGTATAATAATCATTCTCGGCAGCACGCTCGCTCCAAGGTATGATCAACAGTAATTGGTAGCACGCTCACTCCAATATCTTATTGTGGCCGTCGGCAGTGAGCTCACTCCGGAGGTCTGCACCATTAATATCATTTCATTTTAAATATTTGTACTAAAGTGAATCCATATTAAAATGCATAATTCATTCATGTACTACTGTTGTATTTTTAATGATCTATATTTAATGTTTTTTTTTTTTTAAATAAATCAGAAATACTTACTTTTGTATGTGATATATGTTTTACTTAAGTATACTAGTTTATTTTATTTTTCAATCTAGTCGTATGGTGTGTGTATATTTTTAAGTTCATTTAATAATTTTCAATAAGACCGCCTATGTTTATTTTTTATTGGTAAGTATAGTTATTATGTATAATAAATGTTTATATGGTCAGTAAAAGAACTAATAATTTTACCTAATTCAACTTTAATATCATATTGTTTTTTTTTTGTTACAAAAGTAACTTAATATTAAAACTATATAAAAAAAGTTACAAAATAAGTATGAAAGAAAATAAAATTCTACTAACACATTTAAATGTTATTTCTTAGGTTTATTTCATATACATGAAGTTCCGCTTCTAACTTAATTTGAATAATATATTAAGAGTAACTAAGCTTCCATAAAATTACATAGCTACCTATTTGTTACAAGTTTTAATTAACAACCTCCTTTATCGTCAGTATCCGAATTCTGGTATGTACCAAATGAATCACTTTCGCTCTCCTCGTTAGATCTTGGACCAGAAAAATGTATCCACGGTTTAATCTTATCTACAGCAAATACGTTTTTGTACTTTCTACTCGTGTGGCCGTCAATACTGCTAACCTCGTATCTGTTGTTTCCAAGAACTTTTGATATTTTGTAAGGGCCGCTGTAACGTGGGAGAAGTTTTTTGCTTTCTCCAGGGTTGTTAAGCTGTTTTTGGACAAGAACAAGATCGCCTGGTGCGTACTCTCTGGCAACGCACCTATTTTTATTGAACTTTTTTGCCATTTCTCCTTGGTTTTTCTCTATGGTTTGTGTAACTTCTTCTCTTATTTTGTCTATATTAGAATCTTCTACGTCTGTTTCCTCATATGTCAGGTCGTGCAAGTGGGTTTCAGTTATGTTAAAAGTTCTCTTCCCAAAAACAACTTCTGATGGGGTCTTCCCAATACCTTTATTCAAGGTATTATTTAGACTCCATTGAACTGTGTTGAGGTGGGAATCCCATTCCTTGTCGTTTTCACCATGAGTCAATGCTGCCAAAGACGCGAGAATGGTACGGTTATACCGTTCTATCTGTCCATTGGCACGGGGCATTGCCACTGCATTTTTAATGTGCTTTATTTCTAATTCTTGAGCAAATTCATTGAACTCACTCGACGTGAAACTTTTGCCTCTGTCTGAAATGAGCAATTTTGGCGCACCAAATATGCCAAAAACGTCTCTAAGGACAGCGATTGATGTCTTGCTTTTGGTGTTTCGTACAGCTCTTAATACGATGAATTTAGTGTAACCATCGATTATTCCTAATATATAAGTGTTGCCTAATTTACTCCTCAGAAACGGGCCTAGATGATCAATATGAACACTGTGGAATGGAATGGGAGTTTTTGGTATCGGAAATAAGAAGCCTTCTTTTCTCCCCGCTGGTTGCTTAGCGTAAGCGCACGAAATACATGCACGGACGTATTTTTTTACGAAAGATGTCATTCCCGAAAACCAGTAAGTCTGCTTCATCTTATCGAGGGTCTTCTCAAAACCCATATGTCCACACTCCACACACCACATCATGACAGGAATGACATATTTTCCAACGCGAATCCAATGGGACAACCCACTTCAGAGATTCGTCCACCTTTCTATATATTTTGCCATCTTTCAGAACATAATCATTTTTCACCTCTTTTGCCTCTGTGCAAGAGTTGTTCAGTATACTCTTTATTAAAATTAAATGTGGATCAGTAAATTGTATATTTTCTGGTGTCGATGCTTTTGTAATTTTAAGTGTCTTGAGTTTTGGAGTATTTTCCGAATCTGGTTGTTCAACTGGATTGCGGCTAAGCGCATCCACGTGACTCATTTGCGCGCCGGGACGGTACTCGATTGCAAACGTAAACTCTTGAGCTTGTAACCACCATCGTGCAATACGAGGCACAAGGTCACGCTTAACCCAGGTTTGTCTAACTGCGTTGCAATCAGTGACAACCTTGAACTCTATTCCAAGAAGATAATTTCTGAATCTGTTCAGAGACGCAACGACTGCCAAAGTTTCCAGCTCAAATGAATGGAAATGCTTCTCTTCGGCTGTTGTTTGCCTACTAAAATAGGCCACAGCACGAAGAGGAGAACTTTCATCTGGACGTTGCAAAAGAATGCCACCTATTCCGATTTGGCTAGCGTCTGTATGTAACTCCGTCAAAAAATTTGGATTATATATGGCTAGTATCGGACGCGAAATCAGGACACTTTATTTTTTGAAAGGCTTCCTCTTGTGCAACATCCCAAACCCATTTTTCATTTGACTTTGTAAGAACCGTCAATGCGCGCGCTATAGAAGCAAAACCTGGAACAAAACGTCGGAAAAAACTTGCAAGACCAATGAATTGCCTTACCTCATGAACATTTTCCGGCCTTTTGAATGAAGCTACTGCATCAACTTTCTTTTTCCCTGGCTTAACACCTAGACCTGATATCTCGTACCCCAGGTAATCGATGCGTGTACGGAAAAAATTACACTTGCTCAAGTTAAGAGTAAGACCTCCACTTCTAAGAGCAGACAGTATTTCGCGCAATTTATCCATTCCCTCGGCAATACTTGTGGATGCTATAACAATATCATCCATGTACGCTAGGACCCCTGGGATTTTCTTCTCATTAAGCACCTTGTGTATGAAAGGCTGGAACACGGCTGGCGCGTTACATAAACCAAAAGGCATCCTATTGTACTCGTAATGCCCTTCTTGTGTCACAAACGCCGTTAGGTGTTTCGAAGACTCAGCAATTGGTATTTGGTGATACCCCGATGTTAGATCAAGAGTGGTAAAATACTTCTGTCCACTTAAACTATCAATTTGATCTTCTATCAGCGGCATGGGGTATGTCTTTTTATTAAGGGCCCTATAATCTACGCACAATCGTAATGCGCCGTTTTTCTTAGGGACAACAATGATTGGACTGGCATATTCACTTTCAGATTCACGTATGATCCCGTTGGCGTTAAGATCTTCAATTATGTTTTTGACTTTTTCCCTTTCCATGTAGGACAATCGGTATGGCCTGTAGGTTACTGGAGTCTCATCCTTTAATTTAATATGCATCTCAGTCAATGTAGTTTTGCCTAACTCAGCAGTGGAGAATGCAAAACAGTCCCTATTTTCATTCAGCATTTGACATAAATCAGATTTTACATTTTTGTCAAGGTCAATATCAGTCTTAACATTATCCATATTTATCAAACTGTCATCTTGTTCAGGCTGTTCTACCAATCTGCATACATTAAGTTTACTTACGGTTGATTTCTCATTCTGTAAATTATCCAATTCCGGTTTAAAATCGGGCAATATTATGCCTCTTGCAATAATTTGTTCTTTCTGGAACTTGACGTTGGATGAATTGAGTCCCAAAATAACAAGGTTTGAGCGTCCTTCTGTAAAACGATACACGCCTGGTACTATGATGTACTCGGACCCAGGTTTTAAACAAGCTTCTGATGTAATATATACGCTTATTTGCGATGTACAATCCTTTGTAAAGACTGGAACCATACTTGTGCCTTCGGCAATCTCAATCGACTCTTCAATGACTACTTGCGCTAGCTTATCTGGTGCTCTGTAAAGTATTATGTCTGTATTGGTCTTATATACCTTTATATCCGGAAGCTCTGTAAGATTCTGCCCAATTAGCACACTGGTTCCTTCAGGTAATAAATAATCTGGGACCACATAAGCATGGATGTCTTCAGATACACTGTCAACTTGAACACTAATTTCGACCCGACCAATAGGTTTCACAGAGCCATTAGCAAATCCTTCCAAGTCTGGCAAATTGTTGATATCCATCAATGGGGATTTGTGTAGATGAACTTTGTCACTGATCAGAGAGCATTCACTTCCTAAGTCGAGATAACACGGTAAAATCTGACTATCTATCAGGACATTTTTGTAGTATTTATCACCCGATCCTGTTCCTGATTGAATTTTCATTACATGTTTCGTTGGTCCCTGTTGTATCCTTTCTAAATTAAGCATATTTTTATCACACTTAGCTGAGTTGTGACCCACTCTTTTACATTTGCCGCACTTAACCAAATCCCGTGAACAGTTTTGCCAGAAATGCCCTTTTTCGTTACAGTTGAAACAAACTGAATCCAGTCTCTTCTGCTTCTCTTCCGTAGTGTTTCCAGCTTGAGTACGTTTCGACCAAACTGGCGTAGGACGATCGCGCATGGTCCTGTTGGACTTAATAAATGCATCATCACGCTTCGACGATATTTTTCTGAAGTAAGTTAGAACATCTTCAGGTTCCTTGAAACAAAGTCCTTGTGCATTCATCCGAATATTATTATCAAAAATGCCGTGTGTTAGGCAATCTACCGCCTTAAGACCAGTTATTTCGCAGCGATTAATCAGTCGTAACTTGTCATAATAGTACTCCTCCAAAGTCTCGTGACGTCTGCTTTTACGATTAAGCATTTCGGTGAGAAGTTCGCCGTAATTATCTTCACAAGGAAAAGCCCTGAGTAATTTATCCTGCCACTCACTCCAAGTAAATTTTACGCTGGTAAGACCGTCATACCAACGTTTCGCCAATCCAGTCAATTGTGGAAGACAGTAGTATATAATTTGTTGTTCTGACCAACCGTAAATAGTCGCAGTTTCATTTATTTTGGACAGCCAATCTTTCATTGACTGCGCTTTCGCTTGAGGGTCAAACTCGGGAATCGCGTTTCTACCCGAATATGCGTGTGGAGCCCGATTTTTCCCTTCGATAGCCGCGACTAACTTCAACAATGTTCTCGATACGTGTTTTTTCTTTTTGCGCTTAGGTTCTGGTTCCGAATCGCTGCTTGAACTTGATGAAGAAGACGAGCTCGTACTCCTGCTTCTTTTCCTCTTTTTACTGTGATGACTTCGATGTGAGTTGGAACTTTGTTTATCGTCAACGGTCTTCGACCGTTTCTTCTTAACGGGACGTTTTCGACTTGAATCGTCTGAATCATCATGACGTAAAATTGGTGGAGTACCTGGTTCAAACATGACTGATTCGTACCGAAAACAAAGAAAAATTTATATAAGGTTTTCTTTTAAAAAAAAAACTCATATTAATGTATTTTATAATACAATTAAATTAAGTGAAGGTACGTTTCTAATTAACACACTAAATTGAATATATTTAAGTGTTCAATATATATATATATTTACAAAATTTTCTTGTATCAGAATAGTCAAAAATGTATACCTATTTTATTTAAAATCAATCGCCTAAGACAATTTTTAAAATTAAGATATAAGTAAACTCCAAACTCAAAACCCTTTTTTTTTTCACAGCAAGCATCAGGCCAATCACTACTCTATCCAGACTGATAGGCTGGGTAGATTTTCAAACTTGTACTAATTTACTTATTCAGTGAGACAAATAAGAAGTCACATTCGGTAATTCACAATATATTCAAAAACTTCAATTTATTTAATAAAATGTTATTACACACTTTTCATTAGCTATATGGAAACTACATTTTTAGGCATTAAAATGTTTATTTTAATTGCAAAATATTCTTTAATTGTATCTTTGCTATTTTTAAATATAATAAATTAACACTAAAACGAGTAGAAAACCAATGAAAATTTCAAGCTGTATTGCAATTTTTATTCACACTGAAGCCATCTAGTTTTGTTTATAGTGTTACATTTGATTACACCATGCTCTGTCTATTATTGTATTGCCGTATTAGCTCACCACTAACCTTTGGTATTATTTTAATTAGTTCTAACATAATCAGCCAGATGTAGTCTTGTATCAATCGATTATATATCTATAATTATCTATGAAAGTGGCGTCTGTGTTGTGTTTTAATCCCAAAAATTCCACGTATTTTAAATATAGGTACTTAAAACGCTACGCTACATTTCATACTGTACAAATTCAATTTGATTGTTTTGACCAAATTAACTAGTAGGTACTTAAGTTACGTAAACTTTATTCTCGCGGTATGTCTAAAAATCTAAACTTCGACTATATTTGAACAGAATTAAAGTTTATGACGACTAATAAGTACGTCAGGGAATTGACAATATAACTTAAGTTTATAAAAAATCTGCTAATCGCAAACTATTCTTGTCACTAACGCCCATCTATGAAAAAAACAGAATTTAGCTCGTAAGCTGGGCTGCCACGTGAACTATTTTTACTCCAGCATTCCACCATTGCCAAAATAATTATAATGAAAATGAGATGTCGTTTTTAGAAAATATGTAACAAAAGAATCAAAATCTTGTCAATATTGTGATCGATTTCTTTTTCAAAACAAATCTCTACAAAATTACTAGGCACAATTTAGTAGTGTTTATATGAACTAATACTTAATAAAATTATTCGAATTCAACTAAAATAAACTTCTATTTATATTAATGTGGTAAAATAAATACCTCGATAGCCAAAATTAATATTTGAATCTCACAAAATTGCACTTCAAGTTGGATTCAATATTAAATAACGTTACTTATTAAGTTATGATATCAGTCAGGCTCTAGACCTACTTGTAATCTTGTAATGTTCAATGTAAATATCAATGTAGGTTACAGATTTATCCCAAAACTAATTTTATTTAGATATTACCAATCTCAGACTATCAGCTTACTATTTCACAGCAATCTACTGAAGTCTTCGAAGTTGAATCTCTGTTGTACGCTTGTTTTAGTCCAATATTCTCCATAAAAGTATACAAAAAAAAACTTACCCAATTTGTTCCTTTCTATTTAACAGGTAAGATACACTAGCAGAAGTGCGTACTGAATTTTTGATCTTTCGGCACAAATTCTCTCAGTCCACTTGTGTCGGGGCTGGAACTCGTATCCCCGCTTCTGAAATAATAAAAATCTCCTTAATTACACTGTAAACTCCTTTATTATTTCCAGTTTTATAAAACAATCCTAGTATTTTCAGCTTTGCCGCCAAATTGAATGTCATCAAAGGCCGCTCACCTCTTCCAAGTCCAACAGTTGTCAGTTGGTTCCGATAGAGGCGCCACTTGCCTGTAAAACTAAACGCAGAACTCTGCGAAAACGCTAACACATGGTAATGGTAACTGCAAGACACGTGTATGTGATGACGTCACATAAGACGGACGCAGCCGGTGCCAGCATCAACCTACGAGTAAGCTTGTCTATTTAAATTACTTTTTAAACATAAAACACGATGTTTGTGATTGTTTGTTTATTGTGTAATACAGTGTACAGTTATACAGGTTAAACCTAAAAAATACTATACAAGGAACTCTAAATTACTAACATAATATAAGTATTAAAATATAAACATCTTATGCATTAACATTCTTAACATAGTAAGATCCATTTTTAAATTAACAAATCCTGGCATTAAGCTTTACATTTTTCGCAAAATACTAGGCATTTCTTACTCAGATACGTAAAACTGTCAGCAAATAAATCAACTTCCGGGGCCATGTTTATGAGCTGTCTAAGGAGACCAAGTCCACGAACTAAAGGAGATCGTTATGATCGTGTGATCGTTATGGTCCATAAATATAACGATACAATTTAAAATACAAGAAAATTGTATAGTTTTATTGTGATTTAATTTAATTTTATTTATTTAACAGTTTATTGTACACAGAAACATACACAGAACAAATACATTATACACCAAGGCATTAAATGGTTATCAGGTAAGTACTACTAAGGCTTAGGGAGTTAGTTAATTAAATTTGATATGTATCGTTTTTTCCAACAGCATCATCTCCCTAGCCTTATCCTGTATGTCACGGGGTCAGCTTCCTAATCTAGGGGATTGAACGAGAGAACTGGTTTTAACACACACCAACTGCCATCTGACCTCCGCAACGCAGAAGGGAAACTAAACCCAATCGTAAATTATTAGGTAAGAGTTTTCAAGCTTATCGATTTATATCTACGGTATTAAAGTATATTAACGGGCGTATTAACGTGCCTTCCGAAGCACGGATAAAGCGCCGAATAAACGTACATATGAAATACCGAAAAACACATCGGTACGTGGTGGAGTTCGAACCATGACCTCCCCACTCACCTGAGTGGGGAGGTCATGGATTGCTACCTAGCAGCGGCCCGATCCACTACACCATCGGGCTCTCGTTTTTTCTGATTTTGAATTTTAATTTATATAACGTTCAGTAAAGCTATATTTTGCGTTATTTTTAATCCAAAGTATTTCAAGGCACTTTAGCGAAGCAAAAAGCAGTGCTGGAAATTGGCAGACAGTCTGGAATTATTCTACTTGAATTTGAAAATAAATTAATCTCGTGCTTGACCTAGATCTGAGTTGAAATTCGTTAATAAAATCTAAAGAACTGACGCCTTGACCAGTCCAAATTAAGATAGGAGTTCGAGTCAATACTGACGTCGGCTCACTTTTAACATATTTTGAGGATTTCAGCCTTTTACCTTTACTAAGGTAAAAGGCCCTGGAAACCATATAGTGGCTAGTTCATCATCATCATCCCCTTGCCCTTATCCCATCATTTGGGGTCGGCAAAGTACAGACGTACCTAGTTATGACCATTAAATTTTTGGAACCAAAAAAACTATAACAATAAGGAAAATGTATTTTCGTACCAAACAGTTATGTTGAACACAAAATCTCACGTTAACAAGGACAGCTTGCGTATACATAATCAAACAGCTCTATTCTTGGAAGGAAATTTGACATTATTAAAATGTAACCCCAAAGGGATACCGTGATAGTATAAAGGATTCAATATAATACTATGAATACATACATACATAAAATCACGCCTTTATCCCTAATGGGGTAGGCAGAGCTGAACGGAATAAACAAAGGACGTCTGACAATGTTTTGAGTGTTATTTAAGATAGATTTGTACGTATATTGCTGTAGTGACAGGTTGTCAGCCCATCGCCTAAATTGCAATATACAGAAACCCTCAGATCCCTTAGCTGGTTTTTACAGCATGCCCGGGAGGAAATGCAGCTGGCACAGTCTATGTTTTTCTCTCGCTCCCAGTCCAGCATGGAAGTACTATGAATAAACCTGATAATTCACTTCAAAAGGGTTTTGAAGAGGTTTAAATATGAGAGAGCTTAAGGATAAAATATCAACGGACCAATGATGCGTAGGTAACTAGAATTGTTGAAGATAAATAATAATAAGTCATATAAAAGAAAGAAAATAATAAATTGCTTTCTGGCAGGACTCGAACCTGCGTTTCTGGATTGCCGGTCCATCACTGTACCACACTCTACCAACTGAGCTACGTAGTTCTTAAACTGCATTGTTAGATGTCGCTAACGTCGCTATAGCGTGTGCATTAGAAAGACTATGATAAATTTGTCACTCCCGCTACTGTTTCTGTAGCTCAGTTGGTAGAGTGATGGACCAAAGCCGGTCTTTTCAAGGACGTAGGATTGAGTCCTGCCAGAAACAAATTTATTATTTTCTTTCTTTCATATTATATAGTGTTATACTGATGAATGTAATGAATAAGTTAAAATACTTTTTTCCTTGCTGGACTGGGAGCGAGAGAAAAACATAGAATATGCCAGCTCCTTTCACTCTCGGGAATGCTGTAAAAACCAGCTAAGGGATCCGAGGGTTTCAGTATATTATAATTTAGGCGAAGAGCTGTAACTACAGCAATATACCAATATATATACAAATCTGGGTTATTTATCAGGGTTATTTTACCCTTTAAACTTTGTCAGACGTGGCGGAATGATCTTTTTTTAGGTCGTTTATACTCTGTCTACTATTAGGAAAAAGGGCGTGATTATATGTATGTATGTATATAAAATTTATTCATATTCTTATATATTTCTGATCATTAGACGGCAAACTGTATAGGTATATAATTATGTCGATCATACGTACAACCGTAAAAAACCATTCCTTCAAAATAAGATTTTAGTGATTTAGTTTAGAAAAATCTTTTGTGCTTTACAATAAAAATAAAACCTTGACATAATGTACCACAGAGATATAGGAACCTTGCATAATATTCAGCATTGCGTTTTATTTCTCGTTTAAAATTCGAGGTTCCGCTCCAATTAACGGTTGGTACATGTTCTTCATAACGAATGAATAAGGTTTGAAAAGCCAAATTTTGAAATGAAATTACTTGCTCGGAAATAATTTCATTTTAAAATATGAGTGACGGCGGTTACATGAAATGAAACTGTAATGAAACCTCTTATCAAATAAATATTACAATATATCATATTTCCATAATATTTATGCTAAAATGTAAAATGATGATGGATAAATGAAGATTTGTCTTTTTTTTATTTCATGATGTTACTGAGAAAGAAAACATTCAAGTGTTGAAATTCGCTTAAACAGCTTTATGGCCAAAGTTAATCGAGGAAGGGTTTTCCTGAAATAAACTACGCATATTTCCTTTAGAAATCCTAAATAAATAAACTGCGCTACGAAAGGCTTTGACGAACTGAGGCAAAATCCTATTTGACTAGAAATTTGGCTGCCCGTAGGCTTTATCCTCCGGATAGCTATTTTTTGCGCCTTTCTATACATAACTATAAAAAAATATGTATTTGCTAAGTTTTTATTCCGCCTGATAGTGATATTAAACGAAGAGTGAATGCTGTTAGCATGGTGAATGGGGCGTTGCACACCTTTATGAACAGCCAGAAGGTATCCAAAAAGGCTCGTCTGGCAGTGCATAGAGGAGTGTTAGTCCCAACACTTATGTATGGCAGTGAAAGTTGGGTCTGACAGAAAAGATATGAAAGTAGAATAAATGCAGTAGAAATGAGAGCATTAGGAAGTATGATTGGCGTGAAACTGAGTGACATAATAAGAAATAGCGTGATAAGAGAATATTATGGTGTGAAAGAGGATATAGTGACAGGTATAGAAAAAGAAATGCTTAGGTGGTTTGGTAATGTTGAGAGGATGGATGAAAGTAGATTAAGTAAGCGACCAAATCAGGGACGTTCTAAAGAAAGGTAAGGTCAGGAGTACCCTAAACCGACGAGCGTGCATGAAAAGATTGATGAATGTAGATGAAGCGAAAGAAGTTTGCAAGGGCCGTAGCAAGTTGAGGGATGTTATATCTGCCTACCCCTCCGGGAAAGAGGCGTGACCTTATGTATGTATGTTATTCGGCCTTCTGAATAATAGGCAAATACAAATAAATAGTCCTTCAAGTAAGTAAGAACGTGTATTGTGACATGAGTGATATAAACCAAAATGAAGCATACAAAAATATAATCTACTTATCTTAACTGTTGTCTACTTGCATTGTTTGAAGATGAATTACAAAATAATATAAATATTCTGACGCAAAAAAAAGTAAACGTAAAGAAACATTAAATGTATGACACCCTTTGGCATTTACATACAAACGTACATATAATTACGCCTGTATCCCTAATGGGATAAGCAGAGCGTAAACGACCTAAACTAAGCTCGTTTCGCCACGTCTGACAAAGTTTTGAAAGCTATTTAAGATTTGTAGGTATATTGCTGAAGTGACAAGTTGTAACTTAAAAGCAAATAAAAAAAGGAAAAAATGCTTTAGTAAATAATAAAAACAAAACTTGAACTACTTTCACAGAAAGTACAAAAGTGTCATCATTTCGTTCACCATTAGCAGCGACATGAATGCTCCAAAAAATATCGTTTTCATTCTAATTTATTTTAATCGCCATCAGTCTGGAGTATCTGATGAGCAAACAGAATGGCTGAACGAGATCACTCAGTCAGTCAGTCGCGAGGAACAAATTCTAATATGGAATCCACTTTTTTATGCCCTTCGTATTTGCATTTCAAAATATCGTATTATTATTTTAGGTCCGAATTCATAATTTAAGAGTATTTTTCTGCTTCCAAATTATTATTTTTATTTGCTAGAATTTTGATCTTGATATTAAATTCCTGAAAATTCCAATATTTTTTAAAATAGTTATATGTGTGTATATGGTTTGATATTTATTTCATATCAAGATATCTATTAAAACTATCTGAACCGTGAAATTAAATCGATTGCGATCTCGCCCATTCATCATTCTGCTGGAATAAAGCACGTTTTATATAGCGAAGATGTTTATTAATGTAAGCTCGTATTTACGAAGCGATCTCAAACTTGAAAATAATATTAAGTGTGGATTCGACAGGCCAGTTTGTACTGAAATGACATTCTGATACGAACTCAAACTCGCTGTCACACATGAGAGCTGATTATAGATACGGCCCATAGACATGTTTATATCTTTATATTGTATGCTTGTGAATTACAATGATTATATAAAATGGAGTGTATAAGGAGTTCCAACTAACATCTCTCGGGACCCAAGCCAACCTCACCTGCTCGTGGTGCGCTCTGCTGATTGACAAACGAGGCTCTGGCGACCCGCCAATATAGCACTAGACCAGCATGGCGGGCTTATGGTCTAAAACCCCCTTATCATGAGTAACAACACTTTACAACAGCCCCAAGTGCCCGGCAGTCCAAGTAACTGGGACGGTCCCGGCGGTGGTCGGACCAGAACTGGGACTAGGGGTGTTAAGAATCTCCGGGTGGGATCGATCAACCGACCAACGACCTCGGCAAACGGCAAAATGGATACTGATTCGCTTAATGTACTCACATACAACGTTAAAACCTTAATGAGCGAAGACAGGCTAATAGAACTTGAACACGCACTAGAAACGATCAATTGGGATATAATTGGCCTATCGGAAGTCAGAAGAAATGGTGAAGATGTCATAGAAAGAAAGGATAGCATTTTTTATCACTTTGGCGAAACTAACGGTCTCTATGGGGTAGGGTTTCTTGTATCAAAAAAATGGAAGGAAAACATCATAGAATTTGTCGGTTATTCCGAACGAGTGGCAGCATTAAAATTCAGAATTTGTAATAACAAGACCCTTACAGTAGTTCAAGCCTACGCTCCAACCTGCTCTCACAGTGACGAACAAGTTGAAGACTTTTACGATCTCCTTAATAAAGCCTGTGACGAGAATAGAGGTACGTGGAGACTAGTCATCGGAGACTTTAATGCTAAAACTAGCGCTAGACAGGCCCTAGACAACGAGCATGTCATTGGTCCCCATGGCTGCGGATCTCGTAACGAACGCGGCGAACGGCTGCTGCAGTTTGCTTTTGGGCAAAATCTCAGAATCTGCAATAGTTTCTTTCAGAAACAATTTCAGCGCCGCTGGACTTGGATTTCACCAAATGATCGAACAAAAAATGAAATCGATTTCATAATGTCACCAGACCTCGATATCGTTAAAGACGTAGGAATCATCAACCGAATCCAATTCAATTCCGACCACCGACCACTTAGAGCTCGATTATCCTTTAATCGAAAAATTCAACGCAGGAAACTTTTTGTCAATAAAATTAAAAGAATTAATAAATACACACTGGCTGCTAATATTGATCAGTTTATCATTAACCTAAAAAATAGTTTCAACAATTTAGAAATTGACGAATCGACAGACATACAGACTCAATATACAAATATTGTTAATTGCATACAAAAAGCCAGTAGAAAAGTAAAAACAGGTATACAAAACTCCACCAAACTCACGACAGAAACCATAGCACTAATTAACGAAAGAGAACATTTGAAAAATTTTAATATCACAGAGTATAGAAAAATAGATAGAAAAGTTAAACGGAGCATACGGAAGGACATTCGAGACTATAATACCCGTCTTGTACAAGTCGCACTTGAACAAAACACCTCTCTGCGAACCGCCAAACAAGGAATTTCAAAAGGCCGAACATGGATCACCAGTATGAAGGATAGCAACAACAAAAAACATAGTAGCAGGGACAAAGTGTTATATATCTGTACCGATTTCTATAAAACCCTCTACTCCAACCAGAGCAACACCGCGACAGAAGTCGAATGCCTCCAATATACCTGTAGAGACAATGTCCCTCCCATAACGCCAAATGAAGTGCTTACTGCCATAAAAGGCATGAAATATAACAAAAGCCCTGGAGAGGACGGCGTCACTACAGAGGCTATTAAAGTGGGAAAAACAGCTCTACTTCCATATCTCACTTTCCTTTTCAACTCTATTCTACAGACCGGAAAGATGCCAGACAAGTTCTGTCATTCCAACATTATCCTCCTCCATAAAAAAGGTGACAAAAGTGATATCGGCAACTATCGACCCATAAGCCTCATATCCCATCTATATAAGGTTTTCATTAAAATAATAGAACGTCGAATTTCAGGCACCTTAGATTCCCATCAATCAGCAGAACAAGCAGGCTTCCGTCCTGGCTTCTCCACGACGGACCATTTACATACCTTGAACCAAATTATTGAGAAATACAACGAATATAATAAACCATTATACTTAGCCTTTGTAGATTACTCTAAAGCGTTTGACAGCATTCACCATTCGGCAATTTTCAAAGCGTTACAGAAACAGGATATCGCTCCCACTTACATAAATCTTTTGAAAATCATTTATAGATCAAGCACAGCAAATATCAAATTACAAAGCTCTGGACAACCTTTTCAAATCGACCGCGGTGTCAAGCAAGGCGACCCTTTATCACCAAAGCTGTTTACAGCTACTTTGGAGGAGGTCTTTAAAACTCTCTCAGACTCCTGGTCGTCTAGAGGTATTAAAGTCGGCAACAAACATCTGACCAATCTCCGGTTTGCGGACGACATTGTTCTTTTCGCCACTTCAGCCACAGAGCTTGAACAAATGCTGCAAGAGCTAAGCGAGGCAAGCTTTGAGGTTGGGCTTCAAATGAATATGTCGAAAACCCAACTCATGTCTAACAGCACAAAACGTAGGGTCGAGGTTGATGGGCGGGTAATACACTATGTTAACGAGTACATCTACTTGGGCCAGATAGCATCCTTCGAAAACAGGCAAGACAAAGAAGTCGAAAGACGTGTCCAAAATGCCTGGAAGAGCTTCTGGTCCATGAAGGAATTAATGAAGGGAAACCTTCCAATTTCACTAAAGAGAAAACTCGTTGACATGTGTATCCTGCCTATCCTAACCTACGGTGCACAGACATGGTCACTGACACAAGCACAGAAGTCCAAACTCAAAGTTTGCCAACGCGCCATGGAGCGCAGCATTCTATGCGTGAAGAGAACTGACCGCATAAGAAATACAGCTCTTCGCGAAAAAACTGGCATTGCAGACGTAGGCAGAAAAACCGCCAGACTAAAGTGGGATTGGGCCGGACATGTCGTCCGCATGAACCCTGAAAAATGGGCTAACGCAGTCACTGAGTGGATCCCGGAGGATGGTCGCCGACGACGGGGAAGACCCCGAAGAAGGTGGCGAGACGACCTGGATGGTTATTGCAAACAGTGGCCAACAGAAGCTGTAAACAGAGACGCTTGGAGAGATGAAGGGGAGGCTTTTGCCCAGCAGTGGGACAATTTATAAGCTATAAAAAAAAAAAAAAAAAAATATAAAATGAGTTCAATGCTCTTCTTTAGGGGTACTGTCTTTATAGTTGTTTTTCTATAGTTGATAGGCAATCATTTGTACACCTTCTCACATCATTGGCAGCAATTAAGAAAATTCCTACTTTTAGATTTTTATCTTATAATATGTTCATACATACATACATACATATAATCACGCATTTATCCCTAATGGGGTAGGCAGAGCGTAAACGACCTAAACAAAGGTCGTCCCGCCACGTCTGACAAAGTTTTGAAGGTTGTTTAAGATAGAATTCTAGGTATATTGCTGTAGTGACAGGTTGTCAGCCCATCGCCTAAATTATAATATACGGAAACCCTCGGATCCCTTAGCTGGATCTTACAGCATTCCCGGGAGGAAATGCAGCTGACACATTCTATGTTTTTCACTCGCTTCCAGTCCAGCATGGAAGAAGATGACGTTATGGATACGACAAATAGTTTATTTTAAAACGAGCGGTTCGTTTGGCAGAGTACTGGTCACAATTAATATAAAAACGCCTAAACGATCGACACGACAAGAAGAAGAAAAGAGCGCATGCCCTAGCCGCCCGGTGACCGGCTAGTCGACTCGTTTGTATCGAGCATGGGTTCAATGAAGTCACGCGCGGCCGCTGTTTCTTAGCGAATTAAGCCGAACTACGACAGCGACACAGCAGCAGACCGCGAAATTAACATACATGCATACATACATATAATAACGCCTTTATTCGTAATGGGGTAGGCAGAGCGTAAACGACCTCAGCAAGTGCCGCCACGTCTGACAAAGTTTGAGGGTTGTTTTAGATAGATTTGTAGGTATATTGCTGTAGTGACAGGATGTCAGCCCATCGCCTAAATTACACTCCCACCTCCTCCCATGGTCCTACCGACCTCTCGGTCATCAGGACCGTATCAGACCGAAACAACGGGACGTACAGGGGACTTACAAAGCATACGCTAAAGCACTGCCTGAATTCTCTATCCCTACAATTTTTTTTCCTGACTTGAGTGTCCCCTGTCGCACTTTCCCCTTTCTGGGGCAGGACAATTCGTCTCTCTCGCTCTCGGTAACGTTTGACAGTATTTAACAATTCGATTTTCAACATGTCATTTCCAAAAGGGATGTTTTTTTTTAAGCCAATCAATTATCTCTTGCTTTTTATTCTTTCCTGTAGGAACTGCGTCAATTTTCCGAGAGTGATACGAGGCATTATCCATCACAACAACACTATTATCTTCTAATTTGTCCAAAACATCAGAAAACCAATTCTCAAACACCTGGGCGTTCATTTCTTGATGGTAATCACCTTGTTTCTTTGATTCAAATGTCATTAAGCCGCCATTCACAAAGCCGTCTTCACTGCCAATGTGGGTTATTATTAGACGTTTGCCTTTTCCTGTAACAATACATACATACATACATACATATAATCACGCCTTTATCCCTAATGGGGTAGGCAGAGCGCAAACGACCCAAACAAAGGTCGTCCCGCCACGTCTGACAAAGTTTTGAGGGTTATTAAGATAGAATTCTAGGTATATTGCTATAGTGACAGGTTGTCAGCCCATCGCCTAAATTACAATATACTGAAACCCTCGGATCCCTTAGCTGGATTTTACAGCATGCCCGGGAGGAAATGCAGCTGGCACATTCTATGTTTTTCTCTCGCTCCCAGACCAGCATAGAAGTAAGTAACAATACAACAAATAAAAATACAACAAAACAATCAAATTTTGCACGCCAAGTGCGCATGGTGTACTTATTCCTATTGTTTCATTTCGTTATTTTATTTTACCGACAAAAGCAGCCTGGCCAAAAATAAACAAAGAAATAATAGGTACTCAAGTAAATAATTTAAAAGTTGTAATATTTTGACTATAATTATGTTATGTAGGTATGTATAACTATATTTTCTGTGTACAATAAATAAACAAACGATTGAAAAGAAATTAGGAAGTAAAGATAAATACGTGAGCATAGAAATATGAATGAACTTACCAGAAGGGTTTTTGAGCCCCGTAGATAAACCTCTGATAAATGCATTTCTCCCGCTGGTTACAGTTCAAATGATATTCTCTTATTAGCACTTTATTTAATTCTTGAGGATCAAGACAAATTCTTAAATTACCATCACTTTTTTCTATTACTACAAGATTACTCACAAATGACTTTGGATGCTCTACTTTCTCAATAATCTGATGTTCTTCAAGGCTTTTCAGTTTTTTCTCTAGCCGTTCCAGTAATGCATGAGGTACTCGACGTGGTGGTTTTACCACAACCTGTGCATCTGGTTGAATGTGCAGTTCCAGTGTCTCTTTAAACTGTCCAATACCCTGAAAAAGTTCACAATACTGATTAATAATTTTTTCCTTGTTTATAACATTAATATTATTAATATTATTATTGTTTTTGTCCTCTAGATTAATATTAATATTATTAACATTTAGTAATTTTAATTCTGACAATGAACTAAGACCCAATATTGGTTGACAGTTTTCTTTTATTATTATAAATTCTGTATCAATTTTTTCAGTTTCATTTAAATGTAATTTTAGTATTATTTTCCCCAAAGGCTTTATTATATAACCCCCAAATGCTTCCAATAAAATGTTTGTCTCAGACCAGTTAGGATTTTCATCACCGACAATCTTTTTTAAATCTTTAAGTGAAATTACATTCACCTGCGCCCCAGTATCACATTTAAATGTAACTTTTTTATTTTCCGTTATTAAAATTGTTAGCCAGTCCTTCTGACAACATTTTTTATTACTTAATAATGAATGACATATCTTAACTAGTCACAAATCATGCACAAAATTATCATCCTCGGGTTTTTCTTCCTCAACTAGGTTCACTTTCTTATTTTTACACCCTAGTGCAAAATGATTTAATTTATGACAATTAGAACAAACTTTCCCAAAAGCGGGGCACTGTCGAGGTCCGTGTTCTTTATTACACTTCTTACAATGATAAAATTGACTACTGTAATTGTTTTGCATTTTAGAACCACCACTCATTACTTTATTAAAATTGTTTTTATACTTAGCTTCATATTGTTTGTTTTGAATTGAATTGACCATGAGTATATCTTCCTTCCTTTGCATAATACTCGCATGTTCCTGGGACAACTCAGCAGCTCGGCATCGATCCACTGCCAAGTCAAGCGTAAGATCCCGGCTCTCCAGTAACTTCCGCTGAAAGTTCTTGTCCCGTATCCCCATGACAATTCTGTCTCTTAACATTCTGTTTTCACTATCTCCAAAATTGCAGCCGGACACCAGTTTTCTAATATCTGATAGAAACTGTCAAACATCTCCCCTTCTTCTTGGTTTCTCTTATTAAAGTTAAATGTACTTATGAGCTCATTCTGTTTTGGCTCAAAATACTCATCAAATAACTCCAACAGCTTTGTATACTTATGAGTTTCATTTTCGTCATTCAAAGATTCATCAGTCTTCTTTAAAATATTATAATAAATATTTTGCCCTTCTAACCCAATAGCATTGAGTAGAATCGCCGACTTCCTTGCCTCAGACACACGCTCTAAACCGGCTGCCAATATGAAAAGTTGCAATTGTTGCTTGAAATTCTTCCATTTTAACCACATATCTCCCACAGAATCACAATGTAGTGGTAATGGCATCTTGAATTCTATTGGAGTTCCCATTGTTCTTTCAAAATTGAACCAACTCAAAAAAATTTCGTTACCAGATTATTTTTAATTTCCAAAAATCTTCAAATTTAGGTTCAAAATACGGCTGCGCCATGTATTGTTCTTCGTATTCTTTTATCTTGTTGAAATTAAACACCAGTTATTATTAGCAACACTTGAGAGTTTTATTTTATATTTTTTTAACAAATCCTCTTCACTCTGTCATCTCCACCAAAAGTCCTAAGCCCAAGATACCCAGTGTCAACCCCGCAGTCTGTAGTCAATACCACGCTTGCTTTATCCATACATTTAGAGGTTATAATCTTACATCAAAGTGACTCAGATCATTTTAAGTTGAACCTGTAGTAGCGTTTTAATATTGCTACCACAGACTGCGTTTGGTTACTGTTACAGTATCAACCCAAGTCTTTGATGTGGTGTGGCCTTCATTTACCCAAGTTTCATCGAGGTAATAAATTTTTCTATTATTTTGTCTTGCTTCTTTAATTTCTCTCAGATAATTACGCCTCCAAAAGAAAATATCGTTTCGATCAGTCAAAAAACTGTTCCTGCATCTTTTATTAAATTTGAAACAAATCTTTTTTAATATTTTATATAATGTGGTTCTTTTGAAAACTCCAAGACTGTTGTCTTCATTTACCGCTTTTAAAACTTTGTCTACTGTCGGTATCTCTTTGCGCAGGAAAAAGTTATGCACTATAATTCGTATGGCACATTTGATGAAATCGTCAAATCTGCTTATAATTGACGATCTGAGCCTTGTTTTTTAGGGAGATTTCAAGACACCATTATTCTCTCTCTGCTGCTTCACAATCTTATAAACAGAAACCCAGTGTATACCCATTGATTCTGCAACGGTTTTACATATTTCATTGGTCGAATTCGATGGTGATGTTTCCTTGAATGTGTGATACATATTGCACATCATGATCTTTTCCGTCGATGAAAATGCTCGCCGCTGTCTCTTTTTTACAGAAGAAACTTGCGCAGTTCCATAAACATCAGTCATATCCTACAATACAAACAGAATAAATCAATATATAATATAATAATACGTATAGCTTGACCACATTTGCACTTCCTATAAGCCCTTCTTATGACAGGTCTAAATAATATAAATACTAAAAAATAAAATCTATAATTAAAAAAAAAAATCTCTTTCAAAACCTCTTAGGTAACCTCTCAAATACATAATATACTTACTAACGTAATTTTAATGAAATATAATTTTAAATAATATTCATTCAAAGTAACAAACACTTATTTATTACATTAATTAAAATAAAACAGAATATATTACCCTATACTTTTTTATTTGCCATCACAATTTCTTTAAAAACTTAATTAAAAAACGAAACAAAAAAAATGTAACTTACCACTGAGAAGTAGAAAAAGAAGTAAAAGTCCGGTAAAAACACGCCAAGTCGTCGGTAATGCAATCAATCTCAAAATCCAATACACTGGCCAGGTCACACAGTTAAAGAAGAAACAGTCCAAAGTAATGCCAAAATCCAAAATATAAAATCGATCACAACGCAGTAGAGGTAGAGACGTCTGAACAGCACGGAGTCGCACAATCAGACTAAAAAGTAGCGTACTGTGAACGCGGCCCTAGCGTCCTTACTCCAACCAATGATAGAGCAGCTGATTTTCTCGGTACTAGCTCGTTAACGTGAATAAAGTATAGTAAAAGTATCCTAGTTTTCTTATCCACAGTATCGCCAACAGCTTATTCAGTTTTTCCGGAGGATGGAGACATTTACGGGCGAGAAAAAGTATCTGTATGCTTCCATGCTAGACTGGGAGTGATAGAAAAACATTAGATGTTCCAGCTGCATTTCCTCCCGGGCATGATGTAAAAACCAGCTAAGAGATTTGAGAGTTTCAGTATATTGTAATTTAGGCGATGGGCTGACAACCTGTCCCTACAGCAATATACAAATCTATCTTAAACTACCCTCAAAACTTGTCAGACGAGGTGAAACGACCTTTCTTTAGGTCGTTGACGCTTTGCTTACCCCATAAGGGATAAAGACGTGACGTTCGTACATGTGTAAAAAGTACCTCGGATACGTGTTTCGACTGGTTTTTATCAAACTCAGAACCAGGTTTAATATATTCTACGTATAAACCTAACAAATTCATACTTTCAAACAAACTTTTACATTTCTAATATTAACTAGTAATATTTTTCCGGAGAAAATATTAAATCATACTCGAGTTATCTGGAATTTTGCCTCACTTCGAGATAACTGATTAGTTTCATAAAGTTTGATCAAATTGCCTTCGTGGTTTCGTGACTGAAGCCAAAAATCTGACCCACGGATAAATTCAGAAAATGGACAACAGTGTTTTCTAAAGGCCGTCTAATTAGACTCTGTTTGTTTTGTTATGTTTGTTCCTGTACAATGTGTTGTTTATGTGCAATAAAGGATATTTGTGTTGTATTGTTTCTCAGTCCTGTTAAAATCACAGCCAGCACCGCCTTTACTGATGGCGAGAATTGCATAGAGGCCTCCCTCTATGCAGCCAACAGTGGTTAACAGTGGCCTTCTTGAAAGTAATTGATGATGATGATGATGATACAGAAAACTATAAAAGTAGATGTAAGGAAAAAGCTGTAATTCACGTAGGTAGGTTTCGCATTACTGGTACTTACTCAATATTAGAATGGTTTGCGTGACTATTTCTAACCGAGGCTGGACACCAGGTAATTAAAAAAACTCAGTCAAATAAAAAGTCTCTTTAAGATCGGTTAAAAACGATCAGAGTTCAATTTCGTGCCGACATACTTAGTCAGGTGGCGTGATTATTTGTATCGCAGCTTTGAGTTAAGTAATGCTCAGTCAAACAAAAAAAGTTTCTTCAAAATCGGTTAAAAACGACCGAAATTCAATTCCCTACCTACATTCAAAGTCATGAGGCGTGATTATTTACTCCGTCAAATATATTTTTTTCTATTATTTATTTATATAAGCCCTGTGATAGTGCTTATTGATAAGGTTATTTTAGTGGTGAATGTGTATATGCCAACGAACAAAAGGAAAAACTTAGTGGAGTTCACAGATGCACTGAGTTCGGCGAGTGCTATCATAGACAGTTGTAACGTAGACTGTGTTTACATGTTAGGAGACTATAACTCTCAACCGTTTGAACTGTTTTACCACGAGTTGTTAGACTTTTGATTGGAGCAAGAGTGGTCATGTTTTGACATAGAAAAACTAGGTCTATCATCTAATACGTATACATTCATAAGTGAAGCTAACGGGTCAAAGCGGTGGCTTGATCATTGTTTAGTTACTAAAGCGGCAATGGACTCTGTAAAAAAAGTGTACGTTTTTTACGACATATTATGGTCGGATCATTTCTCTTTAGTCTTGGAATGCAATTTGAATGTTATATTATAAAAAAAAAAATATTGTTCTGTTCTTCGTTGCAAGGTTGTATGGGGAGAAAGGAGCCCACAAGCAATAGACACTTACCAAAAAGAATGTCATGACAGGCTCAGACTTATTGACTTCCCATACGAACTGCGCAACTGTAGCGATCATTTATGTACTGATACAAGTCACAGATTAATAATAGACCAATTGTATAAAGATATTATCATTGCAATTGGTCAGTCTGCTACGGTTGGTCGATATATTAAAAAACGCGCAGAGAAAAAGAAGATACCGGGGTGGAATAAACACATAGCAGGGGCTCACACTGAGGCTAGGTTAAAGTTCCATACCTGGATGTTGTACGGTAAACCAAGCGCTGGAAGACTTTATGAGGAGATACGTAAATCCAGAAAGACATTTAAATCGCGTTTAAAATGGTCCCAAGACCATGAAAATCAAATTAAAATGGACCTATTAACATCTAGTCACGCGAAAAATTATTTTAGATCCTTTTGAAAGCACACAAATAGGTTACAATGTAAACCAAGTCTTCCCGTGAGCGTGGGCGGTGTGAGCGAACCGGAGCAGATTGCTAATTTGTTTATGGAACACTTTTTTGTAAGGTCTTCTTTAGGGCCCTCCCAATCGGAGCTTAACACTGAGGCCATCATGAACAAGAAAATTTATTTTACATCAAAAGATATAGCATTAACTATTAAAGAAATGTCTAGAGGTAAATCCCCCGGCCATGATGGGCTCAGTATAGAGCACCTGAAGTTTGCCGGCCCGCACTTACCGAGAGTATTAATCATGTTGTACATTTTGTGCCTAGGGCACAGTTATATGCCGAGCGACATGATGCGCACGGTGGTAGTGCCTATAGTTAAAAACAAAACTGGCGATCTCGCGGATAAGAGTAATTATAGGCCTATTTCCTTAGCTACTGTTGTTTCAAAAGTGTTTGATGGCTTGCTTAATACACAGCTAAATAATTACGTCACTCCATATGATAATTAATTCGGGTTTTGGCCGGGACTATCAACCGAGAGTGCTGTGCTGTGTCTTAAGCATGCTATTAATTACTATACTGTGCGTAAGATGCCAATTTTTGCCAGTTTCCTCGATCTCTCCAAGGCGTTTGACCTGGTTTCCTATGATTGATTATGGTCAAAACTGGAAAAAGCTAACCTACCGACATAATTAATAAACATCTTTAAATTTTGGTATGGAAACCAGGTCAACAATGTAAGATGGGAGGGAGCGTTGTCAAGACCATACGGGTTGGAGTGCGGGGTGAGGCAGGGGGGTTGAGTTCACCTACGCTCTTCAACCTGTATGTGAATGAGCTGATTGTCGAGCTCAGCAGCACCAGAGTCGGATGCCACATTGACGGTGTTTGTGTTAATAATATTAGTTATGCTGATGACATGGTGTTGCTGAGCGCGTCAGTGTGTGGGCTAAGAAAGCTTGTACCCGTATGTGAGAAATACGCTGAGAAACATGGTCTCATGTATAATGTTTAAAAGAGTCAGTTTATGGTTTTTGAGGCAGGTTGAAATCGTAAAGACTCGTTTCCACCTGTTTTTCTCAATAAATGTGAGCTAGCTAGATAGCTTTATACTTTTAAATATCTTGGCCACATATTGACCCCTGACTCAAGGACGATGCTGATATCGAAAGGGAACGGAGGGCATTGTCGGTGAGAGCGAACGTGCTGGCTCGCAGGTTTGCAAGGTGGTCAGAAAGAGTTAAAATTACTCTCTTCAGATCATACTGCACATCATTCTATACCTGCAGCCTGTGGGCTAGATATACTCAAAAATCCTATAATGCCCTCCGGGACTAATATAACAATGCGTTCAGGGTGTTGTTGAGGCTGCCTCGATTCTGTAGCGCATCAGGGATGTTTGCGCGAGGGGAGACTGTTTCTACGTAACAATGCGCAAAAGGTGCGAATCCCTGGTGCGCAGAATACAGGTTAGCACCAACAGCATCCTGAACATGATCAGGAGTCGGTTTGACTGTCAGTATCTGAGTCATTGTTGCACTATTTCAAGCGGAATGGGGCAGCGGTGATTTATCATACTGTTATTTTATTATATACCTATCTAATCTCATTTTACTAACATAGTTATAAGTTTTACTAATATTATGAGTCCTAGTTACTTGAATAAAAATCTTTATTATTATTATTATTATGTGGTTCCGAGCATAGAATAGGACCACCCCATGTCATTCCCGTGGGTGTCGTAAAAGGCGACTGAGGGATTCACTGACACAATAACAAGTCAGATATTTGGGGAGATAGGGCTCAACAGCATTGGTTTGCAACTTATCTAGGAGAAGGAAAACTCCAAAGTCAAACCCCAGGTTGGCCGCTTAAGGCTCAAGCAGTGGAATCCAAACGAGGCTTAAATGGTACAATCAATGTCAGGACAGGATATTGATTTTGGATGGCGACGAAAGAATCCAACTTCTACGGTGGCGTCCATAAACCGAGTACAGGTTTACTGTCCACCTGCCAACGTGCAAAGGGCAAGCATGACAGGTTAAAAGCCCAAACCTCTCCTAAAACTACCATGATCTACGAAACATTGCTAAGGCCTCTAGTGCCCGGTGACTCCGGCGGCGTTTGCTGCGACGGGATGCCAACGGTTGCTGGAGTCAATCGGGGTGCGAAGAATCCCCGGGCGTCATCTCCCCACCGTCAAACGAACAAGGCAAGAAAACTGGACTCCGATCATAAACTTAATATAATTTTTTATAATGTAAAAACTTTAAGCTCAGATGAGCGACTTATTGAATTACAAATTGCCCTGGAACAAATTAGTTGGGATATCGTAGGTTTATTCGAAGTGAGACGAGAAGGCGAGGAATCTTTAGAACGTGGGAACAACGTTTTCTTCTATTCAGGGAAAGCTGGTGGGCAGTCAGGAGTAGGCTTCCTAATATCTAAACGGTGGATCAATA
This sequence comes from Scrobipalpa costella, assembly GCA_949820665.1. Lineage (NCBI taxonomy): Eukaryota > Metazoa > Arthropoda > Insecta > Lepidoptera > Gelechiidae > Scrobipalpa > Scrobipalpa costella. The sequence continues at coordinate 930,545 of OX463306.1, forward strand.
ACATACTGGAGTTCATTGCCTACTCTGACAGGATCGCTGTGCTCAAATTCCGGATTAGTGAGAACCAAATATTAACCGTTGTTCAAGTCTATGCGCCGATGACATCGCATCCCGATGCCGAAATCGAAGAATTTTATGATATCTTGGACAAGGCATGCGATGAACATCGCGGATCTTGGTCCATTGTAATTGGTGATTTCAATGCAAAGGTGGGACCAAGGCTGAGCTCGGATAACGAACATATACTGGGACCCCATGGTCTTGGAGTTCGCAACGAGCGAGGTACTCGTATGCTCCAGTTTGCCGTTGGTCAGAACTTTAGAAACAGCCGCAGCTTTAGGTTAGAAACTGCCTTTTTTACAAAAATCCTCAAAGACGATGGACATGGATTTCGCCTAACAAAAACACTAAAAACGAAATTGACTTTTCGCTTACTTCGAATAAATCTATAACCCAAAATATTAATGTTATTAATAATATTAAATTTGTCTCAGACCACCTTCGCACTACATTGGTATTTAAAATTAAAATATTAAAGACACATTAATTGCTAATAAAGGTACATTCAATTTAGAGTTAAAAAATAGTTTCGGGGTATTAAAAAAAAACCCATTAAAACCAATTATTTTCCACACACAAAAAGAACTTGGGGACATACAACAACAATACACTAACATCATAAAAAGCATTAAATCAGCCAGCGGGAAAATTAAACAATCTAGAAATAAACTAAAGAAACTAACGTCGGAAACTTTACAACTAATTGAAGAAAGGCAAGAGCAAAGAAATAGTTTAAACAGTTCAGCATATAGGATACTAGATAGAAAGGTTGAAAGAAATATTCGTAGAGACATTCGCTTCTACAATACAAACTTAGTTCAGGTAGCACTAGAGAAAAACAAATCACTGAAGATAGCAAGAAAAGGAATATCTAAAGGAAAGTGCTGGATAACAAGCATGAAGGATAAAACCGGTGTCAATCATAGAGATAGGGAGAAAATATTAGACATATGCACCAGTTTTTACAAAGATCTTTATTCAATCCCTATGGATAAATCAGAACCAGCACTGACTACCTGTGCGCTGAGGAGATTCCGCCCATAACTGGATATGAAGTTCACTGTGCGCTTACCAAAATGAACTATAATAGGAGTCCCGGACAGGATAGCATCTCTACAGAAGCCCTTAAGGTTGGTGAGTCTATTCTTGTCCCATATTTGTCAAATTTATTCTCTTCTATTTTACGGTCAGGAAAGTTCCCAGAAAACTTTTGCCATGCCGAGATTATACTGCTGCATAAAAAGGGCGACAGATCAGATATAAGCAACTACCGGCCAATCAGCCTAATATCTCATCTTTATAAGGCTTTCATTAAAATGATAGAAAGACGTATATCTGGTCTGCAGGATAAAGAACAGCCACCTGAACAAGCAGGTTTCCGTCTAGGTTTATCGACTACCGACCACCTCCATGCCCTAAATCAGATAATCGAGAAACACCACGAATTTGATCGACCACTGTACCTGGCCTTCGTCGACTATTCAAAGGCATTCGATAGTATTGCACATAAATCTATATTTACAGCCCTTATAAATCAAAATATCCCTGCCACATATATAAACTTAATTCGAAATATTTATTATAATAGTACTGCTTCTGTGAGACTTCAGACTCCTGGACCATCCTTTCCTATAGAACGAGGCGTAAAGCAGGGTGACCCTCTCTCCCCTAAACTATTTACAAGTGTTCTCGAAGAGGTTTTCCAAAAATTTGCATTAGAGTGGAAAAACAAGGGTATCGATGTCGGACACTCCAAACTTACTAACCTTCGTTTTGCGGACGATATTGTTCTCTTCTCCTTAACGGCTCTGAGCTACAAGAAATGCTAGAACAACTAAGCCGGGCAAGCCTCGGGGCTGGATTAAGAATGAACATGTCGAAAACCAATGTCGTGACTAACAGCACTGAGCACATTGTGGAAGTAGATGGAGAGAGAATAGCATATGTCCAAGAATACCTTTACTTAGGCCAAATAGTCTCTTTCCAGGCGAGACAAGACAAGGAAGTCGAAAGGTGGACTGAAAACGCCTGGAAGAGCTATTGGGCTATGAAAGACTTGATGAAGGGAGACTTGCCTCTGACCCTTAAACGCAAGCTAATGGATATGTGCATTCTTCCCATCCTTACCTACGGAGCTCAGACCTGGTCATTGACTGACGTTCAAAAATATAAACTCGGGGTTTGTCAACGGAATATGGAACGCAGCATACTTAGAGTCAAACTGATCGATCGAGTTCGGAACTCAGTGCTGAGTTCCCAAACAAAAATTGTGAACGTAGCTCAGAAGGCCGCCTACTTAAAGTAGGATTGGGCCGGCCACGTTACTCTTATGTCAAACGAACTATGGGCTAGAAGAACTACCGAATGGCAGCCCACGAATACTAAGCGAAGACGTTTACGACCCCGAAAGAGGTGGCGAGACGAACTAGACACACATCTTGTGGAATGGAGGGAATTGGCACTGGATCGAGAGAAATGGAAGGAGGGGAGAGAGGCCTTTGCCCTGAAGTGGGACACCACAGGCTCATAAATAATAAATAATAAAAAAAAATTACAGGTTTACATATAAATGGGCCGGTAAACTTAACAAAGTTTGTCTCGGCACCAATCCGCGCCACACAACAAAACACTTAAAACTACTACAAAAAGAAAAATAAATTAAATAGACAACAAGATCAACAATACAAAACATAGCCACAGCGCATCGCAAGCAAGGCGGTCCGCCGGACGCTGCCGGAAACCGGTTCCCTCGACAGCTCCGAGCCACTCGTAACATACGGGGAAAATAACATACAGAATGCTCCAAAATATCATACTCATAATCACGCCTGTATCCTTTACAAGGTACGCAGAGCGTGAATATTCCACTAAAAACGGTTAGTTTTTCTAATTTTTTGTCACTTTTTGGCCTGTATCCAGATTTACAAATAAGCTCACCACAGTATAAAAATTGTTCCATAAAAATCGGATAAGAAACAGCCAAACTTAAATTTCCTGCCTACCCCCTAAGTCAGAGCGTGATTTAAGTATCCTAAGTTGCAACCCGGGTAACACACAGTTGAATAAAAAAAAATCATTGAAATCGGTTCATTAGTTTGGGCGTGATGTGGTAACATACAGACAGACAAATAGACAGACAGACAAAAATTCAAAAAAAAAATTTTTTGATCTTTATATTGTTAATAATTCCTGCTGCAATTTTTTTTTTAAATATTCAATGTACAGACACGACCCTTCTAGAGATTTATTATATGTATAGATGATTCTACGACCCCCGTAGCAAAGCGCTACGAAGCTACAACAGTGCTACGTCTGTGGCTACGTCGTAGCAGATAGAAGGCGAAGAACAAAGAGCAACACGGCCTTCCAAACACAAGGCGAAGAATAACATAAAGGACCTTCTATTAGTTTGAAAGTGATGGATTGAGATTTTAATTTCTAGGAGTTTCAGTTCTAGTGCGCACTGTGTGAATAATGCTTGATAGAAGTCTTCCAGAATATTTGTTTTATATTAATAAAAACACTAAACAATGACAAGGATCATATTATACTTTTCTCATTTTCATAAATAGATAATTTCATCGAAGACGTCACATCGAGGCAGGGTTTCCAGGAGGCTGGCAACATTGCCTCTCTGGATGGCTAGGCTTATTATTTTATTTATTAATTTAACAATTTTGTACACAAAAACACCGTAAACACAGGACATAAAAAACAACGACACAACAGGCACTGCTTATTTTTAAAACGAAATTTCTTACAGCTGACCTACAGAAGTGATAATTTTAACGATAATTAAAGAAAATGAACGAAACGAACTGGTGATAATTTCTTTGGGTATTTCTGTTTTTAGTTTCAATTCTGTTATTTTTGTTCATCTTACTTGTATACGGTAATGGGCATGTCCTTCCATGCTGGACTGGGAGCGAGAGAAAAACATAGAATGTGCCAGCTGCATTATCTCCCGGGCCTGCTGTTAAAACCAGCTAAGGGATATGAGGGTTTCCGTATATTGCAATTTAGGCGATGGGCTGACAACCTGTCACTACAGCAAAATTCCTACAAATCTATCTTACATAACCCTCAACACTTTGTCAGATGTGGCGGAACGACCTTCGTTAAGGTCGTTTACGCTTTGTTTACCCCAATAGGGATAAAGGCGTGATTATGTGTGTGTGTGTAGTAGTACATTACTCTAGTACAGGTTATAACGATTATCTCTCTTTCTATTGCTGAATAATGGCAAATGTTTTCGCGAGGATTATACACATACCTACAGCAATTTTAAAGTAATAAATAAGTTGAAGTTATTATTTTTACTTTAAGAATAATGTAATACAGTCTCAAGATTTGCCAAGAAATAAAAACTTCGAACGAACATCTTAAACAAAGTTTCAATTAGCTGTTCCATGAGAGCCAAAATATAAATTCGACTAAAACATAGTTGCCTGAGTGGCACGCTCTTACAAAAACAAATAAATTCCTTCTACCCTCGCCTTCGTAAAAACTATCCACTTTTAGCCAGAAGATATGGAACCGGACTCATTACTTTAATCTTGGAAGTGGATTTGCGTAAAAATACTCTTTAAAAAAAAAACATTTTTATCCAAAATACACCAACAGTCTCCGTAGTTTAGCGGTATGAGACATGAGCTTTCAACCCAAAAGTCCCAGGTTTGATTCCCGGCGGGGAACAATGACTTTGTGTTGTTGTTTCTAGTTCGGTTGGGACATTGCAGGCTGATCACCTGATTGCCCGAAAAGTAAGATGATCCATGCTATCGGATGGGCATGTATAGTCGGTCCTGCGCCTGATTTCTCTCTGGTCGTATCAGTCAATCTGTCCCATCAGAATACGAGATTAAAGGAATAGAGTGTGCACCTGCGTGCAAACACTTGGACACTAAAAACTAGTCCTGCGCAGTTGGCCCACTCTGGGAGTTTGGCTGCCATCACTGAAAATCGGTAGGAGGACTATTATTATTATTATATCAATATTATTATATCAATGGACTTAAACATAATTATTAACATTATATTTTAGTTCGCAGTAGTAGGAAAAGCTGACAACTTGTTACTATAGCAATATACCTGCAAATCTATCTTAAATAACCCTCAAAACTTTGTCAGTCGTCGAGGAACGACCTTTGTTTAGGTCGTTTACGCTCTGCATACCCCATTAGGGATAAATGCGTGATTATACGTACGTAGGAAAACCACAGTTATGGCTTCATTTCTTTGGTTGCAATTTTCTATCCTCTTTGATAACTTGTCTGAACCATCTACTTATACTTCTTCTTCTTCGAATCAAAGTTGAAAAACTTTCGCCATCACACAACCATGCTGCTTTTAATCTTGTAACTCCGTCAATACATTGTACCTTTCTTTTATCTGCTACCACTTATATTCACTTTGTAACAATATTAGTTCTTAACTTCTTTGAAATATTGAACGTAACATAAAATTATGGTTTTCCTCTCTATTTTTGTTTTATTCACATAGTGTTATTGTATGAAAAGTAAACATAGATAATGGGGCTCAATTATATACGGTACCACGGGCTAGAACTAAAATTTTAATATTTTTGTCACTTTCAAAATAATAATATCCGCCATATCATATGACGGCAGATAAAATTGACAGATAACGCATAAAGACACCGACTATAAATGCCGGAGAGAATAGATCTCCTGTCCTTTTCATATGTTTTTAGTCTAATAGATTCAAGTCTATTTGGCACTTCAGAATTTTAGTTTTAACCGGAAAATCTAGAATCAAGCCCAATAATAAAACAGACTAAACAATATATCATTGTAATATGATAACTTATATATTATGAATAATGCTTGATAAGGTTTCTAGCTTCTAAATTTAAAGCAAACACTTTAGTTAATACAGGGTATTTATTTTTTCCGCCGGAACCCTCACATTCTCTGTTTACTCTATAACATTCTTTCAAACCCTTGCTCTCCCAATTATCTTCGTGAACGTTTCAATTTCTCGCGCTCCCAGGACCAAACATGTCGTCCTATTGTTAAAACACTACTGTCTATTCCTCACCACCACACAGATTTTTACTCTTATTCTTTCACTATCAATGCGGCCAGCTTATGGAATTCGCTGCGAATTCGAATAATAAATAATAATAATAAATCATAATAATATTCATGTATATATTAAGGAGAGCCCGATGGTGTAGTGGATAGGGCCGCTGCCTCCTGAGCGGGAGGTCGTGGTTCGAATCCCACCACGTACCAATGTATTTTTCGATTTTCGAATTTCATATGTACGTTTATTCGGCGCTTTTTCCGTGCTTCGGAAGGCACGTTAAGCCGTTGGTCCCGGTTAATATCGTTTAATACCGTAGATATTAGTCGTTTAGCCATATCAGAGGCCAGTGCTAAGCATTGGCGGCTTGAAAACTCTGACCTAATCTAGGATTGGGTCTGGTTTCCCTTCTGGGTTGCGGAGGTCAGATGGCAGTCGCTCTGTGTAAAAATCAGTACCCTCGTTCAATCCCCTAGATAAGGAAGCCGTCCCCGTGAAATACGGGATAGGGCTAAGGAGATGATGATGGAGATGATATTATTATTATTATGATTTATTATATAATTAGTTATTTTTGTAATTTATAATTTGCTTTTATTATTTTAATATTATGCTTTATTTGTGTACGCCTAATTTGCCTCTCAATTTAAGTCTCCCTTCCGTAGGTCACCTGGAAGAAATTTCTTAGTAGAAATAAGCAGTACCTGTTGTGTCGTTATTCCATGTGTATTGTCATTCTCATGTTACTTGTGTACAATATACAGAAAATAAATGAATAAATAAAATATTTTATTTTAATTAAAAAAGCAAACAATTACAAGGATCAAATTATACCATTCTCATTTTTATAAATAAAATATTTCATCCGAAACGTCACATCGAGGCAAGGTTCCCAGGAGGCTGGCAACATTGCCTCTCTGGAAGGCTAGGCAAATTCTTTGGGTATTTCTTTTTTTAGTTTCAATACTGTTGTTTTTGTTCATCTTACTTGTATATAGTAATGGGCATGTCCTTCCATGCTGGCATTTCTTCCTGGGCATGCTGTAATAACCAGCTAAGGGATCTGAGGGTTTGACAACCTGTCACTACAGTAATATACCTACAAATCAATCTTAAATAACCCTCAAAAACTTTGTCAGACGCGGCTGATCGACCTCTTTTTAGGTCGTTTACGCTCTACCTACCCCATTAGGGATAAAGGCGTGATTATATGTATATATGTACGTACTACAAGATTTTATTGTCATATAAAAGGATGCTTCATAACGTATTCCCTAAATTCATACAATACAATACAAAAGCACTTTATTGCAGAAAGAAAATTAGAATTTCAAGCATTTTATTTTCATATTTATTAAGAGCGAAATGCTCTGAAGCCTTTCTGCTGAATGTTGGAGAACAGAAACGAATCGGTTCTTTGTTATTTGCCATTGTTTAGTTTAATGCTTCATATTTAGTCTCTGTATAGCAAAATAAATTTATTTCATGCTGGACTTGGAGCGAGCGAAAAACATAGAATGTGCCCATAGCATTTCCTCCCGAGCATGCTGTATAAACCAGCTAAGGGATCTGAGGATTTCAGTATATTGTAATTTAGGCGACTGGCTGACAATCTGTCACTACAGAATTATACGTACAAATTTATCTTCAATAACCCTCAAAACGTTGTCAGACATGGCAAAACGACCATTATTTAGGTTGTTTACACTCTGCCCGCCCCATTACGGATAAAGGCGTGACTATGTATGTATGTATATATACGTATAGCAAAAAAATTACATTGTGCAAAACTTGAAGAGCCAACTCGTGTTAAGTCTTACACAGAAAGTTCATATAAGTTGATATGAAGAAATTTAAATGCTTGTTAAACTTTGCAGATCATTCCAACAATCTATTGTTTAGTTAACAAGTATAGAGACGTTATTATCAACAACGTTAATAATAACGTCTCTATAAAAAAACTGAAAATAAAGTCCATTTTGTTAACTCAAATATAAACATCTAAAGTGAAGCAACTTAAAACATATACGTAGGTATATAAAGATACAAGTCAACGGAACAAAAATGGACTTTTATTTCGTTGAATGTATATTTTAATAGTTTCCACTCTTACTTTTGTGGCTACTGCAGTGAATCTAATGTTAAGTAATGCGTTTTGGTGTCTGAGAAGTTTCTTTAATGTCCCTTTCCGGTTTTTTATGTATCCCTGCAGTGTTGTCTAGGACGTTAAGACAAACATACAATTTAGTGTTTCATTAGTGTTTCCGCCAACCGCCAGCCTGACAGTCGTAAGATGCAGCACTCCTGTGTTTTAGTGCGTCTAGTCTTAGGACATGACCTAAATTAATTGCATTTCTCAGTTCAGTACTATAATTTGTCTTATGTTGCAAAATAAATACTATATAATTTAGTAAATTACATGTTTTGTAAAAATAAGAAAGATCTTTGTTTCTGTTGAGCAACCTATAAAAATAAAATTCATAAGCCAAAATTATTTGTACCTTAGATATATGATCCTATTACGCAAGACTCATAGGCCATTTTATATGCAATATATTTTTAAATACAGCCTATATGCCGAGCGGTGACAACTGCATTAACCCCCAGACAGCCATAAGCGAGTGTTTACGAGAAAAAAGGAAATAAAACACACTGACAACGTGGTCGCACCAGAATTAATACTAATGGACTGCAGGCTAGAGTATTACCTTAGAAGGAACTGAATAAAAAAATACATTCCATACACACATACTTACAGTCACGTATTTGTATCTCTTACGGGGCAAGCTGAGCGTAAAAACTACGTCTAACTTTACGTACCTGCCTACATGGAAGTGTGTGTCGCTACTATATAGTTACAGGTTGTCTGCCCGGCTCCGAAGTGCAGTAACAAACAGGCGTTACTTACTCTGCAAAAAGTTGCGCTCAACACGCTGTCAATGCTTTTTGCATTGCCTCAACTACAACTACCTCCGTGGTCTAGTGGCTAGTGCCATGAACTCCCGATCCGGAGGTCCTGGCTTCGATTCCCAGGGGGGAAACACAAAGTTTATATTTGAGAATTTATCACTTTGTGAATTTTTCCCCAGTTTGGTTAGGACATTGCAGGCTGAATATCTGATTGTCCGAAAAGAAAAAAGATTTCGTGCTTCGGAGGGCACGTTAAGCCGTCGGTCCCGGTCGCTGTTTTTGATAGTGGTCGTTACTCAAACCATTTCAGAGGCCTGATAGTTGTGCAACTAGGCGGTTTAAAAACTCTGACACCAGGGGTCGATAGACTTGATACCCACTTGACAGATGAATTGCCTTAAACTCGTTCCTCGCTACGCGCGCGAACTGTCCGAGGGATGCGCCGACGTAGAGTTCCTCTCTACGCGCGCGTTGTGCATATGTGCATTTTGTAGGCAATGCAAAAAGTATTGACAGCGTGTTGAGCGCAACCATAGGCGCACTAAGTGACGTTTGTGTGTTGCTGCAATAAATAAGAAAATGGAATGTTCAAGATACGTCTCTATTACAGCATACTATAGACACAAAATTCTCAAGTGTTATGCAAATTAAGCGCTAGGTAACAAAAGAGGAGATAAAAAAACATATTTTTGAAATTGATATAATAATGAGAAATTATTAAAATAAAGACTTGTGTCTCAAAACTCATCTTTAACAGCAATAATAAAAAGTAATCTAAGGAAGAATCCTGGCGGAATAAAATTGAAGAGGCGTTTCTATTAACAATACTGGCCACACAATAGCCAAGTCATATTTTATGGCTCGTCCCGCGTTTTATCAAACCGTTAAAATGAGGCTCCCGAGAAATTGTTTTCACTTATTAAATTACCGTTAAATCTCGCTAGTTTTCTTGTCTCTCCTTGGTCTGACTGAAACCACCCAATTTTCTATTTATAACCTCAAGGCGACTCATAAAAACGTCGTATAGAGGTTGATTTAGGACACTCGTTTATTTCTTACTAAAACTTGAGTCCCCAGTTTTCTCCGCGATTGCAACTATTTCCGCCTCCGACTGCGCTTTAAAGAACAAGCAGTAAATTTGCGCTCTAATTCCATAAACTTGAAATGTAATACACAGCTTGAACATACCGCACTGGTATCCTTAATAGCTCCGGCAAATTCATTAAGTTCCTTGTATGCTCTGAATCAAGTTGAATGCTCCAGCCAGAGCTCTGCGGTTCTAATCAAACGGCTACTTTACCCATTACTTAGTGAATCCATTGAGGACTGGTACGGGACCCGCAAAAGCTATGTTCCTCCACCAATCACGGTACATTGAGAGACATTAAGTACCTGGACATGATTAAGGTTGGTAGTAATCAAGGAGAATGAGGTAAGACTGGCTTTGAGGTATATTGGAGCAAAGGAGTCATTCTTCTTCATAGCGAGTGGATTCTCGAGTCAAACGACCCCTAAACCCTGATGGCAGAGTTTTTCAAACCGCCTAGTAGCATAGCTATTAGACCTCTGACATGGTTTGAGTAACGACCACTATCATAGAGAGCGACCAGGACCGATGGCTTAACGTATCCTCCGAAACACACAATCATTTTTCTTTTCGGACAATCAGGTGATTCAGCCTGCAATGTCCTAACCAAACTGGGGTAAACCTTACTAAGTGATATATTGACAAATATCAACTTTGTGTCCTCCCCCACCCTACGAATCGAATCTAGGACCTCTGGGTCGTAAGCCCATGGCTCTGACCACTAGACCACGGAGGCAGTTACGTAGAAGGAGTCTTATCATGGGGACAATAGTTTAACAGGAGTACCCTATGCTACTTCGGATAATGTATTTTTCAGAATACGAAATCAGTCATTAGTTGATGAGTTAATTGATTACAATACTTTTCTGTTTATAAATTGATTTCCACGACAATATTATTAAATAGGTAAGTAAGTATTGTTTCTATAAAGAGATCTCAAGATTGATAGCAATATTAAGTATGAATGAACTGAAATTACATATCTGATACGAACTCAAACTCGCTGGTAGTTTAAGAGATGATTATATATACGGGGCTAAGTGTAACAAAATGTAACCTTGTCTCCTTTTGTAGCAAGAATATATTGCAGTAAAGGGCGCTGTGCCGTACAGAATAATAGTTTTCAAACAGTTTTCCGTTTTTCTTATGTCGTGGATATACCACAAATTCGCACGAAGCGGTTCGCTTCCACATTCTTAATGCGAACGGCTAAGGAGTGGAACTCCCTGCCGGCGGATCTGTTTCCGGAACAATATAACCTGGGCCTTTTCAAGGCGAGAGTGAATAGGCACTACATAGGTGAGTATGTTTCAACATAGTCCGCATCGTCACTTTCCACCAGGTGAGATGGCGGACAAATGCTCGCCTATATATATAAAAAAAAAAAAAAAAAAAAAAAAAGAAAAGAACAAAATAAAATTTCTGAAGAAAATATTATCGGAATAGGAAACACCTATACTAAAAATAACTGTAAAATACATCGAGCCACAAGAGAAATGCAAAAATCGCAGTTAATAAAAAGGTCGTGTAACAGTGGCGTCGGAATTTTTTTTTTCAGGAAGTGAAAAAAGTATTGGTTTTCCATACAAATTGACTGATCAAGGTGCTCATTTTGTATGGGAAGTTAAATTTATTTTTCATCTCTTTTAATAAATTCCTAGTGATGATAGTTCAGTTTCGTTGACAAAACAACTCCTATCAGTTTGCGGGACGCTGTCACTTACATCCGGTGTACTATCTTTACTCATATTTTAAAGACGATAGATTTCTATTTTTGTATTTTTATGTGTACGTTTGTACTTTCATGCTGGACTGGGAGCGAGAGCAAAATATAGAATGTGCCAGCTGCATTTCTTCCCGAACATGCTGTTAAAACCATCTAAGGGATCCGAGGGTTTTAGTATATTGTAATTTAGGCGATGGGCTGACAATCTTTTGCTACAGAAATATACCTATAAATCTGTATGAAATAACCCTCAAAACTTTATCAGACGGGGCGGAACGACTATTGTTTAGGTCGTTTACGCTCTGCCTATCCCATTAGGGCGTGATTATATGTATGTATGTGTATTGTGTTGTATATTACTTATATATTTCGTAGTTTAAAGGAACGCAGTACTTTCTTTACACTCTGTATAGAACTATAGAAGAGAAAGTAGCCCCAGCGCGCCTCCCTGCGGAACGCCGGGTGCGAAGTACGCTCAGTAATCCAGTTTGGGTCGGGCTAAAAGCTGCCATGAATTTCGCGTTATTAGTTCACGTATTGCCTTTCAGATGCGCTCAAAAGCAACGATATTTGAAGCCCCTGCAACAGATGCAACGAATGCAACTATATTAAAGTTGTATCAAAGAAGTTCAATTTTATTTTTGCTTCGTTGGTGATCTTGTCTGGCGGGATGTAAAAGTTGAGACTATCAAATGTTCTTTGGCTGGAAGGCCTTCTTATATCCATGCGATCTCTACATACATACATAATATAATCACGCCTCTATCCCTAATGGAGTAAGCATAGCGTTAACGACCCAAACAAAGGTCGCTCCGTCATTTCTGACAAAGTTTTGATGGCCAGCATGGTATTTCTGACATGCCTAATTTTAACAAACACGAGCTGAGGAGTCTTACCTACTGGTAAGAACTGGACAGGACATATAATGTTTGTTTTCTTCTTCTTCTTTCGTGTTTTCAGGAATAATATTTTTTGTAAATATTTTGTACACAATAAAGAATATAATATAGAGACACGGGTTAAATCTTGCTTGCCCAGAAAACAGCTACCGTAGTTTAATATTTATCTTGAGACATACATACATACATTTGTAGCTAGAAGTTTCTTGTTACATTTAACAATATAAGCGTTATAAGATAAATAAGGCCCGTAATTATAAACAGCACTTGAGACAGACACTAGTTTGAGTTCTTATCAGAAACGTCATTTCAGTACAATGTTGCCTGTCAAATCCATACTTAATATTGCTTTCATCTTGAAATTGCTTTGTAAATACGAGCCTTAGTGTACCTACACAAAATCTTTTCCTAAATTTTAAGAGAAGTCCTTCTGGTAGTGCTTTAGTTCTTAAATTATACATTTCCCCAGAGATTGGGCTTTAACAGGAATTTGCGATGCTATTTCGGGTACGCATAATTACTATTTGAATATGAACATGCATTAGGAATATTTAATGGTCCAAGAAAATACGGTAGACTAGTTGCTGGAATGAGAAACTAATGAGAATGTGAAAGAAAGTCGAAAATGATCTGAAATAGCTTTATTTTGCTAAGGCCAAAAAAATTTTTGTTCTACCACTTCAGAATACACGTGTGTCATTTAAGCTAAAATATTTGAATAATATTTACGAGAGAAGAAAAGGGCAAGGGATTAAAGAATGTTAACATTTTAAGGAAGGGAAACCTTTTCATTATCAAGTAAAGTAGGACACGTTTGTTTTGGCAAAGCTTTCGGGGACAGCCCACTTGGTTATTTGTGGCGTGATGGGGAGATTAGAAGTTCATGTTCCAAATATTAACCTTCTTACTGCCTCGGTGGTCTAGTGGCTAGTGCCATGGACTCCCGATCCGGAGGTCCTGGATTTGATTCCTAGACAAAGTTGATATTTGAGAATTTGTCACTTTGTGAATTTTCCCCAGTTTGGTTAGGACATTGCAGGCTGATTCACCTGATTGTCCGAAAAGAAAACGATTTCGTGCTTCGGAGGGCACGTTAAGCCTTCGGTCCCGGTCGCTGTCTTTGATAGTGGCCGTTACTAAAAACCATGTCAGAGGCTTGATAGTTGTAGGGTAAGGTTGCTATTGTTGGACCGTCGCTTTCATCGGACCGCCGAAGTTTCTCGAATACTGAGTTACTTAGGCGCGAAAGAAAGAGAAAAAACATTAGCCTTGGAGGACTCTAGCTCATTCCGACGGCGCCAGTATGCGAGCGGCTGTCGATTACAGCGCACGTATTTTTTTGTGTTTGGGTGAGCGCGAATATTTTTTCGTCGCGCTACAAAATTGCAAGTAAGTTTTTTAATTATTGTAATGGTTTTGCTTTCGGCCATCTTTGTACTCAGTAGTGGTTTTTAGATTATTTTTTTTTGAAAATCTAGAAGTAGGGTATAAGTTGCAAGATGGCTTGGAATAATGACGTACCGTGTTGCTAACATTGGACTGCCTTTGTTCTCTTCCATTGGACCGGTCCAATAATAGAGTCTAAAATTTAAGAAAAATGCAATGCTAACTTTATTTTCTGTTTACAGGATGGACATCCATATTGAAGAGAATAATAATCCAAATCGAGGCAAAAGAGGGAAATACTATGAATGGAATGAAACAAGTATGAAACTAGCAATCGAGACTGTGAAGGCGAAACGTATTGGAATAAATGCTGCTGCAAAATCCTACGGCGTACCGAAGGCTAAATTACACCGAAGAATATTAGATAGTAACCAAAAATGGTTAAATTTTGATATCTAAGAAGATTTTATTGATTTTTAGAAGACGTTGAACATTGCTCTTAAAAAAGAGGCAAAATTAGAGGCTAACTATATATTTTTAACAGTTTTTAAGTACTAGAGAATAGTTAAAAAAAGCTAAATATTTAAGATTTCAGTCTGATTTGATGTACCTTTGTGATCTCAATAATTAATATTAAGGCGTTGATCTCAATAAACAATGATTAACAGTTTTTTTACTATTTTTATATTTAAAAAAAAAACTTTTTTTTAGATCCCTCCATTGGACCAGTAGTGACATGGACTATGTTCCAATGATGGAGACATTGGTAGTCCAATCAAGGAGCAAGTGGTCCGATCAAAGCAACATAACAGTTTGTTTAAAATTCAGTATATCTCTGCCAGTATTCAAATAGTCATATCCAACATTTGGCGATAGGAGGTACATACTTATATCTACTTCAGTACAAATTCACTTGTTTCTTAGATCGAGATTTTATGAGAAATGGAGCTTTATAAAAATGTGGTCGAATGTTGGCAACCTTACCTACTAGGCAGTTTAAAAACTCTGACACCAGGGTTCATCGGGTCGAAAGACTCGATACCCACTCGACAGAAGAAGACCTTCTTGCTTTTGCTGGTTGAGGGCTTTAAATACAAAGAGCTTATGATCAAAGTACAGAAAGCTTTCTACCGGGCTAGTGTGGGCAGGCAGGTGGGCACGTCTAGACATAATTTTGTCTTCGCATTATCTCGTTGGGAATATCTCAAAATAAAACTAAAAAATATCATCGTCTGTAGGTGTCATAATGCATATTTCTTCTACTTTTGATGGTTTTCTGATATTCTAAGTTCTTACATACGACTAAGTCCGGTATGAAAATATACAGAAGCAGCTATTAAACACGTACCTATCTCTGTTTTTTCCACAGCTAAGGCGAGCAGTTTAGAAGTTCTCAAGGGAATCTTTAATAAAGTCAATCACGTCACGTTTTTACGCCTTCCGCATAGTAAAATCTTTGTTTCAAAAAAAATAACCTGTTTATTACTCTCGACTCGAGGTCGGAAAAACAAAAAAATCACTTTAAATTCGACGTGTAACTGGCAGGTTGTTCACTACACTTTACTCATAATTTCCCTGAAAATATACAGGACATCAAAAATTCGTTTTATTTTATTTATTTTAATCTTTGATTTTATTTAGATTTTTTTTATTTTACTTTATGTAATATTCAAATTGAAAGAGGATATTTTTCTTATATGTTTTATGTAAATAGCTATAAATTACGTTTATTCTTAGACGACAGACTCTGGCCGGAAGGTATAAGGTTCAGGAAATATGTCGTGTTTAAGCATAAAGACGGATTAGTTCCGCAGAATGTAGAAAATAACAAGAAAGAATAATGTATAGCACAATAAAAGAGAAAAGTAATTATGTTAAGGCACAGTTTGTTACATTTAATTGTCAAGGTTTCAAAAAGTCATTACAGAATATTAGGGAAATATGTAAAGGAACGGATATAGTCGCTCTGCAGGAGAGTAGGCTCCTCTCTTACGAAATTCCAATGCTCGGTACAGTGATGGTCAGTTTTGATTACACGGGAAATTCTGCCGTAGATTTAACGGATGGTCCTTTACTGGGGCGGCCGTATGGGGGTAGGCCATCCTTTGGAGGAAGAATATCTTTAAGTCTGTCTCCCTAATTGACTGTAAAAGTGATCGCATAACTGCCATTAAAGCAACTTTATGTGATAGGGAGATAATAGTTTGTAGTATCTACATGCCGACGGATATCGGGGATACACTCGAGTTTTGTGAGTGCTTAGGTGAACTCAAAGCCTTAGCTGAGACCAACGATGTGCAGGCAATATATATGTTGGGTGACTACAATGCGCAAACGGGTAGACCCTTTTGGCATGAGTTGATTTACTTTTGCTCGGAGCAGTTGTGGGTTCTAGCGGACGTGAATAAGCTGGGTAGTGATTCGAATACACAAACGTTTGAAAGTAAGCAGAATGGCAGTTTACGATGGCTCGATCACTGAATTGTTACCGAAGCTGCTTGGAACACAGTCTCGGGTGTGGAGGTAGGGAGAGATGTCTATTGGTCTGATCACAGACCCTTGTATATTCAATATGATCTCATCATTATACCCGCAAAATTTGCGGTGCAAAGAACATTGCAAAATAGTGTTTTATGGGGACATAAAAGTAGTGATCAGATCGATAGAAATTTCGAACTATGTGATGGCAAATTAAGGGAATTTATTTCCTCCCAGGTGCTGGAAGAGTGTCGTAATAATTATAATTTATGCACTGATCTGAATCATAAAAAGGAGTTAAATGGGATGTACAATTCCAAAGTAAAATTACTGTCAGACTCGGCATCTCAGATTAGTGGAGAAGAGGGGTCGAGGAAGGGGCGCAGAGTGATAGGTTGGAATAGGCATGTACTAGGCTCATGTGCAGGCTCGGCTTAAATATTAGATGTTGCTTCTGTATAATAAACCTCTCGAAGGTATTGTTTGGGAAGAGATGCGAGAGAGCCAAAGAATTTTTAGAGGCAGACTTAAGTGGAGCCAAAAGAATGAAGACCAGATTCCAATGGATATATTAGCATCAAATAGGTCTGCCAAAAGTTTTGGTCAGTTCTGGAAAGCCACAAACCGGTTAAACGTTAGGCCGAACCTGCCTGCGACTGTATCGGGCTGTAGTACGGAGGAGGAGATAGCAGACATGTTTAAGTTACATTTCAGATGCTCTTCGCGTCTGGGTATATCGCGAAATCAGATGGTCGATGATGAGGACATAGGTGATAGGGAACTTCTCAATTTCACAGCGAAACAAGTGGAAGCTGCTATTAAGAAAATGTCGAGAGGAAAATCCCCAGGTTACGATGGCCACAGCATCGAACATTTGAAGGCTGCTGGACCTCGCTTATGTAAAGTTTTGGCTGCAATCTACTCGTCCTGTTTACAGCACTCTCACCTACCATCGGCAATGCTAAAAACAGTAGTTGTCCCAATAGTAAAAAACAAGACGGGGGATATTGCGGACAAAAACAATTACAGACCAATTTCCTTGGCCACGATCGTTGTGAAGGTGTTGGACGGTCTGTTGGACAAAGAATTGGATAAATATTTTTATTGATCTGCACGACGCGCAGTTTGGGTTCCAGCCCGAACTTTCTACTGAGAGCGCAATTCTTTGTCTAAAGCAGACCGTGCGATATTATAAAGACAGAATAACTCCGGTGTATGCCTGCTTCCTCGATCATTTGAAGGCGTTCGACTCGGTGGTGTATGACGTTATGTGGGAAAAACTCGTGGGAGCGGGGGTACCATCGGAGCTGATTCGTGTGCTTCAGGTGTGATATGCCAAGAAGGAAAATAACGTACGGTGGGGGGGATCTCTGTCTGAAGCGTACAGGTTGGAATGCGGCGTGAGGCAGGGTGGACTGTCATCGCCAAGGCTCTTAAACCTGTACGTGAACGAGTTGATAGTTGGGCTCAGCAGCAAGCAAATTGGGTGTAGCATTGACGGTGTCACTATCAATAACTTAAGCTATGCCGATGATATGGTGCTGCTGGGCCCAACTGTTGGTTCGGTCAGGGAGCTTCTCCGTACATGCGAAGAGTACGCGACAAGGCACGGTCTAGTGTACAACTGTAAGAAAAGCGAGTATATTGTCTTTGGGGTCCCCAGTAGGAAGCTGCTCTATGAACCCAAAATTTCTTTAAATGGTACCCGCCTTAGGCGCGTCCGTGAATTCAAGTATCTGGGGCATCTTCTGGCCGAGGACCTTAAAGACAAAATGCATTTGGATCGAGAGCGCAGAGCGTTGGCAGCCAGATGTAATATGTTGGCCCGTAGGTTCGCCCGTTGTAGTAAAGAAGCTAAAGTGACTTTGTTCAAAGCGTATTGTCAAACTTCCTACACGGGAAGCCTGTGGGTCAACTTCACGCAGAAGGCTTTCAATGCTCTGCGTATCCAGTATAATAATGCGTTTAGAATGCTCTTGGGACTACCGCGGTTTTGCAGTGCATCCACTATGTTTGCAGTAGCGAGAGTTGACGATTTCTACGCAATATTAAGAAAAAAGACTGCATTTCTCGTAACTAGACTGCGGTTAAGTTCCAACAGCATTCTAAAGGTGTTAGCAATGAAGCTGGACTCGCCGATGACCAGACATTTTGTGAGAGTTCTGGTTAGAGGTAGGGTGCTAGTATAATAAGTTTAATTTAAGGTAGTTTATAATAATTATTATTTTTACTAACATAGTTGGTTAAGGCTTTTGTTTTTTTTACTAATAAGTGAGCCATTTGTTGCTAAAATAAAGAATTTTATTATTATTATTAATGGCTTGTAGGTATGGAAATAATGTAAGCAACCCGCTGCTGTCCAGTTTTACATAAATTGTTTCTATAGGTATGAGTTCTGTAGAACTGCATTTTGCCAGCCTATAACCCTAGGGAAGTTCCCTTTCTATCACTCACAAGAAAGAAACACTTGTATAATTCAGATGATTTCTAACAAATTGTAACTTCCAAAATTTGCAAACGAACAACACAAGTATTGCGGCGAAATTTGAACATATTTTCGAAGTTGGCTACTAGTCGCGGCAGTTGAACTGAAAATTCTTTACATCTGTCGGCTCCAGTATTGTTCCTGAATGTTTGTTAACTTTCAACAACAACAGTTAGGAATTCACTGTTGCAAATACTATTCTAAAATCTGTTCGCGTGTATAAACATATAATATACACATAATCACGCCTTTATCCCTAATGGGGTAAGCAGAGAGTAAACGACCTAAACACAGGTCGTTCCGCCACGTCTGGCAAGTTTTAAGGGTTATTTCAGATAGATCTGTAAATTGGTATAGTGACAGGTTGTCAGCCCATCGCCTAAATTACAATAGTGAAACCCTCAAATCCCTTAGCTGATTTTAACAGCATGCCCGGGAGGAGATGCAGCTGGCACATTCTATGTTTTTCTATCTCTCCCAGTCCAGCATGGAAGTACGAGTAAAGAAAGAAGTGCGTGTATTAAAACAGTCTTAAAATTCTGTGAATATCGTAAACAAATCTAAATCTTCTACTTAATAACATAGTGATCAGTCTGATTCTGCAAGAACCTTTTTTAAAACACTCCAAATACTATGGAATCTGATATGAACATTATCCATAATACAACTGAAAACTATCCAGACAGACTGCTGATAACTCACAGACACTTCTGCATTGCCCCTTTAAATCACACAAGCGACTCTACGCTCTAGACTCTAACCAATTAAGTTAAATTTTCTATTCTGTAATAGATAAACATATGTTATGATTGGTACTTATGAATGAGCTTCTATCGACAAACTTTAGTCCGCACTCCGTCAACTCAACTTGAATTGAAATTGAATCTTATGAGGCTGAAAATAGGATCAAAACAATCTCCAACTTTCAAACAAATTGCCCTTCAGGATTTAGATAACGGCCCAGGCGAATGAATACTCCAAAAGTCATATCTTTTGGAAGACGAACGTGAAATATTTTAGAAATGCAAATAACACTGACAACTAACATAAAACCACTGTTTAAGTTTGGAGTCACATTCATTGACTTAAGGATCTAATTATTGCTAGCTTAGTTTGCAAAAATTTTAATGAAAAGAAAATAAAAGTTTATTTTCTATTATAATAAATTTCTAGAAGCGTCGTGTCTGTACATTTAATATTTTTACAAAAAAATAATTGCAGCAGGCATTTTTAATGATATTAAGATCTAAACAATTTATTTTAGAATTTTTGTCTGTCTGTCTGTCTGTATGTAACCACATCACGCCAAAACTACTGAACCAATGTCGATGGGACTTTTTTATTCAACTATGTGTTACCCGGGTTGCAACTTAGGATATCTAAAATTATGCTCTAACTTTTTTTTCGACTGAGCATTATTTAAAATCAATGTTACGATATAAGTAATCACGCCTCATGACGTAGGAGGTAGATAGGAAATTGAATATCGGTCGTTTTCAATCCGATTTTGATGGAACTTTTTTTGTTTAAGTATAAATGACATCCACTTGATGACCGTCATCCATTCCCTCAGATATGAGGAATCATCACGGAAACGCCAAACAACTAAAAGTTGAAGTTGAGCTCGTAAATTATCAGCAAATTAGAAGTAGTCGATCTTTTTTTAAGGAAACCGTGCTGCTCCTGGCTAAAACTGCTTTTGAGTGTTTAGTATAACTGGATATAGATTATCCGCTCCAATAATTTCGCAAACAGACACAATTTGGAGATCGGCCGGTAGTTTTCGATATTTGCTTTGTCTCCTTTTTAAAAACAGGTGTAATAAAAGCTGACTTCCATATTTTGGGTACCACTCCTTCTGTAAGTGAACGTTTAAACAATAGTGTAAGAGGAAAAGACAATTCGTCAGTACAACTTACTATAAATAAAGGCGGAATCAGGTCTGGTTCTCCAGCCTTGGTTAAGTCCAGTGATTTTAATAGATTAGTTATTTCAGTTTGGGACACTTCACTGGAAGACAGGCTGCAAGGTAAGTCACACTCGTTGTTTAGATTTTGGGCATCGTGGACAGCATTATTGAAGGATTGGATGAATGTGGATTGGAAATAAGTAGCAAATAGATTGCTTATCTAAGGGCCCGTATTGGCTGTAATTGAAATGTATAGTTTTCTTTTAATATTTTTATGAGTGCAGTATTGTACCAAGGTGGATATGAACTAAATTTAATTAGTTTACGAAGTATATACTTGTCACGAAACTCATATAACTTGATGTATAACTGATCTACCGCATCATTTATATCAGCGGTTTGAAGTAATTCGGTCCAATCTAGCAAATAAGGTTCCTTTGAGATGGCACCATAGTCACCTTATTTGTACATGATCTTACATTGGCGGGGTTCCTCTAATTTGTGTAGTTCTCTGACATTCTCTGGTACTAGATTTGCATCACATCACATACACACACATCAATATACACAGACTAAGTCATTGGATAGTACTAGGTCTAATACACGGTTGTTAATATTGAATTCGGCGTTGTATTGTGACAGACTACAGGACCTCAATGTGTCAATAAGATCTATTACTATTGGATTATTATTACATCACGTCGGATCAAGCTCCATACTGTCGCCTGACCTAGTCCAGTCAACTTGATTGGACAAATTAAAATCACCCATAATTATAAACTTGTCAAGGGGATGTAATATAATTAGCTCATATAGCTTATTAACAACATTTTGTAATTGCTTGTTGTACGAATGACTATGGTTTTCATCACAAAGATATAGAGAACATATATGAGTATTATACGATGCTTGTGGACGCTTGGTTTTGTAAGTGATTGTCACCTAGATATCTTCAGCAGAGCTTTGCCAATCCTGCCTCTCGATCACATCAAGATCACGCCTCACAGTATAGAAAAAAAAATACACTACCTGAAAGATGTTCCTGGTAAAAGTTGTTCAGTGTCGTTGACTAACCAACCGCTATCAGTTTGTAGGACACTGTCCCTTACACCCCGTATATTCTCCTAGCAAAGATACTGAAAATCGCTTCAACACAGGTATGCCACCAATGGGCAGTCCGCGAGGCGCGTAGCTCAGGATTATGCTATTAACCATTTTATAACTTACAGACACGTGTGATGCAGCAATGACTGAAAGTAGACCAAGTAGGCTTTAGCTAAATTCTACTTTGATAGTTACAACAACACGAGTACGGGCCGCTGCGTAAGAAACCTTTCGATTGTGTTCGACAGCGCAGTGGTGGCTGAGATAGCGAGTGTACCTTGATTAGGACAGTGGATAGGATAGTCGGGTGACTAGCGGAATCTTTTGTAACCTAGCTCTGTGTTTACAACGTTTCCGCTTGTCGCCGGAAGTGCACTCTCACGCGGCATTATGAACCGCCTTTTGTTTGAGTTTACAATGTCACTTGCACTTGGCCATTGTTAGGGTCAGTTCACACCGGGAAGCGAAACGACGCGACGCAGCGCGAAGCTGCTTGAAAATGCATTTCGTTGTACAACGAGGCTGAGTGAAATTATGTTGTTTTCGTTTCGTCTATCTTTAGAATACAATACAAGATACTTAATTGCACAAAGAAACACAAATACATACAGCAGAAAAGTAAGGAACAAAACAGTACAATATAGGCGGCCTTATTGCTAAAGCAGCAATTTCTACCAGGCAACCTTTGGGTATTAGTATAGTACATAGCAGATAGGGGGATAGTGCATACTAAGTTGATCCTTCCATGCTGGACTGGGAGAGATAGAAAAACATAGAATGTTCCAGCTGCCATTCCTCCCGGGCATGCTGTAGAAGTCAGCAAAAGGGACTCGAGGGTTACAGTGTATCATAATTTAGGCGATGGGCTGACAACCTGTCACTATAACAATACACTTTTCAATCTAAAATTGCCCTCAATTTTTGTCAGACGTGGCGAAACCGCCTTTTACGAGGCGTTTATCGCTCTGCCTACCCCGTAAGGGATAAAGGCGTGATTTTATGTATGTATGTATGTAAGTTGATCTTAATACTTAAAGAAACAAGACATAAATCAAGTTTTACTTTACTTTATGATGCTGTTGAAAACCGCGCGTCGCATCGCTGCCCGTTGTGAACTAACCCTTTTTCCCTGCGGCGGCTCGCGTCGCTAATTCCCTCGTTAGCGCTGATGACACGGCCACTTGCGTCACATCGCTGCCCGTTGTGAACCAACCCTTTTTCCCTGCGGCGGCTCGCGTCGCTAATTCCCTCGTTAGCGCTGATGACACGGCCACTTGCGTCACACACTCACCTAGCTGAAGTGGAAGCTGTTTATCATTCATTATGAGCTGTGGCAATTAGTCACTTACCGCCTGGCATCGGAAACATTATAGGATTATTACGCGGCGCAAGCGGCAAAGTGTCTTGCATACATACATACATTCATATTGTCACGCTTTTATCTCTAATGGGGTAGGCAGAGCGTCAATAACCTAAAAAATATCGTTCTGCCTCATCTGACAAAGATTTGAGGGTTATTTAAGATAGATTTGTAGGTATATTGCTGAAGTGACAGTTGTTACAGCATGCCCGGGAGAAAATCCAGCTGGCACATTCTATGTGTTTCTTTCGCTTCCAGGCCAGCATGGAAGGGAATGGTGGTTTCATGATAATGGTAACTGCAACACACTTGTATGTGATGACGTCACATAAGACGGAGGCAGCCGGTGCCAGCATCAACCTACGAGTAAGCTTGTCTATTTGAATTACTTCTTTAACATAAAACACGACGTTTCTGATCGTTCATCATCTCCCTAGCCTTATCCCGTATCTCACGGGATCGGCTACCTAATCTAGGGGATTGAACGAGGTTACTGGTTTTTACACAGAGCGACTGCCATCTGACCTCCGCAACCCAGAAGGGAAACCAGACCCAACCCTAGATTAGGTCAGAGTTTTCAAGCCGCCAATGCTTAGCATTGGCCTCTGCCATGGCTTGACGACTAATGTCTATGGTATTAAACGATATTAACCGGGACCAACGGCTTAACGTGCCTTCCGAAGCACGGACAAAGCGCCGAATAAACGTACATATGAAATTCGAAAACCGCAAAACACATTGGTACGTGGTGGGATTCGAACCACAACCTCCCGCTCAGGAGGCAGCGGCAATATCCACTACATCATCGGGCTCTCTCATCGTTTCTGATCGTTATTGTCCACAAACCGAACCATTCAATTTAAAAAACAAGAATGTTATGTAGTTTTGTTGTGAATTTTAACTGAACATTTATTGCCTTAGACATCAAGGCATTAAATGTTTATCAGTTAAGTACTACTAGGACTTAGTGAGTAAGTTAATTAAATTTGATATCTATTGTTTATTCCAACATCATCATCTCTCTAGCCTTATCCTGTATCTCATGGAGTCAGATTCCTAATCTAGGGGATTGAACGAGGGTATTGGTTTTTACACAGATCAAGTGCCATCTGACCTCCGCAATGCAGAAGGAAAACCAAACCCAATCGTAGATTATTAGGTCAGAGTTTTCAAGCTTATCTACTTATATCTACGGTATTAAACGATATTGACCGGCGTATTAACGTGCCTTCCGAAACACGGACAAAGCGCCGAATAAACGTATATATGAAATACCGAAAAACACATTGGTATGTGGTGGGGTTCAAACCATGATCCCCGCTCAGGAAGCAGCGGCCCTATCCACTACACCATAGTTTTTTTCCAACATCCGATTTAGAATTTCAATTTATATAACGATCAGTTAAGCTATATTTTTAATCCAAAGTATTTCAAGGCACTTTAGCGAAGCAAAAAGCAGTACTGGAAATTGGCAGACAATCTGGATTTATTCTACTTTAATTTGAAAATAAATTAATCTCGTGCTTGACCTAGATCTGACTTGAAATCCGTTAACAAAATCTGTGAAGCTGACGCCTTTACCAGTCCAAATTAAGATAGGAATTCGATTCAATACTGATAAGGACTCACTTTTTACATATTTTGAGGATTTTACCATACGCACCTTTACCACACCTATTACTTTTACCTTTACTAAGGTAAAAGGCCCTGGAAACCATATAGTGGCTAGTTCATCAACATCATCCCCTTGCCCTTATCCCATCATTTGGGGTCGGCAAAGTACAGACGTACCTAGTTACTGTTATTAAATGTTTGGAATAAAAAGAACTATAACAATGAAGAAAATGTATTTTCGTACCAAACAGTTATGTTGAACACAAAATCTCACGTTAACAAGGACAGCTTGCGTATACATAATCAAACAGCTCTATTCTTGGAAGGAAATTTGACATTGTTAAAATGTAACCCCAAAGGGATACCGTACTACTATAAAGGATTCAACATAATACTATGAATAAACCAGATAATTCACTTCAAAAGGGTTTTGAAGAGGTTTAAATATGAGAGAGCTTAAGGATAAAATATCAACGGACCAATGATGCGTAGGTAACTAGAATTGTTGAAGATAAATAATACTTATGTCATATGAAAGAAAGAAAATAATAAATTCCTTTCTGGCAGGACTCGAACCTGCGTCTCTGGATTGCCGGTCCATCACTCTACCACACTCTACCAACTGAGCTACGTAGTTCTTAAACTACATTGCTAGATGTCGCTAACGTTGCTATGGCGTGTGCATAAGAAAGACTATGATAAATTTGTCACTCCCGCTACTGTTTCTGTAGCTCAGTTGGTAGAGTGATGGACCAAAGCCGGTCTTTTCAGGGACGTAGGTTTGAGTCCTGCCAGAAACGAATTTATTATTTTCTTTATTTCATATTATATAGTGTTATACTGATGAATGCAATGAATAAGTTAAAATACTTTTTTCCATGCTGGACTGGGAGCGAGAGAAAAACATAGAATATGCCAGCTCCTTTCACTCTCGGGAATGCTGTAAAAACCAGCTAAGGGATCCGAGGGTTTCAGTATATTGTAATTTAGGCCAAGGGCTGACAACCTGTAACTACAGCAATATACCTACAAATCTGGGTTATTTATCAGGGTTATTTAACCCTTTAAACTTTGTCAGACGTGGCAGAACGATCTTTTTTTAGGTCGTTTATACTCTGTCTACTATTAGGAAAAAAGGCGTGATTATATGTATGTATGTATATAAAATGTATTCATATTCTTATATATTTCTGATCATTAGAGCATTAGACGGCAAACTGTATAGGTATATAATTATGTCGATCATACGTACAACCGTAAAAAAACAATTCCTACAAAATAAGATTTAAGTGATTTAGTTTAGAAAAATCTTTTGTGCTTTACAATAAAAATAAAACCTTGACATAATGTACCACAGAGATATAGGAACCTTGCATAATATTCAGCATTGCGTTTTATTTCTCGTTTGAAATTCGAGGCTCCGCTCCAATTAACGGTTGGTACATGTTCTTCATAACGAATGAATAAGGTTTGAAAAGCCAAATTTTAAAATGAAATTATTTGCTCGGAAATAAAATATGAGTGACGGCGATTACATGAAATGAAACTGTAATGAAACCTCTTATCAAATAAATATTACAATATATCATATTTCCATAATATTTATGCTAAAATGTAAAATGATGATGGATAAATGAAGATCTTCCATGCTGGCCTGGGAGCTTGAGAAAAACATAGAATGTGCCAGCTGCATTTCCTCCCGGGCATGCTGTAAAAACCAGCGAAGGGATCCGAGGGTTGCAGTATATTGTAATTTAGGCGATGGGCTGACAACCTGTCACTACAGCAGTAAACCTACAAATCTATCTTAACCCTCGAAAATTTTGTCAGACGTGACGGAACGACCTTTGTTTACGTCGTTTACGCTCTGCCTACCCCATTAGGGATAACGGCGTGATTTATGTATGTATGTATAAATGAAGATTTGTCTTTTTTTTATTTCATGATGTTACTGAGAAAGAAAACATTCAAGTGTTGAAATTCGCTTAAACAGCTTTATGGCCAAAGTTAATCGAGGAAGGGTTTTCCTGAAATAAACTACGCATATTTCCTTTAGAAATCCTAAATAAATAATCTGCGCTACGAAAGGCTTTGACGAATTGAGGCAAAATCCTATTTGACCAGAAATTTGGCTGCCCGTAGGCTTTATCCTCCGGATGGCTATTTTTTGCGCCTTTCTATACAAAACTATAAAAAAATATGTATTTGCTAAGTTTTTATTCCGCCTGATAGTGATATTAAACGAAGAGTGAATGCTGGTAGCATGGTGAATGGGGCGTTGCACACCTTTATGAATAGCCAGAAGGTGTCCAAAAAGGCTCGTCTGGCTGTGCATAGAGGAGTGGTAGTCCCAACACTTATGTATGGCAGTGAAAGTTGGGTCTGACAGAAAAGATATGAATGTAGAATAAATGCAGTAGAAATGAGAACATTAAGAAGTAAGATTGGTGTGAAACTGAGTGACATAATAAGAAATAGCGTGATAAGAGAACATTATGGTGTGAAAGAGGATATAGTGACAGGTATAGAAAAAGAAATGCTTAGGTGGTTTGGTCATGTTGAGAGGATGGATGAAAGTAGATTAAGTACGCGACCAAATCAGGGACGTTCTAAAGAAAGGTAAGGTCAGGAGTACCCTAAACCGACGAGCGTGCATGAAAAGATTGATGAATGTAAATGAAGCGAAAGAAGTTTGCAAGGGCCGTAGCAAGTTGAGGGATGAGATCTCTGCCTACCCCTCCGGGAAAGAGGCGTGATCTTATGTATGTATGTTATTCGGTCTTCTGAATAATAGGCAAATACAAATAAATAGTCCTTCAAGTAAGTAAGAACGTGTATTGTGACATGAGTGATATAAACCAAAATATAGCATACAAAAATATAATCTACTTATCTTAACTGTTGTCTACTTGCATTGTTTGAAGATGAATTACAAAATTATATAAATATTCTCACGCAAAAAAAAGTAAACGTAAAGAAACATTAAATGTATGACACCCTTTGGCATTAACATACAAACGTACATATAATTACGCCTTTATCCCTAATGGGATAAGCAGAGCGTAAACGACCTAAACTAAGCTCGTTTCGCCACGTCTGACAAAGTTTTGAGGGCTATTTAAGATTTGTAGGTATATTGCTGAAGTGACAAGTTGTAACTTAAAAGCAAATAAAAAAAGAAAAGAATGCTTTAGTAAATAATAAAAACAAAACTTGAACTACTTTCACCGAAAGTACAAAAGTGTCATCATTTCGTTTACCATTAGCAGCGACATGAATGCTCCAAAAAATATCGTTTTCATTCCAATTTATTTGAATCGCCATCAGTCTGGAGTATCTGATGAGCAAACAGAATGGCTGAACGAGATCACTCAGTCAGTCAGTCGCGAGGAACAAATTCCAATATGGAATCCACTTTTTTATGCCCTTCGTATTTGCATTTCAAAATATCGTATTATTATTTTAGGTCCGAATTCATAATTGAAGAGTATTTATCTGATTCCAAATTATTATTTTTATTTTCCAGAATTCTGATCTTGATATTAAATTCCTGAAAATTCCAATATTTTTTTAAATAGTTATCTGTATGGATGGTTTGATATTTATTTGATATCAAGATATCTATTAAAACTATCTGAACCGTTAAATTAAATCGATTGCGATCTCGCCCATTCATCAGTCTGCTGGAATAAAGCACGTTTTGTATAGCGGTGATGTTTGTTAGTATAGGCTCGTATTTATAAAGCTTTCTCAAACTGCAGACCAATATTAAGTATGGATTTGACAGGCCAGTTTCTACTGAAATGACATTTCTGATACGAACTCTAACTCGCTGTCACACTTGAGAGCTGAGTATAAATACGGCCCATAGACATGTTTATGTCTTCAACTTGAATGCTTGTGCATTGCAATGATTATTGAAGTGTTTATAAAATGAGTTCAATGTTCTTCTTTAGGGGTACTGTCTTTATAGTTGTTTTTCTATAGTTGATAGGCAATCATTTGTACACCTTCTCACATCATTGGAAGCAATTAAGAAAATTCCTACTTTTAGATTTTTATCTTATAATATTTTCTACATACATATAATCACGCCTTTATCCCTAATGGGGTAGGCAGAGCGTAAACGACCTAAACAAAGGTCGTCCCGCCACGTCTGACAAAGTTTTGAGGGTTATTTAAGATAGAATTCTTGGTATATTGCTGTAGTGACAGGTTGTCAGCCCATCGTCTAAATTATAATAAACTGAAACCCTCGGATCCCTTAGCTTGATCTTACAGCATTCCCGGGAGGAAATGCAGCTGACACATTCTATGTTTTTCTCTTGCTCCCAAGCCAGCATGGAAGAAATTAATATGAAATTCAAATGTCTGTAAAATCATAACTACTAAAGATTTTTGAATGACACAAAAACTAATGTATTTAGATACCCACTGGCTCTACTGTCACAGTATTTTCAAGCTGATTTCCGTACCTTATCACGTTCTGCATTGCGAAGACTATGATGGAGTACCTTGTTACCGTGTCTGCTTGCTAATAAAGATATTTCTATTTCTAAGAGAGTACCTAGATTATGCCTGTTCACTCTAGCCTTGAAAAGGCCCAGTCTAGTAACAGTATTCTAGTTTTCCTATCCACAGTATCGCCAACAGCTAATTCAGTTTTTCCGGAGGATGGAGACATTTACGGGCGAGAAAAAGTATCTGTATGCTTCCATGCTAGACTGGGAGTGATAGAAAAACATTAGATGTTCCAGCTGCATTTCCTCCCGGGCATGATGTAAAAACCAGCTAAGAGATTTGAGAGTTTCAGTATATTGTAATTTAGGCGATGGGCTGACAACCTGTCCCTACAGCAATATACAAATCTATCTTAAACTACCCTCAAAACTTGTCAGACGAGGTGAAACGACCTTTCTTTAGGTCGTTGACGCTTTGCTTACCCCATAAGGGATAAAGACGTGACGTTTGTACATGTGTAAAAAGTACCTCGGATACGTGTTTCGACTGGTTTTTATCAAACTCAGTACCAGGTTTAATCTATTCTACGTATAAACCTAACAAATCCATACTTTCAAACAAACTTTTACATTTCTAATATTAACTAGTAATATTTTTCCGGAGAAAATATTAAATTATACTCGAGTTATCTGGAATTTTGCCTCTCTTCGAGATAACTGATTAGTTTCATAAAGTTTGATCAAATTGCCTTCGTGGTTTCGTGACTGAAGCCAAAAATCTGACCCACGGATAAATTCAGAAAATGGACAACAGTGTTTTCTAAAGGCCGTCTAATTAGACTCTGTTTGTTTTGTTATGTTTGTTCCTGTACAATGTGTTGTTTATGTGCAATAAAGGATATTTGTGTTGTATTGTTTCTCAGTCCTGTAAAAATCACAGCCAGCACCGCCTTTACTGATGGCGAGAATTGCATAGAGGCCTCCCTCTATGCAGCCAACAGTGGTTAACAGTGGCCTTCTTGAAAGTAATTGATGATGATGATGATGATGATACAGAAAACTATAAAAGTAGATGTAAGGAAAAAGCTGTAATTCACGTAGGTAGGTTTCGCATTACTGGTACTTACTCAATATTAGAATGGTTTCCGTGACTATTTCTAACCGAGGCTGGACACCAGGTAATTAAAAAAACTCAGTCAAAAAAAAGTCCCTTAAAGATCGGTTAAAAACGATCAGAGTTCAATTTCGTGCCGACATACTTAGTCAGGTGGCGTGATTATTTGTATCGCAGCTTTGAGTTAAGTAATGCTCAGTTAAACAAAAAAAGTTTCTTTAAAATCTTTTTGGCCTGTATCCAGATTTAAAAATAAGCTCACTATAGTATAAAAAATGTTCCATAAAAATCGGATAAGAAACAGTCAAATTTAAATTTCCTGCCTACCCCCTAAGTCAGAGCGTGATTTAAGTATCCTAAGTTGCAACCCGGGTAACACACAGTTGAATAAAAAAAATCATAGAAATCGGTTCAGTAGTTTTGGCGTGATGTGGTAACATACAGACAGACAAATAGACAGACAAAAATTAAAAAAAAAAAAATTGATCTTTATATTGTTAATAATTCCTGCTGCAATATTTTTTTTGTAAAAATATTCAATGTACAGACACGACCCTACTAGAGATTCATTATATGTATAGATGATTCTACGACCCTCGTAGCAAAGCGCTACGAAGCTACAACAGTGCTACGTCTGTGGCTACGTCGTAGCAGATAGTAGGCGAAGAACAAAGAGCAACACGGCCTTCCAAACACAAGGCGAAGAATAACATAAAGGAACTTCTATTAGTTTGAAAGTGATGGATTGAGATTTTAATTTCTAGGAGTTTCAGTTCTAGTGCGCACTGTGTGAATAATGCTTGATAGAAGTCTTCCAGAATATTTGTTTTATATTAATAAAAACACTAAACAATGACAAGGATCATATTATACTTTTCTCATTTTCATAAATAGAAAATTTCATCGAAGACGTCACATCGAGGCAGGGTTTCCAGGAGGCTGGCAACATTGATTTTTGTTAGTTATTGTGGCATCTTTCAAACAAAGATGCCACAATAACTTACACTCCACAAACAAACCCACTATCAGTTACAAGCATACCATACAAAATAATAACTTGCACCGCAGTAATATGCATTTCATTACACCACTGTCATCACACACATACCTCTACTAATATTTACCAAATGTTGTACCTCTGCACGAACTGTCCTATGTTGCTATTTGCCTACTATATTCACGTTGCGTCTGGTCTCAACACATTGATTATTACATTCAAAATTCGATAATGTAAACGATATTAATAAAGACCTAGACAACTTTGCTATTGCTCAATCATTCTCTTGTGTTATTGACGACTGTTCAAACTTAATAAAAAAGCCGAATGCGAGCCTAAAGATTATACACCAAAACATCCGAAGCATTAATTGCAATTACCCTAACTTTGAAACATTTCTCGAAAGATCTAAAACAAACTGGGACATCATTGTATTTACAAAATGTAGACTGCCACAAACACACTATTTCCCTTCCATAGAAGGATACAATTATGGAGCAACACAAAATAACCTAACTCAGAACGAGGGTGTCACAGTTTATTTCAAAAATCACCTACGATTATCCGTAACTGAGCCTGATTTGCGGGAAGCTAATTGCTTAACAATTAAAGTTAACAAAAATACTATCGTTTTGGCTATTTACAGACCCGATGGATATAAGAATATTGATACTTTTCTACAGTCATTAAACGACTTACTTACAAGTTTAAATTATAACACAAACATTATTCTTATTGGAGACATCAACATAGACATCATCTTCCCCAATAAACATGAAAGTAATGCGCTGGCCTATCTCAACTTACTAGCTTCACATAGTCTACTATCAGCTCACACAATACCTACGCATACATTAACATGTTTAGACCACATTATGCTCAAAACAAAATATCCGGCCTACTGCTACGTAGCTGGTTCTGTTACGGATCATGATAGCACTATGCTTATTCTCGAGAACATCTGTCAAACTACTAATAAATCACACACACTTAAAAGGATAGACTACGCTGGGTTGGATAATGATATGAAGTTTTTAAATTTAGAGCCCATTTATGCTTCCACAGATGCAAACATAGCGACCTCGTTATTAATCGATGAGATCAACTCAAAAATTACCGCTAATACTAACACTGTAACAGTTTCCAATCGCAAGAGAACAAAGAAGCCGTGGATAACAATAGGACTATTACGTTCCATGAAAAACAGAGACAAGCTTCATCAAAAACTTAAGAAAAACTCAACTAATGAAATAATAAAGACCACATATAAGAGGTACAGGAATTTTTGCAACTGGTTACTAAAAAAATTAAAAAGGGAATATGAAAAAGAACAATTAAAAACAGCAGCAAGCATAAATAATAAAAAACTATGGGATACCATTAAAACCGTTACTCAAATGACTAACAAAACTAATACTGCTAATAACTTACTATCACCATCTAACGCCACTAACTCCATTAACGCCGTCAACACCTTCTTTGCTGAAATCGGGAAAAAACTTGCAGAATAAATATGCCCAGATACTTATAACTCTACGCCTACAGCTAATCTTAATCCTAATTCTTTCTACCTAGAACCAACTAATGAACATGAGGTTCAAAACAGCATATTAAATCTAAAGAAAGACAATACTATTGGACGAGATAATATCTCAGGAGCGTTGCTAAAACGATATCATAAAATCCTAACCCCACCAATAACTCACGTTATTAATTTAGGATTTTCATCTGGGATTTTCCCAAACTCTTTCAAGCTTGCAGAAATCGTCCCTATTTTCAAAACTGGTGACAGAGACTGTGTCAACAACTATAGGCCCATCTCGATCCTGCCAACTTTGTCTAAGGTAATGGAAAGACTCTTGAACAAGAGACTGGTCAATTATCTTGAATCCATGAACATCCTATCAACCTCCCAGTTCGGCTTTAGGGCTGGCGTATCTACAAATGATGCGGTTCAGGAGTTGACTAGTCATATTGTTACTAAGCTAAATGAAGAATCCAAAGTCGTTGCAATATTTTTAGATCTAGCAAAGGCATTCAAAACAGTCTCTGTCCCACTATTGCTAAACAAGCTTGAGCGGATGGGTATTAGAGATGTTCAGTTGCAATTATTTCGAGACTATCTTTCTAACAGGCAACAAAGGGTTAGGATTGGGAACCTGTTGAGCGATGACTTGCCTATTTCTTTTGGAGTGCCGCAAGGGAGTGTGCTTGGGCCAACTCTCTTTCTGGCCTACATCAATGACCTTTGCGAACTCAAACTATATAACTGCAAAATTGTAACTTTCGCGGATGATACGGCACTCGTCTTTCATGGTGATACTTGGCAGGAGGTGTTCAGTGCGGCACAGTCAGGGTTTAATGTAGTTTCTTCCTGGCTACGTAATAATATCCTGACGCTTAATGTTGACAAAACAAAGTATATGACTTTTTCTAACAGTACCATCCCTCATCATGTTATACCCAATCATCATATAACAGCCCACACCTGTAATAATACGCTAGCTTGTTCATGTACCAACCTCTCAATGACTAAAGAAATTAAGTACTTGGGAGTAATACTAGATAATGTTCTTATCTTTAAACAGCATATTAATCTTCTCTCATCTAGGACCCGTAAACTTATATTCATATTTAAAAATCTTCGTCATGTTGCTGATAAGTCCGTGATTAAAATGGTATATGTATCTCTGTGCCAATCAATCTTATCTTACTGTATTTCTGTTTGTGGAGGTGCCGCAAAAACCTACCTATTAAGGTTAGAGAGAGCTCAAAGAGCAGTATTAAAAGTTAGCTTAAATTTACCCTTTTATTTTCCTACCACAGATCTCTACGCTCCTAGTGATGTCCTGACTGTTAGGCAGCTATTTCTACTTAACGTTATTCTGAGGATCCACCGCAAACTCACTTATAATAATATAATAATAAATTTTCAATACTGTTATTTTTGTTCATCTTACTTGTATATGGTAATGGGCATGTCCTTCCATGCTGGACTGGGAGCGAGAGAAAAACATAGAATGTGCCAGCTGCATTATCTCCCGGGCCTGCTGTTAAAACCAGCTAAGGGATATGAGGGTTTCCGTATATTGCAATTTAGGCGATGGGCTGACAACCTGACACTACAGCAAAATTCCTACAAATCTATCTTACATAACCCTCAACACTTTGTCAGATGTGGCGGAACGACCTTCGTTAAGGTCGTTTACGCTTTGTTTACCCCAATAGGGATAAAGGCGTGATTATGTGTGTGTGTGTAGTAGTACATTACCATAGTACAGGTTATAACGATTATCACTCTTTCTATTGCTGAATATTGGCAAATGTTTTCGCGAGGATTATACACATACCTACAGCAATTTTAAAATAATAAATATGTTGAATTATTTTTACTTTAAGAATAATGTAAGTACAGTCTCAAGATTTGCCAAGAAATAAAAACTTCGAACGAACATCTTAAACAAAGTTTCAATTAGCTGTTCCATGAGAGCCAAAATATAAATTCGACTAAAACATAGTTGCCTGAGTGGCATGCTCTTACAAAACAAATAAATTCCTTCTTCCCTCGCCTTCGTAAAAACTATCCACTTTTAGCCAGAAGATATGGAACCGGACTCATTACTTTAATCTTGGAAGTGGATTTGCGTAAAAATACTCTTTTAAAAAAATCACATTTTTATCCAAAATATACCAACAGTCTCCGTAGTTTAGCGGTATGAGACATGAGCTTTCAACCCAAAAGTCCCAGGTTTGATTCCCGGCGGGGAACAATGACTTTGTGTTGTTGTTTCTAGTTCGGTTGGGACATTGCAGGCTGATCACCTGATTGCCCGAAAAGTAAGATGATCCATGCTATCGGATGGGCATGTATAGTCAGTCCTTCGCCTGATTTCTCTCTGGTCGTATCAGTCAATCTGTCCCATCAGAATACGAGATTAAAGGAATAGAGAGTGCACCTGCGTGCAAACACTTAGACACTAAAAACTAGTCCTGCGCAGTTGGCCAATCTCTGGGAGATTGGCCGCCATCACTGAAAATCGGTAGGAGGACTATTATTATTATCATCCCAATACTTTGGACTTAAACATAATTATTTATATTATATTTTATTTTGCAGTAGTAGAAATGCACAGTTATGGCTTCATTTCTTTGGTTGCAATTTTCTATCCTCTTTGATAACTTGTCTGAACCATCTACTTATACTTCTTCTTCTTCTTCAACTCAAAGTTGAAAAACTTTCGCCATCACACAACCATGTTGCTTTTAATCTTGTAACCCTGACAATACATTGCACCTTTATTTTATCTGTTACCACTTATATTCACTTTGTAACAATATTAGTTCTTAACTTCTTTGAAATATTGAACGTAACATAAAATTATGGTTTTCCTCTCTATTTTTGTTTTATTCACTTAGTGTTATTGTATGAAAAGTAAACATAGATAATGGGGCTCAATTCTATACGGTAGCACGGGCTAAATCTAAAATTTAAATCTTTATGTCACTTTCAAAATAATAATATTGAAAAAGGCAATTTATACTCTATAGGTACACTTTGTTCTCTAGATTTGGACGCGCTTTTGCACGTTTCCCCAGTATTTCTGCCAATTTCATCCGCCATATGATATGACAGCGGATAAAATTGACAGATAACGCATAAAACCACAGACTATAAATCAAAAACCGGTAAGAATAGATCTCCTGTCCTTTTGAAATGTTTTTAGTCTAACAGATTAAAATCTATTTGGCACTTTCAAAATTTTAGTTTGAATCCGAAAATCTAGAATCGAGCCAGATCAAACAGACTAAACAATATATCATTGTAATATGATAACTTATATATTATGAATGTTGCTTGTAAAGTTTTCAAACTTTTAAATTTAACAAACCCTTTATTTAATATAGGGTATTTTTTTTATTTTAAATCAAAAGACGAAACAATTACAAGGATCAAATTATACTATTCTCATTTTTATATTTAGAAAATTTCATCGAAGACGTCACATCAAGGCATGGGTTCCCAGGAGGCTGGCAGCATTGCCTCTCTGGAAATTCTAGGCTTATTTTTTTATTTATAAATTTAACAATTTATTGTACACAAAAAACATCATAAACACAGGACATAAAAACAAAGACACAACAGGCACTGCTTATTTCTAAACAAAAAATTCTTACAGCAGACCTACAGAAGTGATAATTTTAACGATAATTAATTAAAATGAACGAAACGAACTGGTGATAATTTCTTTGGGTATTTCTGTTTTTAGTTTCAATACTGTTATTTTTGTTCATCTCACTTGTATATGGTAATGGGCATGTCCTTCCATGCTGGACTGGGAGCGCGAGAAAAACATGGAATGTGCCAGCTGCATTTCTTCCTGGGCATGCTGTAATAACCAGCTAAGGGATCTGAGGGTTAGACAACCTATCACTACAGTAATCTACTTACAAATCAATCTTAAATAACCCTCAAAACTTTGTCAGACGCGGCGGAACGACCTCTTTTCAGGTCGTTTACATTCTACCTACCTCATTAGGGATAAAGGCGTGATTTTATGTATGTACTACAAGATTTTATTGTCACATACGAGGATGTTGCGTAACGTATTCGATAAATTCATACAATACAAAAGCACTTTATTGCACAAAGAAAATTAGAATTTCAAGCTTTTTATTTTCATATTTATTAAGAGTGAAATGCTCTGAAGCCTTTCTGCTGAATGTTGGAGAACAGAAACGAATCGGTTCTTTGTTAGCCATGTTTCGTTTAATGCTTCATGTTTAGTCTCTGTATAGCAAAATAAATTTAAATTTCTTCCATGTTGGACTGGGAGCGAGAGAAAAACATAAAATGTGCCAATAGCATTTCCTCCCGAGCATGCTGTATAAACCAGCTAAGGGATCTGACGATTTCAGTATATTGTAATTTA
Organism: Scrobipalpa costella; assembly: GCA_949820665.1. NCBI lineage: Eukaryota > Metazoa > Arthropoda > Insecta > Lepidoptera > Gelechiidae > Scrobipalpa > Scrobipalpa costella. The sequence continues at coordinate 968,112 of OX463306.1, forward strand.
GGCGACTGGCTGACAATCTGTCACTACAGAAATATACGTACAAATTTATCTTCAATAACCCTCAAAACGTTGTCAGACATGGCAAAACGACCATTATTTAGGTACGCTGTGCCCGCCCCATTACGGATAAAGGCGTGACTATGTATGTATGTATATATACGTATAGCAAAAAAATTACATTGTGCAAAACTTGAAGAGCCGACTCGTGTTAAGTCTTACACAGAAAGTTCATATAAGTTGATATTAAGAAACTTTAATGCTTGTTAAAGTTTGTAGAACATTCCAACAATCTAATGCTCAGTCATAATATGACTCTCATATTATGACAACGTTAATAATGATGTGTATATAAAAAAAAACTGAAAAAAGTGCATGTTGCTAACTCGAAAATAAAATTTAAAAGTGCAGCAACTTAAAACATGTACATAGGTATATAAAGATACAAGTCAAAGGACCATAAATGGACTTTTATTTCGTTGAATGTATATTTAATAGTTTCCACTCTTACTTTTGTGGCTACTGCAGTGAATCTAATGTCAAGTAATGCGTTTTGGTGTCTGAGAAGTTTATTTAATGTTCCTTTCCGGTTTTTTATGTCTCCCTGCAGTGTTGTCTAGGACGTTAAGACAAACATACAATTTAGTGTTTCTTTAGTGTTTCCGCCAACCGCCAGCCTGACAGTCGTAAGATGCAGCACTCCTGTGTTTTAGTGCGTCTAGTCTTAGGACATGACCTAAATTAATTACATTTCTCAGTATAATACTATAATTTGTCTTATGTTGCAAAATAAATACTATATAATTTAGTAAATTACATGTTTGGTATATAATAAGGAAGATCATTGCTGTTTCTGCAAAAATAAAATTCATAAGCCAAAATTATTTGTACTTTAGATATATGATCCTATTACACAAGACTATAGGCCATTTTATATGCAATATATTTTTAAAGACAGCCTATATGCCGAGCGGTGGCAACTGCATTAACCCCCAGACAGCCATAAACGAGTGTTTACGAGAAAAAGGAAATAAAACACGCTGACAACGTGGTCGCACCAAAATGAATATTAATGGACTGCAGGCTAGAGTATTATCTTAGAAGGAACTAAATAAAAAAAACATTCCATACATACATACCTACAGTCACGTATTTGTATCACTTACGGGGCAAGCGGAGCGTAAAAACTACGTCTAACTTTACGTACCTGCCTACATGGAAGTGTGTGTCGCTACGATATAGTTACAGGTTGGCTGCCCAGCTCCGAAGTGCAGTAACAATCAGGCGTTACTTACTCTGCAAAAAGTTGCGCTCAACACGCTGTCAATGCTTTTTGCATTGCCTCAACTGCAACTGCCTCTGGACTCCCGATCCGGAGGTCCTGGGTTCGATTCCCAGGAGGGAAACACAAAGTTTATATTTGAGAATTTATCACTTTGTGAATTTTTCCCAAGTTTTGTTGGGACATTGCAGGCTGAATAACTGATTGTCCGAAAAGGAAAAGATTTCGTGCTTCGTAGGGCACGTTAATCCGTCGGTCCCGGTCGCTGTTTTTAATAGTGGTCGTTACTCAAACCATGTCAGAGGCCTTATAGTTTGGCAACTAGGCGGTTTAAAAACTCTGACACCAGGGGTCGATAGACTTGATACCCACTCGACGGAAGAATTGCCTTAAACTCGTTCCTCGCTACGCGCGCGAACTGGCCGAGGGATGCGCCGACGTAGAGTTCCTCGCTACGCGCGCGTTGTGCATAACATATGTGTATTGTAGGCAATGCAAAAAGTATTGACAGCGTGTTGAGCGCAACCATAGGCGCACTAAGTGACGTTTGTGTGTTGCTGCACTAAATAAGAACATGGAATGTTTAAGATACGTCTCTATTACAGCATACTATAGACACAGAATTCTCATGTGTTATGCAATTTTAGCGCTAGGTAACAAATGTAGAGATAAAAAAACATATTTTTGAAATTGATATTCTAATTAGAAATTCTTAAAATAAAGACCTGTTTCTCAATACTCATCTTTAACAGCAATAATAAAAAGTAATCTAAGGAAGAATCCTGGCGGAATAAAATTGAAGAGGCGTTTCTATTAACAATACTGGCCACACAATAGCTAAGTCATATTTTATGGCTCGTCCCGCGTTTTATCAAACCGTTAAAATGAGGCTCCCTAGACCGTGTTTTCACTTATTAAATTACCCTCGAATCTCGCCAGTTTTCTTGTCGCTTCTTAGTCTGGCTGAAACCACCCAATTTTCTATTTTTAACCTCAAGGCGACTCATAAAAACGTCGTATAGAGGTTGATTTAGGACACTCGTTTATTTCTTACTAAAACTTGAGTTCCCAGTTTTCTCTGCGATTGCAACTATTGCCTCCGACTGCGCTTTAAAGAACAAACAGTAAATTTGCGCTCTAATTCCATAAACTTGAAATGTAATACACAGCTTGAACATACCGCACTGGTATCCTTAATAGCTCCAGCAAATTCATTAAGTTCCTTGTATGCTCTGAATCAAGTTGAATGCTCCAGCCAGAGCTCTGCGGTTCTAATCAAACGGCTACTTTCCCCATTACTTAGTGAATCCATTGAGGACTGGTACGGGACCCGCAAAAGCTATGTTCCTCCACCAATCACGGTACATTGAGAGACATTAAGTACCTGGACATGATTAAGGTTGGTAGTAATCAAGGAGAATGAGGTAAGACTGGCTTTGAGGTATATTGGAGCAAAGGAGTCATTCTTCTTCATAGCGAGTGGATTCTCGAGTCAAACGACCCCTGAACCCTGATGGCACAGTTTTTCAAACCGCCTCGTAGCATAGCTATTAGACCTCTGACATGGTTTGAGTAATGACCACTATCATAGACAGCGATTGGTGATTGATGTTCAGGTGATTCAGCCTGCAATGTCCAAACCAAAATGGGGAAAACCTCACAAAGTGATAAATTGTCAAATATCAACTTTATGTTCCTGGGAATCGAACCCAGGACTTAAGCCCATGGCTCTGACCACTAGACCTCGGAGGCAGTTATGTAGAAGGAGTCTTATCATGGGGACAATAGTTTAACAGAAGTACAATATGCTACTTCGGATAATGTATTTTTCTGAATATGAAATCAGTCATTAGTTGATGAGTTAATTGATTACAATACTTTTCTGTTTATATATTGATTTCCACGACAATATTATTAAATAGGCAAGTAAGTATTGTTTCTATAAAGAGATCTCAAGATTGATAGCAGTATTAAGTATGAATGAACTGAAATTACATATCTGATACGAACTCAAACTCGCTGTCAGTTTAAGTGATGATTATATATACGGGGCTAAGTGTAACAAAATGTAACCTTGTCTCCTTTTGTAGCAAGAATATATTGCAGTAAAGGGCGCTGTGCCCAACAGAACAATAGTTTTCAAACAGTTTTCCGCAAGAAAAAACATAATAAAATTACTGAAGAAAATATGATCGGAAAAGGAAACACCTATACTAAAAATAAATTTAAAATACATTTGAGCCACAAGAGAGATGCAAATGTAGCAGTTAATAAAAAGGTCGTGTAACAGTGGCGTCGGAAACTTTAACTCGACAAAAAAAAACTTTTGTTTATAGCCTCATATCCGCTGACCCGCGATGTCTTTTATTAATCCCGTCTGCGAGTACAAGCCGACCAGCGACGGGGCCGTAACGTTTTATGTTATTCGTGGAGTCAACTGGCCAAAGAGCAAACAGAGACTAATCTAGTGTAGACGGAGCTTGCTTTAGAATACCTAGAAACGTGCACACACTGAGATTTTGGTTGGAGACGTTATCTACGGAGAGTAAGGGACAGCGTCCCGATCTGAAAGGGGTTACTCAGTTAACGAAACTGAATAACTATCAGCAGATTTTTTTTCAGGAAGTGAAAAAAAAAATTGGTTTTCCATACAAATTGACTGATCAAGGTGCTCATTTTGTATGGGAAGTTAAATTTATTTTTCATATCTTTTAATAAATTCCTAGTGATAATTGTTCAGTTTCGTTGACAAAACAACCCCTATCAGTTTGTAGGACGCTGTCCCTTACACCCGGTGTACTATATTTACTCATATAATAAAGACGATAGATTTCTATTTTTGTATTTTTATGTGTACGTTTGTACTTCCATGCTGGACTGGGAGCGAGAGAAAAATATAGAATTTGCCAGCTGCATTTCTTCCCGAACATGCTGTAAAAACCATCTAAGGGATTCGAGGGTTTTAGTATATTGTAATTTAGGCGATGGGCTGACAATCTGTTGCTACAGAAATTTACCTACAAATCTGTATGAAATAACCCTCAAAACTTTATCAGACGTGGCGGAACGACTATTGTTTAGTTCGTTTACGCTCTGCCTATCCCATTAGGGCGTGATTATATGTATGTATGTATGTGTATTGTGTTGAATATACTTATATATTACGTAGTTTAAAGGAACGCAGTACTTTCTTTACACTCTGTATAGAACTATAGAAGAGAAAGTAGCCCCAGCGCGCCTCCCTGCGGAACGCCGGGTGCGAAGTACGCTCAGTAATCCAGTTTGGGTCGGGCTAAAAGCTGCCATGAATTTCGCGTTATTAGTTCACGTATTGCCTTTCAGATGCGCTCAAAAGCAACGATATTTGAAGCCCCTGCAACAGATGCAACGAATGCAACTATATTAAAGTTGTATCAAAGAAGTTCAATTTTATTTTTGCTTCGTTGGTGATCTTGTCTGGCGGGATGTAAAAGTTGAGAGTACCAAATGTTATTTAACTAGAAAGCCTCCTTATGTCCATGGGATCTCTACATACATACATATGCGCCTTTATCTCTAATGGAGTAGGCAGAGCGTTAACGACCCAAACAAAGGTCGCTCCGTCGTGTTTGACAAAGTTTTGAGGGTTATTTAAGATCGATTTGGGGGTATATTGCTGTAGTAACAGGTTGTCAGCCTATCGCCTAAATTACAATATATTGAAACCCTCGGAACCCTTAGCCGGTTTTGACAGCATCCCAGGAGAAAATGCAGCTGGCACACTCTAAGTTTTTCTCTTGCTCCCAGGCCAGCATGGTATTTCTGTAATGCCTAATTTTAATAAACACGATCTGAGGAGTCTTACCTACTGGTAAGAACTGGACAGGACATGTAATGTTTATTTTCTTCTTCTTCTGTCGTGTTTTCAAGAATTATATTTATTGTAAACTTTTTGTACACAATAAAGAATATATATAGTAACACGGGCTAAATCTTGCTTGTCCAGAAAGCAGCTACCGTAGTGTAATATTTATCGCGAGACATACATACATTTGTAGCTAGACGTTTCTTGTTACACTTAACAATGTAAGCATTATAAGATAAATAAGGCCCGTAATTATAAACAACACTTGAGGCTGACAGCTATTTTGAGTTTGTATCAGAAACGTCATTTCAGTACAATGTGGCCTGTCAAATCAATACTTAATATTGCTCTCATCTTGAAATTGTTTTGCAAATACGAGCCTAAGTGTACCTACACAAAATCTATTCCTAATTTTTAAGAGAAGTCCTTCTGGTAGTGCTTAAGTTCTTAATTAATACATTTCCCCAGAGATTGGGCCTTAACAGGAATTTGCGATGCTATTTCGGGTACGCATAATTACTATTTGAATATGAACATGTATTAGGAATATTGAATAGTCAAAGAAAATACGGTAGACTAGTTTCTGGAATGAGAAACTAATGAGATATGACAACTAATGTATTTATTATATGTATGTATTATTTTATATTATAGATGTTTATTTAAGTAACATATATGTATGTTTATGTAGGTTCTAGGTTATATGTATATGTACAAGTCTATTGCGTGTACAGTCTTGTCCCCGAATATATTGTTATCTCATACTCAGTTTTACAGGTTAGCTGGAAGAGATCTCTTTATAGAGATAAGCTCACCTTTGTGAACTAAATTTAAGATTGTTTACAATAAAGAATATATATAGAATTTGAAAGGATGTCGAAAATGGTCTGAATTAGCTTAATTTTGCTAAGGCCTACAAAAATTTTAGTTCTACCACTTCACCATACAAGTGTGTAATTTAATTTTATGCTCAAACATACATACATACATAACATACATACATAAAATCACGCCTTTATCCCTTACGGGGTAGGCAGAGCTTAAAACGCCTCCTAAAAGACGCTTTCGCCACGTCTGACATAAATTGAGGGCAATTTTAGATTGTAATGTGTATTGCTGTAGTGACAGGTTGTCAGCCCATCGCCTAAATTACAATACACTGTAACCCTCGAATCCCGTTTGCTGACTTCTACAGCATGCCCGGGATGAAGGGCAACTGGAACATCCTATGTTTTTCTTTCTCTCCCAGTCCAGTATGGAAGATATTTGCATAATATTTATGCGAGAAGAAAAGGACAAGGGATTAAAGAATGTTAACATTTTAAGGAAGGGAAACCTTTTCATTATCAAGTAATGTAGGCCACGTTTGTTTTGGCAAAGCTTCCGGGGACAGCCCACTTGGTTATTTGTGGCGTGATGGGGAGATTAGAAGTTCATGTTCCAAATATTAACCTTTTTACTGCCTCCGTGGTCTAGTGGCTAGTGCCATGGACTCCCGATCCGGAGGTCCTGGATTTGATTCCTAGACAAAGTTGATATTTGAGAATTTGTCACTTTGTGAATTTTCCCCAGTTTGGTTAGGACATTGAAAGCTGATTCACCTGATTGTCCGAAAAGAAAACGATTTCGTGCTTCGGAGGGCACGTTAAGCCTTCGGTCCCGGTCGCTGTCTTTGATAGTGGTCGTTACTAAAAACCATGTAAGAGGCCTGTTAGTTGTGCTACTGGGCGGTTCAAAAACTCTGGCACCAGGGTTCATCTGGTTGAGGGCTTTATATACAAAGAGCTTATGATCAAAGTTCAGAAAGCTTTCTACCGGGCTAGCATGGGCGGAAGGGTAGGCACGTCTAGACATCATTTTGTCTTCGCATTATCGCTTTGGGAACATCTCAAAATAAAGCTTAAAACGATCATCGTCCGTAGGTTACATAATTCATATTTCTTCTGCTTTTGGTCATCATCTCCCTAGCCTTATCCCGTATCTCACGGGGTCGGCCACCTAATCTAGGGGATTGAACGAGGGTACTGGTTTTACACAGAGCAACTGCCATCTGACCTCTGCAACCCAGAAGGGAAACCAGACCCAATCCTAGATTACGTCAGAGTTCTCAAGCCGCCAGTGCTTAAAACTGGCCTCTGACATGGCTTCACGACTAATATCTACGGTATTAAACGATATTAACCGGGACAAACAGCTAATCGTGCCTTCCGAAGCACGGAAAAAGCGCCGAACAAACGTACATATTAAATTGGAAAACTGAAAAACACATTGGTACGTGGTGGGATTCGAACCACGACCTTCCGCTCAGGTGGCAGCGGCCCTATCCACTACACCATCGGGTTCTCCTTTCTTCTGCTTTTGGTGGTTTTCTGATATTTTAAGTTCTTACATACATACATACATACATATAATCACCTCTTTATCCCTAATGGGGTAGACAGAGCGTAAATGACCTAAACAAAGGTCGTTCCGCCACGTCTGACAAAGTTTTGATGGTTATTTTACGATAGATTTGTAGGTATATTGTTAAAGTGACAGGTTGTGAGCCCATCGCCTAAATTACAATATACTGAAACCCTCGGACCACTTGGTTTTTATAGCATGCCCGGGAGGAAATGCTGCTGGCACATTCTATGTTTTCTCTAGCTCCCTGGCCAGCATGGAAGAAAAGTTCTAAGTTCTAATATTCTTCATACATATAATCACTCCTTTATCCCTAATGGGGTAGGTAGAGCGTAAACGACCTAAACAAAGGTCGTCCCGCCACGTTTGACAAAGTTTTGAGGGTTATTTAAGACAGAATTCTAGGTATATTGCTGTAGTGACAGGTTGTCAGCCCATCGCCTAAATTACAATATACTGAAACCCCTTCGCTTAGGTCGTATACGCTCTGCCTACCCCATCAGGGATAAAGGCGTGATTATATGTATGTATGTATGTATGAAACCCTCGGATCCCTTAGCTGGATTTTACAGCATGCCCGGGAGGAAATGCAGCTGGCACATTCTATGTTTTTCTCTCGCTCCCAGACCAGCATGGAAGTTTCTCGCTCCCAGACCAGCATGGAAGTCTAATATTCTAAGTTATTACATACGACTAAGTCCGGTATGAAAGTATACAGAAGCAGTTATTATACAGGTACTCATCTCTGTTTCTCCACAGCTAAGGCGAGCAGTTTAGAAGTTCTCAAGGGAATCTATAATAAGGTCAATCACGTCACGTGTTTACGCCTTCCGCATAATAAAATCTTTGTTTCAAAAGAAATAACCTGTTTATTACTCTCGACTTGAGGTCGGAAGTACAAAAAACACTTTCAATTCGACGTGTAACTGGCAGGTTGTTCACTACACTTTATTCATAATTTCCCTGAAAATATACAGGACATCAAAAATTTAGATACTTTAAATTAATTAATTTTAATTTATTTTTTAATTTAATGGATTGTAGGTATGGTAATAATGTAAGCAACCCGCTGCTGACCAGTTTAACATAAATTGTTTCTATGGGTATGATTTCTGTAGAACTGCATTTTGCCAGCCTATAACCCTAGGGAGGTTCCTTTCTATCACTCACAAGGAAGAAACACTTGTATAGTTCAGATGATTTCTAACATATTGTAACTTACGAAGTTGGCTACTAGTCGCGGCAGTTGAACTGAAAATTTCTGTACAGCTGCCGGCTCCAGTATTGTAGGCTATAGTTTGTTAAAGTTCAGGAACAACAGTTAGGAATTCACTGTTGCAAAAACTATTTTAAAATCCATTCGCGTGTATAAACATATATACACATAATCACGTCATTATCCCTTATGGGGTAGGCAGAGCGCAAATGACCTAAAAACAGGTCGTTCCGCCACGTCTGGCAAGTTTTAAGGGTTATTCCAGATAGATCTGTAAATTGATATAGTGACAGGTTGTCAGCCCATCGCCTTAATTACAATACTAAAACCCTCAAATCTCTTAGCTGATTTTAACAGCATGCCTGGGAGGAGATGCAGCTAGCACATTCTATGTTTTTTCTATCTCTCCCAGTCCAGCATGGAAGTACAATACACAATACAATACAAAATTCTTTATTGCACAAAGAAACACATACAACAGAAATAAAAAGGAACAAACGTGACAGTACAATATAGGCGGCCTTATTGCTAAAGCAGCAATTTCTACCAGGCAACCTTTGGGTATAGAAATTGTACAAGCAGAAAGCGGGATAGTGCATATTACTACATATAATACTTAGACAATATTTACACACTATTAAATAAATATTTCAATAAAAACAAATATACTGATACATATCTTATGATAAACTAATACATAATATATGCTACATAAGATAGGATACTCTACGTTATATATCAGAGAAATTGGTAGATAGAATATCACTACATATACTTACTTAAATGATACTTATAAATTAGACAGCTACACATTAAACATTATTAGCCAGATAGAAATTTCTTGTTTGCTCCTTAAACGATTCGATAGACGGAGCTCGTCGAACATTCTCGGGCAAGGAATTCCACAGTTTAATTGCCTGTACCGTAAAAGATTTAGCGTAAAAATCAGTCTTGTGGGAAGGTAGGTTTAAGGTGAGATTGTTACTGGAGCGCAGATTACGCGTCAGAGTAGAGGAGTGGAAAATGAAGCGGTCTTTAAGGTAAGGAGGAGAAAAGGGATTGGAAAGGATGGAGTAAAGGAGAGAAAGGATATGGCAGTCCCTCCTACGGGATATTGGCAGCCATTGAAGCTGGGATCTATAGGCAGAGACATGGTCATACTTCCGCAGACCAAAGATAAAGCGAATACATAGATTCTGCAGACGTTCGAGCCTGTTCTGAAGTGCAACACATAAGTCAGGATAACAAACATCTGCATAATCCAGTATCGGAAGAAGAAGAGAATGTGCCAAGGAAATTTTAGTTTTGATTGGCAGAAGATTTTTTAGTCGTTTGAGCGAACCGTACGCGGCAAACACCTTCCTGCTTACCTCCGACACATGAGAGTTCCACGAAAAAGTATCATCAAAAAGAAGACCGAGGTTCTTGACCTTGTGACTGAATGGTATTGGTGTGCCTTCAAAAGTAATCTGTGGCAACGAGTTATAGTCAATACGTGATATGTACCAGCTACTGCCGATTATAATACACTGGGTTTTGGTTGGATTCACCCTCAAACCATAAGAGCGACTCCAGTCTGCGATACTATTTAGATCTCTGTTGGTAATATCAATTGCGCCCAGGAGGCCAGAGAGTGGCGCTTGTGTATAAATCTGTAGATCGTCTGCATACAAATGATAGGAAGAAGTAAGTGGGAGTGTAATAGAATTAATGAAAATTGAGAAGAGGAGAGGTGACAGGACGCCACCCTGCGGAACGCCGGCAGAAATATCACACCACGCAGAGAAGGTGTCTTCAATGCGTATGCGCTGTCGGCGCCCGTACAGGTAACTATGAAACCAGTCAACCACCGTTGGAGATATGTTATGAGAACGCAAGATAGAGAGGAGAATATCATAGTCTACTGTGTTAAAGGCGTTACTGAAATCTAACAAAGTTAACACTGTTAGCTTCTGATTTTCCATGCCTAAGCGAATATCGTCAGATATATTGACTAACGCAGTAGTCGTGCTATGACCGGGGCGGAAACCGGATTGAAAGGGGTTCAACAGGTTATTTGCGGATAGGAATGACGTGAGTTGTTGATGAACCAACCTTTCAAGGACCTTGGAGAGAAATGGTAGGATGGAAATAGGTCGGTAGTCGGAAGGAGAATTAGGATTAGGCTTTTTTGGCAATGGAACGATTTGTGCTTCCTTCCATGCGGATGGAAACACACCAGAAAATAAGGATTTGTTTAGGATTTTGGTCATAACTGGGGAAAGGATGTCAAGGAGAGGAACGATCATAGAGCGACTAATGCAGTCACTTCCTACAGCATTCGAAGAAATAGCATGCACGTTCTTCATAACATCACAAGCGGTGATTGCGCGAAAAACAAAAGATGGAAAACTAGGAGTAGGCAGCGTTGAAAGACGATATAATGTGGTAAATTTAGTGGCGCTATCAATTGCTGCCGAAGAGGAGAAGTGATTGTTAAGTGAATTAATGTCAATATTATTAGCAAGTGGTTGAGTACGTGATTTGCCCACTCCGAGTTTATTAAGAAAGGGCCAGACTTTAGCTGGATCCCCATTTTCTACTGATTGATGAATATGGCGTCGCTGTAAATCCCGTATCTTTGTATTGCAGCGATTTCTAACCTCTTTAAATTTATCACGATTCCTGTCAGAAGGATCTATTTTATACCTGGTCTTAGCTCGTGTCTTCTTTTCCATATAACTACGTATCTCATCATTGAGCCACGGCGCAGGAAGATGTTTTACACGCACAGGACGCACAGGAGCGTGACGATCATAGAGATCAGTAAGGTTGGAGTTCAGGAGAGCTAACTGATCATCAACGGACTCAAGATCATCTATGGCAGACCAATTCATTGTACCCGCATCCTCACGTAGCTTTTCGACATCCATCCCAGAAAAGTTTCGTAGCAATAACGTTCTTGCTTTCATTTTAGGTGGCCGGATACGATATGAAAGGTATAGCAAGTCATGATGGGAGAATTGTTCCGCACTAAATTGACCATGTTTAGCTACGTGCTCCTGGGAAGATACAATTATAAGGTCGAGAAGAGAAGGCGTGAGATTAGGGACATGATGTGTTGAAGTTAGCGGGGGAATATGCAAATTACAAGAACGAACTAAGGAGAGAAGCTTCTTAGTTCGGTGGTCATTTTTTAAAAGACACGTATTGAAATCGCCTAAGATAATAGAATGACAGTAAGTTGGAGAAAAATCTTCGAGAAGTTGTTCAAATGAATCAAAATAATTATTGTTGGAGGAATTACTGTAAAATACGCCTAAGAGAATTTTGGTGTGGGAAAGAGACAATTCAAGAAAGAGGTGCTCTGCCGTACCTGGAGGAGGCGGTTGAGGAGACTTGTGAAGTATAGTAAAAGGAATATGTGCACGGACATAAATGGCTACTCCACCACCAGTAGTAGAACTGCCACGGTCATTACGGATAAGTACAAAGCCAGGAATGGAGTAAGAAGTGGATAGATGTGAAGCGTTGAACCAAGTTTCAGACACCAAAATAGCATGAATATTCTTGTTGTCGAAACACGCAAGCATATCCATATAATGTGCTGAAGCGCTCTGAGCATTTATATGAACTACGTTAAAATTTTTATGTACGTCTGAAAAAGTCGCTTCAAGGCTTTCACCAAGTGAGAGAGGAAAACTGTGGAAGCTGTCTTCTGAGCTGGAAGAACAAGAGCTATAAATATCTGACTTATTACATGATGATATGTCCATCAAATAAAAATGACGATAATATAAAGTACGAGTAAAACAAGAAGTGCGTGTATTAAAACAGTCTTAAAGTTCTGTGAATATCGTAAACAAATGTAAATCTTCTATTTAATATCATAGTGATCTGTCTGAGTCTGCAAGAACCTTTTTTAAAACACTCCAAATACTACGTAATCTGTTATGAACATTATCCATAATCCGACTGAAAACTATCCAGACAGACTGCTGATAACTCACAGACACTTCGGAATTGCCCCTTTAAATCACACACGCGACTCTATGCTCTAAACCGAACCAATAAAGTTTAATTTTCTATTACAGATCACAACCATATGTTATGATTGGTACTTATGAATGAGCTTCTATCGACAAACTTTGCTCCGCACTCCGTCAACTCATCTTGAATGAAAATTGAATCTTATGAGGCTGAAAATAGGATCAGAACAATCTCCAACTTTCAAACAATTTGCCTTGCAGGATTTCGATAACGGCCGAGGCGAATGAATACTCCGAAAGTCATATCTTTTGGAAGAAGAACTTGAAATACTTTTGAAATGCAAATAACACTAAAACTAACAAAAAACTGTTTAAGTTTGGAGTCACATTCATTGACTTTGTAAAGAACCTAATTATTGCTAGCTTAGTTTTCAAAAATGAGAATGAAAAGAAAATAAAAGTTTTTTTTTCTATTATTATAATAAATAAGTTCTAAAGTAACTTAGGCTCGTAATTATGAAGCGATATCAAACTTGAGAGCAATATTAAGTATTGATTTGACAGGCCAGTTTATACTGAAATGACATTCCTGATACTAACTCAAACTCGCCGTCACTCATGAGAGCTGATTACAAATACGAGCTGATTACAAATACTTAGATGTCTTATACAACTATCAAGTTTTTATTCAAAGTTATTCTAGGAAACAGTAGCAAAAACTATAAAGAGAGAGCTTGCCAAATAGGCACTTTAAAACTTAAAGTCAATTTTACTTGAAAAGTTGAAGGCGGTGCTTCAAAGCCATAAGTATTGCAGTAAGCACGTGCTTAATGTAAATGGAGATAGTTTCTTAGTTACCGCAAGAAGTTACAAGGTTCAGAAACTGTAGATTTCTGAATTATATACAAGGCTGGCAAGTCAGTGGAAATCAGTAGATTTCGTTGCACAAGCAGTTTTTTATTTGGGGTTGTACTTATTGATCCTATACAGAATGTAAGGGACGGCGTACTGCAAACTGATAGGGGTTACTCAGTCAACGAAACTGAATAACATTCACCAGGACTTTAAAAAAAAATCGAGGTGGTCATTTTGTATGGGAAGGTAATTTTTTTTCTTCTCCTGAAAGAAATTGGCGGTGAAAGTTGTTCAGCTACGTTGACTGAGCAACCCCTATCAGTTTGCGGGACGCTGTCCCTTACACCCGGTCTGCCCACCCAGATATCTATCTGACCCTGAGCAATACAATAACCTGTTTCCTGTGTATCAGAACTCAGAAATTAACTTTAAATTACTTGGATATTCCTAGAAAAGTATGAAGAAAGAAGAGAGAAAATCATTTCATATAATAATTTTTAGGAAAAAAATGCTTTGAGAATAGGAAAGTCTATACAATATAACGGAAGCTAAAATATGTAGTTGACTTATGAAATTGGACTTTGCTACAAAGTTTCATGAATTTCTGAGCACTGGAAGATAACTGCATAGTCCTGACGTAGATCTAGTCTGATGTATTTTATGAATGAAGTCGACATTGTTGACGAAGTGACAACAATGTAGCTTAATAGAGTTGGCCTGACTTTGTATCCTGCAAATAGCTGCAGGATACAAAAGTGCTTCTAATTAAAATTTAAGTAAAACTGCTTCTATACATTTTAAATTTTGCTTCTTTATTATTTTATTTATTTCATCTCTTGAAGGAATTTCCCGGTGAGGGTTGTTCGGTTTTGTTGACTGGGCAACCCCTGACGGTTCACAAGACGCTGTCCCTTACACCCGGTGCATAGAGTTTTGCAATTTTAGGCGACGGGCTGACAACCTGTCATTATAGCAATATACATCATAAACATCTGTAATAACAATAACTCTCAAAACCTGTCAGATGTGGTGGAACGACCTTTATTTATAGGTCGTTTTCGCTCTGCCTACCCCATGAGGAATTAATGTGTGATTTATTTAAATTTAAATTTGACCTTTGAGTTGACAAGATACACATGACAGGATTGATTTCTAAAAATATAACCAAGAGAGTGTGGGACAAGGCCTTTATAGGGACCTGTAATAATTATTCACGTATCACAACGTAAAGCTATCTCAAGATTGAGAGCAATATTAAGTATGGATTTGACATGCCATTTTGTACTGAAATGACATTTCTGATACAAACTCAAACTGGCTGTCAATCTCAAGTGCAGATTATAAATACGGGCCAAAGATAAGGTATCTTGAGAATTCCAAAAATCATCATTTCCCAAGCATTTCTGTATCTCAAAGGGCGGCTACCTAATCTATGGGATTCAACGAGGGTACTGGTTTTTACACGGAGCGACCTCCGCCCAGACGCAAAACCAGACCCAATCCTAAATTAGGCTGACACTGTTATTATGCTTATTTGTTTACCTTTAACTATTGCATAATTATCCAGAATTACATTTATTGCAATAAATCTTGCAAAAAATCATTAAACTTATATAAAATTATTTTCTTTAAGATTAAAGTTATGAAATTACGAAATTTAGAGCCGATTTTACAATCAGCATGAGTGACAGGGAGTTTGAGTTCGTATCAGAAATAATATTTCAGTGTAAACTGGCCTGTCAAATCCATACTTAATATTGGTCTTAAGATTGAGATCGCTTCATAAATACGAGCCTTAATTTAGCTTCTGAAAGTACCATCACAAATTGATATCACTGTTTTTTATTCCTGTATAAAGTTCAATACGAAGGCTCGTATTTATAGAGAAATCTCAAGATTGAGAGCAATTATAAGTATGGATTTGACAGGCCATTATATACGGGAATGACATTTCTGATACGCACTCAAACTAGCTGTCAATAATAGCGAGTTTGAGTTCGTATCGGAAATGACATTTCAGTACAAACTGGCCTGTCAAATCCATACTTAATATTGCTCTCAAGTTGAAAAGCGTTTTAAAAATACGAGCCATAGACTAGTTTGATATTCCAGGTAATATTATAAAGAAAAAATAGCAATATTAGCTTTGAAAGAGCGACAGTTATTTAGTTTCTCCTGCCTTTGCTGTCAGCATACAGGACAGATGACAGGACATAAATCGTTTTCGGTGCGGAAATAATAGTGTGTGCTCTCATGTGGAGCTCTCATGTGAAGCTGTTGTTTGTACGTGTGTGTTCTATCACCACACAGCAAACAACACTAATTGAATCTCGGTGTGTAGTGGATGAAGGAAACATGATTTCGGGTTTACTTTCATTCTAAATTAGAGGTTAGTTCTTTCAAATTCTATAAAACAAGGATTTTTTTTTACTGCAATTTCATTCTTCTTCTTAGCGAGTGGATTACCGAATCGAACAACGACCCGATGAACCCTGCTGTCAGTATTTTCAAACCGCATAGTAGCACAGATATTAGACCTCTTACATGATTTGAGTAA
This sequence comes from Scrobipalpa costella, assembly GCA_949820665.1. Lineage (NCBI taxonomy): Eukaryota > Metazoa > Arthropoda > Insecta > Lepidoptera > Gelechiidae > Scrobipalpa > Scrobipalpa costella. The sequence goes on from OX463306.1 coordinate 984,234, forward strand.
CGACCACTATCAAAGACAGCGACCGGAATCGACCGCTTAACGTGCCCTCGGAAGCACGGAATAATATTTTTTTTTCGGATAGTCAGGTGATTCAGCCTGCATTGTCCTAACCAAACTGGGGAAAACCTCATAAAGTGATAAACTGGTAATCGAATCTAGGAACTCCGGGTCAGGAGCTCATACCACTGACCACTAGACCACGGAGTCAGCTCTACAATTTCATAGAATGCAAATTTTAAATACTTATTTTATTTAATAACAACGAAGGTTGTTGGGATAATCTATCAGAGAGAGTAACTAGTCTAATTTTAATTACGAGTACTTACAGCAGTTTTAACGCTTAATATTGAATTTAATAAGCTACGGTTATCAAAGAATTTTCCTAAACGACTCTACAATAATTAGGTATTTTTAAGGTGACCATAATAGTTTCAAAAGCTCCATCAGATAGCTCTTGCTGTACATGAACTGTTAAAATTATAGGTTCATTCAAACTATTGCTATGTATAATTATTATTTTTTAAGTAAAATTGGGACAATTTATAGGCTATAAAAAAATAAAAAAAGTAAAATTAACACTTTATGGAATTTGTGCTGCCATACTTAAGGTGTTATCAAGCACTTATTTCTTAGTGAAAAGGATTCAAGAACAGTTAATTATTTTATTTTACGTCTTTTTTAAATATCATATGACAGAAAAAGAATAACGACATAGATAAGGATAAGTTTTCAATAAATGCTCATATGAAATCTCAAATAAAACAGAAATAACAATGGCATTGACAGCTCATCTTTTGAAAAGCCACCTATCGGCAAAATAGAGATCTAATTATGTCAGCGTGTCAACTAAGTAGATATAAATCTAGATATAAATGATGTTAGTAATTTTCAAACATTTTAATCGCGTTTCAAACGAAATATGTTGGGGTCAACAAAGGTCAAAAATGCGGCCTTTGAGTTTACGAGGGACACAACATAACAGGAATTGTAAAAAATATAGCCAAGAGAATGTGGGACAAGGCCTTCATAGGGCCTGTAATTATTATTCACGTATTTTTTCAAAGCAAAATAATATTACTAATCTTGTGATACAACTCATAATTACCCTAACCATTCCGTATCTCACGGGATTATTTGTTTAAAATATTAAAAACACAAACTAATTGCTGATGCATTTTTTGAAGTAAATGAATTTTTGACATAACTTTGTTTTGACCAGGCCTGGCATTATAGATGAAATTATATAAATTAAATTAAATTAACTATATTGTACTTGAAAATGACATGACTAATTTTAAAACAAATTTTATAATTAAGTTATAAGTATAATATATTATGTGAAGTGTAAAATTATTAATTTATAAATAAAGTATTGAATGGAATTGAATTGCTCTGCTATCTAATCTAGGGGATTGAACGAGGGTACGGGTTTTAACACGTAGTGACCTCCGCAACCCAAAAGCAAAATCAGACTCAATCCTAGATTAGGCTGACACTGGTGTTATACAATATTTGCAAGAAATAGGCAAGATATCTACAACCAGAAGTTCAATAAACCCAAAATGTACTTATTTGACTTAATTAGTATGATTATAATTATTTTATTAGTTGTCCTTTGTAAGTACTTCCATGGTGGACTAGGAGCAGAGAAAGAGATAGAATGTAGCAGCTGCATTTCCTCCCGGGCATGCTGTAAAAACCAGCTAAGGTTTCAGTTTATTGCAATTTAGGCGATGGGCTGACAACCTGTCACTACAGCAATATACATGCAAATCTATCATAAATAACCTTAAAAACTTTGTCAGTCGTGGCGGAACGACCTTTGTCCAGTAGGTTTACGGTCGGCCTACCCCATTAGGGATAAAGGCGTGATTATATGTATGTATGTATGTTCTTTGTAAGTAGCTTAAACACATTTTTTGAACTAGGTGAAGAGTTTAGTTAAAATCTTATCTAATTGTTTTTTTTTAAAAACTGAAGTTCAATACCACGCTATCCCGTTTATCGCTACGCATTTTTCTTTCACCCAAACGTTGCCTGGAAAAAAATGCTGCCTTAGCAATAAAGACGCCTAATATTGTACTTGTTTTTTGTTGTTATCTATTGTGTTGTATGATTTGTTTTCTTATGTGGAATAAAGTATTATCTTATAGAAAGTCGGTATTTAAGCCTCCAACGGAACCCAAAAACCTGTAGTAATATTTTTCACAATGTACACAACCTTTTTGTGACTGCAAATAAGTTAAGTCCGAGAATTTAAAAATACCCCGTACGTTCAACAATTTTCTCGTACACAACGATTACGAAGAAATTACTTTGTGAAAATAGGCAGTGCTTGTTTTTCTGTCTTTGTTCTTTGTGTATTTTTCATGATGCTACTTGTATGAAAGGCATTAAGGCTAATAATACAAAGGAAATAATTATAAAAAGAGAATATCTTTGTGTGTTTGTTAAATACGGAATAATTTAAAAATACCACACTGATTAAAAAACCTTATATCATTAGAGAACTACGTTAACTTTGAGTTTATAAAGTCTTCTATTACTGAGAGAAAGTAGTATCTTCAAAGGAGAAAATTCATTGAAATGCTTTAAGCAAAAAAGGAAAATGCAATATCTTACTTATTTACTGTTATTTGCACTGTTGACTAAGAAATTGAGTAATACAAACATCAGTGTTTTCATAAACCACTGGAATTGCTCGTCTCTCTTTGTTTTCATTTTGTCTTTGTCTATATTTTCATTGGGCTTTTTCCGACTAGACGGCACGGTGACGGCACGGCAACGTCCTGATTACGTCCACCTAGTTACAATTTGAGAGCACACACACACGTGCATGCGTCGTACGAATACAAAACACATGCAGTTTGGCAGGCCGCCGACGGCACCAGTGGGGACAGTTGCCGTGCCGTTGGAAAAGCATGCCATATAATTTCATTGATTTTTATAGATTATCTCTTCCACGGTACCGTCAACGGTGCCGAGCTGTCGCCGTTGCCGTCGCTGTGCCGTCTAGTCAAATAACGCCCAATGGAAATAAAGACAAAGACAAAATTAAGACAAAGAGAGACAAGCATTTCCATAAATTGTACGAGCACAATAATAGGCATTTAAATTCTCAACAAAATGTGCTATGAATTATTGTGATGTATTGTTACACGGTCCAAAAATGGATGCTGTTATTTGCGACTATATAATGAAATACTTACATAATTTTGGATGAAGAAAATCGAATGTCAAGGTACAACCCTATTCTGTTGCGCAATATGGGCACATCCCTAATATAGTATAGTCACAGGGCAGGCACTCCATACAAGCCGCCAATTTTCGTACTACATGCGCAAAAACATGTTCGTACAGGATTGCAGTGGGTTTGTGTGCTGCCGCCTAGTCGAAACAGCTCGCGTACCTATCCGTTGGCACGGGGGAGACGAGGTGAGGTCACATTTCAGATCAAGGGTGGTACTGCTTTTTCTATAGCGTTAGCTAATATTATATTTTATTTAGTATAGTGTTGCGTTTGACACTAATGTAATTATCGATCACGCGTATCGAGCAATGGATTTGTAAATCGTTAGGAGCTTATATTTCTAAATTTACTACTAAAGGATTATCTAGGCTAGAATCTTTCTATAACATTGACTACGTGGTTATCTAGTGAGTTGGAGGACAAAAAAAAAAGAAAACGTAATCACATTGTCATTATCATCCATGATCTTTGATCTTGCAAACATCTATTGTAAGCTTGATGTAAGCACTTGCCGGAATACATAATAGAAACCAATACTTCATTTGATCCATGGTGCGCTCTTACAAATCAGTCGAACCCTCGTCAGACTTGGATCTATGTTAAGTGCTGCCAATGGGCGTATTTCCACTAGTCAGCACGGCGACAGTGCTGTCACGATACTGTGGCTCTGTTTATCCACGGTAACGACACGGCAACGTCAACCTAGTTCCAATTTGAGCGCACGCGCAATCGCGCATGCTTCGTATGAATATAAAACACACGCAGATTGGCAGGCCGGCGACGGTACCGGTGGGAATCAATGCCGTGCCGTTCCGTGCCAGCAAGTGGAAAAGCATGCCATATAATTTCATTGATTTTCATAGATTATCTCCACGGTACCGTCGACGGTGCCGTGCCATCGCTGTTGCCGTCGCCGTACCGTCTAGTCGAAAAACGCCCAATAAATACAAGGCGCAGTGTGAGGTTGTGGCCAGTATAGGATCCTTAATTCTGCTTCGTGATTGTACTCAATGAAATCGACATTCATATTGAGTGTAAGCTGAATAACCCATTTTCATTTGTACAATATTTGCAAATATAATGCTCGTTTTTTTATTATTGATGATTAAATGTGTTTAAAAGCTGCCCTGCTGGACTAGGAGGGACAGAAAAACATAGAATGTGCCAGCCGCATTTCCTCCGGAGGGTTTTGGTTTATTTTAATTTAGGCGATGGGCTGACAACCTGTCACTTTAGCAATATACGTACAAATCTATCTTAAATTACCCTTAAAACTTTGTCAGATGTGGCGGAACGACCTTTGTTTAGTTCGTTTACGCTCTACCTACCCCATTAGGGATAAAGGCATGATTATATCTATGTATGTATGTTAATGTGTTTAAAAATAAAATGCTTATATTGAATATACTACTTGTAAAATAAAATTGAATAGAGTTAAATCTGATACCTACAGATGTAGCCGAATGTGTCAAAAAACTTTTACTTCTCGAAAAAGATAAAATAATATTAGATAAAAATACTTAATTGCACATAAGAAATATTTATACAACACAACATATAACCCATAGACAAGTAAGGTCTTATTGCTAAGTTAGAATTTTTGTTCAGGTAACCTTAAAAGTTGTTAACGCTTCCAATGAAACTCTAATCAAAGTGAACTAAAAAGTAAGACAACTTTCTAACATTGTGGTTTAACGGATGAACAAAGTAAGCAATTCTACTAGTAAGTGAATAAAACATACGATGACCCGTGCAATAAAGCTCCGGCCATTTGAGACACATGTCCTGGGCTGTTTCCGCCGATATTATAGTCTGAGACTTTGTAGGAACCAAGTACCTATTAGAAGTTATACCTTTTACAAGAAAGTATAATAGACATTCATACATACATATAATCAAGCCTTTATCCCTAATGGGGTAAGAAGGGCGTAAACGATCTAAACTAAGGTCGTTCCGCCACGTCTGCCAAAGTTTAGAGGGTTATTCAGGATAGATTCGTAGGTATATTGCTGTAGTGACAGGTTGTCAGCCCATCGCCTAAATTGCAATATACTGAAACCCTCCGATCTCTTAGCTGGTTTTTACAGCTTGCCCGGGAGGAAATACAGCTAGCACATTCTATGTTTTTTTTTCTCTCCCAGTCCAGCATGGAAGAATCCCTAACTTGGTTTAATAAATCTTATTTTATTTATTAATACAATCTTATAAGATATAATTTTACTATTAAGTAAAATAATCATCCCGGGCTGATATAATAGAAATGATGTAAAATTATAGAACATTATGAAAATATGTTGGATCTGTATTTTCCTATTATTAATATAGTCATATCAAATTCAAATACTTACGTGGTTTAGAGGGCACGTCAACCCCGTAATTATCTTTGACATAGGTCGTTTTACAAACCATGTCAGATGCCTTCTTAAAATGGACATCGGGATTCATCGATTCTTCCTCTTTGTCCCACCCACCCGACACAAAAATAATAAATGTTTTTATGGCTTATTTTCTCTATAGAGATCAAAACCCACTGAGCAATTTCTCGTTAAATCAGATAGCAAATATTTTCTTTACGCTGTAATAAATTTGATATTTTATAAAAAAATTATACAGAATTTATAGAATAAACGTTATATAGGTAAACATTTCATGCCATCATCTCCCTAGCCTTATCCCGTATTTCACAGGGTCGGCTACCTAATCTAGGTGATTGAACGAGGGTACTGGTATTTACACAGAGCGACTGCCGTCTGACCTCCGCAACCCAGAAGGGAAACAAGACCCAATCCTAGATTAGGTCACAGTTTTCAAGCCGCCAATGCTTAGCACTGGCCTCTGATATGGCTTTACGATTAATATCTACGGTATTAAGCGATATTAACTGGGATCAACGGCTAAACGTGCCAGGCAAAGCACGGAAAAAGCGCCGAATAAACGTACATATGAAATTCGAAAACCGAAAAACACATTGGTACGTGGTGGGATTCGAACCACGACCCCCCGCTCAGGAAGCAGCGGCCCTATCAACAACACCATCGGCCTGTTTGTAAAACAATTAAACAAACAAGGTAAACAATTCATGTAAGCTAGTAAAACTCTAATGCCTTTTCAGAAATGTTTTATCTCGATACAAAGATTGATGCAGACTTACTTTTGGTATACTAATAGAAATATTAAACAAATTAGTGCTCGACAATCATTGTGATAACAAAATTAATAAAAAATGTAAAACTTAGATGGAGTTTTCAATCAACCGTTGATAGAGTCCACAAATTTTATCAAAGATTTGAATCATGAATATTTTGAGATGGTTGATTAAATTGAAAATGACTCTGATTAAGACTTTCAATATAAACTGGGTTTTTTTTCTGAATTTCTTTTGTTTTTTTTTTTATTTACTTCATTAAATATTTCATCTTCTTTAAAGTTTCTATAGTCAAAAGATAATATCATAATTTTATATCATGAAATAAAAGCTGTAACTTTACATTAAGGCTCTTAGTTTTTGTAATGTTTCCTTAATTGTTAAATAAAATAAATAAATAAAATAAAACATAAATTAAAGTGAAGAGAGTCTTAAATTTATGGAAAATATTTGGTCCTTAATCTGACACAAACCCATTGTTATCCGAGCTGTTTATAATATAACGGCTATTTTCAATACTTACAATATTGATGCTAAAGTGATATAGTTGTTTAAACTTTTTGTCCAAAAAGCTAAACAAACATAATTTATTAAAAAAATATACTTGGGTAATAAATATACGCAATCAAATTAGTAAGTGCCAAGTTTAAATCCAGAATTAGTGCAAAGCAGAAACGCGAGGCAAGTTAAGAACCCTAGGATAAGAACATTATGCTTATTAATTTATAAGCCCTGCAAATGTGAGATGAATATTATCTTATTACTAGCATAATAAAGATAAGCTGCAAATCATTACTTTAATGGCCGAAAAAAAAGCAATGTATGTTCGAGTGAATTTGGAAGGCCAAGACGCGCTCTCATTTTATGAGGAAACGACAACAATTTACGTACGTACATACGTATAATCACGCCTTCATCCCTAATTAAACAAAGTTTTGAGGGTTATTTAAAATAGAGTTGTAGGTATACTGCTATAGTGACAGGTTGTAAAAACAATATACTTAAAAATAAACATCAAATTCCGATTCCATAATATTCTGACATTTAAAACTTGCATTAAACCTTTGACAGGCGCACATTCTTAATCCATACTAGTGTATTGTATTGTATTTATTTATTATCAATTATCATATTTACAATAAACTACTTAAAACATCTGTGGTAATCAGTTTTACTTACATGCTGGCCTGGGAGCGATAGAAAAACATAAAATATGGCAGCTGCGTTTTCTCCCTAGCATGCTGTAAAATCCAGCTAAGGGATCCGAGGGTTTTCTTATATTGCAATTCAGGCGATGGACTGACAACCCGTCACTATAGCAATATACTTACAAATCTGTCTGAATAACCCTCAAAACATTGTAAAACGTGGCGTAACGACCATTGTTTAGATAATTTATGCTCTGTCTACCCCATTAGGGATAAAGCCGTAATTATATGTATGGATGAAATGTGTGGTATTGTGCTTGAGATCACGTTATGAAAATGAATAGTACCACTAATGCTGCACCCACATTACTAATGCTTAGAAAAGCCCATAAATTCCCGTCGCATCCAGCTTGTTAATCGTAGTTATCCACCGTAATGTCATGAGGTTATGTAAAGATAAGGTCCCGGTCGCTGTCTGTGATAGTGGTCGTTACTCAAAACCACGTCAGAGGCCTAATAGCTGTGCGGCCTAATAGGTGGTTTGAAGACTCTGACACCAGGGTTCTTCGGGTCGTTTGACTCGAGAATCTACTATCTAATTAGAAGAAGACAGAAGTGATAAACTCCAATCTAGGAGCAAGTAGTTCATAATTACCGTCACCCAATCTTTACATACACATAATCACACCTTTATCCCTAATGGGGTCGGCAGAGCGTCAACGACCTATACTAATTCCAGGGTTATTTGAGACAAATTTAAAGGTATATTGCTGTAGTGACAGGTTGTCAGCCCATCGCCTACATTGCAATGTACAGAAACGCTGGGATCCCTTAGCTGGCTTTAACAGAATTTCCAGGAGGAAATGCAGCTGGCACATTTGATGCTTTTCTCTCGCTATCAGAATCTTTAACCAAATATTTTTTATGTTTGTTCCTGTACAATGTGCTGTTTATGTGCAATAAAGAATATTTGTATTGTATTGTATTTAATCTTAATTTTGACCGATGTAATTCGCAGTTTAATAGTGAGGGATAGTAAAACATCTTCATGCAAACTACTGAAGTTGTCCCTAACGTTATCGTCTACAAAGTTCTCATACTAAAATACAAATTCTTCGATGGACATATATAAAATCCAGTGGACATTCTTACGTGCAAGTTTTACAACCAAGATCATGAAAATGTTCTAGTTTTATCACCTGGAACAGGGACCTAGCACGTACTTGTAAGCAAGCAGTTAAGATATACCGGGTGTAAGGGACAGCGTCCCGCTAACTGATAGGGGTTGCTCAGTCAATGATACTAAGCAACTTCCAGCAAGATATTATTATAGGAAGTGAAAAAAAAAATATGACTTTTCCATACAAAATGTCCACCTCGATCAGACAATTTGTATGGAATAGCAAATTTATTTATTTTTACTTCCTGAAAGAATTTTCTGGTGGAAGTTGTTCAGTGTCGTTGACTGAGCAACCCCTATCAGTTTGTGGGACGCACTTACACTCCTTGTGATAGGCGAATAAGGTGAAGAGGGACAGATTTGTGAGAAAGACTGTCAACTACGTCTGATATTTAAAGTTATACATAAGCATTCCATCTACTCACATTATATAATTTATCTAGCGACCCGGCCCGGCTTCGCATGAAAATATCAGTGTTTCTCTACTTTATTATGCAAGTATTATACATATAAACCTTTCTCTTGAAACACTCTATTCATTAAAAGAAACCGCATCAAAATCCGCTGCGTAGTTTTAAAGATTTATGCATACATAGGGAGAAAGCGACATTGTTTTATGCTATGTAGTGATATGAAATTCCACAAATGCTTGCGTGATCTAGTGTACAGAGCCATGGGCTTACGATCCGAAGGTCCAATTCGATTCCCAGGTTTGATATTTGTCAATTCATCACTTTGTGAGATTTCCCTCACTTTGGTTAGGACCAGGCTGAATCGTCTGATACTCTGGAAGAAAAACAATCCCTCGCTTCGGAGGGCACTTTAAGCCGTTGGTCCTGGTTGCTCTCTTTAAAAGTGGTCGTTACACAAACCATGCCATTAGCTGTGCTATTAGGCGGTTTAAAAACTCTGACACCAGGGTTCATCGTGACTCGATACCCTTACGACAGAAGAATGCTACATCATTCATCGTTTCTTTCAATTTTCTTTGTACATCATTTTATTCCAATATCTTCATATTTATTTTATTCCTATGTTTGATATAAAGATATGGACCTTCATTTTCCATTGTGTTAGCAATAAAAGTTTGATCTCATATTGTTCGCTACGACATTACTGCTCTACGACGTAGAACTTTGCTACGTGGGTTGTAAGATAAATACCTACACTTTATATGACTACGTTTAGAGATGGTTGTCTGCGTCATAGATCTTTGATGAACCCAATAATTCCAAACATTTTGTATCATTTGTTACCCGACTACGGCAAAGCAAAAAGGAAGGTTATGATTTTGACCGGTACGTTTGTATGTATGTGGGTATGTATGTTCATCTGTTCCCTCATAACTTCGAAACTACTCATCAGATTTGACAAATCAGGTATTGTAAGATGCATCTCAATTGTCCGCTGGTTGTAGACTAGGTGACGTTACTTTAAATTGTATGTGGTGCCCTCTAGAGAACATTGAGTAATGTAGTAAAATAAAAATCTTTTTATATAACGCCGAGTGTGGCTTCAAATAAAAGGGCGTAATTTGCACATTCCATATATATAATATTGATAGCTTTTGCCCGCGGCTTTGTTTGCTTTTAGTCTATAAATGAGAATATTTTCTAAAATCACTCCACAGGTCGGACAGGCCAATGGCCATATATAGTGGATATTGCCAGCCGGGCCTAAAGCTGCGCGAGCCCCCTACGGGCTCTGAACCATGTGGAAGTTGGGACAGGGGGGCACGCAAGTCCTAGCTTAGGACGTCAGTCAGGTAGCGGGACCCTCCGGGAGTGTGCCGGAAGTAAATAATTAGCCTAAGTGTATTACACATACATACATACATATAATCACGCTTTTATCCCTAATGGGGTAGGCAGAGCGTAGACGACCTAAAAAAAGGCCGTTCCGTCAAATCTGACAAAGTTTTGAGGGTTATTTAAGATAGATTTGCAGGTATATTGTCTAAGTGGTTTCATCCATGGTGAAATATCAAACTTGCTTCGCTCGCAATGCGCGTTAGATTTGTCGTCTTGGAATATTAAATTTTGCGCTCTCTTCGCTCTCAATGCCTATTTCAAGGTATCGATATTTTCAGACATCAAGACCGAGGGGTTGGAGGGAGTTTATCACAGAAAAAGAAAAGTAGAAGCCCGGTTCAAAAGTAGCGAGGGCATTAAGACATCGAGACCGGGGGTTGAGAGGGGGCTTACCCCCCTCACAGAAATAGAAAAGAAACGTCCGGTTTTGAAATAGAGCCCGCATTCAGACATCGAGATCAGACGGCTTCTTGGTCATATTACTTGGAACTATGATCATGTTTCTTCGAGGTATAATCATATTTTTAGTTACTATGTATCATATATAAATAAAAGTAGCAGTCCAATTTGGGAGTAACACACGCATTCAGACATAGTCACCGGGGGGTTGAGGGGAGCTTGCCACTCTCACAGAAAAAGAAAAGCAGAAGCCCGATTTGAAAGTAGCGATAGCATTCAGACAACAAGCCCAGGTGTAAATTCTTCTTTCTTAAAATTTAAGAGCAGGGCTCTTGTCTGTGATGTAATCGCCATTCGGATCGATTTTGTGTAAGTTTCTTGACATCCTGGTACGACACGACCTCAGCTTTTTTTTTTATTTGGTCCATGTAAGTTCGTCTCGGTCTTCCTCGTCCTCTCTTTCCCTCTATATTTCCTTCCAATATGGTCTTAAAGAAGTTGTCGTGTCGCATCTGGTGACCTATCATTTTCCCTATTCTGTTTTCTATGGTCTTCAGTAGATTCCGCTTCTCTCTAACCACACTCAGTACTTCATCGTTGGACTTCATTTCTGTCCAGCTTATTTTCATCATTCATCATTGTTTCTTTTGGTTGAAGGCCCGTTTTGCCATGGCTATCCTTGCGACGACGTCTGGGTTGCATCTGGAGTCATTAGTAATAGTGCTGCCAAGGTACTTGAAGTTGTTGACTTGTTCTAAGGTTGTATTATTCAATTTGATTTGTGTGCCTGAGGTTGGTGTTTTAGAAGCAACTAGGATTTTTGTTTTCGCAGCGTTGATCTTCATTCCCACTTTGTTGAAGGTGGTATCCAGTATGTTAACTAGGTCTTGTAGTTCGGTTTCACTTTCAGCTATGGCGGCTATGTCATCCGCAAACCTGATGAACTGAATTCTTACTCCGTTGAATATGACACCTCCCTTTTCTTGATCTTTCATCTTCCTGATCGCTTCTTCGATTAAAGTATTAAATATGAGTGTGACCTACAGGTCCCATCGGTTGTATATTTTTAGCTCCAAAATGATTTAAATAAAAATTGAGTTCAAAATCTAAAATCCGACTGCTCAAAGATTGAAACAATAAAATATTGTTATCTGAATTGATAGTAAATACATTATAGTTATGTTCAGAGGATAGCCGTGGTCATATGCCACCTATCCTAAGTAAAGAATGTATTCTAACTACAAAATAGATTTTAACAGTGGTAAGCGGTCATATTACTTTACGTTTAGACTATAGGTAGCATACGACCACGGCTATCCTCCGAACATAACTGTAATGTATTAAGTATCAATTCAGATAACAATATGTTCTTGTTTCATACTTTTCAGCAGTCGGGTTTAAGTTTTAGAACTCAATTTTAATTTACAAACTAGCTGTGCCCGCAACTTCGTACGCCCGGGGAAAACACGCAGTGTCGAACATACTGAAAACACTTCTCCGCGTGTAGGAGCGGTATCTGCTAATCCGCGCGCGGAAGCGTGTTTCGCATTGTCTGATCTTTGTTTTTGTATGGAAAACACGATTCGGTGCGCTAGCTAGAAGATCCCGCTCCTACGCGCGGAGTATCGTTTTCAGTATGTTCGACACTGCGTGTTTTTCATGCAAACTGGGGTACATACTCAATATTAGAATGGTTTGCGTGATTATTTCTAACATAGGCTGGACACCAGGTAATTAAAAAAAACTCAGTCAAATTAAAAGTCTCTTTAAGATCGGTTAAAAACGATCAGAGTTCAAATTGCTGCCTACCCTCTAAGTCAAGTGGCGTGATCATTTGTATTGCAACTTTGAGTTTAAGTATAGCTCAGTCAAACAAAAAAAGTTCTATCAAAATCGGTTAAAAACAACCGAAATTCAATTTCCTACCTACCTCCTTAGTCATGAGGCGTGATTATTTGTATCGAAACTTCGATTTTAAATAATGCCCAGTCGAATAAAAAAAGTTACATAAAAATCCGTTAAGAAACAGCCAAATTTCAATTTCCTGCCTGCCCCCTAAGTCAGGTAGCGATTTAGATTTTAGGTATCCTAAGTTGCAACCCGGGTAATACACAGTTGAATATAAAAAGTCCCATCGAAATCGGTTCAGTAGTTTTGGCGTGATGTGGTAACATACAAACAGACAGACAGACAGACAAAAATTTTAAAAAAATCGTTTTGATCTTTATATCGTTAATAATGCCTGCTGCAACTATTTTTTTGTTAAAATATTCAATGTACAGACACGACCCTTCTAGAGATTTATTATATCTATAGATTTAGAGACTAGAGCCTAAACTGTCCCAGCAGTGGGACAGTAAACCGTCATATTAAACACATGCCGCATTGTGAGAAAGTTCCTCACCACATCAGTTATTTCAACCTCATCTACAGATCCCATCACACTTGACTGAGGCCCGTGTGATAGGAAAGCACCTCCGAAAGTAAAGAAAAAAAAAACAAAGAAAAATAATAATAATAGATTTAGAGAAACAGTCATATAAATGTTTCAATAACACTTAGTAAAGTTCATGTTATGGAAATTTGATATGTGGGTAATCACATACATACATACAAATAATCATAAACATACATACCAAGTGTTTATCCCTCATGGGGTAGGCAGAGCGTAAACGGCCTAAGTAAAGGGCGTTCCGCCACGTCTGACAAAAATTTTAGGGTTATTTAAGATAGATTTGTAGGTATATTACCGAAGTGGCAGGTTACCAGCCAAATTGCGATATTCAGCAACTCTCGGATCCCTTAGCTGCATACCTGGGAGGAAATGCAGCTGGCACATTCTTTGTTTTTCTCTCGATCCCATTCCAGCATGGAAGTAATTATACAATAAGTAAGTAATTATTTGAATAATTTATTGCGTAAATTAAATTCGTATTCAGAATATTGTTTCCAAGAAGCAGATAGACGCAATTCAAAGATGGAAAGAATTTGTGCCGGAGGATAGGGTGTTTTTGGTGCTATAAATAAAACTAGCGTGCACAGAATTGCAGACACAATCGGGTGACCATTTTGATAGACATTTTTGGATATGATTATATCAAAAGCAATGTAACAGTTAAATGTCTCATTTCCGGTTTAGATATTATGTTACGTATAGATAGAACTTCTTGCAAGAAACAGAACTTTTCCTATTCGAAGACAATTATTAAAATTTGTACGGATTAAAAAATAGTACGCCCATACATAATGACTTGTTCTTGCACATACTATCTTCTTCTTCTTTACAAATGTAAGTGCTGGGCACTTGTCGGTGGAGTAATTGCCAACTTGCTTTGCATATCTTATGCCAACATGCTCTCTCTATTCTCTTTTGCTTAGCGTTTTCCCGTAGTAACGCTGTGGTCCGCTTTCCGGCTTTTTCTACTCCACTTTGCCCAGTCTTCAGCATCCACTGGTGTGAGATATTTCTCTTCCATATCCGCTTTTACGACGCCAAGTCAGCGCTTCTTTGATCTCCCGCGTGATCTTCTGCTAACATACGACCTACATAATATGTTAAATTCTTTGAGTGTAATTATTTAGGACGTACGTTTCTTCCATGCTGGCCTGGGAGCGAGAGAAAATCATAGAATGTGCCAGCTACATTTCCTTCTACGCATGCTGTAAAAATCAGCTAAGGGCTTTTCAGTCGAATTAGTATTGAAATGTCCCATTGCAAATCGAAAGTTCGGTCACTAAACTTGCATGCAGATAAGTTAGCTGTGAAATATGGCGGGAATCATGGAGTGATCACGACTAGATGCGAGCTGCGAGCTATCTAGCCACGATTTATGGGCTCTGATTCCACCAAACTCTGATTAATAGTACCTACATTACTCAAAAGGTAAAAAAAGCAATGTATAATCGAGTAAATATGCGTCTCGCCTTCCAATCTAAACGAAACGATTCATTGCATCAGCTGAGAGAAGTATAGCACTTTTCTCTCATTATGCGTTTAAGCATCAACAACACACTTAAAAAAAATATATAAAGAAAATATTATTAATATGACTTTATATTTTTATATAAAGTCATATTACTGTAATATTTAGAACTAATGAACGAACCTTGACGAATATAGGCTCCATATATACGTATATGTACTTTTTTCCCATTCATGTATGCTTAACAAAATAAATAACGATTCCGAACGTTTCAAAATAACGCTAGCGTGCCAAAAATGAATACTATTCTCGCAATTCGCGAACAACGAATGTGCACAACATGACATTTAAAACAGAACTTCTCAACAAAGCAGATTCACATTGAAATGCCAGAAATTGGGGAAAGACTCTCATGAGTTTGAAGCCACTAGTGCGGCGCTGATTCGAGCTGAAAGCTGTGACAGGGTTTTTATATTATGTTGCCTCTCGGAAACATAACGAGGCTTTGTGTGGAGGTAAGAGCATTGTTTTCAATTCATATTTCTTTACAAACAATAAAATATTTTTGTTTATATGTAGGTAGCAGGTATATTGCTGCTTTTTTCTTACAGAAATGGGTTTGCTCTTGACTCCATTCTAGGTCGTGAGTGACTGAGACGAAGTCGACGATGAAGCGAGCTCACCCAGATGATGCCTGTTTACTCTAACTTTGAAGTGTTGGGGTTTGTATGCATTCAGAAACACAGACTCGGGTAGTAGGTGCTGTTTCTATGAAAAGAAGCCCGGGATTTTTTTATCAGACTGTATAGAGACTATACTAAACTATACTTTCTTCCGTGCTGGCCTGGAAGCGAGAGAAAAATGTGGAGTTTACCAGCTGCATATCCTCCCAGGTATGCTGTAAAAATCAGTTATGGGATCCGAGGGTTCCTGATGGGCTGACACCTGTTACTACTGCAATATACCTACAAATATACCTTAAATATCCCTCAAAACTTTGACAGACGTGGCGGAACTGTTGTCTTGTCATAATCCCTCCCAGCTATCCCAACACACGTTCTTCTACGTAATAGAGGTATGTTGTCTTGTCATAATCCCTCCCAGCTATCCCAACACACGTTCTTCTACGTAATAGAGGTATGTTGTCTTGTCATAATCCCTCCCAGCTATCCCAACACACGTTCTTCTACGTAATAGAGGTATGTTGTCTTGTCATAATCCCTCCCAGCTATCCCAACACACGTTCTTCTACGTAATAGAGGTATGTTGTCTTGTCATAATCCCTCCCAGCTATCCCAACACACGTTCTTCTACGTAATAGAGGTATGTTGTCTTGTCATAATCCCTCCCAGCTATCCCAACACACGTTCTTCTACGTAATAGAGGTATGTTGTCTTGTCATAATCCCTCCCAGCTATCCCAACACACGTTCTTCTACGTAATAGAGGTATGTTGTCTTGTCATAATCCCTCCCAGCTATCCCAACACACGTTCTTCTACGTAATAGAGGTATGTTGTCTTGTCATAATCCCTCCCAGCTATCCCAACACACGTTCTTCTACGTAATAGAGGTATGTTGTCTTGTCATAATCCCTCCCAGCTATCCCAACACACGTTCTTCTACGTAATAGAGGTATGTTGTCTTGTCATAATCCCTCCCAGCTATCCCAACACACGTTCTTCTACGTAATAGAGGTATGTTGTCTTGTCATAATCCCTCCCAGCTATCCCAACACACGTTCTTCTACGTAATAGAGGTATGTTGTCTTGTCATAATCCCTCCCAGCTATCCCAACACACGTTCTTCTACGTAATAGAGGTATGTTGTCTTGTCATAATCCCTCCCAGCTATCCCAACACACGTTCTTCTACGTAATAGAGGTATGTTGTCTTGTCATATTTTTACTACTACGTTATATACTAGGTGTAAGGGACAGCGTCGCGCAAACTCATAGTTGCTGCTCAGTCAACGAAACTGAACAACTATCACCAGGAAATTGTTCCAGGAGACGATATAAGAAATTGACCCTCTCATACAAAATGACCACATCGATCAGACAATTGGTATGAAAAAGCTAATTTTTGTCTCATCTGTAATATGCCTTTACTTTAAGATAGCTATGAATTTCAGAAGTGTTGGAAATACAAGTTTATTTTCAAGATGGCTCCCAAGATACGAATATCTAAATACAACTTCTTACTATTACTAAATTGTTCTTCTTTTAGATAGTCAAGTTATTACATAAAGTTTCCATTTAGGCATTAAAGTGAATAAACCCTAATATAATCAATGTTCAAATGAACTAAATCTCAAAACCTGATTGGTAAGTGCCGATATCGGAACCAGGGGTTTGATTTCCCCGGAGAAACATTACAGTCATTGGTGGTCGATCTATTGGTGGGTTTCTTTTTTTTAATAATTATGAATGCGTTTGCTCTTGACTCTAGACACTAGGTCAGGGATGACCGCGACAAAGTTGACGATGGAACGAGCTCACCCAGAAAATGCTTGTTATAGCACTGGCAATCCCACGCACCCCCGGAACACAGCAAGCTGTTTGGCGCCGGACTCCGGTGGTCGTCTGGTTGCGCGCCAGGCGACCCCTTGCGGAGCCTATCACCGCTTTGTTAGGATCGTTCAGTTGAACTTATTCACAGGCAGGCCTGTGCTGCCGCTGCCCGGAGTGGACCACAAGGAGGTAGATCCCATCCCAACAGGACATTAATATGATGTACTAATACGATAAACGTTTAATACGATGTAACGGATGCAACCTCTCGTTAAGAAACGCTAAGAAAGAGATGAAGAATTTATTGGTCTCTAAGAACACATAATATTATTTGAAGACTGATTTCATAAAGCACTTTAAATGTCAGCAGTCCAAGTTACAATTCATGTAAACTCCCGCTAAAAGGAGAATTTTAATTCCGTGTCGACAGAATAAATACTACCTATACTACCTTGCCTATCGGCAACCAGGGGTGTTTGTTGATGTCGAACTAGAAGAAATTAATTACATTTTTTATTACTGATATTCGAACCATTTGTCTGCCATCACACTTGATGAAAAGTGATGATTTAGACGATGATCGAGCATGTTTGCTTTGATAATGCCTATACTTAGAAAAAAAACGTGTAATTATAATTTTTGTCTCTTTTAATAATTTAACAGAACCAATCACAAAAATTGCGACGTACCTGAATAATTAATATTTTATACGTTTCTCAGTGCCTATACGTGTCTCCCACAAGGTGGATCGATGATCTGGTGAAGGTCGCGGAAGCTGCTGGATGCAGAAGGCGCTACACCGATCATCGTGGAGGTCCTTGGATGAGGCCTTTGACCTGCAATGGACGTCTATCATCTAAGAAGACGACGTTTCTCAGTATTTTCTCAGTTTTAGGATAGGTTAGGTTTTTGGAAGAAAAAAAATAGCAACTAGTTGGGTCCCTACTAACGGACGACAGGCACAAGGTCGTCCCAGGAAACGATGGAGAGATGAGATAGATGCCCACGACTGCGTCTGGACGGAGTTGGCCAAGACCGGGATTAATGAAGGGAGAGGATAGGCCTTTGCCCTGCAGTGGGACATTTCAGGTTGATAATAATACATACATACATATAATCACGCCTTTATCCCTTATGGGGTAGGCAGAGCGTAAACGACCTAAACAAAGGTCGTTCCGCCACGTCTGACAAAGTTTTGAAGGTTATTTAAGATAGATTTCTAGGTATATTGCTGTAGTGACAGGTTGTCAGCCCATCGCCTAAATTGCTATATACTGAAACACTCGAATCCGTTAGCTACTTTTTACAGGATGCCCGGGAGGAAATGCAGCTGGCACATTCTATGTTTTTCTATCGCTCCCAGTCCAGCATGGAAGAATTACAGGATGCCCGGGAGGAAATGATAATAATAAAATTATAATAATAACCGTTATCGTTATATATCTTTCGACGCTGTTCATTGCATTTGGCGAGACCTGTGATTTCCAAACTTTACTTTCAACCAAGGAACGATATGATTTATTGCTATTCTAACTAGTGAAAAACCAGGGCCATTCAAACAGAAAATAAACTAATTCAGCACTTTAAATAGGTAGTGATTATTTTTCCCTTGAACTACAGAGGTCGACAAATGAGAGAGACTGCTCTAAAGCTCTTTAATGAATCGGAAATCGCTTCATTCGCCGACGTTTGCATTCTTATTCTGTCGTAATGAGCGGAACGTGTGCCAGCAAGGGAAGTGTAGTAACCTCGTAGCCTCAGTTTGAAATGAGGGAAAAATGCTAAATACAACCGCTGAAGTCGTAATGAGGTTTTTAAATTTAAAGTATGGAGTATAGTTATAAATTTTGTCTCTAGGTATGGTCAGTAGCCTACTTCAAAATTTGAATAATTGAACTTTTCGAAGAAGAAGCTAATTTCACACTTATTATAAAGCCCGTATAATAAATAATTAAGATCTTGAAACTGAAAGCAAGTTAAAGTTCTAATAAGTAAAGTCATTTCAGTTACAAAATGTCCAATCCAAACTCAATATTGCTTTCAATCTTGAGATCACTTCATAAATAAGAGCCTAAATCTTGTTGCTTAATCTTCTACCTACTTTTTATTTAAGATAAGAAGTTTTTTTTTTGATAATAGATATAGAAAATATGAATATTGATAAGAATATATTTTTTCAAAATATAAAGGTTATTTGAGGCACCCTTAACTCTATCTCAACCCGACCTACCTACGCAGTTTATGAAATTATTTAAATATTCATTCTGCGTAGGTGGTTTCAGTTCGAATTCAAACTGAGGAATCTAAATTTAAAATTCTTGTAAAATGTACGCGAATAAAACTACATATTGTACCTACACATAATACACGACATGTGTTGTATGTGTTAGTCTTCTTCTTAGCGAGTGGATTCTCGAGTCCAACGACCCGATGAACCCTGGTGTCAGAGTTTTCAAACCGCCTAGTAGCACAGAAATTACGTCTCTTACATGGTTTGAGTAACGACCACGATCACAGACAGCGACCGGGACCGACGGCTTAACTTGCCATCCGAAGCACGGAATCCTTTTTCTTTTCAGACAATCGGGTGATTCAGCCTGCAATGTCCTAACCAAACTAGGGAAACCAAAGTGATAAATTAACAAATATTAAATTTGTTTTCCCCTTGGGAATCGCACTTAGGACCTCCGAATCGTAAGCCAATGGCTCTGACCACTAGACCACGGAGGCAGTTGTGTAGAATATGTGTCATTGGAGGCTAAGGGGGTTTTGTCAAGCTGATCATGCTTGGCAGACGTTTTTGGACAGAAACATCATTGGTTTAGCAAGCAACTTATAAAAGTACCAAAGAAAATATACAGAGTGTACAAAAATACTGCGTTCCTTTAAACCACGTCATATGTATATTAGTGATAAAGAACACAATACACACATTAAATAATAAAAAAAGGTCTTTATTTTTATCAATCAGAAAGAACTAACCCTTACACGGCACGCACACTAAGGCGAGGTTGCACAGCCGGGCGAGCGCGGGGCGCGGTGTGGAGCGCGGTGTATAGTGTACCTGCGGCGAACGTCGTTGTGTGCGTGCGTGCCGCGCCGTAGGGATGCGTAATTTGTTTTAGGTTTTATTTATTTAATGTGTGTATTGTATTGTAAATCACTTATACATTACGTGGTTTGAAGGAACGCATTACTATTTTTTACAACCTGTATATTAGCTAACGCTACTGACGATACTGTACTAGACTAGCTGAGCTACACTAAACAAACATTACAGAAATCATAGTTACCATTGAATTGGTAAAGTAGGTGAAGGAACGAGGACAAACCAATTTTGCAAGAAATATCTCTTGTGAAATGGTTCGCCATATTGCGAATCGGCTATCGGAAAAGATATTATTAGTTGAACATAAAAAATAATCTACTTCCTGCTAGACTGGGAGTCATAGAAAAACATAGAATACTCCAGCTGCATCTCCTCCAGGGCATGCTGTAAAAATCAGCTAGTGATTCGAGGAATTCAGTATATTGCAATTTAGGCGATGGGCTGACAACCTGTCACTACAGCAATATACAGATGTATCTTAACCTACCCTCAAAACTTGTCAGACGTGTCGAAACGACCTCTGTTTAGATCGTTGACGGTCTGTCTACCCCATTAGGGATAACGGCGTGATGTCTGTATGTATATATCTATGTAAAAAATCATTTGCACATAAAGGCCTAATTTTGCTAAGCTCGCCACACTTTCCAAGCAGTTTGGCAAGCACATTGGAGTTTTGGAATAATTTTGTATTTAGCAATGATAGTTACCTACCGACAAATTTGTAAAATTGGCGAAGAAATGAGGACGAACCAATTTCGTGAAAAATATTCCCTGTGAAATGGTTTGCCAATTGCGAATCGGCTATCGGAAAAGAGATTATTAGTTGGACATAAAAATGAATTTGCATTGAGAGAGGCCCAATTCCGCCTGTATTAGCAATTGGAGATGCAATTCCAATAGTCGCTTGCCAAGTGCCTGGCGTAATGGTACTGCACCGTCGTACAGATTACAACGTGTAAGTAGGTCTTGTTTAGATGATTATCATAAAACTAACTGCCTCAGTGGTCTAGTGATTAGAGCCATAGAATCACGATACGGAGGCCCTGGGTTCAATTCCTAAGAAGGTACCACAAGGTTGATATTAGTCAATTTATCACATTGTGAGGTTTTCCCCAGTTTGGTTAGGATAATGCAGACTGAATCCACTTGATTGTCTGGCAGAAACCAGATTCCGTGCTTCAGAGGGCACGTTAAGCCGTCGGTCCCGGTCACAGTTTCTAATAGAGGTCGTTAAAGGTCGATGCTGCTCCACGTCCGTAGGAACTACCCAAAAAACGTCTAATGAATACGTGGCTCAGTGTGAGGTTGTGGCCAGTATAGGATCTTTAGTTCTGCTTCGTGTTTGTTCTCAATGAAATCAACATTCATATTGAGTGTGAGCTGAATATGTTAACCCATTTTCATTTGTTCAAAATTTGCAAACATAATGCTAGTTTTGTTATTATTGATGATTTATTGCGTTTAAAAACTGCCCTGCTGGACTAGGAGCGACAGAAAAACATAGAATGTGCCAGCCGCATTTCCTCCAGAGGGTTTTGGTTTATTTTAATTTAGACGATGGGCTGACAATCTGTCACTTTAGCAATATCCGTACAAATCTATCTAAAATTACCCTTAAAACTTTGTCAGATGTGGCGGAACGACCTTTGTTTAGGTCGTTTACGCTCTACCTACCCCATTAGGGATAAAGGCGTGATTATATCTATTTATGTATGTAAATGTGTTTAGAAATAAAATGCTTATATTGAATATACTACTTGTAAAATTCAATTGAATAGAGTTAAATCTACAGATGCAAATTAACAGAACCTACAGATGTAGCCGAATGTGTCAAAAAAAAATTATTAGTCAAAAAAGTTAAAATAAGATAAGATAAAAATACTTAATTGCACATAAGAAATATTTATACAACACAATATATAATCCATAGAGAAGTGTGGTCTTATTGCTAAGCTAGAAATTTCTTCCAGACAACCTTAAAGTTGTTAACGCTTCCAATGAAACTCTAATCAAAGTGAACTAAAAAGTAAGACAACTTTCTAACATTGTGGTTTAACGGCTGAACAAAGTAAGCAATTCTACTAGTAAGTGAATAAAACATACGATGACCCATGCAATAAAGCTCCGGCCATTTGAGACGCATGTCCTGGGCTGTTTCCGCCGATATTATACTCTGAGACTTTGTAGGAACCAAGTACCTATTAGAAGTTGTACCTTTTACAAGAAAGTATAATAGACATTCATACATACATATAATCAAGCCTTTATCCCTAATCGGGTAAGAAGGGCGTAAACGATCTAAACTAAGGTCGTTCCGCCACGTCTGACAAAGTTTAGAGGGTTATTCAGGATAGATTCGTAGGTATATTGCTGTAGTGACAGGTTGTCGGCCCATCGCCTAAATTGCAATATACTGAAACCCTCCGATCTCTTAGCTGGTTTTTACAGCTTGCCCGGGAGGAAATACAGCTAGCACATTCTATGTTTTTCTTTCTCTCCCAGTCTAGCATGGAAGAATCCCTAACTTGGTTTAATAGATCTTATTTTATTTATTAATACAATCTTATAAGATACAATTTTACTATTAAGTAAAATAATCATCCCGGGCTGATATAATAGAAATGATGTAAAATTATAGAACATTATGAAAATATGTTGGATCTGTATTTTCCTATTATTAATATAGTCATATCAAATTCAAATACTTACGTGGTTTAGAGGGCACGTCAACCCCGTAATTATCTTTGACATAGGTCGTTATACAAACCATGTCAGATGCCTTCTTAAAATGGACATCGGGATTCATCGATTCTTCCTCTTTGTCCCACCCACCCGACACAAAAATAATAAATGTTTTTATGACTTATTTTCTCTATAGAGGTCAAAACCCACTGAGCAATTTCTCGTTAAATCAGACAGCAAATATTTTCTTTACGCTTTAATAAATTTGATATTTTATTCAAAATTTATACAGAATTTATAGAATAAACGTTATATAGGTAAACATTTCATGCCATCATCTCCCTAGCCTTATCCCGAATTTCACAGGGTCGGCTACCTAATCTAGGTGATTGAACGAGGGTACTGGTATTTACACAGAGCGACTGCCGTCTGACCTCCGCAACCCAGAAGGGAAACAAGACCCAATCCTAGATTAGGTCAGAGTTTTCAAGCCGCCAATGCTTAGCACTGGCCTCTGATATGGCTTAACGATTAATATCTACGGTATTAAGCGATATTAACTGGGATCAACGGCTAAACGTGCTAGGCAAAGCACGGAAAAAGCGCCGAATAAAAGTACATATGAAATTCGAAAACCGAAAAACACATTGGTACGTGGTGGGATTCGAACCACGACCTCCCGCTCAGGAGGCAGCGGCCCAATCAACAACACCATCGGCTTGTTTGTAAAACAATTAAACAAACAAGGTAAACAATTCATGTAAGCTAGTAAAACTCTAATGCCTTTTCAGAAATTTCATAAAGATTTATGATACTTGGAAAAATGAATGTTTTATCTCGATACAAAGATTGATGCAGACTTACTTTTGGTATACTAGATAGAAATATCAAACAAATTAGTGCTCGACAATCATTGTGATAACAAAATCAATAAATAATGTAAAACTTAGATGGAGTTTTCAATCCACCGTTGATAGAGTCCACAAATTTTATCAAAGATTTGAATCATGAATATTTTGAGATAGTTGAATAAATTGAAAATGACTCTGATTAAGACTTTCAATATAAACTGGGTTTTTTTTCTGAATTTCTTTTGTTTTTCTTTTTATTTACTTCATTAAATATTTAATCTTCTTTAAAGTTTCTATTGTCAAAAGATAATATCATAATTTTATATCATGAAATAAAAGCTGTAACTTTACATTAAGGCTCTTAGTTTTTGTAATGTGTCCTTAATTGTTAAATAAAATAAATAAATAAAATAAAACATAAATTAAAGTGAAGAGAGTCTTAAATTTATGGAAAATATTTGGTCCTTAATCTGACACAAACCCATTGTTATCCGAGCTGTTTATAATTTAACGGCCTTTCAATGGCTATTTTCAATACTTACAATATTGATGCTAAAGTGGTATAGTTGGTTAAACTTTTTGTCCAAAAAGCTAAACAAACATAATTTATTAAAAAAAATATACTTGGGTAATAAATATACGCAATCAAATTAGTAAGTGCCAAGTTTAAATCCAGAATTAGTGCAAAGCAGAAACGCGAGGCAAGTTAAGAACCCTAGGATAAGAACATTATGCTTATTAATTTATAAGCCGTGCAAATGTGAGATGAATGTTATCTTATTACTAGCATAATAAAGATAAGCTGCAAATCATTACTTTAATGGCCGAAAAAAAAGCAATGTATGTTCGAGTGAATTTGGAAGGCCAAGACGCGCTCTCATTTAACGAGGAAACGACAACAATATACGTACGTACATACGTATAATCACGCCTTCATCCCTAATGAAATGACCTAAACAAAGGTCGATCCGCCTCGTCTTACAAAGTTTTGAGGGTTATTTAAAATAGATTTGTAGGTATACTGCTATAGTGACAGGTTGTAAAAACAATATACTTAAAAATAAACATCAAATTCCGATTCCATAATATTCTGACATTTAAAACTTGCATTAAACCTTTGACAGGCGCACATTCTTAATCCATACTAGTGTATTGTATTGTATTTATTTATTATCAACTATCATATTTACAATAAACTACTTAAAACATCTGTGGTTATCAGTGTTACTTACATGCTGGCCTGGGAGCGATAGAAAAACATAAAATATGCCAGCTGCGTTTCCTCCCTAGCATGCTGTAAAATCCAGCTAAGGGATCCGAGGGTTTTCTTATATTGCAATTCAGGCGATGGACTGACAACCCGTCACTACAGCAATATACTTACAAATCTGTCTGAATAACCCTCAAAACATTGTAAAACGTGGCGTAACGACCATTGTTTAGATCATTTATGCTCTGTCTACCCCATTAGGGATAAAGCCGTAATTATATGTATGGATGAAATGTGTGGTATTGTGCTTGAGATCACGTTATGAAAATGAATAGTACCACTAATGCTGCACCCACATTACTAATGCTTAGAAAAGCCCATAAATTCCCGTCGCATCCAGCTTGTTAATCGTAGTTATCCACCGTAATGTCATGAGGTTATGTAAAGATGAGGTCCCGGTCGCTGTCTGTGATAATGGTCGTTACTCAAAACCACGTCAGAGGCCTAATAGCTGTGCGGCGTAATAGGCGGTTTGAAAACTCTGACACCAGGGTTCTTCGGGTCGTTTGACTCGAGAATACACTAGCTAAAAATAAGAAGAAGACAGAAGTGATAAACTCCAATCTAGGAGCAAGTAGTTCATAATTACCGTCACCCAATCTTTACATACCTATAATCACACCTTTATCCCTAATGGGGTCGGCAGAGCGTGAACGACCTAAAGTAATTCCAACATGTCTGACAAAGGTTTGAGGGTTATTTAAGACAAATGTGAACGTATATTGCCGTAGTGACAGGTTGTCAGCCCATCGCCTACATTGCAATGTACAGAAACCCTCGAATCCCTTAGCTGGTTTTAACAGAATGACCAGGAGGAAATGCAGCTGGCACATTTGATGTTTTTCTCTCGCTCCCAGTCCAGCATGGAAGAAAATCTTTAACCAAATATTTTTTTATGTTTGTTCCTGTACAATGTGCTGTTTATGTGCAATAAAGAGTATTTGTATTGTATTGTATTTAATCTTAATTTTGACCGATGTAATTCGCAGGTTAACAGTGAGGGATAATAAAACATCATCTTCATGCAAACTACTGAAGTTGTACTTAACGTTACCGTCTACAAAGTTCTCATACTAAAATTCAAATTCTTCGATGGACATATATTAAAATCCAGTGGACATTCTAACGTGCAAGTTTTACAACCAAGATCGTGAAAATGTTCTAGTTTTATCACCTAGAACCTTGCACGTACTTGTAAGCAAGCAGTTAAGATACACCGGGTGTAAGGGACAGCGTCCCACAAACTTATAGGGGTTGATCAGTCAATTATACTAAGCAACTTCCAGCAAGATATTATTATAGGAAGTGAAAATAAAAAAATGACTTTTCCATACAAAATGTCCACCTCGATCAGACAATTTGTATGGAAAAGCCAATTTATTTATTTTTACTTCCTGAAAGAATTTTCTGGTGGAAGTTGTTCAGTGTCGTTGACTGAGCAACCCCTATCAGTTTGTGGGACGCACTTACACTCCTTGTGATAGGCGAATAAGGTGAAGAGGGACAGATTCGTGAGAAAGACTGTCAACTACGTCTGATATTCAAAGTTATAAATAAGCATTCCATCTACTCACATTATATAATTTATCTAGCGACCCGCCCCGGCTTCGCATGAAAATAGCAGTGTTTCTCTACTTTATTATGCAAGTATTATACATATAAACCTTTCTTTTGAAACACTCTATTCATTAAAAGAAACCGCATCAAAATCCGCTCCGTAGTTTCAAAGATTTATGCATACATAGGGAGAAAGCGACTTTGTTTTATGCTATGTAGTGATATGAAATTCCACAAATGCTTGCGTGGTCTAATGTACAGAGCCATGGGCTTACGATCCGAAGGTCCAATTCGATTCCCAGGTTTGATATTTGTCAATTTATCACTTTGTGAGATTTTCCTCACTTTGGTTAGGACCAGGCTGAATCGTCTGATACTCTGGAAGAAAAACAATCCCTCGCTTCGGAGGGTACTTTAAGCCGTCGGTCCCGGTTGCTCTCTTTGAAAGTGGTCGTTACACAAACCATGCCATTAGCTGTGCTATTAGGCGGTTTAAAAACTCTGACACCAGGGTTCATCGTGACTCGATACCCTTACGACAGAAGAAGAAGAATGCCACATCATTCATCGTTTCTTTCAATTTTCTTTGTACATCATTTTATTCCAATATCTTCATATCTATTTTATTCCTACGTTTGATATAAGGATATGGACCTTCATTTTCCATTGTGATAGCAATAAAAGTTTGATCTCATATTGTTCGCTACGACATTACAGCTCTACGACGTAGCACTTTGCTACGTGGGTTGTAAGATAAATACCTACACTTTATATGACTACGTTTAGAGATGGTTGTCTGCGTCATAGATCTTTGATGAACCCAATAATTCCAAACATTTTGTATCATTTGTTACCCGACTACGGCAAAGCAAAAAGGAGGGTTATGATTTTAACCGGTACGTTTGTATGTATGTGGGTATGTATGTTCATCTGTTCCCTCATAACTTCGAAACTACTCATCAGATTTGACAAATCAGGTATTATAAGATGCATCTCAATTGTCCGCTGGTTGTAGACTAGGTGACGTTACTTTAAATTGTATGTGGTGCCCTCTAGAGAACATTGAGTAATGTAGTAAAATAAAAATCTTTTTATATAACGCCGAGTGTGGCTTCAAATAAAAGGGCGTAATTTGCACATTCCATATATATAATATTGATAGCTTTTGCCCGCGGGTTTGTTTGCTTTTAGTCTATAAATGAGAATATTTTCTAAAATCACTCCACAGGTCGGACAGGTCAATGGCCATATGTAGTAGATATTGCCAGCCGGGCCTAAAGCTGCGCGAGCCCCCTACGGGCTCTGAACCATGTGGAAGTTGGGACAGGGGGGGCACGCAAGTCCTAGCTTAGGACGTCAGTCAGGTAGCGGGACCCTCCGGGAGTGTGCCGGAAGTAAATAATTAGCCTAAGTGTATCACACATACATACATACATATAATCACGCCTTTATCCCTAATGGGGTAGGCAGAGCGTAGACGACCTAAAAAAAAGCCGTTCCGTCAAATCTGACAAAGTTTTGGGGGTTATTTAAGATAGATTTGCAGGTATATTGTCTAAGTGGTTTCATCCATGGTGAAATATCAAACTTGCTTCGCTCGCAATGCGCGTTAGATTTGTCGTCTTTGAATATTCAATTTTGCGCTCTCTTCGCTCTCAATGCCTATTTCAAGGTATCGATATATTCAGACATCAAGATCGAGGGGTTGGAGGGAGTTTATCACAGAAAAAGAAAAGTAGCGAGAAGAAGAAGCCCGGTTCAAAAGTAGCGAGAGCATAAAGACATCGAGACCGGGGGTTGAGAGGGGGCTTACCCCCCTCACAGAAATAGAAAAGAAACGTCCGGTTTTGAAATAGAGCCCGCATTCAGACATCGAGATCAGACGGCTTCTTGGTCATATTACTTAGAACTATGATCATGTTTCTTCGAGGTATAATCATATTTTTAGTTACTATGTATCATATATAAATAAAAGTAGCAGTCCAATTTGGGAGTAACACACGTATTCAGACATAGCCACCGGGGGGTTGAGGGGAGCTTGCCACTCTCACAGAAAAAGAAAAGCAGAAGCCCGATTTGAAAGTAGACATTCAGACAACAAGTCCGGGGGGTGGAATCTTGGGTCGACTGGTGATAGTTGACCTTTCAGGCTGTGCACTAAGCTTACAAAAACCCACGTGTAAATTCTTCTTTCTTAAAATTTAAGAGCAGGGCTCTTGTCTGTGAAGTAATCGCCATTCGGATCGATTTTGTGTAAGTTTCTTGACATCCTGGTACGACACTACCTCAGCTTTTTTTTTTATTTGGTCCATGTAAGTTCGTCTCGGTCTTCTTAGTCCTCTCTTTCCCTCTATATTTCCTTCCAATATGGTCTTAGAGAAGTTGTCATGTCGCATCTGGTGACCTATCATTTTCCCTCTTCTGTTTTCTATGGTCTTCAGTAGATTCCGCTTCTCTCTAACCACACTCAGTACTTCATCGTTGGACTTCATTTCTGTCCAGCTTATTTTCATCATTCATCATTGTTTCTTTTGGTTGAAGGCCCGTTTTGCCATGGCTATCCTTGCGACGACGTCTGGGTTGCATCTGGAGTCATTAGTGATAGTGCTGCCAAGGTACTTGAAGTTGTTGCCTTGTTCTTAGGTTGTATTATTCAATTTGATTTTTGTGCCTGAGGTTGGTGTTTTGGAAGCAACTAGGATTTTTGTTTTCGCGGCGTTGATCTTCATTCCCACTTTGTTGAAGGTGGTATCCATTATGTTAACTAGCTCTTGTAGTTCGGTTTCACTTTCAGCTATGGCGGCTATGTCATCCGCAAACCTGATGAACTGAATTCTTACTCCGTTGAATATGACACCTCCCTTTTCTTGATCTATCATCTTCCTGATCGCTTCTTCGATTAATGTATTAAATATGAGTGTGACCTACAGGTCACATCGGTTGTATATTATTGACTCCAAAATGATTTAAATAAAAATTGAGTTCTAAATCTTAAATCAGACTGCTCAAAAGATTGAAACAATAAAATATTGTTATCTGAATTGATAGTAAATACATTATAGTTATGTCCTGACGGCTGACAGGGATGAATGGAAGAAGAAAACATACTGCGCCGACCTCAAATAATGGGATAAGGGCAAGGGAATGATGATGATGATGACATTATAGTTATGTCCAGAGGATAGCCGTGGTCATATGCCACCTATCCTAAGTAAATAATGTATAATAACCACAAAATAGATTTTAACAGTGGTAAGCGGTCATATTACTTTACGTTTAGACTATAGGTAGCATACGACCACGGCTATCCTCCGAACATAACTGTAATGTATTAAGTATCAATTCAGATAACAATATGTTCTTGTTTTATACTTTTCAGCAGTCGGGTTTAAGTTTTAGAACTCAATTTTAATTTATAAACTAGCTGTGCCCGCAACTTCGTACGCCCGGGGAAAACACGCAGTGTCGAACATACTGAAAACACTTCTCCGCGTGTAGGAGCGGGATCTGCTAACCTGCGCGCGGAA
Source organism: Scrobipalpa costella (assembly GCA_949820665.1). Lineage (NCBI taxonomy): Eukaryota > Metazoa > Arthropoda > Insecta > Lepidoptera > Gelechiidae > Scrobipalpa > Scrobipalpa costella. The sequence continues at coordinate 1,014,596 of OX463306.1, forward strand.
GCGTGTTTCGCATTGTCTGATCTTTGTTTTTGTATGGAAAACACGATTCGGTGCGCTAGCTAGAAGATCCCGCTCCTACGCGCGGAGTATCGTTTTCAGTATGTTCGACACTGCGTGTTTTCCATGCAAACTGGGGTACATACTCAATATTAGAATGGTTTGCGTGATTATTTCTAACATAGGTTGCACACCAGGTAATTTAAAAAAAACTCAGTCAAATAAAAAGTCCCTTTAAGATCGGTTAAAAACGATCAGAGTTCAAATTGCTGCCTACCCTCTAAGTCAAGTCGCGTGATTATTTGTATTGTAACTTTGAGTTTAAGTATAACTCAGTCAAACAAAAAAAGTTCTATCAAAATCGGTTAAAAACAACCGAAATTCAATTTCCTACCTACCTCCTAAGTCATGAGGCGTGATTACTTGTATCGAAACTTCGATTTTAAATAATGCCCAGTCGAATAAAAAAAGTTAAAAAACAGCCAAATTTCAATTTCCTGCCTACCCCCTAAGTCAGGTAGCGATTTAGATTTTAGGTATCCTAAGTTGCAACCCGGGTAATACACAGTTGAATATAAAAAGTCCCATCGAAATCGGTTCAGTAGTTTTGGCGTGATGTGGTAACATACAAACATACAAACAGACAGACAGACAGACAAAAATTTAAAAAAAATCGTTTTGATCTTTATATCGTTAATAATGCCTGCTGTAACTATTTTTTTGATTTATTATATGTATAGATTTAGAGACTAGAGCCTAAACTGTCCCAGCAGTGGAACAGTAAACCGTAATATTAAACACATGCCGCATTGTGAGAAAGTTCCTCACCACATCAGTTATTTCAACCTCATCTACAGATCCCATCACACGTGACTGAGGCCCGTGTGATAGGAAAGCACCTCCGAAAGTAGAGAAAAAAAAATAAAGAAAAATAATAATAATAGATTTAGAGAAACAGTCATATAAATGTTTCAATAACACTTAGTAAAGTTCATGTTTTGGAAATTTGATATGTGGGTAATCACATACATACATACAAATAATCATAAACATACATACCAAGTGTTTATCCCTCATGGGGTAGGCAGAGCGTAAACGTAGGCCGTTATAGTAAAGGGCGTTCCGCCACGTCTGACAAAATTTTTAGGGTTATTTAAGATAGATTTGTAGGTATATTACCGAAGTGGCAGGTTAAATTGCAATATTCAGCAACTCTCGGATCCCTTAGCTGCATACCTGGGAGGAAATGCAGCTGGCACATTCTTTGTTTTTCTCTCGATCCCATTCCAGCATGGAAGTAATTATACAATAAGTAAGTAATTATTTGAATAATTTATTGAATAAATCAAATTCGTGTTCAGAATATTGTTTCCAAGAAGCAGATAGACGCAATTCAAAGATGGAAAGAATTTGTGCCGAAGGATAGCGGGTGTTTTTGGTGCTATAAATAAAACTAGCGTGCACAGAATTGCAGACACAATCGGGTGACCATTTTGATAGACATTTTTGGATATGATTATATCAAAAGCAATGTAACAGTTAAATGCCTCATTTTTTTTTTCATTTAGTAATTATGTCTTCTTCTTCTTATCGTGTCGATGGAACACGTAACTATTACAAAGTGGCGGCCCAGAACGTTGTCACTTGAATTGCGGATCGGCTGGCGTTCATTAGATCCACTTGCGTGCAGGTATTAGGGCACGCATGGCACGATGTCAGATGTGCCATTGTTTGAATTGCACCGCAAACACAGTCGACCTCGGAGTTTCCCGAGAATCCCCACCTGACCATGTTATCTTTGCTTCTGCCGACCTGAGACCGAAGTCTATTTAAAGGGGAGGCGTATTCGCCAGCTGAGAAGGCAAGCGCTAGCCTTGTCGTCCGCAGCACGCGCGGCGTAGCTCCCCATTTGGTGGTAATAAGGCGTCGAAGTAAGTTGTTCCTTGTGTGCACTTTTTTCTTGACGTTTTCGCAGTTTTTACTGTAAGTAAGGGATCTATCAAGGGAAACGCCAAGATACTTTGGGAAGTCACCGTGCAATATAGGTACCCCCTTTCACACAATGTTGAGCTTACGTTTTGCTTCTCTGTTACGCAGGTGGAATACGCAAGACTCCGTTTTACTAGAGTTTGGCTTCAGTGAGTTCACCTCGTAGTAGCTGCTCAAGTCGTTGAGAGCTGCAGTGAGATTAGCCTCGACTTCCTCAAACTTGGAGCCTTGGGACGTTAACGCCAGATCGTCTGCGTATAACAAGTGGGACGTATTTATGCTTGACGGTTGGTCGTTGGTGTAGATGTTAAATAGGAGCGGCGCCAGAACACTGCCCTGAGGCAGGCCGTTCCTTTGACCTCCAACGACTTTTGTCAGAGAGAAGATGCACCTGAAACCGACGGTTATGGAGGAGTTCTCGGAGAACCATGGCGAACTTACGATCACCGGTCATGGTGTCCACCTTCCACAACAATCGGTTGAGGTTCACCGTATCGTAGGCTGCAGAAAGGTCTACAAATACGGCGCCTGTTATCATCCCTGACTTAAAACCATCTTCAATATGTTGCGTGAGCTTGAGGACCTTATGTTATGGATACGTATAGATAGAACTTCTTGCAAGAAAGAGAACTTTTCCTATTCGAAGACAATTACTAAAATTTGTACGGATTAAAAAATAGTACGCCCATACATAATGACTTGTTCTTGCACATACTATCTTCTTCTTCTTTACAAATTAAAGTGCTGGGCACTTGTCGGTGGAGTAATTGCCAACTTACTTTGCATATCTTATGCCAACATGCTCTCTCACTTCTCTTTTGCTTAGCGTTTTCCCGTAGTAACGCTGTGGTCCGCTTTCCGGCTTTTTCCACTCCACTTTGCCCGGTCTTCAGCATCCACTGGTGTGAGATATTTCTATTCCATATCCGCTTTTACGACGTCAAGTCACCGCTTCTTTGATCTCCCGCGTGATCTTCTGTTAACATACGACCTACATAATATGTTAAATTCTTTGAGTGTAATTATTTAGGACGTACGTTTCTTCCATGCTGGCCTGGGAGCGAGAGAAAATCATAGAATGTGCCAGCTACATTTCCTTCCACGCATGCTGTAAAAATCAGCTAAGGGTTTTTCAGTCGAATTAGTATTGAAATGTCCCATTGCAAATCGAAAGTTCGGTCACTAAACTTGCATGCAGATAAGTTAGCTGTGAAATATGGCGGGAATCATGGAGTGATCACGACTAGATGCGAGCTGCGAGCTATCTGGCCACGATTTATGGGCTCTGATTCCACCAAACTCTGATTAATAGTACCTACATTACTCAAAAGGTAAAAAAAGCAATGTATAATCGAGTAAATTTGGAAGGCATCGACTGCGTCTCGCCTTCCAATCTAAACGAGACGATTTATTGCATCAGCTGAGAGAAGTATAGCACAATTCTCTCATTATGCGTTTAAGCATCAACAACACACTTAAAAATATATACAGAAAATATTATTAATATGACTTTATATTTTTATATAAAGTCATATTACTGTAATATTTAGAACTAATGAACGAACCTTGACGAATATAGGCTCCATATATACGTATATGTACTTTTTTCCCATTCATGTATGCTTAACAAAATAAATAACGATTCCGAACGTTTCAAAATAACGCTAGCGTGCCAAAAATGAAAACTATTCTCGCAATTCGTGAACAACGAATGTGCACAACATGACATTTAAAACAGAACTGCTCAACAAAGCAGATTCACATTGAAATGCCAGAAATTGGGGAAAGACTCTCATGAATTTGGAGCTACTCGTGCGTCGCTGATTCGAGCTGAAAGCTGTGACAGGGTTTTTATATTATGTTGCCTCTGGGAAACATAACGAGGCTTTGTGTGGAGGTAAGAGCTTTATTTTCAATTCATATTTATTAACATACAATAAAATACATATATACATACATATAATCACTCCTTTATCCCTAATGGGGTAGGCAGAGCGTAAACAACCCAAACAAAGGTCGTTTCGCCACGTCTGACAATGTTTTGAGGTATTAAAGATAGATTAGTAGGTATATTGCTGTAGTGACAGGTTGTCAGCCCATCGCCTAAATTACAATATACTGAAACCCTCGGATCCTTTAGCTGGTTTTTACAGCAAGCTCGGGAGGATATGCAGCTGGCATATTCTTTGTTTTTCTCTCGCTCCCAGGCCAGCATAGAAGAATACAAAACACTAAAACAATATACAGCATACAATAAAATATTTTTGTTTCTAAGTAGGTAGCAGGTATATTGCTGCTTTTTTATTAGAAATGGGTTTGCTCTTAACTCAATTGTAGGTCGGGAGCGACTGAGACGAAGTCGACGATAGAGCGAGCTCACCCAGATGATGCCTGTTTACTCTAACTTTGAAGTGTTGGGGGTTGTATGCATTCAGAAACACGGACGGAGTAGTAGGTGCTGTTTCGATGAAAAGGAGCCCGGGTATTTTTTTATCAGACTGTATAGAGACTATACTAGACTATACTTTCTTCCATGCTGGCCTGGGAGCGAGAGAAAATTGTGGAGTGTGCCAGCTGCATATCCTCCCGTGCATGCTGTAAAAATCAGTTAAGTGATCCGAGGGTTTCAGTATATTATAATTTAGGCGATGGGCTGACAAACTGTTACTACAGCAATATACCTTTTTTTTTTTTTTTTTTTTTTTTTTTCTTATATTTGATAGGCAATCATTTGTCCGCCATCTCACGTGATGGTAAGTGATGATGTAGACTATGATGGAGCATGATTGCCTAGAAAATGCCTGTTCACTCTCGCCTTGAAAAGGCCCAGGTTATAACGTTCCGGAAATAGATCCGCAGGCAGGGAGTTCCACACTTTGGCCGTTCGCATTAAAAATGTAGAAGCGTACCGCTTTGTGCGAAAACTTGGAATGTCGACAACATAAGGGTGGAATCCCAACCGGCGTCTCGTACCCCGGAGATGGAATGGGGAGGGGGGTATCAGGTCATGAAGCGATGCTGCACATTCTCCGAAATGTATCCTGTAGAACACAGACAAGCAAGCTACTTTGCGACGATGTTCGAGACTCTGCAGCTTTTCCTCTACCAGTGACGGGTCGGCGATGAGCTTCTTGGCGATGACCTACAAATCTATCTTAATTACTTCCATGCTGGTCTGGGAGCGAGAGAAAAATATAGAATGTGCCAGCTGCATTTCCTCCCGGGCATGCTGTAAAATCCAGCTAAGGGATCCGAGGGTTTCAGTATATTGTAATTTAGGCGATGGGCTGACAACCTGTCACTACAGCAATATACCTAGAATTCTATCTTAATAACCCTCAAAACTTTGTCAGACGTGGCGGGACACCTTTGTTTAGGTCTTTTACGCTCTGCCTACCCCATTAGGGATACAGGCGTGAATATATGTATGTATGTATGTCTATCTTAAATATCCCTCAAAACTTGTCAGACGTGGCGAAACGACTTTTATTTGGGTCGTTTACGCTCTGCCTACCCTGTTTGGGATAAAGGCGTGATTGTATGTTGTATGTATAGAGACTATAAAGTGATCTCTCCCAACCGAACTGGTTCAGATAAAATTGAGGAATATACAGGATCAAGAAATGGTGGTATAATATAACTACTTAGAAGAAAAACATATGAACATTATACAATATTTCCCTAATCCAGTACGTACGAGTATATCCAGTAGCTATAGTTTAATATACATTATAAAGTGTGGTCATAATCCCTCCCAGCTATCCCAACACACGTTCTTCTACGTAATAGAGGTATGTTGTCTTGTCATAATCCCTCCCAGCTATCCCAACACACGTTCTTCTACGTAATAGAGGTATGTTGTCTTGTCATAATCCCTCCCAGCTATCCCAACACACGTTCTTCTACGTAATAGAGGTATGTTGTCTTGTCATAATCCCTCCCAGCTATCCCAACACACGTTCTTCTACGTAATAGAGGTATGTTGTCTTGTCATAATCCCTCCCAGCTATCCCAACACACGTTCTTCTACGTAATAGAGGTATGTTGTCTTGTCATAATCCCTCCCAGCTATCCCAACACACGTTCTTCTACGTAATAGAGGTATGTTGTCTTGTCATAATCCCTCCCAGCTATCCCAACACACGTTCTTCTATGTAACAGAGGTATGTTGTCTTGTCATAATCCCTCCCAGCTATCCCAACACACGTTCTTCTACGTAATAGAGGTATGTTGTCTTGTCATAATCTCTCCCAGCTATCCCAACACACGTTCTTCTACGTAATAGAGGTATGTTGTCTTGTCATAATCCCTCCCAGCTATCCCAACACACGTTCTTCTACGTAATAGAGGTATGTTGTCTTGTCATAATCTCTCCCAGCTATCCCAACACACGTTCTTCTACGTAATAGAGGTATGTTGTCTTGTCATAATCTCTCCCAGCTATCCCAACACACGTTCTTCTATGTAATAGAGGTATGTTGTCTTGTCATAATCTCTCCCAGCTATCCCAACACACGTTCTTCTATGTAACAGAGGTATGTTGTCTTGTCATAATCCCTCCCAGCTGTCCCAACACACGTTCTTCTACGTAATAGAGGTATGTTGTCTTGTCATAATCTCTCCCAGCTATCCCAACACACGTTCTTCTATGTAACAGAGGTATGCTGTCTTGTCATAATCTCTCCCAGCTATCCCAACACACGTTCTTCTACGTAATAGAGGTATGTTGTCTTGTCATAATCTCTCCCAGCTATCCCAACACACGTTCTTCTACGTAATAGAGGTATGTTGTCTTGTCATAATCTCTCCCAGCTATCCCAACACACGTTCTTCTATGTAATAGAGGTATGTTGTCTTGTCATAATCTCTCCCAGCTATCCCAACACACGTTCTTCTATGTAACAGAGGTATGTTGTCTTGTCATAATCTCTCCCAGCTATCCCAACACACGTTCTTCTACGTAATAGAGGTATGTTGTCTTGTCATAATCCCTCCCAGCTATCCCAACACACGTTCTTCTACGTTATAGAGGTATGTTGTCTTGTCATATTTTGCTACAACGTTATATTATGGGTGTAAGGGACAGCGTCTCGCAAACTCATAGTTGTTGCTCAGTGAACGAAACTGAACAACTATCACCAGGAAATAGTTCCAGGAGACGATATAAGAAATTGACCCTCTCATACAAAATGACCACATCGATTAGACAATTGGTATGAAAAAACAAATTTTTGTTTCATCTGTAATATGCCTACTTTGAGATAGGTATTGAATTTAAGTCGTGTTGGAAATACAAGATTATATTCAAGATGGCTCCCGAAATACGAATATCTAAGTACTGGGTGGCGCAAAAGTACTGGCACTAAAGAAAATATTTTTATTTTTTTTATATGACATTTTCTGTCATTCTGTTGTTGAAAATTGTGTAGTGAACAAATGTAAAATACACTGAAAATAAACATGGACCGTTTTACTCTCCAAGAACGTGGAATAATTGTGTCAATGTTCTTACGGAATAATTCATCAGTGATAAGAACACAACGTGAATTTCGTCGACGATTTCCCCACCGTCCGGCACCGATTGGTCGCACAATTCGACGCTTTGCCACACGCCTTGAAGCAACTGGCTCAACATTGGATAGACCTAAGTCTGGGAGACCAAGAACAGGCCGTTCAGCTGAAAATATCGATGCTGTGCGCGAAGATGTGGAAGAGTGTCCAGAAACATCAACGAGGCGACGTGCCACGCAATTGGGCATTTCCAGACGGACCCTGCAGCGTATTTTGGTGAAAGACTTAAAGATGTTCCCGTATAAAACTCAAATGACTCATCAGCTGCTGCCTGCTGACCACCGAGCTCGTCTAGATTACTGCCAGCGCGTCATAAACCTCAACCTTGAAGAGGATAATTTTCCTTCAAAATTGGTTATGAGTGACGAAGCGCATTTCCATCTCTCAGGGCATGTCAATAAGCAGAATACTCGGTTCTGGGGCACTGATAATCCGCGCATTATTCAAGAAACACCTCTACACCCACTAAAAGTTACTGTATGGTGTGGCATCTGTGTTGACAGAGTGATCGGACCCTATTTTTTCGAAGACGCTGGAGGCAATGCGATAACTGTCACTGGAGAACGCTACAGAACCATGTTACGTGAGTTTTTGATACCCAGTTTGGACGAATTGGGGCTGGAGCACATCTGGTTTCAACAAGACGGCGCTACGGCACACACAGCGCGCGACACTATGGACTTAGTGAGGGACGCTTTTCCAGGCCGAGTTATCTCTCGTTTTGGCGATTTACCTTGGCCTGCAAGATCACCCGATCTGACCAGTCCAGACTTCTTTCTTTGGGGTTTTTTGAAATCTCGGGTGTATGTGAACAAGCCACAGACTCTCGCAGCTCTAAAAGAAAACATTCGTCAAGAAATAACGAACATATCGCAGGAAGTGTTACGGCAAGTTATGCAAAATGTCATAAATAGGGCTCAAATGTGTATCAACTCTGGAGGTCACCATTTAAAAGACATCATCTTTAAATCCTAATGGTACGAAATTTAATGGCACAAATATACATTTAAAAAAACCTAAATCTAGTTTTCTAATTTAGAAAAAATGTTATAGCTGAACCAAATAGGGTCTTTACTTTTGCGCCACCCGATATAACTTCTTAATATTACTATGTGTATTTTTTAATTGGATAGCCTTAAGTTAACGTACCCAAGCTTTTATAACGAAAACAATATTAAAAATTTACAAATTTCAGTTAAACAAACAGTTAAAATTGTGTCAGGTAATTAATTGTAATAGCCATGAAATTTTAATTTAGGCATTAAAGTGATTAAAATTAATGACCAATAATAAAAAATCCGGGATATGATAAGTGAACTAAATCTCAAGAGCTGATTGGTAAGTGCCGATATCGGGACCAGAGCTTTGATATTCACGGAGAAACATAACAGTTATTAGTCTGATAAAAATTATAAATGCGTTTGCTTTTCACTCTAGCCACTAGGTCAGGGATGACCGTGACAAAGTTGACGATGGAGCGAGCTCACCCATAAGATACCTGTTATAGCACTGGCAATCTCACGCATCGACGGAACACAGCACGCTGTTTGGCGCCGGACTCCGGTGGTCGTCTGGTTGCGCGCCAGGCGGCCCCTTGCGGAGCTTATCACCGCTTTGTTGGGATCGTTCAGTCGATCTTATTCACAGGCAAGCTTGTGCTGCCGCGGCCTGGGGTGCTGCCGCAACAAGGAAGTAGATATCATCCCAACAAACATTAATATGATGAATACAAATACGATGTAACCTCTCGTTAAGAAACGCTAAGAAAGAGAAGAAGAATTTATGGGTCTCTTTTATATTCTTTTTAATTTATTGTTTGCTACACAAAATTACATGGCAGAAATTATTTAATAATCTCCCAAATTTCAGAGAAGTTTATCGGGAGGTCCACAGTGACTGCGCGCATTTAATCAAAAAAATACAATGTTAATTGCAAAATTACTAAAAAAAACTAATAGTATTAGCTTATTTGAAGTTGTTCATTACGTTTAAATTATTACTCCGAACACTTACTCTAAGAACACCTAATATTATTTGAAGACTGATTTCATAAAGCTCTTTAAATGTCAGCAGCCCAAGTTACAATTCATGTAAACTCCCGCTAAAAGGAGAATTTTAATTCCGTGTCGACAGAATAAATATTTAATCCTATTAAGAGGCGCGATAATAATGAATGGGTTGGGGCCGGGAATTGTATTGCCTGGGTTACAATATACTTTCCGGTGGATGAAAGCAGTAGGTACCTAGCCTCAGTGTTGTTGTGCTGAAAGTGTGGGTTTCAGTGATTAATCTCCTGAGTTGCGAATTGCGGTAATGGTCTCTTGGGCCCTATCGGCAACCAGGGGTGTTTGTTGATGTCGAACTAGAAGAAATTAATTACTTTTTTTATTACTGATAGGCAAACCATTTGTCTGCCATCACACTTGATAAAAAATTATGATTTAGACGATGATGGAGCATGTTTGCCTTGATAATGCCTATACTTAGAAAAAAAACGTGTAATAATAATTGTTGTTTTTTTTAATAATTGAACAGAACCAATCACAAAACTTGCGATGTACCTCAATAATTAATATTTTATACGTGTCTCCCACAAGGTTAACCGACGATCTGGTGAAGGTCGCGGAAGCTGCTGGATGCAGAAGGCGCTAGACCGATCATCGCGGAGGTCCTTGGGGGAGGCCTATGACCTGCAATGGACGTCTATCATCTAAGAAGACGACGTTTCTCAGTATTTTCTCAGTTTTAGGATAGGTTAGGTTTTTGGAAGAAAAAAAATAGCAACTAGTTGGGTCCCTACTAACGGACGACAGGCACGAGGTCGTCCCAGGAAACGATGGAGAGATGAGATAGATGCCCACGACTGCGTCTGGACGGAGTTGGCCAAGACCGGGATTAATGAAGGGAGAGGATAGGCCTTTGCCCTGCAGTGAGACATTTCAGGTTGATAATAATACATACATACATATAATCACGCCTTTATCAAACAACCTAAACAAAGGTCGTTCCGCCACGTCTGACAAAGTTTTGAAGGTTATTTAAGATAGATTTCTAGGTATAGTAGTGACAGGTTGTCAGCCCATCGCCTAAATTGCTATATACTGAAACACTCGAATCCGTTAGATACTTTTTACAGGATGCCCGGGAGGAAATGCAGCTGGCACATTCTATGTTTTTCTCTTGCTTCCAGTCCAGCATGAAAGAATTACAGGATGCCCGAGAGGAAATGATAATAATAATAACCGTTGACGTTATATATCTTTCGACGCTGTTGATTGCATTTGGCGAGACCTGTGATTTCCAAACTTTACTTTCAACCAAGGAACGATATGATTTATTGCTATTCTAACTAGTGAAAACCAGGGCCATTCAAACAGAAAATAAACTATTTCAGCACTTTAAATAGGTAGTGATTTTTAATTTCCGTTGAACTAAAGAGGTCGACAAATGAGAGAGACTGTTCTAAAGCTCTTTAATGAATCGGAAATCGCTTCATTCGCCGACGTTTGTATTCTTATTCTGTCGTAATGAGCGGAACGTGTGCCAGCAAGGGAAGTGTAGTAACCTCGTAGCCTCAGTTTGAAATGAGGGAAAAATGCAAAATAGAACCGCTGAAGTCGTAATGAGGTTTCTAAGTTTAAAGTATGGAGTATGGATATGAATTTTGTCTCTACGTATGGTTAGTAGCCTACTTCAAAATTAGAATAACTGAACCCTTCGAAGAAGAAGCTAATTTCACACTTATTTTAAAGCCCATATTAATTAAGCTCTTGAAACTGAAAGCAAGTTAAAGTTCTAATAAGTAAAGTGATTTTAGTTACAAAATGTCCAATCCAAACTCAATATTGCTTTCAATCTTGAGATCACTTCATAAATAAGAGCCTAAATCTTGTTGCTTAATCTTCTACCTACTTTTTATTTAAGATAAGAATATATTTTTTCAAAATACAAAGGTTATTTGAGGCACCCTTAACTCTATCTCAACCCGACCTACCTACGCAGTTTATGAAATTATTTAAATATTCATTCTGCGTAGGTGGTTTCAGTTTGAATTCAAACTCAGGAATCTAAATTTAAAATTCTTGGAAAATGTACGCGAATAAAACTACATATTGTACCTACACATAATACACGTCATGTGTTGTATGTGTTAGTCTTCTTCTTAGAGAGTGGATTCTCGAGTCCAACGACCCGATGAACCCTGGTGTCAGAGTTTTCAAACCGCCTAGTAGCACAGAAATTACGTCTCTTACATGGTTTGAGTAACGACCACAATCACAAACAGCGACCGGGACCGACGGCTTAACTTGCCATCCGAAGCACGGAATCCTTTTTTTTTTTCAGACAATCGGGTGATTCAGCCTGCAATGTCCTAACCAAACTAGGGAAACCAAAGTGATAAATTAACAATTATTAAAAAAAAATTCCCCTTGGGAATCGCACTTAGGACCTCCGAATCGTAAGCCAATGGCTCTGACCACTAGACCACGGAGGCAGTTGTGTAGAATATGTGTTAGTGGAGGCCAAGGGGGTTTTGTCAAGCTGATCATGCTTGGCAGACGTTTTTGGACAGAGACATCATTGGTTTAGCAAGCAACTTACAAAAGTACCAAAGAAAATATACAGAGTGTAAAAAAATACTGCGTTCCTTTAAACCACGTGTAAATGTATATTAGTGATATACAACACAATACACACATTAAATAATAAAAAAAAAATCTTAATTTTTATCAATCAGAAAGAAGTAACCCTTACACGGCACGCACACTAAGGCGCGGTTGCACGGCCGGGCGAGCGCGGGGCGCGGTGTGGAGCGCGGTGTATAGTGTACCTGCGGCGAACGTCGTTGTGTGCGTGCGTGCCGCTTCGTAGGGATGCGTAATTTGTTTTAGGTTTTATTTATTTAATGTGTGTATTGTATTGTAAATCATTTATACATTACGTGGTTTGAAGGAACGCATTACTATTTTTTACAACCTGTATATTAGCTAACGCTACTCAAGATACTGTACTAGACTAGCTGGGCTACACTAAACAAACATTACAGAAATCATAGTTACTATTGAGTTGGTCAAGTAGGTGAAGGAACGAGGACAAACCAATTTTGCAAGAAATATCTCTTGTGAAATGGTTCGCCAAATTACGAATCGGCTATTGGAAAAGAGATTATTAGTTGAACATAAAAAATAATTTAATTCCTGCTAGACTGGGAGTCATAAAAAAACATAGAATACTCCAGCTGCATCTCCTCCAGGGCATGCAGTAAAAATCATCTAGGGATTTGATAGTTTCAGTATATTGCAATTTAGACGATGGGCTGACAACCTGCCACTACAGCAATATACAGATGTATCTTAACCTACCCTCATAACTTGTCAGACGTATCGAAACGACCTTTGTTTAGATCGTTGACGCTCTGTCTGCCCCATTAGGGATAACGGCGTGATGTCTGTATGTGTACATCTATGTAAAAAATCATTTGCATATAAAGGCCTAATTTCGCCAAGCCCACCACACTTTCCAAGTTAGGCAAACACATTGGAGTTTTGGAATAATTTTGTATTTAGCAATGATAGTTACCTACCGACAAATTGGTAAAATTGGCGAAGAAATGAGGACGAACCAATTTCGTGAAAAATATTCCCTGTGAAATGGTTTGCCAATTGCGAATCGGCTATCGGAAAAGAGATTATTAGTTGGACATAAAAATGAATTTGCATTGAGAGAGGCCCAATTCCGCCTGTACTCGCAATTGGAGATGCAATTCCAATAGTCGCTTGCCAAGTCCCTGGCGTAATGGTACTTCACCGTCGTACAGATTACAACGTGTAAGTAGGTCTTGTTTAGATGATTATCATAAAACTAACTACCTCAGTGGTCTAGTAATTAGAGCCATGGGCTCACGATTCGGAGGCCCTCGGTTAAATTCCTAAGGAGGTGAGGATGTGGTCAATTTATCACATTGTGAGGTTTTCCCCAGTTTGGTTAGAACAATGCAGGCTGAATCCACTTGATTGTCTGAAAGAAACCTTATTCCGTGCTTCAGAGGGCACGTCAAGCCGTCGGTCCCGGTCACTGTTTCTAATAGAGGTCGTTAAAGGTCGATGCTGCTCCACGTCCGTAGCAACTACCTTAAAAACCCTACACGTGTCCTCGAGTGATGCTTCAGGTCCTCGCAGCAAATAAATTTAATGCCATACGACAAATAAATAATATTCATATTCATATTCGTTTATTTGGAACTGTTAAATACAGTCATAGTATAAAAAAAATATCTTGAAATTAGATTATCGTTACATGTAAAAAATAAAAATTAATGAGTATATCATAATAATTGGATTATTTCAAAAGAAATTTGTACTTTAAAAGTACCAAGTCAAAAATAAATAACACATTTTCAATTAAAATAAAATTACAAGTTATTAAATGATGTCAATTTTCAAAAACTCTGCATAGCTATAGAATGTGTGCTCCAGTAGCCAATGCCCAAGTTTATTTTTAAACGAAATTATATAAGATCCTAGTACTGATCCTTTTTTGTTAAAAAAATATAATTATGTACCAAACTGGATAACTTTTTTTCTTAGATAAATAGATAGATATAATTCTTTACTGCACATAAAATAAAACAACAGGAAATGAGAACAAATGAAATAAAAACTAAAGTACAATGAAGGCGGCCTTATAGGTATGGTAGCAATTTCTACCAAGCAACCATGGACACAAGGTAATGTAAAATTAATAATGCCACTCAGTCAAAATAATTAATTCTACGATCTTCTGCTATATGCGTATGGTATAGTTGTTTGAGCCGACAAATAGGTAATTATGCCACTATTTTTCCTCCAACTTCTTCCTTTAATCTGTATTTTTTTTAGGTCCCGCGGGAATTGCCAAGGTTCAGACCACAGAGGCATACATACATACATATGATCACGCCTTTATCCCTAATGGGGTAGGCAGAGCGTAAACACCCTAGACAAAGGTCGTTTCGCCGCGTCTGACAAAGTTTTAAGGTTTATTTAAGATAGATTTGTAGGTATATTGCTGTAGTGACAGGTTGTCAGCCCATCGCCTAAATTACAATATACTGAAACCCTCGGATACCTTAACTGGTTTTTACAGCATGCCCGGGAGGAAATGCAGATGGCATATTCTATGATTTTCTTTCGCTCCCAGGCCAATAATAATATTGGTAAATATACAAAAAAGAAGTGTAACATACTTATTTTTCTCAGAATACACAAAACAAAACTTTGAAGCACATTTAATAATTATTTTTCAAAGCAGGTTTGCATAATTTTCAAAGAAACTCTTTCACATTAAATTATCAAAGAACATTTTGATACGTCTGTTAATTAATGACGTGTACCGCTGGCATATTGACTTCCTGTACTCAACGCGAATGTGCCTTGTTCTCTTCCCACGGGACATTCCTTAGAGAAATACATTATAAATCAGGTAAATGAACCATGTTTAACCGTCGTGATGTAAACGGTAATATATTCACTCGAGAATCAATTTGTATCATTAGAGTAATATACCTATTGCTAATGTAATTTGGTTTACCTAGCGACATTTTGTGGGTAGGTCCTTGGGGAAATTTAGTATCTATGAAACTAAATAGTGTTTTAACCTTTAAACAGTAAAAGTTCGACAATTTTTTATTTAAAATATATTATTTATAAATAATTATTTTTTATTTAAAATAAAATAAATATCTTAGAGGTAAACCTGATACGTCATAGACAATAGTGGTAAAATGAACGATGTCTACGGAAGAACTGTATATAATATTTATGTATTTTTATGTAGGTATAAGTATTTTTTTATGTTTAACTATTTATTGTTATTAATTATATAAATATACTATACTGAGAGCCCGATGGTGTAGTGGATAGGGCCGCTGCCTCCTAAGCGGGAGGTCGTGGTTCGAATCCCACCACGTACCAATGTGATTTTCGGTTTTCGAATTTCATATGTACGTTTATTCGGCGCTTTTTCCGTGCTTCGGAAGGCACGTTAAGCGTTAAATTAAATACCGTAGATATTAGTCGTTAAGCTATATCAGAGGCCAGTGCTAAGCATTGGCGGCTTGAAAACTCTGACCTAATCTAGGATTGGGTCTGTTTTCCCTTCTGGGTTGCGGAGGTCAGATGGCAGTCGCTCTGTGTAAAAACCAGTACCCTCGTTCAATCCCCTGGATTAGGTAGCCGACCCCGTGTGATACGGGATAAGGCTAGGGAGATGATAATGAATTATATAAATATACTAAAGTCTCCTATTTAGACTATTTTTTATATACATATAATCACGCCTTTATCCCTAATGGAATGGGGTAGGCAGAGCATGAACGACCTAAATGTTCTGAGAGCAAAACGTCCGCAATTCAAAAAGTACGCTGATATACATACAAACATGCAATCACGCCTTTATCTCTAATGGGGTAGGCCTAAACAAAGGTCGTTCCGCCACGTCTTACAAAGTTTTGAGATTTATTTAAGGTAGATTTGTAGGTATATAGCTGTAGTGACAGGTTATCAGCCCCTCGGCTCAATTGCAATATACAGGAACCCTCGGATCCCATAGCTGGTTTTCACAGCATACCATAGCTGTTTCTTTTAATACTTTATGAAAAATAAACTGGTCGAAATTCGTCTGGTATAGCATACAATTTGTTATCAGTTGTCGATATCATCGTGACGCAATACACGGTTGATTTCCCATCACTGCTTGCGAGTAACGTGAATTTGAAACGCAATTTCTCCATCTTTTATGCTTTGAATCAGCTTCCATAAACAAAATTGTTATTTTATACATACATACATACATATAATCACGCCTTTATCCCTAATGGGGTAGGCAGAGCGTAAACGACCCAAACAAAGGTCGTTCCGCCACGTCTGACAAAGTTTTGAGGGTTATTTAAGATAGATTTGTAAGTATATTGCTGTAGTGACAGGTTGTCAGCCCATCGCCTAAATTACAATATACTGAAACCCTCGGATCCCTTAGCTGGTTTTTACAGCATACCCGGGAGGAAATGCAGCTGGCACATTCTATGTTTTTCTCTCGCTCCCAGGCCAGCATGGAAGAAATTGTTATTTTATAAGACCATTTATTAGCAAATGAAACCAAAACTTATGTTGCTCTGAAAATAGAGAATTATTTTATTTACAACTTATCCCAGTTAACAATGTGAACAATATTTATAGCTCATTAGCTAGAACCTCACTTCAAAATAGATAAACATACATACATACATAAAATCACGCCTTTATCCCTTGCGGGGTAGGCAGAGCGTTAAACGCCTACTAAAAGGCGCTTTCGCCACGTCTGACAAAAATTGAGGGCAATTTTAGATTGAACTGTGTATTGCTATAGTGACAGGTTGTCAGCCCATCGCCTAAATTACAATACACTGTAACCCTCGAGTCCCTTTTGCTGACTTCTACAGCATGCCCGGGAGGAAGGGCAGCTGGAACATGCTATGTTTTTCTATCGCTCCCAGTCCAGCATGGAAAATAGATAAACAACATTAAATGTTTATAGCTTCACTAGCTTTATCGATTTGAAGCTACCAAGCAATGTTATCCTGTTCCTACAAATATTTTCCTAGCTGTTGCCATGGGTTTCATTCTTGTATCAGATAACAAATTTTACGGGGATGAGAAATAACCCGAAGTACCCATTTTTTGATATACCCGGCCAATTCCGATTTTTTGTATAATTTTTCCCGAGATCAGTACATAAATTCCCATCTGCTGCCACGGGTCTGGTCTTTGTATCTTGTCACGAGGGATCCTCGCGTTGCCCTCTCGATCCAATCTTCTTCTTAGCGAGTAGATTCTCGAATCGAACAACGACCTGACGAACCTTGGTGTCAGAGTATTCAAACCACCTTGTAGAACAGCTATTAGGCCTCTGACATGGTTTGAGTCACGGCCACTGTCAAAGACAGCGACCGTCGCCGACGGCTTAACGTGCCCTCCGAAGCACGAAATCCTATTACTACTACTACTACTAACAATCAGGTGATTAAGCCAGCAATGTCCTAACCAAACTAGGGAAAATCTCACTAAGTGATAAATTGACAAATATCAACTTTGCGTTCCCCCCTGGGAATCGAACTCAGTACCTCCGGATCGTAAGCCCATGGCTCTAACCATTAGACTACGGAGGCAGTTTATCCAATGTTCATATCACATTCATCAACATAGTGATGTTACCGTTACATGTCATAATGTTTGTCGATGAATGACAACTGGATTTTTGTTAGTGACTGAATATTCTAGTACGTGGTAAGTTACGCGTTGGTGAATGACCGACAGGAGTATTTTGGATCGCGATGCAAACTCCTGTGCAACATATTAACTAACTCTTTATATCTATATTTCAGTGAGCCAATCATAAAATATATTTTTTATTTCTTCAAAAATATACCAATAACCGTTTAAGCTATGTTTGTGTTTGGGATACTTGTTCATATAGGGGGTCTTATTATGTAAAATCCCAATGGTTCCCGTAAAAATACATGCGGTGCTGCCCGCCAGTACTCTATGTTTAGCTTGAACTTGGCTGGTCACACTACTGCCTTTATACGACATTTTACACGTAATTTTTATTGTAACCTTTATTCCTTCTTCCAAAATTGAAATTTATCGATATTGCTGCATCGACAGTTGAGTCTAGCCCTATTTATGTTGTTTGATGCGCATGCGCACACGAATTGTTGCGCTATAGTTACGTAACTGCACTTGTGTAAATTTGTTAAGCCATCTCCCTTCCGGATGGAAGGCCGTGTTGCTCTAAATTAATGTTCTCATTCATAGCATCAGTTTTTTTAAAAGCAATTAACACTTACAAATGGAATTATAAACAGGGTAAAAACAAGAAAACAATATTTCCCAGGAAATTTTAAACGAAGCAATCAGCGCGCCTTTGACACTTCCTCCAACTTAATGATCATTTCAATAAAGTAAAGGAAGTGAATACAGAATAATTGTAGAGAAAATAAAATAACATACATACGTCATACATACATATAATCACGCCTTTATTCCTAAAGAGGGTAAACGACCTGAATAAAGGAATGAAAATTAAATAAAAACGACTAAAATTTTAATCCCATTCCTATTAATTTTCAAAATGGCTTTTATATTGGAGATAAGGCCACGCATTTCTAACAGTAGGTATAGGTAAGTACATCATACTAGTACATACATACATAAATCACGCCTTTATCCCTTACGGGGTAGGCAGAGCGTTTAACGCCTCGTAAAAAGCGCTTTCGCCACGTCTGACAAAAATTTTGGGCAATTTTAGATTGTAATATGTATTGCTATAGTGACAGGTTGTCAGCCCATCGCCTAAATTACAATACACCGTAACCCTCAAGTCCCTTTTGCTGACTTCAACAGCATGCCCGGGAGGAAGGGCAGCTGGAACATTCTATGTTTTTCTATCTGTCCCAGTCCAGCATGGAAGCACTAATATATACATACTAGTACATACATCATACTAGTACATACATATAATCACGCCTTTATCCCTAAGCCATGAACAAATTTCTTAGACGTATATCTTTTATGATTTTTCCAATGATTCGTTTAGGAGAAACAGACATTTGCTGTTAGGAATCACCTTAAGTATCATCACGTATCATAACTCACTACGAAAATTATACCATTGAGTGCATCTATAAAGATAACATGTCTTTCTTTGTAGTAGTGCATGCAATAGCCTATTGTAATAGCAATTGACTCGCGTTTCATATTTTTGTGATGAGCGAAAGAAAAACATAGAATGTGCCAGCTGCATTTCCTCCCTGGCATGCTGTAAAAACCAGCTAAGGGATTCGAGTCCGAGGGTTTATTGCAATATACGTCGTTTACGCTCTGCCTACCCCATTAGGGATAAAGGCGTGATTATATGTATGTATGTATTTCTATTGCTTATACATTCAGTTTTTGTAACTTGTGTTAATTTAATTCTTTTAGTTATTTTTTTTTTCTTTTCATTTTCATTGAGATAAAGGCGTGATTTTATTTATTTATTTATAACAATCCGGAGGTCCTGGGTTCGATTCTCAGGGGGGGGGGGACAAAGTTGATATTTGATAATTTATCACTTTGTGAATTTTTCCCCAGTTTGGTTAGGGCATTGCAGGCTGAATCACCTGATTGTCCGAAAAAGAAAAAGATTTCGTGCTTCGGAGGGCACGTTAAGCCGTCGGTCCCGGTCGCTGTCTTTGATAGTGGTCGTTACTCAAACCATGTCAGAGGCCTGATAGTTCTGCTACTAGGCGGTTTAAAAACTCTGACACCAGGGTTCTTCGGGTCGATAGACTCGATACCCACTCGACAGAAGAAGAAGCTGCATTGCGCGGATTCTACCACTGGAAATCTTTATGCATCGTAAAAAGTTCTGTATCGTAACACGGTATTCAAAATAATAATAAAAAGTTCTCTAACCGATTTTCGGTGATGACGGGTAATCTCCCAAAGATCGGCCAACTTTCAGTGCCTAAATATTCGCGCTACACACAGGTGCACTCTACATTCCTTAAATCTTATATTCTGATGGGACAGATTGACTGACACCACAAGAGATAAATCAGGCGCAGGACCGACTATTTAAATGCCCATCCGACAGCATGCACCATCTTACTTTTCGGACAATCAAGTGATCAATCATAAGTGCAATGTCCTAACAAAACTAGGAACAATAACACAAAGTTATTGTCGCTCGCCGGGAAATAAACCCGGAATCTCTGAGTCCAGAGCCCATAGCTCAAACCGCTAGACCACGGAGGCAGTTTAATCTACTGTGCATATTTCGCTGGATTATGCTGAAATACTAGGTTTTTGATAAAAAATCTGATTTTACACAGAACAATTAAACATAATACCTTATTGTAAAGTTAAATATTGGCTCGTGATTGTGATCGTCTAGTTAAAGTTAGGACCATACGTTGTGTAATAAAATTTATAAAAGTAGCCCAAATCCTTTAAAGTGGTAGTGGGACGTCATAACTTAGCTCTCCTTAGTTTCCTGGGACAACAAAGGGACAGTGCGCAGCGGGATAACGGAACCTCCGATTCCAGCTCCAACCATTCGCTGGTAGAGGATTTATGTGCTCGCCAACCATCAACGAATGAGATTTACTTCAATTACCAATTCCCAGACACTAATAAAGACAGTAAATAGTCCAGGAACTTGTCCTTGATGCAAAACCCGTCATGCGATTCCCAGAAAAGGAAAGTGGAGGCACTTCTGTGCCCTGCAATTGGTTTTAAGTGGTTTTTGTTTTGGCCAAACCTCAGGCCATAGATAAGTGACAGCGCACTTAGGAATTTTGGAACTAATCCAGATTGATGAATAACATCATATAAAATATAATAAATTTGAGCCGATTTATTGGTCAGCCAACCAAGACAGAGCAAGTCATGTCTGATGTAATTTGTAGTAAGTTGTGATGTCCAATTGAGAAACATTGTCCCAACAAAGGTTTTATAAATTGTTGTCCAGCTATGCTGGAAGCACCGACTATGAAACTGCACCAGTCATCGATCTCCACTTATGATACGCACATACAGAAGTCAGTAGAATAGATAGGGATGCCGAAGCTAGTCCCAGATTGTATAATATAACAATCATTCACACCGCAAGCCATAGATTCGATGTAGATATAGGAGTGATAGGCAAGAGCAAGTAGTGACTGATTGTCAGACTTCTTTAGTGCAGAATAAGCTTCTGTGATCTAAATGATGTAACAGACATATTGAATGCTAATATGTAGTATGTGATGGAGGTTTGACCATGGCTGATACCATGTCGCTCAATTGACATCAAGTCAAGTAAGTATGCAGTAGTAAAATAGCTTGTCAAAGCCAACTGACCATAAATCAGTCATACAAAAATCACATAAAGTGAATATAAATATAAATTTCAATTCCAGACCCATTCCAGGGTAATTTGAGGTTGTAGGTAGGATACAGATAACATTATCCCAAATTCCATGTTGTATTGGTTTGGTAAGTATAATTTATACTCCCATTAGGTAGTTGGACCATAGTTCCAATAAGTTGCAAGTATAAAACCCACACATTAGTAGGTATATTATCAAAGATAAACTTTGTCAGTCTGTAGAATTGAATCATTAATTGTATTAAACCTACATAGTAGGTATCATAGGTGAACATTCCCACCAAGTTTGTAGCTGGTGTTCTAGAGTCTAGAACATACATACATATAGGATCATGAATCCAATAAATGTTTTAAAACATTGTCCGTTGGACATATTTCACAATAAAGTGAATATAAAATCAATTCAGTATCCACTGCCAGGATAAGCAAGTAGGTATGAATGACTCATACATAGGTTTTGAATCCACAGTTAAGTGAATAAAAATCAGTTCAGTAGTTTATTTGAGAAGAATAGGTAAGTATTTTGTCTCCTCTGGCAGGATAGGTAGGTATGGACAATTCATACGTAGATATAGTTATAAAAACATAGAATGTATTAAAATAATTTATACATTCCACTGCTGGGCATTTTATGAAACATTAGGATGATGCTTCTCTGCTTAAAGGAAAGGTAAAGCAGGAATTTTGGTAAAGGGAAGGGAGAGAACTACCTACCTAAACACAAACTAGGATCTCAAATAGCTACCCCCACCTACTTTCCTAGATATTGTGATAATTCCTATTACTTAGGATACCTATCCATCTAAACCTACGCCTACCTAACCTACTCCTACAATGTACCTATACTGCCTATTTACCTAACCGCATAGTTGTGTATGAATTATGTAATTGCATGCTAAACCGACCTACAATCCTACATATACGAGTATAACTCATTAACCGTACCTATCATATAAGAAATATTGGAAATGATATATATAAAAATTAATAGAACGGCCTTTGGCAGGTATGAAATATCATAAAAAAAGATTGTTAATTGAACAGGGAAAAACCTTGTAAATAAACAAAGTCTGAAGTGGACATTAAATAAATGTAGAAATGGTAAAGTAAATAAAACACGATATAAATTTATTCAAGAAAAAGTAAATAAATGAATGCATCATGATTTGGTGCAGGAATACCTTGTGTGTGGATTAACCCATCCTTTAGAATCCTTGTAGTGGGCACTCCACCAGCTCTGCAAGACTCCACTGTCAGCATCCTCCACTCCACCATGTAAAAGAACAGCTGATCGTCAGGTCACCGCCCTCCGTCCACAACAGAAACAACTGATGGCACCAACATCCCACCAAAGTAGGTCTCTTGGTTGCCTCCCGGCTGCATACTCTTTTCTCCTCTTTGATGTGTACACTTTCACTGGTAAAAGTCAACTAAACTTCAAGTAAAACTAAACTTCTACTCAAACTAAAACTCCAGGCCAATTTAACTTCTCCCTGCTCGGTCCCAGACGCTCTTTTTTCTTCCCCGGCGTCCTTCTCGATCCCCCGTCCCCCTCGTCTCCCAAGTTCCAGCCCAATCCCCCCTTCTCGAGCCCCCGACTGTTTTATCTTTCCTCTTCTAGACCATTCCCAAGTTTTCGAGAGCCTTCATTCGTACTTCTCTTGATAGTTCTCCCATTCTCTTCCAGATGGCACCGCGTGTCCTTCCGGTTCTGTGTTGTCGAAACCTATCTTCACCATTTCTGCACACAATCCAAATACTCGACATTTTATTTTTATTAAGTAATTATAAAATGCTTATCGTATATTATATGAGTAGATAAACCAATACCACACAATAAAATAATTAACTTACCTCATAAAAAATAATCTTTATATTTTTCAATCTGGCATAACACCTATAATTTACTTCAAATTGAAGTAATTTCAGTTCGATCTGGGTACAATATTAGTTCTCTACTCAATCAAAACTAGATTGGCATTAGTTTCTCGTTTATAGTGATTCTCCTACCAATCTGATAGATGGCGTTACTTGTATTTTAAAACAGTGATTTAGTTTTGAATAGCAGAAGCCAGGTCCATTATATTATGTCCGCGTGTTCACCTAACTAACATTGTAACAATGCATTGCGGGGCGCTACGCCGTAGCATCTAACATTTTGTTACGAAGCGCCACGAGTTTTGGGTTAATTAACTATTACTGCGAAATTAAGAAGTTTGTGTTTCTGTGCCGCTACAAGAATTTTACGAAATCAAAGAAAATAAAAAAAATCTATGAAAAACGAAAATCCGTTGCGTAGTTTTCAAGATTTATGCATACATAGGGATTTATGGACAGAGAAAGCTTTGTTTTATACTATGTAGTGATCATAGTAAAAATAAGATCGTATTTTAAGGATTTTTTGTGAAATATAAATGAAATCGTATCAAGTTGGTTGTTTGCAAGTGCTTCGCTCTTGTGAGCTTAGCTTGTTTGATTCGGAACGGAATCCAAGTCTTCAGGAGCAGATCTCCGCAGAGTGGTCCTCCCCGCAAGGGGGCACTTTCCCACGTGTATAAGAATAAGAATAATTTATTAGGTCAAAATTATGATTTACATGTCATATCTACTTGCAATATTTAGAACTAAACTTAAAATATAACGCTACATTTGTTTTCATAATTACAACCAATGATCATGCTAAGCATTCAATCGAAGCCTGTGTTATAAACATTGAATGTTTACAAATCATACTTATTATTTTATTTCGGCACTTTTCTGTTCGCAATAATTAATTATATTTTTAATAAGCACTTACATTAAATTACATATATATAAAAACTGTTGTATTTTGAACGTTGCATATGTAGAGCTAGACAATTTACGTATTTATAAGTAAAACTAAAAGTTATTGTTGTAATTTATTATACTATGCTACTATATCTAAAAGTTCTTCGGTATTCTCATAAGTTAAGTTTAAAAGCCACTCGGTGGCTGTTTTCTTCAATTCGAATTTACATTTTCCATAAATAAACATTTTTTTATTAACTAAATTGTACATTCTAGGACCGTGAAAAATTATATTACAAAAAAATCTATTTAAAAAGAAAGTCCTGCTCAAACTCTCTCAAACAAATACATACGTAATAGTCACGCCGGACAGACACTTGTGTACTGCACTTAAAGAGTGTTGCCTAATAATAGTAGAAAGTATATAAATTTGTCTAATTGTAAGTGTAGTGGTGACCTTATGTAACTCTCGGGTAGGGAATTTATACGGTTTCAAAAAACTAACTTTCAAGATTAGCCCGTTCAACGGTCAGAAGGTGGGTTTTGTCTGTTCCGCCCCAACAAGTGATTCCTTAAGATAGTACAGATTGACAGAGTGCAAAATATATTTGTTTAATTAGTAGTTTGCTACTTACATGTCGAATTTTCTTAAAAATAAAAGTGAGTTTCCTGATTCGTGCCGATAATTTTCTAAGGTGTTCCACAAAGGTGAGATTCTTATCTATAATAACACCTTAATATTTAGTTGAGTTTGTTGCCTGGATAGGCGGGCAGTTACAGACGAGAGCGGGAGGGTGGTAACATTGATGGGAAATTATTTTGGATCTTGCAAGAATTTCAATAATGCTATTTAAGTTCAAAATCGAGAAAGTCATATACATCGTTTTATCTGCGTTAAGTGTTAGATAGTTCGACGCTAACCAGTGTAATACTGTATTGAAACCCTGCTGAGCGAATCTAAAGACATCGGGCCATGAATAGGCTGAGAAGGTGAGGGTTGTGTCGTCCGCGTATGAAACAATAATACAGTTATTCATTTTTAAATCACATAGTTGATTAATATAACATAAAAATAAAGTAGGGCCGAGAATACTCCCTTGTGGAACCCCATAAAGTACTGGCAAGTCATCGCTCGTGTAATCCCCAACTTTGACACGTTGGGTTCTGCCCGAGAGATAACTTTTAAATAATTGAAGCTGCTTTCCTCTTACACCTAGTGCTTCTAACTTTTTAATCAACAATGGGATTGAGACGTGTCAAAAGCTTTTGCTAGATCAAGGTATTTTGTTATACATTTCTTTTGATCATCTAAGTCTTTAGCTATTATGTTAGTGAAAGCTAATAAAGAGTCTTCAGTTGATTTACCGGATCGGAAACCAAATTGGTTTTTAGACAATAAATCATTTTTTTTTCAAGATAATTAACCAGTGTATTATTTATTATTCTCTCAAATATTTTGGATAAAGTGGGTAAAATTGAAATAGGTCTATAGTTGCCGACAAGGCTACGGTCACCACCCTTGTGAATGGGACATATGGAGGATTTTTTAAAAGCGCTTGGGAAAATATCATGACTTATGCCAATGTGTCCCTGTCGCGATAATTTAATGTCCGCATCTGATGAGTCAAAATGAAGAAAAAACAGTTTCCAACAAACGACGAACGGATTCGTTTATGTTTTCTCTCACAGTTATCACAAAGGCCAAAGTGCCTTTACATCAAATAGATGCTTCATAATATAATAAAATGATACAAGTTATTTCCAATTTCAGGAACACAATTTTAATAACCTTCACCTACTTTTTGAGTGCTAAAATTAAATACATATTTTCCCAGATAAAAGGAGAGCTTTGAAATTCACGTATGAAAACAAATTTATAAATGTAAACGACGTAATGAGCGCTGAAGTTGCGGCACGTTATTCATTCATCAACTTTCCTCATTCAAAAATTATGTGTTACCTGAAAACAGGTACTTTTTTGTGATGTTGAGATTCGGAACTTCTTACTGGACGAATAAAATAAAAACTTCAAAGTGTTTATTTGCACAATAGATTCAAACAGGGACAGATGCAGTACTTTTGTCAGACGAGACCCCGATGGTGTACTGGATAGGGCCGCTGAAACCTGAACGGGAGGTCGTGGTTTGAATCCCACCTCGTACCAATGTGTTTTTGGGTTTTCGAATTTCGTTGGTACGTTTATTCGGCACTGTTTCATTTAATACATACATACATACATATAATCACGCCTTTATCCCTAATGGGGTAGGCAGAGCGTAAACGACCTAAACAAAGGTCGTTCCGCCACGTCTGACAAGGTTTCAGGGTTATTCAAGATGGATTTGTACGTATATTGCTGTAGTGACAGGTTGTCAGCCCATCGCCTAAATTGCAATATACTGAAACCCTCAGATCCCTAAGCTGGTTTTTACAGCATGCCCGGGAGGAAATGCAGCTGGCACATTCTATGTTTTTCTCTCGCTCCCAGTCCAGCATGGAAGAAGATGATTTCGTTTAATACCTACCGTAGATATTAGTCGTTAAGCCATGTCAGAGGTCAGTGCGGCTTGATAACTCTGACCTAATCTAGGATTGGGTCTGGTTTCTCCTATGGGTTGCGGAAGTCAGATGGCAGTTGCTCTGTGTAAAAACCAGTGCGGTCGTTCAATCCCCTAGTTTCGGTAGCCAATCCCGTTAGATACGGGATAAGGCTAGAGATGAGATGATTACGTACTATTGTTATGCCTGTATTCGTTACGTAGTAAGTAGGGCATCAACGTATTAAAAGTGTATTTTCACCACGTCTAACAAGATTTAGGGGTCATTTTAGAAAGAACATACTGTATTGCTTTAGAAACAATGTGTCAGCTCGTCTCCTACTTGCAATTCATTATAACTCTCCATGTTTCACTGTACTGAAATGTACAGTATACCCAGGAACGGGAAGAGAAGCAGCTGGAACATTCTGTTTTTTTTTTTTTTCAGCACATATGACAGTTTTTTTCTTCCCAGTATATTTTATTACCCAGCATACTATGTCTGTGGTCTAGCGGTCCGAGCCATGAGCTCTCGACCCGGATGTCCCGGGTTTGATTCCCGGCGGGGGACAATGACTTTGTGTTGTTGTTTCTAGTTTGGTTAGGACATTTTAGGCTGATCACCTGATTGACCAAAAAGTAAGATGATCCATGCTGCCGGATGGGCATTTAGATGCCCATATAATCGATCCATCGCCTAATTTCTCTCTGGTCGTGTCAGTCAATCTGTCCCATCAGAATAAGAGATTGAAGGAAAAGAGAGTGCACCCGTGTGTAGCTCAAAAACTAGGGCATTAAACACTAATCTTGCGCAGTTGGCCGATCTCTGGGAGATTGGCCGCCATCACAGAAAATCGGTGGGAGGACTATTATTATACTGTGTCGAAGTAACATCGCTATATCAGGCCTGTATCTACCTTTATGTACCCATGGGTGCCCACTGAAGTGTTGCAAGGCGATAAACACTTTACGCTCTTTATCGAGACTACATTGAATATTTTACCTTCAGCGATGAATTTTACGATCGGCATAAAATGGCTTCAAATATGCAAACATACTAAAATATTTCTATAACAACACCCTTTGTTTTAATATTATATTTTTATAACGTTGATGGGCTCGATTCTAGTAGGTACCACCGGCTGAAACTGAAATTAAAATCTATCCGCAACTTTCAAAACTATAAAATTTAAATAGGACAGGCGATTTATACTCTATGGTTTTACACTTTGTCCGCTAGATTTTGACGCGCTGCTGCACGTTTCCCCGGTATTTCTGTAATTTTTTCCGCCATATCATATGACAGCGGATACAAATGACAGATAACGCATAAAACCACCGACTATAAATCAAAAACCGGAAATACTAGATCTCCTGTCCTTTTCCAATGTTTTTAGTCTGAAAGTGACAAATAGGTTTTAATGTTAGTTTTATCCGGCAAATCTAGAATCGAGCCCAATATCAAATCGAGACTGTTGTCTGATTTTATTGCATGCTAGCTTGTTACATCTCGAGACAACAAAACTATAAGTACGCTCCAAGTTATTTTGAAAGATAAAAAATAATCTATGTTTTCTTGGCTAGGTGAGTGAACCCATATCCATTTAGTTGTCATGTAGGTTCTCATTAATATTGACGGCTGTAAATATGATAGCAGTGTATTTAAAGTAACTATTAGAATTACCATGTAGTCTAGACTCAATATCAGCTCACTACTTCCATGCTAGATTGAGAGCGAGAGAAAAATATAGAATGTGCCAGATCCATTTCCTCCCCGGTATATTGTAAAAACCAGTTAAGGGATCCGAGGGTATCATACATACATATAGTCACGCCTTTATCCCTAATGGTTTACTTAAGATAGATTTGAAGATGATAGATAAGGGAGGAAATGCAGCTGGCACTTTCTATGTTTTTATCTCGCTCCCAGTCCAGCATGGAAGATCAGATCCATGGGTATCAGTTTATTGCAATTTAGGCAATAGGCTGACAACCTGTCACTACAGTAATATACCTACAAATCTATCTTATATAACCCTCAAAACTTTGTCAGACTTGGCGGAACGACCTTTGTTTAGACTGTTTACGCTCTGCCTGCCCAATTATGTATGTCTGTATTTATTACCTCATTCACAACTATAACAGGAATGTATGAGCTTGTTTATTATTCATTATCAGTCAGTCAGTGCTGTGCCAGTTCTTTGCTGGACATGAGCCTGGCCAACGAAACTGAACATAGAAAATAAAAAAAGAATGCTTCCCTGTACAAATTCGATTTCTGGATTGATTCTGTATGATTATTTCAATTTATTTTTTAGTTTTCTGAACTGTTTTCACAATCCTTATCCCTATGAATTTGCGGGTAGCTGTCTCTGATATATCCTCTATATGTAACAATGCTGTTACTAGATATTTGGTTGTATCAGTGATGTAGCAATAACAAACCGTAAACTATGAAAATCGCTGTTTAAATGTGCCGTGACGCGGCCGATCTCCGGAAAATCGTAAAGTACAGTCTAGTTCCGAATAGCGCAGAGTTACGAGAATATCATTCCGGTGGGTATAAACTTTCTACAGAGCCCGATGGTGTAGTGGATAGAGCCGCTGCCTCTTGAGCGGGAGGTCGGGGTTTGAATCCCACCACGGACCAATGTGTTATTCGGTTTTCGATTTTTTATATGTACGTTTATTCGGCACTTTTTCCGTGCTTCGGAAGGCACGTTTAGTCGTTGGTCCCGGCTATATCGTTAAATACCGGAGATGTTAGTTGTTAAGCCATTTCAGGGGCCATAGCTAAGCATTGGCAGCTTGAAACCTCTGACCTAATCGAGGATTGGGTCTTATTTCCCTTCTATGTTTCGGAGGTCAGAAGACTCTGTCACTCTGTTTAAAAACCAGTAACGTCGTTCAATCACCCAGATTAGGTAGCCGCCCCTGAAAGATACGGAATAAGGGAGATAAAATAGGTATAAACTTTCTGAATACAATTCAGGCTTCAATTTGAAAATAAACTGGAGCTAACTAGAGGATGAAGTGTGATCCTCGGGTCAGATAATACTTATGTAGGAGTCTGTAGACACCAAGCTACAAGATTTTTAAAACTAAAAAATATTATAAAAATATTTGAATAGTTTATAAAAAGATCCAGCCGTTTGGTCTTTGACTTTCAACCTACATTCAAAGTTAATACTTTTTGATAAAGTTTCTTACAATCAATCTATTTTAAGCCGGTATTCTCTGAAAACTTTTGAGGGAATGGTTATTAGGTTTGTTCCAAAAATATTTAATTAAACTTAATTCCATACGAGTGGTAAGAAATAACAAAATTAACTTTGTCAAACCTGCGACCTTTGAACATTTTTTCAATTGAGTTAAGTACCTAATTATTTTACTATTTTGGGTCTAAGCATGGATTGATTTAGATAAGCATTGTATTAATATATTATAATACCTTTGCCTAAATACCTTACAAATACTACTTAAAAAAAAAAGTGTACAAAGCGCGAAAGTCTTACATATATACATACATACATAAAATCACGCCTTTATCCCTTACGGGGTAGGCAGAGCGTTAAACTCCTCGTAAAAGGCGCTTTCGCCGCGTCTGACAAAAATTGAGGGCATTTTTAGATTGTAATGTGTATTGCTAATGTGTAGTGACAGGTTGTCAGCCCGTCGCCTAAATTGCAATACACTGTAACCCCCGAGTCCCTTTTGCTGTCTTCTACAGCATGCCCGGGAGGAAGGGCAGCTGGAACATTCTATGTTTTTCTATCTCTCCCAGTACAGCATGAAAGAAAGTTTTACACAAATGAGTTATCTCAATCTTTCGGTAGTACTACTAGAATTCTTACATATATAAACATAATCACGCCTAATTGGGTAGGCAGAGCGAAAACGACCTAGACACAGGTCATCCCGCCACGTCTGACAAAGTTTTGAGGGTTATTTAAGGTAGATTCGTAGGTATATTGCTGTTAGTGACAGGTTGTCAGCATATCGCCTGACTTAATATACTGAAAATAAAATAATTATTTATTTGGTCTTTCATAGCCCAATAGCTCTTCCAGGCGTTTTCAGTCCGTCTTTCGACTTCTTTGTCTTGTCTCGCCGGGAAAGAGACTATTTGGCTAAGTAAATATATTCTAGGACATATGTTATTATCTCCCCATACACTTCCACAATTTACTCAGTGCTGTTAGTCATGACCTTGGTCTTTGACATTTCATTCTTAATCCAACCTCGAAGCTTACACGGCTTAGTTGTTCTAGCATTTCTTGTAGCTCAGGGGCCGTTGAGGAGAAGAGAACAATATCGTCCGCAAAATGAAGGTTAGTAAGTTTGGAGTGTCCGACATCGAGACCCTTGTTTTCCCACTCTGTTGCAAATTTTTAGAAAACCTCTTCGAGAACACTTGTAAATAGTTTAGGGGAGAGAGGGTCACCCTGCTTTACGCCTCGTTCTATAGGAAAGAATGGTCCAGGAATCTGAAGTCTCACAGAAGCAGTACTATTATAATAAATATTTCTAATTAAGTTTATATATGTGGCAGGGATATTTTGATTTTTGAGGGCTGTAAATATAGATTTATGTGTAATACTATCGAATGCCTTTGAATAGTCGACGAAGGCCAGGTACAGTGGTCGATCAAATTCGTGGTGTTTCTCGATTATCTGATTTAGGGCATGGAGGTGGTCGGTAGTCGATAAACCTGGACGGAAACCTGCTTCTTCAGGTGGCTGTGCTTTATCCAGCAGACCAGATATACGTCTTTCTATTATTTTAATGAAAGCCTTGTAAAGGTGAGATATTAGGCTGATAGGCCGGTAGTTGCTTATATCTGATCTGTCGCCCTTTTTATGTAGCAGTATAATCTCGGCATGGCAAAATTTTTCTGGGAACTTACCTGACCGTTAAATAGAAGTGAATAAATTTGACAAATGTGGGAGAAGAATAGATTTGCCAACCTTAAGGGCTTCTGTAGAGATGCCATCCTGTCTGACTCCTATTATAGTTCATCTTGGTAAGCGCACAGTGAACTTCATATCCAGTTATGGGCGGAATCTCTTCAGCGCACAAGAAGTCAGGTGCTGGTTCTGATTTATTCATAGGGATTGAATAAAGATATTTGTAAAAAGTGGTGCATATGTCTAATGTCGCTCTACGTAAAAACCAGTACCCTCGTTCAATCTCCTAGATTAGGTAGCCTTCCCCGTGACATACGGGATAAGGCTAGGGAGACGACGGTGCATATGTATATTTTCTCCCTATCTCTATGCTTGACACCGGTATTGTCCTTCATGCTTGTTATCTAGGATTTGCCTTTTCTTGCTATCTTCAGTGATTTGTTTTTCTCTAGTGCTACCTAAACTAAGTTTGTATTGTAGAAGCGAATGTCTCTACAAATATTTCTTTTAGCCTTTCTATCTAGTATCTTATATTCTGAACTGTTTGCACTATTTCTTTGCTCTTGCCTTTCTTCAATTAGTTGTAAAGTTTCCGACGTTAGTTTCTTTAGTTTTTTTCTAGATTGTTTAATTTTCCTGCTGGCTGATTTAATGCTTCTTATGATGTTAGTGTATTGTTGTACTATATCCCCAAGTTCTTTTAATACCTCGAAACTATTTTTCAAATCTAAATCGAATGTACCTTTATTAGCAATTAATATGTCTTTGTTCAAGTTTTTTATTCTGTTTCTGAAAAGTCGCTGTCCTCATATTTTAATTTTGAATACCAATGAAGTGCGAAGGAGTCGGTGGTCTGAGACAAATTTAATATTATTAATAACATAAACATTTTGGATTATAGTTTTATTCGAAGTGACCGAAAAGTCAATTTCGTTTTTAGTGTTTTTGTTAGGCGAAATCCATGTCCATCGTCTTTGAGGTTTTTTGTAAAAAAGACTGTTTGCAACGCATAAAATCTGACCAAAGGCAAATTGGAGCATACGAGTACCTCGCTCGTTGCAAACTCCAAGACCTTTGCATTGAAATCACCAATTACAATGGACCAGGATCCGCGATGTTCATCGCATGCCTTGTCCAAGATATCATAAAAATCTTCGATTTCGGCATCGGGATGCGATGTCGTGGGCGCATAGACTTGAACAATGATTAATATTTGGTTCTCACTAATCCGAAATTTGAGCACAGCGATCCTGTCAGAGTAGGCTATGAACTCCAGTATGTTATTGATCCACCGTTTAGATATTAAGAAGCCTACTCCAGACTGCCCACCAGCTTTCCCTGAATAGAAGGAAACGTTGTTCCAACGTTCTAAAGATTCTTTGCCTTCTTGTGTCACTTCGCATAAACCTACGATATCCCAATTAATGTCTTCCAGGGCATTTTCTAATTCAATAAGTCGCTCTTCTGAGCTTAAAGTTTTAACATTATAAGAAATTATATTAAGTTTATGATCGGAGTCCAGTTTTCTTGCCTTGTTTGTTTGACGGTGGGGAGATGAGGCCCGGGGATTCTTCGT
Source organism: Scrobipalpa costella (assembly GCA_949820665.1). Lineage (NCBI taxonomy): Eukaryota > Metazoa > Arthropoda > Insecta > Lepidoptera > Gelechiidae > Scrobipalpa > Scrobipalpa costella. The sequence continues at coordinate 1,047,871 of OX463306.1, forward strand.
ACCCCGATTGACTCCAGCAACCGTCGACAACCCGTCGCAGCAAACGCCGCCGGAGTCGCCGGGCACTAGAGGCCTTAGCAATGTGTCGTAGATCATGGTAGTTTTAGGAGAGGTTTGGGCTTTTAACCTGTCATGCTTGCCCTTTGTAAGTTTGCAGGTGGACAGTAAACCTGTACTCGGTTTATGGACGCCGCCGTAGAAGTTGGATTCTTTCGTCGCCGTCCAAAATCAATATCCTGTCCTGGCATTGATTGTACCACTTAAGACTCTTTTGGATTCCACTCCTTGAGCCTTAAGCGGCCAACCTAGGGTTTGACTTCGGAGTTTTCCTTCTCCTAGATAAGTTGCAAACCAATGCTATTGAGGTCCATCTCCAAAAATGTCTGACTTGTTATTGTGTCAGTGAATCCCTCAGTCGCTTCATACGACCCCCACGGGAATGACATGGGGTGGTCCTATTCTATGCCCGGAACCACAGGGCGAATAGGTGTTATTTGCAATAACATAGTTACATATTTATTAGTACATGGTTATGTCTATATCGTATGTCCTACCGCCAAGGCATGCAAATTTTACATTACCCCTCGGATACCTTAGATTCTTCCATGCTGGACTGGGAGCGAGAGAAAAACGTAGAACGTGCCAGCTGCATTTCCTCCCGGGCATGCTGTAAAAGTCAGCTAAGGGATCCGAGGGTTTCAGTATATAATAATTTAGGCGATGGGCTGACAACCTGTCACTACAGAAATATACCTACAAATATATCTTAAATAAATCCCTCAAAACTTTGTCAGACGTGGCGGAACGACCTTTGTTTAGGTTGTTTACGCTCTGCCTACCCCATTAGGGATAAAGGCGTGATTATATGTATGTATGTATGTATGTATACCTTAGTTGGTTTTTACAGCATGCCCGGGAGGAAATGCAGCTGGCACATTCTCAGTCTTACCATGAAACTTAATTTAAACCTTAGTTCAACCCGTGTTTAGGTAAACACTGTTTAACATTTAAACACTTGTTGGACAACTGTTTAATTTTTGCTACCAAAAAACTGTGTTTAGTGCGTGTCTTGTTAAACAACGTTTTACTGAATCAGTCTTTTTTAAATTTGGCAACACTGTAAAATATTCATTCATCATTCGTTCTCTATCGTTCCGTTTTATGGACAACGTATGATTATGAGCATATTTTATTGTTAAAAAAATACATCAACACTTGTGATCAGAATTAATATTAGTTTTAATTTTAGAAAAACACAAAAAAGTGGGACTTTGTAGACTTTACAGGGTAAAAACTGATACAAACAACATCAGTAAAGGAAATAAGGAACGGAACGTAACTTGATACGTCAAATAGTTTTCAATCAAGTGTCATTCTTGCTGTCTTGCTTACTGTTTATTGTACAACCACGAGAATCACTTGGCAGGTCGTCTTTTACCATATCCAATATTTTACTAGCAAATTATTTGCTAAACCTATATTTCTTCTTAAATTTAGCATCGTTATTATGTTCAAATGGATTCACTCTTACACGGGTGGTTGTGTTGTCTCGAAATCGAAAGTTTTCTATGTACTCAATGACCTCTTGGTCTTCTTCATCGATAAAATCCAGAAAACCTACTGTATCCATTATTGCATCAAGACACAAATCTAATTTCTGTCAAAATTACTACTGACTGATAGGTTAGACCCTTGTTAAACAACGCGTTTCGGGTGTTTAACTTTAAACTATGTTTAAACATTGTCTATCTTAAGACAAGCGTAAAACACTGTTTTGTAGTATAATTTTTTTTAAATACGTGTTCAACAGGTATTTAACTTTTTTGTGGTAAGACCGTCTATGTTTTTCTCTCACTCCCAGTCCAGCATTACCAGGACTCCTATCCTGCTAATACATCTTGATGGTGGTTAGTGACATCTACCAACTCTTAATAATTCTACTACGTTTTATAAAAACTCGGAACTCAAAGATAGCTATATTTCCCGGCAACATGAGACAGGTAGATTGGCATAGTTGGCTTATCGGAAATTCAATCTTAAATTCAAACGTTGAAGAGTGAATAATTCACTAATAGGTGGGCAAACTTTCCCCATTAAGAGGAGTGTTAACCTGCATCTTTCCATACAAAAAGAAATAACGGTCGATTCCTATAATTTTTGGAAATTATGTTGATATACTTAAAATCAAGGTTTGTACGTTTTTATTGATTAGAAACATTACATTTATAAAAAGACTAGCTTTCAGCCCGCGATCTGTCCCGCATTAAATGAGTTTTCCTTGGTATGGAAATAAAGTGTTTTCCCGTGTGAATTGTCATAATTCCAGGATCCAACCTAGGTATAAGTGTGGTAAGTTTCGTCCCAGTTAATCTAGTAAATGACATTACAAAATCAAACATAATCATAGAACACTCGTTATAGCCAAGCTACCAACAGATGGCGCTAGTGGTACCTTATCCACATTCAAAAATCTAAAAACAATCTTTCTCATGTTTAGTATTATTTAAATATTTGCATTTTATTATTTATTGTTTATTTATTACAAACATTCACATTAATATTAAAAACGAATACAGTCATTCAAAACCATATGAACAGTTTGTCTGAGAGATCAAGTCAGTCTCAATAACCTTACTAATTAATTTATCATTTAACTTATTAAGCTAACTATGCAAGTTACAGCTTACAGCATAAAAACTATATTTTTGAACTCAGGATATACTCATACAGTATCATACGTAATCATATTAGATTTAGAAGCAATAACTTTCTTTTTCATCACCAACACTGTTTTTTATATCTCGACTTCCAGGTTGAATTTTAAAGTTTTTAGCCGGCAAGTCTAGTATAGAGCCCTTAACCGCCGGATGTCCTCTTTTGCTGCCGTGTTATCGCGGTCAGACGACGGTTACAACGTGGATAATAAACACCTGTTGCTTGCTGTGGATTTCTACTAGAGTTACAACACACGAAAGACATTTCCCTAGTGGGGTAGGCAGAGCGTGAACGACTTAACAAAGGTAATTCCGCTATACGTCTGACAAAGTTTTGAGGATCACTTATGATAGATGTGTACGTATATTGCTCTAGTGACAGGTTGTCAGCCCATCGTCTTAACTGCAAAACACAGAAACACTCAGATCCCTTAGCTGGTTTCTATAATTATATATTTTTGCTATAATAACGAAAGACGTAGTTCCTATAATTTTATTTATTTGCTCATCAGGTTCATCGAAAGAAGAGACAGTATTTTCATAGGCTTCGGGACATACCATGAATTAAACCTTTTGCCTATTAAATTCCTTAGATTAATCACACTGAGCAGAGAGAGCCCGATGGTGTAGTAGATAGAGCCGCTGCCTCCTGAGTGAGGTGGTCGTGGTTTGAATCCCACTACGTACCAATGTGTTTTTCGGTTTTCGAATTTCATATGTACGTTTATTCGGTGCTTTTTCCGTGCTTTGGAAGGCACGCTAAGCCATTGGTCCCGGTTGATATTGTTTGATACCGTAGATATTAGTCGTTAAGCAATGTGAGAGGTCAGTGATAAGCATTGGCGGCTTGAAAACTCTGACCTAATCTAGGATTGGGTCTGGTTTCCCTTCAGGGTTGCGGAGGTCAGATGGCAGTCGTTCTGTGTAAAAAACAGTACCCTCGTTCAATCCCCTACATAGGTAGCCGACCCCGTGAGATACGGGATAAGGCTAGGGAGATGATGAATCACACTAAGCAGCTTGTTGGGTTCTTTCTTTATTTTCTTATTAAATGTACAACTTTCTTCCATCCCAAATCCTGTTTATGTTTCTATACTCAAACAAGAAGTTTCTCCGCTAATGGAGCAGGTAAAGCCAAATGATTAACTTGTTCAAGTTCGTTACAAAACATGAGCTTTCCATAAAAACTTAAACAAACTTGGGTATAATGGTTTTACTTAAGAGTTACCCAATGTTTTATTTATAGGCCTGTAAAAGTTTGCAGGCTTGGTAAGCCGTACTATAATGTTAGAAACAGGATGAAAAGCATGTATATTTATTTATTTATTTAACAATTTATTGTACACAAAAAACTACATAAACACAGGACATAAAAACAAAAACACAACAGGCACTGCTTATTTCTAAAAATAAATTTCTTACAGCAGACCTACAAAAGTGATAATTTTAACGATACTCTATGTTATAAAAGAGTCATACACAGTACATGAATGTTGATGGGTTGTTCCTATAGAGAGAAACCATTAAAAACATGCATTGACTTAGTACATTACTCCGAAACCGAAAAAAGCAATTTAAGGTCGAGTAAATTTGGAACGAGACCACAGAATATGTAATAGTACTACATACAGAATGGACATTTACCTCCCTTCCCCAGTCCGACATACGTCACATTCCGCGCCGGATTGTGGGCCACATTGAGCGTACGCTTAGCGGGCATGGCGCGCGCATGTTTCCCAGTGTAACGGAAATAATACAGTTTTGTGTTCCAAAGATGGTTAGGTACTGTTTCGTGTACGGATGTCTTTCTACCGCAAGATATGACTCGAATAGGAACTTTTTAAGATTCCACAGTGATGAGAGACGGTAAGTAAATTCATACAAAATATGCAATTTTCATTTCATTTCATTTAAAACGTTGGTTTAATCAAGAACCAGATTAATCCAGTGATGATTATGACCGGTATAATAAAATTTGTCAATCCTTATAACTCGCACACAAACGCATGCCAAGTGCAACATGCCGTCTGTCGATGTGTGACCAAAATGACATTGTAGTTAGGAGTGTCCGAGCTGTGACGAGACCTTTAATTGCTATTTCGGTTGAGAGAAGTATAGTACTTTTCCCTCATTTTGTGAAAAAACAATAATAATACACTTAAAAACAAACATCAAACTCACGATTCTTCCATAGTATCTTTAAATTTAAGTTTTTTTAAAAATATTTTTTGGCTTGGATGCGAGTCCTTTAGCCTTGCATGCTAAGCCTCGCTTTTGACAGGCGCACATTCATTCATTCCATTTTGTAAGTTTTAAAAGATTTATGCGTCTTATTCAGCCTTAAAATAATCAATAATATGAAGTAAAAAACACCTAAACCATACTAGAGTATCCTTAAAGACTTCGTGAAGCGGTCGTTAATTTTATTGTCGTCGTTTGGAAAAATTGCGTGCGACTGCGAATATGAGGACCGAAAAGAGTGAATGTTGGTTTTGTTTTAATAATGAAGCTTTTTCCGAGCAAATGGGAGAAAAACTCTAGAAACGAACACATCTCTAATTTTTGCTCACAGACTGATTAGAAGAACTCATATCGCAATTATTATTGAGTCTTTTAATAAGGGCCCATGAATAGGCGTGATTATATGCATGTATGGATGCATTTTCAAAAATCTTTATTATTCTTATTTTTGACATAAGTATTATTTATCTTCAACAATCTAAGACCCGTATTATAAACAGCTCTGAAGAATGACAGAGTTTGAATTCGTATCATAAATGTAATTTCAGTACAATATGAAGAGATCCCTTAACGGAATAAGTCCGTCTTTGTGCCACTATTGTCTTATTCTTCTTGCATTTTAGTTTTAAGATTTTTAAGGTACAATAAAGAGCTTACATACATATATATGACCTGTCAAATATATACTTAATATATCTCTCAAACTTAAGATCGCTTTATAAATACGAGCCTTAGTTACCTAAGCATCATTGGTCCGTTGATATTTTATCCTTAAGATCTCTTATATTTAAACCTCTTCAAAATCCTTTTGAAGTGAATTATTCGGTTTATTCATAGCATTGTGTTGTATCCTTTAAGGTATCACTTTATCCCTTTGGGGTTAGATTTTAATAACGTTTAAGTTCCTTCCAAGAAATGAGCTCTTTGATTATGTAGGTATACGCAAGCAGTCCTTGTTAACGTGAGATTTTGTGTTCAACATAACTGTTTGGTACGAAAATACATTTTCTTCATTGTTATAGTTTATTTCTTTATACAAAGGATTTAATAATCATAACTATAGTATACCAACTCAGTTTTAGAATAAGGGTAAAAGATGTTTTATGTCATTTTAATCAAATTACGTGTTGGCAAATTAGTTAAATTACTAAATGTACCATTTCATTATGTTGTCATATCTAATAGCTAAAACTTATTTTAGAAACAAGATCTTCTATTAAGAGACATGAAACTTTGTTAACCTTTATTCTAAAACTGAGTTAGACTTCCATGCTGGCCTGGAAGCGAGAGAAAAACATAGAATATGCCAGCTGCATCTCCTCCCGGGCATGCTGTAAAAACCAGCTAAGGGATCCGAGGGTTTCAGTATATTGTAATTTAGACGATGGGCTGACAACCTGTCACTACAGCAATATACCTACAAATCTATCTTAAATAACCCTCAACACTTTGTCAGACGTGGCGGAACGATCTTTGTTTCATTTACGCTCTGCCTACCCCATTAGGGATAAAGGCGTGATTATATGTATGTATGAGTTAGAAATACTATAGGTACGTTTGTTCTAAGCCGACCTCAAATGATGGGATAAGGGCAAGGGAATGATGATGATGAACTATGCACTATACGGTTTCCACTAGGGGAACACAAAGTTGATAGATAGTTATACATACTTACTTCGCTGGCTCAGCGATCCAAAGTGAGTCTTGGCCTCCGACACCAAGTTATGATAGGGACAAATCCTGAGCAGCTTGTCACCAATCAGCCTTTTGAAGCGCTTTCAGGTCTTTTTGGACTTCATCTATCTAGCGATACCTAGGTCGGGCATCCAAGGTGTGCTCTTTTGGGCGCATGATCTTCCTCCATTTTCTCGACATGTCCAAGCCAGTGAAGTCGGGCAGATTTAAATTCCCCGATGATATTGAGTTCAGATATCAGCTGCTCTATCTCCAGGTTCTTGTTAACTCTCCAAGTTCCGTCCTCTCTTTGGATGGGTCCCAGTATTTTCCGGAAGATCCTTCTCTCGGCCACTAAGATAGATAGTTATACAGGGTGTTAATTTAATTGCGTGCCATAGCTCAGGGCAGTGTTTCAGTGATGACCGCGCAGCGTAGTTGGTAGTGTACCTGTTACGCAGAGGGTCCCGTGTGGTTCGACTCCCGGGCGGGGCAGACATTTGGATGATGAGTTCAAATGACTGTTTCTGGGTGTTCTTTGTGGTTGATGCTGTGTATGTCCATGGATTCAAGTTGGTAGGTATCTATAATGATATCATTATTGAGAAATATGGGAATTAGGCGGAACATAATTAAACACGACCGTTCAATACAAGGCTTTTTAATCAGAAGAAAGATACCCTCTATACATACAATAATCACATTTATTTTACTACCTACATACATTACACCTCCACCCTTATCTAACGTATATAGCAACCGGCAGACTTCTTGATGTAGTGGGAAAAAGCATGCTTATTAAATTCACACATATGTTTAGAACTTAAGACTGAAGTTAATTGTCGGGAACTATACTAAATAATAATATTTAATTCAGTACCACTAAACTTAATTAATCCTAATACTTAACTACTTAAGTAATTAACTAAAATAATCAATTTCTTCAAAACCAAATCGTTTAATGGGTTTAATGGCACGCTTAGGGCGCTACCTTGGTGATTCAATATTAACGGGTAGGACGGAATCCACTGAAGGTGATTCCGCCACAAGTTGACGCTCCTGTTCGCAAGACCCCTCTGTAACACGCGCCGAGTCGTTATTAGGTTCTTGTACCACAACAGATACAGGTATACAATCACCTACACCGGACACCAAGTCAGGTGAAGGAGATATTATGCTATCTGACGAAACACCATAACTACTACGCCTTTTCTTAACCTGATCAAGATGCCTTTTGCCAGGTGAACCATTCTCCCTTTCAATAATGAAATTTCGCGAGCCTACCTTTTCCGATACTACGCCACTCAACCATCTACCTCCTGAAAAATCTCGAGCCCAAACAGCATCACCTTCTTTTATACCCCTTAGTGTCCCTTAATCTAACCTTGACCTTAAACTTCTACGTTGCAACAGCATAGCCGGGGACGAGCCAGTTGAACTATGTTCTACATTCCTGTACATCATAAGGTAGGTCTGCAAAGCGGTATCGATATCACAACCATCCCTAACTGATTTCTTAATAGCACGAATGTAAAATTTTATAGCGCCTTCTGCGGCTCCATTCGATGCGGGATGGTAAGCAGCTGTGTAAGTTACCTTTATACCATTATTTGCCATAAATTTATTATATTCTTTACTGGTAAAAGGTGGCCCATTATCGGATACAACCTCTCTAGGCAGTCCGAAACGAGCAGATGTCTCACGAAGTACCTTGATAACAGCGCTGGCGATTGTCTTTTGCTTTGTAAAAACTTCTAGCCATTTAGTCGTGGAATCTATTATTACCAGAAACATCTTTCCCTGAAACGGCCCTAAAAAGTCCAAATGTAATCTTGACCATGGGTCAGTAATATATGGCCAGGGCTGTGGCGGTGCAGCGCTCTCTAGCGCGCATGTCACGCACTGTTTACAAATATTTTCGATATCATTGTCGATTCCTGGCCACCAAACAAAACTACGAGCAATGCTTTTCATTTTTACTATGCAAAGATGCCCTGAATGTAACTCCTTTAATATGCTATTTCTTAGTGCAGTTGGTATCACAAAACGATAGCCCCAAACGACACATCCTCTATCCAAATACAGCTCATTACGTCTTGTATAATATGGTTTTAAATCTTCATCCCTACATACACTAGGCCAGCCTGATTGTAAATATAAAACAATTTTCTTTAATGTACCATCTTTACCCACGTAATCCTGCACAGTCTTTCTTGTGATAAATTTTGAACAAAATTTAAATATGTCCTCTCTATACCTACACGCTTCTCTTTTCCGCACGGTAACCGTGATAAGGCATCTGCCGCGTTACGCTCGCTACGCACATATTCAATTTTATAATCGTATCCTGCTAAAATAACAGCCCAGCGTTGCAATCTACTAGCCGCCATCAATGGAATTCCTGTTTTATCACCAAATATAGTCACGAGAGGTTTGTGATCCGTCCTCAAAAAAAAACTGCGACCATACAAATACTGATGGAACTTCCTTACTCCGTAAACAATTCCTAAGGCCTCCCGGTCAGAGTACCCACGCTCAGCTGCATTGAGAGAGCGCGATGCGTATGCCACCGGCCTCTCCCCTCCCCCAGGCATCACGTGCGATATGACCGCGCCTACACCAACGCTGCTGGCATACGTTGTCAGCACTATCGGCAACCCAGGTGAGTAATGCGCCAATACACTACTGGAAATAAGCATTTGTTTGATTTTATGAAAGGCTTCCATGCACTCATCTATCCATTCATACTTTATATCTTTCCTTAGCAAGACATAATATAAAGGTGCTAACACTGTGCTTATATTTGGTACAAACTTTGCATAATACATAACTAGCCCCAAGAAAGACCGCAATTCGCTGACATTAATTATTAATAAACACAGCTACTTCTTTAATAGCCTCAATTTTGTCTGGACATGTATGTACTCCATGTCAACTAATCACGAATCCTAAATAGGTCACAGTGTCAGCAAAAAAAGTGCACTTCACTTACTTAATTTTTAAACCATATTGACTCAATCTTTTAAAAACTTCATGTAAAGTGGCAAGGTGAAATCTGTTATCTTCGCCCGTGATAATTATATCGTCTAAAAATACCCCTACTCTAGGTATATCTGCAAAAAGCTGCTCTAGTTTCCTCTGGAATAAACCAGGACTCGAAGCCAGACCATATATCAGTCTATTATACATGTACATGCCTTTATGTGTGGTTATAACAGTATATTTCTTCGAATCCTCATGAAGCTCAAACTGTGCGTATGCTTGAGATAAATCAAATTTCGTAAACTTTTCCCCACCATATAACTTAGCTAGTAAATCCTCTACCCTTGGTAAGGGATAATGGTCCACTTCCAAACACTTGTTTCAAGTCATCTTGAAATCAGCACATACCCTGATAGTACCATCCTTTTTCATCACGGGCACAATACTTGGGCACAATAGGAGTAGCCCAATCTGACGTAGTGATCGGCGAAATGATTCCATCCTGCACCATATTATCTAAAGCGCGTTCAACAGGTTCACGTAGCGTGTAGGCGAGGGGTCGTGCGCGCAGAAACACCGGCCGCGCATCAGGTCGCAGATGGAACCGCACTGGCCTGCCGGTGAAGCGCCCCAGCCCGTCAGAGAACACATCAGAGTAACTGGAACTAAATTCATCTATATTAAACGATTTGTTTACATTACTTCCACTATTTAAAACAAAAATAGGTACTTTAACACCTAACAAATGATCCAAGATCTACCTAACAGGCTAGTCTTTCCATTATTTATCACATACAATTTTAACTTTTTCTTAATGTTCTTGTGTTCAACAACTGGCGTAATTAAACCTACCGGACTTACTGCTTCTCCGGTATAGTAGGTAATGTAAATTATCTAAATCATTGTCCCGTAACTCACAATGACTAAATAAGTTCTTATAATATTCGTAGCTAATACACGAAATGGGATTTCCCGTATCAACCTCCATGTTTAACATAACGCCTTCGATACATACGTCTACATAGTAAGGTTCATAAAATCTCAAATCACTTGTATTCAATGTGTTCAATAAATAATCATTCTTTACCTCGTCACTATCGTCCTGTTCGGAGTCTGATAACGTATGCCGTAGCTCGCTCACATGATACAATCCAGATTGTCGTCGTAACTTAGGGCACATTCTTAAATGTCCTTCACGATTGCACACACGGCACACATATGTTTTGTATTTACATGTTTCTGTCTCGTGCCCCGCACCACACACCGAACATACCATCCGATTATTACGGACGGTGCCTCGGAATGTATCATTCGTACTACCCCCGCCGGTCGTCTGTAGACCGCGGGCCGATGAATCACGCGTCGAGCGCATGGAGCCGCTGCCGCTGGGCCCCGCTGCCGTGCCCGCGCGTCCCCCGCGCCCCCAGTTATTCGCCCGGCCGCTTCCGCGCTTCTGACTAGCTTGCCCGAGCTGATGCACCGAAATTGATGTGTTGCTAGGTGTACTGTCACCATACTTGCTCCTGGTACAGCCCTCCACCAACGCCGCGTTCGTTTCGGCTGCCTCCATCGAAACTGCGAGCTTATAAGCCCTATCGAACGTAATTGTGTCGTCCTCTGTAAACAGTTTCTGACGTATATCGTCATTCACTAAGCCACACACAAATTGGTCTCTCAGATTCTCTTTTAAACTGTCTGTCGTAAAACCACAGTCCTTGCTTAGCTTTTTTAATTCTGACACATAAACCGCAATACTTTCACCAGTTCTCTGTATGCGCTGTCGAAATTTAAAACGTTCGGCCAACTGACTCGGCTTCGGATTTAGATGTCCTTTCATAATCGACACCAATTCGGTATAAGTTTTAACCGCCGGTTTAGTCGGAGTACACAAATTGACCATTAAATCATATGCGTCAGAGCCGATCACAGTAATTAACGTAGCCACTTTAAGTTCAGTTTTCACTGTGTTTGCGATAAAATACTGTTCTAATCGATCCACATACGTGTCCCAACAGTCCTTTTCAATGTCTGGCACAGAAATAAACGTCACAAAAACATACAGGGAACGACAAAATCAGTAACAAAACATGTGAACAGATAATTAAGTAAAACATACAACGTATACAAAGGTGCATAGTCAAGTTATCACTTTGTGAGCTTTTCCCTAGTTTCTTAGGACATTGCAGGCTGAATAACCTGCCATCGTCCTGCATCATTGCGTTACTTGGCGGTTTAAAAACTCGACACTAAGGTTCGTCGGGTCGTTGTTCGACACGTAAAGAAGATATAAAAATAACATAAAAATATTTTATTGCACGTAAGAATACAAATCATACAACACAACAGATAACAACAAAAGACAAGTACAATTATAGCTTAAATGAAAGGTGGTAGCTTTTGTAATAAATAACATACATACAAATACAAAATTATTTATTTAAAAAGGACCAGAATTATTACAGGGTTCACTGTGATACCCACACTAGGCTACGCCTGTGTTGTGAGTATCAATACAGGTAAGTATTTTAACAGGACTGCTCAAAACATAAAAATAACAAATAATAATCACAATAAATTTAAATTAGATTAGAGTTTAAAATATGTGCTATTAAAATTCATTTAATTAATTAATAATAAAACAAGACAAAAATACAAATAAAATACAATCAATTTCGTGTGTGTGTGTGTGTATGTGTGTGTGTGTGTATGTAAGTAGTCTAGGTAATCATTTTTAAAAAGCTTTCTGTTTCATCATAAGTCCAGTTCATGATCAGGTCTGTAGTTTTAGTTTTGGCTTCACGAACAGATAAGAACTTAATGTCACATTTTTTTACAATCTTGTTGTAAATAAATGGAAACAAGAAAGAGGAAAAACGAGTGGAAAAAGTTGTGTTTCTCGGCGGTACTCTGATCTTAAAAACCCTACGACTTAGCAATCGCTTGTAATTCTCTGAGTTTCGAACAAATGTGTGTGAGGATACCACTGCATTAAGCACAAACAGACGCCTTACGCTTAGTACCTTAGCTTCCGAAAAAAGGTTTACAGTTGGGTATCTGTAGGGTCTCTTGTACATCACCTTAAGTACAGATCTCTGCGCTCTTTCCAGAACTATCATATTTGAGGCAGCTGCCCCTCCCCAAACACTAATGCAATAGCTTAAAATTGATTGGCAAAGCGATATGTAAATGTCATTTAAGAGATCCGTATTTGCAACATCTCTAAGCTGTCTAAAAACATGGATGAGCCTTCTCACTCTCATTGCAGACTCAAAGATGTGTTCTTCAAAGGTAAGACGGTCGTCAACTATCACTCCTAGATATTTAATGGATCGCGAACGTTTAATTACTTCACACGTGCAGCTTGAGGAATCCGAGGAGGGAGTACAAGTGTGGATAGGAATATCCGGGTGAACAGGTGATTCAGATGCAGCAGTTTTATGAAAGCACAGGTACCTTGTTTTGCCAGTGTTTAACGTTAGGAGATTTTGGCACAGCCAGTCCGAAACCAGACGCATGCCATACTCAGCTACCCTAAGGCATGCATTCCAATTACCTTCATTAAAAATTATGGCCGTGTCGTCAGCGTAACATATTATGTCAGCGTTCCCCAGTGGAAGTGAGAGTATGTCAGTTACATAAATAAGGAAAAGTGTGGTACCAAGCACGCTACCCTGGGGCACGCCAAATGTAACATCCGCCAAGTCACTGATCAAAGAATCTATCTTCACGCATTGTTTTCTGCCACTCAAATAACTTCGAAACCAGTTAAGCGCTAGCCCCCTTACTCCGATACGTTCAAGCTTTTTTAACAGTATAGCAATTGCAACGGTATCGAAGGCCTTTGCGAGATCTAAAAATACTCCAATTCAAACGTTACCGTTATCGAGGTGAGTAGATATTTTATGAACCAGGAGGTTCACAGCATCCTCTGTGGATCTTTCCCTACGGAACCCAAACTGATTGTCAGATAAGATAGCGTTTTGTTCCAAGTACTTTACCAACCGCTTGTTGACTACCCTCTCTAATATTTTAGAAAATGCTGGAAGTAGGGAAATGGGACGATAGCTATTTGGTATGTCAATGTCACCTCCTTTGTGAATGGGCGCAATAACAGCAGTTTTCCATATTTGCGGGACGATCCCCGTTTCCAAGCTATTGTTAATAAGTAGTGTCAGAGGTTCTATAATGTAGTTCTTTATTGACTTGAGTAGGCGATTAGATATACCATCAAGTCCAGGGGCACTATCCGTTTTCAAACTCATTATAATTGATTCTACCTCGCATGTGTCAGTGGGTTCCATAAAGAAAGAGCCCGCAGGACCTGAACATGTATTAATTTTATCCGCTAGGCAGTTTTGTGAGACATTAAATTTTTTCAGAGTATCGTTTGCAAGTAGCTGACCAACGTTTGTAAAAAAGTCATTGCACATATTTACCGATTCTTTCGGACCGCTGCTGCTGAGGCAGGTGAGTTGCATCGATGATTTTGCTGACTTCTTTTTTCGATGAGTAATCAAATTGATTGTTTGCCATAGTTTACGCGGATTTTTATGATGTTGTTTTAAAAGATCAGTTTCATATTGATTTTTAAGTTTACGGAGTAAGCCAATAAAGTAATTTCTATAGCGAGTATAAACTAGTCTTTTGGTTTTGTTATTAGGAACCTTTCTGGACTCTAGGTGTAGATAATCACGTATTTGAGAGCAACGAACCAAGCCGACAGTCATCCAAGGTTTAAATATAGTTTTGGTGCGCGTTATTTTAATTGTTGTAGCATTTGCATTAGCTACATTTTGAACTAATCCTACAAAGTAATCAACTTGATCAGTCACATTTGTTATTGACTGCAGAGCAGTCCAGTCCACATTACTCAATTCGTCAGCAATGCTATTGTAATTGAAGCGGAGTTTGTGTTTTATTAGTTTAGAAGGATTAATGCCTTCGGCTGAAATACCCGTCAACACGAACTCGTGATCCGTTACTGCTGTGGAATAAACAATAGTTTCTACTTCAACCTTGCCTTTAATATAGACATGGTCAAGACAGGAATCATTTCGAGTTGGTATGTCCACACCAGCAATCAAACCCAGCTCGTCCATCAAGCAAAGGTACTCTGCCGTAGCCTCTTTATCATTGGTGTTATGTAAAATATTAATGTTGATATCTCCTGTTAGAAGCAAATAAAGCTTTTGTTTCAGATTTGGAACAAGATCGCCCAGGGAACTGAGAAAGGGACCATGGGTTTTAAATGACGGGGATTTGTATATTGCTAAGACTGTAATAACATTAGGAATTTCTATGATAAGGCTATTAGCTTCACTGATACGAGGCTCGTGGACAATCGCAGGCCAGGTTTCCTTGACAAACACGACAACCCCACCGGCTCTGTTAATAATTTTTTCAGTATTTAACGAGATATATCCATCAATCCTTTTAATTGATCTACCCATTAACCAAACCTCCGTTAAGATCATAATGTCAAAATCAATGTTGAATTGTTTTAGAGCTACTAAAAGCTGTGGAAAGTGCAAGCTAAGACTACGTATATTAAATGTTAGAATTTTTAGATTGTAATTGTGTATGATAGGACGACATTCCTCACCTTTATGAATTTCGTGGCATGTAATAGTTTTTAAACTGTCTAACTCTTGTATTATATCAAGTATAACCATATTTATAATATTTAGATAAAGTGTTACAAAAATGACTGGTAAGGATAAGATTTGATGCCAAACTTTGGGTTGTTTTATAGTAGGAAGTCGTCGTTGAGAGAAAGAGATGTTTTGTGTACAAATTTGTGTATTGTTTTGTTATGATTAGTGTATTTTTTTGTAACATAAGGATGATAAGTACAGATACAGAGTAATACATCATTGAAAATACAAGCACACTAAATATTATCATTAACAGAATGTTCAGAATCAGGCGTTGGTCCAATGTGCTTATCCAAGTCTTCAGTGCTTTGAATGAGCATAGCAGGATTTTCTCCATCGCGCTCTCTGTCAGCTTTCCGCACGTAGATTGATCCATTCCGCAGCCAACAAAATTTAAACCCATAGTTCTCAGCGCGTGTCCTTGCTTGCCGTAATAACATCCTGTTTGCTTTTGTTAAGCGCTCATTCAGGAAAATTCTGGTTGTCGGAGCTCCCACGATGTCCTCCGAGCCCAGTTTTTGTGCGAACCCTAGCAGCAGCCAAAAATTCATCTTTTTTAGCTTTCCTAACAAGCTTTACAACCACGGGCCGAACAATTTTTTTAGGTGCAGCGTCTGCGTTTGATGTGTTTGGTTTGGGACCTGTTCTCATGACGCCATCGAGATCTGATTCATGCAGTTCCACATTTATTTTTTGGGATATTGTAAGTACTATGTGAGTCAAGTTTTCATTATTTAACTCCAGTACTCCACATACCTCTATTTCGTTTCTTAGTGACTTTTGTTCTTGTATATTAAGGGACTTCTGCAGCTTGTCCACTGTCAACTTTAAGTCGCCAATTTAAATGTCTTTATCTTCAAGTTTCTTTTGATATTCAGATATTTGCAGGCTAATGGATGGTGAAATGTTCGAGACATCCGTCTTTAGGTCTTGCACATCTTTTTTAAGCATAACAATATCCAAATTATGTTGCTTCAGTTCATGCAATTCCTGCCGTAGATATATCGCAGTTGTCCTTGAACGGGGTTGCTTTGGTGGAGACCTTTGATCCTCGTGTCGTGTTGACATTGTTGTTGTCTCGTGTGTATGTGTTGCTAAGCGAAGAACCTCGAACCGGTGTGCTATCATTTACCCCTTTAGGCTGAGAGCAAACGCAAGCCGGGCAAAGCCATTCCTCTTTCACCTGGTCGGATAATTTTCGAAAGGCTTCCATGTCCATGTTTAGGCATTGTAAGTCATAGAGCGCTTTACACTTGCTACACTCCATATAATCAATGGTTTGGATTTTCTTACCGCAACCGTTGGAATTAGTAGAGGGAGACATGCTAAAGCGATATTTTCTGCTTGAAGTTCGGAAATAGCAACACGTTAGGTATCAGCGTAAGCAATGTAATGCGAAATGATAGCAGCAATGAACTGCGAACTGGTTCGGCGCATGGAGGTAGCGACAGCGACCGGCCGGTCGAGCGAGCGAGAATGATTCACCCCAATCAACACAATAGGCCAGCGAGCAAAGAGCGTATTGTACTCGTAGAAAGAATAACTGCCGTGATTTGAAAATGATCGCAATATTTTTGCTTATATCTTCTTAACACATTCACTATTAAGGATGATTGTTTTTGTTTTAGTTGAGTAGGTTTACCAGGAACAAGGTTGTCACAGTTTTTGCACTCACAAGTCACTTTTTACCACAAATATCGCGAGATTGTTACGGAACAAAGTGATACGGAACTGTTCTGATTAGGTACCCAACGATGAATCCAGTACATATAATCACGCCTTTTCCCCAATGGGGTAGGCAGAGCGTAATCGACCTAAACAAAGGTCATTCCGCCACGTCTGACAAAGTTTTGAGGGTTATTTGAGATAGATTTGTAGGTATATTGCTGTAGTGACTGGTTGTCAGCCTATCACCTAAATTGCAATATACAGAAACCATTGGATCCCTTAGCCGGTTCTTACAAAGTTTTTACAGTTTGCAGTTTGAAATGCAGCTGGCACATTCTATGTTTCTCTCTCGCTCCTAGTCCAGCTTTTCTAATAAAATCCCGCGTAAATAGTCGGTACTATAAAAATCTTTGGTATAACTTTGCATGAATATTCATTTTGTCATCTACTCGTAGAGAAGATCGCGACGGTTAATTATTTGCTATACAATTAGTGTCAGGCACGTTTTTGATATTCAGTTCAATTTAGGCCGCAACAGTCATGAATTTTGATTTGAATTTATAATCAACTTGTTTAATTAGCGAGCATGCATATTGTAGTTAATTGAACACCAAGTCTATAATTGGAATAGAAATTGTAGAGAGATAATTATAAAGTTGTATTTAAATGTACACGTTGTTGGTTTTAAAGACAAAAGCACACATGATTCTGTGTACCCATAGTTTCACTGTCAGCTGATCGAATCAATATGTACACGTCATTGTAGAACACCCGACCGTTAGTCATAAGTGCATAGGTAAGCTATACTTAATACTACTCGATGTATCGTCATTGACGTGCAATTATACGTTCAAACCTGAGACAGAGCGTTTTCTTTCACTAAGCCCTCTACAGCCCGCATTTCAAATACCTATAGAAGGGCAATAGTTTTCTTATCATGTATGTACCACATTTATCTCTCCATGAATAAGTTTAAAAAGTAAAGTGTTTCAGATTGACTACTTGAATCCAGAATCACAGGCAATAGTCCTATCAAAGCTACTGATCTGCAATTAACAGTACAAGAATTATAGCTCTTCAAACGAGCTTTATACTTGAGCAATCATTGACAACAGAAAGAGTGGAATGAAACGCAGTGAACCCATCTCAGCTGCTCGTCATGACCAATGAGTGAAGTTTACGAGCAAGTAACAAGCAGGGGGTAGTGGGAGGACTGTTGGCAGTGTGGGCATAAGAATAAGAAAACGTACAGAGATAAAGCATCGTATAACTGCGCTGACTGCCTCCGTGGTCTAGTGGTCAGAGGGCCGGTTACGACCCGGAGGACCTGGGTTCGATTCCCAGGTGAGAACACGAGTTGATATTTGTCAATTTATCACTTTGTGAGAATTTCCCCAGTTTGGTTAGGACATTGCAGGCAGAATAAACTAAATATTATTGTTTGAAAAGAAAAAGGATTCCGTGCTTGGGAGGGCACGGTAAACCTTCGGCCCTGGTCGCTCTCTGTGGTCATTAATCAAAACCATGTTAGAGGCCTAATAGCTGTGCTACTAGTCGGTTTAAAAACTCTGACACCAGAGTTCATCGGGTCGTTGTTCGAGTTGAGATTCCACTCGCTAAGAAGAAGAAGACTGCGTTGAGATAGCACATCACTGCAAAAATTCTGATTGGCGATCGATCTTACATGTTTTCTAACAAAAACCACGTTTTTGAGTTTGTGAGAGTATTTTTTTGCGAAAAGCTGTAAATGGTCCTATTGTAAGCATGTTATTATGTACCAGTAAGAACTGACACTTGCTGATGATGATGGCAACAATGCGGCTGAAGGATGCGATGACACTACTACAGACAGGCATGCGACATACCGTATGTCGCATGCCTGTCTGTAGTAGTGTCCCTAATACGCATTCACAGCGAAGAGTTGTATCAAGCCTTCTCTCTGTATGTTTCTTTACTCTAGTGTCGTCGTAGGGTTGTAGAAAAACACAGAAAATTCCACGTGATGCGACGACAGACTGGATTAGTTACTGTCTGCTGAGCGATTACTTGATTAGACGTTTGTGCACTTTTATGGAGCTTGGTTTGTACCTTTTATGAACTTTGTTTTCGTGTTTTCATTTTTGATTCCAAGAAAATACATCAAAACAGAAAATAATCTGTTTGGAATCATATATTTTATCAGTGAAAATGTGATTTGTTCTGCTCCACTTTCATCTTACCTTTGCTTCTATAATATTTATTGTAGTTTATCCCCTTGGCATTAAACTCTATAAATACGTAAATACATATCATCACGCCTTTATCTCTAATGGGGTAGGCAGAGCGTAAACGACCAAAACCAAGGTCGTTCCGCCACGTCTGACAAAGTTTTGAGGGTTATTTAAGCTAGATTTGTACGTACTATATAAATACACTATTAATTAGCAACCAAAATTAGCCTTCTATTAAACTAGTGAATATAATAATTCTCTGCCCTATTGATCCCAGCGCTAATTACTTTACAACAAAGGGCTAGAATAATTGACTCGTGTATGTGTCGTAGGATGATTTGATAATTCAAATCTTCGCGAAAATCCTAGAGACTGCGAAAACACGGATAATTAGACAATGGTGAAACAACAAAACAAAAAACAAATGCCAAAATATCTCATCGTTCTAGTAACATTTGATATCCATAACTGAAATAAGAACGCTGATTGATCAGTTAGCGCGGCCAAAACAAAATTCCCTCTGGTTGATTGAATTTTTAAATGTCTATCTTACATGTTATTTAACCAATCAGAATCAGATTGAACCGGTTAGTAAAAATCGAGCCAAACAGAGTCAAGGATATCAAATTTAATTAGAACGACTAGTTTCTTCGACCTAAAACCTGACTTTTTCCAGTAGGATTTGACATTGTTTTCACCAATGTCTTGTGTTTTCGCAAAAGTCCTAGAATCTTCGCGAAGATACGAATAATCAAATCATGCTAAAACGTATGTAAATCATAAACTACATTTGTATAATACAGGGTGTAAGAAGATGAGGTCGAATAAAACAAGGATTAACATGCTTCCATGCAGGACTAGGAAGTAAGAGAAAAACATAGAATGTGCCAGCTGCATTTCCTCCCGAGCATACTATAAAAACCAGCTTAGGGATTCCAGGTTTTCAGTATATTGCAATTTAGGCAATGGGCTGATCACTACAGCGAAATACCTACAAATCTATCTTAAATAACCCTTAACCCTCAAAACATTGTCAGACGTGGCGGAACGAACTTTGTTTAGGTCGTCAACGTTCTGCCAGCCCCATTAGGGATAAATGCCCGATCATATGTATGTATTAACATACCAGATGCCACACATTCAGTCTGCAATGGCGATGGCCAATAGTTCTAATTCTCCTAACTACCATGTCATTTTGGTCACACATCGACAAACTTGTGTGCGTGTTATAAGGGTTGACAAACTTTGTTATACCGGTCATAATCATCACTTGATTAATCTGGTTCTTGATTAAACCAACGTTTTAAATTAGTTAACTGTAACTGATTAGTTAGAAAAGTTTTTTTGTTTTTTTTCTTTATTATTTATTTGGTTCACTTTTATACAAAGTACAAACATGATAAACTAACTTAGCATTAAAATGGGTAACACAGACAAAAGCTCAGCTATTTGATACTGGCTTTTGGGATTTACAATATTTTTAATTTACTGTAAGATTGTACAAGTATACATAGGTACATAATTATAATATAGATATTCAAAATTAATAGGAAGTTTTTATTGCCGTTTTAAGTATTATTAAAAGATTTTAAATTATGTATAATGGACTCTAAATAGTGGATAGGGCCGCTGCCTCCTGAGCGGGAGGTCGTGGTTCGAATCCCACCACGTACCAATGTGTTTTTCGGTTTTCGAATTTCATATGTACGTTTATTCGGCGCTTTTTCCGTGCTTCGGAAGGCACGTTAAGCCGTTGATCCCGGTTAATATCGTTTAATACCGTAGATATTAGTCGTTAAGCCATATCAGAGGCCAGTGCTAAGCATTGGCGGCTTTAAAACTCTGACCTAATCTAGGATTGGGTCTGGTTTCCCTTCTGGGTTGCGGAGGTCAGATGGCAGTCGCTCTGTGTAAAAATCAGTACCCTCGTTCAATCCCCTAGATTAGGAAGCCGACCCCGTGAGATACGGAATAAGGCTAAGGAGATGATGATGATTCTTTTTTACATATGTCTAAAATGTTGTATGGTGACACTCCGAGGTTTCTGCATACACTCTCGTGTGAGTGACGTAGGTTTCCGAATCGTGGGCAATGTTCCAATAGATGGTGTAAGATTTGGACGTATGTTCCATCGCAAGGACATTTATCATCCGGGGTTATATGAAAACGGTGAAGATAGGCTTTATGGAAACCGTGGCTAGTGAGGATCTGAGTAAGCTGGAAAGTGGTTTTAACCTTACTGCTAAAAGTCCTTATATTGTTTAGATGCGAGAAATGTACTTTAGTGTGTGCCCCTTGCTCAGCATTAACATAGCGTTCTTGCCAAGTGTTTCGATTTTCTTTAGTTACTTCATGCTTGACATAGGATATTGGAAATAATGAGTAATAAGAAATAATAATAATTATATAGTAATATGGCGTATAGTAATATGGCGTATTATCTCTTTAAAAGGGCTCACATAATACCAGCGTCGCGGTCTTTCAAGATCGCGGCATAAGCTGAGTGGGTCCTTTTATTGTGACGTCGCGACACGCACATTCCGGTAGCATTAACTGTTTATTTTTACCTCTATCACAGATTAGATAATAGATATTCTCATTTCATTATTTGTTTCACTTTCGTTTCTTCTGTTTTTGTTTAAAAATGTATTTACTGTGTTGTGTTTGTGACGTCATGAATAATAAATGTTTTCTATTCTATTCTATTCTTAGTAGACGTTTTCTTTACACATTTTTGAAGCGTTATTAGCTTCTCTGTCAGCAGCTTCATTGCCTATTATACCTACATGACTATGTACCCAGTTTATCTCTATAATACCTTTATTCCTATAAACGTGCAGTAACTTATGAATCTGCGTGACAAGTGGGTGAGAATTACTTCTGTTTTGAATAGCTTTGATCGATGCAAGTGAATCAGAATAAATCAAAATGTGTGAAAAAATATTGCTTGTTGCCCATCTAATAGCTTCCGATATTGCGAGTAATTCGGCCTGAAAAACTGTACAGGAATTGTGTAATTTAAATTTTTGCGTGGTAACTGGGGTTTCGTTATCGGGATAATATCCTACAAAAGCTGCGCCAACAGAACCGTCTTCTTGTTTACTACCATCAGTAAACACCTGAATAGAGTCAGGTCTGCAGTGACTATCAACTTCATTTTGATTTCGTGCCTCATTGTATTTAATTGTTATTCTATCTGCTGGGTGAAGTAGTTCATGTATAGGTGTAGGTTTCTCGTGTTTAGTGTTGTCTGCTAAGTAATCAGTGTGGCCGGATAGACGAGCCCTTTCGACGAGGTGTACCTCTCGGATTTTTTTTAAGATCTAGCGGCATGAACCGAGCTAAAGCCAAAGATGCTGTTGTGGATACCGTGCGAAATGCTTGCATGCTCATTAATTTTTGCTTCACATTGTTTTTGTTTACTATATGGCCCCAGATGCCTGCAGCGTACGTGACTATGGGCTCAATAACCTGAAGATAAATAGTTCTAATATTTTCCGGGTGTGCTCCCCATGTGGGTCGGGTAAACATACATAGTTTGTTAAAGATACGTGTCGCTTTATTGATTACATGACTAAGGTGTTGATTAAAGAGTAATTTCTCATCTATTATTACCCCAAATAGTTTAATTTGACTCTCAAAGGTAAGGTCATGGCCGTCCATACTAATTCTAGCCGTTTTGGCTTTTCGGGTAAAAGCTATTATTTGTGTCTTTGCAGAGCCAAAGCTCAACTTTACACTGTTTCCCCATTCGACTATCCTCGCAAGTGAAATATTTACCTTATTCTGCAGTTCATCAACGTTTTTCGCGGTGGCAATTAGAAGTACATCGTTGGCGAATGATTGTAAATGGCAACCTTCAGACAGATTTAGGTCTAAGAGTTCATCTAGGATAATGTTCCAGAGTACAGGACCGCAAGCGGAACCCTGAATACATCCCTTAGACATCTGCTTGGTTGCCCGTATGCCTGCATGATCTAATACCACAGATCTGTTCCGCACAAAGTCCAAGGTTGCATATTTTTTATGAATTTACTTACCGTCTTTCATCACTGTGAAATCTAAAAATGTTCCTATTGGTGTCATATCTTGTGGTAGAAAGATATCCGTTCACGGAACAGTACCTATCCTTTTTGGAACACAAAACTTTATTATTTCCGTTACACTGGGAAACATGCGCGCGCCATACCCGCTAAGCGTACGGTCAATGTGGCCCACAATCCGGCGCGGAGTGTGACGTATGTCAGACTGGGGAAGGGAGGTGAATGTCCATTCTGTATGTAGTACTATTATATATTATGTGGTAGCGCTTTCACTTTCTTAACCTTGACTTATGTTCTTATAAACAGGATAGCAAATAAACACATGACTTAGACATTCATAATCTGACGTAAGACTTCTTATTTGACGCAAAAAAATAAGAGCATGCTCTATGCTCAGTTCTTAATTAAAACGTCTTTTGTCTAATTATGAATTTCAAAGTCATGTGTTTATTTGCTATCCTATTCTTACGTCAAGGTTAACAAATTGACAGCGCTACTAAGAATTAGAATAATGTCGCGTGAATCGACCGCAATGTCCAAACTAGGAAATTTCTAAATAGGTAAGTGATAATTTGAGAGCAATCGAGATAACGTTCCCATGCCCTGAATATATGATATGTTTGAAATGTACAAGAGTCAACACCCGTACTAAAAACTTATTTGCTCCACAATTTTGTAAAACTAATTATGCTAAATTATCAGAACATGTCATAAACACAATTAATCCTACAGTCATATTGATATATTTAGAGAAAAGTTTCAGAAATATAGCAATGCAATCAAGAATAAATTCAACAAAATATTATTATATTTTGCATTACTATATTTTTGAAACGTTTAACGTATAAACATACTTTATAATTTGTCTCTTTTCATTACATAGCTTTAATTTATCAAAAATCTAATGTATTGTAAAATTTGGAATATATGTATATGTATTTTAATATTTTTTTTCAAAATCGACACATATGTATTAATTTATTGGTGGAAACTTAATTGGCTTGTGTGTTATTTATATTAGTTTATGTTAGTATCAATATTATTGCTGTATGTTCCCGTATCATGCATTAAAAAAATACAAAAAAAAAACTTAGCGTTAAACAGTTCCGCCTGTATTTTAAACAGCTTAAACAAACAACGAACAATATAACAAATCCATAATAACATACATAAATACATACAGTGTGTGATTATATACACCTTTATCCCTAATGGGGTAGGCAGAGCGTAAACAACCTACACAAAGCTATAAAAAATAATTTAATTAAAACAAAATTGATCAGATTTCAAACTTACCAATTCACATCACAGCAAATCACCATATACGTGTCACATATGGGACATAATATATAAGAAGTTAATAGCACATCATTCTTAGGAATATTAGTAGATAAAAACTGTAATAGGAAAAGTCACATTAACGTAGTATGTTAGAAAATAGATAAATTCATATTTGCTATTAAACGTGTACGAAAAATTGTATCGCTTGATGCTGCACTTTAGTCTATCATGGCTATGTTGGCTCGTTTCTTAGATATGGCGTTATAATCTGGGGTAACTCAGTTGAAGCAAATAGAGGTCTTTTAGCGAAAAAACGATGTATAAGGGCACTTATGTGGAGCACACTTTAGAGAATCGTGTAAGGCTTTATTTACGCAATTAAAAATATTAACCTTGCCATGTATTTACATACAAGAAATATGCATTTTTGACAAAAAAACACCCCGATCTATTTAAGACCAGAAAAAATATGAATTCTTTTAGTAAGCGATACGAACACTTATTATATAAGCCAAGAACCAAGAGAAATGTATTTTGTATGTGTATTCAAATTTTTATTTGACTACTTTTAAAAGACAATTGACTCAATATTTCATTGAAAAATGTTTTTATCCAATAGACGAATATTTAAACTAAAAAGAATAATTAATAAACCTTTATTATTATTCAAAGACCCATAATAGATATATTTATTTATAAATTGTAATTGATAGTTTGATTTAATTTATATAATTTTTGACCAAAAACAAGTATATTGACTTTATTTAATACTAATGGGTTAAAACTTTTTATTGTTTTCTATATAATTTGATTCTTGTATGTCGTTATAAATTTTAACAAAATATTCGTATACCTAACGGTTCAGTGAAAGGACGCCATGTTAAATGTAACACCAATATGTATTACTCTAGAACGATTAAAGAGATTTCATTTCATTTCACAAAAGTCACACGTCGCCACGGCTGACAAAGTTTTGAAGGTTATTTAAGATAGATTTGTTGGTATACTGCTGTAGTGACAGGTTGTTAACCCTAAATTACAATATGCTGGAACCCTCGGATCCCTTAGCTGGTTTTTGAGGAAATGCAGCTGGCACACTCTATGTTTTTCTTTTGTTTCCAGGCCAGCATGGAAGAAAATCATAATAATGTGTGCGTCTCCCCACCCAGCCCAAACGAGATAGGTGTTTTTATCATATATCAGGATTTAGAGCATAATTGCAGCATCCACATACTGAAGTCAGTAAATTGGAGCATCAATAGGAAAGACGCTGCGAGCTAAAAACCGTGGGCCGGTGTACCGAACCCCCCCTTAATTTTCTGTTCATATTTAAGAAGAGCTTTGATTAAAATAAGAAACTCACGTTTCTATGGCCTTGAGTGATACGTCTACGTCTACGAAGTGAAAGAAAGTAACCCTGGTCCTTAAAAAGGTAAGATAATATCCAATGCATCGAACGTCAGAATAAAACATTTTGGCAATAAGCCTTCCTATTTCTACTAAGTAGAGGTTGATTACGTTCCTTCCTTTCTCAAACTACTTAACTAATTTCTCTGGAATAAATCTAAAGTTGAAACGGAACGTTAATTTTTAAGCCTTCTGATTCACATAAAACATCAAAAATATTTACTTACTTTTCAACCCTGTTAATCATAAATTCCTCTAAAAATGTTTCAGATTATTATAGCGGTAAAATCGTCAAATTTATGAATTGATTTACATAAGGCTAAGATATTTTTTTCGCGACAATCAAAAACTACTTCGTAACCCGTAGGGATTAATATTCTATCTTCCAATCCTAAACTCAAAACTGTCATCGACAAATTTAAAAAGTAATTTTCTTAATTCGAATTGGCGGCATAGTTTTACAATGAAAAATACAAAATCCACTATAAAAAGGAAAAGCACGCGGCTAAAAGCTGAGCCAAGGTTCTACCAACAAGTTCTCAACTCCACAAGTTCAATCCCTTCCCAATTTAACAGGTAAGAACACTTCTGCAGTACTTTCCAAGTATCATAACTTCAGATCAAAACATGAACTTTTCCTTGCTACTATTTTGCTAAACTTGTTAGATTATGTATACTTACCACCATAATTTAAGTCTCTTATCTAACCTATCATTACCAATTCCAGGATAAACCCTGAAACTAGAAGATTTGCAGAAGATTCTGTCAACATAAGTTCCTCAACAAAACTGTTGTTACCAACACAAGAATTGCGGTTACAACTAGGATTCCTAGGTAAGTTTTGTTTGGCTAGTAATAGAAACAATAGGTTCCAGTCAAAATTGCTATCACTAATGTTTTAAATACCTAAATCACTCCATAACATTCGACAGTAAAGATAACAAAATCAAATGACTTTCCTTACAGTCCCAGCCGCTGCTGAGAAAGATCTTTCAGTTATGAAACCTACAAATAATGCAGTCAACGCAATAACTCTCAGACTGGTCTGCACTTAAGGACAAGCTTCTACGTCTGATCACAAGTTCACATCAGGATTCCAACGGTAAAACATGATTTAATTTAGCTCATAGTTACTGAGTTAGTTTGAATGTTTATAACATAAATTCCTTTTCTAAAGTATCACCCTAAGCTCATTCTACTAGAATTTAAAGTATGTACCTTACCTAACTATGTGTTTTAATTTCAGTTGTTCCTGCATATTAATACAGAAAGAGGATATGAGCCTAAACACAACAACGGAAGAACACCTACTATGGAAACCAATTATTTGATAAAATTATTCCTATGTATTCAATTTAATATTCGGCTTGGATTAAATTCTTTCATGGTTTTGGTTTATTATTTCTGGTTTGTTTGAATAGAAAAATGTGTACCAGGAGTTGCTATTCTATAAATATTACTTTATTTACATTCGGAGTCAGAAGTGAGTTTGTAAACATACTACCAGTTCTAATGTAATTGAATATGCTATTGAATTTAGATACTGTCCTAGATTTTTGAGATAGCGTCACATACTAATGCTTAGAAACCTTTAGACATTTTTATTGTGGTTTTTAGAGGATCAGCTCCGGCCATACGCTGCATAGGTATTGATTTAGTTTGACTATGCCCTAATCTGCCAATCAATAATGAGGATGTTTTGTATTTTTATTATTACCTCTAGCCCTACAACAGATCAGGTACCCTGTCTTCTTTCAACCATTGACTTTGGATAGAAGCCCACCACATATTTCCAATACTTTGCTCCTATACTAAATTTAAATTACCACCTTTATTTTATGTAATTAAAATTTCAACATTCTTTTTGCTATTCTAATAGAGAGGACTTTATAGTATAAATAAATATATATTTTATATCAAAAGCTACATAGAGTATTGTTCCTTAATACTCAGCATTGTTTTATATAGGTTTCTAACAATAAAGGTGTTGCAAACATGATTCTAAGAATAGCCAACTGTATTGGAAAACTCTTTTTTTCTGAATTTAACTTTATAGTGAATTTATTTGGAACTTCCAAAATATAGGTAAAACTTGTCAGTCTATAGTCATGGACAAAATCTTAATCCAAAGCAACATTCTGTATTAATTTGTCACTCAGTTTGTCTTACTTTTCCAAACAATTCTTTCTCTGACTGAATTTATCAGGAAATAACAAATTTAATTATGAACATAGGTACAGTTTCCTTTCAAACAACCAGTTAAGAATATCCTTTATCCCAACATTTGATATGTACTATTTATTTATTATCACCTTTTTCCCAATCATGACAATTATACTGCCAGATAAATAATTTTATTAGATATCATTTGAACCATTAATGTAGATTCAGTTTGTCTTACTTTTCCAAACTATTCTTTCTCTGACTGAATTTATCAGGAAATAACAAATATCATCATCAACATAAGTACAGTTTCCTTTCAAACAACCAGTTAAGAATATCCTTTATCCCAACTATTGATACTATTTATTTGTTATCAACAATTTCCCAATCATGACAATCAATTATACTGCCAGATATATAATTTTTATTAGAAATCATTTGAACCATTAATGTAGTTACCCTTTTTGTTTTGAGCGTTCTACTAGAATATTATATTTTATTCAATAAATGGCCAAACAACTGTTACATCTTATCATCAGTCAGCACACCAATGTCAGATCAAAGTAATTGCCGATGTATTCCTATATATCAAAGATTTATGATTAATATTCAATACAGGATAACTTTAACCAATTGTTTTCAATAGGTAATTCTTTCTTACATAAATTTAGTTTCTTTATAAATCATTATCAAGTTTAGGACCCTTCTAAACTAGTCTTTATCTACTATAGGGTTCCTGAGAATTGAATTCACCAGTACCTACTCAAGGTATACTACTATGAATCACGTCTGTCACGCCTTGGGAGCAGGTATGGTAACAAAGTAGGTATTATAAACTTAATAGAGCAGTTTTGAAGTTAATTTAATTGCAAATTTTACTTTAAGACTATAAATAAATATATCCCTACAATCCTAACGAATCTATTAATAAGACCTACCCCTACTTGATGCCTAAGGTCCCTCCCTAGTAGATATAAAATCGAACTAAGTAATCCTATAGTCTAACTTTGTCTATCCTAATTGTTTCTACTGTGAAGATGCAAAGCTAGGGATTAGATCCCGACATTTATAAATTAATTGTGAGGTGTGTAGTGTAATGTGGATGTTCTAGAAAGCCTGAGTTCAAACTTCTAGAACCCTATTTCTGCTAATTTGTACGTGATGAGGTTGTCACGATTTAGAGTGCCTATTACATCCTATACCCGTGTGGATGATTACCAGCTTGACGAAGATAAGAGATAAGCCGATAATCGCGTGTGTTGTGTGGGGGACAGATAGGAAATCCTTAACAAACAGTCGTAAGTCGTCCGTATCGGGGCTGGAGACGGAACAGTTCGCTAGAGGTGGTTCTAGGTACTCCTTACACCGTTTTGCTAAGTATCCCATACCTGGGCGCATTAAACTTGCGTTTGGGGCAAGCCGATCGTACGCACCAATACAATCTCCTAGGTTCTTTAGCCAAAATTCCTGGTCTGAGAAGTGGGTACGGAGAACAGGTATAATGACCAAAGCATGGTTCACACGAATACTGTCAAAAGAATCTCCCATTCAATATGACCCTAGCTCCAGACATGCACTCCGAAACACGCAAATGCAACAGCTGCAAGTGCGCGCCCGAAAGCACCTCCCCGGAATTATGACCATAGAGAATCTTCAATACAAAACGTAACTGAATTTAAAGTTAATCTTTCAAACTCAAACCAAATTTACCGAGTATAACGTGTGAACTGACGAACGATAAATGCGTAGAAAAAGCTAAATTAACAAAGTAAAACGTATGAACTGATGAACGATTAACACGTAAAGAAATAAAATTTACGAAGTAATACGTGTGAACTGACGCACGATTAAAACATCAAAGATCCCGAGCACTCGTCCGTTCCGCTTTAATACTATTTTTTCCAAGAATCTAGTCAATTTCCATTTTCAACCTTCCAACCAACAAGACAAAGTTCACTTCCAGTCTTCCTAAACTAAAACTGTCTAAATTTTACGATTCAAATTCGTATTTTGTTCATGTGGCCTACAGTCAATCCAATTTCATCCATATTAATACCATAAGATTCAAGTTTGCAGCTGTCACACATATTTCCTTGAAAAACTAATGAAATCCACTTTTCTAAAATTCATTTTACTAAAATTCGCTTAATCAAACCATTCACGGCCTTTTCACCATAGAAATAAAGTTCGATTTAAACTATCAACAGAATTTGTCCGCTATTCTCGTTTTTATTTCTGAAATTTGCCACCTTTAGTCCAATTTGATCCTTATAACAAAGACACACGTCTTAATTTTAAACCATAATGTCCATCTGTCCTCATTATTTCAAATCGGTTTTAAATTTCAAAACATTCTCATTTTTCAGCAGCATTCGACAGCTTCAATTCAATTTAGACCTTATTTCTATGATGACACGGTCAAATTTACTATTATCAGTGGCAGCTGTCATGAAAATTTCTTGAAAAATTCTTGAAAAATCTCTAACTTTTCATTTTGTGAAACCTATTCTTATGGAGATAAGGGTCAGACCTTTCTACTATGAAAATAAAGATCATTTTCAAGGAACACCCGAACCGATTTATAAAATGAATCTTTTCGACCTGTGTAATGTCAAATACAACGTCTACTCATTATGAATCGTATGTCTCAAGAAATAATCCTCAGTTTTGCTTAGTTTCAATAACTATCTTCGTAATCGAACATTTTATGATCAGCTTTTGCTTGTTATTTTGACAATTGCAAAAGCAACAGTTAACCGCTAATTTCTGCTATTCATGAACACCTCCTCACAAATAAACGTCCACGCTGGCTACAAATTCAAACCACATCAAGTGCGGCTACAACCCAAATTCGCGCAATTCCAATGAAGTTTATATTCTACCTATAAGTTCGTGTGTAAAATATCTTTTCGTTTACCATTCTTACCACCAACATAACTTTCTTTTCCTTACAGCTTTTTCCTATGAAGGTCGAATGATATCTGAATAATGAAAGCCCAGCACGATTCTACTATACCACTACGTGCTTCTAGATCCACTGAAGACCAACTATACGACTACCAAGTACATTAACTTCTCAAAAATCAAATAACATTCAAGCAGCCTCTCAATGTTCATAGTGCTCTAGACTCTCTGTGCTGTTTGATCCAATGGGTTTCTTGGCAAATACTCATGTTAACTTCAGTATTTACTAAAGTATTTCTCCTGCTAATATACCCAAGATGCCCTAAGATAAGTAGTCTTTACATTTCAATATAAATCTTCAATTTAAGTTTAGTGTCTTGCAACATGACTCTGCTCTATTAAATTTCACATCAGCATCTACATTTAGTTCTCCTTCTTCCGATTTTATCTGAAAATGCCTTTATAATAATAAAACTTTTTTGTTTACAATATATATTTAATTTCTCTCATAATGCAAACATATTTGTGGAATAACAATAGAACGAGGCCCTGAATCGTTACACCGGCTGGGGAGATTCTCGTCCGCGAGCCCATGCTAGATCTCAGGTACTGTTGAGAGTAGAACAATGTGTTATATCTCTAGATTTAGAGCATAATTGGAGCAATCTGCTGCCGAAAAATCAACTTCAAAACTGTAATATGAAAGGAGTTATACGCGATTATCTGTGGGCTCGCTGGGGAGACGTCTCTTCAGCGAGCCCATTTGGATCTCATAAACGGTAGGGATTTAAGTTTTGACCTAAAGTTCAACATATGTGCCCTAATTGGAGCACTAAGCTCCAAAAAATTAAGTACTGTGTGTTTAGTAGTTTTTGAGATATAGGTCTTTGAAAATGGTATGTACGGCGAGACGTCTCTCCAGCGAGCCCATCTGATGCGCAATAACTACCGAACGTAGATTCTTCGAAAATAGCTCAAATTAAAGCTTATAATTAGAGCACTAAGCTCCAAATAGAAGAAAGTTCTAGGTCCTACAGATTTCACGCTATAAGCGAAAAACACTTTTGCCGCCAAAAATTTCAAATTTCACAACCGCGCGACGTTGCCGCTCCGTGCAACAAGCAAATGGACGCGTCACGAAACGTTCATTAAAGCAAAAATATATCTTGTGGTGAATTAGTAGAGTACAATTTATGTTCATAATAAAATTAACAAATGCTGTAAGTGGATTTGATATGGGCGCCTGACTATTATTTCTATAATGTACTTAGCTCGGTTAAAAACACTCTTAAACTTAGCACCAAAAGATATATTTTTGCTTTAATGAACGTTTCGTGACGCGTCCATTTGCTTGTTGCACGGAGCGGCAACGTCGCGCGGTTGGGAATTTGATTTTTTTGGCGGCAAAAGTGTTTTTTGCTTATAGCGTGAAATCTGTAGGACCTAGAACTTTCTTCTATTTGGAGCTTAGTGCTCTAATTATAAGCTTCAATTTGAGCTATTTTCGAAGAATCTACGTTCGGTAGTTATTGCGCATCAGATGGGCTCGCTGGAGAGACGTCTCGCCGTACATACCATTTTCAAAGACCTATATCTCGAAAACTACTGAACACACAGTAAGTAATTTTTTGGAGCTTAGTGCTCCAATTAGGGCACATATGTTGAACTTTAGATCAAAACCTAAATCCCTACCGTTTATGAGATCCAAATGGGCTCGCTGGAGAGACGTCTCCCCAGCGAGCCCACAGATAATCGCGTATAACTCCTTTCATGTTACAGTTTTGAAATTGAATTTTTTTAGATCGGCAGCAGATTGCTCCAATTATGCTCTAAATCTAGAGATATAACACATTGCTCTACTCTCAACAGTACCTGAGATCTAGCATGGGCTCGCTGACGAGAATCTCCCCAGCCGGCCCACGGTTTTTAGCTCGCAGCGTCTTTCCTATTGATGTTCCAATTTATTGACTTCAGTATGTGGGTGCTCCAATTATGCTCTAAATCCTGATATATGATAAAAACACCTATCACGTTTGGGCTGGGTTTGGGTTGGGGAGACGCACACCATAATAATCATGTTCGTAATTTCGTTGTTGTTCTACCATGCTGGCCTAGGAGCGAGAGAAAAATATAAAATGTGCCAGCTGTATTTCCTCCCGGGCATGCTGTAAAAACCAGCTAAGTGATCCGAGGGTTTCAGTATATTGTAATTTAGGCGATAGGCTGACAACCTGTCACTATAGCACTATACCTACAAATCAATTTTAAATAAATTATTTTAAATAACCCTCAAAACTTTGTCAGACGTGGCGGTTCGAACTTTGTTTAAGTCATTTACGCTCTGCCTACCCCATTAGGGATAAAGGCGTGATTATATGTATGTATGTTAATTTTGTATTCCCCTATGGGAATCAAATCTACATCCTCTAGATCGAGAGCCCAGGGTGGTCAAATTATGGTGATACTTGCTCTATTAAGCCTACCCACTAATTACTGAATAGCAAAGGACTGCGTACGTAATTGAACTACATATGTGATCAAGGACAAGGATCTGAATAATTACTACACACATACATAAATTATGCATTTATCCCTAATGGGGTAGGCAGAGCGTAAACGACCTAAACAAATCTGTTTTAGCATGGATCTTTGTGTTTTTTTTTTTATTAATATCCAAGAAACATTTGTGAAACGCAGCTTCATATTATATTTTACAGTAATTCATAGTTCTAGTTTCAGTGGTGTACGACAAGAATAGTTTAATTGTAAAGGAGAAACTAATATACTACCGCAATAATATATTACTACAAACAAAAGTGAAACAGGCGACAATAGCACTGGAAACAATTTAAAACGGCTACTTGACGCTTAGTAGCTCCACCAAATTATACCTTTTTTATGTGTCTGTCACTGCTTGCTTTCCAACACAATGCTGACTATAAAATTAACCACAACAGTCCACTTTGGTAGCTGGACATAGACCTCCCCTTTTCAAAAAGTAATTGCCATATTCTCTTCGCTTATGGTAGGATTGGCAAGCGCAGTGTGTAATGCTACATTGAGAACATTCACTATATATATTTAGCCGGATTTACGTAATATTATTCTGACCCGGTAAGGTAGAGAACGTGTGAAATTATATTTCATATTTTTTCCTAGAGAGGCACTTTTAAGCATCTCATACCCTAAAGCCGCTACAGAATATTCATGGGTGTGTCGCGAAGGACGAATTTAAGCCATTCAGGGCACAATTAGCAACTTTCAGCCCGTCGTCGGCGGTAAATTACAGTGTTTATGCAAATAGCGGCCGCACTTACCACCGAGTAGTGTTTTTCATAAGCCGCCAAGTCAGACTCAAGGAGTGTTGAAGCTTTTAAGTCAGGTTTTGCCTTTATGAGATTTTCTTTTACTGCTTTTTTATTGTAAACTAGCGACCCGCCCAGGCTTCGCACGCAAAATAAATCAGTGATTCTCCACAATATTATGCAAGTATTATACATTAAACCTTCCTCTTGAAACACTCTTTCCATTAAAAGAAACCGCATCAAAATCCGTTGCGTAGTTTTAAAGATTTATGCATACTCGTACATAAGGATAGGGACAGAGAAAGCGACTTTGTTTTATACTATGTGGTGATGCTACTCTATAAAGTTTTGAGGTAGTAACTTTTGAAACTGCTACCGTATAACGATTTGAACTAATAAAGTTTGAAGTTTAAACCTTGAGGATGAAAAACTACGAGTAGAGTCGTTGAGAATGCTTGAAATACTACGGAGAAGGATCTCAACTCGTGCGTCGGTAAATGAATAAAACGTGAACTTACCTTCCCCTTCAATCACCTCTTACGTCAAGCATACACTCCTATTGATAGTATGTGGTATGTGATTGAGGGAGATTTTGAAAAACAGCATTCATGCTGAGCAATTTTGCCTTTTTACCAGCTGTAGTATTAGTGCGTGATTAAGTCTTACAACTAAGTTATACATACATACATATAGTCACGCCTTTATCTCTAATGGGGTAGGCAGAGCGTAGACGATCTAAACAAAGATCGTTTCGCCACGTCTGACAAAGTTTTGAGGACTATTTAAGATGGATTTGTAGGTATATTGCTGTAGTGACCGGTTGTCAGCCCATCGCCTAAATTACAATATACTGAAACCCTCGGATCCCTTCTTCTTCTTCTGTCGAGTGGGTATCGAGTCTATCGACCCGATGAACCCTGCTGTTAGACTTTTTAAACCGCCTAGTAGCACAACTATCAGGCCTCTGACATGGTTTGGTTCGGATCCCTTAGCTGACTTTTACAGCATGCCCGGGAGGAAATGCAGCTGGCACATTCTATGTTTTTCTCTCGATCCCAGGCCAGCATGGAAGCAAATAAGTAATACTGTAATTTATATACTTGTTGGTAAAAAAAGTTTTAATTTTTTATTAAAAAAAAAATATGTAAAAATGCCAGTGTCTTCGGGTTGAGATCGCTCTATTTGTGTCTGTGTCTCAATCACCCCTCCATAAAAGTTTGAGTCATAGACAAAAAAATACGGACTCAATCTCATACATACATACATACATATAATCACGCCTTTATCCCTAATGGGGTAGGCAGAGCGTAAACGACCTAAACAAAGGTCGTTCCGCCACGTCTGACATAGTTTTGAGGGTTATTTAAGATAGAATTCTAGGTATATTGCTGTAGTGACAGGTTGTCAGCCCATCGTCTTAATTGCAATAAACTGAAACCCTCTTATCCCTTAGCTGGTTTTTACAGCAATTCTCGGGAGGAAATGCTCACTTCCAGTTCAGCATGGAATATGATTCTTCGTACATGAGTACGATGCAAAAAAAAAATGCAGTGTCACCAATTACTTTATGCATTTTTTTTTATCTTACAGCATGCCCGGGAGGAAATGCAGCTGGCACATTCTATGTTTTTCTCTCGCTCCCAGGCCAGCATGGAAGTAACTCAATGACTCAACTCATGGACTCAATCTTAAAGCACCCGTCCCGGGGAAGGTCATGTTGCTTTAAGATTGGTTGGTTTTGCTGTAAGGCAGCAACAAACAAAAACCTATTGCGAAATGCAGATTCATAGTTGCTCTTTGTAACCAAACTATTTAGATAACATACATACATACATATAATCACGCCTTTATCCCTAATGGGGTAGGCAGAACGTAAACGACCTAAACAAAGCTCGTTCCGCCACGACTGACAAAGTTTTGAGGGTTATTCAAGATGGTTTTGTACGTATATTGCTGTAGTGACAGGTTGTCAGCCCATCGCCCAAATTGCAATATACTGAAACCCTCGAATCCCTTTTGCTGACTTCTACGGCATGCCCGGGAGGAAGGGCAGCTGGAACATTCTATGTTGTTCTATCTCTCCCAGTCCAGCATGGAAGAAAACTAAACTATTTAGATAAAGATAAAAAAAATGCATAAAGTAATTGGTGACACTGCATTTTTTTTTGCATCGTACTCATGTACGAAGAATATTCCATGCTGAACTGGAAGTGAGCATTTCCTCCCGAGCATTGCTGTAAAAACCAGCTAAGGGATCAGAGGGTTTCAGTATATTGCAATTTAGGCGATGGGCTGACAACCTGTCACTACAGCAATATACGTACAAATCCATCTTAAATAACCCTCAAAACTTTGTCAGACGTGAGGCAACGACCTTTGTTTAGGTCGTCTACGCACTGCCTACCCTATTAGGGATAAAGGCGTGATTCTATGTATGTACGTATGTAGAATTATATTCGTAGTTGTAACCGGCATAATATTTAAATCATTCGGGTGCCTAATAAGGAAAATATTCAAAGCGTTTTTATTATTTTATTGCATCAGCCTTGAACCCATACAAGTGAAGAGAGCAGACACACGCAAATCTTCTTCAATTTATCAGACTTCCATTACCACCCCTCACCCCTCACCCCTCACCCCTTACCCCTCAACCCCGCCCCGCGTTTGTCTTTTCAACTCCAATATTGTTTCGTACATTTTGATCTTCATTTCTTTTGCCAGAGCCGACGGAATGACGTTAACTTGATTTGTGTGCCATTGTGTGTTACACAATACATATTACACTATTTCTTGGAGTAGCGAAATTATTATTAGAAAAGTATCAAGACAATCTTGTTTCTCTAAAATCAGTATAATTTTGTTTCTCTAAAACACTACAAAAACTTAATTTTAAGAAGAAGAAGGATATTATTGGTTTCTTGTACAAAGAAAGTTTCGATATAAATTGTAGTTTTTTAAAAGCTTCCGCTTCCGTACCATATAACAATACTACATTACCCTGAAGCCGAAAAAAAATCAATATATGGTCGAGTAACTCTCTCTCAAAAAAGGAACTGTGCCAAAGTCCTGGAAGCTTGCGAATGTTCAGCCGGTCCCCAAAAAAGGCGACCGTTCAGACCCTGTCAATTACAGACCGATTGCCATTACCTCCATCTTATGGAAAGTCATGGAGAAGGTACTGAACAGTAAGTTGCTGACCTACCTCGAAGACAATGATCTCCTCAGTGACTGTCAGTATGGCTTTCGCCGGGGCGGTCAACTGGGGATCTTCTTGTGTATGTTACGCACTGCTGGGGTGAGGCCATTGAGAAGCACGGCGAAGCTCTCGCCGTCTCACTTGACATCTAGAAGGCCTTTGACAGAGTCTGGCACACAAGTCTTCTAAACAAGCTTCCTGCGTATGGCATCCCAGCTGATTTTTGTAGCTGGATTTCAGACTTCCTGAGTGAACGGTCAATCAGAGTAGTCGTTGACGGCTGCTCCTCTGACTTGATGGCTATTGACGCCGGAGTTCTTCAGGACTTCCATACTGGACTGGGAGAGAAAGAAAAACATAGAATGTTCCAGTTGCCCTTCCTCCCGGGCATGCTGTAGAAGTCAGCAAAAGGGACTCGAGGGTTACAGTGTATAGTAATTTAGGCGATGGGCTGACAACCTGTCACTATAGCTATACTCATTACAATCTAAATTTGCCCTCAATTTTTGTCAGACGTGGCGAAAGCGCCTTTTACGAGGCGTTTAACGCTCTGCCTACCCCGTAAGGGATAAAGGCGTGATTTTGTGTGTGTGTGTGTGTTCCTCAGGGGTCTGTTCTCTCTGCAACTATGTTCCTGCTACACATCAATGACCTGCTTCGGGTATTTTTGGGTACGCAGATGATAGTACGGTTTTGGTGAGATACTTATCCAGCGCAAACACCAGCAGGGAAGAAATACTTTCCTTGAGAAGGGCCATGGTTGAGCGATTAGATTTGACCCTAAGTCATGTTTCCCAGTGGGGTGATGACAATTTGGTCTCTTTTAATGCCACCAAAACGCAAGCGTATCTATTTACCGCCAAAAGGAGTCCTTTCAACCAGACTCCTTATTTCCGAAGTACATCTGTACCTATAGCTGGCAAACTTGAGCTTCTGGGCATGGAGTTGTCACCGAGTCTAAACTTCGGCGCTTCCATCTAATACAAAGCACAAACAGCGGCCAAGAAACTGGGTATCCTGAATAGAGTGAAGCGATACTTCATGCCTGGACAGCTTTTATCCCTGTACAAAGCACAAGCCCGATCCTGTATAGAGTATTGCAGTCACCTCTGGGATGGCTCAGCCAAATACCAACTTGCCGCACTCGATTCGCTGGAACGCAGAGCCAAGAGGCTTATTGGTGACGAAAAACTGCTTGAAGCCAAGTTTTATAGCCTGGAACATCGCCGTAAGGATGCCTGCTTGTCGGTCTTCTACAGGCTGTACTTCGGTGAGTGTGCTAAAGAGCTCCACGACCTTATCCCGCCAGCTCCCTTCTACCATCGGACATCTAGACGCACCGCAGGATACCATCCATACCTGGTTGATATTCCACCAATACGTACTAAGCGCTTCCAAAACTCATTCATAATGCGCACGGCAAAAGTGTGGAACTCACTACCTGCGTCTGTGTTTCCGAACGCCTTCAACCCCCAACATTTCAAAGTAAGAGTACACAGGCATCTTCTGGGTGAGCTCGCACCATCGTCGACTCCGTCTCAGTCGTTCTCGACCTAGACTGGAGTCAAGAGCAAACCCATTTTTAATTTAAAAAAAAAGAGTAAATTTGCCTTCCAATATAAACGAGACCATATATTGCTATTTCGGCTGAGAGATACTACTTTTCTCTCATTTTGCAAGGAAACAATAACAATACACTTAAAAACAAACATTATACTTGCGATTCCACCATAATATCTAAGCTTTATATGGCACCTTTGACAGGCGCACATTCCATTCATTCATTCTTTAGATTTTGTAAATTTAAAAAGTTGATCGTGCATTAAGTCTTAAAATAATCAATAATGTGAACTAAAAAACACCTAAACCATACCAGTGTGTCCTTAAAGACTTCCTGTAGCCATTGGTAATAGTCATTGGTAATGGTCAACGAAGGGAAGGGCGCAAAGTGCGAGCTTCTCATCCTTCTTCTTCATTGTCATATAGTTTTATTTTATTTTGTGACACAGATATCATTTTCTTTGTAACAGACTCGATTGTGACTTTCTAAAAGTGTTCTTAGGAATCTATCTGGAAATAAATAATTTGACTTTGACTTTGACTATTGTTGTCGTTTGGAGAAATTGCTGGCGTTTGTGAATTTGAGGACCAAAAAGAGTGAATGTAGGTTTTTTTTTTTTTATAAATAAGGAAGTGGAAACCACCAGCCACAAAACGACGACATGGAAGACCCCGTCACAGGTGGCGCGACGACCTCGACACTTTTACAAAAGACTGGCAAGTTAAAGCTCAAAACAGGGAAAAATGGAGGGAGAAGAGGGAGGCCTTTGCCCAGCAGTGGGATGATTTAGGCTAAATAAGATAAGATAAGATAAGCTTTCTCTGAGCAAATGAGAGAAAAATTGTTTATAAAGTACTACATTTTTTTACATTTACAACTCTACATTTACGATAACTGTATCGCTTCCCAGGTAGACTATAAACTTCACTCAAATCGTCTTGAGTAATTTTCGGCAACCTTCGAACTTCTCAAAGGACAGGAAAATGGTATCTCATAAATATGTTTCAAATAATAATTTAATATTAAAATGATACCTATATAAAAATTACTTTACGTCCCTGATCTTATGCCACTCATTTTCCTCATAAAATTATTAATGATTGCAGTTAAAAAACATCTTAAGAGCTGAAATGAAAATTTACAAGTCCTTTTGATGGATTCTTTCACTCTCAGACAAACATCTTTGTAGCTCGGTCCTAAGCATTTCGTTTTATTCAAGTGGAAAAGACGGTACTTTTTAAAATCTCAAGGAGATTAATATTAATTACGGCGGCAGGGTAAAAAGGGTTTTTTTTATGGAAGATGACTTGACCTATTAATTTGGATAATAATGGCCGACGCTACGTAACTTTTACTACAAAAAATATTTCAAGAATACTTTGACCTAGGTAAAGAATTTTGCTAACGTATAGTAAGGTCTTGTTTTAGTTTTTTGGGCCTGTTTTCGAGATGAAAGGTTCGTATTTACGAAGCGATATCAAACTTGAAAACAATATTAAGTATGGATTTGACAAGCCAGTTTGTACTGAAAAGACATTTCTGATACGAACTCAAACCTGCTGTCAGTCTCAAGTACTGTTTATAAATACGGGCCTATGAGAGAATAATGTGGAAGCGGCGCAAAAAGTTTTTCACACGTCAGATTTTCACCCTTCCTCATGGCTTTTCTTACGGATCTAATTTACCTGAAATATGATGGGGTTCTCTGCCATAACCAGCAGGCCGGTAAAGAATAGGGGCTTTATGCGCCCCATCAATCTTCTCAACGCACCTGCGTGCACCCAACTCCTCAAACCCCTACTCCTCAGACCCTCAAGAACATGTGCTTCTCAAATTGTCCCTCATAATGGATCGCTTTAATGGAAGAATGCTTAGAAAAGATTTTGACTCTCTGTCATAAATTATGGCGTTCGGGTTTTACTCTTTTACGGTTATAAAACCTGTGGTTAGAAGAAGGTACATAGTAATAAATAATGCAGCGATGACAGTGTGCGAATGATTTCGAAATTGGCCACCAAAACTTAAACCCACTGTTTGCTGTTTCTTAAAAGTTTTCACATTGTTTTTAGCTTAAGTAAAGATTTCCAGTGCAGCTATAGAACTAAAATGTTAAACTTCTTCAAAATATGTCTTGGCTCCGCTACGATATGATAAGTTCTAGATACTCGCTGGAGAAATGCTTTCCACACTCCGGAACAGTTTTATCCGTGAAATTGAATGTTATTTCGTCGCGGCATCCGAGCAGTCGACCTGCATATTTCATCAGCATTGCTGCATATCAGAACTGTTTGTAATATCGCGTGCTTGTTTTTGAAATGTGATATAAAGTACTTTAATTTTTTTTTATGCAAAATGAACTCTTAATGCTAGTATTTGAAGTGAGCTCCAATCATTGATTTCGGCTAAATTACCAAACTATCTAGACATCGATCACTTAATTATCTTTGCTATGATATAATTTGAATGTTATTTGCTGTACGAAAATTTACACTTGCAATGTTTTAACGAAGAATAAAATGACTCTAAACTTGAAATAATGTTTATTATTAATGGACTTTCGGACTGAAGCAAAAATTTCACGCAATAGTTGCTGTTAGTACGAAAAACTAAATGCATAATGATTTGTTTCAAGAACATGAATTAATTAATCTATTGTTATAAATATTGCACTTCTTTAATAAATTTAACTCTTAGCTAAGTTTGATGGCGTTCGTCGCAAATATATTAAATCGTAAACTTTCAATCGAATTTTCTTTATGTGTTTTTTTGTCCAGATAGATACTTACCAATAAATAGCTCTTGGAAGTCGTATTCTTAGTCTGATGAAGGTTTATTTGGATTTAATTTAATTCCAAAAGTTCTTCATTACTTGCAAACTTTGGCCGTTAAAATTTTGATGGGCACTTCATTGAAATTTGGTATAATTTATAAAAAAAATAAGTTGAGGTTATTGACGCTGTATCTATGCCATAGGAGATAATGGTATCAATACATGTGTCTGTATGTATGTGCTTAAATCTACAACGTGTAACTTCTTCTGTCGAGTGAGTATCGAGTCCATCGACCCGATGAAGCCTGGTGTCAGAGTTTTTAAGGCTGGACGCGGGAGGATATGCAGCTAGCACATTCTATGTTTTTCTATCACTTCCAGTCCAGCATGGAAGCATCTTTGAAAATGAAACTTTTTAGCAGCGTGTGACCGACAGACAGCTAGTTAAATATAATTTTAATCAACCATCATTTTAAGACTAAAACACCAATATAAGCAGACAGATTTAGATGGATATACCAAAAAATATCTCAAAACAAAAGCTTCGCCTTCTAAGTTATTCGAACGAAACTGTTACGGAAACACCCATTAAGCTTCTTTCGATTAGACGGCACGGCGACGGAAATGGCAACGGTGACGGCGCAGCATGGTCGACGGCACTGTGGAAGAGATAATCAATGATAATCAATGAAATTATATGTAACGCTGCCGGCCTGCCAAAATGCTTGTGTTTTATATTCGTACGAAGCACGCGCGTGTGTGCGTGCGCTCAGATTGGAACTAGATGAAAGTTATCGAGACGTTGCCGTGTTGTTGCCGTGTCGTTGCCGTGTTGCCTAGAGGAAAAACGCCCATTAGCGAGGTGGGTCCCAGATGATTTACGCACAAGTTGTGGGCTTAAAAGCCGAGTGGATCTTCAGACGTATATGTGTTCAATTTTCCCGAAATATGTGCCCTTTATCTATAGTCCAGTCAACGAGGAAATTCACCACAAGAAAAAAAGGATTATGTGCTTCGGAGGAAATGCTAAGCCATGGTCGCAGTCTTTAATTGTGGTTTTTTAAATTACCTCTGATATTACGGTTTATAAACTCGAATAGTGTTCATCGACTCATACATGCGTTTAAAAATCGACGTGTTAGAAAGAAGATCCCGTAAATTTGTTTGCTTAAATTTACAAATAAACAAGGTATCTATTTATACCGGGTGTAAAGGACAGCGTCCCGCAAACTGATAGGGATTGCTCAGTCATCGATACTGAACAACCTCCACCAAGAAATTCTTTCAGGAAGTGAAAATAAAAATGACCTTTTCCATACAAAATGTCCACCTCGATCAGACTTCTTCTTCTTCTGTCGAGTGGGTATCGAGTCTATGGATCCGATGAACCCTGGTATTAGAGTTTTTAAACCGCCTAGTAGCACAACTATCAGGCCTCTGACATGGTTTGCGTAACGACCACTATCAAAGACAGCAACCGGGACCGACGCGCGACGGCTTAACGTGCCCTCCGAAGCACGACATCTTTTTCTTTTCGGACAATCAGGTGATTCAGCCTGCAATGTTCTAACCAAACTGGGGAAATATTCACAAAGTGATGAATTCTCAAATATCAACTTTGTGTTTCCCCCCTGGGAATTGAACCCAGGACCTCTGGATCGAGAATCCATGGAACTAGCCACTAGACCACGGAGGCAGTTCATCAAACAATTTGTACGGAAAATCCAAAATCTTTATTTCCCTTCCTGAAAGAATTTCGTAGTGGAAGTTATTCGTTGTCGCTGATTGAGCAACGCCTATCAGTTTGTGGGACACCCCGTAGATTGCGGATTAACAATATTTGATCCACAATGAATCCAACAACCTCTTTTTTACTCTTGTGGATTAACACATTTCCTTATCTTCGAAAAATTAAATCATTTTGCCTTTCAGCGTCGGAAGCATTTTTCGGTGTCCTTATCTTATCTTATCTTATCTTACGTAGGCTGCATCATCCCACTGTTGGGCAAAGGCCTCTCTCCCTCTTGTCCTTCCACTCATCTCTATTTTGAGCTTTCAGTAGCCAGTTCTTTTTGGTATCCTATTATAAAAAAATCCTTATCGACTGGAGTAGCTGTCGTCACGACCCCTGTGCCATTAATTTCATTCAACTCATTAATTCCATGTGGTGTCGGAAGCAGTCAAGAGTCAACAGCCAAGAGAAGGAGGGTGGAGTATGGATATCAAATCAGTTTTTTTTACATACATACATTCATATTATCACTGTTGCCTGGCAGAAATTGCTACCCTAGCAATAAGGCCGCCTAATTGTACTCTGTTTGTTTTGTAATGTTTGTTCCTATACAATGTGTTGTTTATGTGCAATAAAGAATATTTGTATTGTATTGTAATCACGCCTTTATTCCTAATGGGGTAGGTAGAGCGTGAACGACCTAAACAAAGATCTTTCCGCCGTCTGACAAAGTTTTAAGGATAACTTAAATTGGTAGGTATATTGTTGTAGTGACAGGTTGTCAGCCCTTTGTTTTTTTTTGTTGTACATTATAGGTACTTTTTTTATTTTTGAGTTTCGATCCCTGAACTTTTGGAATCAAAATCAGGAAAATTTCTTCCATGCTGGACTGGGAGCGAGAGAAACACATAGAATGTGCCAGCTGCATTTACTCCCGGGCATGCTGTAAAAACCAGCTAAGGGATCCGAGGGTTTCAGTAAATTGTAATTTAGGCGATGGGCAGACAACCTGTGACTACAGCAATATACTTACAAATCTATCTTAAATAACCCTCATAACTTTGTCAGACGTGGCGGAACGACCTTTGTTTGGGTCGTTTACGCTCTGCCTACCCCATTAGGGATAAAGGCGTGATTATATGTATGTATGTATGTAAATCTGGAAAACGAATAAAAAATAATTGATGACGTACGCAGCTTAGGCGGTAGCCCGTTTTCTGCATTCAGGAAATTATTTTTAAATACCAGTCTGACAAATATGAAAAAAAAAGCGCGTTAGATATTTT
Organism: Scrobipalpa costella; assembly: GCA_949820665.1. Lineage (NCBI taxonomy): Eukaryota > Metazoa > Arthropoda > Insecta > Lepidoptera > Gelechiidae > Scrobipalpa > Scrobipalpa costella. Next base: position 1,092,662 of record OX463306.1, read on the forward strand.
AAAAACATTTTCCATAAACATTGAGAGGGTCAGTTTCCTTATGTTGTTTCTAAAGCTTTCGTTTTTCAGAATAATCTATGTCATTCTTCTTCTGTTGAGTGGGTATCGAGTCTATCGACCCGATGAACCCTGGTGTCAGAGTTTTTAAACCGCCTAGTAGCACAACTATCAAGCCTCTGACATGGTTTGAGTAACGACCACTATCAAAGACAGCGACCGGGACCGACGGTTTAACGTGCCCCCGAAGCAAGAAATCTTTTTCTTTTTCTTACAATCAGGTGTTTCAGCCTGCAATGTCCTAACCAAACTGGGGAAAAAATCACAAAGTGATAAATTCGCAAATATCAACTTTGTGTTTCCCCCCTGGGAATCGAACCCAGGACCTCCGGATCAGGAGTCCATGGCACTAACCACTAGACCACGGAGGCAGTTATGCATTATGTCATTTAGAAAGGTATCTTTTCAGTCTCATTCATGAATATTTGTTCCAGTTAGAAATCAAATAAAGAATGAATTTGTTTAAGTTAGTTTGAGTAAGTTCTTCACTCGAAAAAGTCTGGTTTAAAACACGAAAGTTGGGAATTCATTGAATATTGAATTGATATTTAAAATATCAAATCAACACACCACATTCAACAAGGATTGCTCAGTCAACGATTAGACGATTGAACAACTTTTTGAAGGACAAGATAATAAAGGATTTACTTCGCCATTCAAAATTACTACCTCAAACAGACAATTCGAAAAGTCAACATTTAACTATCACCCCGTATACCTACATACATATAATCACGCATTTATCCCTAGTGGGGTAGGCAGAGCGTAAACGACCTAACAAAGGTCGTTCCGCCACGTCTGACAAAGTTTTGACACTTATTTAAAGTAGATTTGTAGGTATATAGTGACAGGTTGTCAGCCCATCGCCTAAATTACAATATACTGAAACCCTCCCCTTCCAATCCCTTTGCTTGTTTTACAGCATGCCCGGGAGAAAACGCAGCTGGCACATTCTATGTTTTTCTCTAGCTCCCAAGCCAGCATGGAAGAATCATCCTGTATAAGTGCAGATTTTTTGCGGCACTCGTGGTTGTGTAATGTTTGCTAAATGCTCACACCACCACCTGCCAGAACTAATTGAATTTCAGTGTACAGAGGATCCAACAGGAAGGATGCGGGGGGAGGAATAGAGCTACTTGAGTTAAAAGTAACTGGGAAAAGGTACATACATACATAAAATCACGTCTTTATCCCTTACGTGGTAGGCAGAGCGTTAAACGCCTCGTAAAAGGCGCTTCCGCCGCGTCTGACAAAAATTGAGGGCAATTTTAGATTCTAATGTGTATTGCTAATGTGTAGTGACAGGTTGTCAGCCCATCGCCTAAATTACAATACACTGTAACCCTCGAGTCCCTTTTGCTGTCTTCTACAGCATGCCCGGGAGGAAGGGCAGCTGGAACATTCTATGTTTTTCTATCTCTCCCAGTCCAGCATGGAAGATATGTATTTTTGTATGTTTGTCTACAAAACTCATAACCGCCTCCGTGGTCTAGTGGTCACAGCCATGGTATTACGATCTGAAGGTCCTGGGTTCGATTCCCAGGCGGGAAACACAAAGTTGATATTTGTCAATTTATCTCTTTATGTAGTTTTCCCAGTTTGGTTAGGACATTGCAGGCTGAATCACCTGATTGTCCGAAAAAATAAAAAAGATTCCGTGCTTCGAAGGGCACGTTAAACGGTCGGTCCCGGTCGCTGTCTTTGATAGTGGTCGTTACTCAAATCATATAAGAGGCCTAATAGCTGTGCTACTAGGCGGTTTGAAAAGTCTGACACCAAGGTTCTTCGGGTCACTCGTGAATCCACTCGCCAAGAAGAAGATTACTCTTTCCTCTTTTTATCTTAGTTTGGGTTATCGATTTGTTTTGTTGTGGGTTACTGTTTAGTTAGTTTCTGAATAACCTATTACCTTGCCATAAAGCGTAATATTGTTTATTTGATGCGATCCATATTAATTATCATTTTGAGTTTGATCTAGTTGTCTCAAATGTTTTCTACAGTGTCATAGAATATGTAATAGTACTACATAGCAGTGTTTAAAATACATACATATAATCACGCCTTTATCCCTAATGGGGTAGGCAGAGCGTAAACGACCTAACAAAGGTCGTTCCGCTACGTCTGATAAATTTGGAAGTGTTTAAAATAAAGTAATCAAATAACGAAAACGGATATTCCCCTTTCACCGGTAAACAAATTTCGATCACATAGATTGATATCACTTTATTTTGATGAACTTTGCATAGATAGAACCACGCAACCAATATTTCGTATTCTATGTAAACAAACTGCCCTATACCTCCCAAATTTTATAATATATATATATATATATATATTTTCATAGATCAAACAGGACTTTCCTAAATCCCGAACACAAATTATTGCGGAAACTTTACCAGAGTGACGGACAGCTAATTTTATTTATGAAAAAGGAACGTGATCAAAGTTAACAATAGGCCTTTAAGGTTTGGCAGAAGCGGTCGGTGGGGAAACTTAGAGAGGCATATTGGGCAATTGAGTGATGCCATTATAACATTAAAACCTCTTGTAGCAATTTCCGATCGATTTGGTGGTTTCCATACATACATATAATCACGCCTTTATCCCTAATGGGGTAGGCAGAGCGTAAACGACCCAAATAAAGGTCGTTCCGCCACGTCTGACAAAGTTTTGAGGGTTATTTAAGATAGATTTGTAAGTATATTGCTGTAGTGACAGGTTGTCAGCCTATCGCCTAAATTACAATATACTGAAACCCTCGGATCCCTTAGCTGGTTTTTACAGCATGCCCGGGAGGAAATGCAGCTGGCACATTCTATGTTTTTCTCTCGCTCCCAGGCCAGCATGGAAGGTGTGGTTGGTGGTTTCCAATTAGCCTATTTGATGCAATATTAACTTAGATGATCCTATTGATCCAACCTTTGTTAATTACCTAGACATAGGAAAGTTAAATAAAGCACTGTTTTTTTTAATGAAAAAGGCTTGAACATGTATGTATGTAATTATATATTAATTTTGATCGCCTTACATAATAATATAAAATCAAAACTAAACTAGGTAAATTCAAGTCTCTTAAAAGCAGGTTTTTAAGCAAACTTAGAAGTTGCTCAGAATATTCATAAGACAGCCTTTCAGCTGGCATTTAAAATTTAAGCAAGAGAGAGGTCTAAAGTATGTTTAATGAACGTTGACAAGAGGTTATTAAGGAGTTTACTGTTGTAGATGTTTTTGAATCTAAAATCAATCTATGAAATTGATTTGAGTAAATTGACTGTTATTTCCGTTATTTCATTGTTTTATTATATGATTTTACAAAAGACATAAAAAAATAAATATCGCTCGGCATTTATATTACAGTATCGTCAAAATTGACTGCACAGATTCAGAGAAAGTTAGATAGCACAAGCCACACAGTCAAAAGTACCTATATTTTCTTGAATGCACAGACCTGCCGCGCGCTTACGGTGACGTTTGTTGTGGTCATGCTTCAAATTTAAATTAAATGGATGATTATTATATTAATACACCCTAGACTTGGCGCACTTTTTAGATATAATAACTTTTTTGTGCAATCCATGAACTTGGCTTTCATATTCACATGTTTTGGTGGGATTAGAATTACTCGTTGAATCAGTAAAATTTAAAGTTTTCTTGCTATCTAATAAGTATGCGGTATCTAGCCCACTCTAACAACTATATCTGTGATACTCTGAAATGGAACTTATTCTAGCAGTTTTACCATCAACAGTTTATAGGCAGTGCTGTGTTTGCTGTTTTTAAATCACTTCATATGATTAAGTTTATGTCTTTGCTTGCTTTCATTCAGACTCTAACTGTAATTGAATAACTTGATTATATTTTAATAGTCAGCACAAAATCCTTTGTTATCGATACACAAAATGGATACATCCATAATCGTAAACTTGAAGAATTTGTTCAATTCTTAATTTGCTTTTTAAAAGACAGAACATATTTTAAAATTTGAAATGGCTTTGCTCTTGACTAGAAAGAAAAAGGTCAGGGATGACCGTGATAGAGTCGATGGTGGAGCGAACAAACCCAGAACTTGCCCGTTATGGCACTGGCAGTCTCACGAACCGACGGAATACAGCAAGCTGTTTTTAACCGCACTACGGGTGGTTGCGAGCCAGGCAGCCCTTACCACCGCTTTGTAGGGATCGTTCAGCCGGACTTATTCACAGGCAAGCCTATGTTGCCGTTGCCCGGGATGGACCACTTGGAGGGAGATCCCATCCCACGCCAAAAATATCGGTAACAATGTAATTGTTCAGGATTTAATATTATAATAAACATTCCAGTCGATCACTAATTTGTTCCAGCGCCAAAGAAGTATAAAAATAGGTATAAAGATTATCGTAATTTACACGAAATAACATTCCGTCTCTATTTAATTTATTTTCTTCCTCTGTACTTCGATGCTGGACTGGGAGCGAGAGAAAAATATAGAATGTGCCAGCTGCATTTCTTCCCATGCTAAGGGATCCGAAGTTTTTAGTATATTGTAATTTACGCGATGGGCTGACAACCTGTCACTACAGCAATATACCTACAAATCTATCTTAAATAACCCTCAAAACTTTGTCAGACATGGCGGAACGTCCTTTGTTTAGGTCGTTTACGCTCTGCCTACCCCACTAGGAATAAAGGCGTGATTATATTTGTGAATGTATTTTTACATTTACGTAGTATTGTTGTCTTGTACATCTTTTTATTGAGGAACATTTTTACTTTGAATCTCGGAAGTAAAATTAATACACACTAGGACGAGTCAATATTTGATGGGTCGATGAACTCGAGAATCCACTCGCTAAGAACAAGAGGAGAAAATATTTCATTTGCTAATATTCAATAAGGTCAAGAAGTATTATATGAACTTTTCTTCTTAGCGAGTGGGTTTTTCGAGTTAAATATTATTATTATTATTTTTTGATAATTCTGTAATATATCAGCATATTCTTAAAAGAAAACCATACAATGTGCCAGCTGCATTTCCTCCCGTGCATAATGTAAATGTAAAAACCAGGTAAGGGATCTGAGGGTTTCAGTATATTGCAATTTAGGCGATGGGCTGACAACCTGTTACTACAGCAATATACCTACAAATCTATCTTAAATAACCCTCAAAACGTTGTCAGTCGTGGCGGAACGACCTTTATCTTATCTCTGCCTACCCCATTATAACGGCGTGATTAATAAGTTCTATCTGTCTATTATATATATATATATATACTAGCGATCCACCCCGGCTTCGCCCGGAAATTATCAGTGTTTCTCTATAGCATGTTATGTAATTGCTGAATTATAAGTTATTTTATAGTTTAATTGTTATTGTATTCCTTGAGGATTTAATAAAGGATTATATCAAGATATTAATAGTTCCATCTTTTATAATGTCATTTGAGTACAGTGTGGCGTGTGAAATCCACTCTTAATATTGCTCTGTCTTGAGATCGCATTATAAATACGAGCCAAAAACGGATGTATTTCGTATCTTCTACCTTTGATAGAATGTCAAATGTCTTGGAATAAATTATTAGGTGTGACATCAGCAAGATTTGAAAATATTTAGTGTGTGTGTGAGTGTGTGTGTGTGGTATAAAATAATATGGATCTAAGCTAATTTACTTAAAAATATTTTTTTAATTATTGTGCAGTACACTCATTTAATGAAACTTTTGCAATTAGGGCATAATATCCCATTTACATACATACATACATACATATAATCACGCCTTTATCCCTAATGGGGTAGGCAGAGCGTAAACGACCTATACAAAGGTCGTTCCGCCACGTCTGACAAGGTTTTGAGGGTTATTTATGATAGATTTGTAGTCATATTGCCATAGTGACAGGTTGTCAGCCTATCGCCTAAATTGCAATATGCTGAAACCCTCTGATCCCTCAGCTGGTTTTTACAGCATGCCCGGGAGGAAATGCAGCTGGCACATTCTATGTTTTTCTCTCGCTCCCAGGCCAGCATGGAAGTATTATTCCCAGTAGTTCCAAGTAGTCCCATTTACCCCAAGTAAATGGGATAAGGGCAAGCGAATGATGATGAAGGTGTATTCTTATGCACTATGCCAAAATGCCGAGTGTAACGGACAGTGTCCCGTAAACTGATAGGGGTTGCTCAGTCAACAAAACTGAACAACAATCAGCAGGAAATTATTTCAGGAGATAAAAAAAAACGACTTTCCTACACAAAATTACCACTTTGATCAGACAGTTTGTCTGGTTTTTTTTTTTAAATATCCTAAAAGATTTTCCTGGTGATAGTTGTACAGTTCCGTTGACTGAGCAACTTACACCCCATATTACGTCACTTCCGGTTTTTGTTGGGCATGCAATGCAGGCGTAACGACCTAAACAAAGGCCGTTACGCCACGTCTGACAAAGTTTTGAGGGTTATTTAAGATATATTTATATAAACTATTGTATATTGCTGTAGTGACAGGTTGTCAGCCTATCTTCTAAATTGCTATATACAGAAACCCTTTGGATTCCTTAGCTGGTATTACAGCATGCCTGGGAGGAAATGCAGCTGGTACATTCTATGTTTTTCTCTTGCTCCCAGTCCAGCATAGAAGACAACCCTCCTCTTTAAATTCTTTGTCAGGAATACCTACATTAACACTACACATAACCTCAATTAAATCGTCTGCCATAAGGTCACAAAATATATAATGCATGCATGTTTCCTTGTTATCCATCAGATCCAATACATCAGCCATATTTGACAGAATGAATAGACATTTACCAAATCAAAGATCTAGAATAAAAAATGATAATTAAATACAGAGTCTTTTGATTACTAAAAAGGCTAGGCAATTGATATTTTGTCAATTTATCACTTTGTGTGGTTTTCCTCAGGTTGGTTAGGACATTGCAGGCTGAATCATCTGATTTTCCGAAAAGTAAAAGGATTCCATGCTTCGGAGGGCACGTTAAGCCCGGTCGCTGTCTTTGATAGTTGTCGTTACTCTTACTATGACAGCGGCTTAATAGCTAAGCGTTTTGAAAACTCTGACACCAGGGTTCTTCGGGTCGGTGTTCGACTTGAGAATCTACCCGCTAAGAAGAAGAAGATCACAATAACACACGGTATAGTATTCTATCAAAATGCAGTTCTTCGCCGCCAAAGAGACTATCAAAATGTCGTTCACCTTGCATCAAACAAATCTTCAAATTGGGTATTCCGAACTACTTAGTTGCCAAATAATGCTAATATCTAAACTTTATTAGAGAACTGATCGAGTATATAAAACTGCAGATATTTGTTTCACACTACAGTTTCACATCGTCTCTCCACTTTGACAGACACAGCATCACCATGGTGAGAACAACCAAGTTTTATTTACTTCTTCTTCTTAGCGAGTGGATCCTCGAGTCGAACAACGACGCGATGAACCCTGGTGTCAGAGTTTTCAAACCGCCTACTTGCACAGCTATTAGGGCTCTGACATGGTTTGAGTAATGAGCACTATCAAAGACAGCGACCGGGACCGGCTTAATGTGCCCTACGAAGCTCGGAATCGTTTTTGTTTTTGGACAATCAGGTGATTCAGCCTTCAATGTCCTAACCAAATGGGAAAAACCTCACAAACTGATAAATTGTCAAATATCAACTTTAATGTTGGAATCGGGAATCGAACCCAGGACCTCCGGATCAGGAGCCTATGCCTTGGACCACTAGACCACGGAGGCAGTTACATTACATGGAACTAGTTTTATTAATTGACTATGCATTGCAGTCAAGTGATTTAAATTAGTTCATACTTTCTCTGCCGGTGAAGTATAAGTTTGTAAAATCAAGTGAATCTCTGGTATTGCGTCACTATTCGATCGCAGAGTTCATCAATCACTTTTATTCGTTGATATAAAATTAGATTTATTTATTTCATACTATCAATTCAATAATTACATTTCATTATAATAATAATAAAAATTACCGAGGAAAATATGATCGTCAAAAAATAAAATATTATACAAATATATCAATCACACAACAGTAAAATACATAAAACTTTAACAAAATATCTATAAGAAAATCAATATAAAATGTCAATTGTAAAACAATATTTATTGCCTTGCAACACTAAAGTGCAAGTTACCATATATTTGTTTATTATGTTTTGCCTATATCAAATTATGTTTTTTGTATGTAATCAGATGCTAACTTTTCTTTTAACGAATTAGTTGACGCTTAAAACTATTTAAGGTTAAATGTCAGCTGTCTCAGTTGATTTAATAGTACATCGCAGGTATCTTTCTACATACAAACATACATATATTCACACCTTTATCCCTAGTGGGATAGGCAGAGCGTAATCAACCTAAACAAAGGTTGTTCCGCCACGTCTGACAAAGTTGTGAGGGTTATTTAAGATAGATTTGCAGGTATATTACTGTGGTGAAAGATTCTCAGCCCCTCGCCAAAATTACAATATACTGAAACCCTCGGATCCCTTAGACCTTTACAGTATGCCTGGGAGGAAATGCAGCTGAGACATTCTGTGTTTTTCTCGCGCTCCCAGTCCAGCATAGAAAGGGATCCAAGGGTTTCTATATATTGTAATTTAGGCGTCAATTTTCACTACAGCAATATACCTACAAATCTATCTTAAATGACCCTCCAAACTTTGTCAGACGTGGCGGAACGACCTTTGTTTGGGTCGTTTACGCTCTGCCTACCCCATTAGGGATAAAGGCGTGATTGTATGTATGTATGTATGTACAAACTTTAACTCACCATCCCACCCTCAGAAAACCTTCATCGCCTTCGCCCTGATCGCGGCCGTCGCTGCCGACGTATCTCACCTGTACCGCGGCAGCAGCAGCGGGGGCGGCCCTGACGCGAACGCCGAGGTGGTCAGCCAGGACTCTGACGTCAGACCTGATGGATACCAGAGCAACTACCAGACCAGCAACGGCATCGCCGCGCAGGAACAAGGGCAGCTCAAGAACCAAGGACGCGTGAGTTACCATTGGGATTTATTACAATACATTTACACAACCATGACAGGAAATCCCATCTCAGCTAGAGCTACCAGACCAGTTTAATACCCCCTTAGGACAGCTGAATACCTGCCTCCCATCCTTGTGCGCGAGGACTCTTTTTAAATTATACGGGTGTAAGGGGCAGTGTACCACAAACTGATAGGGGTTGCTCAGCATGATGAACAACTTCCACCATGAAATTCTTTCGGGAAGTGAAATTGCTGTGACAGGTTGTCATCCCATCGCCTAAATTAATATACTGAAACCCTCGGATCCCTTAGCTGGCTTTTACAGCATGCCCGGGAGGAAATGCAGCTGGCATATTCTATGATTTCTCTCGCTCCCAGGCCAGCATGGAAGAAATAGACAAGCAATATCGATGATAGAGTACCAACTTGAACTTTAAATCAATTCAAGGCAAATCAATAAATCTTGCACAATCCGATTTATGAACGTCTCGAATGACATTAACGATTATGATGATACAGTTATAATCACGTGTTGAATAATATTTACATTAATTTAAATAAGACCGTGATATTTCGAGTAAGGTCATTAATTTCGTAACAGTCTGCAAGAAGAAAGATCTTTCGAATTTGGAGTGACCTTGCGTTAATGTAAAGTAAATTTTAAGGTTAGGATGGTGTCATTATACTTAAACATAATTTAGAAAGCAACGTATGTTTGTCATGGTCGGTTTATACCATCTTTAGACATTATTTTGTTTAAATGACCATTTTTACAACGTCTAGCCAGCGCTTATTTAACCTGTTCTAATCTAATCTAATCTAGGGACTTTACAAATAGGTGTGCATATAATATATACATAGATAGATAGATTAAACCTTTATTTCATTTACGACACGACATACTATAACAAAAAAAGAAAATGTAAGCAGTTAAATAACAAAAAAAAATAAAAAAATAACAAACGATAAATTTACAAAAAACTATAAACTAGATCTTAACTAATTATTAACTAGCATTTATTAGTGTTGTACCTGTGGGTGTACGTGTGTGGGTGTATGTGTGTGGTTGTTGCGTTATGTCGTGTTAGTGAAATGGCACTGACTCAGCATGTGTCGCAGAAAAACCCACGACTGTGATACATATAATCACGCCTTTATCCCTAATGGGGTAGGCATGTCGTAGACGACCTAAACACAGGTCGTTCCGCCACGTCCGACAAAGTTAGAGGGTTATTAAAGATAGATTTTTAGGTATATTGCTGAAGTGACAGGTTGTCAGCCCATCGCCTAAAGACCAATATACAGAAACCCTCGGATCCCTCAGCTGGTTTTACAGGATGCCCGGGAGGAAATGCATCTGGCACATTCCAAGTTTTTCTCTCGCTCCCAGTCCAGCATGGAAGAACCATAAATTGCATGCAAATAATAATTTGTGTAAACTATGGATTCATGTGTTTTTATATTGTTGTTGCAGGAAGACGAGTCTCTCCAGGTGCAGGGTTCATTCCAGTACTACGCCCCTGATGGTACTCCCATCTCGGTCTCCTACGTCGCTGATGAGAACGGTTTCCAGCCCCAGGTAAGATACAAACAGATAAACAGTGACAACTAATACAGTCCATAATACGTACAACTCTGTAGTATAGCCTACTGGTAACCCACTAGATAAAACAAGTGGAATAACAGAGTGCCCTGCACAGTGTAAGACTTTAAAGGTATTACCAATATTTTTTCTGACTTCTTAGTTCTTTAAACCTAAACACAACGATACGATCATTTCTGTTCGAACACACCTTAAATTCTTTGATCTATATAAAATCTTAAATTACAATTTTTTGTTTAATATGGAAGTAATATTATTAAATAATGACAATCATGGACAATCATAATGTTGATGTACTCATTAGGGTCACAACCAAAACCACAGCGCTTCTTTGCGTATCTTGTACAAAAACTTGTATTCATCTCCAGATGCCCGACGATTGATTATGATGACTCCCTTTTTAAATCTTTGTTTTTTTCTTTTCCAGGGCTCCCACCTGCCAACCCCCCCTCCTCCCCAGCCAATCCCCGACTACATCCAGCGATCCCTGGACTACATCGCGGCCCACCCTAGCCAGGAGAGCCAGCAGTCCTCCCAGTTCCAACAGAACCAATACAACAGGAACTGATTCTAAGTTCATAGAACATAGTGTCTGTCATGTCAGTCTAGTCTAATACATAAATAAATATAAATATATATTTTTGCAAAAATATAATAGTGCTTATTTATTCGATATCCCGTAAAAGAGTTTGTTTCTTTCTCACGTAAATGAAAAAGAACCATGTAATTCCCAATATAAAATTATATATTTTTTTAAATGACCACAGATTTGTATCAGTGGCTTGATTAATTTTGTATGGACCAAATGTTTTTTTCCTACTTTGACCTATGTTCCTTGGTTAGAAAGTTATTCTTCCATAGGTAGGTTCACACCACAAAGTTTGGCCAGAAAAATATTTTTCGCCCAGAAGTGCTTTAATAAATAAATAAAAATAAATTTATTTCAAGCACACACGATCCATATCGATGTTATAAAGCGCGAACAAGTAAAACCTAGCACAAAGACTACAGAAAATAAAAAGTTAATATATATTTTTTTGTATCCATAAATCTTCTTGAAAATATATTCTTTTATTTCTGCACTTTCCTTACTACAACACGTAAAAAAAGTTAAGAATGACTTTAGTCGGGAGGTGAGAAATTTTACAAGCGCATAAAACTTTGCATATTGCAGAAGTTGGGCTCACTTCAACTAGAACTCTCATATTTTGAGCAACTTTGTAAAAAAGGTGTATAATTTATTAATTAATTATACAAGTTTAAAACTTAAAATTACAAGATTTTGCAGACGGAGGATACCGTTACAAATTTGGACTTGTGTTGCGTAAAACATTAAGCTTCAAGTTGATATAACAAAAAATTTAGGTGTGAATACTTTTTTGGAAACTTTGTTGATATCTGGTAAACAAAAGCATGAGTGCTTTATTAAGGTAACTGTTTTTATTTACCTTATAATTGCATTATTAAGAAAATTTCGAAAATATTTTTTTGACTTTAGATTTTTCGACCTTATCTCTGATTGGCTAGATTTTTATTTACTGATGTAATCTTATAACATGCGTTTATGATTGACATTTAAAACGTCAACTAATCAGAGGAGATCTTGTTTTGGGCGCGTTAACCCCATTAATCATTGTACGTATTTCAGTCAATGATATCAAATGTTACTAGAACGTCGAGTTTTTTCCAGTAAGATTAGTCAATAGTTTCACAATTGTATTATTATCGATGTTTTTGAAAAATCCCAAGGATTTGCGCGAAGATACTAATAAAGTGTCAAATAATTTTACGACACCTATAAAAGCTTCGATCTCGTTCGTATTTACTTAGTTTGAGAATATTTTTTTTTACTCAATTTAGTTTTATTTATCTTTTTATATAATCTACATAAATGTAAATCTTGTAACAAGCTTTTATAGGTATCATATACTTTATAAGTTGATAGTGGAAGTTTTAATGGATAAGTATTTTTTGAATTTGCTCTCACTCTGCTATATTAGCACTTTCAATGAAGGAAATCCAAGTTAAGGAAAAAGTCTGTGGGCTCCATCATGAGACGCTCATCGTTATGTGTAAGAGAAAGTGCTCAAGACACATACATACATGATGGGGTAGGCAGAGCGTAAACGACCTAAACAGAGGTCTTTCCGTCACGGCTGACAAAGTTTTGAGGGTTATTTAAGATATATTAGTAGGTATATTGCTGTAGTGACAGGTTGTCAGCCCATCACCTAAATTGGAATATACTGAAACCCTCGGATCCATTAGCTGAATTTTACAGCATTCCCGGGAGGAAATGCAGCTGGCACTTTCTATGTTTTTCTCTTGTTCCCAGTCCAGCATAGAAGAATGGTGCTCATGACAACAAAGTTGATAAAACCAAACTCAGGTATATTAGCACTTTCAGAATCAGAATTCAACGAGGTGGTTCGAATGGCTATCTGTCGGTCTCATCATGTTTAATAGAAAGTGCTCAAGATAACAAAGCCAATGAGCCCAAATTTGGCTACTTTAGCAATTATCACGAGTGAGTCCCAGTGGCTATCTGTCGACTCTACCACGAGACCCTCGTCAACTATTGTGTAATAGAAAGTCCTTAAGAGAACAAAGCCAATGAGCCCAAATTTGGCTACTTTAGCAATTATCACGAGTGAGTCCCAGTGGCTATCTGTCGACTCTACCACGAGACCCTCGTCAACTATTGTGTAATAGAAAGTCCTTAAGAGAACAAAGCCAATGAGCCCAAATTTGGCTACTTTAGCAATTATCACGAGTGAGTCCCAGTGGCTATCTGTCGACTCTACCACGAGACCCTCGTCAACTATTGTGTAATAGAAAGTCCTTAAGAGAACAAAGCCAATGAGCCCAAATTTGGCTACTTTAGCAATTATCACGAGTGAGTCCCAGTGGCTATCTGTCGACTCTACCACGAGACCCTCGTCAACTATTGTGTAATAGAAAGTCCTTAAGAGCACAAAGCCAATGAGCCCAAATTTGACTACCTTAGCACTTATCACGAAAGAGTGTCAGTGGCTATCTGTCAACTCTATCACGAGACCCTCGTCATCATTATATTTTGTAATGGATAGTGCTTAAGTTCAAAGGCAATGAGCAAAATCTTGGTTACCTTAGCTCTTTCTATTATGGAGTTCCAGTGCATATCTACTGGCTCCATCATGAGATTAGTTTAATGGTATAATAATATTGCATTGTCACCAGATTTACATAAGTATACGAAATTTCAGCTCAATCGAACACCGACAAGTGGGTCAAATTAAGCGTGCAAGGTGGACAGACACCGGGTCAAGTGAAATTAAATAAAAGCTTGTAATAATGTATTTTTTTCTGTTCGAGAATAAGGATAAATTTAATAAAATGTTATGAGATATTGTACGTAAATATTTTAATTTTGCAGTATGCATGCATATAATCACGCCTTTATCCCTAATGGGGTAGGCATAGCGTAAACGACCTAAACAAAGGCTGTTCCGCCTCGTCTGACCGGTCTGACAAAGTCTTGAGGGCCATTCAAGAAAGATTTGTACGTATATTGCTGTAGTGACAGGTTGTCAGCCCATCGCCTAAATTACAATATACTCAAACCTTCAGATCCCTTAACTGGTTTTTACAGCATGCTCGGGAGGAAATGCAGCTTGCACATTATATGTTTTTCCCTCACTCCAGCATGAATTTTGCAGTGTAGATAGTAGGTAATCTAGTTTTATGATAATTTCTCGCTTTAATATTTTTACCTCCGGTATCTGACTCCGTGGTCTAGTGGTCAGAGCCATGGGCTTACGATCCGGACGTCCTGGGCTTGAAAACGAGGTTGATATTTGTCAATTTATCACTTTTGGTTGGGACATTGCAGGCATAATCACCTTATCTTATCTTATGTAGCCGTTATGTGTCCCACTGCTGGGCAAAGGCCTCTCTCCTCTCCCTCCATGCCTCCCTATTTTGCGCCTCTTCCGGCCATGGCTTGCTGAAGGCGTCCAGCTCGTCTCGCCATCGTCGTCTCGGTATAATCACCTGATTGTCCGAAAATAATAAAGATTTAATTCGGAAGGCACGTCAAGCCGTCGCTCCCGGTCGCTGTCTTTGATAGTGTTTGTTACTCAAAACCAAGTCAGAGGTGTAATAGCTGTGCTACTAAGCGGTTTGAAAACTCTGTCATCGGGTCGTTGATCGACTCGAGATATTTTTACAAACTCGTCCGGTCTGTATTGACCCAAATAAGTTCAATAGAATGGCTTATTGCTTTTTTTGAATCCCTTGAGATGAGAATTGGCGCAGAAGAATTAGTTAAAATGGTACGAAAATATCCCCGACAAATATTGGTATTTTTGTCGCAAATATGAATTAGTTATTACTTTAGTGAAAAACTGGCTTATGCAAATTTCAGAACTTCTTATCATTAACGATTCACAATAATATTTGCAGTACCTACTTATAAATCTTGATTAAAATTGTTAATTTTATTTATTTTTTTAATTAAGTAGAAATGCTGTTACTTTGTTCTCTCTTATTGGAATGAATGAATGGATGATATAGTTAAGGTGTATACTTCCGGCAGATAAGCAGGTAGATTTAAAAAAAAGCTACAATTGCCCGTAATGCCTTAGAATATCGCTCAAATCAGCGCGCGCTACGGCGTGGCGGTTACGTCCGTGGCCGCGTCAAAAATAAATATTTCCCGAAGGAACCGTGAAAGCGCTCCTAATAGTTTAGAATGAATATCAAATTATATATTTATTTATTCAAGTACAGAAACATTTACAATACAGACTAATAAAATAATAATCAAATTTGCTGATAAACAAAGCATTACTTCCAGATTTTTTTAAGCATACTCATGTATGAACTAGAATATTTTTATATGTTGCAATTACAGGCCATGAATTAATTTATTTGTTGTATATTTTTGTAGAATTTACCCATGATTCGTGAAGGAGAATTAAGCTCTTAAAACAACCATTTGTCGATAAGAATTACCTTAAATTTTATACGGTTTTAACACGTTAATTACCAACAGAAATGACCCCATACAATTTAATTTCACGCCTATGCTATGAGTTGAATGGCAGCGTACGTGTTAATAATAAATTAAAATAAGTCAAGTGTAATTTCATAAAAAGCTGCAAATAAAACAGAAATATCAATTTCTTAATAAATTTAATTACCATGTTGATAACTTCAAACAGAGCACAACAGTAAAATGACAAAAGAAGTTGGCCTTAGTCTCTCAATTTATCTAAAAGATACGAAAAACTGCAAAATAAAAATTAATTTGACAGCCATTTTCCAACAAATTGCTTTTTGGACAGGATCGAGCAGTCAAGAGAGTGGACCTAGGGCGAGGTCGTCCTAGATACCGCTGGAGATCATGGTTACTACTGAATAAAAATATCCAGTCTCATTATAATACCTCAATTAAAAAAAAAATTCTACTCATTATTGGCCTCGATTCTAGATTTGCCGGCTTAAACTAACACTGAAATCTATTTATCACTTTCAGACTTAAATATTGGACAAAGACAAGATATATATTTTCTCCAGTTTTTGTTTTATGGTGGTTTTATGTGTTATCTTTAGGGAGCGGTACATCTGGCACAGAACCGGACCCAGTGGAGAAGATTGACATACAGTCACGATCCTCAGCATTGAGGGAACAAACAGAAAGAAAGAAGATGTGTTATCTGTCATTTTTATCCGCCTTTATGTGATATGGCGGATAAAATTTACAGTAATACCGGGGAAACGTGCAAAAGCGCGTCAAAATGTAAAACCATAGAGTATAAATCGCCTGTGCTCTTCCAATTTTATTATTTTGAAAGTGATAGATAGATTTTAATTTTAGTTTTAGCCGGTGGAATGTAGAATCGAGCAGAGTAGAGTAGTATTTTTATCTACTTACCTTTATATGTGCACTGAGTTGTAGCTAAGTGATAAAAAGGTTATTCTTTTTATAGACGCTACATTGACCATTTTACTTGCATGCGATGAATTTTACGATCGGTATAAAATGTGTTCAAAAATGCAAGATATAAAATGTTTTCACAACAACATCCTTTGTTTTAAATATATTATGTATTTTATAGTGTTTTTATCACACAATGCTTTTTCGTCGCTTTTCTCCAAAAGGCAAACCACTGGATATTAATTCGATTAGAAAAAATACATACCTACCTATTTTTTTATTATTTTGACCAAATAATATGTTAATTTTACTTAGTACATACTTAGGTGCTCAACATCAGTTTCCTTCGTAAATAAATGAGATTTTTCAATATATCATAATATTTTTTCTACAGTTAAAAGTCTACCTTCAAATATACCTACAAATCTATCTTAAATAACCCTCAAAACTTTGTCAGACGTGGCGTAACGATCTTTGGTAGGTCTTTTACGCTCTGCCTAACCCATTAGGGATAAAGGCGTGACTATATGTATGTATGTTAAAATTCTAGCTTATGAAGGGCATCCTATTGGTAAATATGGATTTTTGGTGGAAATAGAGTTAGTCCAACAGTTATATTTCCTGATTACAAATAAAAATACTTTCCTCAGTATTATATTAACAATAAAAATAAAGTTAGTAGGGTTTACGTAACCGCAGAAACATAAACCTAGGATTAAGTAAATTAACTGAAACTTGTAGCGTTGTACATTGTAGCAATATGCTACGAACTGGGATTATGCTACGGCGTAGTACCGCAAGTACACTGTTACTACAATGTTAGTTACGCGAACAGACGGACATTATGTTCTATTCATGTATAGTTGGAGTTCACTTGGAGTAAGATGCGTTTCCTGCCAAGACTTGCATTTACTTGCCATGCGAAACTTTTTTCTGCTGTTATTTTTTCTTCCATGCTGGCCTGGGAGCGCGAGAGAAACAAAGAATGTGCAAGCTGCATTTCCTCCCGGGCATGCTGTAAAAACTAGCTAAGGGTTTCGAGGGTTACAGTGTATTGTAATTTAGGCGATTGGCTGACAACCTGTCACTACAGCAATATACCTACAAATCTATTTGAAATAACCCTCAAAACTTTGACAGACGTGGCAGAACGACATTTGTTTAGGTCGTTTATGCTCTGCCTAGCCCGTTAGGGATAAAGGCGTGATTATATGTATGTGTGTAGGTATGTTATTTTAGGACTTTTGTGTAGTAAGTAGGTATGTACATGTCCCCTGATAATGCTAGTTCACACTGTTGACTTCTGATCTCGGTAAACAATCTCCATGGTCATATTTGACTTAGAATCAAAAGCAAAACGTATCGAAAAAACGTGAAAAAGAAATAGTATTATAAAGTAGAACTGGCTAAATTGTTCTACTCTCTACAGATGCAATCATACACTTTGGAAATTAAGCTCTGCCCAGACCAGCTTCCTGCAATGCAATTGGCGTTCTTCCACTAGACGGCACGGCGACGACAACAGGGACGGCACGGCTCCGTCGGCGGTACGGTGGAAGAGATAATCTATGAAAATCAATGAAATTATATGAATCTAGCGACTGATAACGGAATAGCCGTCGCCAAATACTGGCAAGGGACGATTTCACTTAATCTAATCAAAATAATAATAATTGAATTTCGGACCTTTGATTCGAAGAAGAAGATTGAAATTATATAGTGCGCTTTTCCACTTGCCAGCACGGCAAAGGCACGGCATTATTTCCCTTCGGTACCGTTGCCGGCCTGCCAAACTGCATATGTTTTGTATTCGTACGAAGCATACATGTGTGTGCGCGTGCTCAAATTGGAACTAAGTAGACGTTGCCATGTCCTTGCCGCGCCGTCTAGTGGAAAAACAGAGGCACGGCATCGTGACAGCACCGTTGCCGCGCCGTCTAGTGGAAAAACAGAGGCACGGCATCGTGACAGCACCGTCGCCGCGCCGTCTAGTGGAAAAACAGAGGCACGGCATCGTGACAGCACCGTCGCCGCGCCGTCTAGTGGAAAAACAGAGGCACGGCATCGTGACAGCACCGTCGCCGTGCCGTCTAGTGGAAAAACAGAGGCACGGCATCGTGACAGCACCGTCGCCGCGCCGTCTAGTGGAAAAACAGAGGCACGGCATCGTGACAGCACCGTCGCCGCGCCGTCTAGTGGAAAAACAGAGGCACGGCATCGTGACAGCACCGTCGCCGCGCCGTCTAGTGGAAAAACAGAGGCACGGCATCGTGACAGCACCGTCGCCGCGCCGTCTAGTGGAAAAACAGAGGCACGGCATCGTGACAGCACCGTCGCCGCGCCGTCTAGTGGAAAAACAGAGGCACAGCATCGTGACAGCACCGTCGCCGTGCCGTCTAGTGGAAAAACAGAGGCACAGCATCGTGACGGCACCGTCGCCGCGCCGTCTAGTGGAAAAACAGAGGCACGGCATCGTGACAGCACCGTCGCCGTGCCGTCTAGTGGAAAAACAGAGGCACGGCATCGTGACAGCACCGTCGCCGCGCCGTCTAGTGGAAAAACAGAGGCACGGCATCGTGACAGCACCGTCGCCGCGCCGTCTAGTGGAAAAACAGAGGCACGGCATCGTGACAGCACCGTCGCCGTGCCGTCTAGTGGAAAAACAGAGGCACAGCATCGTGACGGCACCGTCGCCGCGCCGTCTAGTGGAAAAACAGAGGCACGGCATCGTGACAGCACCGTCGCCGTGCCGTCTAGTGGAAAAACAGAGGCACGGCATCGTGACAGCACCGTCGCCGTGCCGTCTAGTGGAATAACAGAGGCACGGCATCGTGACAGCACCGTCGCCGCGCCGTCTAGTGGAAAAACAGAGGCACGGCATCGTGACAGCACCGTCGCCGTGCCGTCTAGTGGAAAAACAGAGGCACGGCATCGTGACAGCACCATCGCCGTGCCGTCTAGTGGAAAAACAGTGGCACGGCATCGTAACAGCACCGTCGCCGTGCCGTCAAGTGGAAAACGCCCAATCTCAAACTGGTTGCATAGAGGCGCAGAGGTTACCTCGGTGCCAGTTATGAACTAAACCGAATTACGTGACATGCTTGGAAACCTGCTGAGGCTATAATATCAAGAATTCTGTATGTGGATTTAGATCCTGTAACCAACTTATCTCAGTCCAACCAACTTAATCAACTGCCTCCGTAGTCTAGCGGTCTGAGCCATGGGGTTTTAAACCTTGGATCCGGGTTCTATTTCCGGCGGGGGACAATAACTTTGTGTTGTTGTGACAAATTACAGGCTGATCACCTGATTTTCCGAAAAGTAAGATGATCCATGCAGTTGGATAGGCATGTAAATAGTCGGTCCCGCGCCTGATTTCTCTCTGGTCGTGTCAGTCAATCTGTCCCTTTAGAATAAGAGATTGAAGGATTAGATATTGCATCTGTGTGTAGCGCAAACACTTTAGCACTAAAAACTAGTCCTGCGCAGTTAGCCTATCTCTGAGAGATTGGCCGCCATCACCGAAAATTGGTGGGAGGACTATTATAATCAATCTACTTTATGATTTTTTCTACGCTTAGGTGATAAAAAACATCAGGTATTTATAAAAAATCATCAAGACACATCACAAATTTTGCTTTTAATTTTAATGCATCCGTAATTTATCCAGGTAGCAACAAAATGTGAGTAAAACACAAAATTAGCAAACAAAAATTTAAGAAAAAACAAAACTTCTTTACAACTTTTACAAGATCTATTTGATAGATACGCACAAGTTAAACGACCAGAACTTGGTGGTAGTAAAAAAAGTAACAGGAAAAGGTAATAAAGTGTGATTCTCTCCGGTGAGCAGTCTCGAGGAACGTGACGTGTTTGCTGATTTGATAAAGTACTTGTAATTCACTAAGACTACTTTTACCAAGTTGTCTTGAGCTATGGAAAGTCTTTAGAGCTATTAAGGCGCATGGCATACTGGAACAGTCGAGGCGTTGGCGACCAGATTTTCTACGTCAGTGCATCGCCGCTTTAAATCTGCAATTGTTGCAGTAACGTTTTCTATAGAAAATCTTTTTAAAGTGTTACCGCTGCCGTCTCTACGTTGCCGCCTCGATTCTCCCCCTGAACACAGAATATATTAGAAAGATGTACGTACTATTCTTTGAAACTGCTAAGACTCTGTCTTTTTGTACTATTTAGGACTTTCACAAAACAAAACCTTTACCTAAAATTGGCTAGTTTTCCAAACAAGTAACAAGGTAACTGGATTATCATTACCTAGCGTCTAATTTCCGCTTCGTACGTGTTCCGCACTCGGATCAGTTTGAAGATTGCTAACTCGATACCAAAATTTACCATGATCACAAAAAAAACGATGCAAGATTTCTTGTTAGCGTAGGTTCAGGAAAAGCACCACGCTGTTAGTAATTTCCATTTTTTAATTCCAAGGGTATATTAATCTGTTTTTTATCCATCTTTCCTATAATTATAGCAAGTCCTCCTATCAAGTGTTACCAATAATAATTGGATAGAGACAAATAGCAAGTACGAACAAAGTTGCAAGCCAGGCACCATTGCCAAATGCTAAAAGCAAACCCTATTTTCTATATTGCATTGAAGAAGTCTCCTTTGGAAACTGGTTTCCAAATAACATACGTTTTTCAGACTAATTAGCAGCAGTAACTGTTATCCAAACAGGTGGATTATCACCGTCCACTGTCCAACTCCAAACACAAGCTCCAACCTCGGACGTGACTCGGTCGCCGATAGCTTGCGAGCTGGACGCACGACCACAACTTTAGATACTAATTAAAGTTACAGCCATTTCTGAACTAACTGTTCTACAAGCTGGTAACAAACAGGTGTATTATCACCGTCCAGTGCCTTAACTCCAAACACAAGCTCCAACCTCGGACGTGCCTCGCTCGCCGATAGCTTGCGAGCTGGACGCACGACCACAAGTCTACTAATCACAGCCATCTGTGAGTTTTACAAGAGAAAAGCTGGTAACTAGAGATTGTACTGACCAGTTGCTATATTATTAGAGCTTCAAATTGGCTAACATCAAGAAAAGCTGTTTAATACTCAGTTTTTTTTCGGTGAACAGTATCTAAGTAATTGAATTGAATAATTAAGTCTAAACAGTCTTGAACGCTCTGAAAAACCCTCTTTACTTTTTCATTTGTATGAAAATATAAATCTAATCTCTAATCCGTGCTTCGGAAGGTACGTCAAACCGTTGGCCCCGGTTAATATCGTTTAATACCGTAGACATTAGTCGTCAAGCCATGTCAGAGGCCAGTG
The DNA here is from genome assembly GCA_949820665.1 of Scrobipalpa costella. Lineage (NCBI taxonomy): Eukaryota > Metazoa > Arthropoda > Insecta > Lepidoptera > Gelechiidae > Scrobipalpa > Scrobipalpa costella. The sequence continues at coordinate 1,114,530 of OX463306.1, forward strand.
TTAAGCGTTGGCAGCTTGATAACTCTGACCTAATCTAGGATTGGGTCTGGTTTCCCTTCTGGGTTGCGGAGGTCAGATAGCTGTCGGTCTGTGTAACAACCATTACTCTCGTTAAATCCCCTAGATTAGGTAGCCGACCCCGTGACATACGGGATAAAGCTAAGGAGAAGAGAGAGAGAAGATGAAAATATAAATCTATGAAATTGAGAGCCTACAGTTTAGTAATATAACCATCATCATCATCTCCCTAGCCGTATTCTGTATCTCTCGGGATCGGCTACCTAATCTAGGTCATTGAACGAGGGTACTGGTTTTTTTTTATACAGAGCGACTGCCATCTGACCTCCGCAACCCAGAAGGTAAATCAGACCCAATCCTAGATTAGGTCAGAGTTTTCAAGCCGCCAATGCTTAGCACTGGCCTCTAACATGGCTTAACGACTAATATCTACGGTATTAAACGATATTAACCGGGACCAACGGCTTAACGTGCCTTCCGAAGCACGGAAAAAGCGCCGAATAAACGTACATATGAAATTCAAAAACCGATAAACACATTGGTACGTGGTGAGATTCGAACCAGGCTTAGGAGGCAGTGGCCCTATCCACTACACCAACGGGCTTAGTAATATAACATAATCTTAAGAAACAAACTTAAATTATTATTACTATTAGAGATATAAACAGATAAATATTAAATACATATTTAAAATAGTTGTAAATTTTATGCGTGTATGTGTGTGTGGTGTGTGCATGTGTGTGTGCGTGCGTGTGTGAGTGTGTGTGTGTGGTACTACTTAAAAATTGTTAATGATAGGTGCATGATTAGTAGTTAAGAGAGCGCTCTCCTCGTCAACAAACTGTTTCAGTTTGGCGAGATATTTGTGTATGTTTATGTATGTACCTTTTTGTTCAAATAAATAAAAAAAAAAAAAAAACATAGAAACATAATTTTCACTAGCATATATTTTTCTCAAGGGATCAAAACTTTTTGTTTTGTAGAAACTAACATTCACTCATCATAATTCACTACTAAGTATAATTACAACCTCGAGCAACTTCTGTCAAGATGGAATCACGCACTTAAAGGCATCTCGCAATCAGCTGAGTTTATTCTACTGTAAATTCTATAATAGATAATCGCAAAGCTTATTCAAAACCCTAGAGATTGAAGAACCATTTTAGTCTTTTGTATGGGGTGTGGATCTTTCATAATTAAATATTTTGCCCTACTATTTTTGATAAATACCTAATTGATTTGATCATGTTTTTTTTTATTTTAGTGTTGTGTACATATGCCTATACCTAGAATACATTTTATATATCCTATTTGCCTTGTTCCACCAATTAACACAGAAATGCCTTTCTGCAGCATACACGTTCGTCAGAAAACCGATCGCGTACTTAACTACGACACAGTAAATAATAAAAGCGTTAAACCAACTGTTAAAATATATTTACGAACCTATCTTTCCTTTTAATTTACTTTTAACCAAAACAGATTTACATGATTTTCCGTAAAATAAACTCGCCAAACTTCTTATTGTACATACATACATATAATCACGCCTTTATCCCTAATGGGGTAGGCAGAGCGTAAACGACCAAAACAAAGGTAGTTCCGCCACGTCTGACGAAGTTTTGAGGGTTATTTAAGATATATTTGTAGGTATATTGCTGTAGTGACAGGTTGTCAGCCCATCGCCTAAATTGCAATATACTGAATTCCTCGGATCCCTTAGCTGGTTTTTACAGCATGCCTGGGAGGAAATGCAGCTGGCACATTCTATGTTTCAGGCCAGCATGGAAGTTATTCTTATTGTAGTTTATCTATACGTACCTACTAGATATTGCATTGCTTAGCATCATCTCCCTAGCCTTATCCTGTATCTCACGGGGTCGGCTACCGAATCAAGTTAATGGACAAGGGTACTGGTTTTTACACAGAGCGACTCTCCATCTCCAATCTCCATCTGACCTCCTTATCCCAGGAGGGAAACCAGACCCAATCCTAGATTAGGTCAGTTTTCAAGCCACCAGTGCTTAGCACTGTCCTCTAACATGGATTAACGACTAATATCCCGGTATTAAACGATATTAACCGCGACCAACGGCTTAACGTACCTTCCGAAGTACGGAAAAAGCATCAAATAAACGTACATATGAAATTCGAAAACCAAAACACACATTGGTACGTGGAGGGATTCGAACCACGACCTTCCGCTCAGGAGGCATAAATAAATAAATAGTAATAAATAAGAAGCATATAAGCAATATTGCTTAGCATAGAGAGTGAATTATACCGGTACTATAGACCGGCGTAAAGTACACTTAGCTGAACTTGCATATAACCACATGATAAGGCAAACGCGTTTTCAATCGCCTTATTAGCAGATGGTGTTATACTGATGACCTACCATTGGTGACTCGCATAAAATGGATGTGAAAGATAAAGTACGGGTTTAGTGGTAGGGCCTCCAATAGGTGGGGGAGTAGGATAGGGCACGTCTTGAGGAGGGGCGACAACAATGAAGCCAAAACCGAGTGGGAGCCAATCGGTAGATAATGTCGAGGCAGACTTGTGATGACCTGGGGCCAAGCCAAGATCGCAGCGCTGAACAGGGAGGAGTGGAAGAAAATCTCAAGGGCCCTCTGTACCAGCGGAGTACCATAAGACGACCTCCAATAGGTAAAAAAATCATGTAGACAGAAAATAACGTGTCTCCCCGATTCATTAGTTAGACAGTGAACTGACTAATTAGAAAATCAGCATAGGGTCTGCTATTAAGACGTTTTACTGTTATATGTTTCTACTGTGTTCAAGAAGAGGTCGGTATAATGTTCTAGTTTGCATTTTTCCCTCGTTTGAAACTTAGGCTACACTCCACTTACTGCTGGCACATGTTCCGCTCATTACGATAGAGTAAGAATGTAGACGCCGAAGGAACCGATTTCCAATGCATAAGAGCACTTTTTTAGTGGTAAAGTCTTTCTCCTATTTGTAATTATAAAATATATATTTATATATATATTTAGTACGTTAGTATATTTGATAAAATTTTATAAAAAAGAGTAGCAAATAAATTTGCTAAAATAGCATAAGAAACCTGTCAGAAATGAGAATTTTGAAGAATCCAACAAATGAATAGTTCTGAAAAGATGGCAATAGTTCTCTCAGGTGGCAAAATTTCTGTGTTGTGGTAAAATTTACAAAAAAACTCTGTTTCATGGCTAATATATTATAAGGAACCTGTCAGAATTTAGAATTTTGTAGAATTCAGTAGTTCTGAAAAGGTAGCAAAAGGTATGATATGTGGAAAAAGTTTTGTATTACCTATAACATATTAATTCAGTTTTTCCTACTTCTCGACCTTTTCGGTCGGTTTTTACCCAATCTCCCGCCTCGAGACCCTCAAGGAAGGGGAGGATCAGGTTCCCTATCTAGAAAAATGGTGTTCCCCAAAACTTTACTTAGTATAGGAGATGTGTGTATGGCTGCTGAATATAATATTATTATATTATATTATTAATATATTTATTATTATTTTTTTAATATTTCAAAAATCTCTGTTACATGGCTAAAATAGCATCAGGAACCTGATAGAAGTTATAAATTTGAAGAAATAAGTAGTTTTAAAAAAAAATACAATAGTTTCTGTCAGGTGGCATAAGTTCTGTTATGGTAAATTCCGAAAAACTCTGTTTATTGGCTAAAAAAGCATAAGCAGTTAGAATTTTGAAAAAATCGGTAGTTCTGAAAAGGTGGCAAAAGTTATGTGTTGTAGTGAAAGGCCGAAAAACTCTGTTTTATGACTAAGTCAGCAAAAGAAACCTGTTAGATTTTTGAAGAATTCAGTAGTTCTGAAAAGGTGACAAATGTCCTGTCAGGTGGCGAAAGTTCTGTGTTGTGGTAAAATTACAAAAAGCTCTGTTTTATGGCTAAAATAAAATTAAGAACCTGTCATCCATTTCAGATTTATTAAAAATTAACGTTTTCTTACATCTGATAAGCAATCTATGCTATTCCAGCAATCTGACGGAAGTTTCAGGACTTTTCCCAAAAATAGAACTTTTGCTACTTTTAATACCATTTGTGATTTATTAAAAATTAAGGTTTTCTTACAATTTTGTTACAATTTCAAAATAATTGAAACTTTTCGTTTTCTTACACCTGATAAGCATGACAGAACTGTTGCCATCTTTTCAGAACTACAGAAAACAGTTAGTTTTTTTTTATTTTCGGTAGACCACTCACGCAATTTTAGCCATTCAAAGGAATTTTCAGAACTCTTACCACTGCATAAAACTTCTGCTACCTGGCAGATAATCTACACATATAATAAATCTCTAAAAGGGTCCTGTCTGTACATTGAATATTTTTACAAAAAAAAATTGCAGCAGGCGTTATGAACGATATAAAGATCAAAACTACTTTTTTTAGAATTTTTGTCTGTCTGTCTGTCTGTCTGTATGTTACCACATTACGCCAAAACTACTAAACCCATTTCGATGGGACTTTTTAAATCAACTGTGTGTTACCCGGGTTGCAACTTAGAATACCTACAATCACGCTACCTGACTTAGAGGGTAGGCAGGAAATGGAAATTAGGCTGTTTATTAACCGATTTTGATGGTTTTTTTTGTATGACTGAGCATTACTTAAAGTCAAAGTTACGATACACATAATCACGCCACCTGACTAAGGGGGTAGGCAGAAAATTAAAATTTGGCTGTTTCTGAACCGATTATGATGGAACTTTTTTGTTTGACTGAGCATTATTGAAACTCAAAGTTAAGATACAAATAATCACGCCACCTGACTTTGGGGGTAGGAAATTGATCTCTGAGCGTTTTAAAACGATCTTAAAGGGACTTTTTATTTGACTGAGTTTTTTTAATTACCTGGTATCCAGCCTAGGTTTACAGGAAGCTTTTTCAGTATGTTCGACACTGCGTGTTTTCCATACAAACCGGGCGTACGAAGTCGCGGGCACAGCTAGTATCAAATAAAACTCCGTTTCTCTGACTCTGAATTCTTTCTTTGAAGACGAAAAATAAATAAACAATAGAAAATTATGATAATATACGTAGAGTGTACTTAATGCAAATAAAAGCGATTTTACTAATAAGTTTGTCTGTCCTATATACTTCCATGCTGGACCGGGAGCACGAGAAAAACATGGAATGTACCAGCTGCATTTCCTCCCAGACATGCTGTAAAAACCAGCTAAGGGATCCGAGGGTTTCTGTATATTGCAATTTAAGCGATAGGCTGACAGCCTGTCACTACAGTAATATACCTACAATTCTATCTTAAATAACCCTCAAAACTTTGTCAGACGTGGCGGAACGACCTTTGTTTAGGTCGTTTACGCTCTGCCTACCTCGTTAGGTATAAAAGCGTGATAATATGTTGTTTGTCCTAGGACTTGATCTACCGGGTGTCGCAAACTGATAGGGGTTGCTCAGTCAATGAAACTGAACAACTTCCACAAGGAACATTTTTCGTGAAGTGAAAAATAAATCCTGTCCCTTACACCTGGTATTCTCCAGATAAAACACCTTCTTTTAGACTGAATGAATTATGGCAGCAGTTCTTCAGCCGTGTAGAATACGAGTCGTCGTTAGAGTAAATGATCGCCGAATACGCCTTTTCCACTTAAGCCTTTTATACTGTTCGGGGTTAGCAGAATATCAGCGGCTTCTGATATGATGGTAATTTCAGATATAAATGTCCATTGTAGACTTGCAAAATATGATTTATTATCTGCCTACAAAATAGCAAGCCAAACACTATATTTTATAAATCAAAACGCGAAGAAGTTGAATTTACACCAATCGTTTGCTGGCACGGTTCATTGTTTGACCTGGGTCGGAATCGCTCATCCGGAGAATATTGACTAGCATTGTCACCCTACCACTACCACTACCAGGTATGCACTGTGATACATGACATTGGGCTCAACTCTAGATACCACCGGCTAAAACTAAAATTAAAATCTATCTTTCACATTCAAAATAATGAAATTGAAAAAGGATAGGTGATGTATACTCTATGGTTTTACACTTGTCCGTTAAATTCTGACGCGCATTTGCACGTTTCCCTAGTATTTCTGTCAATTTTAACGCCATATTATATGACGGCAGATAAAAATAACGGATAACGCTAACGGATAAACTATAAACCACCGACTATAAATCAAAAACTGGACAGAAAAGATCTCCTGTCCTTTTCCAATGGTTTTAGTCTGAAAGTGTTAAATAGATTTTAATTTTAGGTTTAGCCGGAAAATCTAGAATCGAGCCCATTGTCTATTTAACATCAGCCACAACAGTCCACTGATGGACATGGGCCTCCCCGAAATTGGGGGTATATGCCATACACACCACGCTTGGCAGGCGGTTTGGTGAGCGCAGTAGAGGTTTTCCATTCACAGGGAACGCTGCTGCCCATTCCCTGGATTTATCCCTTAGTCGCCTTTTACGACACCCACGGGAAGCTATGGGTGATGCTATTCTAACCCGGCACCACACGAGTCATTGACATTGACATTGTCTATTACGCTTTATATATTTAAGATTTCGTGACGTAGAACCGTCATGAAGTTTATTTTACAACCCACGTAGCGGAGTGCTAGGGCGTAGTAATGTCGAAGCGAACAATAGAAGATATCAAACTTATATTACCAGAGCTTGTGCAATAGAAAACGAAGGTCTTTCAAATATTTTTATGTCTCACACGTAAGAATAGTAAAAAAGATTTAAAGTGGAAAGAGATTTAGGGCATAGATCGGAGTGGAATTTTAACCGGGTTTCTGATAAATCAATAGATACATAAACTTTTTTTATAAATGAATATAATTAATTTGTGAAATAAATAAGAAAAAAATATACATGCATAACAGAAATATATATTAATATATATGTAACATACATAAATACATACATATAATCACGCCTTTATCCCTAATGAGGTAGGCAGAGCGTAAACGTTCTAAACAAAGGGCGTTCCGCCACGTCTAACAAAGTTTTGAGCGTTATTAAAAAAAGATTTGTAAATTGCACCGGGACCAACGGCTTAACATGTCCTCTGAAGCACGGAATCCTTATTCTTTTCGGACAATCAGGTAATTCATCCTGCAATGTCCTAACCAAACGGGGGAAAACTAGGAAAGTAATAAATTGACAAACATTAACTTTGTGTTTCCCCCTGGAAATCGAACCCAGGCCAGCCCATAGCTCTGACCATTAGACCACGGAGGCAACGATTCTTTACTATACTTTTGGACATTCAATACAGTCAAGTGGCCTACCTAGAGGAATGCTCGTTACCCTTAAATGTTCAACCTGAATGCCTGTCCTTCTCATAAACCTGTCCCTTACTGCCCAATTCATCCATGTTACATGCTTAGAGGTACGTGCCGGTACTCCATGCGATAAAGTTCGAACCTTCTCATGGTCGTGACCTTAGTCATAAATCGAAGACGTAAATACAGAAGAATCTAAATTTAGAGTGAATTAAATTATCCAATTACTTATTCGACAGGTATAAAAAAATTACTTACTTACTCCGCTGCCTATAAGAATTAGGTGTCAGTCAATATAACTTTCTTTAACTTTTTTATTAACTTAAATCGGACCTAAAAATCCTTGTAGGATTGGTAGGTTGGTAAAGCAAAAGCACAGATTCGACCGACAACCCGCGCAGCCTCGTTGGCAGTGTACCTGCCTGCTACGCAGAAGGTCCCGGGTTCGATTCTCGGCCAGGGCAGACATTTGAATGATGAGTTTAAATGTCTGTTTCTGGGTCTGGGTGTTCTTTGCGGTTGTTTCTGTGTATGTCCATGGCACCCCAATACAGGGAATCCTAGTGGGGGCTATGAGTGTGATCGTGTTGGATTATTTTAATGTGTGGATAGGCTAGTTAGATAAAAACTTTGAATGTGCCAGCTTAGAACATGCCCGGGACATGCTGTAAAAATCAGCTAAGGGATCCGAAGGTTTCAGTATATTGTAATTTAGGCGACGGGCTGATAACTTGTCACTACAGCAATACGATACCTACAAATCTATCTTAAATAACCCTCAAATTTTGTCAAACGTGGCGGAACGACCTTTGTTTAGGTAGATTATGCTCTGCCTACCCCAGTAGGGATAAAGGCGTGATTGTATGTATGTTTGTGAGTAGGTTTATTTTTATACGGACCATATGCCTGTTATATTATTGTAACGTATTAAGAATAAATGCATACTTAAATTTACTACGTGTAACTTGAATCCTTTAGCTTGGAACGCCAAAACATTAAAGCAACGGGCACTAAGAATGAATTCTGCTAATAAGCTAATAAAGGCGAAAACGTAATAAGGTCGAGCTGACACCCTTTGGACAAACAAATTAATCGCAGCAGTGGGTTTAATAAGCACCGTGTCCCGATCCTGAGTCAACATCTGGACTCAGGAGCGGGTGATGTTGCCAGCCACGTGTTTCAACCACTGTGTGTTTTGCACCAATTTGGACAAAGTTGACACTATTTATTTACATACACCAAAGACATAATAATAATAACTAAGCCGTTTATTTCCAATGCAAAAAACATACCAGCATGCAAACATTTAATTAACTGTTAATAAATTTAATTTGAATTAAACATAGTATAAAACATAACATTTAAAACAGTGACAAATCAACTAGGCAAAATAGATTTACAATAACACAGTTCCATGTAAATCTTAATATCAAATTAAAAAGAACTTTAAATTAAAATGAAATGGAATAAAATATTGATTACATTTATTCACTTAAACATAAATAAGATAATAAAATGCAATCGTTACAATTCTTTTTTCTTATCGGTCCCTCAGTGCTGAGGATCGTGACCATATTATGTATTAAAATTGGCAGCGTAAATAAGAATAATTTATAATTAAAAGTAACTCTTAAATTCATGCAGCTCTTAAAAACAAATGCTAAAATTATAAAATAAATCAAATAAAAATATTTAATAATGAATTTTGAATATAAATCACAGTCATTCACTCAGTTAAAACATTAAACTAAAATAAAATTAAAATATAATTCAATCATTACAATATTAGGTATTCAAATCAGCCGTGTAAAACAAGAATTCATTAGTTTTTTTAGTGAAATAAAATGCTTCAATAAAATTATTTTTACCTTAAAATATTATGTAAAATCATTTCAAACCTAAGTTATGCCATACAAAATAAAATACTAAATAACTTAACTAAAAATTAAATCTTCAAAAGTTCATTAAATTGCAAGGAGGCGACTTGGGAGCGATTAAAGGAATCAACACGCTTGGTTGACGTCCGTATATTGACTGCTAATAAGAGATTATAATGCAACTTAAACACTAGTACTTAGGCTATGTATACGTTATATATGAGGTGCGTCATACACTACAAAATAACACCAAAGACATACACACATACATATAATCAAGCCTATATCCCTAATGGGGTAGGCAGAGCGTAAACGACCTAAACAAAGATCGTTCCGCCAGGTCTGACAAAGTTTTGAGGATTATTTAAGATTTATTTTTAGGTACCTATATTGCTGTAGTGACAGGTTGTCATCCTATCGCCAAAATGCAACATACTGTAACCCTCGGATCCCTTAGCTGGTTTTTACAGCATGCCCCGGAGGAAATACAGCTGGCACATTTTATGTTTTTCTCTCGATCCCAGGCCAGCATGGAAGCAACACTATTTATTTTTATTTGCTGTAACATAATTTAAACCCAGATACAAAGTCACCAGTAAGTTTAAAATGTCCTTCAACGTAATGACGCATATTTAAAACTCAAACAACCCGGAAATTCTTCCAGACCCATTCCAGACCAGTCAAGACCATAATGATAAAAAAAAAAAGATTCGATAAAAAAGCAATTGGTCAAAGATTGTATCGAATCGAAATCATGTTTGACAACGACGTAAAGGTACAATAACTTTGATATTGAGTTTAGTCCCATTTTTGACTCGGATAAAACGATGAAAAATAATTCAAGAAAGATTGCTCTTTGATAAAACAAGGTTATATGAACAGTTTCAAAATTGACGTTGAAAAATTTTGCTTTATAGATAAGCATTTTTTAAAAGCTTTATTTCCTGTTTAAAGTGATAAGGGTTCCTAATAAAATTACATTACGGAACACAATGGCTACCTTGGTAGGTACTTTATAGCCTTTCCGTATTTTAATGTGATCGTAAAGTTTAAGTCTCCATTTTCTGCCTGTTTAGAATTATTTACCCAAAAATGGAAATTATTTCTATTCCAACTGCAGTTTCTGTAGTTTGCATTTTGATATATCACATTCGAGGATCGGTCTATTTAAGCACGAGCGACGATGCTCCTTTTGCGTAGGCGCTGCTTAAATCATATAACAAGATGTTTAAGGCCCATAAATTTATATATTATTTTCTTCCATGTTAGATTGGGAACGAGAGTAAAACAGAATGTGCCAGCTGCATTTCGTCCAGGGCATGCTGTAAAAACCAGCTAAGGGATCCGAGGGTTTCAGTATATTGCATTTTGGCGATAGGCTGTCAACCTGTCACTACAGCAATATAGATACCTAAAATTATATCTTAAATAACCCTCAAAACTTTGTCAGACGTGGCGGAAAGACTTTTGTTTAGGTTTTTTACGCTCTGCCGACCCCATTAAGGATCAAGGCGTGATGGTATGTATGTATGATTTAAAGTACTAGTTCATTAAAATAAATGTACGTTTGATTTCATTTTCCGCCTCTTTCCTAAAGGTCACTGGTTACGAATTTTCGTTAAATTATAAGACGTTATTAAGGAAATCTTAAACCTTAATTTCAAAGTCGTTTACATAAAGGAGACATTTAAAGGGAAAATATTTTGGTCCTTAATCTCAGTGAGCTATGTATAATGGTCATTGTTGTCCTAATCGACCATTAAAGCTCTTCTTAAGAGAAATTAGTTTATTTTTATGCCAAATTTAATTTTAGTTGTGGTTTCAAGATCAGATTTTAAAATGAGGTGCTTAGTAAATCAAAAACAACTGTCAATACATTTGCAACACGCCATATTACATATTTATTTTTAGTATCAACTTTCAGGAACTTTACTCCTACGCTCTAGATATAGACTAGACTCCCGAAATGAAATCACAACAATTTGCCAGACTAATTATACCCGCACATAGGTAAATAGCTGATAGCTAATAGTAATATCTGTAATCGCCTATTTCGCCTTGTATTTGTGACCTTTGTGTATCTTTGTGAATGTTGCCAAGAATCACAAATTATGCAGCAGTTAATACAACGATGCCCCCTTCACTGCTACCCGGGATCTAAGGAAGATTGTTAAAACAAAGGAGCGAGTATTGGAATAAAAACATACAAGAAACCATTAATTAGAATAATTATTTATTCAAGAATACCACATCTTTAAACCACAGGTATTTTACACCAAAATAATTGTTTTACTGCTGTTATATAAATAAATAAATGTTTAGAAAACATTCTTGATTTTAATTTATTATTTACTAAACCAATTTTATTAATATAAGCACACTTTACTTGACAAATTATGAAAGCTTAAATAGATACATAAAATAATGAGGCGTTAATAAAAATATACATGTTTAAAAGTTAAATTAAACACTTTCAATTTTACTACCAACATTCAAGCAGAATAACGGAAATAATTTCTAATAAAATAGGTCACTAAACTTTCTAGCAAAGTCTAAGCAAAATAACAGCGTTAAATCCAAATAAAATATAGTACTACACTTTTGTAGCAAAATCCAAGTAAAATTACGGTAATGAACCCTATAAAATAAAACACTTAACTTTTGTGGCAGAAATCCAGCAGAATAACGACTTCACTTTTACGTTAATCCAGACTAACCGAGCCCCCAACCTGACGTTCAACTTATAGCCAGGAACAAACAACCCGCACGTGCGCGGTGACGTCAGTGGTGGGAGCAGCCACGGAATCGAACCATTTGAGTGACAGTCAAAACAACTACCATTTATTACATATTTTTACAAATAAATTGTAGTGATGCTACCAAAATACTATACTAATAATTAAAATCAATAACAATTATAACAGCTCGTCCATCCTGACGAAATTTGATACCAACGCAAATTTAATTGTCTGCATTAAAAATATATTTTCTGACCATAATTAATTATCAACAAAAATCAAAATAACTAATACATCTGATGCTACAGTCGCTTGCTATTTTTTTTTTTAAAACCTTTTAGTCTTTTGATTGAAGTTATAATATACCTGTCATTGCCCAATACTTTTGTAACCTTGTATGGTCCACTATAATTTTCTTCAAGTTTTCGGACTGCATCTTTATTCTTACTTTGTGCTCCTCTCCACAGTACAAGATCGCCTGTATTGTAGGTTTTTTTTTTCTTACCATCAAACCGCTTTTTCATTGCTTGCGAGGTCTTGGCAATATTTTGTGCAGCTTTCTCCTTGTTCTGCGTAGCCATTTGTTAGTCATCATATGTATTATCAGACATACCTTGTAGAAGAGCTCGATTGGCATGGAACATTAATTTGAAAGCTGGGAAACCTGTTGTCGAATTAACAGTACTGTTAATACCCCAAACCACCTTGTTAATACATTTGTCCCAATCTTTTTCGTCTGTCGTACTTTTGTTGATCGCCTCTAGAAGAGTTCTGTTGAACTGTTCAACCTGGCCATTTGACATGCTTTATTTGATTAGCATTACAAAACCGTTTGAATCGTTTGCTAGTGAAAGCAGCTCTACTGTCTGACACTAACCTCTTAGGATATCCAAAAGAACTGAATATTTCTTCCTATTTTTGTTCTGCTTCAATAGATTTGGTAGTCTTCGCAGGTTTTGCCTATGTGAATTTTGTATACGAATCGACAACAACAAATAAATAAGACATACCGTTTCCACTTTTGCAAAATGGTCCAAGATGATCGATGTGAAGCGTATGCATTGGCTCAGTAATTTTCTCTATTGGGTGCAGTTGACCTTCAACTTTTCCATATTGACCTCTTTTAAAAAGACAATCTATGCATGCATTAACATACTTCCTTATAAATCTGGTCATACGAGGAAACCAGCAATTTTGTGTTATAATATATGTCATCTTTTTAAACCAGGATGACCAAGGTCATCGTGATATTTACGCATTATATTCCATCGCGCCATCTTTGGAACAACCACTCTGAGCTCACCATTACCAAGTTTTCTATAAACACTACTCTCTTGTAAAACATAGTTGTTTTTGACATCAGGATCATCAGAGTTACTCACCAATTTTTCTTTGATAATACGAATGCTGTCATCTTGCGACTGCAAACATACTACCCAATCAAGTAAGTCCAGTACACATACCTGTGACGTCTCAATTGGTGTCCTGATTAAAGCATCAACATGTCTGTGAAAGGTTCCTGGTTTGTGAATAATATTCATGTCGTATTCTTGTATACTTAACCACCATCTTGCTACCCTTGGCAGGACACCTTTCTTTTCGAATGTTTGCCTTACCGCAACACAATCAGTGACAACACAGAAATTAATTCCAGCTAAATAAACTCTAAACCGTTAACCGTTTTTTTTCAATGTTTAAAGCCAATTTCGAAACTCGTAGAATTTGAAGTACTTGCCTTAGCAATTGCAATCCTTCTTCCTCAGATTCACTAGGAATTGACAAGTCATCAATGTGCGGTAGCACATTATTAAAGCGGAGTGGTCCCAGGATTTTGTCCATAAGCCGTTGGAACACGCATGGCGAACTAGCTAAAACAAAGGGCATTCGGAGGAACTCCTAATGACCCTCTGGTGTTACAAACCCTGTTATAGACACAGACTGCTTGCTCATCGGTATTTGGTAAAATCCTTGTGATAGGTCCAAATTAGTAAAGAAACGCTTACCATATAGTTTCTCAACTTGTTCCTCAATGACTGGAAGAGGGTACTTATCTTTTACTGTCACGCTATTAAGTTTCCTGTAATCCACGCAGAGTCGGTAGTCACCAGATTTATTTTTGACTATGATAATAGGGCTAGCATATTCAGAAGATGACTCCTGAATAACTTTATTTTTCATTAAATCGTCTATATTTTCTCTAACCATCTCCTTCTCTGTCATTGAAAGTCGATATGGTCTATAACAAATAGGTATTTCCGTATTTTATTCTATTTCCATTTTATTAGTACAACCTAGTTCTGTGGTATCTTTTGAAAAACAATCACTAAATTCTCTTAAAGTTTCTATAAGTTTATTTTATTTGCGGGTCAGTTGTGCCACAGCGGACATGATTGACGTCAATTGTCATCACCTGATTACATGTTACCTTCTCATGGTCTTCAGCGGGTAACGAAAATTACTCACGGCATTTTAGTCCCCTGGCCAATGTTCCACCTTTCAAAATTTGTAATGTAGAGTCAGAAGATTTACTTACTTAAAGCCACCCATCGTTGTTCACTATACTTGCAGGAATGGAAAAATTCTTCTTATTATAATTTCTGCTGCAAGATTCTATAAATATATCGTCCAGTGTTTCCTCTTCTGTAGTCACGTTGATCAACATAACATGCCCCGGTGGTATGTTAGTAGTTACTTTACATTTTACAGGTACCTTAATCTTTTCGTTGTCCGCCGTGTCAATAGATAGTATATCTGATATTACAGGTTCCTTTACCTTCATCAAAAATTCAGTCTCAGCAATAGTATACGTCAACTTTGGATGATTCACAACTGGTTGGCCTAAAAGTACGTCCTGATTGGCCATGTGGACATCAGTTGTCACCAATTGTGTTTGTAAATCACAATTTTCTACATTTATAGTAACGTCAACCTTCTCTTTTGATCGTACTGGCAAACCTCCAAAACCACTGACTATTATATTACAGGTTTGCAAGGGAAGCTCAAGTTTCTTAATAAATAACTTACAATTATTCTAGAACCCGAATCAAAGTAAGTTTAAGAACAATTTTCATCTGTCAAAATCGCTTGTCAAGGTGAAATCGCGCTCGCGCCGTTAAATCGTATTTGTGTTTAAATATCGGTTAATTATTGTAAAAACATTAAAATAGTGCAGTTAACTAATTGTGCAACCTGTGTGAATGTTATCTCTGAACAAATTTGTGATTATCATAGGAAAAATTAGTGAAAAAGCTAGCTATTGACATTACCAGTATCAAACTTTATTTGTGTACCCTCATATTTAAGAAGTGACTTTTGACATTTATCATTATAGTGTTGCCATTAATATAATTTAAAAAACTACTAATAATTAATAATGGCAAATACTAAAAAGCCTAACAACTCTCCAGCACCTACTGAGAAGTGCACAAAGTGCAAAAAAGCAACCGATAAATCTAAATTGTCAGTTGTTTGCGATATGTGCAAAAGTCTTCTGTGTGGTGATTGCCACAGTCTGTCGCCAACCGAAATACGTGTGCTAGAACTGAAAACTGTTGCACGCGTCATGACTTTCCTATGCGGTGACTGCAAGACTACTATGATGCAGCTACCAACTATTTTGAAAAAGCTTAACGAGCTTACTGATGAAGTTCACCAACTACGCCTGCGACAAAGTATGCTTGCTACCGAGTCAGCAATACAAGAGATGTCTGAGCGGCAGAATAGAGCACCAAACCTTATCATCTATGATGTTCCTGAACCCACTAGTGATGATGCAGAACAAAGAAAAGTTCATGACATAGAAGAGTGCAAGAAAATTATAAAAAAAGTCACTTATAAAGTAAATTGTACTGGAATAAAGGTTTTCCGTTGGGGAGCTCCGAAGACGAGCCCTGGTGCTACCTCGCGGCCGGTGAAGGTCGTCTTGCATAACAAAAGTGACGCCATTGAAGTACTACGTAACAAAGTTAAACTTGGCAACCCTAGAATGATTACAGCGGACCTGACACCAATGCAAAGGGAATACCTGAAATATCTTCGCGAAGAGCTTAATAAACGAACCAATGATGGAGAAGCTGACCTTACAATAAAATATGTGCGAGGACAGCCAATGATTGTCAACAATAAAAATCAAAAATACTAAAAACCTTTTCTACGCATTCAAATTCAAATCTTTCCACCCATTCAAATTCAAATCATACAACTATTTCAACAACAGACAATATTAATGAAATATCAAGAAATCTATACTCAATCACAATTCTCTACACCAACATCCAGTCTGTAACCTCCAAACTAGATTTATTTATTGCAAGAATAAATTATATCAAACCAGCACTTATAATACTTACTGAAACCTGGCTCAAGCCAAATATCCTGGATTCTATTATTAAAATACCAGGCTATGACGTATACAGAGATGACCGTTCTGTAAAACGAAGTGGTGGAGTTGCTATATATTCGGCTAACACTTCTAATCTACTAACTACAAAACTAAACATCAACTATAATACAAAGCATGAGGCTTCGGAATGTTTGTGGTTGGATGTCCAATTTGGAATTCATAAATTTATAGTGTGTGGCATATACCGAGGACATAATTCGACGGTAGATGAAGATAATGCTTTATTAGAACAAATTGAACTTGTCTCAGAAGCACATACAATGATCACCATGGGAGACTTTAACTATCGAGGAGTAAAATGGCCTCTTCAAAATTGTGAGTACTTAACACCGCGAGAAGAAAACTTTGTGCAATGGTACAAGAATAGCAATCTTGAACAATTAGTTGATAAGCCAACCAGATACCGAGAAGGCAATCAGCCCTCCTTTTTAGACTTGGTTTTGACCAATGATGAGTCATTAATAGCAGAAATTAAACACGAAGCTCCCATAGGTAAAAGTGACCACACATGTTTACTAGCTACAATTCAACTCGAAGCAAACAAACAAATTAAAACTACAATGAGATGGAACTATAAAAAAGCAGATTATGAGAAAATGAATGAAAAATTAAAGAGCATCTTAGACAGATTAAAAAATTTAAACAATGCCGAAACCCAATTTCAGTACCTTCTTACGGAATTTAAAGAGACTGTTCGTCTTTATGTGCCACAAATAAAATTAAGCAATCAAGTAAAAAACAAACAATGGATTACAAAAGAAACCCAAGACTTAATTAAACAGAAACTGGTACTATGGAATAGGTACATGATAACAGGCCTAGACAAAACATACAAAGAATATAGAAAAATAAATAACAAACTATCTAACCAAAGCAAAAGATCTCGCATCCACTTTGAAAAGGAACTTCTTCAAGCCGGGTCAAAGCGCTTCCACTCATACATAAGACAACAAGTTACATCTAAGATTAGCACGCCTTCTGTGTTACGCAACCAACACGGAGAAATAGTTTCGCAAAGTTATGAGATAGCCGAAGCATTTGCGGATCAGTTTGGGGGCGTTTTCCAAAAAGAACCGATGGGACCATTACCTGTCTTGTACCCAACTACCCGACTTCAGGAAAGTATACCTGATGTTGTGTTCACAGTGTCTAAAATCCAACAAGCTATAAGAGAAATGAAACCAGACTCTGCACCAGGACCTGATGAAATCCCTGTAATAGTAATACAGAAGTGTAACCTTGCCGAACCTTTATCAGTTTTGATGCAGACTTCATATGACAGTGGACACCTACCATCCTTGTGGAAAACCGCATCAGTGACACCAATTTTCAAGAAGGAAATAAACTTGAACCTTCAAATTACAGACCCATAAGCCTGACTAGTGTAGTATGTAAAATTATGGAAAAGGTCATAGTTCATCATATAAGAGAATTTCTACAAAACCATGAAATAATAAGTGATCAACAACATGGCTTCTGTCCTCACCGTTCGACTGTATCAAATCTTCTAACTTGCCTAGCATCCTGGACTGATAGTTTCAATAAAAGAGAACCTGTGGACGTAATATATCTAGACTACGAAAAGGCATTTGATAAGGTACCTACTACAAGGCTTCTGCATAAGCTAGAACACATAGGGATACGAGGAAAACTTTTGCAATGGATCGAGGCTTTTCTGCGTAATAGAACACTGAGAGTCAGAGTCGGCGATACTATGTCTGAAGAACGTGATGTACAAAGTGGTGTGCCACAGGGCTCTGTTCTGGGCCCCGTTTTGTATATTATCTATACATTTGATTTACCTCACTGCCTGAAATGCTCAGTCAGTATTTTTGCTGACGACACTAAGATTTTTGGAAATCCACTCATTGCCCACGCCGCTCTGCAAAGAGACCTAGATGAAATATCGAAATGGTCAAAAGAATGGCTTATCAACCTAAACGCGGACAAATGTACTATACTTCACATAGGTAACAGAAACCCACAACTAGTATACAAACTGAATGAAGTACAACTACGAGCAGTCAAAAAGCAAACTGATCTGGGTGTTATTATTACGGACAACCTGAAGTGGGAAGATCACATCTCCACAATCACAAAGAGAGCAAAAAGCTTTATCTATCTCATTAGAAAAGCCTTTGGAATTCTTACACCTGACATGATGCAAAACATACACAAGACTTACGTACGACCAATACTGGAGTACGCCTTCCAGGCCTGGAGCCCATATTTTGTAAAGGACATAGAATTACTAGAGAAAGTACAGCGCAGATTCACCAAAATACCGAGACAGCTAAAGAGACTACCATATAAGGAAAGACTTGAAGCACTGAAATTATGCACCCTCAAAGAGAGAAGACAACGTGGAGATCTCATAGAAACTTACAAGATTCTAAATGACCACTACGATCTTAAAACATTTCAGTCAATTTTCAAGATGGACAAAAACACCCGTCTAAGAGGTCACCACATGAAACTGGAAACTTGTCTTTCGCACAACATCCCTCACAGAAATTTCTTTGCTAATAGAGTTATTAATGAATGGAATAAACTGCCAGAAGAAGTAGTCTCTGCGCGAAATGTTAATGCATTTAAAAATAAACTAGATGCACACATGAATGAAACTAAGAAAAAGAAAGCTGACTAAATCAACTGGATACAGGCATTATCAGTTGTATATCGACTGCCTGTCTGCTCAAGAATAATAATAATAATCCAGCAGAGTAACGACTTCACTTTTACGTTAATCCAGACTAACCGAGCCCCCAACCTGACGTTCAACTTATAGCCAGGAACAAACAACCCGCACGTGCGCGGTGACGTCAGTGGTGGGAGCAGCCACGGAATCGAACCATTTGAGTGACAGTCAAAACAACTACCATTTATTACATATTTTTACAAATAAATTGTAGTGATGCTACCAAAATACTATACTAATAATTAAAATCAATAACAATTATAACAAGATATCTATAACCTTATTCCAAACGCGGCCGACTGGCTTCTTCTTCTGTCGAGTGGGTATTGAGTCTATCGACTGGCTAAGAAACCTAAATAACAACTTATAATAATATATCTTTGCACACGGTTAAATAAATAAATAAGTAAATTGAACTATTTGAATATCTATGTGGGATGAAGTAGTAAACAAAGTATTTTCATATACAGAAATAATTGTAACTAATCAAAAAATCCTCCGCATAAAACAAAAAAACTCAATACCTGTTTTCATTTGCTCACTTTATAAAACTAACCAATCAAATATCCGTGCAAAAGTAGTAAGCAAAGTATTTTCATTTGCAGAAATAACTTGCAACGGGATGTTGCAGAATGGTATAAATGTTTAAATTCTTTCCACGCTTCGGGAACTGTAACATTTTTATCCGCGAATTGAATGTTAGCTCCTCGCGAGCGGCAGGTGGGTGCATATTTCAGCTGGGAGCCAAGTGGAACAAAGCGAAACGAGGATTGCGATAGTTTTATTTAGGGTTCCGTTCATACCCGGGCCGTATTTATAATAAGCTCTCAAGAGTGACAGCGAGTTTGAGTTTGTATCAGAAATGTAATTTCAGTACTATACGCCAGTCAAATCCAAACTTTATATTGCGCTCAATTTTGAGATCGCTTTAAAAACACGAGCCATAGAGTGCTCAACCGTCGTCGTCTGTGCGTCTCGGAGCTGTCATGTCTCAAGCCGGGACTCTATCTACCTGGTGTAAGGGACAGCAAACTGATAGGGGTTTCTCAGTCAACGAAACTAAACTTCTATAACCAGATTTTTTTTTCAGAAGATTAAAAAAAATCACTTCCCATACAAAATGCCCACCTCGATCAGACAATTTTTTATGGAAAACCAAAATTTTGTTTTCACTTCCCCAAAAAAAAATCCTGCTGACAAATTTTCAGTTCCGTTGACTGAGCAAACCCTATCAGTTTGCGGGACGCTGTCCCTTACACCCCGTATATGTTTGTCCTGACTGTCTCCTTTATTCTTATAATCGAATGTTAGCTCACCGCGAGCGGCAGGTGGGTGCATATTTCAGCTGGGAGCCAAGTGGAACAGAGTGAAATGAGGTTCCGATAGTATTATTTAGGGTTCCGTCCATACCCGAAGAGTGCCAAAGGCTCGTATTTATAAAGCAATCTCAAAATTGAGAGAAATATCAAGTATGGATTTGACAGGTCGTTTGTATTGAAATGACATTATAAATGGCATGCTGTAAAAACCAGCTAAGGGATCGGAGGGTTTCAGTGTATTGAAATTTAGGCGATGAGCTGACAGCCTGTCACTACAGCAATATACTTGCAGATCTATTTAAAATAACCCTCCAAACTTAGTCAGACGTGGCGGAACGATCTTTGTTTAGTTCGGTACGCTTTGCCTACCCCGTTAGGGATAAAGGCGTGATTATATGTATGTTTGTATGTCAATACAATGAATGAATGGTAGCTTGCCGCTTGCGGCTGGTGAGTGCATATTTCAGCTAAGTGGAACGAAGTGAAATGAGGAGTTTGCAGTTTTTAGAGTTTTGTGAAGAGAGCCAAGCCAAGTCACTCTTGGAATTGCGATCGCTTACAGAGATGAGAAGTGAAAGTGTGCCAATGGTACGCTATTGCTAAGTCGACGATGCCTGTCTATCCGTTCAACTGTCTTGTATATCCGGTCTATCCTGTCTGTTTTTATCTTCAGAATATAAGTCAATCATCATTTCCCTAGCCCTATCCCGACATTATGTAGGTGATTGAACGAGAGTACCGCTTTTTGCGCAGAGCGACTGCCATCTGACCGGGAACCAGACCCAATCTAAGATTAGGTCAGAGTTTTCAAGCCGCCAATGCTTTGCACTGGCCTTTGACATGGCTTAACGACTGATATTAACCGAGATCCACGGCTAAACGTGCCTTTCGAAGCGCTGAATAAACGTACATATGAAATTCAAAAATCGAAAAACACATTGGTACGTGGTAGGATTCAAACAGCTCAGGAGGCAGTGGCCTTCCCTATCCACTACACCATCGGGCTCAGAATCAAAGTCAATGCTTAGTTTTTTAAATGACGGTACGGAACCCGAATTGTGCTAATAGGAGTTGCACTAGGCTAGTTTTATTACTTTCTAGACAATGCAGGAATGGTGCGGAACCGGAAGTGTATGGTAAAGTCTACATTGGAATGCCATATTCCTGAAGGTTCATCCATTAGACAATTTCGAATGATAAATATCAATTTGAGGGTTTCATTATATTATAATTTAGGCGATGGGCTTGCAACCTGTCACTACAGCAATATATAGATCTATCTTAAACAACCCCCAAAACTTGTCAGGCGTGGCGGAATGACCTTTGCGTGGGTCGTTTACGCCCTGCCTACCCCATTAGGAATACCCCATAAGTCATCATCATACATATAGTCACGCCTTTATCCATAATGAGGTAGGCAGAGCCTAAAGACCAAAACAAAGGTCGTCCCGCAACGTCTGACATAGTTTTGAGGGTTATTTAAGACAGATTTGTAGGTATATTGCTGTAGTGACGGGTTGTCAACCCATCGCCCATCATCATCATCATCCTCATCATCCTAGCCTTATCCCGTATTTCTCGGGGTCGGTTACCTAATCTAGGTGATTGAACGAGGGTACTGGTTTTTACACAGAGCGACTGCCATCTGACCTCCGCAACCCAGAAGGGAAACCAGACCCAATCCTAGATTAGGTCAGAGTTTTCAAGCCGCCAAAGCTTAGCACTGGCCTCTGATATAGCTTAACGACTAATATCTACGGTATTAAACGATATTAACCGGGACCAACGGCTTAACGTGCCTTCCGAAGCACGGAAAAAGCGCCGAATAAACGTACATATGAAATTCGAAAATCGAAAAACACATTGGTACGTGGTGGGGTTCGAACCACGACCTCCCGCTCAGGAGGCAGCGGCCCTATCCACTACACCATCGGGCTGTCAACCCATCGCCCAAAATTGCAATATACTGAAACCCTCGGATCCCTGGTAAAAACCATGCCCTGGTAAAAACCATTCCCGTGAGGAAATGCAGCTGGCACATTCTATGTTTTTCTCATTCGCTCCCAGTTCAGCACGGAAGAAGTCATCATCTTCGCGGTATTAAATGACATTAACCGAGAACAACGGCTTAACGTGCCTTCCGTAGCACGGGACATATCTCAATATTCACAAAAGATATTATTGTCTGAGTTATTCAATTTCTTCCATGCTGGACTGGGAGAGATAGAAAAACAGAATATTCCTGCTGCCCCGGGCAGGCTGTAAAAGCCAGCAAAAAGTACTCGAGGGTTACAGTGTATTGTAATTTATGCGATGGCCTGACAACCTCTGCCTACCCCTTAATTGATAAAGTCGTGATTTTATGTATGTTTATGTTATTCAACTCTGATTAGGTATTTGATTCTAATAATTGATTAAAAATAATTTTAATTACTTGGCTACTCATTCATTGCCAAGTTTCAACAGTTTATCAACGAAAAGTTAAGAACTTCATCAAACTTTAGGATTACTTATTTATTCATTGTGATGATTGTTGTAGATTAATTTATTGACTCGTAAACAATCTTGCTTAATTTCAACAGCGAAATCGTCTCGCTTGTAAATATTTGTCCTAAATAGAATATCTAAATAATTTTCAATTTAACTGCCTCCGTGGTCTAGTGGCTAGTGCCATGAACTCCCGATCCGGAGGTCCTGGGTTCGATTCCCAGGGGGGGAAATACAAAGTTGATATTTTAAAAAATTATCACTTTGTGAATTTTTCCCCAGTTTGGTTAGAACATTGCAGGCTGAATCACCTGATTGTCCGAAAAGAAAAAGATTTTGTGCTTCGGATGGCACGTTAAGCTGTCGGTCCCGGTCGCTGTCTTTGATAGTGGTCGTTACTCACACCATGTCAGAGGCCTGATAGTTGTGCTACTAGGCGGTTTAAAAACTCTGACACCAGGGTTCACCCGGTTGATAGACTCAATACCCACTTGACAGAAGAAGAAGAATTCGAAATTGCAAAATCTTCAACAAGAGGTCAAAACACTAGACGCAGATAACTTAATGCAAACTATTAATTTCAAAGCATTTTTTTAATACAACATACAGTTCAGTACTGTAGTACCAAAGAAAATATAATATTAGCTAACGCTAAAGAAGAGGCACTCCCACCCCCGATCTGAAATGTTACCTCACCTCGTCTCCCCCGCGCCAACGGGTACACGAGCCGTTTCGACTAGGCGGCAGCACACACACAAGCCGACTTCAAACCTATAAGTACACGTTTTTACGCATGTAGTACGAAAATCCAATGAAAATCCATATCCGTGTCCTTCCATGCTGGACTAGAAGTGGAAGAAAAACATAGAATGTGCCAGCTGCATTTCCCCCGAGTATGCTTAAAAACCAGCTAAGGGATCCGAGGGTTTCAGTTTATTGCAATTTAGGCGATGGACCGACAACCTGTCACTACAGTAATATACGTACAAATCTATCTTAAATAACCCTTAAAATTTGGTCAGACGAGGCGGTATGACCTTCGTTTATGTCGTTTACCCTCTGCCTACCCCATTAGGAAAAAATGCGTGATTATATGTATGTATGTAGTACGAAAATCGGCGGCTTGTATGGAGTGCCTGTCCTGTGGTAGTACGTAGGTAAGGACCACGGAGGCAGCAACAACGTAACTGCCTCCGTGGTCTAGTGGCTAGTGCCATGGATTCCAGATCCGGAGGCCCTGGGTTCAATTCCCAGGGGGGAAACACAAAGTTGATATTTGAGAATTTATCACTTTGTGAATTTATTCCCAGTTTGGTTAGGACATTGCAGGCTGAATCACGTGATTGTCCGAAAAGTTAACTTAGATAGCGGTTGTTACTCAAACTTGTCAGAGGCCTGATAGTTGTGCTACCAGGCGGTTTAAAAACTCTGATACCAGGATTCATCGGGTCGACAGAAGAAGAAGCAACAACGTAAAAACTCTTTGCTATGCAAATTGGAACTTTTTAATTTTATTGATTGTGTTCTGTTTTTCTCTATCAAAATCGGTACTCGTTGACCGGCAGCCATGATAATGTGTGTATTGTCTCTCTATAAGGGAAATTAAATCCTAAATGCTTGTAAAAGTGATTCCTAGACAATATAGTTTGTGTTTTGTGAAATCTACGACGCATTATTTATAAGCGACCCGCCCCGGCTTTGCACGGAAATCATCAGTGTTTCTCTTCTATATTATGCATGTACTATACATAAACCTTCCTCTTGAATCACTCTATATATAAAAAGAAACCGCATCAAAATCCGTTGCGTAGTTTTAAAGATCTAAATAGAAATATAGGGACAGAGAAAGAGACTTTATTTTATACTATGTAGTGATAGTGATATTGCACCTCGTCACTCCTAAGCGACCTCGAACTATACACAAATCACGGCTTTATCCCAATGGGGTATGCAGAGCGTAAACGATAAACAAAGGTCGTTCCGCCACGTCCGAAAGTTTTAAAAGTTATTTAAGATGCATTTGTAGGTATTGCTGTAGTGACAGGTTGTCACCCCATCGCCTAAATGACAATATACTGAAAATCTCGGATCCCTTAGCTAGTTTTTACAGCATGCCCGGGAGGAAATGCAGCTGGCACATTATATCTTTTTCTCTCGCTACCAGGAGAGCATGGAAGATACAGCACCTCGAACTATAGTCCACTTATTACCATTGGAAGGAGTAGGCGATCTCCAGACACTTCCTCAGACCTCTCAGCAAATATGCTTGTTGTTCACTCTTCTTCTTGGTCAAACCACCCGAAGAACCCTGGTGTCAAGAGTATTCAAACCGCCTAGTAGCACAGCTATTACGCCTATGAAATGGTTTCAGTAACGACCACTCTCAAAGACAGCGACCGGGTCTGACGGTTTAACGTGCCCTAAAAAGCACTGAATCCTTTTACTTTTCGGACAATCAGTTGATTCAGCCTGCAATGTCCTAACCAAACTGGGGAAAACCTCAGATAGCGATAAATTGACAAATATTAACTATTTGTTCCTCCCTGGGAATCGAACCCAGGTCCTCCGGATCGTAAGCCCATGGCTCTGACCACGGAGGCAGTTGGACCATACGGAGACAGTTGTTCATTGTAAGACCTACAATAGATGTCTCATATACTGGTTTCGCTGTAAGATATATTTCCTCTAACTATAATTTTACGTCTTAAGTTTAAATAGCTGTTCCAGGTTTGACCTGTTCAGGTAAACTCTCACAACAACATCTCAAGAACAGCCATTAGCGAAGCGAAGCTCGTATGATTTACGCACCGGCGGCAAGTTTCAAAGTCAACTTAAGGGGGTCACCGGTGCACGCCAGCGCCCTCATCGGGAAAAAAAACATTACTCACTGAAAACGCAATTAATCGAAAACTCGCGTCTTTGCGCGTCTCTTGTGTTTTGGTCTGTTATGCCGCAAGGCGGGTAGGACCATAGGTGGTTGGTGGGATTGTCAGTCAGTCGGTCAAACAGTTAATCGAAAATCCGGTACATCAGTTTAGGAACTAAAGCATTTTAGGCACTATAAATTAATAATTCAGTGTTTACGGCAGTTACAGATAGCAAGTGGTTACAGTAACCGTTTTTCTCAAAAAAATTATCTGTAGCTACAACGAACTATAAGTTGCATTATTATGAGGTTCTAAATTACCTTCATTGCTGTAACTTTAAACTCAATATGATCTACAAATTTTCGATTGATTGTGTTTTCAGTAAACAATGATTTTTAGACTGATGAGGGCGCCACTTAGCCCAGGAGTCTCTAAACAAACCCCCCTTCACGCCCTCTTGCTCTGACGTCACACTAATCCATTAATCTCATTCAATTCCAGTCAGTTTGAGGAAGTCTATAGTTATGAGTACGAGACGTTTTCATGGTTGCCCGTTGTTCGCTAAATTATGCGATATCGCACTACCGCATTCGTCCCACGTTCAGTGTAGTTTATTCAACCCTATAACTTGACGTCTAATATAACCAATCAAATTGAGGATAAACCAGCTAAGGGATCAGAGGGTTTCAGTATATTGCAATTTAGGCGATGAGCTGTCAACAACCTGTCACTACAGTAATATACCTACAAATCTATCTTAAATAACCCTCAAAACTTTGTCAAACTTGGCGGAACGACCTTTGTTTAAGTCGTTTACGCTCTGCTTACCCCATTAGGGATAAAGGCGTGACAATATGAATGTATGTATTGAATTGAGGATACAATCTTGATAACAATTAATGTACTAATAATGTAAGCAATAGCTTTAGATAACCAGCTGTCTGCCCATCATCCACAGCCTTATTCCGTATGTCACAAGGTTAGCTACCTAATATAGGTGATTGAACGAGGGTACCGGTTTTTACACATAGCGACTGCCATCTGACATCCGCAACCCAAAAGGGAAACTAGACCTAATCCTAGATTAGGTCAGAGTTTTCAAGCTGCCAATGCTTAGCACTGGCGTCTGACATGGCTTAACGATTAGTAATTAATACCGTGGATATGAGTATCCACGGTATTAATTTACATTAACCAGGACCAACGGCTTAACGTGCCCTCCAAAGCACGGAAAAAGCGCCTAATAGACGTACATATGAAATTCAAAAACCGAAAAACACATTGGTACCTGGTGGGATTCGAACGACGAGGCAGGAGGAAATCAGGAATTCAGGAGGATATCAACTACACCATCGGGTTCACAAGCTGACCAGCTGTCTGTAGCATTGAAACCCTGCTTGTGCTGGCTTTGAGAAGGCATAGGCGGACACTGCTAGTATGTTTTTTTATGGAAGGAAATACATTGTGGTTAAATTTCGTTATTATTTTTAATGAGCATTTGTATTTCAAAGTTTTGCGTGAAATATTTTTTCGGCGAAATTATTCTTACAATCTCCCAAATACATATTATCAAAGAAAGTAATGTAAAATGATTCATGTAATATTTATAATTAGCCTTTGACTCTTCGGATCAAAGCGCATTTTACTCTCTCTGAAGCAAATCATAATTTCTTCCATGCTGGACTGGGAGCGAGAGAAAACATAGAATGTGCCAGCTGAATTTCCTCCCGGGTATGCTGTAAAAACCAGCGAAGGGATCAGAGGGTTTATGTATATTGAAATTTAGGCAATGGGCTGACAACCTGTCACTGAATTATGTACCTATAATGTACACTTGTGACATGTAATAATATTATAAATAAAGTAATTCTATTCTATTCTACAGTAAAATTATAGCTATTACAAATCTATCCAAATAACCCTCAATACATTGTCAGACGTGGCGGAACGTATGTCTGAATCAAATATAAGTATGAATATCATTGGATGAATGTAGGAAGTATAATATTTTTATCCAACCATGAAAATACAAAATATCTAGTGACAGGTACAGGCAGGTTCCTAAAGCTGAAGTGTATTTGTTAATAATTTAAAACCATTGTTAGAAATATTTACTAAAATAAGAAATAATAAATCTGGCCTACAAGGAAAGCTTTAGAAGAAATAGGCAATTACTCATCTTATCCTAGATCGTTCTAGAACTTCTGTTTGAGTAATTATTCTTCCGATAGAGGGGTAGATTGTTTTCGTCCGGAATTAATTAATTTGGACCGGATGAAGTTTGGGAAGACCGGATAACAATCCATCTCGATTTTGGCAAAAGGATTTGTGCTATTAGTCATTTATCGGATATTACTGAGAAGAAGTTTACAGACCACTTGAAAAATACACTTATACAAACATACATACAATCACGCCTTTATCCCAGAGCGCAAACGACATAAACAAAGGTCGTTCCGCCACGTCTGACAAAATTTTGACGGTTATTTAAGATAGATTAGTACAAATATTGCTGTAGTGACAGGTTGTCAGCCCATCGCCTAATTTACAATATACTGAAACTGTCAGATCCCTTAGCTGGTTTTTACAGCATGCTCGGCAGGAATTGCAGCTGCACATTCTATGTTTTTCTCTCACTGCCAGTCCAGCATGAATACATTTATCGTTGTTACATCTCACAACTGGCGGTTTGCCATACTTGTGTGACATAACCCTACACTAGTAACAATAACACATAGATGAACTCTACGCCGGCTCATCTCTCTGCCAGTACGCGCGCATAGAGCGTAAGGTGACGCATATGTGTTGTAGGGTCTACAATGTAAGCAATGTAAAAAGCATTGACAGCGTGTCTAGCGCAACCTTGCGCGCAGTAAGTGACGCCTGTGTGTTGCTGCCCTAAAGGTGGTCTAAAGTATCGCTAATTTTCATAACTGTAAGTCGTAAATTAAGAAATTTTATGCAATGTTTTGTACACGGAAAGAGGTCCAGGAAAATTCGTATTTCTCATTATTTACTTACTATTTTTAAATAATCTTAGATCATAATAAAGAGCTGGAAACAATCTACAACATATAATTATTTAATATGTTTAATTATCGATAAAGTATACTTGATAGGTCTTGTAAGCGACCGAAATAGCCAGAGAGCGCAACCTTGCGTGCAGTAAGTGACGCCTGTGTGTTGCTGCACAATGTGTGTAAGTGCGCCATAGGAAAAAAAATAGTTAACGTACAAAATGGCGCGTGTACGCACCACGACAAGTCTGGCCGAGCGGCAATCGTGAGAAAAAATACATACCAGTGTTATCTAATATACCGGGTGTAAGGGACAGCGTAACGGAAACTGATAGGGGTTGCTCAGTCAACGAAATTGAAAAACTTTCACCAGGAAATTCTTTCAGAAAGCGGAAACAAAAATGGCTTTTCCATACAAATTGTCTGATCGAGGTGGACACTTTGTATGGAAAAGCAAAATTTTATATTTACTTCTATAAAAAATCCACTGGTGTATCCCTCGACAATGAAACCACTTCAGCACTTTAACTTAACAGATTTATTAAAGAAATCTCCAGACACTTGTTCACTCCTTGACGGTTACAGTAAGACTGAGGTCCGGCACTGGTATCGCCATCACATTGACTTTAGCCCCCACTTTACGATTCTTAGTGTTGCCACTGAATAATTTTAAAAAGAGCATGTCGATACCAATACCAGTTACAATTAACAGTTACCAAATAAGTGTTACCGAGAAAAACAGTTATAAAATGAAAACAAATATATTATGAACTCAATTAACTACATGAAATGCTTACAGATTCGTCTATCCTGACTTAAAAAGCACGTCCTCGTGAACAAATGATCACTATTAATAATCACTATTCCACTTAAATAAATTTATATAATCAAATCATATTATATTCGTTTTAGAGAACACTTGTCTTATCTCCTATAACCTTCAACGTACACTTTATAACAACCATTATCCTACCATTAAAATATCCTTCCATCTACAAAATAATCTCAATGACCCCTTTTCGGTCATTAAAATATCTTTACATTTACATAACAAAGTTTAATGGCCGATTTCCTGCCAATTAAAAAAAAAACATTGCAATTTTTAATGACCATTTTCCTGCCATTAAAATATTTTCCATAGCAATCTTTAATGACCATTTTCCTGTCATTAAAATTTCCGTCTATAACAAATTTTAATGACCATTTTCCTGCCATTAAAATATCTTTCTATAACAAATTTTAATGACCATTTTCCTGTCATTAAAATATATGTCTATAATAAGTTGTAATGACCATTTTCCTGCCATTAAAACATCCTTCCATTTTCATGATCATTTGAATGACCATTTTCCTGCCATTAAACAATCTAGAATTAACACAACATTTTTACACAAAATATATTTCTATAATAAGTTGTAATGACCATTTTCCTGCCATTTAAATATCTTTCTATAACAAATTTTAATGACCATTTTCCTGTCATTAAAATATATTTCTATAATAAGTTGTAATGACCATTTTCCTGTCATTAAAACATCCTTCCATTTTCATGATCATTTGAATGCCCATTTTCCTGCCATTAAACAATCTAGAATTAATACACAACATTTTTATACAAAATATATTTCTATAATAAGTTGTAATGACCATTTTCCTGCCATTAAAACATCTTTCCATTTTCACGATCATTTTAATGACCATTTTCCTGCCATTAAACAATCTAGAATTAATACATAACATTTGAACCAATACAATCAATATCTAAAGGAACCATTTACAATTTTTCCAAGCTTGATTCATCATTATTTCCCTCTGCTCTATCCTCACAAACATCCATCGACTCAACATCGGGATTATCTGAATTACTACACTCATTATCATCATCATTTTCACTTTCAACACTCATACTATCACTACCATCACTTCCTTCTGATCTTTTAAAATTCAACCAAAAATGTATTTTATCAACTGGATAAACACCCCTGTATATTGCTTTGCCCTTGTTTCTAGTAATTGGTGTATCTTCCACCATATACCTATCATTACTCATAACTTGAGTAATTTTATAGGGTCCAATACATTTCGATATTAACTTTTTACTTTTTCCTGGACACAAAAGTGATCTCTCCACGCGTACTAAATCACCAAGCTTAAACTTACGTGGTTCACAGCGACTCCTATCAAATCTACTTTTCTGTTTAATTTGATCACGCTTAATATGCTCTTCTACTTCCTTCCTTATACTTCGTAAATTTTCCTCATTACTTTCTTGACAATTATCTAAGTTCGATCTAATTTTTTTTTCTGTCATGCTCGTCAATCGTAGACCAAACAGAACTTCCGCGGGTGTACGTCCTATTCCTTTGTTAGTCGTATTATTTAAGCCCCATTGTACGTCAAGAACCTTTTCGTCCCAGTTTTTTTCATCGTGGCCATGATTCATTGCTGTTAAAGAATCAAGAACCGTACGATTGTACCTCTCCACTTGCCCATTGGCTCGTGGAGTGGCAACCGCGTTCATTATATGCTTAACACCAATACCTTTAAGAAACGCTTTTAATGTTTTACCAGTAAATGAAGAATATCTATCCGTAATCAATCTAACCGGACAACCAAATGTAGCAAAATATTCTTTAAGTACCCTGACTGTAGTCAAAGCTTTAGTGTTTTTAACTGCTTTAAGTACTATAAACTTACTAAAAGAATCTACTATAACCAATAGATATTTGTTTTTCCGTTTGCTTTCATTGAATGGACCCAAGTGATCAGCATGAAGGGTGTGGAAAGGTGTAGTTACCTTTGGAATTGGATGTAAATATCCAGATTTTTTTCCTGATGGGACTTTACTGTGTGCACACTCAAGATAAGATTCTACATACTTTTTGACGAACTTCTTCAATTTTGGAAACCAATACGCTTCTTTTATCTTGTCAACAGTCTTATCTACCGAAAAGTGACCAATGTCATCGTGACAGGCCTTCAAAATATGCCAACGAACACCCTTCGGTACTAACCACTTTAGTCCATCCTCAGTTTTTCTGTAAACATTATTATTTTAATACAATAGTTTTCTTGTATATCAACTATACCTTTGCTATTAGAATGCTGCAAAATACTTTTAATCCGTTCAACTTCACTATCAGCAGATTGAACAGTTTTCAACCACTCGCCAGTTATTTGCAAGACAGTTGGGTACGCAATTTCTTCCAAAACTGTATCTGATGTCGGATTTCTACTTAGCGCATCGACATGACACATACTCTTGCCAGATTTGTATTTTATATCACAGTCAAACTCCTGTATCAAACTCCACCAGCGTGCAACCCTTGGAATCATGTCGCGCTTAGTAAAAGTGGCGCGTAAAGAATTACAATCCGTTACAATGGTAAAGGGCATTCCCAGCAAATAAGGTCTGAATTTAGAAAGAGAAGAAACTACAGCTAAAGTTTCCAATTCATATGATGAAAAATGTTGCTCGACTGGTGAAGTTTGGCGACTGAAATATGCTACTGGCTTCAAGTCACCCGACTCCTGTTTTTGAAAAAGAATTCCCCCCACTCCTAATTTGCTAGCATCCGTATGTAATTCAGACTCGTAAGACGGATTGTATAATGCTAAAATTGGTCTTGTAATAAGTTTTTCTTTTAATAAATCAAAAGCGTTCTGTTGTTCTGTTTTCCAGGACCAAGGGGAATTCTTTTTCAACAAGTTCGTCAAAGGCTTGGCAATTTCAGCAAAACCCTTTATAAACTTTCTGAAAAAGCTAGCCAACCCTAAAAACTGTCTTACATTGTGAACACTTTTGGGTGTGGGAAAAGATTGTACGGCCTCAATCTTCTTTTTACCTGGTCTGATTCCTGAAGCCGTAACTTCGAATCCCAGAAAATCGACAGAAGATTGAAAGAAATAACATTTGCTAGGTTTTAATGTTAAATTGAATTCCCTCAATCTTTTAAATATCATTTCTAACCTATCAAAACCTTCATCAACCGTTTTGGATGGAACTAAAACATCATCCATATAAGCTACAGCTGTATTGAATCTAAGTGTACCCAATGCCTTATTTATAGTTCTCTGGAATACTGCAGGTGCATTCGAAAGTCCAAAGGGCATTCTATTGAACTCCCACTGGCCATCTGGAGTTACGAATGCCGTTTTGGATTTTGACTCTTCAGTAAGTTCTACCTGATAGTAACCACTAGCTAAGTCTAATGTGCTATAATAATTATTACCAGACAATCTATTCATTTGGTCCTCCATACAAGGCAAAGGATAATGTTGTTTAATAGTCTTCCGGTTTAACGCTCTATAATCTACGCAAAGCCTTTTATCTCCCGTCTTTTTCCTAACTAATATAATGGGACTCGCGAAGGGTGAATTAGACTCGCGTATCATACCATTAGAACATAATTCGTCCACCATAGCTTGTACTTCCTCCCGTTCTTTTTGTGACAGTCTGTAAGGCCTATACACAATCGGTTGATCATCTTTTAAATCGATGTTCATTTTCTCAATGCCGGTACAACCTAGCTCACGAAGAGATGTCGCAAAACAATCCCGATATTTATTTACTAAATCAAGAAGCTTATTTTTTTGATCACCCGAAATATCTCCTACATTTAATTGATCCAAAGTAAAGGGTTCCAAAGAAGATCTACTTTCAATTCTATTAACCTCACAAATTCCAAAAGATTCCAAAACTATTTAGACACGAGCTATTAATTCACCCTTCTTGAATCGTATGGGCGAAGAGGACGTCGGGACAATCACAATAAAACCTGATCCCCTTTCGATTGAATATATACCTTCCTGAACTTGATACTCCCTTCCGGGTTGCGTTCTGTGACTACTCTTCACATATACACTTCCATTCAAATCAGTATTGCAAGAAACTTTAATAAATCCTGGTTTTTCTACTACTATATCTTCGGGTATTTTTAACTCTAAGTAATGTGATTCCTCCCTGACTACTTCATAACGAGTCAGAAATTTTAATTCTTTCAATGATTTTAGGTATTCAATGTGCGGCTGCTCAGTATAAGTTTGCCCTACCAGCAAAGGACGTTTAAGGAAATGATCGGCCACAACTATACACTTTACTTTAGCTCTAACGCCTTGTAAAGACAACTCTGCGTCAACAGAACCGATAGAACATACTTCACCACCTCCGAAACCAGACATAGGATAATCTATATTAGTATTCCACTCTCCGAAAATTTCCCTTGCATCAGTTTCACGAATCAATGTTACTTCACTCCCCATATCAATAAAACAATCTCGTTCAATTCCATTAACTAAAACTCTTTGAGAATATTTTTCAGAATTAATTTTAAATGGGATTTCATTAATAGTCATAACTGTCTTTTCCTTGTTTTCCTCAGAAGTAACATTCTTTCGTGCACGGTAGCATTCAGATTCTACATGTCCCGGTATTGAACAATTACTACACCTTTTGATTGGTTTAGGACATTTGGACAAAGGATGTCCCTCTTGTTTACAATTATAACATCTAATATTATTACCATTAGGTTTACTTAAATTAGATTTGAATTCACGGTTAATTTTCTTATTACCTATTCCTGTATTAAAGTTCTTATTACCGATTTTGACATTACGCAAGTATGCTAATAATTTATCAGGGTCACTAAACTGGGCAGCTTCTGCCCCTAACCTAACTGATCTGTCATCTATGCCGTGTAATATGCACTCTACTGCCCGTTTACCAGCAAGGCCACAACGATTAAGAAAATTAACTTTATCGTAATAATAGTCCTCAAGAGACTCGCCAAACTTAGCTCTTCTTCCCAACATGTCAGACAACATTTGTCCATAATTTTCTTGAGCAGGAAAAGCAGATCTAAGTTTCGTTTGCCATTCAGGCCATGTGAATAAAACAGTTGACAATCCTTCGTACCATTTTTTTGCAACCCCCATAAGTTTTGGTATCGCATAATGAATGATTTGCCTTTCACTCCAAGCATACAAAATCGCACACTCGTTTACTTTAGTTAACCAATTTTCTATAGTTTGATTTTTCAATGATGGGTCAAACTCTGGGACAACATTATTGTTAGAAAAACTTTCCTTGTTTGATTTTCCCAACAAATTTGACAATTTGAACATGAATTCATCAGTACTTTGCCTGTCCATTGACCTATTTCTATGTCTCCTACTACGAGATCTGTACGAACTGCGCCGGGATCTTCGGTGATTATCACGCTCTCTACTTCTCCGTCTACTTTCCCTCTTAGTACTATGACGAGTAGGTGATGCCCCACGTCTTGATTGACTACGTCTATTACTCACATCATCGCGCTTGGATACTGGAGTACGGCTGCGTGCCTTCCTGCCCCTGATGTTTGACCGCTCTGGAGTAAGCAGCTCCCGTCTTCGTGATCCACGCGTCGTAGGTTCCCTTCTTCGAGATCCACGCGAAGCACGCTCACGACTGCGGCTTCTACGCGTTGAGATGGGTGGGGATGAAGGCGCTGGTTGAACGTCATTAGCGTAGGCGTCCTGCAGCTGCTGAAACGCGCCAAGTTCCTTCTCCATGGTCAACTGAAAAAAAACCCACGACAAATTACTATTCTTATAGCTTCATTATTTGAAACCCATAACCTGTGTACTTGAAACTAGTCACAACATAGAAACACATAACATTTTACATAATGTTAGTCATTCAAGAAATCAAAAATACAGAATGACATGACTAGAGGGTAGCCCCAGCCACATGTCATGTGTTAATAAAAAAAACTATAAAATGACATGGCCAGAGAGTAGCCCTAGCCACATGTCACGGGTTAATAAATAAAACTATCAAATGACATGGCTAGAGAGTAGCCCTAGCCACATGTCACGGGTTAATAAATAAAACTATCAAATGACATGGCTAGAGAGTAGCCCTAGCCACATGTCACGGGTTAATAAATAAAACTATCAAATGACATGGCTAGAGAGTAGCCCTAGCCACATGTCACGGGTTAATAAATAAAACTATCAAATGACATGGCTAGAGAGTAGCCCTAGCCACATGTCACGGGTTAATAAATAAAACTATAAAATGACATGGCCAGAGAGTAGCCCTAGCCACATGTCACGGGTTAATAAATAAAACTATCAAATGACATGGCTAGAGAGTAGCCCTAGCCACATGTCACGGGTTAATAAATAAAACTATAAAATGACATGGCCAGAGAGTAGCCCTAGCCACATGTCACGGGTTAATAAATAAAACTATCAAATGACATGGCTAGAGAGTAGCCCTAGCCACATGTCACGGGTTAATAAATAAAACTATAAAATGACATGGCCAGAGAGTAGCCCTAGCCACATGTCACGGGTTAATAAATAAAACTATAAAATTTATTGTTAAATATTTAAGCATGCACCTTGTTTTAACATTACCACTATAAATTTAACTTAATAGCAATAAGAAAAGAAATAACCTCAACTTGTATAATTTGTGAACATTAGGCTCAAATATCATTATTTTTATCGTAATAAAATAAATCGTACGAATAAAATATTATAAGCGTTACGTACCTGGCGTAGTTATCCCACTTCTGACCTATAAAAAATCCACTGGTGTATCCCTCGACAATGAAACCACTTCAGCACTTTAACTTAACAGATTTATTAAAGAAATCTCCAGACACTTGTTCACTCCTTGACGGTTACAGTAAGACTGAGGTCCGGCACTGGTATCGCCATCACATTGACTTTAGCCCCCACTTTACGATTCTTAGTGTTGCCACTGAATAATTTTAAAAAGAGCATGTCGATACCAATACCAGTTACAATTAACAGTTACCAAATAAGTGTTACCGAGAAAAACAGTTATAAAATGAAAACAAATATATTAAGAACTCAATTAACTACATGAAATGCTTACACTTCCTAAAAGAAATTTCTGGTGGAAGTTGTTCAGTGTCGTTGACCCCTATTATATAGCAACCCCTATCAGATTGCGTGGCGCTGTCCCTTACACGTACACACATGTTTCTCGTAATACAAAAAGTTTCTTGCGCCAATCCTCTTCCATTTCAATTAGTAAAAGTACTATTTAAATCCATATATACATACATATTGCATATTGCTTCCATGCTGGACTGGGAGTGACAGAAAAACATAGAATGGGCCAGCTGCATCTCCTCCCAGGAATGCTGTAAAAATCAGCTAATGGATTCGAGGGCTTCAGTGTATTACGATTTAGGTGATGGGCTGACAACCTGTCACTTAAACGATACAGATTTCCATCTAAAATAGCCCTTTAAACTTGTCAGACGTGGCAGAACGACTTTTTCTTTGGTCGTTTACTGCCTACTCCATTAGGGATAAAGGCGTGTTTATATGTATGTATGTATACATTCCAACAAAGGTCGCTCCGCCACATGTGACAAATTATTAAGGGATATTAAAATTTGTAGGCATCTCATTTAAATCCACTTTGTGGATTTTACTACTTCACCGGTTAGACATTCAGAAGAGCTATAATTCTGTCTAGTTCTTGACATCAAGTCATACGATTAAGGCGTGAAACACGTGTAAAATAGGTTAATAACATAAATTTTGAATCACTAATTACATAATCACCTTTACCGTTGCTTGTATGAAAATAGCTCCATG
Organism: Scrobipalpa costella; assembly: GCA_949820665.1. Classification (NCBI taxonomy): domain Eukaryota; kingdom Metazoa; phylum Arthropoda; class Insecta; order Lepidoptera; family Gelechiidae; genus Scrobipalpa; species Scrobipalpa costella. The sequence goes on from OX463306.1 coordinate 1,151,866, forward strand.
TTTTTTTTATCGTAAAAAATCGGGTAACAATTTGCGGGTCAATGGCATTTCAAAGGCATTCGCAAAAATCAATTGATTCCCTTTAATTACATTTAACTTTTCATAAAAATCCTTCTCTTTGAAATGCTTTTACTTTCCAAAATCAAAGTCAATAAATATTCAAGGCAAAAGCTTTTCTTTTCGCAACAAATAGGTTCAACCCTCAAATAGCCCTAACAGAAACTAATTGCGTAGGATTATGTTATTTCCATGTTTCTGGCATGTCGGTGGTCAGGTCAACGACGGTGCCCACGCCATTTATCCGCCTTGTTATTATGTATTATTATAATATTTCTGAGGGCAGCAACACATAGGCGTCACTTACTGTGCGCCTTTTCTGCTGCATGCGTCACCTTACGCTTTGAACTCTACGTCGGCGCATCCGTCTGCCACTACACGCCCGTAGAGCGTAAGGTGCCGCATCTGTGTTGTGGGCAATGCAAAAAACATTGACAGCGTGATGAGCGCAACGTTGCGCGCAGTAAGTGACGCCTGTGTGTTGCCGCACTTATGTGTATTCTGTTTTGTAAATGTTCTGCTTTAATTTGTTTATTGTTTTAAATGTTTCTAAATGTGTAGTTTCTGTTGTAATGTGAATATTAAATGTTAAATGTTGTATTTGTATTTCAGCAGAAGCTCAGGTCAAGAGTACCCTAAACCGACGAGCGTGCATGAATAGATAGATGAATGCAGATGAAGCGAAAGAAGTTTGCAAGGATTGTAGCAAGTGGAGGGATGTGATCTCTGCTTACCCCCCCGGGAAAGAGCCGTCACATTATATATGCAGAAGCAGTTCGTTATATATTTTTTTAGAATATAAAAAAACTATTGCATTCCTACAAGAAATCTCGATTAGTCTAAAACAAAAATACTGGGCGGATCTAGTATTTTTTTTAAATGCCTAATAAAAATAAATCGAAAATAATGGCTCAGTAAATTGTTTGTTGAATTTACTACCAACCTGAATCGCCAAATAATGGAAACAAACACGCTAGGAACCTACACAAGGCCCACATTAGCCCTTCACCTATCAACCTCACTTTCCTTCAGCCAGACGAGGGTCCAGCTGATTTGTAAGAGAGGCACAAATTCACGATCGACACAAAAATCTATTATGCATGCCAGCGAACGGATACGTAGGTAAACCTGGGTAGCAGTAAGTTCAGGGATTACATAAGTACATATAATCACGCCTTTATCCCTAATGGGGTAGCCAGAGCGTAAACGACCTAAAGAAAGATCGTTCCACTACCGTACGTCTGACAAAGTTTTGAGGGTTATTTAAGATAGATTTGTAGGTATATTGCTGGCACATTCTATGTTTTTCTCTCGCTCCCAGGCCAGTATGGAAGAAACTATTATTATTCTGTGGCTAATTACGTAGTAACGTAAACTATATACCTACCTGCCTTTCTTAAGCATTAGTTATTTTTTCTTTAACCAAACAAAATAAAGAATGCAATTATTGCAATAGTATTAAACATTTTTACAAATAAGTAAGATATGCGCCGGCATCTGCCTTTGCTAGTATTATTCATTACGATAAAATAAATTTATATTCAAAAAGTAATAAAAAGTTGTGTAAATTTTATTAATTACTTACAAACAAACCAAAACGGATGATGATAAATAATGTAATTTGATTTTATTTATAGTAAATTTAAGTGCAATACTTCGCTTGGTTTAATCTTGAATAAGAAAGGGTTTTTTTCAAGACTATAACAATATCCATACCTTAAAACTTTTTAAATTATTTTTCTTATGCGTCTAGTCTAGACGCGTAGGCAGTCATAAAAGAAAAAAAAAGGATGAGCCTTATGAAAACATATATTATTATTACATAATCGACTGTGGAAAACGAATACTGTTAAAGCGCCACTTCGTCAGTATGTGAAATTGCGCTTTATATACAGTATATAAAGTTCAATTTGACATGTTTGAACCTGTGGTGTGTTAGCAGTTTTCGCTTGCTACTGTCCAATGTTTGAGAAAAATAATTTCAGAAATTAATGTTAAAATAATTTTCATAGATTTGCTGCATTGGTACTACGTATTTATACTTCCATGCTGGCCTGGGAGCGAGAGAAAAACATAGAATGTGCCAGCTGCATTTCCTCCCGGGCATGCTGTAAAATCCAGCTAAGGGATCCGAGGGTTTCAGTATATTGTAATTTAGGCGATGGGCTGACAACCTGTCACTACAGCCATATACCTAGAATTCTATCTTAAATTACCCTCAAAACTTTGTCAGACGTGGCGGGACACCTTTGTTTAGGTCGTTTACGCTCTGCCTACCCCATTAGGGATACAGGCGTGAATATATGTATGTATGTATGGTACTACGTAATTATTTTGATCTATAAAATAGAGCTGATTCTTCCATGTTGGACTGGGAGCGAGAGAAAAACATAGAAAGTGCCAGCTGCATTTTCTCCCGGGCATGTTGTAAAAGCCAGCTAAGGGTTTCTGTATATTGTAATTTAGGCGATAGGCTGACAACCTGTCACTTCAGCAATATACCTAAAAATATATTTTAAAAAAACCCTGAAGACTTTATCAGCGGATCTACCTTTGTTTAGGTCGTTTACGCTCTGTCTACCCTATTAGGGATAAAGTTGTGATTATAGTTATATAAGGTTATTTTAAATCAAGTGTGAACAACTTTCCCTAAGGAAATGAATTGACTTCCCATACTAGGTAAGTGCGCTATCAGCTGGTGCATTTTATATGAAAGGTCCAAATTTTTTATTCGTCTTTCGACCTATGTTCCTTAGGGAAAGTTGTTCAGTTTCATGAGTAGATTTACACGTTTTAATACATACATACATATAATCACGCCTTTATCACTAATGGGGTAGGCAGAGCGTAAACGACCCAAACAAAGGTCGTTCCGCCACGTCTGACAAAGTTTTGAGGGTTATTTAAGATACATACATACATACATAAATCACGCCTTTATCCCTTACGGGGTAGGCAGAGCGTTTAACGCCTCGTAAAAGGCGCTTTCGCCACGTCTGCCAAAATTGAGGGCAATTTTAGATTGTAATATGTATTGCTATAGTGACAGGTTGTCAGCCCATCGCCTAAATTACAATACACTGTAACACTCGAGTCCCTTTTGCTGACTTCTACAGCATGCCCGGGAGGAAGGGCAGCTGGAACATTCTATGTTTTTCTATCTCTCCCAGTCCAGCATGGAAGATATTTAAGATAGATTTGTAAGTATATTGCTGTAGTGACAGGTTGTCAGCCTATCGCCTAAATTACAATATACTGAAACCCTCGGATCCCTTAGCTGGTTTTTACAGCATGCCCGGGAGGAAATGCAGCTGGCACATTCTATGTTTTTCTCTCGCTCCCAGGCCAACATGGAAGAAACGTTTTAATATTTGCACTTGATTTTAAATGACCTTATACAACATGTAACAGAAAGGCTATATGCACCGGAAAGGATATGAACCAGCTCATGAAACTGAACAACTTTCCCAAAGGAACATAGGTCAAAATCATAAAAAAGAGTTTGTCCGTCCAAACGAAATGCATCAGATGATAGCGCGTGTAATATGGGAAGCCAATTTTTTTTTTGTTTTTCGACCTATGTTCCTTTTTGAAAGTTGTTCAGTTTCGTGGGCTGGTTCATATCCTTTCGGGTGCATAACCCTTTCTGTTACACGTTCTATATTAGACTTGGTCGGCTGTCAAGTACAGTGTGCAAGACAAGAGGATTGTGTTGTGCGTGCTGAACAGCCAACACAAGGAGTGTTCCTAGCGACGGGAATTTCCGCCCCTGACAACCCTTCTCCGATTCCTCAATCGACTGTATCCGCATCGGTGCGATCCAAATCGGCCGACTACGAAACCCGACCCACAATACTACTACACCGGGTATAAGGGACAGCATCCCGCAAACTGATAGGGGTTGCTCAGTCAACGGAACTCTATCAGCAGGAATTTATTTCAGGAAATTAAATAAAAAATTGACATTCCTATATAAAATGACCACCTCGATTAGACAATTTGTATGGAAAACCAAAATTATTATTTTTTTCTTCCTGAATAAAAGTCTGCTGTTAGTTGTTTAGTTCCGTTGACTGAACAAACCCTATCAGTTTGCGGGACGCTATCCCTTACACTCCGTAATTATAATTTGTATTACTATTTACTATTATTATATTTCTTCCATGCTGGACTGGGAGAGATAGAAAAACATAGAATGTTCCAGCTGCCCTTCCTCCCGGGTATGCTGTAGAAGTCAGCAAAAGGGATTCGAGGGTTACAGTGTATTGTAATTTAGGCGATGGGCTGACAACCTGTCACTACAGCAATATACCTAAAATTCTATCTTCAATAACCCTCAAAACTTTGTCAGTCGTGGCGGGATGACCTTTGTTTAGGTCGTTTACGCTCTGCCTACCCCGTTAGGGATAAAGGCGTGATTATATGTATGAATGTATTATATTCTGTGCATAATTACGTAGTAACGTAACCCCTATATCTACCTAGTAGGATTCAAGAAATAATTTATCGTACTCCAATAACCAGTCTAAGCAGTGTAACTAGTGTAAGTTAACCTTGCAGTACAACATCTATGACATTTTATAATTATTTTATTTATTATTTATTTATTTAGTTTAGAAAAATATGTATAAATATGACGCAGAATGACATTATGATCAGATCAATTCAATTCAAACAATTTTGACGTCGGTAGAGATTTATTACAACTTTGCTACCGGTTTCCAATGCTAGGCATATTTGGATTTGACGCCACTAGCGGGGCGGGGCGCGGGGCGACAAGATTCTAATAACGCAGCACCAATTTGAAACGCACTAGTGAAACCATAGCCCGTTTTCCTTTCCCTTTGTTCGATAAATGCTTTTATAGGGCGTAATTAATTTACCAAAAATGAGTAGATATCGGAAAACTCTTGATTTATGAGTTCTGTAGCGATCAGTTTATTAATAAAGTTAACTTAGAGAACCTACCGTTGTAATAATAAAATGTCATTTTTACTTTTTATATGATTGACATAGAAATTGTTTCATATATTAATTAACTATGTAATTTATTATCACCATTCGCATTACAAGACTTTAAATAAAACTATTAAACAAACAAGCCGTCGCGGTTCCAAACGCGAACGAACAACGATATAAATACCCGTGAGAAATTATCAAACTATTAAAAGCCACTTCATACTTCCATGCTGGACTGGGAGCGACAGAAAAACATAGAATGTGCCAGCTGCATTTCCTCCCGGGCATGCTGTAAAAACCGACTAAGGGCTCCGAGGGTTTCTGTATATTGCAATTTAGGCGATGGGCTGACGACTTGTCACTACAGCAATATACCTACTAATCTATCTTAAATAACCCTCAAAACTTTGTCAGACGTGGCGGAACGACGTTTGTTTAGGTCGTTTACGCCATTAGGGATAAAGGCGTGATTATATGCATGCATCTATTATCAATACTTTCTTATAATTAAATTTTTGATTGTTATTTTATTATATTTTTAAGTCAAGAATTATTGAAGCTCTAAGCACATTTTTGTATGGGAAATGATAGGAAAAGAGTAAATAAACGTTCTGAAGAAAGATTTTAATATAAGCGATGTCCCGTCCTGAGTAAACAGACAAAAGAGAGAGGTTTTCTCTCATTATTACAGACAAGCGCTCTGACATCGAAGTATAAATATATTTGCTTGCTATGTTTTATTTTAATTGTAGACGCCCGTATCAGTGACGTATCAGGAAAACCTCAGATTGCAAATGTCAAAAAGACTCTAGTGTTCTCTGACAGATTAGGTATAGGTTTTGGGTCTCTTCTGCACTACCGCCTTCAGCAACAGGTGACTAATATTTGCTGCCCAGATAGTACTTTTGAGGACATTGTAAAAAAGATTGCAGAAGGGACTCATGATGAACACACGACTATTGTTATCATGATAGGTAATTATTCAAACATAAGTCGTAAAACATTAGATAACAGTATAGATTTGCTACTTAATTTATATGATAAGACTAAGTGCAAGTTTATTCTTTGCAACTTTCCATACTGTTCAAACTTGTCAGAACAGCACAACAAATGTATTCATAGAATGAATATACATCTATTTAATTTAACTAGTCATCATAGCGATGCATTTTTATACTTTGACATAAACCGTTTTATTCATAGTTTTACTTTGACTCAGGATACTATGTACCTGTTGAAATTGTTAAAAGGACAACTAGCTACATTGTTAGCATTTAATATATGTGACACAGTTATAAATAATATAACACAGGTGTCTCCTATAGTAGGAAGTACTATTATTAAAAATAATTTAAACTAATATGCTCGACGAAGGATAATCCCTCCATTAATGATGTAAATAAATCGATTATATCGAACAAACAATTAACAAAACATTTGACTAGTATTACAAATTATTACATCAAAATATTCAGGGATTTTCCAGCAAATTGTTACAGGTTGAATTATTTTTAGAAAAATATAAATATGACATTGTATGTTTAACAGAACATTGGCATTTATATTGTCAAATATTAATTAATTATGAAAATTACAGTGTTGCTAGTTCTTTCAACCGACAATCCCTAACTCGCGGTGGATCTCTCATAATAATGAGAAATAATGTTAAATTCAGAGATAGAAAAGACGTTGTAGGATTGTCGGTGGAAAGATGTATTGAATTATCTTGCGTTGAGCTTCAAACTTATGTTATAGTATGCGTATATAGACCGCCATTAGACACAAACTTTCCTAAATTTGAAGAAGTAATGGATTGGTAACTAAAACAAATAAAAGAATAATTATCACTGGAGATTTTAATGTAGATATTTTACTAACCACGAGGGTACCACATTTAAAAAATAGATTTTTAAATCTTTTCAAATCATTTAATTTAAATTATGTGTTTTTTGAACCTACACGTGTGACATCAACTTCAGCTACTTGTATTGATAATGTTTTCTGTTATTGTGACCCTGCAGAAAAAGACATAATTGACTCTCTTGGATCAGATCATAGAGGTCAAAGTGTAACATTTCCATTTAACAATCCTGATAAAAATCAAAGAATTAAAATAGAGTCAAGACGTATTACTACTAGTAGGTTAGAAAAATACCAAAATGTTCTCATCAATAAATTGATTAATCTTAATTTTAATAGTCATCCCAATAACGTATATAAAGATTTTTTTTTCTACAATTAGTGAAGAATTTGAAATAATTTTCAAAATTGATTCCAAAGAAATTAATACGATATTTAAATTCAGTGATTGGGCGACCACAGGCGAATCAGCAGAGATAGGCTTTTTGATCTTTATGAGCAGAGAAACATGACAAATAGTGATAGCCTCAAAGAATTTGTTAAAAAATATTCGAAAACATTTAAGTTAGCATGCCTAATGGCTAAAGCAAATTTTATTAGTTACAAAATTAAAACTGCTGATACTAAAATTAAAACTGTAGGGAAAGTTATCAACAGCGAAAAAGGTAAAACAAAGCCACGTGAAAATAACTTTTCAATTAAAACTGACCGGGGAATAATAAGTAATGATTGCGAAGTTGCCCAGGAATTTGAAACATTTTTTTACAAATATACCCCTGAAAACTACTGAATCTCTCAACTCTTCACCTTTGCTTTCATTAACATTACTTAAAGAAAACGTGGGAGCCTGCAATTCTGAATTTAAATTTAGTCATGTTAGCCCCCAGCAAATTGTTAAATTGTTTAAAGATATAAAGGTTAAGGCAACTGAAGACTTATGGGGGATGTCAGTCAAAGTGTGTACCTCAATTATCAATGTATTAGCATACTTGTCAGATATTTTTAATGATTGTATTGATCACGGTATATTTCCTGATTTGATGAAAAACAGTAAAGTAGTTCCTTTGTTCAAGGCTGGTGACAAGGCAGATCCAAGCAACTATAGGCCTGTACCTGTTTTACCAGTATTGAGCAAAGTGTTTGAAAAGCTCATACTCAATCAAATGCTTTCTCATTTTAATCACAATAACTTATTACATAACCAGCAATTTGGGTTTACAAAAGGACGTTGCACTACAGATGCTGGTGTTGTCCTTTTGAAACATATATTTAGTGCTTGGGAGGAATCAAAAGATGCCATTGGCGTATTTTGTGACCTCTAAAGCATTTGATTGCGTAGATCATGAAACTTTATTGTCAAAATTGAAACACTATGGAATCAAAAATCAAGCCTTGAGAATTTTAAATTCTTATTTGGACGAAAGGATCCAGAAGGTAAATGTAAACGGAGCGAAGTCATCAGGGTCCCGTGTTAAAATAGGTGTACCTCAAGGTTCGATATTAGGTCCATTTCTATTTCTAGTGTATATTAATGATTTGCCCTACATGATAGAGAATTTGTCAAAGATTGTATTATTTGCAGATGATACACCTCTTATATTTAAAGTTGATAGACATATCCAAAATTATGACAACGTAAATAACACTCTTGGACAAATTCATAATTGGTTCACTGTTAATAATTTTGTGTTGAATGCGAAAAAACCAAATGTATAAAATTTACTTTGCCTAATGTACATTCTTCCAATAATGATGTTGTACTTAATAATAAAAATTAGAGTTCACCGAAAGCACAGTTTTCTTAAGGATTACACTTGACTCGAAACTTCAATGGCTCCCTCACATTACATCTTTATCGGGAAGACTAAGTTCAGCCGCATTTGCTGTGGGAAGAATCCGAGAGCTCACGGTCGCTACAGCAAGACTTGTATATTTTAGTTATTTTCATAGCATTATGTCCTATGGAATTTTGCTGTGGGGCCGCGCTGCTGACATTGATTCAATTTTTGTTTTGCAAAAACGGGCTATTAGAGCAATTTACAAACTCAGATGTCGTGATTCCCTAAGAGAATTGTTCAAAGAGATAAATATTTTAACTGTACCATGTCAATTTATATATGAACATATTATGTATGCAAGGAAAAATATTCATAGTTTTACCAAAAATGGTGACAGGCATAACCGAAACCTTAGAAGCAAGAATAAAATTGACCAACCCCCGTTTAGGTTAGTTAAAGTAAAAAAAAAAACATTTTTAGGTCTAAGTATACAATACTATAACAAAATACCTGACCATATATTAAATTTGTCAGAAAATCAATTTAAAGATACTATTAAAAACACATTATGTCGGAAAGCGTATTATAAGTTAGATGACTATAATAATGACAAAGATGTCTGGAGCTCTGATATTTCAGTGAAGCCTAAGAAATTGGCACAATTTGCGGTCACAAACCCTATTTTGAACAAAAAGAAGGACAAAAGTAAGAATAAGATAAAACGAAGGGTGGGGCGCAAAGTGCGAGTTTCTCATGCTTCTTCTTCATTGTGATATAGTTTTATTTTATTTTGTGACATAGATATAATTTAATTTAATTTGTAATAGATTCACTTGTGACTTTCTAAAAGTGTTCTTAGGAATCTATTTGGAAATAAATGATTTGACTTTGACTTTTGATTTTAATTTATTATAACCTAAACGCTTTCTGCGCGTACACGAACTGAGGTGACTGTAAACGGGGTGTAAGGGACCGCGTCCCGCAATGTGATAGGGGATTCTCAGTCAACGAAACTGAATAACTATAAATAGGATTTTTTTTCTTCCAGCCAGCTGCATTTCCTTCCGGGCATGCTGTAAAAACCAGCTATGCCGAGGGTTTCTGTATATTGCAATTTAGGCGACAGGCTGACAACCTGTCACTGCAGCAAAATACCTACAAATCTATCTTAAACAACCCTCAAAACTTTGTTAGACGTGGCGGAACGACCTTTGTTTAAGACGTTTACGCTCTGCCCCATTAGGGATAATACATATACAAACATACATATAATGCTACATATATACATATGTATGTATCAGACAATTTGTATGGAAAAGCATTTTTTTTCATTTCCTAAAAAAACATCCTACATATGTATGTATGCAGAAGATGAAAAACAATTATTACCTTCCCATACAAAATAACCATCTCGATCAGACAATTTGTACATCCTACGTATGTATGTAGGATGTATTTTTTTTTCATTTCAAATGAAATAAAAAAAAAAGCTTTTCCATACAAATTGTCTGATCGAGATGGTTATTTTGTATGGGAAGGTAATAATTGTTTTTCATCTTCTGCAAGAATTTCCTGGTGATAGTTGTTAAGTTTCGTTGACTAAGCAACCCCTATCAGTTTGCGGGACGGTGTCTCTTACACCAGTATAATTCAGCAGTGTAAAGACACATTAACTCAGAACCATTTCGTTTACGACCCTTCAGTCACTAACAATGTTATGACGCACTTTTTTACGGAATATTAAGTTTGCAACGATTAGGTACTTCATAAAAAGATTCTACAGAAAATAAAAATCTTTATAAATGGTTGATGTACTTTAAAAAAGCTTTTCTTTAAAACAAACTAAATAAATGAAGTACTTTGAATGTAATTTCTTTTATTCCTCCTTATTTTGTTGGACAAATTGCACAAGCTAAAGGTTCCGCGTTTATCTAGCTGTATTCTAGTCTAAATGATACATTTTTTTATTATTTTGCCATTATGTTAATTCTTACATGCTGGACTGGGAGCGAGAGAAAAACATTGAATGTGCCAGCTGCATTTCCTTTCCGGGCATGCTGTAAAAACCGGCTAAGGGATCCGAGGGTTTCTGTATATTGCAATTTAGGCGATGGGCTGACAACCTGTCACTACATCAATATGCCTACAAATCTATCTAAAATAACCCTCAAAACTTGTTGTCAGAAGTGGCGGAACGACCTTTGTTTTGGTCGTTTACGCTCTTCCTACCCCATTAGTGATAAAGGCGTGATTATATGTACGTATGTTTGTTAATTCTAAAAAAAAATGCAATGTCGTATATTTATTAAACTAGCCTAACCTGTCCCACTGCTGGGCAACGGCCTCCCCTTTCTTTTTCCAGGCTTCCCGATCTTTGGCTGTTTCTGACTAGTCTGTATCTGCGCTGTGAGGTCATCCCGCCATCTCATCCTTGGTTTTCCTCTAGGCCGAAGTCCTCGCTAGCTACCAGCTGGGTTCCAGTCGGTAGCTAGCTTTGGCCACCTCACTGGATGCATTCGAGTGACATGACCTGCCCAGTCCCACTTATTTAATTACCTTAAAATATTATTACGCCCTTATAAACTTACGTTATCTGAGAAGCATGTAACACATCATCTCCCTTTGCCTTATCTCGTATCTCACGGGGTCGGCTAACTGGTGTAGGGGGATTTAACGAGGGTACTTGTTTTACACAAAGCGACTGCCATTTAACGTCCGCAACCCAGAAGGAAAACCAGACTCAATCCTAGATTAGGTCAGAGTTTTCATGCCGCCAATGCTTAGCACTGGCCTCTGACATGGCTTAACGACTAATATCTACGATATTAAGTTATATTCCGTTTCGAAGCAAGCACAAAGCGCCGAATAAACGTACATATGAAATTTGAAAACCGATAAACACATTGGGTACGTGGTGGGATTCGAACCACGACCTCCCGCTCACGAGGCAGCAGCCCTATGCACTACACCATCGGGCTCTTTTCAGTAGCATTTAATACATATACAATAAATACGTAATCACGCCTTTATCTCTAAAATAGGGTAGGTAGAGCGTAAGCAACCTTATTAAATGTCGTTCCGTCACGTCTAACCAAGAGGGTTTCGAGGGTTATTTAAGATAGATTTATAGTTATTTATATTTGTTTCGCTACCAACCGTGATGATTGGAGAAAAATCATCTATGAGGGCCGTGAGACCCACGATAAGGCCTGGTTTCTAAATCTAGCCCAGAAACGGAAAAAACGACATGCTCGCGGAGAGGGCTCCGTCGCAACGGACTCTCAATTCGCGTGCAGTAAGTGCGGACGGAAGTGTCGATCAAGGATCGGTCTTCTTAGCCACGAGCAACGATGCTCTTCTCGAATAGGCGCTGCTTGAATCATCTGTATTGTTGTAGTGATAGGTTGTCAGCCTATCGCCTAAATTGTAATATACAGAAACCCTCCGACCATGCCCGGACCATGCCCGGGACGAAATACAGCTGGCACATTCTATGTTTTTCTCTGACTCCCAGTCCAGCATAACTTTAATGAAACTATAAACCTTTGAATGCAGCTATGAAGTAATTAACAAAACCATTGCCAGATGAGAGAGAATGCCCCAGCCATTATCTAGTTTACGAGTTGTGAACAATCCTCGGATAACAGAGGAAGTCCTGACATGATGACCCATTGCTGCGTCTGGGGTTTATGGGTGTAGCCTTTAATTACTACAACAGGACACCAGATGGCATTTAGCATGTTTTTGTGTGTTTTGGGTCATTCTTCTTCGAGGAAATGAATCATTTTTGATGTAGATTATCAGTCGAAATCACAGCCTTCACTCGCTTACATACATACCTACAATCACGCCTTTATCCCTAATCGGGTAAGCAAAGTTATAATAACATTTTATTTAAAGATATTGACACCCGTTAAAAAATAAGTTTGAAATGTCTAAGCTCGGATCACTAGACCACATGACAGAGGCATATTTTATCATTAAAATGTGCCTGTCATGTAAAGAGTCAAAACGGAGAGATCAAACACCTTCGTTAAACAAACAAGTGAGTAGTCGTTCATTTATCAGAATGACAAAGGCAGTTAACAATGTGGGTAAATAATAATGTTGATCGACCAGAATTGAATTTGAAAAGCTTTGAGTATTCTATAAATGTGGTCACAAAGAGGCAGTTTTATTGTTTAATTTTGTGGTGTGGTATTTTATAAATTCTGTCATTGCTCCCTCGTCAACTCGACGTCGCGTGTGACCCTCAGGGTCTCAGCTAACAGAAGGTGATCTTGCATACATTGCGTAGGAAGAACATGAGCTTAAACAAATTATAACTTATTTCTTTTCACAGTGTGTCACAATCCATTCTTCCATGCTGGCCTGGGATCGAGAGAAAACATAGAATTTACCAGCTGCATTTCCTCCCAGTATGCAGTAAAAACCTTCCATACTGGACTGGGAGAGAAAGAAAAACATAGAATGTTCCAGTTTACCTTCCTCCCGGGCATGCTGTAGAAGTCAGCAAAAGGGATTCGAGGGTTACAATGTATTGTAATTTAGGCGATGGGCTGACAACCTGTCACTACAGCAATACACATTACGATTGCCCTCAATTTTGTCAGACGTGGCGAAAGCGCCTTTTAGGAGGCGTTTTACGCTATGCCTACCCCGTAAGGGATAATGGCGTGATTTTATGTATGTATGTATGTATGCAGTAAAAACCAGCTAAGGTAACCGAGGGTTTCAGTATATTGTAATTTAGGCGATGCGCTGACAACCTGCTACTACAGCAATGTACTTACTAATCTATCTTAAATAACCCCCAAAACTTTGTCAGACGTGGCGGAACGACATTTTGTTTAGGTCGTTTACGCCCTACCCCATTAGAGATAAAGGCGTGATTAAATGTATGTATGTGTGTCACAGTAGTGGCACAGATTACTTATACGGCGGCGGGTGCCTGCAGCAGAAAAGCGAACAGATAATATTATAACGCACTAGTGAGCAGAAAAATCTGCAGGATGACGTAACGCACAGGCATGAGGCTATTGCATTAACATGTGTAGAACACCTAACATAGCATGGTTGTATAACTATGAAGCTTTATCTCTGTACAGCTTTTTACTCGAACCAAAACAAATAAAGGTGGTTCGAAAGCTGCGACAGTGGCGCCATCATTATTGAACTAATTGTGCCTGAAATACAAACATTGTCATTAATATTTTACGTTTCGCGGGAATCGCAATTAATTTTCCATTTTTAAAATACATAACATTATGAGTATTTATGCTTTGTATTCCAAATGTGCTAAAAGTAGCTACTTTTAGCACATTTGTAATACATAGCTTTTGAACTTAGTGTGAATTGGATAATGGATAATTAGTTACAATTTTCACGAAACGGAAAATATTCATGATATTTTATATATTTCAGGCACAATTAATTTAAAACTGATGGCGCCACTGTCGCAGCTCTCGAACAACCTTAACTTCGCAATGTATGGTGGATCCTTTACAGAACTCTTACTCGTGATCGCCTCCAGTGTGCTGAACCCTAAGCGTCCTAAACACGTCTACTGAACAATGTGAGAGTTTTACAAATTAGTGTAATGTATTGCATGTCCTTGTTTTGTCGTGTCATTTTGAAACAAAGGTGCCATCTTTGTTTTACATAATGCGTAGCTGATTGCTACGCCGTAGCGCCGTAGCGATTGCGTAGCTTGCTTGTTCCAGGCCGGAAAATGGCGTACATACTAAGTATGGATTTGACAGGCCAGTTTGTACTATAATGACATTTGTGATACGAACTCAAACTCGCTAATTCCAAAATTTACATCTTCCATGGTGGACTGGAAGCGATAGAAAAACATAGAATGTGCCAGATGCATCGCCTACCGGGCATGCTGTAAAAACCAGCTAAGGGATTCGAGGATTTCAGTGTATTGTAATTTAGGCTATAGTCAGGCAACCTTTCACTGCAGATCTATCTCAAACAACCCTCAAGACTTGTCAGACGTGGCGGAACGATCTTTGTTTGGGTCGTTGATGCTCTTCCTACCCCGTCAGGGATAAAAGCGTGATTGTATGTATGTAAAAATGATAACTAGCAAGTTATAAAGAATACTCATGCGCTCATTATAAGTCTTATTGGGTCTTATGACTAAGTTTTGGACTCTCAGCGCGCGCGCGTTTGTAATTAGTAACTTCAAGTACTTTAGCGCTCAGAACAATGTTTATGGTAGTTCTAGCTTCTAGCACGGCACTAAGGTACTTATGCACTAAAAGATTCAAAACCAGTGGAAAAGTTGTACCATTTTCTGATAAAAAAATTCAATTTTCAAGTTGTTTACGAAGCTGCTCAAGACCTCAAATAATTTCATATTTCCAGACCAGACTGAAATATCGACATGAAAATTTAGTTTGAGTGACGGCAGCTCGATGGAACCAATTTGCTCGAGTGGGTAAAAGTTCAAAACAACATCGGCCAATATGGCCGCTGAAAAATAAGAAAACTCCACTTTAGTATCTAGTCCGCACGCTAGCTAGCCAGTTAAAGCAATTTAAAGGACGAAAATTTTGTTTCCATTTCGCCGAAAATATCCAGTTTATAAAAAATATAGTATTTCGTCGTAAAATAATATTTCATTTCGTGGTCAAAGTTTTACGTTGATTGCTCTTACCAAAAACCAACCCGGTGACAATGCTGATGAAATTAACTTTCATTTAGTTTAATTGTTACTTAATAATAATAATATCAAATTCGATAAAAATAATGATTTAATTATAAATAAGAATCTTAGCATTCAGCTTAGTTTTTTACCCGACTACGGCAAAGCAAAAAGGAGGCTTATGATTTTGACCGGTATGTGGGTATGTATGTTTATCTGTTCCCTTATTACTTCTAAACTACTCATTTGAATTTGACAAATGAGATATCGTAAGAAGCATCTCAATCGTCCGCTGTTTATAGGTTAGGTGACGTCACTTTAAATTGCATATGGTGCCCTCTAGAGGACATCAAGCAATGAAGTAAAATATATATATTTTTTTACAATACCGAGTGGGGTTTCAAATGAAGGGCTTAATTTGCACATTCCAAAATAGTATTATTCTTCTTATTTAATCGATAAATAAGAATATTTTCTAAAATCACTCCACAGGATGTAACAAAGAGGCTCACGCAAGTGCTATCTTAGGTCGTGATTCAGTTAGCGGAACCCACCGGGAGTGTGCCGGAAGTAAATAATTTGCCTAAGTGTGTCCATGATGAAATATCAAACTCGCTTCGCTTGCAATGCGCGTTAGATTTAAGTCTTCTTGGAATATACGATGTTGCGCTCTCTTTGCTCTCAATACCCATTCCCAGATTTCGCCAAAATTAAATTTATTGCATCGCGCTCGCGAGATACAAAAAAAAAACTATGATCATACTTCTTGGAGCTATGACCATTTTTCTTGGAGCTGTGATCATATTTCCAGGACCTATAAATCATAGAAAACCACTTCCAAGTCCACTTAGCCCCCAAAGAAAAAGAAAAGAAACAGTTCAGTTTGGGAGTAGCGCTCACGTTCAGACATTGAAATCGATGGTTGCGGAGGGCTTGCCCCCCCCTCACAGAAAATGAAAAGCAATACCCTTACCCCGGTTCGGGAATAGCGACCATATTCAGATATTGAAACCGGGGCGTTGAGGGGGCTTTCTCCTCTCACAGAACAAAAAATTAATTCAAAAAGTATGAAGCATGAAAATATTGTTATCGGAATTGATATTTAATACATTACCTAGTTATGTTCAGAAGATAGCCGTGGTCGTATGCTACCTATGGTCTAAACGAAAAGTAATATGATCGCTTACCGCTATTAAAATATATTTTGTGGTTAGAATACATTGTTTACCAATCCGTATTTATAATCAGTACTTGATACTGACAGCAAGGTTAAGTTCGTATCAAAAATGATATTTCAGTACATAATAGCCTGTAAAACCATACTTAATATTACTCTTAGTTTTGAGATCGCTTTATATATACGAGCCTTAGGATAGGTGGCATAAAACTACGGTTATCCTCTTAACATAACTATAATGTATTAAATATCAATTCAGATAACTATATTTTCTTGTTTCATACTTTTCAGTAGTCGGGTTTTAGTTTTTGAACTCATTTTTTTATAATATTAAAGAATGTTAGAAACCATGAATGCCATCTCAAATCTGCGGTAGCTCATAAAAATGGGGAACGATAGAAGATGGTAGTGGTATTATTTATTGCGTATGCATATCTTATGCGCATCTTCCATGCTAAACTGGGAGCGAAAGAAAACGTAGAATGTGCCAGCTGCATTACCTCCCGGGCATGCTGTAACTCTAGCTTAGGGATCCGAGGGTTTCAGTTAAATGCAATTTAGACGATGGGCTGACAACCTGTCTCTACAGCAGTACACCTATAAATCTATCTTAAATAACCCTCAAAACTTTGTCAGACGTGGCGGAACGACCTTTGTTTAGGTTGTTAACGCTCTGCCTACCCGATTAGGGATAAAGGCGTGATTATATATATGTATGCAAGGAACTTGTTTTGTAGATTATTTTTGTGTATTCTGTTTAATTTCAAATTTCTGTTTGTTAATAAATAATTTTTCATTTTTTTCTTTTTTTCAACTGGAAAAAGTCTACGTTACATACAAGAACTGGAAAAAATATATCTCCAAGAGCCCAGATACCTATCTATATGAAATGTTAATCTACGCGGCGCCGGGTTCCAATTTCAGCTAGTTTTGTTTGGAGATGTTTTCATTTCGGATATTCGGAGTCACTAGCCAGCCAGCACCACGCCGCCGGCTCATTTCGCACTCTTTTGTTTTCACACATATTGTCTGCCCGGGCAAACTGCAGCCGTGTTTGGTTTTCTTTCTGAAACTGGTTTGTCCATTATTTGCTCTGTGGTTCATTAGTGGTTGGTATTTCGTTTACTTTCCTGTTAGGTCAACGAGCAACACTATGAACCAAATGTTTGTTATCATCATTATTACGTGTAACTGCGTAGAATGGTCCCGCGGATCGAGAAACCGTGTAGACAGCGGTAATTATTTTTTTCTTGCACTATGTATCTTTTTATTACACAATTACAACGTTAAATTATACAATTCACATTTTTATATACAGAAAATTTAATCCAAGACTGGCAAGGCAACATTGTCTGAATGGCTAGGCTTATTCTTTGGGCAAAAAAACGAATTATGAAATAATACATACATATATTCATGCCTTTATCCCTAATACGGTAGGCAGTGCGTAAAAGACTTAAAAAAAGGTGGTTTCGCCACGTCTGGCAAAGTTTAGAGGGTTATTTAAGATTTGAGATTTGTAAGTCTACTGCTGTAGTGACAGGTTGTCAGCCCATCGTCTAAATTACAATATACCAAAAACCACGTATCCCTTAGCTGGTTTTGACAGCATGCCCGTGAGGAAATGCAGCTGGCACATTCTATGTTTTTCTCTCGCTCCCAGGCCAGCATGGAAGTTATGAAATAATGAGTAGGTGTATTTCGTGTTCTTTGTCAAACGTGGCGGAACGATATTTGTTTAGATTGTTTACGCTCTGCCTCGCCCATCACTACATAGTATAAAACAAAGTCGCTTTCTCTGTCCCTATAATATATGTATAAATCTTTAAAACTACGCAACAGAATTTGATGCGGTTTCTTTTAAAGGATAGAGTGATTCAAGAGAAAGAATGTGTAATACATGCATAATATAGAAGAGAAACACTGATAATTTCCGTGCGAAGCGGGAGCGGGACGCTAGTAAGGGATAAAAGCGTTATTATATATATTTATGTATTGCTTTCAGCTCCAGTTATTCTAATCTGTGACAGTAACCTTAGGTAAAGCTGATTTTTACAGCATGCCCGGGAGGAATTTCAGCTGGCACATTCTATGTTTCTCTCTCTCTCCCAGGCCAGATTGGAATCAATTTCTAATAATAAAAAATGTGTTTCTACCTTCCTGAACTTATCTATCTGAACTAACAAGATGCAGTCAAACGGCTTTAAGCACGACTAATCAGCATACTTGCGAAGTTCCTGGAGCGAACAATATGGATGCCTTTACACTTCCGGTCCAGTCCACTCGGTGGAAACTACTTACTCCAAGAAACAGACTTGGAGATATTATGCAAGGATCGATTGTGCAACGAGTTTAGTTATTGCTTGTTTGAACAAGGTAAAATCATATATATCTTATTTTTATTTATTTTACAATTTATTGCACACATGATCATACAGACACAAACATAAAAAAACAATAGCACAACAGGTACAACTTATCTCTAAATAGAAATCTCTTCCAGCTGACCTACTACCGTAGGCATAAGTGAATTTTATTTAGTTTCCTCTGTTTTTCATTGATATGATTTATGTGAACTAAGGCCCGTATCTTTAATCAGCTCTCAAGTGTGACAGCGAGTTTGAATTTAAATCAGAAATGTCATTTCAGCCCATAGCGGCCTGTCAAAAACATACTTATTATTGATTTCGATCTTGATATTGCTTTATAAATACGCGCCTAACAACCTAAGTATGTGTCATGATCATGAATGTACGTACAGTAATACGCTATTTGCCTACTAGTCAAATCAGCAACTTTTTATGAAATGTTAAAACCGCTTTTTTGTATGAAAATAGTGGGTTTTGACGTCACTCGCCAGTAATTGACTACTCAAATCAATAACTCCTATGGTTCGTATTTATAAAGCGATCTCAAGATTCAGAGCGATATTAGGTATGGCTTTACCAGACGATTTTGTACTAAAATGAAATTTCTGATACGAACTCAAACTCGCTGTCCCTCTCAAGGAAATACGGGCCTATATTTTTAACTCGATTACCAAATCAAAATGTGCATTGATTAACAGTGTTTTTAGCCGTCAGTTTTAAGTATAAATGTATTGAATTGTTTTAGCCACCCACTCAACATGCCTATTATACAATGAAATAAAGGTTTTATCTATCTATCTAAACATGTCTTCATAGGTACTGTAATCTTAAGATCTTTGCTACGAAAATAGAATTGAAATATATTTTTTTGTTATTTCTAATTAAATTGTCTGTACTAACTACATTGCCCTGTTTGTTTTGTCTTCAAGTAAATATTTTTCTTCCTACCGTTCCTACGAAACAAGGTTAAAAAATAACAGAACATATAGTCACGCCTTTATCCCTACTGGGTTATTTTTACCTTGACCTAAACAAAGATCGTTCCGTCAAGTCTGATAAAAGTTTGAGGGCTATTTAAGATATATTTGTAGGTATATGGCTGTAGTAACAAGTTGCCAGCCAATCGCCTAAATAGCAATATACTGAAACCTTCGGATCCATCAGCTGTTTTTTACAGCATGCCTGGGAGGAAATGCAAGCACTCGAGTGTTCGTGTAATTTTTTCAAAATTAAAAATGGCCGATTTTAGCGATTTTTTTGACTGAACCTATCGAGTGGGGTATCAAAATAAAGGAAAATAAAAGGAGATTACAAAAACATATTATGATTCACATATTACAAATCAATTTTAGAACAATTATTGCATTAAAACATGTTTTTATAGGTACCTAACTACAGTCGGGTTGTTTGAATTATTTAATCTTGTTATGGTTTAAATTACAGTTTGATGTCATAGATTACTTTAAAATTAAAATCAAGTGCGTTGATCCTTTGTGTGTCATTGAGGAGACGAGAAGAATATTAAATTTCCAGTAACTTATCTCAGTTTAATTATTTACGGTTTATATTTCGTAAATTAAGTGCCATAAAATAGTCAAAGGCTCTTATTATTAAGTAATAGAACACCAAACTCATTACAACCACATTAAAAATGCAGGGTGAAATAGATCGAAATTTAAATTATGTGCTCAAATCAACTTTCGGTCGATAAACTCTATAATAGACAAAATAGCAGATTGGAGACTCAAATTTTCTTCTATAGACCGCACTAACACGTAACCACGACACTGCGCGACAATTAATAATTCTTTGATTTAATAATTCTTAAGGTCCGATTCCCAGGGGGGAACACACAGTTGATATTTGTCAATTTATCACTTTGTGAGGTTTTTTCCAGTTTGGTTAGGACATTACAGGCTGAATCACCTGATTGTCCTAAAAGATAAAAGATTCCATGATTCGGAGGGCACGTTAAGCCGGAGTCCCGGTCGCTGTCTTTGATAGTGGAAGTTACTCAAACCATGTCAGAGGACTATTAGCTGTGCTACAACGCGGTTTAAAAACTCGGTCACCAGGGTTCATCGGGTCATTCGATTCGAGAATCCACTAGACAGAAGAAGAAGAAGAAGAAGAATTCTTTGTATGAAAACGTATGAGAGGTAACACACTGAAGCAGCACTGGAGCTGCAGCGTAGCAGCGCGGCGCTTCACGACTTTTCACGGTTCGGCAATGTCAGGTTCATACATTTTGACAGAGTTTGTCGCGCTGCAGCTACGCCATAGTGCGGTCTAACCTTTAGTCCTAATAAACTCTCATCAGACTGAAAATTTCAAGGTAAGTCAATTGGACAAACATATAAAATATAATTTGATTAAAATTTTACGATTGTTTTGAATATATTTGCAACGCCCTTAGATTCACTTTGAGAAAGAGTGGAGTTAAATTTTCTACGAGTGTTTTATCTAAGAACCGCCTGGAGGACCCTTTATTATCTATTTCGTCTTATCCGTCTATCCGAGATATAATCCGTCTGTCTTTCAACTCTATATTTTTTATTGAATTATTAACTCGATAATCCACTCGCTTTTTGCATACATACATACATACATATAATCACGCCTTTATCCCTAATGGGGTAGGCAGAGCGTACACGACCTAAACAAAGGTCGTTCCGCCACGTCTGACAAAGTTTTGAGGGTTATTTAAGATAGATTTGTAGGTATATTGCTGTAGTGACAGGTTGACAGCCTGTCGCCTAAATTGCAATATACAGAAACCCTCGGATCCCTTAGCTGGTTTTTACAGCATGCCCGGGAGGAAATGCAGCTGGCACATTCTACGTTTCTCTCTCGTTCCCAGTCCAGCATGGAAGTACTTTTTGCAAGTAGTTTGAATTTTCACACCTAATGAAATGATGATTGAGCAAAATATTGTTTTTCTTTTTTATTACTTGAGACTTTTCATTAGACAATAAATTACAAGGGTCAATTATACAATTCACATTTTAAAATAAAAATATTATAATTAAATTAATTTGACAAAACATAATGTTCTCCGAATGTTGGATGCAGTAATGATGGCCAGTTATAACAAACGAAGCCAAGACTTAACTAATTTGATTTTGTTATGGCTCTTGACTTTTCTTTTTTCTTTAGTAATTTCAGTTACATACATACAAATAATCACGCCTTTATCCCTAATGGGGTAGGCAGAGCGTAAATGACATATTTTCAGCCCATCGCCTAAATTACAATATACTGAAACCCTTGGATCCCTTAACTGGTGTTTACAGCATGCCCGTGAGGAAATGCAGCTGGCACATTCTATGTTTTTTTCTCGCTCCCAGTCCAGCATGGAAGTTAAGTTCAGTTATTCAAGATAGTAATTGAAGCTCACATCAAGAGCTCATTCTAAATAACAACTTTGGAAGTATCTATACAAATTTTGAAAAACAAACAAGATGTTGCAAGCCGTGGAGATATGCAGCAATGCAGATGAAATATGCAGCTCGACTGCTCGGGTCCCGCGACGAAATAACATAACTATTATACCGGGTGTAAGGGACAGCGTCCCGCAAACTGATAAGGGTTGCTCAGTCAACGATACTGAATAACTTCAACCAAGAAATTATTTCAGGAAGTGAAAATAAAAATTGGCTTTTCCATACAAAATGTCCTCTTTGATCGGACAATTTGTATGAAAAAACCAAAATATTTTTTCCACTTCCTAAAACAAATTCCTGGTGGATGTTGTTCTTGTTCAGTATCGTTGACTGAGCAACGCCTATCACTTTGTGGGACGCTGTCCCTTACACCGCGTATATTCTGTGAAATATCATTCAATTTCACAGATAAAAGTGTTCCGGAGTGTGGACAGCATTTCTCCGGCGAGAATATCTTCTCATTCAGTGAGTATTCGAGTCGACGAACGACCCGATAAACCCTGGTACATATAATCACGCCTTTATCCCTAATGGGGTAGGCAGAGCGTAAACTACCTGAACAAAAGTCATTCCGCCACGTCTGACAAAGTTTTGAGGGTTATTTGAGATAGATTTTGCAGTAGTGATAGGTTGTCAGCCTATCATCTAAATTGCAATATACTGAAATCCTCGGATCCCTTAGCTGGTTTTTACTGCATGCCCGTGACGAAATACAGCTAGCTGAATGAACCCTGGTGAAAGCGTTGATAATTCGCCCATTAGTAAAAACTTAGGCTTCTGACACATTTTATGTAACGACCACTATCAGAGACTGTAAGGGGTCGATGGCTAAGCGACCGATTCGAAGCAAGTCTTTCTTTTTTCTAGATTGTCCAAGCCAAATAGAGAAAAATCTCACATAGTGTTAAATATACAATTATCAACTTTGTGTTCTCCCCGTGGGATTGAATCCACGACCTCCGGATCCGGAGCCCGAGACTCAAACCACTAGACCACGGAGACAGAAATAACATTCAATTTCACGGATAAACTGTTCCGGAGTGTGGAAAGCTGGAGGATATGTAGAACTTATCATATCGTAGCGGAGCCAAAACACATTCCAAGGTACGTTTAACATTTTAGTTCCACAGCTGCGCCGATGCACACTTTGAGAAACTTTAAGCTGAAAACAAAGCGAGTTGAGTTTGAAAATTGAAAGAAAAATTTACGGTTTCTATTTTTGTGGCCCGCTTCCAAATGTGTATGCAACTGTAGCGTCTGCAGAGTATCATAGGCTCGTATTAATAAAGCGATCTTAAAATAAAGAGCAATGTTAAGTATGGATTTGACAGGCCAATATGTATTGAAATGATATTTATTTTAATGTGAATTTTGGAACAAACCGGCAGAATTTTACCAATGTCAGAGCCATATGCGCATTAATCTGGCACAACCTGTCCGACGTGTTTTCGAATTTGAGAGAAAAATATAGAATTTGCCAGCAGCATTTCCTCCAGAGTATACTGTAAAACCAGCTAAGGGATCCGAGGGTATAAGTACATTGTAATTTAGACGATGGGCTGACAACCTGTCACTACAGCATCTCCATCTCCCTAGCCTTATCCCGTATCTCATGAGGTCAGTTTGCTAATCTAGAGGATTGAACGAGAGTACTGGCTTTTACACAGAGTGACTGCCATCTGACCGCCGCAACCAAGAAGGGAAACCAGACCCTATCCTAGATTAGGTCAGAGTTTTCAAGCCGCCAATGCTTAGCACTGGCCTCTGATATGGCTTAACGACTAATATCTACGGATTTAAACGATATTAACCGGGACTTCCGAAGCGTAGAAAAAGCACCGAATAAACGTACATATGAAATTCGAAAACTGAAAAACACATTGGTACGTGGTGGGATTCGAACCACGACCTCCCGCTCAGGAGGCAGCGGCCCTATCCACTACACCATCGGGCTCTCCACTACACTATCGGGATCTCCACTACACCATCGGGCTCTAACCTGTCACTACAGCAATAAACCTACAAATCTATCTTAAATAACCCTCAAAACTTTGTCAGACGTAGTGGAACGACCTTTGTTTAGCTCTGCCTACCCCATTTGGAATAAAGGCGTGATTGATTGTATGTATGAAAAGCTAACATTTTGATGAATTGAGTTCTAGGCCAATTTATGCTAATTTATCCTAGATCAGCGAGGACAGTATCAGCTTCATCGCCCAGAGTCGCATCGTCCAGGTACCACACGTTAAAGCTAGAGCGGAGACTGGTGATGCCTCAAGGATCCCCCTGCTGACATCCAACGCTAGATTACCTCAGCAAATGAGTTTGGCAAACCAGGTTAGATGCACCGCTGTAGCATTGCCACAAGATTGGAAACAATGAAGGTGCATGTTCTTTGACTTGTGTTAGAAGCGAATTTCGATTGATGGCGTTAAAAGCGTTACGAACACCTACAGCAGAACTTTATCGGGGCAGTTCAGTAAAAATGTACGAGTGGCATGTACAGAACCTTCACATCCACCCTGTGAACCAAACCCCACTTGAACAGGCTGGAAGATCTTCGCTAAAGCAGGTGCTACTATTCTACAAGCAATTTTGGATGCAATGCGCCTCAAAGTTGTTCCCATCGCGATAGGATGCCTCTATCTTTCTTAAGCAGAGCACAGAGGCTTGCCCCGTATAATATCTCGGTAACACTCTCGTTAACCTTACCAGACAGCATAAGCTCGATAAGCGAAGCTAAGCTCAATAGTAAAGCTGTTCCAATATCCCCCACAGACACACACACCAAATCTTTTAGATGTTGAAGAGTCAGTCCGTCATAGCCTCCACCAGATGTATTTTTAAAAGACCCATTTTCAGATTAAAAACATACGAATAGGACAGGAGATCTATTCTCTCCGGTTTTTTATTTAAAGTCGGTGGTTTTATGCATTATCTGTCATTTTTATCCGCCGTCATATGATATGACGGATAAAATTGACAGAAATACTGGGGAAACGTGCAAATGCGCGTCAAAACTTAGCGGACAAAGTGTCATACCATAGGGTATAAATCGCCTGTCATTTTTCAATTTTATTATTTTGAAAGTGACAGATAGATTTTAATTTATGTTTTAGCTGTTAGAATCTAGAATTGAGCCCACCTACTTACTTCGCTGGCCCAGCGACCCAAATAAAAGTGGATCTCGGCCTCCGAAGTGATAGTTGTTAGCTATCACTAATGCTAATAGTTTTGAAAAAAGATCTTTAAGAAAGTTTCCTAAATTAGAATTTAATCAATACTTAAACACGAAGGAAACAATCCCTGTATATTTTCTGTGTGATTCCGTATGTGCTTGCTCGTGTAGTAGTGTGTATTTATGATAATTCAATATTATTCTCACCATCTTCCACGATCTTCTAATGTTATTTCTGCAAGATACAAATACAATATTTGTAGAATGTCAGAAAATTTTCCTCCTTTGAAATTAATATGAACGTTTATGAGAGATATACAATTTGACTTGGTTTATTTCCATAGAAAATAACTAATTTAATGCTTCCATGCTGGCCTGGGAGCGAGAGAAAAATATAGAACGTGCCGGCTGCATTTCCTCCCGGGTATGCTGTAAAAACCAGCTAAGGGATCCGAGGGATTCAGTATTTTGTCATTTAGGCGATGGGCAGACAACCTGTCACTTCAGCAATATACCTACAAATCTTTCTTAAGAACCCTCAAAACTTTGTCAGACGTGGCGGAACAACCTTTGTTTAGGTCGTTTACGCTCTGCCTACCCCAAAGGCATGATTAGATGTATGTCATCATCATCTCATCATCTCCCTAGCCTTATCCCATATCTCACGGGGTCGGCTACCTAATCCAGGGGATTTAACGAGGGTACTGGTTTTTACACAGAGCGACTGCCATCTGACCTCCGCAACCCAGAAGGGAAACCAGACCCAATCCTAGATTCTTAGCACTGGCCTCTGATATGGCTTAACGACTAATATCTACGGTATTAAACGATATTAACCGGGACCAACGGCTTAACGTGCCTTCCGAAGCACGGAGCACCGAAGTAACGTACATATGAAAACCGCTCAGGAGGCAGCGGCCTTATCCACTACACATGTATGTATGTATGAAAAATAATTATTATAAGTAAATGTCCGGCAAATTGCTCGAACGAGTCGTTGCTCGCACCAACTATGCATATCGTTTAATTGTTAGGTGCGAGCTTACGAAAAGAATGGGCTCGATTCTAGACTAATATTAAAATATGACTGTCACTATCAGAATAATAAAATTGAAAAAGAACAGGGACAGTATTTATACTCTATGCTTTTACACTTTGACCGCTAGATCTTGACGAGCTTTTGCACGTTTCCCCAGTATTTCTGTAAATTTTATCCGCCATATGAAACATAAAAATGACAGATAACGCATAAAACCACCGACTATAATTTAAAAAAACGGAGAGAATAGATCTCCTGTCCTTTTCCAATGTTTTTAGTCTGAAAGTGGCAAATCGATTTTAGTTTTAGCTGGAAAGTGTAGAATCGAGCCCAACGTATGTAGTCGTTTATTTATTAACAAAATACATACATACATACATATAATCACGCCTTTATCCCTAATGGGGTAGGCAGAGCGTAAAGGACTTAAACAAAGGTCGTTCCGCCACGTCTAACAAAGTTTTGAAGGTTATTTATGATAGATTTGTATGTATATTGCTGTAGTGACAGGTTGTCAGCCCATCGCCTAAAATGCAACATACTAAAACCCTCGGATCCCTTAGCTGGTTTTTACAGCATGCCCGGGAGGAAATGCAGCTGGCACATTCTATGTTTTTCTCTCGCTCCCAGTCCAGCATTGGAAGATATTAACAAAATACTCTAATGAAAAGCATAGGTTATTTGTGTTTCCCAAGCAACTTGCATGTTACTACAGCATACTGCATCTGCAATGTAATCTTTTGGGAGCTTGTAACTAAGTCCTAATGTCTGCAAATGTCTCGTCCTTGCCACAGAAAACATAAGTTTTAATGCTCTCTTATTAGAGAGAAAGCTAGCTTGCTAGCTTGTACTGAAAACATCAGCAGAAAACATTCGTATATTAAAAGATATGAGATTCCTTTTCCTCGTATGTATTATTTGCTTTTCTTATTATTATTTTTATACAAGGACCCTAATAATTTTCTGTTGTAAGAATTTTACTCAATTTTACGTTACTTTTTTAGCAAATTGATAACAGATTTTCCTAGAAACACTTCATTCCGAGCCACAGATGAGCACATTAATTTTAAGATATACGAATATCGCCCGAAACGTCATTGAAATATCATATATATTAGCCCGCGCTACGGCTTGGTAGTTACGCCTGTGGTCGCGCGTCGTATGTGCGTAAATCGCAGTAAATCTAGTTTTTTGAAATAAACAATTTAAAAAGAAAATAAGACATCCTGCTATTAAACCTCGAGGTGGTTATTACAGAATTATTTTTTAATTTTAAAACTGTGTATTCTAGCCTCAGTGGGCGAATATCGTCACGAGAATCAAGAGAACGAGGCAACTTCGTGTTTTTTTTCTATAGAGGAAAGTTCAAGTAATTGTGTATTTCTAAGACATAAGTATACTAATTAGTTAGCCAGTGTGATGGGTATTTTCCCACCAGGTACGTCTTATCCGCTTTACGTTTTATGCTATCTCACTTCTTAGGTCTGCTGTAAGACATTTCATTTTAGAAATAAGCAGTACCTGTTGTGTCTTGATTCCTATGTAATTGTTCTGTGTAAACTGTTAAATAAATAAATAAATACGATTCGGGGCGGTCTTTTCGATTGAGTAGGTATTAGTTTTGTAAGTTTGACTTTGTGATTAATTTAATGTGATATTTTGTAATTGTTTAGTTAATTTTCAATAAAAATATTATAATTTAAGAAAATGTATGAGTACTCAACTATCTTAGATATTAATTTCACAACTAACACTTTAGCATGAACGACATGCGACACAGCATGCGAACAAAAATGTCGTTATTTCGTTTTGCTCACACGATGAACCCCTAAGTTGCTGCTATACTCAATTTTAGTATCGAACTACTAAAAGACAAGTATTAATAGCATAGAAAATTGTGCTTAGATTAAATTGCCACCAAAAGAAAAACACCCCTTATAAATATTGCTCGTTTAGAAATGCCATTAAACATGATATTGTGTGCAAGTGAAGTATTCTATTAAAGAAGGCTGATTATTTATTTATTATTCAATGGTTTTGCAATCAAGTCGTTTAATTATTCTTCTGGGGCACAGACAAGTTTTAGAAGGTAATATTTTTATATAAAAACGCTATAATATTTAGTAAAAAATAAATTTTGATCAAGTCTGTGCTTAGTACATACATACATATAATCACGCCTTTATCCCAATGGGGTAGGCAGAGCGTAAACGACCTAAACAAACGTCGTTTCGCCACGTTTGACATTTTTTTGAGGGTTATTTAAGCTAGAGATGTAGGTATTGCCGGAGTGACAGGTTGTCAGCCCATCGCCTACATTACGATATACTGAAGCCCTCGGATCCCTTAGCTGGTTTTTACAGCATGCCCGGGAGGAGATGCAGCTGGCATATTCTATGTTTTTCTCTCGCTCCCAGGCCAGCATGGTTCTGTGCTTAGTATATGAAAAAAAAACTAATAATTAATTATATCATGTCTTTATTGACACCGACATTAATTCAATCATAAAATTAAAACCAATCTTGGATTTTGTCATAACCCAGACTTTGACAAAATATTGCACAAGAACCGGAGAAAAGTCTAGTACTTTGTCAAAATCCTGAACAATTTGAACAGGACTTTGACAAAATACTGGACTATTCTCTGGATTACGGAGAGCATTTTGCCAAAAACCCTAGTATTTTGATCTAAAAACCGATTTAATCATAATCCTGTGACATATCCATATTTTAGGTTTTTATCAACCGACCGGAGCGGAAACACTTTAGGCAAAAGAGAAACACAAATTGGGTTCCTTTTAAGTAAATACAACGCAAAAGGTGGCCGTGGTTTAACTGTATAGGAAGAAATGGAAGAACAAGCTGAATGCACAAACCTACAACAGTACGGAAATGTCTCAATATAATAGTCCTCCCACCGATTTTCGGTGATGGCGGCCAATCTCCTGGAGATCAGACAACTGCGCAGGACTTGTTTTTAGTGCCTAAGTGTTTTGGCTACACACAGGTGCTCTCTCTATTCCTTCAAACTCTTATTCTGATTGGACAGATTGACTGACACGACCAGAGAGAAATCAGGCGCAGGACCGACAATTTACATGCCGATCCGACAGCATGGATCTTGTTACTTTTCGGACAATCAGGTAATCAGTCTGCAATGTCCTAACCAAATTAGAAATAACAACACAAAGTCATTGTCCCCCGACGGGAATCGAACCCGGGTCGATAGCCCATGGCTCAGACCGCTAGACCACGGAGGCAGTTAGTCTTAATATAGGAAGAAAAGAAAGAAGGAGAAAACCTGGGAAAGCCGATGTTTTTATAGAAAAAGTCAATTCGCATTAGCTGGGTCTGCAGACGACATAAGTCGGCATTATACGGCTAAAAGTAATTATTAGATTCCCTTTGGCAGGGTTAGTCCTTAGAACCTAAGATATAAGATCTAAGAAGAACCTATTTTCGAAGTTCCGCCAACTTGATTTTTGAGATCGGTTTTTAGTGGGGTCCGCTTCCTATTGAAACCATGGTGATGTCCCTAATTAAGCTACTAAATCGATTGTGGTATCATTTTCGTATAAACAAAGGATGCTGAACTTACGTGGGACACTCAGAAAGATTTGCGACACTAAAAAAAAATTTTCTACAGGTACATATATTTTTATTAAATCTTTTCAAAGTACTCTCCACCAGCCTCTATACAAAGATTCATGCGTCTGAACCAGTTTTCAAAACACTTTTTCCAGTCCGCCGTAGACACCTCGTTTACAGCCTGCTCGAACGCAGCCAGCGCATCTTCCGGCGACGAAAATTGTATCCCCTTGAGCTGATTTTTTGTTTTTGGAAATAAAAAGAAGTCACACGGTGCTAGATCAGGGCTGTAAGGAGGGTGACCCAGGAGTTTGACTGGTGTGCTGTCCAGGAAGTCCCTCGTTTTGAGCGCGGTGTGTGCGGGCGCATTGTCGTGGTGGAGCAGTAGACCGCGGAGCCCTGTGTTTGGTCGCTTGTTGCTCACAACAGAAAAAACTTCTGGTAAACATTTGGTAGTATACCATTCGGCGTTAATGCTTCTTTGATCTCGTAAGGGAATTGAGGCCAAGTGGCCAGTCAAATTAAAAAAGCTGGCGATCAAAATCTTCCCCCCGCTTCGAGATCGCTTCACTTTGGTAGGCGTTGGTTCATTTTGAAACACCCAAACTGTCGACTGGCGCTTGGTTTCTGGATCGTATTGATAAATCCAGGACTCATCACCTGTTACGATGTCGTAAACACGCCGAGACGAGCCTGCTTCAAATTTGTTCAGCATATCACGGCACCATTCCACCCGGGCCTGCTTCTGAGCGTCGGTGAGGTAGTGCGGCACCCAGCGCGATACTATCCTCCTCACGCGAAGATGCCCGTGTAGAATCTCGTGAACGCTTCCCGATCCAATCTTTAATATGTGCTGAATCTCCTGATATGTAATTCGCCTATTATCTTGGATTAAATTTTTCACTGCTAGCACGTTTTCTTCCGTAATAGCCGTCAAAGGGCGACCGCTTGTTTCTTCATCCCCCAAGGTTGGTCGATCGCGCCTAAATTCGTTATACCAACGATACACGGTTGCCTTGGAGGGGCTTTCATCCATAAATGCCATTTGAAGTCTATCGAACGATTCATCCGGTTTCAGGCGACACTTGAAATCGTAAAAAATCATAGCTCTAAAATGTCCCCGGCGCAGATCCATTTTTCAGTAAGACACGATACTTTGAATTGGCTCGCAAAAAATGTGGAGGGAAATTTTGAAAATGGAACACACATACTTTTACTTACAAGTAATCATATTTTCAAAAAAGATTCTAACCGGCCAGTCTGCCATATATAAAAACTATTTATCGCAATACTTTCCGAGTGGCCTGGTACTTCTAAAATCAAACTTGCATTATTTTGAAGAAACATACATACATACCTACATATAAGCGCGCCTTTATCCCTAAAGGGTAGGCAGAGCGCACGACCTAAAGAATGGTCCGACACGTTTGACAAAGTTTTGAGGATTATTTTAGACAGATTTGTACGCATATTTCTGTAGTGACAGGTTGTAAGTCCATCGCCCAAATTGCAAATGATACCACACTCAACTTAGGGACCACCAGAAAAAAATACCGTTTCCACCCTAAACACTCAAAAATCATGGTGGCCGTTCTTAGAAAATCTATCTCTAGGTTCTAAGGAATAATCCTGCCAAAGGAAATCTAATAATATTAGAAATAACAAATCAAAAATTCGAACGCTGACGGGATTTGAACCCGCGTCTTGGAAAACCGGCCCAACACTCTAAACTCACTTTCGTTATTCTAATATTTTTTAGAAATAAAATAGCACTTTAAGTGCAAAAATCTATTAGGAAGTCTAATAATTACTCTCAGCCGTATAATTATTAGGCTTCCAGAGCCAACTTTATCCGGTCAACTGAGCCCAACTGCATAGTAGATTTCTACTATGCCAACTGAGCCAAATTGAGTTGCCGTGTCAAAGTACACCGTGCTTGCTACCTGTAACTCGGTTACTAGCGCCTAAGCTTTTACTGGACTAGGCTTTTGAACAGGAAAGAGCACAAGCATTCTCTGTATAGAGAATAAAGAAAGAAGAACACTAAAAAATAACAAGCAACAAAAATAACAATTTTTATTACGAAATTTAGTGCCATCTATGAATGCA
The DNA here is from genome assembly GCA_949820665.1 of Scrobipalpa costella. Classification (NCBI taxonomy): domain Eukaryota; kingdom Metazoa; phylum Arthropoda; class Insecta; order Lepidoptera; family Gelechiidae; genus Scrobipalpa; species Scrobipalpa costella. The sequence goes on from OX463306.1 coordinate 1,184,080, forward strand.
GATGAGAACTAGCAAGGTTGTCTTACAACGCCATCTACAGAGTAGTTCTGTAACATTTTTTTATTTGTGATAGTTACGATAGATGACGCTATGAACATTTAAAAAAGCTTCGAGAGATGGAGCTGTTGGTAAAAATATTTTAAAATGGCAACACAAAAAATTATCTATGGACTAGAAGAAATCGAAAAAAAAAAACAGTTCTAGTCTATGGTTTTTTATTTGTGTCGGATTGAAATACGTCGCGAGCTTTGCCGGTGATCAATTTATTTCTAATAACATGAGTAAGCTCGCTGGAGCCGCCGTGTAGTAACTCGTCTTGTAGATAAATTATCGGACTACAATATACGAGTAATAAAACCGTTCATCGGGTATCGTGTTCCGTATAATGGTGTGGGATTCATCGACAGTGACGTCTCGTGTTCCAACCTTGGATATTATGGTTACGAGAAAAAGTGTATTTTGAAAATATATCTATTGTTTTCTTGTTGAGTGCGCCTGTGAATTGCGATCGTGCGGTTGGTGAGGTGTACTTGTTGTGAGTTGTGGTAAATCGGTGGTATGTCGGGCGGGAGGAGTATTGACAAGGAGCGCAAGTCCCCTCGCGAAAGCGGGGAGGACTCGGAGGATGAGAGCGAAATCCTCGAGGAAAGCCCTTGCGGCAGGTGGCTCAAGCGACGGGAAGAGGTAAGCGATACTTACACACCCTTACTTTCCATATTTCGTCCAAAATTCTGTGAATTTTGAACAAAGGCAATGCGATCTGGCCGCCGTCAGCTGATCTCCGAATCGGCCGTGAATTAAACATAGATGAGACGCAGTTTTTGTTGCAACAGCCGCATGTGCGTTTGTTTTGATTGATGCCCTTGTGCCTGCACGAAGGAATGTAAATTGTTGTTAGTTACATGCAATGTAACTAGTGTATATTGGTCATTGTTTTGCTCATCATACTTTAGGATTATATCTTTGTTGCCAAATATTGTGAAATAATTCCTATCTATACAATCAATTATTAAACAGAATATCTGAGTTATATTTAAAACTAGATTTTCACCATAATGGTTTACAACTTATTTATTAAGTCGGTTAGAAAAAAAACTACATCCTTTTATACTTACAACTACAAGTTTATTGCTTGTATTTATCTGTATAACTTAGTAAAACCTAAGGAAGTATCATAAACAACTTTCAAATTATGTTCACCCTTGTAATTGTGTTTCCCGGGGAAGCCTTAGCCAGATTGTTCAATTTCTATTCCATTATATCCTAGGCTTGAATGCGAATTTCAGTGACAAAATGGAATTTCCCTTTGAATTAACACTGCACACTGCACAGCATAATTACTAAACCCGGGATAAATCACAACAGGTAATTCAGAACATTATGAATAATGTTTCATAACTAAACCGGACAAACTCTTGCTTGTGACAAATACAATAGTCAACACAATTAATGTACTTACAGCCAGCCATTCTCATTTTAAAAGTGATCATTAAAAATACCACATTGTTTATCCATGATGGCTTTTGGTTTACTAATCTTATGTATAAATTTTATATGAATTAGATGAAGTATAATAATAAAGTAGATCAAAGAAAATATAGAAAAAGAATAAGTCTATAATCCAGACTGGAGAAACACAAGAGATATCTAAGTCGAGAGTGAGTGGAACAAGCATGGCTGCTCCAACCTTCACTGGATTTATTTTGTTGATAATTTTCAGAGGCAGGAAGGATAAACTATAATGTTGGGCATCACAGTCCCATCTGAAATATCCCTCAGTGTTTTAACAACTTTTATTAGATTCTGCCTACCCCTCAGATGTTATAAGCATGATTCTATGTTTATGTAGTAATGTATATTGAACAAGCCCATGGTTGAATCATATCCTTATTACTTTTCTCATTATCTTGATAGCTGCATTTACATTTAGATTGAATTGGTTAGCAGTAAATTCAATATTGTGTATTAGCATATAGGCCAGTTTATTTATTCTGAATAGGGAACCCAGAACATGCTTGAAACTGAAATTAATCTTTAATAATAAAATACTGACTCACATCATTGAAAAAGTACTGTTAAAAACTCTTAAAAATAACAATGTGCTTAGATGTTTCTATAGGAAAGTTTTTTTAGCCGCAATTGAAACCACAGAATGGAAAAGTAGTCACAAAAGATTACTGAAGTGTGTTATTATAATTTGGCAGATGTAAGATGACTTTTCATCTTATACCTGCCAAAGCCAGCTAAGGGATCCGAGGGTTTCAGTATATTGCATTTTAGGCGATGGGCTGACAATCTGTCACTACAGCAATATTAACAAACTTACCTAAAACAACCCTCAAAACTTTGTCACAAATGGCGAAACAACCTTTGTTTAGGTCGTTTACGCTCTGCCTACCCCATTAGGGATAAACGCGTGATTATATGTATGTATGTATGTATCTTATATTGCTCTGACCTTACCTGTATCACACACACTATAAAGTGAAAGTTTAAATTATCAACAAAGATCATCATTATAATGCCCGTTGCCTGTTGCCATGGAACTAAATTAGTCATGCATCTTTTGTTTAAAATTTTATGCTTCTTACTGATGGAGTAGCGAAAGTTCTTAATCACTGTTGCTTTGCTGATAAGGAATCTTTAACAAAAAAACCAAATTACAAATTTTATAATTTATTTCTGTGAGAACATTGATTTGTTCTTTAAACTATGTTCACTGTCCATAAATCGTATGTTTAGTATTAGTTTTTGTTTTTTTTTAGATTTCAAGTGTGTTATTTTATTAAGCTCCTAAATAATAACTTCAACAATTTGTTTGACCCCCTACAAAGGTATGAAGGTATATTCAATCAGCATTGCAATAATTATGTTGTATTTTTTTTAGATACACTTTGTATCTTTATCTTAATTATGATTCTCGAGATAGCTCCAGCACTTAGGCCTGATATTATGAACCAATCTGCAAATACCAACAGTATAGAATGCTAATAACGCGACTTTCCCCCCGGCGCGTCGGTCAACGACCGCGTTCGGCGCTTGCGCAACCTCACTGTCGCTTTCTAGGCTTAGGGCCGAACACTGAACACTGAATTGATAATAGGCTTCAGGCTTTGACTGGACGTGATTATCACATACATATAATCACGCCTTTATCCCTAATGGGGTAGGCAGGCGTAAACGACCTAAACAAAGGTTGTTTGTCTGACAAAGTTTTGAGGGTTATTTAAGTTAGATTTGTTGGTATATTGCTGTAGTGACAGGTTGTAAGCCCATCGCCTAAATTTCAATATACTAAAACCCTCTCGGATCGATTAGCTGGTTTTTACAGCATGCCTGGGAGGAAATGCAGCTGGCACAGTCTATGTTTTTGCTCTCGCTCCTAGTTCAGCATGGAAGAATCTCGCTCCTAGTCCAGCAAGGCAGATTTATAGAAATGCAATTTTCCTTACGGTAAATCCTCTGATAAAGCATTCGTGAACCGAGCTGTCTATAATTATTATTTTCCTGGTACAAAACAATGGGCGTGTGAGAGTCTGTACCGGACATGCTTTATGTTTATTTATGCATTTTGCGTTAGAAGTTCACTATACCACAAAACATAAAAATAGTTCTCGACTTCTAGCGGTTTGAATATTGACTCGGACATTTTATAGGGACGATCTTTAAAGACTAGCAAAAACTTGGACTCAATCGGAAAAAGTGGAAAGACGGGAGAAAGGATTTCCCTGCAGCAGCGTACCACAGACTCATTAATCAGTGCTCACATATTTTTTCGCGAGTTCTTCCATGCTGGACTGGGAACGAGAGAAAAGCATTGAATGTGCCAGCTGCATTTCCTCCCGGGAATGCTGTAAATACCAGCTAAGGGAGCCGAGGGTTTCTGTATATTGCAATTTAGGCGATAGGCTGACAACCTGTCACTAGCAATATACCCACAAATCTATCATAACCCTAAAAACTTTGTCAGACGTGACGGAACGACCTTTGTTTAGGTCATTTGCGCTTTGCCTAACCCATCAGGGATAAAGGCGTGATTAATATGTATAATTAATACGTATAATTTAACTAAGTCTAGGCTCTATTCAAGATTTTAAACCTTGAATAGAGCCTTCGGCGTATTATGCCGAAGTACAAACCATTGTACTTCGGCATAATACGCCGAAAATCGTGGGTTCAAATCCCAGTGTAACTTTTAGCTTCTATATCTTCATGTTTCGAAAATCATTTTACTTCCCAATCTAGACCCAAAGTTTTCTTTCCCTCGTCCAATGTTTTCGCTAAACTTCTTTATCGTTGTTAATTGTCTCGATTGTAAATCACCAATAAACGTTTTACAACTTTATCAATACTTTGATCCTTCAATTATGAGGCCCATCATTAATGCTGTTGCTTGAGTTTGAATACTTTAAAAACTTTGTTAGAATGTGGTCTTTAATTTTTTTGTTCCTTGATAATAATTTGTTGTTGTTTTTTTCCCTTAATATTGTGGAATTTTCTTTCAAAACATTTTTTTTGTGCGTGGGAATGACGTACCTACAGGACTCTTTTGATACTTTAAAAACAAAGATCTTTAATTTTTATGGTAATAATAATTGTTTTTGTATGTTTCTTAATAACGTAGATTTTCTTTCGGAATGGGAATGCTAAATTTAGGTTTTTGAGTTGAACTTGCTCCATCGTTATCTCTGTCTTTAACCTAGTGACTTAGTGACCAATCAAAAGCATTCCTAGCGCAAATAGTAGTAAGTAACACTGAAAAATAATGGGCTATGAAAAAAAACGAAGCTCCTGAGTCATCATAACATAAATCATAATTAGACCTTGTTTTGTAAGATTTCATCCGTAGCTCCTTGTCATCTCCCTTTGCGTAAGAAGTGTCGCCTCCCAGTGGCTCTATCAACATACTGTATCTTTTCACACATTCATTGCTTCTTTTATTTGAATTGTATGTAACAGACTGAGAAGTAATCCAGCAATGAACATCACGACTCAAACTAAAAGCGCACTAGTGAGGGTCATTTTGGCGTATTCCCGTTGCGACCTCGACCCCACTGTCCCACTGTCAGTCCGTCAATTGTCGCAACCTAGACTCAATGCCACTTGTTAATTACGTGAAGACGAATTGTAGTTTCGACGATTACATTCTGAGAGGTACATTGACTTGAGCGTTTTGCTTACTGATCTTGATTCGAGAATCATAATTTCGCTCTATCGATCTTAATACATTCTCGGTAGAGTTCAGTATTTAAATCACTATATCACTAAATATATCTTTGACTATACTATCTCGGAATCCAATGTCGGTTGCCGTGGTGCTCCCTGCTAGACAACAGACGGGGCTCTGGCGACCGAGTCAATGGCGGTATAACCATTCCCCAACTAGGCAACTGGTTGGAGGAGGCTACAGCAGCCTTGAGACCCAAATAATCTCAAAAATGTCTGGTGCAGAAGGCAAGGGGAAACCACTGCACTACTTTCCCAAGAAAGTCGTCATGAAAAGGAAACCAAGGATAAAGAGGTGGCCCTGTGACCCGCTTAGCAACCGGCGCCGTACTGCGTCCGGGGCAGACGGTGTGAAATTGGTTACCGGCCATGAGGATGTAGGTGACCAGGCATCCCATGGAAATTGGACTACTGGAATACCTTTAAAGATGCGCCATATCCAGAAGATAGGTACTTGGAATGTACGCGGTCTCCTCAAACCAGGGAAACTTCATATCGTAGGGAAAGAGATAACTCGGTGTGAATTGAACATCTGTGGCCTTAGCGAAACTCACTGGAAGGGAAACGGTCATTTTCTTACGGAATCACATGTCATTTACTTCTCCGGTAACGATGACAATAGCAACAACGGTGTTGCTTTCGTCCTTCCTGCTCGAATTAAGAACTGCGTGCTAGGTTACGAACCTATAAGTGATCGAATTATGACCATTAAGATCAAGGCGACACCAGTTAATCTTAATATCATACAGGTTTATGCACCCACTAGTAACTCGAGCGATAAAGTTATAGAAGACTTTTATAGAGAACTTGAAAAAGTCATCTCAAAAACATCAAAAAGAGAGGTTTTGATCGTACTCGGCGACTTTAACGCGAAGATAGGGAATGATGCACATCTTATGAGTCATTGTGCAGGAAAATTTGGACTTGGGCAGCGTAATGATAGAGGTGACCGTCTGATACAATTTGCCACTGATAACGACATGATAATATCAAACAGCTTTTTCCAACACCACCCACGTAGACTTTGGACATGGATAACACCCGACGGCAAGCACAAAAATCAAATAGATTACATCTTGATTAGGTCGCGGTGGCGGACCTCAATTAGAAATACCCACACTTTGCCTGGAGCTGATTGTGGATCGAACCACCAACTTTTAATGTCCAAGGTGCAACTAAAATTGAGAGCAGCCAGAAGACTCGAGACACAAAGAAGGATCGAAGTTAAGGATGGCTCCAAATTTAGGTCAGCATTAAAACAAAATTGGGGTCAGTGGACCAGTGTTGACCCGGAAGTAGAGACTCCAGATCAATTGTGGGAACGTTCAAAAAAGATAATCGAAGACGCAGCCACAAGGTCTAAACCCCCTGCAGAAACACGAAAGCGACAGCACTGGTTTAGTGATGAAACCTTGGCACTTGTAGAAGAACGACGAAGAGTTAAGTCTCAGGGAGCTGATGTGAGGACTTTGAATAAACTGTCGGCTAGAATTCAAGCAGCTTGCAGGCAAGACCAAAACGCGCGTCTACAAAATATATGCGCAGAAGTAGAAGTACATGCCGACAAGCATGAAGCCAGAGACCTCCATCGCAAAATTCGTTCCATCACAAAAACCCTCTCATCAAGAACATGGGCCATCGACAACTCACGAGGTGAAACAGTGACCGAAATCGATGCAATTTCCGAAACATGGAAAAAATATTGTCAATCACTGTTCGAAGACCCCCAATCGCAGTGCTTTGCTTCAACTGAACCTGGAAATGAAGAGTTGGAACCGGATATCCTCAAAACAGAAGTCAGGGCGGCGATTAAACACCTAAAGAATGGAAAAGCCGTAGGTAGAGACTCCATCCCGATTGAGACAATCAAAGCCTCGGGAGAATACGGCGTCCAAATTTTTCAAATAGTGTGCAATAAAATATGGCGAACGAGCACATGGCCGCACGATTGGGCTCATTCTGTTTTTGTTCCCCTTCATAAGAAAGGATCCACAAGATCGTGCAGTAATTATCGACTTATTGCTCTTATTTCACATGCAAGCAAAATTTTACTGCACATCTTAAACGAACGACTCAAATCCTACCTATCCAAGGAAATAGCTCCTGAGCAGGCTGGCTTCGTGAAGGGGAGGGGTACTCGTGAGCAAATTTTAACGGTTCGACAGATAATTGAGAAAGCCAGAGAATTCAACAAACCCACCTATATATGCTTTGTTGACTTCTCAAAAGCATTCGATTCTGTTAAATGGCCAAAACTTTGGAACACGCTGCTGGAAATGGGTACCCCAAAACACCTTATACATCTTTTAAGGAACCTTTATGAAAAGGGAACAGCGTCGGTAAGAACAGACGAAGTACTCTCAGGCCAATTCCATCCCAGTGCAGGAGTGCGTCAAGGGTGCATTATATCTCCACTCCTGTTTAACGTCTACACAGAGCTCATAATGAGAATAACCTTAGATGAATGGACAGATGGTGTTTCGATCGGAGGTCTGAAGATATCGAACTTGCGATACGCTGATGACACCACTTTGTTTGCAACTAATATTGACCATATGCAAGAACTTCTCAAAAGAATGGAAACCGTCAGCCTTGAATTTGGACTAAAGATCAACCGCAGCAAGACAAAAGTTATGATTGTTGACCGAGCTAATGACAACTCTCCCGAAGTCAAACATATTGCAAACTGCGAGGTAGTCCAGTCCTACGTATATCTGGGAGCGCTAATTTCCAACAACGGCGGTTGCATAGACGAGGTTAAAAGACGTATGGCAATAACAAGATCCACCATGAGCAAGCTTCAGAAGGTTTGGAAAAATCGCAACATCACGAAAGCCACCAAAACACGACTCGTAAGAGCACTAATATTCCCCGTATTTCTCTATGCTGCGGAGACGTGGACTTTGCGGGAAATTGAAAAGAAGAGGATAGACGCACTCGAAATGTGGTGCTGGAGACGAATGCTTGGAATATCGTGGACAGAATTCCGCACCAATGCATCAATTCTTAAAGAACTCAGCATCAAGCAACGCCTCTCCTCTATCGTGCAAGCCCGCATCCTTACCTTCTTTGGACACGTCTCTCGACGCGGGAACGTATCTATCGAGCGACTCGTAGTTCAAGGGAAAGTCGAAGGTACGCGCCCTCGAGGAAGATCACCAATGAGATGGACGGACCAGATAAAAGCCGCCGCACAAGAAGGTTCCGTGATTGAGTGCACCAGAAAAGCAGCCATCCGTGAGGAATGGCGACGGATTGTGAAGCGTGCCACCAACCCGGATTGACGACCACGACCGCTCTGTCAAGAGTGTACCGACGAAGAAGAAGAAGATACTATCTCGGACTCACTCCCGGTCAAACACAAACATGTTCTCAGAAACAAGAAATTATCTTACGTTTCAGATAATCAGGTGATTCATTTAAGCTTACAACCTAACATATTTATAGGAGAATGATCTAACTTTGATTATTTCAAAAATGCTAGCTAGCTCTTAATCCTCAGAGGAAAATTAAATGTTCTTTGAAGTAAGATAAGACTCCTTGAAAAATCACCCGATGGCAAAAAACAGGATGCTATTTCAGGAAACACTTTAGCCGCATTTCCTCCGGAAAGGAAGAGCGTCGCCGTGCTTTAAGTCAAGGCTATTAAGGCTGAATATCGCCTGCTATTTATCAAACGGAATCGTCCGTAAAACTGACCTTTAAAGGCCTAGAAACAAAATCGAATGGGCCTAATCGGAAAACTCTTAGTCGCATTTTAGAAACTCTTTGACTTTTGAACTTTCTCAGTTAATTCTAATGTTAGTAGAATCGAGATTTTACTAAAATTTATTTACTTAGTAAAATGCTACAAAGTGAAATGTTTACTTCCATGCTGGACTTTACATGCTTGAACGTTTTCATTACTTGGGTGAAAAACATAGCCGAAACCTTCGCTCGAAGAGTGATAATTTACTCAACGCTCCTCCTGATCTCTCTAAATCTGGCTACTCTTGAGAATCTTTCGCTGTAAGGGCAACTCACTTGTGGAATGAGCCACCACGTGATATTCGTCACTCTGAATCTTTTGCCATTTTTAAATCTGGATTACACAGTCATTTTCTTACTGCATAAGGTCGCAATTAATCTTATTTTATCCTATATGTTTAATATATATGTTTATCTATTTAAATATGTAGGTATATATGAATGTAAGTATGTGTATTTTATATGTGATATGCATGTTTAATTAAATTTATTTGTTATAAATAATTATTTATTTATATTCGGAATTTTTGTTTATCTATGTATATTAGTATTTAATATGTACTATTATGTAGATCTTAAGTGTTGATAGTTATTTAAGTGTTTCGTTAGTGTTTTGATGTTGCCGCAGCTACTTTCTATGTGTAATTTTTCTTTTTTAAATGCAGGGTTGTCTGGAAGAGATCGCTTGAAGCGATAAGGCCGCCTTTGCGCACACTGTTATTTTTAAGTTTTTCAAACTACGATTTATGCGCAATAAAGAGTTTATCTATCTATCTATCTATCTGGACTGGGAGAGATAGAAAAACATAGAATGTTCTAGCTGCCCTTCCTCCCGGGAATGCTGTAGAAGTCAGCAAAAGGGACTCGAGGGTTACAGTGTATTGTAATTTAGGCGATGGGCTGACAACCCGTCACTATAGCTATACACATTACAATCAAAAATTGCCCTAAATTTTTATCAGACGTGGCGAAAGCGCTATTTACGAGGCGTTTAACGCTCTGCCTACCCCGTAAGGGATAAAGGCGTGATTTTATGTATGTATGTAAAATGTTTACTTTGTACAGGAAAACTACAATATCACGTTGTATTAACCGTGAAAACATTAGCTTAACCGTGTCTCGAGGAAAATGTCTAAAAATATCCTACATAAAATGATTATCGGTGTGTAAATCTTTCATTTTTCCAAGAACTGAAAATAGCTGTACAAACTTCGACGAATCGAACATCCAAATACAATATTTAAACAATGCTCAAACGTGATTTTCCTTATTTAAATAACCAGACAGAATTATCCAGGGAAGACATTTTCTTCCATTCTGGACTTAGCGAGCTGAGAAAAACATAGAATGTGCCAGTAGCATCTCCTCCCGGGCATGCTGTAAAAACCAGCTATGAGATTCGAGGGTTATAGTGTATTGCAATTTTAGGCCCTGGGCTGACAACCTGTCTCTATAGCAATATACATTAAAATCGTCTGCAATAACTCTCAAAACTTGTCAGGCGTGGCGGAACGACCTTTGAATAGGTAATTTTTGCTCTGCCTACCCCTTTAGGGATATATATATATATATATAGTACTATAATTATACTACTACTATAATTATACTACTACTATAATTATACTACTACTATAGTTATATATAGGCGTAAGTATGTCTTTTTCGTAGAATTCGCCAACCAAAGAGAGTCATAGACTGCTTTTACTCCAGAAAAGTTTGTCCTCATGGGAAATTCCGAAAGCACTGTGAGTCAGAGAACTAGTAAAGCTAAATAGATAGGTATACCTACTTAGCCATGCTTCTACTTCTTCCATGCTGGCCTGGGAGCGAGAGAAAAACATAGAATGTGCCAGCTACATTTTCTCCCGGCTATGCTGTAAAACACAGCTAAGCGATCCGAGGGATTCAGTGTATTGCAAATTTAGGCGATGGACTGACAACGTGTCACTACAACAATAAACCTACAAATCTATCTTAAATAACACTGAAAACTTAACAGACGTGGCGTAACGCCCTTTGTTTAGGGCGTTTACGCTCGGCCTATTCATTAGGGATAAAGGCGTGATTATATGTATGTTTATATGTATACCTACTTAGGTCTTGGTCGTATTAGAAATTGACGGAGCAAAACCTACACGAGCCATTCGTCATATCGTAATAAAAGATCGCACCAATTTTTTATTAACTTTTTATACCCCAACGTACAATCAGATATCACTGTTATTACTGGTCCATAAGAGTCATAATCCAATGCTGTATCACCAAATAAGTGGCATACTTTCATCAGGTCACCGACACGAGTTCTAAGCAAGTAGTTTTTATAACACTTTTTTGTATGAAAGTGAAATTATTCCATATATCGCTATTATAAATGTGTTTGAGAAGAAAGTGGGCAATGAAAGTTGCGAATCTAAGTAATAAGTGAAAGCTGAAACTTCAATGAACTTTTAACAAGCTTGAAGTTGATGTAAGAATTCTAGACTAAGTCACTAAGTGGATTTAAATTGCTACTTACTTAAGCTAAAAATACCTGCTGAGTACAGGCAAAATTACTCCAAGTTTGACTGGCAACTCTAGTACTTATTACAAAGGAAATAACATACATACATATAATCACGCCTTTATCCCTAATGGGGTAGGCAGAGCGTGAATTACCTAAACAAGGTCGTTCCACCACGTCTGACAAAGTGTTGAGGATTATTTAAGATAGATTGCAGGTATATTGCTGTAGTGACAAGCTGTCAGCCCGTCGCCTAAATTACAATACACTGACACCCTCGGATCCGTTATCTGGTTTTTACAATACGCTCGGGAGGAAATGCAGCTGGCACATTCTATGTTTTTATCTCGCTCCCAGGCCAGTATAGGAAAAGAAGACTTATTACAAAGGTAATAAAGACCAAGTAATGTCCAACTTGTCGTGCGATTGATTGTACGACAAATCCAGGATCATGTTCGCTAATTAACCAGACACCCACATGATGACAAGGTGTCTAACTACGCAATCAGAGGCGGTCAAGCGATTACCACTGGTGTGCGGCAAACAATATAGGGTGTGAGCTATACAGGGTGTGATGTGTGGGTAATACAAGGGCGGCTCGATGGTACTTGTTTTTTATTTGTTTACATATTTTTTTTTGAGGATTTTAGCACTCACAATGCTGTTTTAATTTCATGAAAGATACAAAATAAAAGAATTGTTTCCGGCAGGACTTGAACCTCCACTCTCACACTCCTCTGGAATGCCGGTCCATTACTCTACCAACTGAGATACAGAAACGGTAGAAGGAGTGACGAATTTATCGTAGTCTTTATTTTGTCAAAAAACATAGAATGTGCCAGCTGCATTTCCTCCCGGGCATGCTGTAAAAACCAGCTAAGGGATCCGAGGGTTTCAGTCAATTGCAATTTAGGCGATGGGTTGACAACCTGTCACTACAGCAGTATACCTATAATTATATCTTAAATTACCCTCAAAACTTTGTCAGACGTGGCGGAAAGAGATTTGTTTAGGATGTTTACGCTCTGCCTACCCTATTAGGGATAAAGGCGTGATTATATGTATGTATGTATGTTTATTTTGTCAACGTTTTTTTATTTTCTTTCTTTCATATTATATGGTTATAATTATTATTTGTCGTAAGGTACCTAAGGATCTGTTTTTGGTTTATTTTTATAACTTCGAGCTTGTTGCAATGTAGAATGAAATAATGTTAGGTTAAATATTGATTTCTATAAAATATATGGAAGGACGCATTTAAATGTTGTATAAATAATATAAAGCAATTCAATATAGTTAATTATAAAACTCACATGGTATCTATTTCCAACTACGCAATGTGTTATGTTATGATCACGATTAGTGTGTTTTTTATGCGACAAATGTTAAAAACAATATATAGCCTAGGTACAGCTATAGCAAGTATATTGCCTCCGTAGTCTTGTGGTTAGAGCCATGGGCTCACGATCCGGAGGTCCTGGGTTCGATTCCCAGGGGGGGGGACAAACTTGATATTTGTCAATTTATCGCTTTGTGAGATTTTCCCCAGTTTGGTTAGGACAGCAGACTGTACCACCTGATTGCCCGAAAAGAAAAAGGATTCCGTGCGTCGGAGAGCATGTTAATCCATCGGTCCCGGTCGCTGTCATTGATAGTAGTCGTTACTCAAACCTTGTCAGAGGCCTAATATTTGTGCTACTTGCCGGTTTGAACATTCTGACCCCAGGGTTCATCGGTTCGTTCGACTCAAGAATCCACTCGCTAAGAAGAATATATAGCCCTGCCAGGAATTAAAATGACCTGTCATATTGGTACCATAGAGAAGAGTTGTGTTGAGAGCCCGATGGTGTAGTGGATAGGGCCGCTGCCTCCTGAGCGGGAGGTCGTGGTTCGAATCCCACCACGTACCAATGTGTTTTTCGGTTTCCAAATTTCATATGTACGTTTATTCGGCGCTTTTTCCGTGCTTCGGAAGGCACGTTAAGCCGTTGGTCCCGGTTAATATCGTTTAATACCGTAGATATTAGTCGTTAAGCCATATCAGAGGCCAGTGCTAAGCATTGGCGGCTTGAAAACTCTGACCTAATCTAGGATTGGGTCTGGTTTCCCTTCTGGGTTGCGGAGGTCAGATGGCAGTCGCTCTGTGTAAACACCAGTACCCTCGTTCAATCACCTAGATTAGGAAGCCAACCCCGTGAGATACGGGATAAGGCTAGGGAGATGATGATGAGAAGAGTTGTGTTTCTCTATGACAGGTCTTTTTAATTTCTGGCAGGGCTTTACCGTTTTGCCACTTTGTCAGACGTGGCGGAACGACTTCTTGTTTAGGTCATTTATGCTCTGCCTACCACATTAGGGATAAAAGCGTGATTATATGTATGTATATACTAGTGACCCGCCCCGGCTTCGCATGGAAATCATCAGTGTTTCTCTCAGGGTTCGAAAGGATAATTATCAATGATAATTATCATGATAAAAACAGGTTGATAATAATCAATTGATAATAACAAAAAAAGCCTAAGGTACACTGTATCCGAACGTACATTTCCAAACTTGCGTGTATCGAAACGCGCGAACTGTCTTTACATGTCGCGGGGATTCGGGGATTGTATATTTTGATGAAAAATCGGTATAATTTAACATCCGTCCGTATCTTTTTCTTTCTTTTATATGATCAAATATTTATATAAATTCGGATTCAGATAAAATAAAACTAAACAAAAAACCATGGGATCAGAGGAGATTACATACATATTATTAAGTACAGGATGCAATTTGAAAAACAACTATTTTAAGATAAAATAAAAACTGAAATTCCCCTTTAAAACAAATAAAAAATCCGATAATTATCGGATAATTATCAGATAATTATCAAGAAGCGTTTTTATCTTGATAATTTTGAACCCTGGTTTCTCTACTATTTATTATGCTTGTATTATACATATAAACCTTCCTCTTGAATTACTCTATCCATTACAAGAAACCGCATCAAAATCCGTTGCGTTTTAAAGATCTAAGCATACATAGGGATATAGGGACAGAGAAAGCGACTTTGTTTTATACTATGTAGTGATATGTATCTGTTATGTAATGTATTAGGATACCTATTTGACTAGGTTTGCACTATCCCGCTTACCGCTACACTTTTTTCTTTCACCCAAAGGTTGCCTGGAAGAAATTGCTATCTTAGCAATAAGGCCGCCTATGTTGTACTTGTTTTTTGTTATCTTTTGTGTTGTATGTTGTATTATTAAGTGCAATATAGTATTTTTATGTTATGTTATGTATCTATACCGTGAGCAAAGAGGCAAATCATACCACACCATGCCGTACCATGATTATGCATGGGTCTGCGAACTGTTTGATAACAAAGTAATTTAGTACGCAATAGTCCGGTTTGCGTCGTACATAAAATCATGAATCAACCAATTTTACTTTCATTGCCGTCTACGGAATAGACTTATGAAGCAAGCAATGGATAGCGTCTTGAAGATTTTAATATATCTTCACAATACCTAAATAAGTATTTAATTATTGCTGTGAAATATAATCGCTGACTTGGCAAGTAAATCTATACTAAGTACGTGTGTGTAGTTAGTAGTTACATACATACATACATATAATCCCGCTTTTATCCCTAATGAGTTAGACAGAGCGTAAATGACCTAAATAACGGTCGTTCCACCACGTCTGACAAAGTTTTAAGGGGTTATATAAGATAGATTTGTAGGTATATTTGCTGTAGTGACAAGTTGTCAGCCCATCGCCTAAATTACAATATACTGTCTCTTAGCGAGTGGATTCTCAAGTCGAACGAGCCGATAAATATACCGAAACCCTCGGATCCCTAAGCTGGTTTTTACAGCATGCCCCGGAGGAAATGCAGCTGGCACATTCAATGTTTTTCTCGCTCCCAGGCCAGCATGGAAGTAATATTGTGGAAGTGTGTGTAGTTGTTTATAGAAAATAGAATCTATTCTTCATTAATAGTCCGATATATTTAGTTTTGTTATAATTAAACACTAATTCGTGTTTAAACACTGACTCTAGTCTATTTTTAACGTTCACATGACATAGGTAAAAGGTACGTATAACTTTGAGATCAATCGACCTTCAACCCTGTAATTGATTGACACCAGTGAACGCCAAGGGATTAATAGAATAATAGAATAATTTATTAGGTCAAAATTATGATTTACCTTCTTTTTTTAATTTATATCTAGTTGCAATATTTAGAACTAAACTTAAAATATAACGCTACATTTGTTTTCATAATTACAACCAATGATCATACTAAGCATTCAATCGAAGCCTGTGTTATGACCAGAGGTCGGAAATTCGGGTGCAAAAAAAGTAAAAACCCACTGTTGGAGCTATTGAGAGTTGCTACAACCACCTTTTTCAAGATGTTTAGGGCCCCAGTTTATTTTTCTTTATTAAATTGTTTTAGTAATGCCAATGTGTTCTTTGCGTCAATATAAGTCGAAAGTGTTTGCATTTTTTTTTACATTTGTTTTAATTTGAAAGATATAAGTAGAAATGTGTTTTCAATGTACTGAAAAATATTAAAAATATAAAAATATCATTTGATTGTTTGATATTTTTATTGATTACCATTTAGAAATGATTTCTACGATGCTTTTATTATTTTTACACAAAAATTTGAATGGGGCCCTCGGGGCCCAAAAGCGTTTTATTTCTTTAAAAAAAAATTGCGGAATAAATTAAAATTAAAATTCGTAATTGGCAAGGTTAAGACAAGATAAACGCTTTTTACTCTTGTCATTTTTTCTCTACGATTGATAGTTTCAGGGTAAATTGATGTTGAAGTTAGTAAGACACAATTGTTCAAGACCAAGCCAAGTAGTTGTTTTTATGGTGAAATCAGCTAGGTTAAGAAGAGATAGGATATACTTCTCTTTCAAGAAAGAATTTTTTATCTACGGTTGACAGTTTCACAGTGAATTGATGTTAAAATTCCCTGGACACAATTTTTGGGCCTGGAGGCCCCAAAGCGTTTTACTGCTTAAACATTACTATACTTTTTTCTTTCGTTGTGAAACTATTAAGGTTCATTGTAAGCACCTAAATCCTTAAAATAAGACCAGTCAAGCACTCGCATATATATATATAAAAATAATTTTACCGGATTCGTCTTTATTTTATATTTTACAAATAAATACATACATACATATAATCACGCCTTTATCTCTAATGGGGTAGGCAGAGCGTAAACGACCTAAACAAAGGTCGTTCCGCCACGTCTGACAAATTTTGAGGGTCATTCCAGGTGGATCTGTATATTGCTATAGTGACAGGTTGTCAGCCCATCGTTTAAAATACAATACTGAAACCCTCCCTGGGTTAGCCGGTTTCCAATAAGTATATCAGAGAAAATACTTGATACTAGGTTACTTGTAATACACTTTTGATTTTGTGTACTTGCCATATTTTACAAACCAAAAATTAAGACAATACATCCTAAACGCACTTAGACAGACACAGTCAATATGCTGACCTTGTCGCACATACTCAAAGAGAGAGATAGACAGGGACAAAGATAGAGAGAGACAGGGATATTTGGTTTAGTTTAGTTTATAAATAACTATTGCATATTTTGTTTTTGTTGATTTGTGTTGAAATATAAATATAACTTACATATTTACGTCGTTTTATTGTGCATAACTATATCGGTTATTTAAGTATCAATATACTCTTTTATTTGACTATTGAATTTAATTTATACATACAGTGTTACAAGCTGAACGAATGATGCACTTAAAGTTATTTAAATTTCATGAAACAAGGCAGAGTTGCGAGCTGTAATTTTTTAATATTTATTTATTAAACTGTAATTAATTTCTCTTAAACTGCCGGAACTACGGAGCGAGGACTTGCTTGAAACTAGGTAGTAGACATGTGCGATGATCGGCGATGTTTTCATCGGCGTAATCGGAGTCAACATTCAAATGCTTGATAAATTAAATTACGTGCAATCATTCAACAAAAATAGCATTCAAACACCTGTATTGACAATATTGACTCAATATGAATCCACTCGTGGTCACTTTTAAGTATTTTTTGGTATAGCTGCAGGTGCCGCCTGCCTCTTCCACTATGGTTGAGTAGTCTTTTGCACATACTGGGATAAACGGTCGAAGTGATAAATTTCCTAGAAATATTTATTTGAAAGACACATACATGCTGATCCAATATACTCTCTCTCTCTCAGTATATGCGACAAGGTCAGCGTATAGAGCTGCATCTGTTTCAATTTGTGAAATGTTGAAAGTACACAATATTATGGTCAAATTTTATAAAGAAAGCCAAGTAGTTTAGTAACAAGCATTTAATTGTTAATTTACTATGAAACTATCAACCGTAGAGAAAAAAATACAGGAACAAAAACGTTTATCTTGTCCTAACATAGCCAAATAAGAATTTTAATTTTGTTTTTTTCCGTAATTTCTTTGTTTAAGAAGTAAAATAAATGCTTTGGGCCCCCAGGCCCAAAAATTGTCCTAACAACTTTAACATCAATTCACTGTGAAACTGTCAACCGTATAGAAAAAATTACAAGAGTAAAAAGCGTTTATCTTGTCTTAACCTTGCCAAATACGAATTTTAATTTTAATTTTCTCCGCAATTTTTTTTAAAGAAATAGAACGCTTTTGGGCCCCCGAGGGCCCCATTCAAATTTTTGTGTAATAATAATAAAAGCATTGTAGAAATCATTTATAAAGGGTATTCAATAAAAATATCAAACAATCAAACGATATTTTTATATTTTTAATATTTTTCAGTACATTAAAAACTCATTTCTACTTTTATCTTTCAAATTAAAACAAATATTAAAAAAAAATACTAACAGTTTCGACTTATATTGACGCAAAGAACACATTTACTTTTACTAAAACAATTTAATAAAGAAAAATAAACTGGGGCCCTAAAAATCTTGAAAAAGGTGGTTGTAGCAACTCTTAGTAGCTCCAACAGTGGGTTTTTACTTTTTTTGCACCCGAATTTCCGACCTCTGGTTATGACCATTGGATGTTTTCAAATCATACTTATTATTTTATTTCGGCACTTTTCTATTTGTAATAAATTATTATATTTTTAATAAGCACTTACATTAAATTACATTATATATATATATATATTTTTAAACTGTTGTATTTAAACGTTGCATACGTAGAGCTAGACAATATACATATATTTATAGGTAAAACTAAAAGTTATTATTGTAATTTATTATACTATGCTACTATATCTAAAAGTTCTTCGGTCTTCTCATAAGATTCCACCCTTATCTTGTACTGACAATGTGATTATAAGACGGAAGAAGTTAAGAATTGGTAGGTACTTAGACCTTCACTTCCAACTTATTTTTTTTACTTTTATGCCGAACTGGCAGCAATAAGAAACATGCTTGTTTCTTCCATACTGGTCTGGGAGCGAAAGAAAAATATAGAATGTGCCAGCTGCATTTCTTCCGGGCATGCTGTAAACACCAGCGAAGGGATCCATCATCTTCCTAGCCTTATCCCGTATCTCACGTGGTCGGCTACCTAATCTAGGGGATTGAACGAGGGTACTGGTTTTTACACAGAGCGACTGCTATCTGACCTCCGCAACCCAGAAGGGAAACCAGACCCAATCCTAGATTAGGGTCAGAGCTTTCAAGCCGCCAATGCTTAGCACTGGCCTCTGATATGGCTTAACGTCTAATATCTACGGTATTAAACGATATTAACCGGGACCAACGGATTACGTGCCTTCCGAAACACAGAGCGAAGGGATCCAAGGGTATATTAAAATTTAGGCAATGGGCTGACAACCTGTCACTACAGCAATATACCTACGAATCTATCTTAAATAACCCTTAAAACTTTGTCAGACTTGGCGGAACGACCTTTGTTTAGTAGTTGTTTACGCTATGCCTACCCCATTAGGGATAAAGGCGTGACTATATGTATGTATGTTTGTTATCAGGCGCAATTTCTTCGTGTGCTAACTGTAGAAGCTAGTCAAACGACTCAACGGCTTTGGTCTTCTTCTTCTGTCTTGTAGGTTTCGAGTCAATCGACCTGATGAAACCTGGAGTCAGAGTTTTTAAACCGCCTAATAGCTAATAAGCCTCTGACATGGTTTATGTAAAGACCACTATCAAGACAGCGACCGGGACCGACGGTTTAACGTGCACTCCGAAGCACGAAATCCTTTTACCTTACGGACAATCAAGTGATTCAGTCTGCAATGCTCTAACCAAACTAGGGAAATCTTACAAAGTGATAAATTAACCAATATCAACTGTTTCCCCCTGGGAATTGAACCCAGGACCTCCGGATCGGGTATCCATGGCTCAGACCACTAGACCACGGAGGCAGTTAGAGGGTTTTCGTTTAACTAACAATCTATCACTACAGGTAAAACAGAAGTTCGTGGAATGACCATCAAATCATATACATATAAGCGTGATTTTGTGTATCAATACGTTCGACCTGGTAACCTATTTTACTTTGACCTTTGTTCTTTGAAGAAACATTCAATTAAATGCTGTCTCTGGTCTTGCAGCCCTAGTATTTAAACAACTACAATAGTGCTTGCCTGTCTTATAGTGTTGGAGTTAATAGACGTATCGAAAATAATTGCTGATTAATCAACCTACTATTATCACCTAAGTAAGTATGTGGCAGACCAAATGATAACACACGTGCTACTATTATATTATCTAAAATCTACGATACCATAATATAATTTTATGTAAATAGCTATTCCAAAGCTGAATTTACTGGGTAACCACACGCAAGGAAATGTGACTTTGGAGGAACAGTATCGATGGAAATGCACGAAGCGAAACTGTGCCAGCTCTAGGCTAATTTTAACACATTCCATGCTAATGTGGAACAGAACTGAGCATTTTTTTTTTATAAGGACATGATCGTTAATAACATTTTTTTATAGTTATTCTTGAAGTATGTCAAATGATTCGTAATTTGATTCTTAACGAGACAGACGTTATGATTTACAATAATGTATTACAAAAAATATTCTGTCCATCGAAAAAGAATCCGACCGAAAAAGGTAACAACTACTTAGTCAACTCAAACTTAACCAAAGTGTGACTCAAGTCAAAAGACCACACAGTACCAAGATAATTTCCATACCCGGTAGTTAGAACATAACTGATAATAAGATAAAGTGATAAAACGTTTCTTTCGGTGGCCAAGCAGATTGCCGGAATACTGATCTTCTTAGCGACTGCATTCTCGAGTGAAACAACCCGATGAACCCTGGTGTCAGAGTTTTCCAAACCGCCTAGCACAGCTATTATGAATCTGATATGACTTATGACTTGAGTAACCACCACTATCAAAGACAGCGACCGGGACCGACGGCCTAACGTGCCCTCCGAAGCACGGAATCCTTTTTCTTTTCGGAAAATCAGGTGATTCAGCCTGCAATGTCCTAACCAAACTTAAGAAAATCCCACAAAATTATAAATAGACAAACATCAACTTTGCCCCCCTCTTTAGGGGGAGGCCTGGGAATCGAACCTAGGACCTCCGGATTGTAAGCCCATGGCTCTGACCACTAAACCACGGAGGCAGTTGGAACACTGATAAGAGACTGATCATTAGTATAACGGTCCAGTCGCTACTTGCAGACAATAATTATGAACCTCGTTTAAAAATACTTATTCGTATCCTAAGGCGTGGTATAAACAGAAGATATATAAAGCTTCTCAACTAAGAATGACAATTTGTGAAAGGCACATTATGAGCTCAGATGCATATTGGATAATACAACTCAGTATGTGTTGGTGTCCCGTCCATAAATCACTTCTGTGTTGCCCGTGCCTTTTAATAATCTGCCCACGTCATATAAATTGGGCATCAAGCGTAAATCAGATGTAAACCCTTATATCATCAAGATACTGCTAGCTGAAATTAATTATGTCAGAGGTTTATTAGCCAGCAACCATAAAAACATACATATAATCACGCCGTCATACCTAATGATGTAGGCAGAGCGTAAACGACGTAAACAAATGTCGTTCCGCCACGTCTGCCAAAGTTTTGAGGTATATTGCTGTAGCGACAGGTTATCAGCCCATCGCCAAAATTGCAATATACAGAAACCCTCGGATCCCTTAGCTGGTTTTTACAGCATGCCCGGAAGGAAATACAGTTAGCACATTTTATGTTTTTCTCTCACTCCTAGTCCAACATTTTTAGCAATACTTTTTTTAACTGCCTCCGTGGTCTAGTGGCTAGTGCCATGGACTCCCGATCCGGAGGTCCTGGGTTCGATTCCCAAGGGGGGAAACACAAAGTTGATATTTGGGAATTTATCACTTTGTGAATTTTTCCCCAGTTTGGTTAGGACATTGCAGGCTGAATCACCTGATTGTCCGAAAAGAAAAAGATTTCGTGCTTCGGAGGGCACGTTAAGCCGTCGGTCCCGGTCGCTGTCTTTGATAGTGGTCGTTACTCAAACCATGTCAGAGGCCTGATAGTTGTGCTACCAGGCGGTTTAAAAACTCTGACACCAGGGTTCATCGGGTCGATAGACTCGATACCCACTCGACAGAAGAAGAAGCAATACTTAATTTTAACTTACAAATCTATCTTTTGTAGGTATATTGCTGTAGTAGAAGGTTGTCATATTTGACGACCCGCGCAGCCTAGTTGGCAGAGTACCTGTCTGCTACGCAGAAGGTCCCGGGTTCGATACTCGGCCAGGGCAGACATTTGAATGATGAGTTAAAATGTTTGTTTCTGGGTCTGGGTGTTCTTTGTGGTTGTTTCTGTGTATGTCCATGGCACCCCGATACAGGGAATCCTAGTGGGGGCTGTGAGTGTGATCGTATTTTATATATATATTTATTTATATACGGTCCATATGGCTCCACCCACAAGCTATTTAAAGTAAAAATATCAAGTTTATGTCGACAACCTCTTGGAAGTCCAAACTACGTTCGACGGCCGCCTTCTATGACACCGAAGCTTTACTATACTCCTAATGGGGTAATTTGCTTACGTCACTGTGGCTACTGTGACTACCGTTTTAGTGTTATGAATATTTTACGCGTTGCTGACCCAGACAATGTTGTCTGACCTACCCATTCTTAGAAGTTTGGTAAAGTGACTAGAATAGAACTGAATATAAACTAGGTAGGTATATGGTTCCTATTCCTAATAATTGAGGAGTCTTCTAGATATATTTTTTAAAATAAGAAATGGTTTGCTCTTGACACTAGACACTGTAACCGTGACAGAGTCGACGATGAAGCGAGTTTACCCTGAAGATACCTGTTATGGCACTGGCAATCTCACGCATCGACGGAACACAGCAAGCTGTTTGGCGCCGGACTCCGGTGAGAGGGTGGTTGACATGACTACCGCTATTTTTAATTTGTCTTGTTATATACTAATACTTAATATAAAACAAAAATCTTAGATTTTCTACAAAGAATACTTTTAAACAAACTTTTATAGAATATTTCCAAGTATGACAAAATTACAACGTTCATGTCTTTAACAAAGATTCTTAGAAAAATGTGCTGTAGAATATTTTCATTTACTGTTTACTTACAGTTTTCGGCTAATTGTGTGTTATTTACTCTTTAAAATATTACTAAAAAAATACTTCCATGAAAAAATACTTAAAATTTACTTCCATGCTGGACTGGGAGAGATAGAAAAACATAGAATGTTCCAGCTGCCCTTCCTCCCGGGCATGCTGTTGAAGTCAGCAAAAGGGACTCGAGGGTTACAGTGTATTGTAATTTAGGCGATGGGCTGACAACCTGTCACTATAGCAATACATATTACAATCTAAAATTGCCCTCAATTTTTGTCAGACGTGGCGAAAGCGCCTTTTACGAGGCGTTAAACGCTCTGCCTACCCCGTAAGGGATAAAGGCGTGATTTATGTATGATTTATGTATGTAAAATATTACATTTTTAAGTTTACAGCATTACCAAACCCAACCTCATACTTGGACTTTAGATTTCTTAAATGTGAGCCGAAAAGTTTTATATTATTACTAAATCCAACTTGCCATAGAGGTATGAATCACAGCACAAAGAACTTTCCAGACCAGAGGCGAGCAGATGAATTATGGCCAAGAATTTCCATTACAGACCTTGGGCAGGTCGAAACCAGTCCTCTAAATACGCGATTGCGGTTATATCTAGATCGTATATGCCATAAACTATCTTGTACAAGCACTACAATATTAATATACTTGAAGGTACAGTCAAAAGCAAGCTACTCGTACGTTGAACACTCTAGCTCTTATAAAGTGATATCATATCAATATGAAAATAAAATGAATACAACAGGAAATATGCATGACTATTATTAAAATTATTAATAAGAATCATTATCACCATTGGGGATAAAGGCGTGATTATATGTATGTATGTATTATCACCATTAATAAACAAATGTAAAAGAATTTTGGCAAAATATGAATTAGTTTACGAGTTATGATGATTTAAAGTGGTTGGTTAAAAAGAGAGATCCGAACTAGCATGTGATGTCAGATGTCAGGAGTGCCACACTGTTTCCATATAAAATGTCGTATCGAAGAGAGAGGGTAGATAGTCTAGTTTAATATTGGTATATCTTGTAGAGTTGTTTCTGTTTTCACTGATGTAATTATAACTATAAATATTTTTGGAAAGTATATTCATACATACATACATATAATCACGCCTTTATCCCTAATGGGGTAGGCAGAGCGTAAACGACCCAAACAAAGGTCGTTCCGCCACGTCTGACAAAGTTTTGAGGGTTATTTAAGATAGATTTGTAAGTATATCGCTGTAGTGACAGGTTGTCAGTTTTTACAGCATACCCGGGAGGAAATGCAGCTGGCACATTCTATGTTTTTCTCTCGCTCCCAGGCCAGCATGGAAGAAGTATATTCAGATACCGAAAATATTTTGTATGTAGTTTGTTTGTATTGGGTTAAATTTACCGTGTTCTTGACCGTACTAGTACATGTGATAGGCGTTGCAAACGAGAACATAAAGAATGTCTCATGGATTAATTATGTTGTAAGGAATGCGTCTCTATTTAAGATGTATTTACCTCTGGTTGGTTGTAGTTGTATATGTAATTTGTCGATTCTCGAGACATGGAATGACCTATTACTACTCAGTAGGTATGCCTACAAACAAATTTCGGAAAAATGGTTCTTGGGCTTCCAAATCGTTACGTCAAACGAGCATAAGATTTTTTAAATTATTTCTATACTTTTCTTTTCGAGGTACTAGATTTATAAAGAATATTTCTTTAGAAAACGTGAAAGTTACAAAAATACTGATGTAGTTTTTTCTTTGGCACCTTGTATAAAAGTACCTCATTTAAGCTTCAAGAGACGGCAAAGACGCCAAAAGAAAATAAATTCCGTTTTAAAGGAGAAAGCATCGAAGTAAAACAGACGCTTAAAATAAAACCGCCTACATAATATTTTAGCAGAACCTGAAGTTTGCTGTTATGTCATCTGTCATGCAAAATGTTATAGACGTTACACAATCCATCAGGTCACACTGACAGATGACATTTAAAACCTATTTCTACCGCTAAAAAAATAGGAATAGGTCCTTTTTTGAAAGACGTCGTTAGGCTATTAAAATTCAGTTTTAGAGGTCACCATCAATCATGCCCTCTAATTTTCCGTAATACGTCTCTTCTCTCTCTCCCTCTTTATTCAAAATCAACAGTATTATCTGCTCGTACAAACTCTACAATCGATAGCCCATAATATCACATTGACTGTGCACATTTTCAATTTATTTCCAATCGGCCTTCCCACGCAACCCAACCCACTCAAACTTCATTAATTTGCCGGCTACTGAATTTCGCATTAATTAAAAATAATGGCTTCAAGCCCCGTGAAAACGAGAATAAAAGAAACAGAGATGATGAACGGTCGGGACAAACAAAATGGCCGCTTTGTTATACAAATAGTTTCAAGGATCTCTTCACAGTCAATTGACAAATCTGAGAATGCTTGTCTGACGCAGTTATGATGAAATTTGCTGTAGTACTACGTTGTAAACAGAGGAATTGAAATAAATAATTACAATAACACCACAAGAAATTCGTCGGATTCATGATCGCGTGATATCGCTAGCCAAATTGTAAACCGTTAAAAGTCGCTTTATAACCGTGATCTTGTCATGGAATGGGTTAATTTAATATGCTCCATCTTGGACATTAATGAAGATAAATGTGTGTGTATTTAATTATACTTAACTTCTTGCTTTGAATGACACCTGACAGAAACACTACATACCTATCTTCTTCTTGCGGGCTGTGCCTTTCCATACTATCACTTCATCTTCATAATACTAATCGTCCATTCATAATACTAATAGTTCATTGTAGCTTCGAAATCTATGAAATCCTTCCCATACATAGTTGGTTCGAGGCCAGACGGCTCGCAGACAAGAGAAAGGTTGAGTCAGTCGGTTGAGGCGGTGGCGGGTGCAATGCTCCGACCTCGGCTCTTACGTCACTGCCAAGCTTCATGGCTAGGTAGTAAGTACCTATCATTGAATTTCTTGCCTACGTAGTTATTGGTGATGGTTACGACTCAAGAAGTTCTTTTTACTTCTGCTGTTTTACCGTGCTGGTATCAAGCTTTAGGAATTTTCCATACATACATACATACATATAACCACGCCTTTATCCCTAATGGGGTAGGCAGAGCGTAAACGACCTAATCAAAGGTCGTTCCGCCACGTCTGACAAAGTTTTGAGGGTTATTTAAGATATATTTGTAGGTATATTGCTGTAGTGACAGGTTGTCAGCCCATCGCCTAAATTACAATATACTGAAACCCTCGGATCCCTTAGCTGGTTTTTACAGCATGCTAGGGAGGAAAAGCAGCTGGCACATTCTATGCTTTTCTTTAGCTCCCAGGCCAGCATGGAAGCAAGGAATAGGAATTTTCGTTTTACGATAACATATTTTTGTTGCTTTTTTGGTAGCAGGTTTTAAAAATAATTGTTACCACTACACTACACGCCCATTGAAACATTGGCGCGTCTCCTATTTACCTTGTCAACTCAAATAATGAAAACCTAATTTCCTAAATGACTTTGTTCGCTTGAACCCAATTTAATTCGACAGTGTAATAATTTTCTGTTAGACTCTACTATATGCAATAAGCGAAATATTTCATTTAGCTTTTAAAAAAATATTAACCTTTCCATTCTCTAACATTTCTTTTCTCTTAGTATAAATCTCATGTACTATCTTTTCCTGTTAACTTGAACTGTACTTTTTTTTATATTCCACGTGTGAATTGTACAGCTATTGTTCACAAGAAGTGTGAATAAAGTGATTGTAATCTTCTTATTAACCGGAAAAAAACATTAGGTAGAGTGATTCATGGAAATCCTTCCATTCTGTTCCTTCAAGTCTGTTACTATATCAAGTTTTTTTTTACTTTTCTTTTAAACAATCCTGTAGTTCCTACATACATACATACATATAATCACGCCTTTATCCCTAATGGGGTAGGCAGAGCGTAAACGACCTAAACAAAGGTCGTTCCGCCACGTCTGACAAAGTATTGAGGGTTATTGAAGATAGATTTGTAGGTATATTGCTGTAGTGACAGGTTGTCA
Organism: Scrobipalpa costella; assembly: GCA_949820665.1. Taxonomy (NCBI): domain Eukaryota; kingdom Metazoa; phylum Arthropoda; class Insecta; order Lepidoptera; family Gelechiidae; genus Scrobipalpa; species Scrobipalpa costella. Next base: position 1,211,207 of record OX463306.1, read on the forward strand.
GCCCATCGCCTAAATTACAATATACTGAAACCCTCGGATCCCTTAGCTGGTTCTTACAGCATGCCCAGGAGGATATGCAGCTGGCACATTCTATGTTTTTCTCTCGCTCCCAGACCAGCATGGAAGTAGTTCCTTGACGGGAAAAATACACATTAAAATTAAATATCACTATATGTAGACGATCTTATTTGGTATTTCAATGAAGATCGCTGCACAAAATTGCTCGAGAACGTTTTCAAATTCCACCTCTCGAGTGTTTATGTACATTCTGTAGATGTGTTTGTTACAATGCTAAAGTATCTATAGAAGGTGGCATTGAATGCAGGCAATGGACCGTAATAGCGATAAAATCGTTTATTTAGTCCAAATGCAGTCTAGGAGTCCGTTACATAAAACTACAATTTGTAAATTATCAGTAAGATTTTTTTACATTGCTTGGATTACTGTATTAAACGAACAGCTAAAGAAGGGAACTCCCTGCCTGCGGTTCTGTTTCTGGAACATAATAAACTGAGCCTTTTCAAGGCAAGAGTGACTAGGCATATCTAGTAGGCAAACATGCCCCATCATCGTCAGCATCGTCACTTTCCATCAGGTGAGATAGCAGACAAATGGTTCACTTATTCTTAATTTTTTTTAAATACATACATATAATCACGCCTTTATCCCTAACGGGGTAGGCAGAGCGTGAATGACCTAAACAAATGTCGTTCCGCCACGTCTGGCAAAGTTTTGGATATTGCTGTAGTGACAGGTTGTCAGCCCAACGCCTAAATTTCAATATACAGAATTCCTCGGATTCCTTAGCTGGTTTTTACAGCACGCCCGGGAGGAAATGCAGCTGGCACATTCTTTGTTTTGCTCTCGCTCCCAGTCCAGCATGGAAGAAACATTACTCACTAGTAAAATGTTCGTTTATGAACCAGCTCTAGGCATTCCGCTCCGTCTAATACTAATGGCTCCACTAATAGGTTGTCTAACTGACGTATTTCTAGACTCTTGCTGACGTGGTAAATTAAGATTTCCTTTTAGCTTAGAAATAGCTAAATGCATCCTGATGGTTAAAACAAGTCTGAGAGAGAACTTATTTTAACAGTAAATTGATGAAGGCTAAGCGTTTTTATGCGATTTCTGGTGCCTGGTACTGGTATTATTGTCTCCAGTATTCTATAGCATGAAAAAGAAATCAACTAAAAAATAATCAATGGCGTGGTTGCTGAAGAAAAATACAGATTATCAAGAAAAACTCTAATGCCAACTTGCTACCTTAAGGGGATTCCCGGTGCACGCCAGCGCCCTCATCAATTAAAAAATCATTACTCACAGAAAACGCAATTAATCAAATATCCGGTAGATCAGATTGAGGTATAGGCACTGAAGTTTATTTTAAGCATCATAAATTAATAATTCAGTGTTCACTACAGTTACAGATAGCAAAAGTGCTAAATCTGGCCGTTTTTAGCAAATGTTCTATATTTTACTACTACAATTTATAAGTTGCAACTTTGTGAGGTTTCTAAATGACATTCATTGCTTAAACCTCAATCTGATCTACCGGATTTTCGATTGATTTTGTTTTCAGTGAATTATGATTTTTTGACTGATGAGGGCGCCACTTAGCATAGGAGAGCCTTTTAAGCTATAACTTATGATGGATGGTATTGCTTAGCACCATCAGAGTAGGTTAACAAACGTAGAATCTAACAGCTGAAATCTCTTTTCTTTTTCACTCATTTAATCGCAATACTTTATTGATAAAATCTTCCATGCTGGACTGGGAGTGAGAGAAAAACATAGAATGTGCCAGCTGCATTTTCTCCCGAGCATGCTGTAAAAACCAGCTAAGGGATCTGAGGGTTTCAGTATATTGTAATTTCTAGTTTAGGCGATGGGCTGACAACCTGTCACTACAGCAATATACGTACAAATCTTTCTTGAATGGCCCTCAAGACTTTGTCAGACGCGGCGGAACGGCCTTTGTTTAGGTCGTTTATGCTCTGCCTACCCCATTAGGGATAAAAGCGTGATTATATGTATGTATGTATTGATAAAATGACCAGCTTTGTATCTCTAGGTGATAAATCTCATGTGAGTCGGTCCGAACAACACATTTATCTTATACGAGCTTTAGTGCCGCTTTAGCTCTGAAAGTTTGTACAATAAACGTTACGAAGTTGAAGGAATCGTCCAGTGTGTTTCAATTGTTTGGAACTAGTTTGAACCGCCTACTGCGGTTTGGGATTGTCAAGAAGTCATATTATGTTAGGGAAAAGTAATTGAATAAAATTGGTTTGGGAATTCATCGAAGCGAAAAAAATGATTTTTTTATTCGATAGCTGACATAGAATGTGCCAGCTGCATTTTCTCCCAGGCATGCTGTCAAAACCAGCTAAGGGATCCGAGGGTTTCAGTATATTGCAATTTGGGCGATGGGCTGACAACCTGTCACAACAGCTATATACCTGCAAATCTATCTTAAATAATCCTCAAAGCTTTGTCAGACGTGGCGGATTGACCTTGTTTAGGTCGTTTCGCTCTGCCTACCCCATTATGGATTAAGGCGTGATTATATGTATTTATGACTTGATACGGGTGGTGTCTTCCGGAACGGAACCCTGCTCAAATCGAATCAGTGTCAAAATAAGCCTCTTAATTGCAAGTTTCCGTAAATGTTACGTCCCTCTTTAAAAAGGTAAAGTGAGTTATTTATAGCTGCGACCTCGACTTTCGCCCTTACACCATACGCTTTAAGGTTCTCGACTAGCATCTCGAAACTTGTGTTCCCAATTATGTTTATGCATAATTGAGGCAGTGTAAACAGAGACCCTCATTAAGACATACATACATATAATCACGCCTTTCTCCCTAATGGGGTAGGCAGAGCGTAAACGACCTAAACAAAGGCCGTTCCTCCACGTCTGACAAAGTCTTGAGGGCCATTCAAGAAAGATTTGTACGTATATTGCTGTAGTGACAGGTTGTCAGCCCAGCGCCTAAATTACAATATACTGAAACCCTCAGATCCCTTAGCTGGTTTTTACAGCATGCTCGGGAGGAAATGCAGCTGGCACAGTCTATGTTTTTCTCTCACTTCCAGTCCAGCATGGAAGATACCCTCATTAAGACAAGACTTAATACTCCAAATGTAACATCGCGTTGCGTTATTGTAATATTTTTTCCGGCTAATGTTCCATTTCTTCCGATACGAAACAAGATAATCCGGTATATCTTAGGCTAAACTAGTTTTTTTCTTAGCCCAAACGATAATCCAGTTAAACCAAGGCCGCATATTGGTGGGTCCTAGTATGAATTGGCACACCCCAGGATATAAATTATTTGGACTGGACTGGAATTAATCGTGTCGGTGAGAGCTATCGTATGAAATAGGTATTTTGTAAGACGTATTTTTCTTCCATGAAGAGAGAAAAACATAGAATGTGCCAGCTGCATTTCCTCCCGGGCACGCTGTAAAAGCCAGCTTAGGGATCCGAAGGTGTCAGTACAGGCGTTGGGCTGACAACTGGTTACTACAGCAATATACCTACAAGTCTATCTTATATAACCCTCAAAGCTTTCTCAGACGTGGCGGACCGACCTTTTGTTAAGGTCGCTTACGCTCTGCTCACCTTATTAGGGATAAAGTCGTGATTATATGTATGTATGAATTTTTCAGGTAGGTACAACAACTAAAATCGTCTGTTCCCCCAAAACGGAAGCCTTTACCATAACCGTAATGACTGTTAGTTTACTTTGTCTTATCAAACAAATTAAGTAACCATAATGGGTGTACCAACGAATTCGGGTCAGAACATTCGTGTGATGATTCATCGCCCCTTTTGTGTAGAGAAAGTTCGGGGCCGGCGCGGATGTCTGGATACTCCGAATAATCGATATTGCAGCGATGATAGCCTATCTCAGGCCCTTTGTATAATCGACCCTTGAGATAGACAGCTAGTTTGAGTTCGCATCAGGACCTGTCAAATCCATACTTAATATTGTTTCAATTTTGAGATCGCTTTATAAATACGGTTCTTAAACACTGAGTGAAGTTAGTATTTTACTTTAAAAATTGCGATTTTATTTACCTTGTTATTGACCTTTGTGATATCGAACCTATTATAAATATTGACACTATTCAATGCTACATTGATGGCATAGACGACTGTCAAAGATAGAGCGAACTAACCTAGAACCTTGAAAGGCATTGGCATTCCCACACACAAGCCGCTTATATAAAATAGATATTGCAACAAGATAGGCTATATATTCTTCCACGCTGGACTGGGAGCGAAAGAAAAACATCGAATGTGCCAGTTGCATATCCTCCCGGGCATACTGTAAAACCCAGCTTAGGGACCCGAGAGTTTCAGATTATTGCAATATAGGCGATAGGCTGACAACCTGTTACTACAGAAATATACCTCTACAAATCTATCATAAATAACCCTCAAAACTTGTCAGACGTGGCGGAACGACCTTTGTTCAGGTAGTTTATAAATACCGCTTTGCCTACCCCATTAGGGATAAGCCGTGAATATATGTATGTATGTTAGGCTATCTATCCGCAGCGTCGGGCTTGCTAAGCACTCTTCGTAACATCCTTGAATTCACAACTCTACTTCGATTGACTCTAGTTAAGGCCAGAAAGAAAGAGTCGACGATGGAGTGAATTAACCTAGAAACCTAAAAGGCATTGGCATTTCCACACACAAGCCGCTTATATTACATCGATATTGCAGCGAGATTGGCTATCTATCCACCCACAGCGTCGGGCTTGCTAAGCACTCTTCGTAACGTCCTTGAATTCACAACTGTACTTGGTTTGACTCTAGTTTAGGCCAGAGAGAAAGAGTCGACGATGGAGTGAATTAACCTAGAACCCTGAAAGGCATTGGCATTTCCACACACAAGCCGTTTATATATAAAATCGATATTGCAGCGAGATAGGCTATCTATCCGCAGTGTCGGGCTTGCTAAGCACTCTTCGTAACGTCCTTGAATTCACAACTCTACTTCGATTGACTCTAGTTAAGGCCAGAAAGAAAGAGTCGACGATGGAGTGAATTAACCTAGAAACCTAAAAGGCATTGGCATTTCCACACACAAGCCGCTTATATTACATCGATATTGCAGCGAGATTGGCTATCTATCCACCCACAGCGTCGGGCTTGCTAAGCACTCTTCGTAACGTCCTTGAATTCACAACTGTACTTGGTTTGACTCTAGTTTAGGCCAGAGAGAAAGAGTCGACGATGGAGTGAATTAACCTAGAAACCTAAAAGGCATTGGCATTTCCACACACAAGCCGCTTATATTACATCGATATTGCAGCGAGATTGGCTATCTATCCACCCACAGCGTCGGGCTTGCTAAGCACTCTTCGTAACGTCCTTGAATTCACAACTGTACTTGGTTTGACTCTAGTTTAGGCCAGAGAGAAAGAGTCGACGATGGAGTGAATTAACCTAGAACCCTGAAAGGCATTGACATTTCCACACACAAGCCGTTTATATATAAAATCGATATTGCAGCGAGATAGGCTATCTATCCGCAGTGTCGGGCTTGCTAAGCACTCTTCGTAACGTCCTTGAATTCACAACTCTACTTCGAATGTTCTCGAACGTCAATACACCACTTTTTCGTTGTCAGTGAAGTAAAACATCGTCGACATAAACACCGTTTCAATTAATCATTGAATAAAAATTTTCCATCGATCAAATTACTTTGACGGATCAAATTAATCAATGACATTTAATCATTTAACGCGTTCGACGTCGGCTGAGTTGATTTGAAACAGTCTCGCATATACTAACTTGGTCTTTTGTCTGATTCACCTATTACTACAAGGAGTTACATACACAGTAACCAAATGGGTCGTTCAAGTCTTCCAATAGAGCTCAAATTCGTGTCTGAAATGTTCACTGACTCGTAATAGATTGTACGATCATCCACATAGGCGTGAATCACTGTCCCTGAGCGGGGTGATTCATACGATTAACTGTTTTGTATGGGTTATAGACCCACTGGCACGTGTTATGTCGTGTCGATATACGCCAGTTCGGGCCTCATTACTTATAGATTAATCAGCTCAAGATGTTTTTATAGCTCTGATTGACTGTCGATACTTTATTTGTCTAAACATTAACAGCGGCACATTAATATCGAATCGAAAAGGCATTTATCTTCAAGTCTTGTTACACTACACACACATAGACCCGTTTAAATACGTCAAATCATCCATCTGAACATCAACAAATAGCATCGTTACGAGTCATGCGCGCGATTACCATACGCGCATCAGTTTTTGCGCTTCGCGAGCAAAAAAGCGCAGAAGTGGCGCCTTGCGCAGGCGCCGACATACCGCCTAGAAATTAAATAGGAGAGAGAACGCTCCTCCCAGATAGTTATGAGTGCTTGACAAGCACGCCATTCTTAATCTTGGTGAAATCAGCTGGTTTTAGACTTCATAAAATCACTTATACCTACCTACATCTACAAATCTATCTTATTTATCCCTCAAAACTTTGTTTAAGTCGGTTTTGCTCTGCGGGGTAGGCAGGAAAAAAGCCTGATGATATGTACCTAATCAAGAAAATTGTACTAAATTCCTTAATGTTTTTTTTTTTGTTTTGGGGCCTTCCTTGCGTGACTAACGAATTGAGCAGATTAGCATTCTTGTCAAACAAGTATATGACAAGTAGTTTTTGTTAAGTCACGATGACACACATTAACTGTCAAAGGCAGCAACTCATTGATCTCTCTTGATAGTTATTTCTTCTTATTATTAATAACTTCAAGATTATTTCTATAAATACATCGCAATTTAATATTTTCTCAAGGGTATAGGAAACTTCAAGTTCCGAGAAACTCTATTTATTGCTAGTGTTTGATGCAACGTCTACTCAATGACCTAACAAGTTTTCTATTTCAATTCCGGCGCTTTTCAACTAACAATTCATTCTGTCTTAATTTTGAACATTCACCGATTGTTGTGTTTCTGTATAATCTGTGTTGACATTGATAAATAGTCTTCTGTGGGGTGCGTCCTGTCTCTTGAAATACGTGACTCAACGCATGTCACTATAGCAACGATAAACAAAAAATGGTCCGGCAGATTATATATACATACGCCTTTATCTCTAATGGGGTAGGCAGAGCGTAAACCACCTGAATAAAGGCCGTTCCGCCACGTCTGACAAAGTTTTCAGGGTTGTTTAAGATATATTTGTAGGTATAAAACTGTAGTGACAGGTTGTCAGACCATCGCCTAAATTGCAATATACTGAATCCCGCGGATCCCTTAGCTGGTTTTTACAGCATGCCCGGGCACATTAATGCAGCTGGCACATTCTACGTTTTTCTGTCGCTCCCAGACCAGCATGGAAGCAGATTATAATGAGTATTATTCACTCCAAATATGGTCTGATTGTCAATTGATCTGATCATAGGTTCGTTACCTATGTGGCACCCTTACCCTTAATTAACCAATAAAATCAGTCCCACATTTTATATCATCTTGTTTGCTTGTCAAAGCTTGTTAGCTCTGAATGGCCTCAAGGTCTAGACTAGAACATCGGAAACAGCGTACACTCAATTTCCTGCTAGTTCCACGATAATAGAAATAGCAAATGTAAGCAAAACGTCTTCATAAAAGCGAGAGAAATTGGTATTATTATACTGACCCGATTTAACCTTCTGATGCGAACCCAGGTTCAAACACACGGCTAGACTGTACAGTGCCAATAAACATTCATACTTACATAAAATAACGCGTTTTTCCCTAATGGAATAGGCAGAGCTTAAACAACCTAAATAAAAGTCGTTTCGCCACGTCTGACAAAGTTATGAACTGTAGTGACAGGTTGACAGCCCGTCGTCTAAATTACAATATACTGAAACCCTCGGATCCATTAGCTGGTTTTTACAGCATGCCCAGGAGGAAATGCAGCTGGCACATTCTATGTTTTTCCCTCGCTCCCAGTCCAGCATGGAATAGAGTGGCAATATTGGGCAATTAAAAGAAAACGTTTTAATGTTCTTTACTCCTCCTGTGCCACATCTTAATAAAATATAACACAATACATTCTTCCATGCTGGACTGGGAGCGAGAGAAAAACAGAATGTGCCAGCTGCATTTCGTCCTGGGCATAATGTAAAAACCAGCTAAGGGATCCGATGGTTTCAATATATTGTAATTTAAGCGATGGGCTGACAATTTGTCACTACAGCAATATACTTACAAATCTATCTTAAATAACCCTCAACACTTTGTCAGACGTGGCGGTACGACCTTTGTTTAGGTCCATTACGCTCTTCCTACCCCATTTGAGATAAAGGCGTGATCATATGTATGTATGTAACACAATACACGGCTGTCATGTCATGACATGTTGTCAAGATTAGTATCGCGGAAGCGTTGGATGGTTGGATGTCAAACCAGTTGTGTTTGTGTCATTGATGTCCGTCCATATGTTGATTTATAATCTATCCTTTTGTACTGTACAAGCACAGGTATCGGTGAATATAGATTTTATACACTTACTTAACAGAAAGGGTTTATATATGCACCCGATAGGAAGTGAACCTGCCCATGAAACTGAACAACTTTCCCTAAGGAATATAGGTCGAAATAAATAAAAAAATACTTCCCATACTAAACGCACTAACAGCTGTTGCATTATGTATGGAAGATCAAAAAATATTTTCCTATCTCGACCTATGTTCATTAGGGAATGTTGTTCAGTTTCATGGACAAGTTTACATCTTTTCGAGTGCATATACCCTTTCTGTTACACCCTGTATATGGCTTGAAAAATAAATGTATTAAAAGTGGCATGTTATTATGGGTTATAAAATGAAGAATTATTTGAAAATCTCGCAAACCGTAAAATAGTCATGAAAATGTTTGTATTTCAGGCATAATTAATTTAAAACTGATAGCGCTACCATTGCAGCTCTGTTCGCCCCTTAATTCTCATCGAGCAGTTTCGTTGGATGATCGCGCGCCACTTCTTCCCTTTTATTTTCCATTCCTTCTTGATCTACTTTAAGCCAAAATTAAAGTAGATAGCTAATCCATTTATTTACAAAAAACTACGAAGTGTTTTATAATAGTAAAATTTCAATATCCATCCGGATAAAAAAAGTATTTCAACGCCGGTATCAATTTAATCCTGCATCTTTTTATTTTTTCACGGCACCAGTTCAACTTTTTATTTACCTGTTTTATCACCGAGCGTGAAGGGTGAATCATGATATGAATTCCGTTTGTTGATTGGTGCGTGGGTGTAGGATAAAAGGCTTTAGGTGGCGCTGTAAAAAAATCTGAAACGTGCCACCCTTGCTATCGATTTTTGATCGAATTGAAAATAAATTATTGAATCTCTCATCACTTTTAAATAGTATCGTCGTAATAGGGACAATGGGAAAAATGGACGAACAACAAAGACGCAGCCCCGCTCGCAAGACTAGCTAAGAACAGAAAAGACTTTGCCAAAGTGGTCACCGACGCCCGTTAGGGCATGGCAGCTGAAGAAGAAGCAGAATATGGACATATTACACACTTGTTCCGCCACGTTTGACAAAGTTTTGACGGTTATATTTGTAGGTATATTGCTGTAGTGACAGGTTGTAATGTCAGCCCATCGCCTAAATTTCAATATATAGACACCCTCGGATTCCTTAGCTAGTTTTTACAGCATGCTCGGGAGGAAATGCAGGTGGCACACTCTATGTTTTTTTCTCGCTTCCAGTCCAGCATGGAAGTGGATCGCAAAGAGACATTATGAGAAAAGGATAGTTTGCGAGCTAAATACTTCTTGCGAAAAGGGCATCCTGCGACGTAAGGTTATAAACCAGTCAACACGTCTGGTGTATTGATGTGGTGGTACTAATGTTAATCCTCTGCCTTCTTTTTATTTACCTTTTTTATCACCGAGAGTGAAGGGTGAATCATGATATGAATTCCGTTTGTTGATTGGTGCGTGGGTGTAGGATAAAAGGCTTTAGGTAGCGCATCTCTGCTTTCGTTCTTTGATTAAATTGAAAATAAATTATTGAATCTCTCGTCACCTTTACATAGTATCGTTGTCATAGGGACAATGGGAAAAAAATAGACGAACGACTCGTATTATAAACCAGTCAACACGTCTGGTGTATTGCTGTGGTGGTACTAATGTTAATCCTCTGCCCGCCGCCGGCTCACACCGGCCGGCTAAGCCGCTTACCGCCCGCTTACTAAACCGATCGTATTACGTAGCAAGCAAACCGTGGAATTGTTCTGGCTAAGTTTACTGTGATGCAGACGATTTTTACAGTTGTAAAGTTTTAAGTGAACTTCCCTTGATATACAGAGTAGGTTTGATGAGAAATCCGCACGCATCCCCATAATGCGCTCATCCGCTATCCTCATAACATGAAGTCAAAATATCCTTATCCGCATCCTCTAAGATTATTCTTCTTCTTCTTCTGTCGAGTGGGTATCGAGTCTATCGACCCGATGAACCCTGGTGTCAGAGTCTTAAAACCGCCTAGTAGCACATCTATCAGGCCTCTGACATAGTTTGAGTAACGACCACTATCAAAGACAGCCACCGGGACCGACGGCTTAACGTGCCCTCTACGATTATGAGAATGTGTATGAAGATCTTGTTTTTTTTTCATTTCCTGAAAGAATTTCCTGGTGTTAGTTGTTCAGTTTCGTTGACTTAGCAACCCCTATCAGTTTGAGGGACGCTGTCCCTTACACCCGGTGTACTCGTAGGTTCTTGTTAAATTCTTATTTAGTTGTAGCCATTGTAGCATGTTTGTAGCTTTTGGTGTCGCAATGGAATCGATCGCAGCTAGGCATTCCCCACCGCTGCTGGGAATCCCCATCACGGAAAGCATAAAGTCTGACCTTTCGAGGTCAAGGTCGCCTCTGGTTTGGACACTTGACCTTGTGGGTAAAGGGTGAACTGCCCACCTCTGGATCGAAGCCAATCCAAATATTCTTAGTTTCAACAATGCTCTTCATAGTTTAAATTCAAAAAGCTGGCACAAAAATGTACTACATTACATTGCATTACATTAATTCTAATGTATTTCTGTTTTATTTAATGTTCGAAATTAGTGTTCTTGAACAAGATAGATCCATGCAATGCAAATTCTATAGCATTGGTTGAATCTTATTACATACATACCTACATACATATAATCACGCCTTTATCCCTAATGGGGTAGGCAGAGCGTAAACAACCTAAGGAAAGGTCGTTCCGCCACGTCTGACAAAGTTCTGAGGGTTATTCAAGATAAATTTATAGGTTTATTGCTGTAGTGACAGGTTGTCAGCCCATCGCCTAAATTACAATATACTGAAACCCTCGGATCCCTTAGCTGGTTTTTACAGCATGCCCGGGAGGAAATGCAGCTGGCACATTCTATGTTTTTCTCTCGCTCCCAGTCCAGCATGGAAGAAACTTATTATCAGCTACTTAACAAAACAGAGCAATAAATACAGCTACCTTAGGCATCATAAAACTAAAACTTTGTTTACTTTTCCCAGTGACTTCCATAAATAAATGATTTCGCAGCCGTGCCGCTTTGTTATGCGATCGATGCTAGTTTTTTTACATACATATAATCACACCTTTATCCGAAATATGGTAGACAGAGCGTAAACTACCTAAATAAAGTTCGTTCCGCCACGTCTGACAATGTTTGGAGGGTTGTTTAAGATAGATTTGTAGGTAGGATATTGCTGTAGTGACAGGTTGTCAGCCCATCGCCTAATTGCAATACACTTTACTATGTCTAGAATCCCTTAGCTGGTTTTTACAGCATGCCCGGGAGGAGATGCAGCTGGCACATTATATGATTTTCTATCACTCCCAGTCCAGCATGGAAGAAACTTACTTAGTACTTATCTAATCTACATATTATTGTGTATGTATTTTATGAATATTATTTTAGTAATTTTATATTGCATATGCATATACGTATATACCTCTGAAGGTATGCATATATTTATTTTAGTTTTTAGTTATTCTTATTTTCACTATTGTTTTTTTTTTGTATTTAAATTTTTAACATATTTCGTATACTTTAGCACTACTCTCTTCTCTTTACATTATTCTCTACTCAAAGGTTGTCTGGAACCGACGAAGACCGCCTCTGTGCACAATAATTTAAATTATTTTTGTATTTCTTGTGTGTTCAATAAAGTGTTTTTACTTACTTACTTACTACGTATGTTCAAATTGTGCGAACTCAACCACGGTACGTATACGTAGCTAAGTTGATCCGTGAATGAAAGCTACTTTGAAACCGCCAAACACAGAAGCTGTGAACTTCTGAACTCCCGAAAGCTACACTTACAGCGAATACTCGTAACAGAGTTTGTAGATGTGCTGCTAATGAACGGCTGTCAGGGAACTTTGGAAGAGTTGGACGTTGAACAAATTGCTTTTAATTTTTATACCAATCAACATACATACATAAAATCACGCCTTTATCCCTTACGGGGTAGGCAGAGCGTAAAACGCCTCCTATAAGGCGCTTTCGCCACGTCTGACATAAATTGAGGGCAATTTTAGATTGTAATGTGTATTGCTGTAGTGACAGGTTGTCAGCCCATCGCCTAAATTACAATACACTGTAACCCTCGAATTCCTTTTGCTGACTTCTACAGCATGCCCGGGAGGAAGGGCAACTGGAACATTCTATGTTTTTCTTTCTCTCCCAGTCCAGTATCGAAGTATCAAACAACCAATATTTTAATTTTTATACCAATCAAACAACCAATTAACGGTCCGCATGATGATAACCGTAACCTAACACTCACTCACTATTCCTCAAGACTTATTGATAGTTCACATACATATATACAATCACGCCTTAATCCCTAATGGGGTAGGCTGAGCATAAACGACCTAAACAAAGGCCTGACAAAAGTTTTGAGGGTTATTTAAGATAGATTTGTATGTATATTAATGCAGTTTTTCTCGCTTTCTCTCGCTACCAGCATGGTTCTTTCACATTTGTGCACAATTTAGCGCGTAAAGATGCGCTGTTGCTATAGGGACTCGATCACCTTTGACGTCATTGCATTCAGCTAACATGTGTAACACTTGCGCATATAAATGCTGACAGTCGCTTGCGCTTGCGCAGCAGGAATGAGCCTACGTCATAAACAGTGCGGTTTTCTTTTTTGAACTGTATCTTAAATAAATATTTTAAAAATATGGTAAGTAAAGAAACAGTTTATAATTACTAAACTTTGAGAGGTTTACTTCTGCTATAATAAAGGCAATAGCTACTATTTCACGCTGAAAATCCTTAGCTTAAAATATTTTCAATGTTTACGACTGAATAATGAACATTTCATTCCTACACTAGAAAATACATTAATGAATATTTTATTTCATTATTCCTTCCATGCCGGCCTGAGAGCAAGAGAAAAACATAGAATGTGCCGGCTACATTTCCTCCCGAGCATGCTGTAAAAACCAGCTAAGGGATCCGAGGGTTTCGGTATATTGTGATTTAGGCGATGGGTTGACAAGTTGTCACTACAGCAATATACCTACAAATCTTGAATAACCCTCAAAACTTTGTCAGACGTGGCGGAATGACCTTAGTTTAGGTCGTTTGCGCTCTGCCTACCCCATTAGGGATAAAGGCGTGATTTTATGTATGTATTATGTATGTATTTCATTATTTTACTCGGCGATCTCTTTGCTGCAGTGTGACGCAATGCAATATCATCGGATATTGCTTTCTATGAAATGATACATCTTTTATTACAATATTCCATTTTCCTTACCTTGGTAAAAATATTTTCCGTCTACAAAATAGAATTGCAGTCAATAATTTCCAGAATTACAGATGGTTTGTTGTGTTGGGAAAAACTTTGGGGAAATAGAGAATTCTTAAATGACCTTCGAAACTTTGTCAGACGTGGCGGAACGACCTTTGTTTGAGTCGTTGACGCTCTGCCTACCCCATTAGGGATAAAGGCGTGATTATATGTATGTATTTACGTAATAGAGAATTCCTTATGAGATAACTTCTGGTCCAGTAAGTTGTATTTGTTTGTAGTGTAGTAGAAGAAGTTGTACGTAGGTAATTGATGCGCTATCTTCACCTTGTAAACCGTAAGTTGTCGTCAACAGAAGTGCCTAACTATATCGAGGTTAATAGGTTATGCTTTAGCATTGTAACACTACAGGTCCTTTAGTATTGCCCACTAGCCCACTAGTTCAAATTTTATTTTCCTGTGCCCTAAGGTTGCGGTAAAAAATATTGCTGTTTAGCAATAAGGCTGCCTATTTGTTTTATTTTCTTTTTTTTCTCTTGTGTCTTTTCTGTGCAATAAAGTATATTCTTAGCTTATCTTATTTCCAACTCGGTTTTAGAAAAAAGGTAAACAAAGTTTCATGTCTTTTAATCGAAGATCTCGTTTCTAAAATAAGTTTTAGCTATTCGATATAACAACATAATGAAATAGTCGTTTTAGTAACTTAACTAATTTGCCAACACGTATCATTTATTTTAAATGTGTTTTTGTATAAAAAGACATGAAACTTGGTTTACCTATATTCTAAAACCGAATTGGAAATTCTTATAATCCTAGTTGCCTGAAATTAATAAATTAAAAAAATCCGTTTCTCATCTCATCGAGATCAGCCTAGTGACTTAGTTGGCATACTTCCCCGCATCAGGACAGACAGGTTGATTTATTCCACTGCTGACAGGTACATCAGTGGATCTGTCAGGTTGAGACGCCTTATTGGCCTTCTTCCATGAAAGAGACAGGCACTCACTAGATATTCATGACACTTGTTTTAACGAAAAGGTAACTAGCAATTTGAAAAGGTAACTAGCAATTTGAAAAGGTAACTAGCAATTTGAAAAGGTAACTAGCAATTTGAAAAGGTAACTAGCAATTTTCTGTAGACGAAATCGCAATGAATACGTAAGTCTTGTAAGTAGTGGTTTCTGGCCGATATAGGGTGTAAATTTAGCGCATGAAACTGCGTTGAAATATCGGACACTGATATAAAAATGGAAAACCAGGGTAAATTTTCCGTCTTTAATCATTATAATTTTGATAACCGTGAGAGTTTGAAAAAGACTATAGGGTGTAAGCTTAGCGAGCAACTATTTTTTTAATATTTTCAAACAAAACCAAATATAAATCTAGATTTTTAGATTATGTATACGTACGTACAAAGTTTGGGGACTTTAGTCTTACTGTTTCAAATTGAAAACGAAACTATGTTCGTACGGGATTTCCGTAAGTAAAATCCCTCCCTTAATAAAAAACACCTTACTTGCTGTAACTACCTACCCTGTATTACAGCTTATCGCGTCCCATTTGTACCCGAAAATACAATAAATTCAGGCTCCTTTGAGCGTTAAAAATGCAGTAGAGAATAATAGCAAAAAGGTACAAAAGAAAACCCTGAGATGTTTTGTTCGGAACTTGGCGCAATAACACTAAGAGCTCTATGAATAGTACACAACGTTCCAAAAAGATTTATACAAGAATTGTCCAGTCATATTATAAGTAAGTGTCTTTTTCTGCTCAATATTTATAGCTATATCAGCTGCCAGTCTTATTAATTTTATTTTTCACTTCTCTGCTCTGAAAGTATCGTTTTATGCCGGGCTGCACAAAACTGAATTTTATGTACAAGGGCAAAAATGTATCTACTCATAAATGCATCTATTCTGAACACATCAAAAAGTTCATAGATAGAACTTGGTATTTAAAATATTTACTTCAAATGATTTGCCTATTGTTTTTTTTATGGCATAAAACGATATTTTAAAAAAATATAAATGCAAGTATGATACCGATCTCTATCTCAGTTTAACACTGCCCAAGAGGACTAATTGTTTACTCAAATTGGTAAATTTTCTTTATCGATAGCAAGAAAAATTGCTAAAGGTACATGTAACTTTCTAATAGCTTTACCTATCTATCGTTTAAGGGTATTTGTTACATAAACGAAGGTAGGTAGGTACTTCACCACAACGGTCACAATGAGCTAAAGATTAGTTCCACCGAGTGCATCTGTACAGCGCCGTGAGAATGTCGCATTCCCATCCCACCCACTGTGGGGACAATACACTTAAATACAAGATAGTACCTTCTGATACCGGTGATTTTACACTGAAATTCTGTGTACGACTCATTCATCTTAGCATTTAATTTAAAGTCAGGTTTAAAACTTAATTTATTTACTGTTGTGAGTATACTTCTTTTATAATAGTCGAGTTCTTGTATGGAGTGTAAGTTACAGCGTCCGGCAAACTGATAGGGGTTGCTCAGTCAACGGAACTGAATAACTATCACCAGGATTTATTTTCAGGAAGTGAAAAAAATATTTAAGTTTTCCGTACAAATTGTCTGATCGAGGTGGTCATTTTGTTTGGGAAGATCAATTCTTTTTTTCATCTCCTGAAAGAAATTCCTGGTGATAGTTGTTCAGTTTCGTTGACTGAGCAACCCCTATCCGTTTGCGGGACGCTGTCCCTTACACCCGGTATAAACAGGAGACGTATTTTTCTATCATTTGAATCGAAATTCGCATACGAAAGATATTCCCATGCCTATAGGAATCGCATCCTATGTTACTCCTTCGTATGAGCATTTTCATTCGAGTGATTCAAAATTTCAATCAGATATTGTATGGAAAAGCATTTTTCTTTTTCAACGAAACTGAACAACCACTATCAGTTTACGGGACGCTGCCCTTACACCCCGTATAATAAAACCAACGACGAAAATAAAAACACGATGAGTTCGTTAGGGATAAACATACATACATACATACATACATAAAATCACGCCTTTATCCCTTACGGGGTAGGCAGAGCGTAAACGCCTCGTAACAGGCGCTTTCGCCACGTCTGACATAAATTGAGGGCAATTTTAGATTGGAATAATTTGTATTGCTGTAGTGACAGGTTGTCAGCCCATCGCCTAAATTACAATACACTGTAACCCTCGAATCCCTTTTGCTGACTTCAACAGCATGCCCGGGAGGAAGGGCAGCTGGAACATTCTATGTTTTTCTATCTCTCCCAGTCCAGCATAGAAGAAAAGGGGATAAAGGCGTGATTACATGTATGTATGTATGAGTTCGTTGAATTTGAACGTGCCTAATTCATTTTCCATTTCTTTGCAACCCGTCGCTATGCGAATATCGTAATACTCAACCATAGATCTGAAATTTTCCGCAATGTCATTGACATTTATTAGGTCATTGATGCTTCCTTATCTGTACGAAAGATATTCCCATGCCTATAGGAATCGCATCCTATGTTACTCCTTCGTATGAGCATTTTCATTCGAGTGATTCAAAATTTGGCTCCAGTTTCAGGAACTTTACAAAACACGTGTAAGGTAGAATACATCACCTAACCGCTTTAAGTGACCGCTGACCGCAACAACGTCCAACCTTTTGTGTGTCACATACCTACCCATCTATACCTATACTATTTCCAAATCAGATTTAGAATAAAGGTAAACAAAGTTTCATGTCTTTTAATCGAAGATCTCATTTCTAAAATAAGTTTTAGCTATTAGATATGAGAATATAATGAAATAGTAGTTTTGGTCATCTAACTAATTTGCCAACACGTATCATTTATTTTTTAAATAAAAAGACATTAAACTTTGTTTACATTTATTCTAAATCTGATTTGGTAATAGTATATATAGTACTTGTTTTGCAATAGGTACTTAAAGCCGCGGCGGGTGTAAGAGACAGCGTCCCGCAAACTGCTAGGGGTTGTTCAGTCATCATTAGTGAACATTTCACCAGAAAATTCTTCCAGGAGATGAAAAAAAAAATCACATACAAAATGACCACCATCAATAATCAGATAGTTAGTAGTAGAAACTGAACAACCACTATCAGTTTACGGGACACTGTCCCTTACACCCCGTATAATAATACCAACGATGAAAATAAAAACACGATGAGTTTGTTAGGGATAAAGGCGTGATTATATATATGTATGTAAGTATGAGTTCGTTGAATTTGAACGCGCCTTATTCATTTTCCTTTTCGTTGCATCCCGTCGCTACGCGAATATCGTAATACTCAACCATACATACATATAATCACGCCTTTATCCCTAATGGGGTAGGCAGAGCGTAAACGACCAAAACAAAGGTCGTTCCGCCACGTCTGACAAAGTTTTGAGGGTTATTTAAGATATATTCGTAGGTATATTGCTGTAGTGACAGGTTGTCAGCCCATCGCCTAAATTGCAATACTGAATCCCTCGGATCCCTTAGCTGGTTTTTACAGCATACCCGGGAGGAAATACAGCTGGCACATTCTATGTTTTTCTCTCGCTCCCAGGCCAGCATGCGAACGCTACGCGAATATCGTAATACTCAACCATATCTGAAATTTTGCTCAATGTGAGATGCGGCGCAAACGACATTTATTAGGTCATTGATGGCTTCCTTCTCTGTAAGTCGTAGGCCCGTAATATGTAACATTTTTCCTCGTACAATTCAACCACATCCAGTTGTAACAGTATACAGGACCCTATAATAAAACTATCCTTAGAGCGTTTTTGCACTGATCCGTATTCGGTTCGTATCCGTGAAAAATTGTATGAATTGAAATGTAATGAAATGTATGACAGCTTCCATACGATTTTTCACGGATACGAACCGAATAATATAATTATCATTGATTTATTGTTACAACTATCAAGCTTTCTGTCAACTTATAGAAATCGGATTAATAAATCTCACGTGACAGGGTAATTCTTAGTGTGAGATTTGCAAGATAAAACCTTTGGATTACGACAGGACTAGAAAATAGAATTAAATATTGCTAAAAATGGTGGACTGGGCGTGAGAGAAAACATAAAATGTGCTAACTGTATTTCCTTCCGGGCATGCTGTAAAAACCAGCTAAGGGATCCGAGGGTATCTGTATATTGCAATTTTGGCGATGTGCTGATAAAACTTTGTGAGACGTGGCGAAACGACCTTTGTTTAAGTCGTTTACGCTCTGCCTACCCCGTTAGAGATAAAGGCGTGATTATATGTATGTATGTATTGCTAAAACTTACTCTGTTGGGTTTTGGAAATATAAATATTTTATATACTGTATTTTTTTGTATTCGTAATACGGAACAGTGCAAAAACGCCCTAACAGTCAGTAATGTACCTAAAAGCGATACAATAATGTGATTTGGAGCATGTAATGTGATCTTCAGCAAAGGATATTGGGTTACCATTGTACCTAATACTAGACTTGTTATTAGGAAATAGGACACTAGGAAGTGACGCATGACTGAGCTAGGTCGCCTTGTTTATAAAGGTACAGTACCTAAGTATGTTATTCTAGATATAACACTTTTTTATACAACAGCGGAATATGCTATCATAGTGCGCAGTTTCGAATATGTTCATCTAAGGTCCCTTAATTCTTATCAATCTAGGTAAAAACTGCCTACCCCGTAAGGGATAAAGGCGTGATTTATGTATGTATGTATCTAGGTAATTCATAAGGGTACCAAAACCTACAGCACATACTTACTTACCTAATCTCCCATCCCACTGATTGAAATCATTATTTCGCGGTGGGAAATCAGCGGAGCGGTCACATTTTTGTATTAGGTAAGTATTGTATCCTTACGCAGAATTCGGAAATATTTGCTAATCAAGTTCAGTCAACTTCACATTTTTTTGTACCTTATAAATTGACTTTTAGCCCCCGACAAAAGCTAGACTCAAGGTGTAACTTTACCTTTAACTGTCAGTTATAATAGCTCATAACCGACCCGGTTGCGCAAGAGCCGATTAACGTCAATTAATTCACCATTCGCCAGTTATGTAACTCTCGGTCAGTGACTTCATTCACGTCAGACGTCAAACAATGAGATATGATAAGAAACTTATTGAAGTTCCTTGTTCTAGTGACTCTAGAATTAACAATTATGGGAACAGTTTAACATTACACACCCATCTGGTAGATTAAGTACATACATACATATAATCACGCCTTTATCCCTAATGGGTGGGCAGAGCGTAACCGACCTAAACAAAGGTCGTTCCGCCACCTCTGACAATGTTTTTAGGGTTATTTAAGATAGATTTGTAGGTAGTTTGGTGTAGTGACAGGTTGTCATCCGATCGCCTAAATTGCAATATACTGAAACCCTCGGATCCCTTAGCTGGTTTTTACAGCATTACCGGGAGGAAATGCAGGTGGCACATTCTATGTTTTTCTCTCGCTTCCAGTCCAGCATGGAAGAAACGTATATTCAGTGCCTGTCAAGAACAATAGCTAGATAACTCTTGCAAATATTTTATGAGTGTGGTTCAACCTATACTACCCCTTATGAGCACTTTATTACATTAAAGAAATTATGCCCATGGGATTGGGAATAAGTTATGCTCTTTCATGCAATATATAGGTCCCTTAGTAGCAAAACAGTGCAATTACTTTATGTTGATGATAGATTAAGGTAAGACACTTTATACCATGTTAGTTTATGTCCCTTAGTAGCAAAACAGTGCAATTACTTTATGTTGATGATAGATTAAGGTAAGACACTTTATAGCATGTTAGTTTATGTCCCTTAGTAACAAAACAGTGCAATTACTTTATGTTGATGATAGATTAAGGTAAGACACTTTATACCATGTTAGTTTATTTTTATTTAATTTATTTATAGCTAGCCTACTAGGTCCCACAGCTGGGCAAAGGCCTACCCCCGTCTTCCACTCATCACGATCCAATGCAACCTCAGTGCAATATTTCAGAAGGCGTCGAAATCGTCACGCCTTCTTTTCTGGGGTCTACCTCTTCGACCAAATACACCTTGAGGTACAAATACAATACAATACAAATATTCTTTATTGCACATAAACAACACATTGTACAGGAACAAACACTACAAAACAAACAGAGTACAACTAGGCGACCTTATTGTTAGGATAGCAAATTCTGCCAGCAACCTTTGCGTAAAGGAGTAATTTGCTAATATTATGCGGGATAGTGCAGTTACTATTGTTATAAATTTAAATAGAATACGTAGACTATGTACGTACTTTTTACATAAATACGAATAGGTACAAGACTAATACATAAGTACCGTTATAGTATATTAAACTAATATTATATGTGTTAGCGTCATTGTTCTTCACTTCAGCTGATTCTGTTATAATAATATCAAAGGTTTTGGCCGGCATAATGTTGTTTAATCATTTTGTTTATGGATTATTAATTATTTACATTGATTTTCATATTTTATTGATTTGTTAAGTTGGCAATTATAATTGTCTTCGAGTCGCAACATTGGGGTTGATTTATATCATTCAAACGGTGGCGCTTAGAAGCAATTGAGGTTATTTTGTAACGGACCGAAGTGTAAGAGTACATGCGTGTCAAGAGAACAAATGATTTTTATTCCTGTCTTCCCTGGATCCCATTACATATGCTATAACATACATACATACATATAATCACGCCTTTATCCCTAATGGGGTAGGCAGAGCGTAAACGACCTAAACGAAGGTCGATCCGCCACGTCTGACAAAGTTTCGAGGGTTAGATTTGTAGGTATATTGCTGTAGTGACTTATATGCTATAAGAAAGAGGAAAATGCAATATTTTATTCAGATGGGGAAGTGAGGTACCAATTATCTATGAAGATCTTTGCCCATCGACCCGGGTGCATCCGACAAACATGCCCGGCCCAATCCCACTTTAGCTTGGCTGTTTTCAACCCTACGTCAGTTATGCCCGTCCTTTCCTTCCGTCCTTTCCAATTCGTTCTTTTTACGCATAGGATGCTCCGCTTTTTAGCAAACTTTGAGTTTGAACTTTTGTCCCTTGGTTAGAGACCACGTTTGTTTATTACTTTTTGTTTTTGATATAACCTAACCATATTTATTTTTGTTTCAGGTGAGTGTCATGACGACTACCATACACATACTTAAGAAATCTTTTATGGGTAAGATCAAACCTATATTCACTTTCGTCCTGTTATTACTAGTAGATACATACATACTTACAAAAAAGTAGATACTAACACGAATATTCTTCTTTTTAAACCAAATAAAAAATGTATGAAGCGTCATAAACTGAACTTCTAACATATTGATGTGAAATACACTGAGCTTGGTTTGAATAGGGAATGACGTTGAATATTCTGTCTAATTTTTACTACGTAACGTGCTTTCAATAAAATACGCTATACTATTTATAGTATTCTAGGAGGTGTAACAGCGTCCCGCAAACTGATAGGGGTTGCTCAGTTAACAGAACTGCACAACTATAAGCAGTTTTTTTTTTCAGGAACCGAGAAAAGAACTTGATTTTCCATACAAGTTGTCTGATCGAGGTGGTCATTTTGTATTGGATGTTCAAATACTTTTTCATCTCCTGAATTAATTTCCTGGTGACAGTTTTAAGTTTCGTTGACTAAGCAACTCATATCAGTTTGCGAGACGCTGTCCCTTACACCCGGTATATTAAAAGTCCACATACAGCATATTTAACCTAGGTGTACGTACGTACATCATGTACTGTCACATCGTAAATTCTTACATTTTATTTCTGTCCTAGGATTTTCCTAGGTTCGCTATGCATAACGTTATTTTTATTATTATCACTTCGCGGCGTAGTTTGCCGTAGATAAAACTCACTAATTATATTGTAGATACGTAGGTTTCTACGTGGTCAGTTTTAATTTTAGTACTCTAGAGTCACGAGCAAACTCATTGCGAATTGAAAATAATATTCTTGTTCTTCTTAGCGAGTGGATTCTTGGATCAAACGACCCGATAAACCCTGGTGTCAGAGTTTTCAAACCGCCTAGTAGCACAGCTATTAGGCCTCTAACGTGGTTTGAGTAACGACCACTATCAAAGACGAGACCGAGACCGACGTTTTAACGTGCCCTTCGAAGCACGGAATCGTTTTTCTTTTCAGACAATCAGATGATTCAGTCTACAATGTCCTAACCAAAACCTCACAAAGTGATAAATTGACAAATATCAACTTTTGTGTTCCCCCTTGGGAATCGAACCCAGTACCTCCGGATCGTAAGCCCATGGCTCTGACCACTAGACCACGGAGGCAGTTATTTTTTCCCCGTTTTTAATCAATCTAATGTAGATAACCGTGAGAGTTTTAGAAAGACATTTACACAGTAATTCTTGAATTAGGATACGGGCGGGTCTAAATCTTATTGACATACATACATACATACATATAATCACGCCTTTATCCCTAATGGGGTAGGCAGAGCGTAAACAACCTAAACAAAGGTCGTTCCGCCACGTCTGACAAAGTTTTGAGGGTTATTTAAGATATATTTGTAGGTATATTGCTGTAGTGACAGGTTGTCAGCCCATCGCCTAAATTACAATATACTGAAACCCTCGGATCCCTTAGCTGACTTTTACAGCATGCCCGGGAGGAAATGCAGCTGGCACGTTCTACGTTTTTCTCTCGCTCCCAGTCCAGCATGGAAGAAAGCAGTTCTTATTGACTAACAGGCGAAACCTCACAACATAGAAACCTTTTTAATAAAGTAAGCAATATATACGTAAATCCTCTGTAATATATTTATAAAGATACTCAGCTAATCAGTATTACGGATCGCGTGCTTACTAAGAACCTGCTGGTATAAACAGACTAATCTATTAGCAAACTTACCCACTGTAGATAATTATGCGTATCTGCATGTGAGGAAATTACCAATAAGGTATGTGAGAAAAACAAGCAGGCAACATAAATATTTATGTGGTATATACATACATACATATAATCACGCCTTTATTTCTAATATCGTTGTTCGACTCGAGAATCCGCTCAATAAGAAGAAGAAGATCCCTAATGGGGTAGGCAGAGCGTAAACGACCTAAACAAAAGTCGTTCCGCCACGACTGACAAAGTTTTGAGGGTTACTTAAGATAGATTTGTAGGTATATTGCTGTAGTGACAGGTTGTCATCCCATCGCCTAAATTGCAATAAACTGAAACCTTCGGATCCCTTAGCTGGTTTTTACAGCATGCTCCGGAGAAGATGCAGCCTGCAAGTCCTATGTTTTTCTCTCGCTCCCAGTCCAGCATGGAAGATATTACTTATGTCCTATATTGTTTACTTATATGCTCGATTGGAGGAGATGAAAAAATATAATGGTCCAGCTGCCTCCATTAGTGAACATACTATAAAAGCTAATAGAAATACGGTAAGCCAAGCAAGCGGTTCTGTATACGAGATGACCATTTTTGATCGCTTTGATGAAAATCTTTTACTGATCTCTACTTCTACTATAGTTGGTAAAGGTAAACCTTATGCTACTATGATGCTACTGAAGTACCTACTTCAGTTAGGTACTTACTGGTTAGCTACCGACCCACAATTCCTTGGAGAAAGACTGTTCTGAACAGTTGATTAATTAAGTACATAAGCGAATAGAGACCTTGTTTCTAGGAGTAAGCAACTCGTGAACTTGCACTTACCACAAATGAAAAGTCAAAAGGTGACTTTGTATTATTGACCGAAAATTAAATAAGGTATGTGCTGGTGATGAAAAACAACTTTCCTCAAGGAACGGATGTTTGAGGTGGGATGGGATCTACCTCCTAGTGGTCAACCCTGGGCAACGGCAACATAGGCTTGCCTGTGAATAAGTCTGACTGAACGATCCCAACAAAGCGGTGGTAGGCACCGCAAGTGCCCGCCTAGCTCGCGACCACCCTCTCACCGGAGTCCGGCGCCAAACAGCATGCTGTGTTCCGTCGGTGCGTGAGATTGCCAGTGCCATAACAGGCATCTTCTGGGCGAGTTCGCTCCATCGTCGACTCTGTCACGGTCATTCCACACCTTGACTTGTCTTGATCAAACCCATTTCTAATAAAAAAAATAGTAAAGAAAATACGGAAATGTGTAAAGCAATAGGTCTCTAATACGAAATTGACGATCAGCTGATTGATTTGGACAGTGAAAATAGGTATAATACCTTATCTTTGTTCATTGGAGTACTTGTTTTGTTTTCACCAATTTTACATACCTATAGGTGACGCTGTTAATTCAATATTATAACTACCAGGTATTGCCAGACTGTATCCGAATTTTCCACTCCATTTAATAGATGGTATTTAATTAGACGTTATTAACTGCAATATGAGTAATGGTTGATTAAATATTGCTGTAAAATTTAATTAATGGCCTCCTTAAACTTAATTACAGCAATTATAAGGCTTGTCTTGTTATAGTACCTCAAATACGTAATTGATAATTAATTGTCTTAATGATATCTATCAATTATCATTGATATTTTTTTTTTTTTTAGCTAGCCTGTTCTGTCCCACTGCTGGGCAAAGGCCTCCCCTTTTCATCATTGATATACTAAGGAAATAATCGTATTGTTGTAGTTTTGTAGGGTATGATTTTTGCATTGTATGTCGATTGAAATCACCGGAGAGCCATCCAGAGAGCCCGATGGTGTAGTAAATAGGGCCGCTGTCTGCTGAGCTGAGGTCGTGGTTCGGATCCCACCACGTACCAATGTGTTTTTCGGTTTCCGAATTTCATATTTACGTTTATTCAGCACTTTTCCGTGGTTCGGAAGACACGCTAAGCCGTTGGTCCCTTTTAATATTGTTAAATACCATAGATATTAGTCGTTAAGCAATGTCAGAGGTCAGTGCTAAGCATTGACGGCTTGATAACTCTGACCTAATCTAGGATTGGGTCTGGTTTCCCTTCTGGAATGCGTAGATCAGATGGCAGTCGCTTTGTGTAAAAACCAGTAGCCCTAGATTAGGTAGCCGAACCCGTGAGATACGGGATAAGGCTAGGGAGATGATGATGCTGTCGATCGATTTCACCGACTCTCAGCACAGCAGGCAAGTTTTTCACTCAGCTATCGAGTATCGAGCCATCAAACCTAAATTATATTATTTATCAAATTACTAACTTGACGATGAAAGCAAAGTAAAATCATATCTGGCGTAACTGGTAGTTTATTAATAAACCACAGATCAGCCTAACTGAGTAGTAAAGCGAAAGTATGGCTAACTCTAGTCTGCGTTGATCGCGATTCTAGCATAATTCTTGGGAAATTCTTAAGCAGTGAATTCGAAGTCTTGGGCTAATACTAATGTTCTAAAATTAAATCAACTTGACTACGTCTACGAAGTTAGTAGGTAAATTTTCTA
This sequence comes from Scrobipalpa costella, assembly GCA_949820665.1. NCBI lineage: Eukaryota > Metazoa > Arthropoda > Insecta > Lepidoptera > Gelechiidae > Scrobipalpa > Scrobipalpa costella. Next base: position 1,237,405 of record OX463306.1, read on the forward strand.
ATCCAATTGAAGAAATTAGATAGAGAGCAAGCGCTACCTAAGTTTTCTTAAGTCTTCCATGTTTGACTGGGAGCGAAAGAAAAACATAGAATGTGCCAGTGAAAACCAGCTTAGGGGTCCGAGGGTTTCAGTATATTACAATTTAGGCGATGGGCTGACAATCTGTCACTACAACAATATACCTACAAATCTATCTCAAATAACTTTGTCAGACGTGGTGGAACGACCTATGTTTAGGTTGTTTACGCTCTGCCTACCCCATTAGGTATAAAGGCGTGATTAAATGTATCTATGTATCTAACTTTTTGCAACTCGGCTTCCCATATTCTGGTTTAATTCCTTGGTACGATAAGTACTGAAACAGTTGGGGTGATTTTGTTGTAAACTAGCGTCACTCGACGCATTGCGTACGATAAAAACAGGAAACTTTCGTTGATATTGCCGGACTTTCAAATAAACAGTAAACACTGCGTAAAGAGACTGGCTGGCTTCCAGTGCAGACGAAACAACACTAAAACCTGACCTTGGGTCTTGGACTATAAATCACGAGGATTTGTCATTACGGCTTTATTATTACTATCGCATTTCTTAAAAAAAAAAGTTTGACATACTACCGGAGCCTATTTAAGGCCGAAAGTTATCCTATTGGTTTCAGTAAACTGATACCCATTGTCGCTCACATCAAAGGCTCCTGTTCACCTGAAAGGAGGTTCCACAAGCTATTCGTTAAAGTGATCTCTATAGTAATCGATGCTTTGTCCTACATAGCCAGCCATTTGTCAGTCTACTCTGTAGATCAGTTTCCTACTAAAGGCAGCGTAAAGCGACCCGAACGGTTTTCGAGCATGCTACGGGACGTATTTGTAAACAGCTCTCAAGAGTGACAACGAGTTTGACTTCGTATCAGAAATGTAATTTCAGTACAAACTGGCCTGTCAAATCCACACTTAATATTGCTCTTAAGTTTGAGATCGCTTCAAAAATACGAGCCTACGGCTAAAATGGTTTTTAAATTGTACGTAATTTTAAGCGTCTATGTGGCGTTTGATATTTCGTCCCTTTTATATTTCCAACTTTCGAAAGTTGCTTAGTTTGAATTGACACTATTGTCAATATTTTTTGTGCATACGTTTACGTTTCCATACGCAATAATCGTGACCCTGATCTCCATATTATAATCAGATGACGCGCCAAATCGCCTACTACCCTACTGACAATGGCCTCAATACAAACACCTAGATACGTGTAGATGACGCGGCTACACGTTGTTATGAGGCCCTAATCGCACAAAGTTACCTCAAATAATCTTATTGCGTGGCAAAAATACTTACCTAGTAGGCAAACTTTTGAGATTGTAAATCACTACGCTAACTACAACACAACCAAAAAACTGCTATTACGATTAGGCACGGGCCTCCCTGTTAGTGAAGTATTTCATATGTTATACCCGCCATTGTTGGCAGCCGGGTTGGCTTGCAAGGTGTTTTTTTTTAATGTTATACAGTGACAACTAAGCATACGGCCTACTTGATGGTAAGCAGCACCGTAGCCTATAAAACCTACTACTATCCCACTAGATCCTAGTGAAAAAGCAAAGTGCATTGCACACCGTGAGACCTAAGGTGGAATGTCTATTGTGCCAGTAATATCACTGGGTCTCTTCCCTTCAGACCGAAACACAGAAGTGCGAACACTTCTACTTGGCGACAAAAATAAGCAAGTTGGTATATATTCACTGTGAGCGCCGCTGCCCTCATCCTTAGTTGGCTTTTACAACAACCGCGAAAAGATATGTATGCTGTTCTGATTGTGATACACCACGCGGAATATCATGAATCATATTGTTTGAAAATTAAACTACTTACGCGCGTTTAAAATACGCCAACTCAAGAAATGAATCATGTAAGAGTAACAGTTTACTCACTTCCATCCGCATCATCCGAAAAGCACGCCTTGCTATTTATAATACCCATCTTATCGAACAAGAAGGGTTCCACTAGTGTCTGGAAAACATTTAATTTTGCACAAAGTTGCTTTTAGACATAATATTTGAGTTATAGATACGAGGTGCATTCAATAAGTACCGAGCCTCATCGCCAGAGGGCGCTGTAGTTTCAAAAGAGTTTAAACACAGTGTAGCACATTCTTTTATAATTCTTTTTTCAAATTTTCATTCCAATCCCTTCATTTGTTTTAATTTTACAACTTATGGAAGCGAACGTGTCGATCGGTTTTACAAAAATGGAAAAAGAGCAATATCGTTCGGTGATTCGATTCCTATTTTTGGAAGGGAAAACGCGCTTCGAAATCAAAGAGCGCTTGGATGCTGTGTACGGTGACTCTTCTCCATCGATGGCCACCGTCAAGAATTGGTTCAACGAGTTTGCACGTGGCCGTACGTCGGTTTTTGATGAACCACGTCCAGGTGCACCGAAAACAGCTACTACGGAGGAAAACATTAAAAAAATCCATGATCTCGTATTGGCAGATCGCCGATTGAAGGTTCGGGAGCTAGCTGAGACTGTAGGCATTTCAGAAGGAACAGTGCATCATATTCTTCACGAGGAACTCGGCATGAGAAAGCTGTCGGCGCGATGGGTGCCGCGTTTACTCGCACCGGAAAACAAGCGCAACCGTGAGACCACATCGGAGACGTGTTTGGCGCTGTTTAAGCGGAATCCAGCGGAGTTTTTGCGTCGTTTTGTGACCGTCGATGAAACCTGGATCCACTGGTACACACCAGAGACCAAGGAGCAATCAAAACAATGGATCCAGACCGGGGAACGTGCTCCAAAGAAGGCGAAAACTGTAAAATCGGCCGGAAAAGTTAAGGCCACCGTTTTCTGGGATTCACAAGGTGTGATCTACATCGATTACCTCCAGAAGGGTAAAACAATTACAGGGCTTTACTATGCCGATTTATTGGGCCGATTCGACGCCGAATTAAAGAAAAAACGACCCCATCTGGCGAAGAAAAAAGTGCTGTTTCACCACGACAACGCACCGGTTCACACGTCTGCCGTTGCCATGGCCAAATTGGTCGAATTACGCTACGAATTGCTGCCCCATGCACCGTATTCTCCAGATTTGGCCCCTTGTGACTTCTTTCTGTTTCCTAATCTGAAAAAGTCACTCGCCGGGAATAGATATGAATCAAATGAGGAGGTCATCGCCGCCACGGAGGCCTATTTTGCAGAGTTTGACAAAAACTATTTTTCGGACGGGTTAAAAAAGTTGGAGCATCGCTGGGCTAAGTGTATAGAAAACGTGTTTGTATTGGTAACAGATTTACGTCAGTATTAGGGCCAATCTTATTATATCCAAGATAGGTTGAACTAAATCCACCAATTTTGCAATAACTCGATATTTCGTAGGTACAAAGACGTTTGATGTCTTTACCCGAGTAACTAACTGCCTCCGTGGCCTAGTGGTCAGAGCCATGGGCTTACGATGCGAAGGGCCTGGGTTCGATTCCCAGGGGGAACACAACGTAGATATTTGTCAATTTCTAACTTTATAAGGTTTTCCCCAGTTTGGTTAGGACATTGCAGGCTGAATCACCTGATTGTCCGAAAAGTAAAAGGATTCCGTGCCTCGGAGGGCACGTTAAGCCGTCGTTCCCGGTCGCTGTCTTTGATTGCGGTTGTTACTCTAACCATGTCAGAGGTCTAATAGCTGTGCTGCTACGCGGTTCGAAAACTCTGACACCAGGGTTGTCGGGTCGTTGTTCGACTTGAGAATCCACTCGCTAAAGAAGTAATGTGATACTCGAGTTTCGCCCTATTTCAGCGCGGAAAGTCTGTTAGTAACTGTAATACAATTACTGAGTATCTGGAACTGTAGCACATTGAGGCGAAATGTTGAATATTTGAGGGATGTTCGCCAGGGGCGAGGTTAGCTTAGTTATTGGCGGGTTTTGCGCCGAAACATTATGATTGCGGTTTTCTTCATTCAGTTTTTCGTGGAAATTTTCCACCGTTTTTATGTATTTTTCCACATCCTTTGAATTAGACGTTTTCTCTCGAAGTTCCGGGAATATGGCCGATTGAATGGTGCAAACAGGAGCTGTATACACTAATGCAAACTTTTCCCGTGTGGGTTTCACACTGATGGATTTTTGGGTGAGCGTTGGGATTTATAAGATTAGTTGGTAAATAAAGTTTCGGGCATCTATTTAAGCCATGAATGTTTTTTTTTGCTGGACTAGGAGCGAGAGAAAAACAGAATGTGCCAGCTGCATTTCCGCCCGGGCATGCTATAGAAACCAACTAAGAGATCCAAAGGGTTTCAGTATATTGTAATTAAGGCGATGGGGTGACAACCTGTCACTACAGCATGAATGTATCTTACAATACAAATGTATCATAGGTAACCCTCAAATTTTGTCAGATGTGGCGGAACGACCTTTGTTTTGGTCGTTTACGCTCTGACTGCCCCAGGGATAAAGGCGTGATTATATGTAGTACTGTATAATGCAAATCTACATGATAAGCGCGCGATGGGTTTCGACTATTTTCTTTTACAAACTCTATTTGCCTCGACAACTTTAGGAATCATTCGTGAATGCGGAGAGCTCAATAATTGAAGCAACAAGTAATTTAAAAAGTTCAAAAACCCCAACTGCGTGGAATACAAAGTGGGCTTCATACTTTAAATCGTTATAAATCTTAAACGATTGCTCAAAACGAAAAATTATTTACGAAGACTCGAATATATTTTCAAATACCTATCCAATGAGGTATCATTGGATAGTTATTTGAAAATAAACGAACTAAAAACGAAATAAGCCCGACGAAACAAGTCGACTCGAAGTCGTGGGGTACTCGGCAAAGTTCGTCGACTTTTTTTTCTATTTTCTCAAAATGATGTCTAATTGTCGCCATATTAACTTTTTGACAAAATACTGTCTTCAGTGACACTCGCATGGTTAAGACGAATCGAATGGCGCAAGAATTATTAAAATCGTTTGGTCTCTAGAACGCGACAAAGGATCAAACATACATACATAGATAGGCTGATAAACACATTACCATCTTTTATCCCCATGAGGTTGGCTGGAAGAGATCTCTTATAGAGATAAACTCGCCTGATGTCTAAATTTTTAAGCTGAACTGTATATTTCACTTTTAAAGCAACAATGAATATTATTAATTAACCTCCTTTTGCGTTGCGCAGTCGGGTAAAAAGAGAGATGGTTCTCAACATAGATCACAGCGTTCCGCGCTAGACCGTGGCGAGACGATACATCGTACGATTCGTGTTGCATTCCGCACAGGAAACATTCCTGACAGTGTACACGGTAAATTACTTCTTCTTCTGTCGAGTGGGTATCGTGTCTATCGACCCGATTAACCCTGGTGTCAAAGTTTTGAAACCGCCTAGTAGCACAACTATCAGGCCTCTGACATGGTTTGAGTAACGACCACTATCAAAGACAGCGACCGGGACCGACGGCTTAACGTGCCGTCCGAAGCACGAAATCTTTTTCTTTTCGGACAATCAGATGTTTCAGCCTGCAATGTCCTAACCAAACTGGGGAAAAATTCACAAAGTGATAAATTCTCAAATATCAACTTTGTGTTTCCCCCCTGGAAATCGATTGCAAGCTAAAGGAGAGAGGTCCACAGCCGATGCTTATTAAACTATCGATCACAAGTAAAATACTCACCTAATAAATACTAATTTACAAGGTTATGTTGTAAAGAAAATACTTTAAGTTTAGGTAGTACTAACTCTTCTACTCGTACTGAAAGCTTCAGGCAGTATATCAATAACTTTTACCTTATTTGAAACAAAAACAAAACTTATAATTATCGTTCATACAAAGCCATCACGTTACTAAAATAAGACAATGCCGCGTCCTCCTTAAAACAGCTATAAAAAGCGTGTTATTTTTAATTTACCTTCTTATGAATGGAGTTGCCAAAATGCCCCGGTTTAGGAATTACCTAACCCTGGTGACGTGGTGGGTTCACACCGTGACATACTTGGCAGAGGGACTGACTTGAATATGAATATAAAAAAAAATACATACATAAATATATTCACGCCTTTATCCCTAATGGGGTAGGCAGAGCGTAAACGACCTAAATAAAGGTCGTTCCGCCGCGTCTGACAAAGTTTTGAGGGCCATTTGATATAGATTTTTATGTATGCTGCTGTAGTGACAGGTTGTCAGCCCATCGCCTAAATTGCAATATACTGAAACCTCGGATCCCTTAGCTGGTTTTTACAGCATGCCCGGGAGGAAATGCAGCTAGCATATTCTAGGTTTTTCTCTCGCTCCCAGTCCAGCATGGAAGATATTAAAATATATCCGCCTTTAATATTGTTAAGACTCGTAAAGACAGATAGCTTCCTGAGGTTGGGGCGTTTGAGATGAGGCAGGATTAAATAGGCATGGTGACTGGATGGCTAAAAGAATTCAACTGATGGCTAAAAATACTGTGGATTTCTTTAATCATTTAAATAAAATACACATTTAGATTTAATAATCAAGTGAAAAATATAGAAGTTATTGATTTGAATAGTCAATTTACTGGCATGTGACGCCATAACCCACTATTTTCATACAAAATAGACATTTTGACATTCCATAAAAAGTTGCGGATTTAACTAGTACTTAGGCAAATAGCGTATTCTGTTATTTATATTGAATTTTATTAGTCTAAATTAATTCTATGGTTATAAAACTTTGCTTATTTTCCTTACGAGGACGGTAGAGTACTAACTTCAACTAGTATAAGGGCCTTTTCGCCGCGAGTGATAAAACATATATATATATTGGACTGGGAGCAAGAGAAAAACAGAATGTGCCAGCTTCATTTCCTCCTGGGCATGCTGTAAAAACCAGTTAAAGGATCCAAGGGATTTTCTATATTGAAATTCAGGCAATAGGCTGACAACCTGTCACTACAGCAATATACCTACAAATGTATCTTAAACAACCCTCAAAAGTTTGTCAGACGTGGCGGAACGACCTTTATTTAGGTCGTTTACGCTATGCCTACCCCATTAGGGTTAAATGCGTGATTATATGTATGTATGTATATATATACGTTTGTTACGTGTATGATGTTTTTTTGCAATAAACCTTTTATCTATCTATCTATTCAGAAATAACTGTGAAGTAAAGTCGCCGGAATGTGACTGTGGGTCTGCAATTCAGACTAAGTCGCATTTTGTCAACGAATATCCTCTGCGTCGTTTCCCTGGTGGCATGATTGAGCTCCACGAGCTAACCCTAGTAGCGGAGGACTGGCTTCAACAACTGGACATAAAAAATTGAGAGGATTTGCAGATAGCCATACGAAATGATAGTATACAGTAGAAGCTGAGCTGAAGGCAGTTAATTTAACCTGGGGACAAGCGAAGATCGCAGCGCTTCTTCTTCTGTCGAGTGGGTATCGAGTCTATCGACCCGATGAACCCTGGTGTCAGAGCACAACTCCTCTGACATGGTTTTAAGTAACGAACACTATCAAAGACAAAGACCGGGACCGACGGATTAACGTGCCCTCCGAAGCACGAAATCTTTTTCTTTTTTGGACAATCAAGTGATTCAGCCTGCAATGTCCTAACCAAACTGGGGAAAAATTCACAAAGTGATAAATTCTCAAATGTCAACTTTGTGTTTCCCCCCTGGGAATCGAACCCAGGACCTCCGAATCGGGAGTCCGTGGCAGCCACTATACCACGGAGGCAATTAATATCGCAGCACTGAACAGAGAGGAGTGGAAGAAAATCTCAAGGGCCCTCTGTACCAGCGGGGTACCATAGGACGACAACAACAACATACGAAATGCTAATGATGATTTAAATGGCAGGTGAGAGAGCCCGATGGTGTAGTGGATAGGGCCGCTGCCTCCTGAGCGGGAGGTCGTGGTTCGAATCCCACCACGTACCAATGTGTTTTTCGGTTTTCGAATTTCATATGTACGTTTATTCGGCGCTTTTTCCGTGCTTCGGAAGGCACGTTAAGCCGTTGGTCCCGGTTAATATCGTTTAATACCGTAGATATTAGTCGTTAAGCCATATCAGAGGCCAGTGCTAAGCATTGGCGGCTTGAAAACTCTGACCTAATCTAGGATTGGGTCTGGTTTCCCTTCTGGGTTGCGGAGGTCAGATGGCAGTCGCTCTGTGTAAAAATCAGTACCCTCGTTCAATCTCCTAGATTAGGAAGCCGACCCCGTGAGATACGGGATAAGGCTAAGGAGATGATGAAGATGATGTGATGAGCCCATCGCCGTAATTGCATATCTTACCCATTCCCATGGTAAACTCATCAAGCCACGGGCGAAATCGTGGCCTAGACAGGTAATAAATAATCACTACAAAGTCGCTTTCTCTGTCCCTATATCCCTATGTATGCATAAATCTTTAAAACTACGCAACGGATTTTGATGCGGTTTCTTTTAATGGATAGAGTGATTCAAGAGGAAGATTTATATGTATAATACATACATAATATAGTATAGTATTACTTCCATGCTGGACTGGGAGCGAGAGAAAAACATAGAATGTGCCAGCTGCATTTCCTCCCGGGCATGCTGTAAAAATCAGCTAAGGGATCCGAGGGTTTCTGTATATTGCAATTTAGGCGACAGGCTGACAACCTGTCACTACCGCAATATACCTACCAATCTATCTTAAACAACCCTCAAAACTTTGTCAGACGTGGCGGAACTACCTTTGTTTAGGTCGTATACGCTCTGCCTACCCCATTAGGGATAAAGGCGTGATTATATGTATGTATGTATGTATGTATAATATAGTAGAGAAACACTGATAATTTCCGTGCGAAGCCGGGGCGGGTCGCTAGTTATACTATAAGTAGTGTAAATAGTGTGGCACAGCCTTATATCATTTCCTGATCGACTTCCAGAAAAACTGGACAACTAACAGCGAAACACAATCACGTGAATGTAATGATGTTTTCATTTCTCATGCTCGAAAAAGTACTACTTTATGCAGAATCTAGGCGACATAAAGTTGAACTTTATGCACAAGGGCAAAAAAGTAGCTTTTTAAATGTATCTATACTAAGGCAGTGACCATTTAGACCATGCAGCCAAACATAATAAATTGTGCACGGATAAAACTTGCTAATTTATAATATATCCTTCCCTATTTGCATTTTTGGTTTATAATAAGATAATACGAAAAAATAACTAAATATCAAGACATATTCATCACTAAAAAAAACAATATTCCAAAATAATTTAAGAGTAGGCTGTATATATTTTATTCTTTGCCCGAAAATCATGCACAAAAATTAAAGAAATTAAAGTAGCGGGAAAGAAGCTGTGAAATTTTACTTTGAATTTTAATTAAATAAATGTTAGTATGTTATGTTACTGTTTTATTTTCTCGCAATCGAAGTGAAAAGCAGAGTTTATAACTCGTGCACAAATCATTTTTATCCTCGACTTCTTCATCTGGCATATAACGATCTCGCATAATAATGACTTGCTTTATGCACTCGGCATAAAATCTACTATTTTCGCATTATCATGTCGATTTGATCACCTTTATCCGTCCTCTATCTGTTTATTTGTCATACTTGTTATCTGTCATCATGTAATACTTGAATTTGTTCTGATTTACTACGACATTGCCACAGGCAGAAGTGAGATCAGTAAAACCTCATCATCGTCAATATGCAAGTGACTGAAGAAGCAGCTTATTCGCGGAGAACTGTGGATATAAAGTTTCGCTGGAAGTTGATATTAGGTATTGCTGTATATATAACCAAACCAGCTTACTTTGTCAGTAGCACACTAGCCCATCATAATCACATAATTTGATATAGTACATACATAGCACGCCTTTATCCCTAATGGGGCAGGCAGAGCGAAAACAACCTAAACAAAGGTCGTTTCGTCATGTCTGACAAAGTTTTGAGGGTTATTTAAGATAAATTTGTAGGGATATTGTTCTAGTGACAGGTTGTCAGCCCATCGCCTAAATAACAATATACTGAAACCCAGAGATCCCTTAGCTGGTTTTAACAGCATGCCCGAGAGGAAATGCAGCTGGCACATTCTATGTTTTTTTCTCGCTCCCAGTCCGGCATGGAAGAAATATAGATTTGATATAGTGGTCGCCTTCATACTGACTTACATGTTCCTCTAACCTCCAACCACAGGTTCACTTTGGTTTGCGAAGCACAACGAACGCTTGACTTGAGCGAGAGAGCCGACATGCCAGTTTAGTATGAAAATATGTTTTACTACTGTCCGTTACTTGTACTGTGACATTGCTGGGATTTTATCATAAAAGAAACTCATTAGTCACCATGAATGAGATCATTGATAACAGAGTTTAGGTTGTTTCCGTGATGTCACTGATAACATCAGATAAGAATATACTTTATTGCACAGAAAAGACACAAGAAAAATGAAAGAAAACAATTAGTAGTACAAATAGGCGGCCTTATTGCTAAGCAGCAATTTCTTCCAGGCAACCTTAGGGCACAGGAAAATATAAGTTGAACTAGTGGGCTGGTATACGTTTCAGGCAATACATTTTATTCGTAAATAAGCTACTTAAGTGTACTTATATAATAAATTAATACCAATAATAAATAGTCATACGAGGGTCATTCAATAAATACTTAGCCTACAAAAAGAAAACGTAAATTTTGGAAAAGTGGCAATTTATTTTTCAACATAGTCTCCTTTTAGTTCTATACACTTAGCCCAGCGATGCTCCAACTTTTTTAACCCGTCCGAAAAATTGTTTTTGTCAAACTCTGCAAAATAGGCCTCCGTGGCGGCGATGACCTCCTCATTTGATCCATATCTATTCCCGGCGAGTGACTTTTTCAGATTAGGAAACAGAAAGAAGTCACAAGGGGCCAAATCTGGAGAATACGGTGGATGGGGCAGCAATTCGTAGCGTAATTCGACCAATTTGGCCATGGCAACGGCAGACGTGTGAACCGGTGCGTTGTCGTGGTGAAACAGCACTTTTTTCTTCGCCAGATGGGGTCGTTTTTTCTTTAATTCGGCGTCGAATCGGCCCAATAAATCGGCATAGTAAAGCCCTGTAATTGTTTTACCCTTCTGGAGGTAATCTATGTAGATCACACCTTGTGAATCCCAGAAAACGGTGGCCATAACTTTTCCGGCCGATTTTACAGTTTTCGCCTTCTTTGGAGCACGTTCCCCGGTCTGGATCCATTGTTTTGATTGCTCCTTGGTCTCTGGTGTGTACCAGTAGATCCAGGTTTCATCGACGGTCACAAAACGACGCAAAAACTCCGCTGGATTCCGCTAAAACAGCGCCAAACACGTCTCCGATGTGGTCTCACGGTTGCGCTTGTTTTCCGGTGTGAGTAAACGCGTCCCATAAACCATAAACCCATCGCGCCGACAGCTTTCTCATGCCGAGTTCCTCGTGAAGAATATGATGCACTGTTCCTTCTGAAATGCCTACAGTCTCAGCTAGCTCCCGAACCTTCAATCGGCGATCTGCCAATACGAGATCATGGATTTTTTTAATGTTTTCCTCCGTAGTAGCTGTTTTCGGTGCACCTGGACGTGGTTCATCAAAAACCGACGTACGGCCACGTGCAAACTCGTTGAACCAATTCTTGACGGTGGCCATCGATGGAGAAGAGTCACCGTACACAGCATCCAAGCGCTCTTTGATTTCGAAGCGCGTTTTCCCTTCCAAAAATAGGAATCGAATCACCGAACGATATTGCTCTTTTTCCATTTTTGTAAAACCGATCGACACGTTCGCTTCCATAAGTTGTAAAATTAAAACAAATGAAGGGATTGGAATGAAAATTTGAAAAAAGAATTATAAAAGAATGTGCTACACTGTGTTTAAACTCTTTTGAAACTACAGCGCCCTCTGGCGATGAGGCTCGGTACTTATTGAATGCACCTCGTACATAAGAATTACTTATGTTTTCATGTAGGTATGTAATATAAGTCTTCTTACTGTATGTTGAGTTTTATATTGTTTAAACGTTTTTCTATTCTATTCTATTCTTTATACCTACATCATCATCATAAATTTAAGAGCTTTATTCTTGTCGGTGAAGTATTCCCCAGCTTTCCTACATAGAAATTTATAAATATTATATATTATAATACATACCTATATAAATATACATAACATGCAAAAGATCGTCATGTTGTGATATCATATTTTTCATAGAATGCGTAACACTATCTCACTATTATCTTCCAAATTAATTAATATGAAATCACTTTTGTTGTCTGTGTTAGAATGTCGCTGGCAGCCTATGATAAATTAATGTTCCGTTGATTTCATAGAATCCGCGTCACTTCCGTCGATTTAACTATGCCTACGTATTGTAGTGAACAGTCTGTATTGAGAAAAACAATTTTGTTCCACTGAAGATAAACTTTTTTAAAAGCCATAGTTGTTAATGTAATGGATAATGGCGGCAATTCTAAACCCACTATTCCTTAACTACTTCTTAGCTAGCGCTCTCACTGTCTTAATTTTGACATAAGAACAAGAAAGCAAATGAACACATGACTTTGACATTCCTAATTTGACTTAAAACACTATAAATAAGAACTATAAGCATAGAGCATGCTTCCTTATTTTACGTCAAATAAGCAGTCTTATGTCAGATTAGGATCATAGGATCAGATATATTAAAGTCATATTGTGTTTATTTGAATCGAAGCCAATGAGACACAAAAATATAGGATCTTTTAAGACTGCGTTAGGTCAGGATATCCATCAGTTTATTTTTGGGCACATAATAGCATCTTCTTTTTGCCATGCCCGATGTCGGTTCAAGTGTTCCTCGCAATCCGCAACATTTAATGACTTTCTTCATGCACGAACTTCAAAGGATTTGCTCTGTAGTTTTCCAGCATATGACAGTACTGTTATTGCATTGCGTTCCGCTTGTCGAATGATATCATTTGGAAACGGTCTTCGACTTTGGTTCTACTGAATACGTAGTTTGGAGTTTTAGAGTTGTATGCAGACGACATGTTAAAGTTTAGGTAACAATAAGGCAAGGCTGTAAACCTTTGTACAAGCTTCCGCAGATTGAAAAAAAATATTTGTATTTTTAAGAATACATGATTTAATAAAAACTATTACTTACAATGCAAGTTTATGTATTTACACACACGTGTTAATTTCTACACCTATAGTGTAACAATTTGCATACGCCTGCGAAATCATCGTTAAGGCCGACAATAATTTGAGCTATTTTGCGTCGTATAAAAAATGAAAATATCATACAAAGAAGTTAGTTGCGAAGATCTAGTAGTTGAAACGACGTCTAACTAGCAGACTTGACGCAATCCAGAAATATCCCAGGAACTTCTAACTCGCATACTAAGTCAAGTTATGCAATGAAAGTTTGCTGTTTGCAGGCAGACATTACGACCGTCTAGCTGCATTTCATCCTAGTTTAGTGCAGATAAAACCAGATTAGACCAACCTTGTTAGGAACAACTTCCTACAACTTGATAGGGGTTGCTTAGCGTGGTTGCTTATAAGTAGTAAATCTTTCAGGAAACATTTTTTTTTATGTTTTCCCATACCAATGGAGGTGGTTATATTGTATGGGGAAGTCATTTTATTTTCACTTCCTGGTAGAATTTATTAGTGATAATTGTTGAGTTTCGTTGAATTAGTAATCCGTATCGCTTTACTTTTTAGTCACTTTCGGGCGCCGCACCGACTAGGAGTCGAAGTAGTCGCCATGGCCGAAATCGGTCGGAAGGATCATCATCATCATCATCAATCCGTATCAGTTCGCTGGAACCTGTCGCTTTTACCCTGTATACAAAAAGTAACCCAATTAGACTCGTATTACTGTCGTGGTCCCACTAACGACTAATGTGCCGTCTGAAGCTCAAAAATCACTTTTCTTAACGATTAATTCAGCCTTATAGTCTGTGGGTATTTTCTGCCAAAGATTTCAATGATGCGATCTTAAATTAAGATTGCTGAATTTGATTAGGTAAAATGAATATGGGTCTGCATTCTCTTAAACATGTATTCTTAAGATAACGTTACACAATTCAAATTTAATAATTGGTTTCGCTTCCTTTTTCGGCAAACTCTTTGCCGCATTGAATAATAATTACCGGCACGTTTGAATATAAGATTAAATTTTTGATGCTCAAACTTTATCATTATTTTTTACTTTTTAATATAACTGCCTCCGTGGTCTACTGGCTAGTGCCATGGACTCCCGATCCGGAGGTCCTGGGTTCCATTCCCAGGGGGAAACACACAAAGTTGATATTTGGAAATTTATCACTTTGTGAATTTTTCCCTTTTTGTTAGTCCGAAAAGAAAAAGATTCCGTGCTTCGGAGGGCACGTTAAGCCGTCGGTCCCGGTCGCTGTCTTTGATAGTGGTCATTACTTAAACCATGTCAGAGGCCTGATAGTTGTGCTACTAGGCGGTTTAAAAACTCTGACACCAGGGTTCATCGGGTCGATAGACTCGATACCTACTCGACAGAAGAAGATTTACTTATTACTGCGGCTCGGGGACCCAAAGTGAGTCTTGGTCTCCGACACCATTCTAAGTCAAGTTAATTGCCGGGAACTGTAATACCTGAAAATGAAATTGCAGTGGCAGTATCGACGTGCTCCGGCGCCTGGCAACTTTCCAGGCTATTGTAGAGTGGCCAGGTCGTTGATACCTCGACGCCAGAACGACACCTAGTGCTGACAAATTGATACTAATACTGTTGAATACGGACGCTTATGTGTTGTGATGATACGAGAAAGGACAGCTTATTTGCAACTGGCACCGACTACTTCTTCTATCAAGTGTATACGAATGACCCTAAGAACCCTCATGTCAGAGCTTTTAGTAAGAAGAACATAATCCTATATCTTCAGGCTATTATACAGGCCAGGTCAATGACACCTCGACGCCAGAACGACACCGTGGGCTGACAAATTGATACTAATCCTGTTGAAGACGGACGCTTTTGTGTTGTGATGATACGAGAAAGGACAACTTACATACATACATACTATCACGCCTGTATCCCTAATGGGGTAGGCAGAGCGTGAACACCCCAAACAAAGGTCGTTCCGCCACGTCTGACAAGTTTTGAGGGTTGTTTAAGATAGAACTGGATATTGCTGTAGTGACAGGTTGTCAGCCCATCGCCTAAATTACAATATACCCTCGAATCCCTTAGCTGGTTTTTACAGCATGCCCGGGAGGAGATGCAGCTGGCACATTCTACGTTATTCTGTCGCTCCCAGTCCAGCATGGAAGCTAAAGGACAACTTATTTATTAATTTATCAGGCCAGCCAACACAGTACATATCAACATGTACAAAAACATTTGCGTACAATTTTCTTGCAAATATGAACCACACTTATAGGCTTACACAGCATGCTTGAGATAATATAAGTAAGCTTATTTGCAACTGTCGTCTACTTCTTCTTCTATCAAGTGTCTACGAATGACCCTATGAACCTTCATGTCAGAGCTTTTGGATAGAAGCACATAATCCTATTTCTTCAGGCTTTTGTTGAGTGGCCAGGTAGATGACACCTCGACGCCAGAACGACACCTAGTGCTGACAAATTGATACTAATACTGTTGAATACAGACGCTGATGTGATGATTCGAGAAAGGACAACTTGTTCGGAATTGTCGGCAAGTGGTCTTTTTCCTATATTCAGTGGATTTTCAAGTCGACGAATCACATGAACCCTGGTATTAGAGTTTTTCGAAGCACGGAAGTCTTTTCCAGCTGCACCCTCCGAAGCACGGATTATTTTTCTGACAGGCAATCAGGAGCCGTATTTTTTTCCGTGCTTCGGATGGCACGTTAAGCCGTTGGTCCCGGTTAATATCGTTTAATACCGTAGATATTAGTCGTTAACCCATATCAGAGGCCAGTGCTAAGCTTTGGCGGCTTGAAAACTCTGACCTAATCTAGGATTGGGTCTGGTTTCCCTTCTGGGTTGCGGAAGTCAGATGACAGTCGCTCTGTGTAAAAACCAGTAAACTCGTTCGATCCCCTAGATTAGGAAGCCGACCCCGTGAGTTACGGGTTTAGGCTAGGGAAATGATGAATCAGGAGCCGTATTTTTCAAGCGCTCGAATGAAATCGAGCATGCGAAAGTTACTCTTTCAAATGCGCATTTGAGTTCGAGCGATTCAAAAATACGGCTTTTTGTGACGTGATGTAGAGAATCGATCCCGCTACCTTCAGATCAGGAACCGAAGACCCAGACCACTAGACTACGGAGGCTATTAATAATACGTGCAATCATACGTGAAAGGACAACTTATTCACAGCTGTAGGTAAGAGAAGTGGTGTTAATGTCAAAAGTCTAAACAATATTGCTGTCACTGTCGCTAAGCCCGCCTTCGCATTTGTTACGCCTATTGTTAGGGATATTCCTGTCCAAACTTTTTGTACCCTTCAACTCATTAAACCTTGAATGGGCTGAAAAATTTAAACATGAACAGACATAGCATTCATTACCGTTTTAATTTGGATACTCATTATGTCATTAATCGAAAATGCGTTTCATATTACTTCCATGCTGGACCAGGAGTGATAGAAAAACAAAGAATGTGCCAGTTACAGCGCCTCCCGGGCATGCTGTAAACCAGCTATGGGATTTGAGAGTTTCAGTGTATCTATTGCAATTTAAACGATGATCTGACAAACTACAGCAATACTGCAATATACATAAGCATCTGTAATAATTTTTAAAATTTGTAAGCCGTGGCGGAACGGCCTTTGGTTAGGTCTTTTTGCTCTGCCTACCCTAATAAAGATAAAGGCGTTATTTAATGTATGTACGTATGTATGATATTAGAAACAGCATTTTACTCTGTAACAGAGTATTTGGACGGTAATTTTTATTCAAATTAAAGTATTAATTTATATGTATTTTGTAATAAGACTTTTGACATGAATTTTGAATTAGTAATTTGTATAAATTATAACTTTTTTTATTTTAATTTACTTTTTGACATATTAACTGAATTTATATTTTGACGATCACTTTACGGAGGACATTATTCTATTGACTGTAATTTAATTTAATTGTGAAACCTGTATTGTGAAATTAATATACTAAACTATGCTTTTCATAGAATCGTTATAGAATGGATGAACACATCACACGGCAACCCACTAGAAATGTGCCGTAAACATTTTCATCATGTTCCAATTTAGTTCCGCACGTTTAGTCCAAAATTTGTCCAACATAAATAAGCCAGTAATAAATCAAACAACGTAGTACGTCACATGGCTACGTCACGGCTTCATCTTTTATTAATGTTCGTGAGGATCGCAGCGTCAAGATCAGAAATACTCTGCGCTTTCTAAATTATACGACTTACATTGCTGCTTTTTTAAGCTTAGGTTTCATAAGTTCGTAAGGCAAACAGAGTTGTAAGCGCAAGTTGAAGGCGCATAGGTGATGATAAGACCTCAATTTTTATTCGTTTGCGTACATTACGTACTGAGCCTGAGGGTGTAGTGGATAGGGCCGCTGCCTCCTGAGCGGGAGGTCGTGGTTCGAAACCCACTATGTGCCATTGTGTTTTTCGAATTTCATATGTAGGTTTACTCGGCGCATATTTCATGGTTCGGAGGGCACCTTAAGCCGTTTGTCCCGGTTAATATCGTTTTATAATGTAGATTTTAGTCGTGAAGACATGTCAGAGGCCAGTGCTAAGCATTGGCGGCTTGAAAACTGACCTTATCTAGGATTGGGTCTGGTTTCCCTTCTGGGTTGCGGAGGTCAGATGGCAGTCGCTATGTGTAAAAACCAGTACCCTCGTTCAATCCCCTAGATTAGATAGCCGACCGTGAGATACAGAATAAGGCTAGGGATATGATGATGACATTACGTACTTAACAGATAACCTACGTAGTCGAGCCACCCTATGACGCCAGCGATACACAATACGGGGTGTAAAAGACAGCTTCCTACAAACTGATAGAGGTTGCTTAGTCAACGAAAGTGAACAACTTTCACAAGGAAATTCTTTTAGGAAATCTAATGTTTTCTTTTTTATTTGAGGATTTTAGCACTCACACGGCTATTTATATTTCATATAATATGAAGGAAAGAAAATAATAAATTCTTTTCTGGCAACTTCTTCAACCTGCGTCTCTGGAATGCCGGTCCATTACTCTACCAACTGAGCTACAGAAACGGTGGAGGGAGTGTCATCATAGTCTTTCTTTATGTACAGGTCATTCCAGAGACGCAGGTTCGAGTCCTGCCAGAAACGAGTTTAGTATTTTCTTTTGTAAATACTAAAGAATCTTGTCTTCCCCATACAAATTGTCTGATTAAAGTGATAATTTTGTATGAAAAGTATTTTATTTTATTTCCTGAAAGAAAGTTCTTGTGGAAGTTGTCCAGTTTCATTGACTGAGCAACCCCTATCAGTTTGCGGGCAAGGGACAGCCCCTTACACCCGCTATGACAGGACTGCATGACTTTATACTCAGCCTTGACTTTGACTCGCCAACGAGGGTCAGCAACGAGGTCTGTTTCTGAATTGTTTTTAGACTTATTGCCCAGACGCTGTCTTGTTATTTCAGTGTATCAATGAAAATGTATTAGTTCTATTTTTACTTTTCTTTCAATCGACCTTTACATTCTTTTTCGAGCGTCGATTGAGCTTCAGGGTGTACTCTCTGTCGGTGATCGGATAGCTTAGTATAGCTTGACTCATAATAATGGTTCGACTCGATACACTGAGGCTCGTATTTATAAAACGATCTTAGGGCCGTATTTATAAAGCTATCTCAAGATTGAGGGTAATATTAAGTTTGGATTTAACAGGTCACTTTGTACTGAAATGACATTTCTGATTCTAACTCAAACTAGCTGTCTTTTCAAGTGCTGATTATAATACGGGCCTAGAATTGAAAGCAATATTGAGTATGGATTTGACGGGCCAAATTTTACTGAAACGATATTTCTGATACGAACTTAAACTAGCTGTTTATCAGTATCCAGTGCTGTTTATCAATACAGGCCTGAGTTCAATAACGGTGTTCAATCGGTCATGCTGTTTGTTAATTCTAGACGTCAATTGTGGATGTGGTAAATTGTGGTGAATTTATAACAATAGTAACTGCACTATCCCGCATAATATTAGAAAACTACTCCTTTACCCAAAGGTTGTCTGGCAAAAATTGCTACCCTAGCAATAAGGCCGCCTAATTGTACTCTGTTTGTTTTGTAATGTTTGTTCCTGTACAATGTGTTGTTTATGTGCAATAAAGAATATTTGTATTGTATTGTATTGATGTGGTATAGCTTTAAAGTGTTCTGTATGCAAAAAGATATCATTCGCAAAATTATTAATTAATATTTGTTTTCCCATTTAGGCATGTAATGATAGTAAACTAACAGACTGACTAGTTGCTTTCGCATTACTCTTGGTAAAAAATAATGATACAGAACTAATATTTTATTGAGAAGCTGTAGTTAGGCTTTCGACAAGATTATTTTAGACTAGAGTTAGAGCTTTTCATAGCCTTCAATCGCGGATTGATCAATCACTATCCAGCCAGCCGTGATGGAGCAGGTTCAATGTCGTGGCCGCCGCGCTATTTCGCATTCGATTACTATTCTATCTCGGCCTGGAATTGTGTTGTCAGACTTGAAAAAATATATCGACAGGTTAGAATAAAATGTTCTTCCATGCTGGCCTGCGAGCAAGAGAAAACATAGAATGTGCCAGCTGCATTTCCTCCCGCGCATGCTGTATAAACCAGCTAAGGGATCCGAGGGTTTCGGTATATTGTAATTTAGGCGATGGGCTGACAACCTGTCACTACAGCAATATACCTACAAATCTATCTTAAATAACCCTCAAAACTTGGTCAGACGTGGCGAAACGACCTTTGTTTAGGTAGGTATTTTACGCTCTGCCTACCCCGTTAGGGATAAAGGCCTGATGTTATGTATGTATGTATGTAAAATAAAATGGAAATAAAATGTTACTAAGAAAATACTGTCTTTTTAACCGCTTTCATTGGTGATGGTGAACAACTTTTTAAAGCCTGCTCGTGCGAAGGTTTTGGTTTATATTTTCTATATTGTCATGGTTCTGCAGATAGTACCTAATTTAGTATTAGGTTATTCCAGAAAAGCAAGAGGTACTATCGATATTGTAGCGTAATGATTCGCAACACTATTTTAGAATTGAATCCGTTTGACTTTGTAATCGTCCTTTTTTCCCATTATTGGTTCTGACGGTTTAAGATCCAACAAATAATGGATTGTTTCTGAATTCAAATAATTTGATTTTCATTCTAATCACACGATCACAATATTGATATGCGAAACTAATGTTTCCATCTATATTTGTTGAAATGACTTGACGGATTTGGATACAAATGTCTACAAAGACAAACCATCATCTTACGCAAATAGACTACAAAATAATTTATTAACAAACTTTCTTTAAATGTATCTCCTTCCCTCGGAATAGATATATGCAATAAATCACGCCTTTATCCCTAATGGGGTAGGCAGACCTATATAAAGGTTCCGCCACGTCTGACAAAGTTTTGTGGGTTATTTAAGAAAAAAATGGAGGTATATTGCTGTAGTGACAGGTTGTCAGCCATCGCCTAAATTGCAATATACTGAAACCCTTGTATCCCTTACCTGGTTTTTACAGCATGCCAGTGAGGAAATGCAGCTGGCACGTTCTATGTTTCTCTATCGCTCCTAGTCCACATGAAAGAACACATTTATTCAACACGCTTGATCAAAAACTAAATGATAATGGTTGAAATTTATTTTGGTGCAACTGCCAAAGATAAATCTGTTTGTAAAGTGCATGTAATACGTTACTTGTAATAAATTACGTGCAGTTGGTCCGTCGTGAAATAGTAGATAATACCTACCGGGTGTAAGGGACAGCGTCCCGCAAACTTATAAGGGTTGCTCAGTCAACGAAACTGAAAAACGTTCACCAGGAAATTATTTCACAACTTGAAAAAATAATGACTTTCTTATATAAAATGACTGAACGATTAGACAATTTATATGAAAAATCAATTTGTTTTTATCACTCTCTAAAAAAGCTCCAGCTGATAGTTGTTCGGTTTCGTTGACTAAGCAACCTCTATCAGTTTGCGAGACGCTGTCCCTTACACCCCTTATACTGCGAAAACTGTATTATATTGGCGTCGTCACATGACAGTCGTCATTTTATTTTATTAGCACTCATCTCCTGTCATGATTTGCTTTATGACGTCTGCACGTCCTCTCAGATTGAGTCTGAAGTTTTCTCAAAATACAAAGGGAAGCTCAAATGATGAAGGATGTGCGGCGTTACGAGATAAGATCGCATTCGTAACGAGCACAGCCTTGGCAGCCTTGAAGTCCGCGACGTAGCAGATAAGCTGCAGGAAAGTCGTCTTCGATGGTTTGGGCATTTAAGTCGCAGACCGCCAGACTACGTCGGAAAGAGATGCCTCGATCTCACTGACCAAGGCCCTAGATCACGCGGCAGACCAAAGAACTGCTGGCTTGACGTCGTAAAATCGGATATGGAAGAGAACGATCTCACACCAGTGGATGCTGAAGACCGGGCAAAGTGGAGTAGAAAAAGCCAGAAAGCGGACCCCCCGCATCAGGCTGGGAAAACGCTAAGCAGAAAAGGGAAGCTCAAAGCTCATTAGATAGTAAATAAACAACGTATGACTGTTATCTACAACGTGTTAGGGAAATGTCTAGTTTTATCAATTTACTATGAAATAATGAATAATTTATTCTTCAACATACATTCCATGGAATACTTATTGAAATACTATTTGAGACGATCACCTTTTACCTTTACTTATTTACATATAACCCACGCAGCGTGGCACGCAGCTCATATTTTTATACAGAATGTATACGACACTTTTTTATTATTTACGACGAGACACCTAGACTAGTCTAGGCCAAAGGTCACCGAGACAGAACCTAGAATAGAGTGAGTTTACCCGGAAGCCTAGGAGGCACTGTTCGACATAAGATTCTGACAAAACGAATTTGTACATAAGTATGCGGTATTTCGCTACCATGTTTCATTTTATAGTATAAACTATAACTATAATACTATACTTCCATGCTGGTCTGGAAGTAGAATGCGCCAGGTGCATTTCGTCCCGGGCATGCTGTAAAAACCAGCTAAGGGATCCGAGGTTTCAGTATATTGTAATTTAGGCGATGGGCTGACAACATGTCATTTCAGCAATATACCTACAAATCTTTTTTAAATGACCCTCAAAACTTTGCCAGACGTGGCGGCACGACCTTTGTTTAGGTCGTTTACGCTCTGCCTACCCCATTAGGGATGAAGGCGTGATTATATGTATGTATGTATAATACTATTTGTTCTTGTACTAAAATGATTATAAGTCTTGATACGTATTTTAAAGTTTGTTTTGGTGCAATGAAGCGGCAATAACTCATGTCAGAATGGCGCCGGCGTTTTGGCAGGCGAATAGTGCTACCCACTCATTGTACTCGACAAGGGAACTCTACTATAAAATAGCTAATAAAAATGTCTTTAGTGTATTTATAGATACTAATTATAATATAGGAAACAAACTAGCGTACAACTTGTCTGATAGAAATCGGTCACCGTAGCCTATCTACGTTTTTGCAGGCGTTGGAGTTGCCTCCAAAGGTACATATTAGGCGTTCTTTGTCATCCAAAACTTTTAAACGATCTCATGCCCTTTCCGAAGGCTTCTTCTGAGAGAGCTTTCTCTATCTTCACCCCTGTCCCAATCAGCCTTGACCTTGACTAAAGTCAAAAGCGACCCCATAAAAGATAACGCATGCATATTATTTTGGGTTTTTCTATACTTCTTCCTTCTTTCTTGTGTTCTTGTGTTAGGCCATAATGTTAGATTAGACAGAGTCCAGGATCCTTAAAAAGGTTAAAAGACACTGGCAGTATTAATGGCATTGCCCGACTGAATTAGTTAATTTTACTAGTTGATTCTACAGTTGTTTCAGTTCACTAAAAAACATCTGAAACCGAGCTTAAAATTCTTGTGAGAATTGTGACGTCAATGTGACGCAGTTGTCACAGAAGCAAGCCAAGTTGGCCGTTTTATGTCATGTTATTTGTCTCCGTGACTTTTCCTGTCGGGTTGACAACGTGTTTATATTACGTATGTTTAGTCTGTAGCACTAAGTGATGTCTAGACGTCTTGGATGGAGGAAAAATTGTGTACCATCGGCACACTTTTAGGGCTCGTGTTTCTTGTTCGGCTTATAAAAGGTTAAAGGTTAAGTGTTAAGTTTGTATATCATATTTTTTAAATAAATAATGAAAGCAAAGTCATGTACTGTGTTACCTTCGGTGATATAATACTTTCGTTTTCTTTGTAAATAGGTTAACGGAAAATATACAAAGCAGAACACATCACAAGCTTCCTAGTTGAATATTAGTTTGAAACCCTCAAAGGGGCCCTCCTTCTATACAGGCCTGGGAGCGGGAGAACAACATATAATGTGCCAGCTGCATTTCCTACCGGGCATGCTGTGTAAAAACCAGCTAAGGGATGCAAGGGTTTTTAGTATATTGTAATTTAGGCAATGGGCTGACTTCCTGTCGCTACAGAAATATACCTACAAATCTATCTTAAATAACCCTCAAAACTTTGTCAGATGTGGCGGAACGACCTATAATTACGTCGTTAAGCTCTGTCTACCCCTCTAGGGCGTGATTATATGTATGTATGTATGTACGTAATACGATTTATTCATAAAAATAAAAGGAAAAGATACACAGCAGGACACATGACAAGCTTCCTAGTTTATTTCGAATATTTGTTTAAAACCCTCAGGGGTCTTATGCATCTACTGTCTTGTTAATTTAGTAAGGGATCTCATTACTTTATCAAAACAGGTGGAAATGTTTCTCTGGCGATGTAATTTACATTTTCCCACCCCTTTGGGTAATACAATTAGCTTTTCAACAAGCTTGGCGGTTATGTAACACGTTGACTGCCATGAGCATCACCGGTGAGATCAGTGGAGTCAGTCAGCAAAGTATTGTTCTTACTATGGATGGCAGCCAACGTGTTATACCGGATGTAAGGGACAGCGTCCCGCATACTGATAGGGGTTGCTCAGTCAACGAAACTGAATAACTTTCACCAAGAAATCCTTCCAGGAGAGGCAAAATAATTAACTTCCGACAAAATGACCACCTCGATCTAAAAAATTGTATGGAAAATCAAATATATTATTTTTACTTCCTGAATTAGTTGTTCAGTTTCGTTGACTGAGCAACCCGTATCAGTTTGCGGGACGCTGTCCCTTACACCTGGTATGACTTAAGCATCTGGGATAATGTTATACTGGCTTCCTGCAAACTGGTATAGGTTTGTCAGTCAACAAATCGAAGTTTCATTTTCTGATAAGTTTTTCTTGTGACATTTAATCAGTCCGTAGGAAGCTGTCACTTACACCTTGTAGTATAAAGACACTGAGTAGGGCGTGAGCTAAATTTACTCCAAAATGAAGAAGATCTCCATTCTGCAATCTTAAACTAAACCGAATTATATACAGCGTTGCTCATTAACTAATTATAATTGCCTCCGTGGTCTAGTGGCTAGTGCCTTGGACTCCCGATCCGGAGGTCCTGGGTTCGATTCCCAGGAGGGAAACACAAAGTTGATATTTGAGAATTTATCACTTTGTGAATTTTTCCCCAGTTTGGTTAGGACATTGCTGTCTGAATCACCTGATTGTCCGAAAAGAAAAAGATTTCGTGCATCGGAGGGCACGTTAAGCCGTCGGTACCGTCGCTGTCTTTGATAGTGGTCGTTACTCAAACCATGTCAGAGGCCTGATAGTTGTGCTACTAGGCGGTTTAAAACTCTGACACCAGGGTTCATCGGGTCGATAGACTCGATACCCACTCGACAGAAGAAGAAGATTGCCCATAGCTTTTGTTCATCATAGCAATTCATTTAATTATATTTTGTCTTGTTTCAGGTAAATATACCTACTTACGACTGCGTGCAAAATTTTGAGGAAACTCCTTTGTTTGACCCACGGGTCAACGACCGACTACTAGAATACGTAGATCTCGTTTGATACTTTAGATAATTTTGGCGCAAGGCTGTAAGTGATTTTGATATCTTTATATCGATATAGATCATAATATCTAGATAGTTATTTTATAAACAAACAGACCCTGAACTTTTGCAGCCTATTCCGGCTCGACTCATAAAACGATGGCGTCACGATCCTACACTGCGACAGTTGGCTGAATATCGTTTCAGAATATCTTATAAGTAGGTATAGGATACATTCATACATACATATTATCACGCCTTTATCCCTAATGGGGTAGGCAGAGCGTAAGCGACCTAAACAAAGGTCGTTCCGCCACGTCTGACAATGTTTTGAGGGTTATTTAAGATAAATTTGTAGGTAAACTGATGTAGTGACAGGTTGTCAGCCCATTGCCTAAATTGCAATATACTGAAACCTTCGGATCCCTTAGCTGATTTTTACAGCACGCCCGGGAGGAAATGCAGCTGGCACATTCTATGTTTTTCTCTCTCCCAGGCCAGCATGGAAGAGAATAGGTAGAGTTTTCTCTTCAACCATAAACTACCAAGTTATTTAAGTTCTTCTTGTGTGTTGTGGGGTGAACCCTTGGGGTCAGAGTTTTAAAAACCATCATTTTGTGGACTACGTTTGTGCCAAGAAGGGTTTATGTAACGATCAAAGGCGATCGTGCGTGTTCTTCGAAGCATAAAATCGTCTTGATTGTCCGAAATTCAGTCTGCCCTATCTTGCAATGAACAAATGAAACTAAAAACGTAAGCCTTCTGCGTGAGAGAAATATGAACGAAATAAAAGCTATACGAAAAACAAACCCTGAACTTACGTACCCCTTCACAGATAGGTAAACTCGTAAACAATGACGTCACACGTCTTAGCTCGCGCCATATGGCCGAATACCCTTCCAAAAATAACTTTTATAGCATCTAGATTCTATCTTAATATGTTCTTAAGTACTTACTTCGCTGACTCAGCGACCCGAAGTGGATCTTGGCCTAGCTAGCTCTCCCTCCCACCAATATGCTTCGACTTTTCTCCCTGTTTTGAGGGGCTTATCGTCTTGTGAAAATTTCATACTTTAGCGAGAGGATTTAGTTACTACTTGACTATACAACTATCAGATTGATTTTCCTATATTTTGACGCTTTTGCAAGTGCCACGGTCGTGGGAAACTGGCGGTAACTCCATTGAAAACATTATCTCAATCCTTTTCAGTAAATAATATGAAAGAAAGAAAATAATATATTCGTTTCTGGCAGGACTCGAACTTGCGTCTCAGGAATGCCGGTACATCACTCTACCAACTGAGCTAGAGAAACGGTAGCGAGAGTGACGAATTTATCATAGCCTTTCTTATGCACACGTCATAGCGATATGTTTGTTGCAATCTGACGTAATAATGTTACTTTCTATATCTCAGTTCTAATATTTGCAATGCAATCTTCTTCTTAGCGAGTGGATTCTTGAGTCCATAGACCCGATGAACCCTGAAGTTTTCAATCTGCCTAGGAGCACAGCTATTGAGACCTCTGGCATGGTTTGAATTACGACCAGTATCAAAGTCAGCGACGGGGACTGCCGGCTTAACGTGCCTTCCGCACGGAATCTTCTTTCTTTTCGCACAATCAGGTGAAAACCTCACAAAGTGTTAAATGGACAAATATCAACTTTGTGTTCCCCCCTGGGAATCGAACCCAGGACCTCCGGATCGTAAGCCCATGGCTCTGACCACTAGACCACGGAGGCAGTTAGCATTGCAATGCAACGGATGCAGTACTAAAATAAGCCGAGCACTATCGTAGGGTTATCGTCACACACAGGTCGTTCACTCCGCCGGCTCTTTCAGTTATCAAACGTTAGCACTACAATCGCATTGTGTTACTTCACTATTGTTCCAACTAGCATATCAAAAGTAAGAGTATTTATAGAGTTATTTGTTACAATTACAATATCTTTGCTTAATATAGTTACTTCCATGCTGGACTGGGAGAGATAGAAAAACATAGAATGTTCCAGCTGCCCTTCCTCCCGGGCATGCTGTTGAACTCAGCAAAAGGGACTCGAGGGTTACAGTGTATTGTAATTTAGGCGATGGGCTGACAACCTGTCACTATAGCAATATATATTACAATCTAAAATTGCCCTCAATTTTTGTCAGACGTGGCGAAAGCGTCTTTTACGATTCGTTAAACGCTCTGCCTACCCCGTATGTGAAATATGAAGAAGTGCATTACTAAGCGAAAGTTATTTTCATTTGCATTAACCACAAAAATATTCATACTGTGCAGTACCGTCAAGGCTTTTAAATGAACGTGGCGACGAAAACGGAACTAACCCCGCCAACATGGCCGCCATCGCAATTTTTGTCAGTTCTTCCTACTTGTAACGCCCTCCGCCTACATTCATATAAAGCTTTGACGTACTGTAGTCAGATAACGATCTGCGCACGGGCAAGGAATGAGGGCCGTAATTTGTGCGTTTACACTGAACCATAAATCGCACGAAGAAAGCCGATCCCAGTGAAACTGAAGCGGTACTAGGGCCACTCGAACTTAACTCGAAGCCATAGGAAATTTTAAAAATCCCCGATTTTAAGTTACTTATCAATAAAAATTATTACACAGAAAGTTTTTTTCTAATAAAAATTTTATATAAGCTAAGATGGTACATACATACATATTGTCACGCCTGTATCCCTGATGGGGTAGGCAGAGCGAAAACGACCCAAACAAAGGTCGCTCCGCCACGTCTGACAAAGTTTTGAGGGTTATTCAAGATTTAAAAAGTACCTACGCACAAAAAAGAAGAACGGAAGGGGTTATCGAGCTAAAAGTCCAGCTAAAGTTAAAATTTGTTAATACTGCTGTCTTTTAAAACGAATCAAAAATGATGATTAATAAATATAAAATACAAAACCTTGATATATTGACTGATGAAAAACCAATAAATTACTGAAATGGAAACGTAACATTGAAAACGTCGTCACTGAATAAATATTAGCATAAGTGTTTCCACAATGTAAATATTGTATTATAAAACGTGTCGCCTTGACATCACAGTCGCAGTGCATTGACTTGGAGTTGAAAATATTTCTGTTGACAAAGACTCCTGCTTTTATTACATAAAATGTTTTTGAACATACAACAATTCTGATACAAAAACCAGCTAAGGGATCAGAGGGTTTCTGTATATTGTAATTTAGGCGATAGATTGATAACCTGCAACAGAAATATACCTACAAATCTATCTTAAATAACTCTCAAACTTTGTCCGACATGGTGGAATGACCTTTGTTTGACCTTTGATAATATGTATGTATCTATGTATTTTATTTGCCAAAATATTAGAGTAACTAAATCTTAAAATAGACGTTCATTTTAGCCCAAGAAATTAATTATTATACCGAATATTGTTGCTAAGTTTTCTAAAGCTCTAACAAAAAGTTCGTGAGAGCGTGTAAAATAATGTAGTATCCTGAGTACCATTGCAGACATGAAAAGTAATACTCGTGTGGGCGAACAACATGGGAAAGCACAGTTACTAGATAATGTACCTTACTATTATAGGAACCCAGTCTATTTCGATACATAAGGTACTTTAAATGTGCTGTAAATAGTTTATAAAACTTTCGGTCGAAAATATTCAGAGAGAACTTGACGACCTGGAAACTTACAATAGGTTTATTCAGGTCACTGGTCTAATCAGCCATTAATCTCGCTACCTTGGACACTTTGCCACTGCTACCTAGGTTAAGTACTTTGTCAGGTCATCTGTAAGCTCCGTCTTGAACAAAGATCGGTGTAAGGTTTTATTTAGATGTTTGGCTAGAGATGTATCATGTCAATTCATCGGTTTATAAAACGGAAATGGACTTTTCCTTTATAAAATAAGTTGATCTCAACGGCACAGAAGAGAGATTTTTCGAATATCATGAGGTTTTTCAAGTGGACATTAAATAGGTATGCTTTAAATATCTAGCGAAACAGTAGTATCAGACAAATGTTTACTATTTGATGCACACATATAACCTCTAACCTAAAAACCATTTTTCTTGATTATTTGCAATATGTTTTGACCTCTCTTACCTATATTGTAGCCACAATTCTCTGGAATAACAAATGGACAAATCCGGAGGGATAAAATACGCCGTCGAAACAAATTTATTGACTCTACCCATAGAGTGCAGACGTGAAAATTTAAACTGATGTTTGAATTGTTTCGACATGTATTGCGTACTAGGTTCAGACACTATGTGTATACGTAGCCATATACGTATTGTGAGCACAAACCTGTGGAATAACAACTGGACAAATCCCCTGAGTTGAAATACGCCGTCGAAACAGTACAGAACCCATAGAGTACAGACCTATAAATTGAAACTGATGTTTGAATTGTTTCGCCATATATTTTTAATAATACGTTTTACTCGGACGTTTTTTTAACCGCTTGTCACTCATCACGGGATACGGTTGAAAATCAGTGTTGCCTTTTGGGAAAACTCATAGGGTAAAATTCACTGAGCCTTGGCCCTTTCACATCACTGCAGCACACATGTGCATATTGTGTAAACTACTTTGATTTATCTGTTTGTTTTATTGTATGTGTCTTTTTAAATTTGCGAAATGTACATGTGTTTTGTAGAAATATGAATAAAACGCTTTATCTATCTATGTATCTATCCATATTTTGCGTACTAGGTTTAGAAACCATGTGTAAACGTGTCCATCCATATATTGTGAGCACAAACCTGTGAATAGCAACTGGACTAATCCCCTGAGTTGAAATACGCCGTCGAAACAGTACAGAATCCATAGTACACACCTGAAAATGTAAAGTGATATTTGAATTGCTCTGACATGCTGTTCTGTAATTTGGTTGGTTTTGATTCCCAGGGGATACAAAAAATTGGACATCATGTACTCGGTTTCGCGTTCCGGAATGCATGTAAATACACGCCATATAGATCGTCTGTAAAAACCGCACGATCGGCGTGTCGACTGCGTCAGTACAAAAACTTAAAACAACATACATACATATAATCAAGCCTTTATCCCTAATGGGGTAGGCAGAGCGTAAACGACCTCAACAAAGGTCGTTCCGCCACATTTGACAAAGTTTTGAGGGTTATTTAAGATAGATTAGTAGGTATATTACTGTAGTGACAGGTTGTCAGCCCATCTCCTAAATTACAATTTACTGAAACCCTCTGATCCCTTAGCTGGTTTTTACAGCATGCCCTGGAGGAAATGCAGCTGGCACATTCTATGTTTTTCTCTCGCTCTCAGGCCAGCATGGAAGAAAACGATTATAACTATTAAACTTTAAAACCGATGGCTAAAATATTGTAAATCTCATTCTTCTTATCTTATTTAGCCGATAGTGTCTCACTGCTGGGCAAAGGTCTCTCTCCGGTCTCTCATTGATCATTAAAAAAAATGCACAATTTGATTTAAAAATGTAGAAGTTATTGATTTGAGTAGACAAGTATTTACCAAGGAGTGACGTCATGCCAAAAAGTGTTTTTGACATTTCGTAAATAGTTGCTGATTTCACTAGTAGGAAACAAGCGGATTTAACACACAGGATCAGATCGGCTCTCCTTGACTAAGTTACGAAACCATTACTCAATCTCATGTGTTGTGTTAAATCCATGACAATTTATCTTCTTCAACAATTTAACAGACGGCGTAAAGTTCTACGATAACGTCAGCGCTATATGAAACAGATCAATAACGTATATACAGTCATGCCTTTGTCCCGTACGGGGTAAGCAGAGCGTTACAACCTGGCAGAAGGCGTTTAGGCTATTACGACGCGACACACCGGCTTTATTTTTCACTTCAGTAAATGGTAGATTTTACGACAAGTGCACAAAAAAAGACATGCCTTTACGAGATTTATACTCTGGGCTGACGTTAAGTCGAGGACTAAAATGGTTTTGTGCAGGAGTTATGAATTCTGCTTTTCCCTTCGATTGCGAGGAAAATTGAGGAAATTCTACAAACATATTGTAAACTAAACAATTCATTCTCGCCATTTAACTTCTTTTTTGTGACATATAAATTGTAATATCGTTTTATTATGTCGTTAAAAACATAAAAGGCAAATAATTTAAAGTAACTTTTTTTTGAGATAACAAGATCTATTTATGAACTTCTTATAATGTTTGTCTGTAGGGCCATAATTTCTTTGCCTTAGAAGAGATGCATTTCTGAGTAGATACGTTTCACCCTTTTGCATAAAATTAATTTTTGCGCAGCTTACATCCTGCACAAAGTAGCACTTTCAGAGCGAGAAGTGAAAAAAAAATACGAGTGATCTCATTTCTTTGCTGGTATTACAAAGACTATGACTAAAGTAATTCATTGAAATGCCGTAAAGCAGAAAATGTGACTATAACAAAACAACTTTTATGCTCTATTGATAACCGCGTGTAAAATAATGGCTAGTAACCCTAACCTCAACGTATGCTATAAAAGTTTACTGCCGATACAAAACTACCTGTAATAATGGAAAAATACTAATACAGACCTAAAGAGCCCGATGGTGTAGTGGATAGGGCCGCTGCCTTCTGAGCGGGAGGTCGTGGTTCGAATCCCACCACGTACCAATGTGTTTTTCGGTTTTCGAATTTCATATGTATGTTTAATCGGTGCTTTTTCCGTGCTTCGGAAGGCACGCTAAGCCGTTGGTCCCGGTTAATATCGTTTAATACCATAGATATTAATCGTTAAGCCAAATCAGAGGCCAGTGCTAAGCATTGGCGGCTTGAAAACTCTGACCTAATCTAGGATTGGATCTGGTTTCCCTTCTGGGTTGCGGAAGTCAGATGGCAGTCGCCCTGTGTAAAAATCAGTACCCTCGTTCAATCATCTAGATTAGGTAGCCGACCCCGCGAAATACGAGATAAGGCTAGGGAGATGATGACTAATACAGACCTATGTAAAAGCTGTGTATAGGTATTAGCCTGAGTTCATGATCGTAGAATTACATGTTCAGTCAGGGTGTACATACATACATAATCACGCCTTTATCCCTAATTGGGTAGGCAGAGCGTAAACTACCTAAATAAAGGTCGTTCCGCCACGTTTGACAAAGTTTTGAGGGTTATTTAAGATAGATTTATAGGTATACTGCTGTAGTGACAGGTTTTCAGCCCATCGCCTAAATTACATTATACTGGATCCCTTAGCTTGTGTTAACAGCATCCTGGGGAAGAAATACAGCTGGCACATTCTATGTTTTCTGTCGCTCCCAGGCCAGCATGGAAAAGACAGTCAAGTCAGGGTGTAACATATTAAAAATAACCTCGTCAAAAAAACTATTGGAGAAACTGTGAATGGAATGAATCATCCATATTTCCATATGCAAAAAATCGAAACTCGCTAAAGTAGTATATATTATATGATACTCGTAGCAGGGGTGGGCGGGCACCCCTTTGAATGTCGCGGGCCAGATTTGCCGATATTAATAAAGTCGCGGGCAGTATAAACATGCATTATACGTATATACCCAAAGGTTGCCTGGTAGAAATTGCTGCTTTAGCAATAAGGCCGCCTATATTGTACTGTCACGTTTGTTCCTTTTTATTTCTGTTGTATGTGTTTCTTTGTGCAATAAAGAATTTTGTATTGTATATAAGAACTGCAAAAGATGTTCTTTCATGCTGGCCTGGAAGCGAGAGAAAAACATAGCATGTGCCAGCTGCATTTCCTCCCGGGCATGCTGTAAAAACCAGCTAAGGGATCCAAAGGGTCTCAGTATATGACCTTTGTGTAGGTTGTTTACGCTCTGCCTACCCCATTAGGGATAAAGGCGTGATTAAATGCATGTATGTATGCAAAAGATGCAGTACCGGCGGTTGGCACCCGGAGATACGAATATTCAATTCTCAATTCTTTATTTGCTTTCATGTTGTACAAAGGTGTTTATGACAACAGAGTACCCCCGAATTATTTGCAATTGTCTGTTATGTTCCATGGTAAAAGGAACGCGAGTGAAGCAAGCGCTAATTTTTTTATCAAAATAGGCCCAGAACAGAATTAAAAGTCCTTGCCAAAGATAGCAATTACGTTTCTGTATTGACAAGAGAACTTTACTGCCTGCACACGCTTCTTCAAAATTCTTCCGCGGGCCGGATAAAATGCCTTGGCGGGCCGGAGGTTCCCCATTTATGGAATAGAATAGAATAGAAGAATTTTTATTTGGTAATAAATGTTACAAAAAAAAATATACTGAACTTAAAACTAAACAAAATTTATACCAAAATGGCTGCCACTCAGCATATTGTCTTGGGTTTTTTTAGGCCCAAAACGCTGATCTCCCGTGGCCACCGCATGGACTATAGGTATATCTCTAGAAAGCGAACTTCTTGTTCTTATATTATTTGTATGTGCTTTATCTTCTTTTTGGTAAATTCATAATCTTCCATGCTGGACTGGGAGCGAGAGAAAAACATAGAATGTGCCAGCTGCATTTCCTCCCGGGCATGCTGTAAAAACCAGCTAAGGGATCTGAGGGTTTCAGTATATTGCAATTTAGGCGATGGGCTGACAACCTGTCACTACAGCAATATATGTACAAAATACAAATCCATCTTGAATAACCCTCAAAACTTTGTCAGACATGGCGGAACGACCTTTGTTTAGGTCGTTTACGCTCTGCCTAACCCATAAGGGATAAAGGCGTGATTATATGTATATGTATAATCTTTATGAAGGTTTGTAAACCGGCCGTTGTTTACACATTATGAGCAGGTTGTTAAATCGTAGGATTGTTTAGCTTTGCAAACTTTGTGATGTACCTATGTAGGTATACCTACTGTGTTGTATATGGAGTCGCATTACCTACTGACAATGCTTATAAATAACTTTGTAATCTATTTACCTAATAGTACCTATACCTACCGCGTCCGTCTGCGTACATGTGGTTGATAGATAAGACACGGTAAAATTATGTATTTTCCACCAATAAGAATTATATATATTTTTAATAATTAAAATATTATGATAATATTTTGTACCGCACTCTATCAGTGTACAATGTCAGTTAGCTTCTTTTATCTTTTTTTTTATTTTGCTTGAACTGTAATTATTATTCAATACTAAGGCCCAATTATAATTAACACTTGAGACTGACAGCCAGTTTGAGTTCGTATCAGAAATGTCATTTCAGTACAAAATGGCCCGTCAAATCCCATACTTAATATTGCTCTCAATCTTGAAATAGCTTTACAATTACAATTTAAATATGAGCTCTAGGAATCATACAAAAAGGTAGCTAGATAACCTACTCGATAGAATGAGTATGAACTCTCAGTAAACAGGTACCTTCTATGCCACCCTGTTCCATTCGTTACAACTCAATATTCCTACATTCCTCGCAGACTAGTCTAGCTAGGTATAATCAAAGAATATTCTACCGATATCAATCGTTGGTATCTGCAGTATCTCTAATTAAAACTAAGCCGCGATCTGCTCGCGTGCGGGGTAGCCATTCCGTTTCAACACTAGATTTACTCAAATATATACATACATATAATCACGCTTTTATCCCTAATGGGGTAGGCAGAGCGTAAACGACGTAAACAAAGGTCGTTCCGCGCCGTCTGACAAAGTTTTGAGGGTTATGAAAGATAGATCTGTAGGTATATTGTTGTAGTGACAGCTTGTCAGCCCTTAACCTAATGTGCAATATACAGAAACCCTTGGATCTCTTAACTGGTTTTTACAGCATGCCCGCGAGGAGATGCAGAGCTTGCACATTCTAAGTTTTTCTCTCACTCAAAGTCCAGCATGGAAGAACAGACTAATTTAGCTAGGTATAATCAAAGAATATTCTACCGATATCAATTGTCTGCAATATCTCTAATTAAAACTGCTCGCGATCTCCTCGCGTGCGGGGTAGCCATTCCGTTTCAACACTTGATTTACTCAAATATAGATAGTGGATACTTTCTGGGATTGTTAGTTCATCATCTCCCTAGCCTTATCCCGTATCTCACGGGGTCGGCTTAATAATCTAGGGGTTTGAACGAGGGTACTGGTTTTTACACAGAGCGACTGCCATCTGACCTTTGCAACCACGAAGGGAAAGCAGACCCAATCCTAGATTGGGTCAGAGTTTTCAAGCGGCCAATGCTTAGCACTGGTCTCTGACATGGCTTAACGACTAATGTCTACGGTATTAAACGATATTATTCGGGACCAACGGCTTAACGCGCCTTCCGAAGCACGGAAAAACCGCCGAATAAACATACATATAATTCGAAAACCGAAAAACACATTGGTACGTGGTGGGATTTGAACCGCGACCTCAGCTCAGGAGGCAGCGGCCCGATTTGAACCTTGATTTTGAACCTGAAAACTTGTCAGCGTGGCGGACCGACCTTTGTGTGGGTCATTTTCGCTCTGCCTACCCCATTAGGGATAAAGGTGTATTTTTTGTATGCATGTTTTTTTTATCAATATAATAATGGTGCCGATTCGCGAAACGTCCAAAATTGTAACCGTACAGACTCAAGCATACCATCGCAAACAGACGTTAACGCAACCTCTGAGAGCGAACTGACAATACACCGATGCAGACCGGGGAAACAGAAGTAAGAAAGTTCATAGAGCTAGGGTAGTATTTGAATCTAAAAAGATTATCTGCTTTACGTTGTTCCAGTTCCAGATAGAATCCTACAAACGCAATAAGGACTACTAATAGAATTCATCACATATCTCTATGTAGAATACTTACCTACATCAACTCAGAGTATAGCTTTGACGCTAACATCTGAGGTATTATCGATGCAGTGGCAATCAGTATAATAGCGGTCTTGGGCCCGTTTCACACAACTGCTATTTACTAATTACCAGAACAATTCAATATACATTGCGTGGGCATCTCCATGGTCTAGTTGTCCTGGGTTCGATACCAAAGGGGAACACAAAGGGGATTTAACCTTTTTGACATAGAGTGAATGGCAACATTTATATTTAAAAAAAATCTTTTGGCACACGATTAGAACTAAGCTATTCGATTCTACACGTAAATACAAACCTAAAATAAACTTGTTGATTTTTGACACATTTCTGAATATTTTCACTTTAAAACTGATTGTTCGAAAACTGATTCTGTTAATTAAAAAGAAAATCTCAGAAAGTTATCTCATTTTCTCCAGTTTGGTTAGGAAACCGCAAGCTAAATCTGAACTCCCAACTCTGACACTAGGGTAAATCAATTAGATCGTACGTAAATCTACATGAAATTGTACTTAAAATGTGTAAATTGTGCTTTATGGAAGACTCATCTTAAGTCCATACTTGTAGTACTATAATATAAGTATTCAGTGCCCGTTGTGCTATTTATAGCACAAACACAGTAAACAACGCGATAGCATAAAGAAAATTGTTATGCTCGCATTGAGAGCTTCTTTATTCTATGGTCTATTTATAAACACTGGAAGGCTATGTGAGAAATACTGAGAGACAATTGAAGAGCGATTACTCGAAGTTTATTTATTAGTTATTTCATTCCAAAAAAAACCCCTGGATGCTGTGTAATAGAAATTGATTTCGTACACGAATAATTTTCGTATGCGTTTTCAGTTTTCATACGAGCAGTTCAGTAATACGACTTCAGGTCTATTAACTTCTTTAATCGCTTTAAGT
This sequence comes from Scrobipalpa costella, assembly GCA_949820665.1. NCBI lineage: Eukaryota > Metazoa > Arthropoda > Insecta > Lepidoptera > Gelechiidae > Scrobipalpa > Scrobipalpa costella. Next base: position 1,274,133 of record OX463306.1, read on the forward strand.
AAGTGTTTCATCCAGTGAGAGTAAGGTATTTTGTGGTAATTTTTTTTTAATATTTCGTGACATACATACAAATTATCACGCCTTTTTCCCTAATGAGACAGGCAGAGCGAAAACGACCTAAACAAAAAGTCGTTCCGCCACGTCTGGCAAAGTTTTGAGGGTTATTTAAGATAGATTTGTAGGTATAATGCTGTAGTGACAGGTTGTTAACCCATCGCCTTAATTACAATAAACTGACACCCTCGGATCCCTTAGCTGCTTTTTTCATCCATGGCATTATAGCGATTGTGGTACACATCGATCGGCAACGAAGCCGCGGTCAATGTGTTTAAGCCTCAAACTTACCTACCATGAAGGAAGGAAAACAAAAACCTTCTAATATACGTAGTTTATAGTTTCACTGAGGAAGAAATAATATGCTGTGATTAGATTTATCATAGTCAAATGTCGAATATAATATTGTTGTTCTGATTATAATCAAGTGAATGTACATTATGATACTTATAACGATTTGTTTTCACATGTGGGTAGTACCTAATATTTTATATATAATACGTTTTACTCGGACGTTTTTTTTTTTGAACCGCTTGTCACTCATCACGGGTGACGGCTGAAAATCAGTGTTGCCTTTTGGTAAAACCTCTTAGGGTCAAATTCACTGAGCCTTGGCCCTTTCACATCACTGCAGCACACATGTGCATATTGTGTAAACTACTTTGATTTATCTGTTTGTTTTATTGTATATGTTTTTTTTAAATTTGCGAAATGTGCATGTGTTTTATAGAAATATGAATAAAACGCTTTATCTATCTATTATAGTATGTGCCACCAGTAGATTTGAGGAAATTAAAATTCAGTGCCGACAAATAGTGTGAAGACTTCCATGCTGGACTAAGAGCGAGAGAAAAACATAGAATGTGCGAGCTGAATTTCCTCCTGGGCATGCTGTAAAAGCCAGCTCAGGGATCCGAGGGTTTTTGAATATTGCAATTTAGGCGATAGGCTGACAACCTGTCACTTCAGCAATATACCTACAAATCTATCTTAGATAACTCTCAAAACTTTGTCAGACGTGGCGTAACGACCTTTGTTTAGGTTGTTTACGCTCTGCCTACCCCATTAGGGATAATGGCGTGATATATGTATTAATGTAAATAATGTGACTGTTTCCAAGAGGAAAATAACACCCTAAATAATATTTGTTTAGACAGCTATCCTTTACTGTTAAATATTTGATCTTCTTAAAATACCAGTTTATAATATGAATTTATTCAACTCTTACATAAATCAATTGGAAAATTAAAAATCGCTTATTACGCAAATCTTACATCTTATATATGATAAGGCTCCCCAGTAAGTCGGAGACACTTGTGATGGTGATTCTCCTATTACGCTTTGCCTACCCCATTTGGGATAAAGGCATAATTATATATATGTATGTAGTACTGTAAAAGCACATCGAAATGATTTAGGGTTCGTTGGACATCTCCACAATCTCATTACGTTCAAAAATGAAACTGAATAATTCGGCGAACCGATATTTGGAATAGTCACAATGGGACAAAGAAACGTCTGGGGTTTTTTTGAGATTGGGCTGCGAAATTGCGTTTCAGGGGAATATTAGGTTACGAGCTTAATCTGGGTATTCTTTAGATTTAGAAGTATAAGATTTAAGTATATAAGACTACATTAATAGGTTGTTAAGAAATTAATTTAAAAAGTCAAGAGCTGCGCCGTCGTTTACTGCTTAGTTAAATGTTTTTGTGTGTAAGAAAAAAAGCTATGTCTTAAACAGAAAATGTTTCTGTAATGTATTCTGATTGAAAAAAAGTTTAGAACTTAATTATAAATTAGTATAGTATTGTGTCTTCCACATGGTTCGCCAACAGTTGTAGCATTCTTCTTGAAAATTCTGAATATATACGTCGTAACCACCAAAATTTAATATAACACAATCATTGCATTTCCTCCCGGGTATGCTGTAAAAACCAGCTAAGGGATCCTTGGGTTTCAGTATATTCCAATTTAGGCAATATGCTGACAACCTGTCACTAAAGCAATATACCTACAAATATATCTTAAATAACCCTCAAAACTTTATCAGACGTGGCGGAGCAACCTTTGTTTAGGTCGTTTACGCTCTGCCTACCCCATTAGGGATAAAGGCGTGATTATATGTATGTATGTAAGCATTGCAAATCTCGCTGCAAAATGTTGATCTAATAACGCATCGTGTCGCCCCCGCGCCGCGTCGCCCCACGCCAGCTATCATTTCTTTAAGTCTCCTTGTCTGGTCTAGCAACTGCATAGGTACACTTTAATGTAGCTATACTTATAGCTAAGAAAATATGAACCCTAAGTTCTAGGTACAGGAAAATCTAAACAAAATATGACGTAGGCACTGACGCAGAAATACACGCTTGTAGTTTATATTTTTTAATTATTAATGTTTCGATTTTACCTTTAGAATTAATGTAGTTTACTTTGTTTAGTATGAAGGGAAAATTAGGGATAAAGACATTCTATGTTTTTCTCTCGCTCCCAGGCCAGCATGGAAGTAATTGATAACAAACTGTCTGAATATAGTAACGGGATGTCTAAGTCCACTATCCCCACAACAGGAAGAAAACATGGAATATTCCATGCCACGACATCGTGTCTGATTGGTCAATTTGTTTACTGATTCTGCACACAAAGAGCTCCAGACGGCGGGCGGAAACAATCATTGCAAATTGTCGATCGTCCCCCGCGCCTCGTCTCACCCCCGCAACGTCCACATGAGCGATCATTTCATTAGGCCCCCTCGGTGGGAGCACTATGCGGTATTACGGATACTATTCTATTTGGTTTTAGATTCCGTCGACTAGAAACCCCTATTAATTCATTAGGTACCCTCAGTTTGGGCACTAGACGCGATGCGGATAGGATTCCAGTAGGCATATAAAGTTCACCACATTTTGTATCAAATTGTGGAGACTGTATCTCTTGCAATGTGTAGGTTCGTTTACTGTATATTTATCTGATATAGTAGCTCTCAAATCTTGAAATCTAGTTAGTAAATCAAGCCATATTTACAGAATTTTATCATTTAAGTATATCGTCCATCAATTTTGACTCGAAACTGTGTTTAACCAAGGATGCGTCGCTAAAATCCCTCACAACTACTAAAATACTTCATTATTCTAACTAAACTCTTCAATTACTATTTCAAAGGGTGAATCTTTCATCGGTTTCCGATCAAATGTTCAAGCAGCTTTCTGACTGCAGCATTTGTTCTATTTATAGCATACCGGGTTGATGCAAAATGAAATACAAATTACAACAACCTTTGATATTAACGAGCTCTATTCATTCTGTGGAAATGTGTTTGTTTCGATCTACGTAAAGGAAACAGACGAATACCATTTATTTTCAGAAGCTTTTGCTCTTTGACCTTTTAATTAACTGATTTCATTTCTTTCTTTACTGTAAAGCCATTGCATTTACCTTTCCTCTTTCAAATTGCTAAGGAAGAATAATTTAAATCATATAAAGAGATGTTACGATTCTATCCTATAAAGAAAATATAAAACCTTGATGTTACAGAAGATTCAATACACTTAAAAGGTACAAAGATCTTTATAAACGTTAGATTTCACGATTTATTTCTTGTCTTATACCTAATTAAGATGATTCTGTATAGATATACATTATGAGATTTCAAATAAATACTCAGTCTAAGAGCTATAAGCTCCAACGAAATTACTAGCAAAATTAAGGTTAGGTTTCACAGTGTCTCAACGTGTTAAGTGGCATCTCGAATAGGATACCTAGTTAGTATAACACTAACTAGGGGTATACGGTAGGCTGGTTCGGTTTCACTCATTTCAGAATTTCGTTTGACAAGACCACTTGAAGGTTTCGTAAGGGTACGTAGATTACTGAAAAAAAAACAATAAAAAACACCCATACTACTTTTAGCCCTCTACCAACGGTCTACTTTTGCAAAAATACCTACTTTACTGGCATTGTTAGATATGGTTTGCTGCTAAAATTTGAGAATGTTATTGCTTTATTATCTGTTATTCTGTTACAGTACCTTGTATTTACGCGTAAATTAATTACAGCAAATTTAGACCTGTTTAAGAGATCAAACAAATTGAATTTTGAGATGCTCTCTGGAGCAAAATTATTATGTGAAGCAATTTGCTGAAATCTTACTATAATAAATACTTTGCACTAAGACTCGGTCACAAAACAAGCACCAAATACGATTACAAAAGACAAAAAATCTAAATTAAACTGCCGAGGTTTTTTTTTTTCGATTTAACTTGACATTGTTATTTTTTTAGGGCTGGCTTAAAATATATATATTTTTAAAATCTAATTATATATTTAAAATAGACGCAAGTAACCACAACTTTTCATACCTCTTAGGTAAGTAAAAGTGAAAAATGAAATGTTCTTTATACATCATCGACCCAGCCTAGTATACGGTGGCCGTTTTACATTAGTCGGAGCGTATATTCCTTTACAACTGTTTTGTACACCCAGTCCTACGTATACTAACCCAGCTTCATTATCCATTGCAGGTTGAACAGCGCGATGTACCCGGCATCGACTGCGCGCATCTGGCGATGGACACGGAAGAAGGAGTGGAGGTCGTCTGGAACGAGGTGCAGTTCTCCGAGCGACGCAACTTCAAGGCGCAGGAGGACAAGATACAGATGGTCTTCGACAACCTGACCAGGCTCGAGCATCCCAACATTGTCAAGTTCCACCGATATTGGACGGACACACATAATGACAAACCCAGGGTAAGCAGCTCATTAATTAAAGTCAGCTTCTACAGACAGATGGCCCCACAAACATCGAAAGGAGTGGAGGTTGTCTGGAATGATGCAGTTCTCCAAGCGACGCAATTTCAAGGCCTGGTAAGACAAAATACATTTTGGTCTTTGATAACTTGACCAACATTGTCAACTTCCATCGGTATTGGACTTATGCGCAAAATGATAAACCTAGGTTAAGGATTTTTCATAATAAAAGCAAAGTTATATAAAAGCCATGGATTTTTACGCAAATGTGCCCCATTAAAAGTAATTAAAGTATAATTTACAGCTATAAAAATATGGCAAATGCTGTACTTTTTCATTTGCCATTTTCTTTTATGTTTTATCGATCGGTATGCCATTAAAGCAACTTTAGTTATTCAACAAACTTTAAATTGCAGAACTTTAAAATTGTATCAAACCACTATCTATTTTTACTTAAATGAACTTTCATAATCATAACTCCATCCATTATCAAGGCAAGTTGATTAACTTCTATCTACGTTTCTTCCACTAAAACGATTAAAGAAATTACATTTACTGCAAAATAGCAAGAATAAAATTAGATTAGACCTTGAAATTGCACGACATATTTGAGGAAAGTTGTTTTATTACAGTCATAATTAAGTCGGTGACTGATGGTTCTCCAAATTCTAATTTAAGAAATAAATTCAAAGTATTTAGGAAAGAGTTAACGAACAGAGTCACGCAATGTCCATATTTATAACCACGGCAAATGCAGATGCCACTATCCTAGATTTATCCCTTCATTGGCTTTAAAAGACCTAGGCATAGGCTTACGAGGCATACTTCTCTGCATCCTTGTTTTTCCTTATTACTCATATTCAAAGTCTTTTAATGTTGTAAATATTCTTCCGAGGGTTTCAGTATATTGCAATGTCACTACAGCAATATACCTACAAATCTATATTAACTAACCCTCAAAACTTTGTCAGACGTGGCGAAACGACATTTATTTAGGTTGTTTACGCTCTGCCTACCCCATTAGGAATGAAGGCGTGATTATATCTATGTAATTATTCTCCATGTTCCAGGTGATATTCATAACGGAATACATGTCCTGCGGCTCCCTTAAGCAGTTCCTGAAGAGGACCAAACGCAACGTCAAACGTCTCCCGCTGCAGGCCTGGAAGCGGTGGTGCACTCAGATCCTGTCTGCACTCAGGTAAGACGACTTCTAGAAGATGGTCTTCAAGGGTCGTATTTATAAGGTGATCTTAAGATTGAGAGCAGTATTAAGTATGGATTGATTTGAAATGACGTGGAAATAATATTTCTGATAAGAACTTAAACTCGCTGTAACTCTTGAGAACTGATAATAAATATGGACCTAAAATGTAGAAGAACTAAGTTTATTACGAGACGGACGTGAACGAACTATCAGCGCACTGAACCGCTTTGATCCGGTGGCCACGGAAGACCAGCGTTTTGGGCCTAAAAAATCCAAGACAATATGCCGAGTGACAACCATTTTGGCATAAATTTTGTTAGTATCATAGTTTGTTTTGTAAAATTTATTACCAAATAAAATTTCTTCTATTCTATTCTAAATACTTGTGTGGTTAGTGCGAATAAATAATTTGCCAGGTAGATTGGGAAAGATGTCGTTTTCACAGAAAACGCTATCAGCAGTCTTATATCAGTCTTTCCCTGGTTTTCCGTACGGACATACCGTCTGATGCACCAATAATCAATCGTCTCGTACCAATTTTCATCGAAAATCTGTCCTTTTTTAAAAGTGCTTCAACCTATGTCTAACATAAACTTGACGACACAGTGTTGAATATTCCAAATGTAAATAAGCATTGATCTGGTTACGTTGATTCGAAATGCAAATATCATTGAAATACGTTCGTGTTGCGACATCGAGTCGGTCACGACATTTCTCCGACATTTTCTGTATAGTCATAACATTGTTCAGCGATTTATTTGATAATTTCATTGAACTTGTGTTTTAAATTATCGATCGTTCCGAACCAAAGCACTTTAATTGTGAATGAGGACGGGAATTTTTTAGTTTAGCAATAAAGTTCTTGTAAGTTGCATTCATCAAATTAACATAATTATAAGTTCAGTTCTCGATCCCAGAATGTGGAAACCCTTTGGCGGACATACAATTGCTGGATGTCAAGAACTGAATGCGAAAGCCGAAGACCGGAATCAGCAGGAATCTAGCCGTGGACTGATCACACTCATAGCCCCCACTAGATTTCCCTGTATCGGGGTGCCATGGTCATACACAAAAAACCACAAAGAACACCCAGACCCAGAAACAGACATTTAAATTCATCATTCAAATGTCTGCCCCGGGTGAATCGAACCCCGGACCCACTGCGTAGCGTGCAGATACACTGCCAACTAGGCTGCGCGGGCCGTCAATCTGACAACTCTGATGACAATAATGTTTAAAAAATGGAATATTTTGGTTTCTCATTCCTGACATACCGATTTTTCCTATTCCAGTTACCTGCACGGCTGCGTACCGCCAATCGTGCACGGCAACCTGACCTGCGACACCATCTTCATCCAGCACAACGGGCTGGTGAAGATCGGCTCCGTGGCTCCGGATGCCATCCATCATCACGTCAAGACCTGCCGCCATCCCGACAACATGCGCAATATGCACCTTATTGCGCCGGAATATGGCTGTGAGTTGCACTTAGCTAAGACAGAGAGTAGAGCGAGATAAAGAAAGTACCTGAACGAACAATGATCTGACTTTTACTGAGATACTTTTACGACAGTCAGCGATATGTACTGCTCTCCTTTCGCCTAGAACGCTGTCGCTGATTGAATCATATGGTACAGGAGACCTATAGATCAAAAGTTTATGTTTATTTTTTGCAAGTGTTTTATTTGTGTGCGGTCACTTATGGAATAACAACTGCTCTTCTTCTAGAAAACTGGTTACCATCTTTGTTTAAAACACGCTATAATATATCCTGTTCTCGTTTCAGCGTCCCAAATGGTGACCCCAGCGATGGACATCTACTCATTCGGAATGTGTGCCCTGGAGACCGCGGCCTTGGAGATACAAGGCAACGGTGACTCCGGAAGCCACGTCACTGAGGAGCATATTGTACGAACTGTGGAGTCTTTAGAAGACCCGAGGCAGAAGGACTTTATTTACAGGTGAGTAGACTTCTGGAAACCAGACTAGGAGATATAAGGCAACGGTGACTCCGGCAGACACGTCACTGAGGAGCATATTGTACGAACTGTGGAGTCTTTAGAAGACCCGAGGCTGAAAGACTTCATATACAGGTATTGTTAGTTATAAGAGAAAGAAAAAAAATATGTCAAAAATGCACACTCATTGTCTCTATCTTAAGTGAGATTGGTTTAGAGACAGATTACTTGGATATTCTAGGCAACGGTGACTGGTATCCACGCTACTGAACAGCGTATAGACCGCACTGTAGTCGCTCAAAAAACTAGGCAGTAGAATCTCATCGCCATCGACAGCTAATCAGTTCTTTTTTTAACCGTATTAAACGATAAATATCTTGTACGTTTGTTCGGCACTTTTTCCGTGCTTTGGAAGGCACGTTAAGCCGTTGGTCCCAGTTAATATCGTTTAATACCGTAGATATTAGTCGTTAAGCCATTTAAGAGGCCAGTGCTAAGCATTTTCGGCTTGAAAACTCTGACCTAATCTAGGATTGGGTCTGGTTTCCCTTCTGGGTTACGGAGGTTAGATGGCAGTCGCTTTCTGTAAAAACCAGTACCCTCGTTCCATCCCCTAGATTAGGTAGCCGACCCCGTGACATACGGGATAAGGCTAGAGAGATGATGATGATTAAACGATAAATGTCTGTCTGCAAGCTTTCTCTCAACAATATTAAAATGAATTCGTCTTTTATTTCAGGTGCATCAACAAAGACCCAGCGCAGAGGCCGACTGCGCGGGAGTTGTTATTCCACCCTCTACTGTTCGAGGTTCACTCGCTGAAGCTGTTAGCTGCACACACACTTGTCAACACTAGTGGTAAGCGATTACCTTTTACCCTGTCGTCAATGCAATTTGGAATGCATTTGATGACATTCTCGACAGTATTTTGGATCTTTTGCATACATACATAAATCACGCCTTTATCCCTTACGGGGTAGGCAGAGCGTTTAACGCCTTGTAAAAGGCGCTTTCGCCACGTCTGACAAAAATTGAGGGCAATTTTAGATTGTAATATGTATTGCTATAAGTGACAGGTTGTCAGCCCATCGCCTAAATTACAATACACTGTAACCCTCGAGTCCCTTTTGCTGACTTCTACAGCATGCCCGGGAGGAAGGGCAGCTGGAACATTCTATGTTTTTCTATCTCTCCCAGTCCAGCATGGAAGTAATATACATATTTCATACAATTTATATAACGGTATATTTCTTATTTCTAGCAAACATAAGTGAAACAATAACGGATGAGGTTTGCGGCGGAGGAGGCGGCGCGTTAGCCTGGTGCGAGCGAGACGGCGAACGCATAGAGATCTCGGCGCGGGACTTGCCGCACACAGAGAAACTGGAGAAATTCGTGGAGGACGTCAAGTGAGTCCGTTGGTAGCATAATAATAAAAATAAAGATTTGTATTCAAGTAGCCAGGACTCATAATATTAGTAACATACATACATATAATCACGCCTTTATCCCTAATGGTAGGTAGAGCGTAAACGACGTAAACGAAGGTAGATCCGCCACGTCTGACAAAGTTTTGAGGGTTATTTAACATGGAATTGTAGGTATATCGCTAAAGTGACAGGTTGTCAGCCCATCGCCTAAATTGCAATAAAGAAAAACCCTCGGATCCCTTAGCTGGTTTTCACAGCATGCCCGGGAGGAGATGCAGCTGGCATATTGTATGTTTTTCTTTCGCTCCTAGTCCAGCATGGAAGATATTATAACTATGTTAGTAAAATGAGATAAGATAGGTATATAATTAAAGTAGTATGAGTCACCGCTGCCCCACTCCGCTTGAAATAGCGCAACAAATATAACGACTCAGATACTGACAGTGGAGGCTACTCCCGGTCATAGAATAGAATAGAAGCCCTTTATTCGGTACCAATATCCAGACAAAGATCTCATATTTTTGTTACAACCGAAACAATACACTCGATACCGAAAAGGTGTCCGGTTCAGCATATGCTCCAGTCTAAGACTGAAGCGCTGATTTCCAGCCGGAACCTTACTACAAACTAACTTAACCTATGTGGAAGGCGGTGTATAACCTTATTTTACAGACAGTTTATTTGCGAATTTCTCGAGAACTGGACAGTACATACATAAATGTTTGATAGGGAAAAGGCTCGTAAAGCGAATGAAGGAAGACCTTTTATTTCTTGGCATATTAACAACTTGATATTGTGCTTCGGAGGGCACATTAAGCCGTCGGTCCCGGTCGCTGTCTCTGATAGTGGTCGTTACTCAAACCATGTCAGAGACTAAAGCGCAGATTTTCAACCGGAACCTTACTAGAACCTAACTTAACCTAAGTGGGAGGCGGTGTATAACCTTATTTGAATTACAAATTAATCAACATTAAAAAAGAAAAAGCAACATTAAACAATTTTCAATGTAGGTAAGTCATGGTAAAAATTCTAGGTATTGTATAAACAATTAATTATTATTACATTACAATAATAAATATTTATAATTATTAGAATATATTATGCAAACAAAATGTACAAAAAGAATAATAGTGTAATAACAATGAAACGGAATTTTAAGTCTTGGTTAAACAAGATGTGCAAATATTTCCTGTACTTACAACTCAAAACAGTACTTTTTATTTTCCTGCAAAAATACGCAATGACGATTTACTTTTTAACGTTTTCACCGCCACAGTCGGGTATAGCCGACAACCTGCGACTTGCCGTCAGCGCCACGGTCGGCTACAGCCGACAAAATGTAGTTAAAAAGTTCATGTTAATAAACCAGCATTTTGAAACTGTATCTTTTTATTTTTTTGCATATTGCATTTTTCGTACCTTCTACTTTGATTTAGAAACTTTTGCGCTTAGATATTTATTCGTTTTGTAATATAAAATAAGAAAAATACTGATTACGTTTTGAACCTGCAGAAGTACAATTCGCACACGCCACAGTCGGCCCCACACGACTGGAAGTGTTGTTCCTTGCTAGTTCAAATGTAAAACATCGATACGTCTACAATATCTATACGGATTAAACTATGTGTATATTTGTCAAGTCTGTCATAACACTAAAGTTTTCTTATTATTCCAATGTATAATGAAAATATTTCCGACATCAATTTGCAGAAATATGCTAAGAATTAGATATTTTTTCCTTTTTTTGAATGAGTATCGACAAACCGGTTTCGCCGACTCGTGCACAGCGATAATTGCTTGACCATTGAAAGTTCGTCGTTTTTCATGAATATTCAACCTAAGTAAAATAATAAAAAGGAAGGAAATTAATGAATAAAAAAGTCTCAATGAAATATTAAAATAGGTACCAGAATAAATCCTTTGATGTTCTAAAGTTAAAGAATTTAATTTTTATATTTTTTATCGATATTCTATATTACACCCTTATTTGTCCTAACGGTTTGAGAAAATTGAAATGCCACCGACGCCACAGTCGTCCATAGCCGACAACGCGATGTATAGAGACGCGTAATAGAGATGCGCCAGTGCTAATTCGAAAACTGAACTAAAGATAAACTTATTGAATATTCCAAGTGTTGTTTACTATACCACCACTACTACCACTATGATATATTATTGTTTTGACCTATATGAAAGAATAACTGAAAATTAGGAAGCAAAATAATGGTTTTAGATTAATTAAAATTGGTTTAAAAAGTAAAGATTTACTATAGATATGCATCTCCATTTTATTGAGTATTTCTTTACCTAGAAATTGGTGTGGCGCTGGATGCGATTTTTTACCTGTATTGCTTGGCGGCGAAAAGGTTAGGTTAGGTTAGGGCCTCCCCCTTTATTAATTTCATATGTACGTTTATTCGGCGCTTTTTAGGCACGTTAAGCCGTTGGTCCGGTTAATATCGTTTAATACCGTAGATATTAGTCGTTAAGCCATGTCAGAGGCCAGTGCTAAGCATTGGCGGCTTGAAAACTCTGACCTAATCTAGGATTGGGTCTGGTTTCCCTTCGGGGTTGCGGAGGTCAGATGGCAGTCGCTCTGTGTAAAAACCAGTACACTCGTTCAATCCCCTGGATTAGGTAGCCGATCTCGTAAGATAGGGGGTAAGGCTAGGGAGATGATGACGACAGCAAATTTAGACCTCTAAGTTCCATGGGGATTTGGTCAGTGATAAGGAGAGACAGCCTTATACGAGGTGTAAGGGAAAGCGTCCCGTAAACTGATAGGGGTTGCTCAGTCAACTGAACAACTATCACCAGGATTTTCTTTTCAAATTGTGAAACAAAAATTGGTTTTCTATATAAATTGTCTGTTCGAGAGTTCGAGTTTTGTATGGGAAAGTCAAATTTTTATTTTCATCTCCTGAAAGAATTTCCCGGTGATAGTTGTTCAGTTAATTTGACTGAGCAACTGATACACCCGATATACGAATAAAATATTTCATTCTCCAAAAAGGTCTTCAATATTTTATGACCTGCGTGTCTCAAACCAAACGTAACGTGTCTTCCAAATTGTCCTTCCAACTTCACGCAAGTTCAAGACCAAGGTCATTGCTTATTGATCAAATATGATTATTACATAAACTTTATCGGTCACGCTACAGCCCCAGGGGACTATAATACAACCTTCATGGACACCAGTCGTCTTGGAGACAGTCTGTCGCGATGGACAGGCAGCCAGACGGTAAACTCCGGTGGAAATTCACTGTGAACCAGCTGAGGTGATGTCAGTGAGGGTTTAGTGTTAGGATGTGTGTGGTTGATACGGTCAAACGTGTTTGGATAGCGATGGTGAAGTTTTTGAGGCAGTAGGTTTGAAATATGGTCTAAGTAATATTTTGCGTGAGTCTGTTAATCTACTTGTGTGTGCTCTGGTCTCAGTTTATCTTAATTTATTATAGTGACGTCATGCAGTTTTATTATTGTATTTTGGCACTGCACATAATAAGGCACGTGCATATTTTTAGTTACTGAACTTATTTTCTAATACTATCTTAAATTTTGAAAAGTACAGTGAAAACAGAAATAAAATTGTCCAAAAAATCACCGAGATATACCATTATAAAAATAGACTATCTATCTCTCTTCGAAATGACAATTTATATGGCGCTCCTGTCTTATGACGTCACATGACAGTTCGGACCTCTCTTTTTAACTAACCACTTTAAGGCATTATAACTGGTAAACTAATGAATATTTTGCAAAAATTCCTTCACATCCGTTCATTTATGGTGACAATAATTCTTACTAATAGTTTTAAAAAAGTCATGCATATTCCCTATTAGAAGTATATTTGGAAAAATCTAGATGACGGCGTCCACAGTAATGTGATAGTTATTGTATCAGACGAATCGCTTCCTTTCAGACAGTTTATTTGCGAATTTCTCGAGAACTGGACAGTACATACATAAATGTTTGATAGGGAAAAGGCTCGTAAAGGGAATGAAGGAAGACCTTTTATTTCTTGGCATATTAACAACTTCATATTGTGCTTCGGAGGGCACATTAAGCCGTCGGTCCCGGTCGCTGTCTTTGATAGTGGTCGTTACTCAAACCATGTCAAAGGCCTAATAGCTGGGCTACTGGGCGGTTTAAAAACTCTGACACCAGGGTTTATCGGGTTGTTGTTCGACTAGAAAATCCACTCGCTAAGAAGAATGACTTGACAAGATAAAGCAAATTTTAGATAAACAATCAAGTTAAAAAAATATTTATTTAAATTGCTTAAATGCAGTAACAGATAAGCATCCAATGCGTACATTAAGCTAAATATTACATTACAATTTGTTGTTCTTAATCTAACTTAAATAACTAACACATGACTCAATAAATTTACGAGGACTATCATTAAAAACATCAACATGAAGGTGCTTAGCAATAAACCAAAGAAATAAACCATTTCCCATCAAATCTTACCAATTCCTCTCCAGATACGGCATCTACCCTCTAACCGCGTACGGAAGCGGCACAACCGGCGGTCGGGCCGCCTCGCCTTGTGAGCGAGGGGGGTACTCGCGCGGGGGAGGCGCCGACAGCGCCCCCGCGGCCAGTCCGGAGCCCCGCGACCTGGAGACCAGGCGGGTGGTCAACATGATGTGCAGCCTCAAACCGCACCCACACCCCAGCCATCCCAGCGAACACAACTCGCATGATCTATTGGTAAGTTGGGACAACATTGGAGACAATAGTAACCGATCTAAAAAGAGGAAGGAGATCGTTCCAGCATTTTAAGGCAGTCAAGCGGAAGCTACCTCAACAAAATCATCGATATAAATATAGTGTGGTGTGATGATACATATATAGTTTAGAAGTATTCTCGTGGTGCAGGCGCCGACAGTGCCCCCGAGGCTAATTCAAAACTGAGAGACTTAGGGCCGTATTTGTAATCAGCGCTCATGAGTGACGGCGAGTTTGAGTTCGTATCAGAAATGTCATTTCAGTACAAACTGGACTGTCAAATCCATACTTAATATTGCTCTCAAGTTTGATATTTCTTTATAATTACGAGTCTTAGAGACACGGAGCGTCGTCAACATGATGCGCAGTCTCTTGCAGTTGTCCTGCACTTGTTGGTAGGTTGGGAAAACATTGAAGATTATAGAAAAAAATGTAAGGAGCCCAACCGACCCAACGACGCGGGTTCAAATCCCGTCAGCTGTCGAATTTTTGATTTGTTATTTATAATATTTTTAGAGACACATTTATCGTCATAGGATATGATGTCATTTTCAAATTCAAGTTTATAATTTAGTATGTGAAAACCAATAACCTTGAACCCCGTTTTAATTGAGCTGGTAATACATAGAGAAGGTGTTATGGTGATAAAGAAACGGATGGTTTTTAAATATCCGATTGGTAACAAAACCGACTGGACAAGAGAACGTCGTTCCAGCATTTTAAGGCAGCAAACTGAAAACTGCCTCTGCTATTAATAATCAACTGTTATATTTTATGAACTGTATTATTTCCAGATGACGATTCTTCTGCGTATGGACGACAAGATGAACCGTCAGCTGACCTGCGCAGTATCCAGGCGAGACTCGGCGCCGCAGCTCGCGGCTGAATTAGTTCAACTTGGATTCATTCACGAGGTAACATATGTTTTTTTTTTCAGTGAATTTAAAATGAATGTGAATGAAAAAAACAGCAAGCTCAATCTTGGTAGGATTGAAATAAATAAAAAAACAGCATGCGTCTTCTTCGTTGTGATAGATGTGGGAGGCCCCAGACTGTAGGTGTAGGGGTCCCACTTTGTCCTTGGAGAGTGGCGACGGGGGAAATAAGACAACTATATAACTTTCAGACAACTATGTAACTTTCACTATTACGACTATTTATTCACTTATTTTACTTTTCACTGATTCGATACAAAACAATTGACTTTGTGACACAGATATAATTTTCTTTGTAATAGACTCGCTTGTTACTTTCTAAAAGTGTTATTAGGAATCTATTTAGAAATAAATGATTTGACTTTGACAGTTCAACCTTGGTAGGAATGAAATTTTAGTTTTTGTTTTCTAACAATTTGTGTGTATTTTTTTGTAACTTCATGTTTTTTCGCAGGCGGATCGTGACAAACTGTGCCGGTTGATAGAAGACACTCTGCGCAGCAGCTTCGGGCCGCAGACCCCCTCCCCGCCGCCGCTGGCCGCGCAGCGCGCGCAGCACGTGGCCAGCTAGTGCTCGTAGCGCCCTGCTACGGCCCGTAGCGCGCAAGGTGAGCGCTCAGGGCTACGCCGTAGCGAAGGATAGTGTAACAGTAAAAGGACCAACATAACCGTAGCCTACAGCACTGAAAAGCAATGAAACTTAATACCACGCGAGTAGGATTAGTGCCCATGATTTATTTTATGGACTTCCATGCTGGACTGGGAGCGAGAGAAAAACATATAATGTAGATAGATAGATAAAACATTTATTTAACACCTATACAAATCACAAGGACATAAAAAACAATAAAATTAAATTAAAAAAATAACATACATTACACAACGAACTGAGCTAAAAAATCTAATTTGTAGGCGCTAAAAAGGCGATCAGCTCAGCAAAAAGCTGTGGCTCTGGACCACAGCGCTGATTTCAGCTGGACCTTTGGTGAGAGGAGAGCTTTATGTTAATAATAATAATAATTTATAAAAGGTAAACTAAAAAATACATACATTCGAGTGACAATATTAATCTGAATTTGGTCTATGATCTGAATTGAAACTAATTTTGATAAGAACATCTACATTTTTTATTACGTTACTGTTGGAATTGAGAATAAAATCTATTTCATTTTTATTGGTACAATTAGGAGACACCCAAGTCCAGCTCCTTTGTGGTTTCTTATAGAAAAAACTGTTTCCTAGACGAAGGCTTTGTCCGAAGGCAAATTGGAGAAGTCTGGTTCCGCGTGCATTGCGAACACCTAGACCATGAGGTCCGACTAAATGTTCGTTGTTCAGATCTTGTCTTTTGCCAACTTTGGCATTGAAGTCGCCTAGTACTAAGTTCCATCGTAATATCAGCACCATATAAAATAAATAATAAAGGCCCCAAAATAGAGCCCTGTGGTACACCTCTTTTCACAGGTCTTGGCCTAGAAGATACTGAGCATCCATTCTCGTCATACAACTCTAAATACTGGTATCGATCCTCCAAATAACTAGCAAACCATTTGATCGTTGAGATGTCAAACCCGTAATAAGCTAGCTTTGATAAAAGTAGAGAATCTTGAATTGAATCAAATGCTCGGGAACAATCTAGCAGTACCAAAATAGTTCCCATCCCATTATCCTGAGCTTCCAGAAAATGACTAGTAACATCAAGCAAGGCAGTCGCTGTACTCTTACGAAATCCAGACTGTAAGTCCGGCTAAACCGCATTGGACTCTAGAAATTGAGCAACTTGCTGATATATTACCTTTTCCAGTATTTTCGACATGCATGGGAATAATCTGATAGGGCGGAGATCTTTATATGTCTGTGGGTTAGTTTTTTTCGGCAATGGTCGAATTACAGCTGTCTGCCATATTTCGGGGAAAATACAAGACGTATCTATGGAACAGGTAACAATGGACGTAATTATATTGGCTGTATAAGGTAGTGTAAGCTTGACCATTTCCAGAGAAATAGAGACACCCTGTGCATTTGATTTAAAGCTACTAATATGTTTCCATAAGGTTTTAGGTTCACTTATCATATTGTTAATATTTTGTGTAGAGTAAGCCTTTTTTTCATTATATAAAGCAGAGCTAACTAGATTTTTCAGTTCTTTAAATTGTTCGCGATGCCTGCTGCGGGATCCGAGGGTTTCAGTATATTGCAATAACTGCCTCCGTGGTCTAGTGGTTAGTGCCATGGACTCCTGATCCGGAGGTCCTGGGTTCGATTCCCAGGGGGGGAACACAAAGTTAATATTTGCGAATTTATCACTTTGTGAATTTTTCCCCAGTTTGGTTAGGACATTGCAGGCTGAATCACCTGATTGTCCGAAAAGAAAAAGATTTCGTGCTTCGCAGGGCACGTTAAGCCGTCGGTCTCGGTCGCTGTCTTTGATAGTGGTCGTTACTCAAACCATGTCAGAGGCCTGATAGTTGTGCTACTAGGCGGTTTAAAAACTCTGACACCAGGGTTCATCGGGTCGATAGACTCGATACCCACTCGACAGAAGAAGAAGTATATTGCAATGTAGGCGATGGGCATATCTATCTTAAATAATCCTCAAAATTTTGTCAGACGTGGCGAAACGACCTTTGTTTAGGTCGCTGCCTACCCCATTAGGGTTAAAGGCGTGATTATATGTATGTATTTCATTATTACAGAAACATCTCCGCACGGAACGGCAACGTCGCCTTCAGAAACCTCTTCCTCGTCCGACTCAGCGACGCTGGCAACGACGCACGGCGCCGCGCCGCGCCGCAACCGGCTCACCCCTACCGACCACTACCACCCGTCCTACCCGGAGCTACCTTCGCCCGGGTTGTATCAGCCGGGTTCTGACACACGGCCGGGTTCGGACTGTTCCGGGCTGTATCAGACGGGTTGCGGGC
The DNA here is from genome assembly GCA_949820665.1 of Scrobipalpa costella. Lineage (NCBI taxonomy): Eukaryota > Metazoa > Arthropoda > Insecta > Lepidoptera > Gelechiidae > Scrobipalpa > Scrobipalpa costella. Next base: position 1,292,117 of record OX463306.1, read on the forward strand.
TGTACCAGCCGGGTTCCGACGACTCGGGGCTACATCGAACGGATTCTGATGTGTCGGGGTTATATCAGGCGGGTTCCGACAGCAGGCCGTGCGTGGGTTGTTCCACCGCGCGCCGCGGCGACTTGTACCGAGCGGGTTGTTCTCACTCGCGCTCGGGGTCGACTCTATACTTCGCTGACGACAATCACGCGCCGGGTTTCGGCTGCATACATTGCGCTTTTACATAGATTTAATATGAGTGGTATATGAGAATGAGTGATTTTAAATGGATTTGTTAAAATAACCGGTTTTGAAAGTACCTTTGAGTTAATATTACAGGGCCGCAACTATTAATAATAATGCTTAGTTTTCAACTTTAAAATCTTAGTCGCATTTACCTTTTAGACACCATTTCTCTATCACTTTAGCATCTAAGTGAAACTATAGTGGTCCTAGAATATTACCTTGGGGTACACGTATGTTAGTATTGATTCTGTCTAAAACATTTTAAACACATTTCAAATTATACTTGTAACTTTCCTAAATAAGAAAATCAACAACTGGATTGCCGAAGTAAATTAAGAAGCATTATTTTGAGAGAATACAATCGAGTCGCTTTCCAAAATTTGAATTGTCTTATGTCACTTTGAAAACCGTTAAATCGATGTTGATTTCCTATAATTTAAAAAAGTTTAAAGTCTAATTTAAAATAAGTTTAAAACTGTGTTAGCCAGAATCGATATTCACAATTTTCCTATTTCCAAAAGGTTTCTAAAAAGCGTGATTGTCGAAACGCGATTCAACCTAGTATTATCATCAGCTAAGTCGTCAATAATTATCATAGTTTGTAACTAGAGTATCGCCCGAGGGGTCGGCCAATAGCTATGCAGAATTACTTCCGGGTAACTAGCTTATAGTGAAGCCTTCGACTGTAGGGGAGGTAGCGTAGGTAATGGAGGGGGGGGGAGATTGGAAATATGTGTAGGGAGTGAATAAAATGTCTGCGGCAGTCTATTTTGTTTATATTTGTGATATTAGGCACTCGGTCTAAACAAGAAAATATAAAAAGTAATATTTTTTCACATACATACATATAATTACGCCTTTATCCCTAATGGGGTAGGCAGAGCGTACACGACCTAAAAAAAGGTCGTTCCGCCACGTCTGACAAAGTTTTGAGGGTTGTTTAAGATAGATTTGTAGGTATATTGCTGTAGTGACAGGTGACAACCAATTGCAATATACAGAAACCCTCGGATCCCTCAGCTGGTTTTTACTTAGTTGAAATACAGCTGGCACATTCTATGTTTTTCTCTCACTCCCAGTCCAGCATGGAAGTAATAATAGTAATATTTTTTCACGAAAGTTGAATTCAAACCTACGACCACAGCATACCAAGCTGTAGATACCAACTGAGCTAAGGCGTGTGACCATTATTATTGCTAAGAAAGTATTTAGCCTGCGTGAGACATTTATTCACAGAATAGCCGAATTAAAATTGTCCTTTACTTACACCACCATTTCTGCAATCACAAGTCGAACCAGGTCTTATACAACTTATTTCACTCTTATATGACAAACAAGTGGTATAAGCCCTCGGCAACAAGGAATAGTCACATAGGAGCGAGCGGTTCGGCCGCTAGCATTTCATATGAAGTTGTGTAAGCCGCGCGCCGCTCGCCGCTCGCGGTAGTTAGCGTATTTATATTTATAGAAATGGTCTTATGAGGAGATTTTGTATCGCCGTAATACGTATTTTTGCATGGGAAATGTTGAGGCGTTCGTACGTCGGTATGTTAAGCTCGATTGACTGATGAGGCATATTTCGTACTTGAAAACAGGAAAATAAACCGTTTAATGTTTTGATAAAAAATAAGAATTCGATTAATTATAATTTCACATGAACATCTAACACTGCCTTCTTGAGTCAAGTTATGGGTATAACTTTACTTGGCAAGGCAGCTTGTTGAATAATTATAATTATTTATATTTTCATACTAAATGTCATTTATTTTTAAAATTTATACATAGTTCTCCGAATGCAGTGTCATCATATTTTTTGTTTTTCTAAGGAGAAAAATGATTACTGGAAAATGCCTGATCGTAAAATCGAGTACTTATTGTAATTGTTGATTGTTATCGCTAGTTTCTATTTTCTTGTGGCTTAAAACTAAGCTTTATATAAATGATTCCCGGCCGCATATTGGATAGGTTCCTACCGGCCTCGTGCACTTTAGTGTCATTCATATACCAGCCTATCTACAGGGTTACTTAGGACAAGGTTCGCAAACTGAAAGGGAAAGGTCTTAACAACAAAATTAAACAACTTTCCCAAACTTTTGGTAAATGAAATTATTAAAAATTACCTACCTCCCATACAGATTGTCCAAACAAAGTGTTATGATAACTTAGTATGGAGAAGCTATTTTCTGTCATTTTCAGAACCATTTCTTTGGGAAAGTTGTTCAGTTTCGCTGTCTTTGTCTCCACTTTTAGTTCGCGTCTGCCTGCGACATAACCCTGCATAACCAAATAGGCTTCAGAATTTATCAAAGTAAATTGTAAATGAATTCCGTACGATTGAAACGCAATGTTTCTCAAGTAACGTCGAGCCACAGGGTCGCTGTGAAAAGGGGCAACGTTCGAATTACGTTATTCAAAGCATTTTCTAATAATGGCTATATGCGACGGAAATACTGATATATAAGATGCTTCTGGTTTTAGAAAAAAAACATTCAGCAAAAGCAACCAGTTAAAAAAACCCTGCTCCTTAAAATTAATCCGATTTTGCCATCACCGGATTTTATATAACAACCAAGGACTAGTGTAACAATTACACTCATTAGATCAAACACTCTGTAGCCGACAGATGGCGCCACATCAAGAAACACAAGTTCTGAAACGCGGTATCGAAGTTTTCTCAGCGATCTGCAGATATACAAGTTCAAAACTTGTCCGGTTGGACTTCGGTCCCCCTGGTCACGTGGTCACCACACTCGATCAGATGGGTAGCTACCCTTTTCCCAACTAACATCACTAAGCCAAATGGCTTCAATCTTTAAGTCTTAAAAGTCCTATAAAGGCCCTAAATATAGTTTTCCGTCATACAGCTGTTATATAGAAAATACGAACGTGTATTCGCAACCTGCATTTCGCCCAAAAATACTGCTAGTCGAGTGAATCTAAATCCGAGACGATCTAAATAGCTAATCGATTCGCTTTCCATAACGAGAAATGTAAAAAAATATCGTCACTTTTAGACAATTTGTAAATTATAGAGAATAAAAAACGTCGGAAGGTTCATAGATATTTCGGACATCGAGAATGCTTAGTACGTAGAATTTGTATGAATGTGTAAATCTAACAGAATATTTAAAATATTTAAATTAATTATTACGATTATATGTATAGTGAGGCTTCCTCTTAGAGCTTTATGGATGTGGTTTAAGTATACGGGAAATTGAACATACTCACTATGAGAATAAGGTTTAAATTTGTGCTGTCAACTGTTGGGGATGTTTAGTTGGCTTTAGGATCGTTTGTATAACCGAGATTAAGCTTAAGCGGTATTTTTCTTTGGAATTTAAGGCTCACGCAGACGACAGAGTAATAAAACTATCCAAAATTAAGAGCAATCTCCTACATGATTATTTAAAAAAATCACAATTTCCAACTTTAATTTTTCAACCAATTACAATTTCCTACTTGATTATTTCAACCAATCACAGTCTCCTACTTGAGTATTTCAACCAATCACAGTCTCCTACTTGAGTATTTCAACCAATGGCGTGCAAGACCAATGCCACATAGAACCAATAGGATCAGTTTCATATTAGCTCTTAATTTAGAATAGTTAAGAATGCTAACCCCTCTATCGACCTCTCTTTCTCATACAATGATTGTCGTAGAATAGAGATTTGATTGTGACGTCAGCGCGGGCCTTTAGGAACAGCGGTACCATAGACTTACGAAGTGTCTAGAATCAGCACCCTTGTTGTTTAATATGCGACTGGGTATACCGTTTGATGCTATTATGTAGAGTTTCGTCACACGATACTATCTTCAGTGCTATAGTGCTCTCTTAAAGATTCTTAATACTACTTTGGCATAGAGATTTTATTCTGATTTATGGGCTCATTTTTACTTCGGCTTTCCATCGTGGTTGTGAGTTCGAATCCTGTCAGAAATAATAGCTCTTCAAAATGCAACTTACTTTGATATTGTTTATCTGTGTGACGAAGTTTTCACAAGCGTCATTCGGTATGTAAAGTTGCCTCAAGTCAATTTGGAACTAATGTGATAACTATATACAATGTCTTGCATTTATAATACACAGTTCCGTCATACAAAGTATCTTTGAGGATTTTTAGCACTTACAATGCTATTTTTATAACATATAATATGAAAGAAAGAAAATAATATTTCGTTTCAGACAGGGCTCGAAACTGCGTCTCTAGAATGAAGGTCAATTACTCTGCCAACTGAGCTACCGAAACGGTAGTGGGAGTGACGAATCTATCATAATCTTATGTACACGTCATAGCGACGTTAGCGACATCTAGCCATGTAGTTTAAGAACTACGTAGGGGCCAGTCCAATTCAACTCGATAATGATATCGCCTCACTTTTAACATATTTTCAGATAAATACCCGCTACCGAAACGGTATTTACCGTTAGGTACCGTTTCGGTAGCTCAGTTGGTAGAGTAATGGACCCGCATTCCAAAGACGCAGGTTCGATTACTGTACGAAACGAATTTCTTATTTTCTTTCTTTCATATTATGTACAAAGTATCGCTGAGAGGTGCTAGTGTATATAAACATGTTTAATCTAGTGTAGCGCTCCGCAAGGCACCTTGTTCCTATTAATTTGTTCCATTTTTGGTGCTTATTCCGAATTTATGTGAATTTTTTGTCGTTCTATTTATTTTTCTTTAAATTTAAATTTAAAAAAGTTTGGTTTACGCTAGTGGTGCCAAATATACGAGGTGCCAATACGAATGATAATTGTTTTAGTTTAGTCGATGTACTTCCAGCTTGCGCTCTAGAATATTCCGTGGGTACGGTCGGATGCAGCTAAACTTATATTTAAGCACTCGTTTTCCCGAAGAAATAAAGGTAATACCCGTGTGAAAAGGTATATGTTTGGATATATTCGACTGTGCAGAGAAATGTAGTCAATTTGAGCACAAAAAGTAATGTAAGTTTCTTCGAACATTTATGACAATTGACTACAAACCGTTTATATGACTACATTTCCAAGATGTTTCTACCATACTGTCATTGTACATGGCGAAGTAAGGTTAGACAGAGAAGAGTTATTTAAAGGCCGGCAACTTTTAACTTTCAATAGAAGCTGGCAATATTCATAAGTACCTATATAGCCCTGAAAAAAAAAACAGTTGTCTGTAAAGTCGGTTTAATGGCGATAGTTGAACGTGACAACGTCATAAGTAAATACTGATGGAGACAGATGTCGAACGCGAAGGCCGATTGTGCCTCTTTGTCGCTCGTTCCGCGCTCTCGCTTGCACTTCAAGCCTTAAATGGAACGCCTCAGAGCGAGGTAACGCCGCATGAGTCATGTTTTTTCGTGCGTGCACCCGGCTCCATCGAATTATAAGACGTTGTCACGTCAAAACACCATTTTAAATCATTATAAGTGTCTTTATCATCATAAAAGCCGTGTCGTTTGACTCGAGAATCCATTCGCTAAGAAGATCATAAAAGCGCATAATAAAAAACCTTGTCTAATGACAAGTCTTGTCTGCCTTGTTTTGCCAATAGCGATACGACAGTATGGTCCGTTGACTAGCCTCTAGACATATAATTTGAGCACATATCGACCGGTGTGTGGAGTGAAGCGAGGTTGTGCCGGCAGAGGGCGCGGCGCACGTCACACGCTGAAGCAAAATGTATCCTATTTCATGTGGTGTAAGGTTCAAAGAAGAGATTGATTGTGAAAATGGGAATGGGTTTTGCGGGCTCATTACTCGCCGGTAGGTATTGCAACTCGTTCTTGGGAGATAATCGGATAGTTTGGGCTTCGTAGCGAGTGTGTATTGTCTCTGTCACGAAGTACTTACAGATTAACGAATGTCACAAATGCAGTGTGCGATAGAGATAACACTTTACTAAGCTGAAACTGGACGGTTGTCTCTTTTCAAAGGTCGATGTTGAGTTCAATATTTACCACAGAGTACTGAATCTATCCGATAGATGGCGGTATAATGCGAACTTAACAACACTTTGTGTTAACTTGGCAAGCTTTTTCTGTCCATTTCACCAACAGTCTTAATCCAAAATCCCTCGTTCATAGATATCAACAAAAATGAACCTTACACACCATAAATAAGATGTACATTGCCTTGCAATGCGCGTGCGCCGCGCCCTGCCGCCGCGGTAGTTGTAGTGCAAACGAAAGACTGGCTAATGTAAAGATATATCGATAGGTGGCCCGCTTGCTCCGACTCATACAGTTTGTACCGAGAAGTGAAGAACAGATTGTAAGGTTCTGTGCAGTATGGAATTGAAGTATTTTGGTAATGGATTGGTGTGCTTTGAAGAATTTTGGCATAGGACCTACACACACGATCGGTCATGTACTACACTTAGAAAAGGGGTTTTAAGATTGGTTTTAAGATTTTTCTAACTTAATCCGATTCCGACTTTATTTTCTTCTTCATTTTTGATCCTTTCCCATCGTGTGCTGTCTCCAATAGTGATATTGGCTGAGTTGCGACAGCACATAAGCCATATAACCTAACAATTGAATTAAAAATAACATTCGATTTTTCATTTTCTGAAAGAATTTTCTGGTGAAAGTTGTTTAAATTCATTGACTGAACAACCCCTGTCAATTTCTGGAACGCTGTCCTTTACACCTGGTATAATAAGATTTACATATTTTTTTTAATCTGATTATTCCCTGTTTACCCTCTCACTTAATGGAAACTGACGATACCAACTGTGATGGAGCATGATAGCTAATCCCTCTTCACTCTCGCCTTAAAAAGGCCCAGGTTATACCAACTTCAATTCAATTTCATATTGCACAACCACACCAGCTAGTCAAATAGAATCACCGATCAGACGGAGCGAGCGGCGCCGGGTGGCAGGTAATTAGCTAGTAAAGGCGTGTCCTTGTATATATTCGCTTTTAGTCTTAACTGTAAACGACTACTATAGTTAGTTACTAATGTACCTACCATGTATTCTAAACTTGAGTCGGGTTGGTTGGCTGAATGTAGATTTTGGTAACTGGAAAGTTAAATGAATCACTATTTAGATTGTAAAAGAACTGACCAATCTTTAGGATATGAACCTACCCTATCCGTAACCAGGACAACTTTTCCCAAAGAACATAGCTCGAAATATGAAAAGTGAGAATTGGACTCCTTGCATACAAAAAGACTAAAACAGCTGATATCATTTGTATTGGATGGAGGCCCAATTTCCCTTTCATATTTCGACCTATATTTCTTTGGAAAATTTGTTCAGTTTATGGGTAGGTTCACACGCTAAAGTTTGTCCAACTATTTCTTTTACATCTAGTAGTCTTAGCTATTAATAACACATTGTTAGAAATGTTACATTTGGTCAACCGGTCCGGCTTTTATACCTTTATCGGCAACCTGAAAATTCCAACGTTAAGTATGTAATTAACCAACGCGTCCCATTTTATTTACTCATTTCGCTTCTATTTATAAAACGTTTAATTTTATATTTTATGTTTCAAATACATTTTAGTTTTATCAAAGGGTTATTGCGTGATCAATATAAAAGTCCATAATCATTAAGTAGATTAAATCTAGCCAATAGATGGCGTTACTTATTCCAATTCATTTATAAAACTGTAAAAAACATGTCATGCGCAAATTAGCCTATGATGTTAAAAAAACTTGCATAAAAATGAACAAATATAATTATCTTGTACTTTTAAGTTTGTTTATTGCATTATTTTTTACGTTATGAATGAGATTTTGTCAGTTTCTTTTAGTTTTATTTAACATATCAGATTATTTAATCTTTTCATCACTTGTTTTATATTAAAATGGACACATTATTCAGGTAATAATAGTACCAATTGATTTGTATATAAAATTGTCCACCCGTGTTCTGGTTTTTGTTTTATCCAAAGACGTATTGTGTTCATTTTATAGAAAAAGTCTTTTTATTTTAATTTCGTTTGTTTTTTATGAATTGAGATTGTAAATTAATTTATTTATTGGATCCAGCGTTGCATTTCCACTCGAAGCTGATAGCGAAGTATAAAGATGACGTACTACGTTCAACACTAGGAAAACTGTGTCCAAACAACTTATAAATAAAATACATCACTATATTTGTGGTTTTTGTGTAGTTTATTTGAATGTTTAGAACGTGGACTATTCACGGTGTCAGTAGCTACAAAATAAAAAAATCTAAAGGTAGACTATTTGGTAGAAAGACACTTTTCTGTGTGGTAAATAAAGCACCAAGCCACTCTGTGTTGTTCTGTGGTTGTATAATCTTATTTCTTAACTTTTGAACGCAGTGCTAATCTCTTATCTGTGCTAATATCGAGCAGCCGGAAAATATTAAAAGTATAATTTAGATGTAACTGTTCTACTATTGTATAATTATGCTCAAAGTGACGTATAACCCGTTTCAAGTGATCGACCGATCGAGTGATGTTTGCATACTATTCTAAAATAAAAATGTCAATAAAATGGTATTTTAAAACGTATAATATTGTATTTTATTATAGCATACATTTCCTACCTTCAAATACTACACTACAACTACCCTCACTCAGCTACTTGGCAGTCTCAAAATCTGATCCTTATTTTCTAAAAAATCATGAAATAAATAGGTTACTTACTTACAGTTTGGTGTTTAAATATTTCACACATCGTTAAGTTAGGCTTTACAAACTCTAAAGTTTAGAGTTCGACAAAGATAAATAAAAAGAAGCTAACGAGTTGTAAGCGTTATCTTTGTCGCAAAGATTGGTAAGTTTTTTTCTTAATTCTTGTATATTATTCCTTTCTATTTATCTTGTATATACATTTTTTATTATAAATAATACTATTTTGTCAGGCAAACCTTTGCAAACACGTTCTACGGAGTAGTCGGCATCAAGGGCTATTTCTTTGGTAAGTATGGACTGGCAATCGCCTGTGTTCCACAGGTCAGTGTGCAATATTTAAATAGCTCCGTACCTACTGTACGATGTATTTAATGAAAAGACACAAGAACATAAAACCAAAGATTTTAATTTTATCTAACACTAATTAATTACGTAGTTGAAAGTTAATTTCCTTTGGCTTGCATACATACATACTATCACGCCTGTATCCCTAATGGGGTAGGCAGAGCGTGAAATAAAACAAAATGCAGTTTGTACAAAACTTTATTTTAAAATCTATAATCACAATCACTCTATACAATATCGGTAACGATATGTTAGTAACTCTCCATTGCCACATAACTAACTTGAGACCACTACTTACCAAACATTGAATATTACATAGCGGGTGTAAGGGACAGCGTTCCGCAAGCTGATAGGGGTTGCTCAGTCATCGACAATGAACAACTTCCACTAGGAAATTATTTCAGGAAGTGAAAAAGAAAATTCGTTTTTCCATACAAAATGACCACCTCGATCTAACAAATTTATTTTTCAATTCCTGAAAAAAAAACCTGGTGTAAGTTGTTCAGTTTCGTTGACTGAGCAACCCTTATCAGTTTGCTGGACGCTGTCCCTTACACCCGGTATTCACATGCGGTAATTAATTTGACACAGAATATGCATGTGTCTATCTTCCCATCTCCAAATATATGCGATTATTTTTGTTATAGAAAATCAAGTGCAAATATTATAAGGGTATATTTTAGGTAACATACCTAATCAAAGAACTGAACAGGTTTCTTAAAACCACCATGCAATAAGTTGACTCTTTCAGTATGGGACGGCTTGATCTAGGCAAAGTTGTTCAATTTCATTATTACGTCGATGGTAGAACACACTCTCAACATATTTGCACCTATTTAATTACAAATACATTTTTTTACATTAAATATGGAGATTTGTATAATGTAATTTGTAGTAGATATTAGCTAATTACGTAGACTCTCGTTTAAAAAAGACATTCCAGTGTGTTAGCCTGTTATTATAAATAAAATAAAATTGGAGTCATATTTACAGAAAACCCTAGATATTTCAATAAGTTTTAATAAGGTACAAAAAATCTTTTAACTTTTTGTTTACTTTTCAAATAAAAAAATTTATAAAATACTTAAGTCGGTACTTAAATACACTTAATAACTAGACAAATTATTCTTTGGAGTTATTAATTGGAATGTAGTTCTTTAACTACTATCATAGAGCTGTTTATCAACATTTGGAGCAGTCCAATTTTTAAGACAACGCCTTTTATAATTTTTCGTCTAAGGCACTTCATATTTTGGATTATAATAATGAAAATTATATTACCCAAAAATTTAAATTACAAAACAATATTTTAAAATAATATGTATGGAAATTTAAGTACATAAATAAATTAATAATAGAAACGCAAAGCGTATAAATTAGCATAGGCACTGCTAGCTAATTGACAAAGACCAGTGAGGCATGCAAAAGGATGTCAAATGTGCATACCTACTATTGCACACGATGTAAACATACCTTACGTCCAGCAATCGTGGACAATATTACAGCCTTTAGTTCACCTCGACGCACTGTTACTTAAATTCAACATTCCACCAACCTTTTGGCTACAATAACTTCACATTCAGTCTCATTCATCTAAAACTATTTACACCATCTTGTTCATAACCGAAATCGATGCGGTGGTATGATTGGTTTCAACTCTACAACTTCTTTTTCTTCCTCTTCTGGGACGTAATAGTGCAGTTCATACGCTGGTGACAACTCAACAGTCCGGTCACAGTTAGGGTCATATCTTCTGGGAACTTCTTTCTGGTGATTGAAGGCCTGTACATCGTCGTATAAGCGCTTCATAAACGCCGTCGATTCTGCTCCTCCGCTACCGGGCAGTCCAGGAGAATGTACTACAGACGTGTTATACAAAATCGGAAAGTCCGCTTTAAACCTCTCACTGTTCTGGTTGAAGTTCTCGACGAACCGATTGATCACGTCTTTGCGGAACTGCGTCTCATAATCGTAGTAATCTTTTGGTACTTTAGGATCTTGCACCGCGTTGTTGACTGTCACTCCTCGCACTGATTCCTCTGTAGCTACCGGAGTATCGTCAGATTTAACAACCTCGTCAATGAAATCTCGTAAATGCTTGATGACATACGAAGCTTGGTTGTAGCCGGCGACGTCTTGTGGCGGATTCCCTATCCCATTATTTCTAGGATCTTGAGCAGGTTGTGTGAGGTAAATATTTCTGTCCATTTGCTGCGGCCTCTTTACGATTTCATTCACTCTGTTTTGCTGCTCAAACTTATTTTTTGGGAAATTGAAAGTTACTTCGGTAGAAGGTGGCGGTGGCTGTGGCTGTCGTACTGGGTTAGTGACTTTAGGCGGACTATTGTACGTATACGCGTTGACTTTCTGTTGAAACCCGGTGTCGTAGTCGTTTAGAACTACTTTCTGTTGTGTCTGTGGTTTTTCTCTGGGCGGGAAGTATTGAACGGTGGGACGACGGTCTGGAGGGAATGTTCGAACTGGCAGCGGGAGCGGTGGAGACGTCAGGGGCCCAACAGACATCGCTGGAAGCAAAGCAGGGGCTGATGTCGGCGTGAAGTACTTCTTCAGATCAATGTTGGGTAGCGTATATTCCTCCTCGTCATCATCGTCATAATCATCAAGGAGTTTCTGCGCTTTCTTGGTAGTGAGTTCTACTTCATCAAAGTTGTAACCACGAGTCGACGTTGTAGGCTTATTTACTTCTGCCTGATCCAAAAACGACGAAATTTTATTGCTATTACGGTTGTATTCAAAGCTTCCAGAGTTTGATGAATTTGAATTCTCAGCTGAAGCAGAATTCTCTTCGTAATCAGTGTAAACGGTCTCGCCTAGCGCGTTTACCTTCTTCTTCTTGGTCTTCCTCATCTCAGTGATCTTTTCTAACCTGGTCCGCAACTCTGGGGCATCTCCCTTGTTGTATCTATCAAGCAATGCATTAAATTCTGTTTCGGTTTTGTTTTTTAACACTTGGGTAAAAGGTTTTGATGAATTGTTAGCTTTGAATACAATCCCCAGAGAACTGAGACTTTCGTTTCTCCAGCTATTATCATCAGGGTTTCTAACGAATGGTTTGGGTGGTTGGACTTCTATTTTCTTGAGAGGTTTATAGTTAGGGTTGGGGCTGTATAAGGAGCCGTTTTTCAATTTCTCAGCACTGATGGGTCTAACTCGTAATTTGTCCTCTGATGAAGAGGAGTCTGCTCTCATACCAGTAGTAGGATAAGCTGGTGTTATATTCACCGTTGGTTTAGTTCTAGCTCCGAAACGTTCCCCTTGTACCCTTTTTGCGTTTTCAACATTGTCAAATAGAACTTCCTCTTTCATAAGCTCTTCGTTTATCGCATCCTCGACCTGAAAAAAAAAATGAAATTGACGATTATGAAATTGATCATTATCATTAATTAAATTCATGTCGTTTTACAATTTAAATGGTTCATTCAAAAATATTATTCAGAAAAAGACTTATGCTCTTGCAACTCGATGTAAATGCGCAAATAATACGTTTGATATCTAGCCACTTACCAATTGGCTTTGCGATGTCATGCTTTTCGGTTCTGGTAAACTTCTAGGAGTCGTTGATGGTCGAATAGGATTGCTATAATTCCACGGTATCTCTGTAACATTTGCTGCTTCTTTAGATTTAGTAGTTTGCGTGCCATTCATAGGCCTGGATGAGAAGTCCAGATAGCCAGCCCGTTTTGAAGATATTACACTAGATCCTTGTGCCGTAGTCGGGCTGTCTGAAAAACTATCAGCTTCTGTTGACTTCGGTGTTCCCCCGGTTTCAAGAGATATTGTAGACTCCGTATTTTCGGTAGTAGATGACATTTTATTTAGCGCCAGAAGGTCGTTTTTCAGTTGTTCCAATGATGGGATATCAGAAATAATATTTAAAGCTTTTTCTAAACTAATTGTTGTTTGCGTTTGCGCTGTACCCGATTGAAGTAAGTCTTGATCTTTTTCTGTGCTAGTTTCGGAGTCTTTTATTGTATTTACACGTTTTCTTTCTATAGTTGTATATTTTTTCCAGTATGGTACACCTGTAACGCCACTGTAATCACCAGTCATTTCTTTAGTAGAACTTATATTTTCTTCTGTAACATCAGTTTGCTCGGTTTGTTTTTCCGTACTTTCGCTCTTTGGCGATACCGTTGTTGTTGATAAACTGTTTTTGGTATTCTTCATGTCCTGTATACCATCGTTACTATTATTTACGATTTTATCGACGGCGGTTTCATTTACCTTGACAGCTTCAGTAGAGTAACCGGTAGTGTTATTCTCTCCTGTCTTCAGTTTTAATACTTTTGTCATTGTGTTATTGTCAACCAAATTTAGCCAAGTTGTCATATTTTTTATTATGTTACCCTTATTATCTGATGATACATTTTGTGAAACTTTTTCATCCGTACCCTTAATGCTATTCGAAGAATTAAGTTGATTGGTACCGTTCATGAGATTGGTGCTAGTAGTGTTTACCTTTTGTGTGATATTCACTGCCTTTGTGGTATTAACTTTTTCTGTTGTTTTTATTGCATCGGTAACGTTAACTTTGTTGGTAGTATTCAGTTTTTCGGCATTCACTTCGTTGACATTCTTATCTTTATTTTCCATAGTGGTTGTGATAATGTCTGTCGTAATTTCCTGAACATTTTCAGATGCGCCCCAATGGGCAGGTAATGTACTTTCATCTTTGGACAGGTACTCATTTGATTCATCTTCGTTTGTTGCTTTAGTTGTTGAAACAGACTTTTCTAGAACTTGTGTAGTTATGTCTGGTGTAGAATACGATGAAACACTGTATGAAAGTGTTGGTGTTATTGAAGGATTAGATGTCTCTGAAGAGGTTATTTTTGGTTCCTTGTATTCAGTTGTCATTACAGAAGCTGAAGTCAATGTAGTATCAGTATCTGGTAAAACTTTAGTCTCCATAGATTTAACTTCATTTTTGTGAATCTCTTCAGTCTTGGCTGTGGTCTGTATGGGTACTGTCAGAGGCGGACTATCGGTTTTCAATTCGATAGGCTTGACATTGTTTTTCAAATCATTCCGTACTTCAAGATTGGCGCTCCCCGCTGGTACAGAATCTCTCTCAGGCCTGGTTTGGTCAGCTTCACTCGGGACCTCTATCGCGGACCGCTGGATCGTGAATCCTTCCACTTGAGTCTCGAACGCTACCAGCTCCAGCACCAGTATTATCGTGAATGTCCTGAAAAGTGAAAAAAGGAAAATTATATCTTGTGATGTCTGCTTATGGTTTATTCTTTTTACACTCGCTGCGTGGATAGTTCGGAGAGCTTACCCCGATAAATACATGTCATATGAGTGAGCTGATGAGTGGTCTGTATTGAAATGTCAGCGGCGACCGCGCTGAGGTCATCTCATGGCTTTGTGCATTACGTCCGGACATGAATACAATGGACTGTTTAATAACAAAACCCCTGCCTACCTCCACGCGGGTCAATCAATATAATATTTCGCTAATATTGTCTCATTGTTTACAAAATATAAAAGAATTATACAATTGTATATGAAGTATGTTTTGAAAACTTTAGGCACTTCCGTCTCCTGTGCAACATTTAAATTCCCATATACAGTGATTAATTGTAAAAGAAATGTCGATATCGAACCTTTAACATTTTAAACTTGCATCTAACTTCAAAGAGTTAAATGTTTACTTACAAAAAATATTGTCTTATAAATAGGAGCACAAACTAATTGACAAATAAAAAATACTGTTCTGATTAAAGATGGCTTTGACAATGAGATGTCATTTCACGTAGAAGATTGTATCAAAAATCTACCTTTGAATATACGTCGTTTTTATTGAAATTGGTTGTCGAACTTTTATTAATCCCTCCGAATTTATCAAAGTACAATTATATAAATTTCCTGATCGTGCAAAGGATGCGTAAATTCGAGTACTAAATTTAGTTTAAGGGCAATGAAAATCTCTGTATTTCCTGCCACACAGTTTTAGAGGAACCCGGCGATTATTCTATAATTATGACCATTATACCAAACCGATTTAGTATTATAGGTCAATATAAACTCGAAGTTATAAAAACCCATATCTATTACGACTTTGAAATCGGAAACTAGCTTCCACATGCGCTTCCACATAAATAGAAAAACATGACAGAATAATAGATAGGATATATAAATCCTTATCGATATTGAAAACGCTATATACCGGGTGTAAGGGACAGCGTCCCGCAAACTGATAGGGGTTGCTCAGTCAACGACACTGAACAACTAGTGACAGTTCGTGATAGCTCGTCTATCGCTGTCTTCAAAAGACGAGTTAAAGAGCATTATCTTTCCCTGTCAAAGTAATCCGTGTTTAGGGTATTTATTTATGTATATATTTGTATATAAATAGCTATAAGTATTTATTTATTTTTGATTATGTATATAATTGAAAGGATTTATTTATTTCATGTTAATATTTATGTAAAAGATTTACATTATATAATTATTTTACAGTAGTATTATCTTATTGATATTTATTAAATTTTGTGCACGTTTTATCCGCGTATCTTTAAAATTATCACTTCTGTAGGTCTGCTGTAAGAAATTTCTTTTTAGAAATAAGCAGTGCCTGTTGTGTCTATGTTTTTTATGTCCTGTGTACAATAAATTGTTAAAAATCAAAATCAAATCAAAACTATAAGCAGGATATTTTTCAGAAAGTGAACAAAAATATTGGATTTCCCATACAAATTGTCTGATCGAAGTGAACATTTTGTATAGAAATGACATTTTTAATAAAACCTGCTGATAGTTGTTTAGTGTCGTTAACTGAGCAACCCCAATTAAATTGCGGGACGCTGTACCTTACACCTGGTACGTACATACAAGGAGAACCTGTGGGGAAATATTAATTAGATTAAACGTTGGTAAAAAAGTTGTAAATATAGGTTACCTAGGTAGTAGGTTAGGTAGTATACTACGTATGCGAGTTCGATTCCCGGGAGTCAATGACGTTGTGTTGTTGTTTCTAGTTTGGTTAGAACATTGCAGGCTGATCACCTGATTGTCCGAAGAGTAAGATGATCTGTGCTGCCGGGTGGGCACGTAAATAGTCGGTCCCGCGCTTGATTTCTATATATACTGGGTGGCGCAAAAGTAAAGACCCTATTTGGTTCAGCTATAACATTTTTTCTAAATTAGAAAACTAGATTTAGGTTCTTTTAAATGTATATTTGTGCCATTAAATTTCGTACCATTAGGATTTAAAGATGATGTCTTTTAAATGGTGACCTCCAGAGTTGATACACATTTGAGCCCTATTTATGACATTTTGCATAACTTGCCGTAACACTTCCTGCGATATGTTCGTTATTTCTTGACGAATGTTTTCTTTTAGAGCTGCGAGAGTCTGTGGCTTGTTCACATACACCCGAGATTTCAAAAAACCCCAAAGAAAGAAGTCTGGACTGGTCAGATCGGGTGATCTTGCAGGCCAAGGTAAATCGCCAAAACGAGAGATAACTCGGCCTGGAAAAGCGTCCCTCACTAAGTCCATAGTGTCGCGCGCTGTGTGTGCCGTAGCGCCGTCTTGTTGAAACCAGATGTGCTCCAGCCCCAATTCGTCCAAACTGGGTATCAAAAATTCACGTAACATGGTTCTGTAGCGTTCTCCAGTGACAGTTATCGCATTGCCTCCAGCGTCTTCGAAAAAATAGGGTCCGATCACTCTGTCAACACAGATGCCACACCATACAGTAACTTTTAGTGGGTGTAGAGGTGTTTCTTGAATAATGCGCGGATTATCAGTGCCCCAGAACCGAGTATTCTGCTTATTGACATGCCCTGAGAGATGGAAATGCGCTTCGTCACTCATAACCAATTTTGAAGGAAAATTATCCTCTTCAAGGTTGAGGTTTATGACGCGCTGGCAGTAATCTAGACGAGCTCGGTGGTCAGCAGGCAGCAGCTGATGAGTCATTTGAGTTTTATACGGGAACATCTTTAAGTCTTTCACCAAAATACGCTGCAGGGTCCGTCTGGAAATGCCCAATTGCGTGGCACGTCGCCTCGTTGATGTTTCTGGACACTCTTCCACATCTTCGCGCACAGCATCGATATTTTCAGCTGAACGGCCTGTTCTTGGTCTCCCAGACTTAGGTCTATCCAATGTTGAGCCAGTTGCTTCAAGGCGTGTGGCAAAGCGTCGAATTGTGCGACCAATCGGTGCCGGACGGTGGGGAAATCGTCGACGAAATTCACGTTGTGTTCTTATCACTGATGAATTATTCCGTAAGAACATTGACACAATTATTCCACGTTCTTGGAGAGTAAAACGGTCCATGTTTATTTTCAGTGTATTTTACATTTGTTCACTACACAATTTTCAACAACAGAATGACAGAAAATGTCATATAAAAAAAATAAAAATATTTTCTTTAGTGCCAGTACTTTTGCGCCACCCAGTATATATATATATATATATATATATATATATATATTCTTTATTGCATTAAAATACAAGAAATGAAGTTTACAGAAAGGTATACAAGGGCGAACTTATCTCTATGAAGACATCTCTTCCAGCTAACCCACTGGCAGTTGAGAGAATGAGAAACACTTTAAGGGCAAGACAAATACAATGCAATGTAAACTAAAAATTACTCTAAAATACATGAAGTAGAACTATTAAACGTAAAAAATAATTGAATTAAATCGAACAATACATACATATCTAATACTTATATATCGTATATATTTACGTACATGCATAATAGATACATAAACTACAATACATAAATACATACATTAAACTTGTTCAGATAAGAACTGCTCTTTTAATCTCTTTTAAAAACGTAAATAGACGGACTTTCTTGTACATATAATACATTTTGGAAGTTTATTCCATAGCTGCGCAGCTCGTACAGAAAAAGAGTTAGAAAGAAATTTAGTTTTCGCGTTTTCTCTCTGGTCGTGTCAGTCAATCTGTCCCATCAGAATAAGAGATTGAAGGAATAGAGAGTGCACCTACGAGTATGTGTCGCGCAAACACTTGTTCACTAAAAACTAGTTTTGCGCAGTTGGCCTATCTCTGAGAGATTAGCCGCCATCACCGAAAATCGGTGGGAGGACTATTATTTATAGTACTCCCACCGATTATATGTACTACCTGGTATATGTACCCACACTTTCAATTTGTGGTATTGGTTTTAAATCGGTCGTTTTTGTTCTGTCTTCATAAGAATACAATTCTTCTTTTTAGCCAGTCTATTCTCAAGTCGAACAACGACCCAAAAAACATAGGTGTTAGAGTTTTCAAACCGCTTAGTAGCACAGCTATTAGGCCTATATGGTTTAAGTAAAGACAACTATCATATACAGTGACCGGGGCCAACGGCTTAACGTGCCCTCCGAAGCACGGAATCCTTTTACTTTTCTTACAATGAGGTAATTCAGCCTGCAATGTCCTAAACAAACTGGGAAAACCTCACAAAGTGATAAATTGACAAAGATCAACTTTGTGTTCCCCCCTGGGAATCGAATCCAGGACCTCCAGATCGTAAGCTCATGGCCCTGATCGCTAGACTACGGAGGCAGTTAAGAATACAATTAGCGTCAGTAAATACAATAAGAATTTAAGCAGGTACCTATGTCGTATTAAGAGAAGGGAATTTTGACCTCTAAGTAAGTTATTTAAATTCATATGTATGAAAAGATTTTCACATAACGAAATTCAATTTTAATAGGCCTTCAATTAAAAAGGTATAAATTATCGTAATATGTTGTATTCTCAAATATCTGCTATTCAAATTATGTTGTGATTTGAATAGTTAATTATGTTCAATTTCGTCATTTTTTTAACCTTATTTCGTTTTCCAATGACAGAATTTTCTTTCATTGTACTTGGATCAATAGATCAAATAGAGTCAATAGTGGAACAATTTTATACCGGTTGTACGGAACAGCGTCCTGCAAACTGATAGGGGCTGTTTAGTCAACAAAACTGAACAACTTTCACCAAGAAATTCTTTCAAGAGATGAAAAAACCTTCCCATACAAAATGACCACCTCAATCAGACAATTTGTCTGGAAAAGCAACTTCACATTGTTCAATTCCTGAAAAAAAAACCTACTGATAGTTGTTTAGTTTCGTTCAATCCCCTAGATTAGGTAGCCGACCCGTGAGATACGGGATAGGACTAGGGAGATGATGAGTTGTTTAGTTTCGTTACCCCTATCAGTTTGCCCGGTTTTTGAATTACCTATTATTTATGTAATTAATATTTATGAAGATTCTGAACTAGACATATTATTAAATAATCTGAGGCAATTTTTTCATACTGGACTTGGAGCGAAAAAAAAAACAGAATTTACCAGCTGTACTTCCTCCCGGCTGTTAAAACCAGGAAAGGGTAACGAGGGTTTCTGTATATTGCAATTTAGGCGATGGAGTGACAACCTGTCACTACAGCAATATACCTACTCACAAATCTGTCTTAAATAATAACCCCCAAAACTTTGTCAAACGTGTCAGAACGACCTATGTTTGCGTCGTTTACGCTCTGCCCCGTTAAGGATATAGGCGTGATTAGTATGTATTATTTATATAATTACTATTTATGAAGATTCTGTGTAAGTAATGCTACTGTTGTATACTAATGTAAAAACAAAAAACTAGACATACTTATTATTAAATATTCTGAAGCAAAACTCTCTCTCTCTCAATAGGTCAGTATAACTGACATGACCTTAGAGAAACTAGGCAGAGGACAGGATTATCATTTACATATCCATACGACTACTCTGAACATCTTACTTATACTAGAAAGACCAGATCAACAGCCCATGGTGACTTTAAATTAAATACATATAATCACGCCTTTATCCCTAATGGGGTAGGCAGAGCGTAAACGACCTAAACATAGGTCATTCCGCCACGTCTGACAAAGTTTTGAGGGTTATTTAAGATAGATTTGCAGGCATATTGCTGTAGTGACAGGTTGTCAGCCCATCGTCTAAATTACAATATACTAAAACCCTCGGATCCCTTAACTGGTTTTTACTGTATGCCCGGGAGGAAATGCAGCTGGCACATTCTATGTTTTTCTCGCACTCCCAGGCCAGCATGGAAGAACTAAAATTAAACAAACTAAAATATCACTAGATGATATGAGACTCAATACTAATATCTACCAAGAAAATAAATAATAATATTATAAGAAGATAAGATAAGATAAGAATATACTTTATTGCACAGAAAAGACACAAGAGAAAATAAAATTAAATGAAACAAATAGTAGTACAAATAGGCGGCCTTATTGCCAAGCAGCAATTTCTTCCAGGCAACCTTAGGGTACAGGAAAATAAAAAGTTGAACTAGTGGGCTGGTATACATTTTAGGCAATATTATATAGGTAAGTAAATAAGCTACTTAGGTGTATTTATATAATTACTTATACCTACATAGAAATACATAAATATTATAATACATATATAAATATATATATAATATTAATGAAAGAAAATGTTACAACCAAATTATTCCGGGAAATACGCAAGTGCAAGCGGTTAAGGTAGAGAAAGATAGTTAGTTATAAGGTGTTTTTTAAAAGAATCTAATGAAGAAGCTTGTCTTACAGACGCAGGCAATAGATTCCAAAGCCTTACTGCACGAACTGTAAACGAATTAGAGTAAAAATTGGTAGAATGAGATGGGATAGTAAGAGAGAGGTAGCGCGAAGGGCGAAGTGTGCGATTAAGAGTAACAGAGTGGAAAGGGAATCTTTCTTTAAGATAAGGCGGAGACATAGGATTGAAGAGAATAGAATAAAGAAAAGATAAAAGATGGTAATCTCTACGAAGGCGAATGGGAAGCCATTTGAGTTTAGTTCTGTAGGCTGAGACATGATCATATTTTCTTAGGCCAAATATGAAACGAATGCAGACATTCTGCAATCGCTCCAGTTTATTGAGCAACTCTTCTGTCAGATCGGGATAAGAGATATCAGCATAATCAAGGATAGGTAAAAGCAAGGCTTGGGCAAGAGCAATTTTAGTATTAGTCGGCAAAAGATTACGAAGCCTCTTCAAAGATTAAAATACAGCAAATATCTTTTTGCTGTCCTCAGCAACCTGTTGTTTCCAAGAGAGTGTTTTGTCAATAATTACACCAAGGTTTTTCACTGTATCGCTATATGGGATCTGAACTCCGTCGAATACTACTGAAGGAAGCTGTGCAAAGTCAATTCTCGAAATAAAACCAGGTATTATACGTATATTAACCGCCGGAAAATAACGCCCCGATGGTGTTGTGGATGGATCCACTGGAGTGCGTGGTTCTGAGCTTCTGTTTTTCGGTTTTCGAATTTCATATGTACTTTTATTCGGCGCTTTTTTCATTCTTCGGAAGGCACGTTCAACCGTTGGTACCGGTTAATATCGTTGATTTTCAGCAAGCCCTGATGTAGACTGTATTTGCGGTGCAGTGCAAACCATGGCACACTTCACATCGTGCCCAGCGTGCCGAAACACCTGCACGCCAGCGGATTTAATGGACGGCAGCTTATCCGCAATACAAGTCGCTGAATTCTGGGCCCCTATGATGTAATCTGGTGTTCCATCGACACGCTAAGAAGAAGACCAAAGTCAAAACAATAAAACTTGGAATCGAAGCCACGATCTCTAAATCGAGAGCAGAAGGCTTAGACCAGAAGTCCACGAAAGCGGTTTATAAAGAAACAGTAAGAATGTATAAAATATGCAATTAGCTGGCTTATGAACGCGTGCCCTGAAAGTAGAGCACTTTATGGGCTCTGGAAAGTCTGTCTGTTTGCTCGTACCCTAGTTAGCTGGTCATAAGTGAGACTATTATTTTTTATATCACTCGTAACAACATATTTAAACAATTACATACATACATACATAAAATCACGCCTTTATCCCTTACGGGGTAGGCAGAGCGTAAAACGCCTCCTAAAAGGCGCTTTCGCCACGTCTGACATAAATTGAGGGCAATTTTAGATTGTAATGTGTATTGCTGTAGTGACAGGTTGTCAACAAACAAAAACAATTACCTTACTTTTAAACTAACAAAATTAATTATTATGTTACCTACATTTTCTTTGCCAGTTTACTGACCGTGAGTCCACTAAAATTTGTCTTTCGTAATATTTAAATAAATTATTCAAAAGTATAATAATAGGTGCTACTAAAGTTTAGCGCTTTTACTGTTTAAAATAAAATTTAAATAATATGCGAATATTGTTGTAATTAATATGCGTTTTAAACTATGATTTCTAAACGTAACCTTTTGGCGTGGTATGTTTTGTTTAGAAAATGCCATCATATTCAAGGTGCCACAGAAATCCCGTGGATACTATGGGCTGTGGGTTTATACATACACTAGCGACCCGCCCCGGCTTCGCACGGAAATCATCAGTGTTTCTCTATTATATTATGCATGTATTATACATATAAACCTTCCACTTGAATCACTCTATCCATTAAAAGTAACCGCATCAAAATCCGTTGCGTAGTTTTAAAGATCTAAGCATACATAGTAGGGATATAGGGACAGAGAAAGCGACTTTGTTTTATACTATGTAGTGATGATACATATAATCACACCTTTATCCAGAGCGCAAACGATCTAACCGTCGTACAAAGATTTGTGGGTTATTTAAGAATCCGAATTTATCAATATCCATCGTCGACTCCGTCTCAGTCGGTCCCGACCTAGACTGGAGTCAAGAGCAAACCAATTTATAAAAAAAAAGCAAAGTGGAATTAAGTAAGTAAAATAACCCATTTAAGATAGATTTGTAGGTATATTGCTGCAGTGACAGGTTGCCAGCCCATCGCCTAAATTGCAATATACTGAATCCCTTCGGATCCCTTAGCTGTTTTTTACAGCATGCCATGTAGGAAATACTGCTGGCATATTCTATGCTTTTCTTTCGCTCTCAGTCCAGCTTGGAAGTACGGTACGGACTGTGGGTTGAGATTATTCAAAAAGTAAAAACACCTAAAGTGAATCGATCAGCTGAAATCAATATTGCACGGTTTTTTGGTGACGATACTTGTTTTTTAGCGAATGATGTTAGTAATGTCTTGTGTAATATAACTTAAATATTACAAAATTTTGGAAGCCGAAATACGATGACAAATATGAGCACTTTATTTAATTACAGCTACTTAATCAATATTATTTCTCAATTATTTCTTGTTATTTGAACACAAATGTGCAAATTACTAAAGTATTTAAAATTCACATAAAGCAATTTCTGAATACATTATTTAAATCGGTAGCTTATTTTGGGATTGGACTATAATATAATTTACAAAAGATCTACTGCTTATACGTACCTAGGTAAATAAATTAAATCTTATATCCTGGGTCTTCTTCTGTCGAGTGGGTATCGAGTCTATCGACCCGATGATCCCTGGTGTCAGAGTTTTTAAACCGCCTAGTAGCACAACTATCAGGTCTCTGACATGGTTTTGAGTAACGACCACTATCAAAGACAGCGACCGGGACCGACGGCTTTACGTGCCCTTCGAAGCACGAAATCTTTTTCTTTTCGGACTATCAGGTGATTTAGCCTGCAATGTCCTAACCAAACTGGGGAAAAAATCACAAAGTGATAAATTCTCAGATATCAACTTTGTGTGTTCCCTTTTCCTTTGGGAATTGAACCCAGGACCTCCGGATCGGGAGTCCATGGCACTAGCCACTAGACCACAGAGGCAGTTAATTGTTCTTAGACATGTACTTATTTCATGTTACAAAGTTCATAGATCTTCTCCACCCTCGTGAACAACGTTATTTATTTAACAATTCATTTTAACGCACTTTTAGTTTTATTTATTTTAGTAATTAATTTTACGAACCAGGAATCAAAGAACTAGTCATTGAACTAAAGTACTTTTGTGACGTGAATGATAGACACTCGTAAATAATGAGTTAATTATTAAACATAAATATAATCACGCCTTCATCCCTAATGGTGTAGGCAGAGCGTAAACGACCTAAAGAAAGCTCGTTCCGTCACGTCGGACAAAGTTTTGAGGGTTATTTAAAATAGATTTGTAGCTATACTGCTATACTGAGAGGTAGTCAGTCCATCGCCTAAATTGCAATATACTGAAACCCTCGGATCCCGTAGCTGATTTTTACAGCATGCCCGGGAGGAAATGCAGCTAGCACATTCCATGTTTTTCTCTCGTTTCCAGTTCAGCATGGAAGAAATAAATAATAAACTAAATGTCATAAAACCGAAAGAGCGTTAAAATGAATTGTCAAATAAATAATAATCAACTCATCATTTAGTCTGTCTGTCTGTCACGGTGTCTGCTTGTTATGTTGATATAGTTGTTGCACGCGAGCGCACCCGCGCGTAAAGTTCATTGCATTTGAATATCGGCCCAGTTTCTTATTCCATGTTTTGCAAACCAAAACATGCGTGTTTGTTTCTTTTTGTCCAATTTCACCGCTATCCAATTACTAAATCCGTCAGATTTATTGGTTGTACATACATACATACATACATATAGTCACGCCTTTATCCCTAATGGGATAGGCAGAGCGCAAACGACCCAAACAAAAGTCGCTCTGCCACGACTGACATAGTTTTGAGGGTTATTTAGGGTGCCTCCTGACACAGGCCTTTGGCTTAAAAGTAGGCATCAATCAAAACTGTTATAATGCACTTTGTAAAAAGAAATAATAAATGATTTATTTATGATTTAAGATAGATTTGAAGGTATATTGCTAAAGTGACAGGTTGTCAGCCCATCGCCTAAATTACAATATTATTTTGAAACCCTCGGATCCCTTAGCTGGTTTTTACAGCATGTTCGGGAGGTAAAGCAGCTGGTACATTCTATGTTTTTCCCTCGCTCCCAGGCCAGCTTAGAAGAGTGGGTATTGGTTGTATTTACATTCGATTATAGGCTTTGTTCGTACACTTTCTTCTGATATAC
The DNA here is from genome assembly GCA_949820665.1 of Scrobipalpa costella. Classification (NCBI taxonomy): domain Eukaryota; kingdom Metazoa; phylum Arthropoda; class Insecta; order Lepidoptera; family Gelechiidae; genus Scrobipalpa; species Scrobipalpa costella. The sequence continues at coordinate 1,317,242 of OX463306.1, forward strand.
CATAAGTTACATAATTTTTTATATGTACAAGATCTTCCATGCTGGACTGGGAACGAAAAAAATATATGAAATGTGCCAGCTGTATTTCCTCCTGGGCATGCTGTAAAAACCAGCCAAGGGATCCGAGGGTTTCTGTATACTGAAATTTAGGCGATGTGCTGTCACTTCAACAATATACACTACAAATCTATCTTAAATAACCCTCAAAACTTTGTCGGACGTGGCGCAACGACCTTTTTGTAGGTAGTTTACGCTCTGCCTACCCCATTAGGGATAAAGGCGTGATTATATGTATGTATGTATTGTAATAAATCCACAACAATTATATTTTCCTTTAAAATAATCCTTTGAAATTAGCTATAATCCTAATACATGAAAAAAACAAACTTTTCTTTTCATCTCTTAAAAGAAATTCCTAGCGATAGTTGTTCAGTTTCGTTCATTGAGCAACTCCTATCAGTTTGCGGGACGCTGTTCCTTTTACCCGGTATGACTTTACCACAAAATACGATTGTAGTTTAGCACCTTTGGGAACTGATTTGTGCATACTGTTTAGACATCGATCAATGAGCATTGTCTCTAAAGATAGTGTGTAAACATTTATTGAAATATTGACCATTCACGCACTGTCTTTAGTAGACACGCATTCTAAGGCCCGTATTTATAATTAGCACTTGAAATTGATAGGGAATTTGAATTCGTATCAGAAATTTGTAATTGTCATTTCAGTACACAATGACCTGTCAAATCCATACTTAATACAAACATACGTATAATCACGCCTTTATCCCTAACTAGCGACCCGCCCTGGCTTCGCACGGAAATTATCAGTGTTTCTCCACAATATTATGCAAGTATTATATATATAAACCTTCCTCTTGAAACACTTTATCCACTAAAAAAAACCGCATCAAAATCCGTTGGGTAGTTTTAAAGATTTAGGCATACATAGGGATTTAGGGACAGAGAAAGCGACTTTGTTTTATACTATGTAGTGATGGGGTAGGCAGAGCGTAAACGACCTAAACAAAGGTCGTTCCGCCATGCCTGACAAAGTACTATACTGCTCTCAAACTTGAGATCGCTTTATAAATACGGCCCTTAATACAATATGTACGTCATATCATAGGGTTCGCAGTTTCGTATTTATTATGTAAGTGTATATTAGTTTTTATTTGAATTATTTAGTAAAGAATCCCTGACTTCTTCTTTGCGAGTGGATTCTCAAGTAGAACGATCCGATGAACCCTGGTGTCAGACCTGGTTTTCAAACCGCCTAGTAGCACAGCTATTAGGCCTTTCATGTAGTTTCAGTAACCACTATTAAAGACAGCGACCGGGACCGACGGCTTAGCGTGCCATCCGAAGCAAAGAATCCTTTTTCTTTTCGGACAAGCAGGTGATTCGGCCTGCAATGTCCTAACCAAACTGAGGAAAACCTCACAAAATGATAAATTTACAAATATCAATTTTGTGCCCCCTCCCGGGAATGGAACCCAGGACCTCCGGATCGTAAATCTATGGATCTGATCACTAGACCACGGTGGCAGTTAATAAAGAATCCCTGACTAAGTGCCAAGACAACTAATGGTAAAAGATAAAATAAAAGTTTTTTAAAAGTTAGTGCCTATTTTTGTATTTTTCATTTGGACCCAAGTAAAGAGTTCCTTCTAAACTCTTGGATAAGTAAATTAATAAAAAAACTTAACGAATGTTCTTTAAAAAAATAGAAATCAGAATAGTTCTTGCGTTAGAAGTTAGAACAGATTTCAAACGACCTGAAACTCGTTTGTTCACGAAAAGAGATTTTTCAGTTATGTATGAAACTGGATAGACCGTTTGTTATTACATGCCTTATTAAACTAGACATCACATATTACGACGGCTTTAAACACAATTTAATTAAAACATGTCTAATAAAACATATCCGTGAAAAATTTGGAGTATCATGCACATATAAAATACACACTATACTTTCATGCTGGACTGAGAGTGAGAGAAAAAAATGAGAATGCAGCTAGCACAATATCTAGCTGCATTTCCTCCCGAGCATGTTATAAAAACCAGCTAAGTGATCCGAGGGTTTCTGTATGTTGCAATTTAGGCGATGGGCTGACAACTACAGCAGTCACTACAGCAATATGCCTACAAAAATACCTTAAATAACCCTCAAAATTTTGTCAGATGTGGCGGAACGACCTATGCTCAGGTCGTTTACGCTCTGCCTACACCATTAGAGATAAAGGCGTGATAATATGTATGTATGTTTAAAATACCACCTTTTCAGGACTTTTCACTAGGTACACCGAAAAGAACAACCACTTATTCCTTTTCACGTCCTTCGTCCTTCGTTGACACGCTCGCTGCACCTCAATTGCACTTGTTTAAGAAATAGGCCTGTCATAGGACGTTTTCTATCTCTAATAGACCGTGACACCCACCTGAAGTTGCACTGTGACATGTTGCTGACGTCACGCTACGACACGCGCTCGCGCACCGGCTGTCGTGGTTTTACTGGCGGTTGGTTTGAAGCGATGCGTATGCGTCGATTCGCGGCTGTATTGGCGATTATCGGCCGACTTCCTTCCATTGAGCAAGCGAAACCGCGGGAGAAGGACATGATAGCGTGCGCTTACGACTGTCGCCAAACTCACGATTAACGACTTTACATCGCTAAATTATTGGGGATGAGTTTTGGCGGTGACAGTAGGCAGAGCTGTGCAAAGCAACTAAGTTCTAATTAGTACTACCTACTTAGATTACATATTAGTCTATGCGTGTGGTACACACAGCAATGATGACATTTATTAAAACTAACAATAATCATAAAAACCCACTTAGATTGACTAATCAGAGAGCCCTTAATTTTGGCGTTATTTTACTAAGTACATGTAAGAGGAAGCAATAAATAACTGAGTGCACATTACTCAATTAAGCAACGGACACAATAAGACGTTCGTTAGCGCATTTATTGCATTAGTGAAATTAATGCTTCAATCATTGGGCCACAGCTATTCGTGTTTGTCTGCAAAATGCATCGACCGATAGAGATAGTATCTACTAGACGCATAAAGTAGGTCGGAGTCCCATTATCATTTGTCATTCAACACATTTGAGGAAAAATTCATTTTATAAAACAAATATCTAAAAAAAACGCAAACAGGACCAAATATTGTGACCTGAGGGACACCAATTGTCACGTCGTGTCTCTTGAAGCTATTTAATCTGCGCTTTACGAATTATATAATCTAGGAAGGAAATTAAAAGATCAAGAGCTTAATTTTTAATACCATAGTGTTCTATCTTTACCGATACCAATTTTACATGCATAGTCTACTCAATCAAATGCTTTTTAAAGTACCTATAAGTCACAAGTCACAAAGGACACCCATAGCATAATTTGATTATTTTCATGTACATGTTTATGAAAATGTTCTTTCAGAGCCACACTATTTTCCAGTCTTTAATGGAATGAAAGCATGCATCGATGAATCCGATTAAATAGTCCTAGTTTTAACGGTTAATTAGTCTTCATCATTAAGCTTTCTCAGGTATGTAAACATTCTGTGTAAGAATCTGGTCAGCTATTCCAAACTGTAAGTATAATAGGGCGTGACGGTACTGATATAGATACTCGAATCTACACGCATTTGGGCGAGTGCCACTGGTTCGATTTGAACATAAAATACTACCTATTTAATACACTTGTTATTGGGCTCGATTCTAGATTTCACCGGCTAAAACTAAAATAAAAATCTATCTGTTACTTTCAAAATACTAAAATTGAAAAAGGACAGGCGATTTATACTCTATGGTTTTACACTTTGTCCGCTAGATTTTGACGCGCTTTTGCACGATTCCCCAGTATTTCTGTCAATTTTATCTGCCATATCATATGACGGCGATCCACCGACTATAAATAAAAACCGGAGAAAATAGATCTCCTATACTTCTCCAATGTTTTTGGTTTGCAAGTGACAAATAGATTTTAATTTTAGTTCAAATCTAGAATCGGGCCTATTATTGAACATATTGCATCTATTATGATTGAGTATGATATCGACTTACCAAACTTGCACTACACGATACCTACATCGAAAAAAAAAAATTACCAGTAATCGCTAATAGCGTTTTTCGTAGGCGTTATTCTATCTTATTGAGTTCAAATCAACCTGGCATCAGTGCGGGACTTGTTTTTAGTGTAGTTAAGTATTTACGCAACACGCTCTCTATTCCTTCAATCTCTGAATATGATAGTCCAGAGAGAAATCAGGTGCGGGTTGGACTATTAACATTGGTCATATGACAGCATCGTTCATCCTTCATTTCTTCCATGCTGGCCTGGGAGAGAAAGAAAAACATAGAATGTGCCAGCTGCATATCATCCCGGGCATACTGTAAAAACCAGCTAAGGGATCTGAGGGTTTCAGTATATTGTAATTTAGGCGATGGGCTGACAACCTGTCACTATAGCAATATACCTACAAATCTAACTTAAATAACCCTCAAAACTTTGTCAAACGTGGCGGCGCGACCTTTGCTTAGGTCGTTTACGCCCTGCCTACCCCGCTAGGGATAAAGGCGTGATTATATGTATGTATGTATTATATGTTCATCCTTCATAACTATCAGATGAACATCCATCATTCAGACACAACTAAAATTAATTTTCCCCGCTTCGCTGTGAATCAAGCCTACGCCATCTGGATTAAGGAGGCAAGGAACATTTTAGTACTCGTAGCATATTTGTGGAAAGTGAAAGGTGATTCCTAACGGCAAATGGTTGTGTTAAAGAGGTTATTTCTCCTAAACGAATCAATGGAAAATTCTACAAAAATATACATCTAAGAAATTAGTGTATTTCCTGCAATTGCAACATTTAAATATATTCTTGTTCAGAAATAAGTAAGCTAAAAAAAATATTAGAAGCTGTTTCACGGTTGTTCTTTCGGGAAAATATCTTCATTATGATTATCTAAAATCATAACATAGCTTTTTTAATCCGACTCGTAGTTTTTATGGAATTAGCTATTTTGTGCGTTTTGCGCACATTTTTGACGCAGCCACGGACGTAACTGTCACGACGTTGCGCGCGCTGATTTGAGCGAATATCGTTAAAGCATTACGGGCGATGGTTGCATATCTTGAAATCTAAATCATCTGCCATTGGGATACCCCTTAAGCTGACTGTACCTCGTGGATTACAGGTCTGATCGCAACATAAAAAATAATAGTTATCAGTTATGCTACTTACTTAAGTTGTTGTTTATTATTCATGATCTTTTCTACATATGGCTCTTGAACTTAGCTGTAAATAAACAGAAACTAGAAATTCTTTCACGCTCAGTTTATTATGATTTACTACGGCAAGTTGCCTAGTAAGTACAGTAAGGCCCGTATTGATAAAGAACACTTGAGATTGACTGCTAGTTTGAGCTCGTATTAGAAATGTCATTTCAGTACAAACTGGCCTGTCAAATACATAATAATGCTCTCAAGTTTGATATCGCTTCATAAAGTAATAGACAGTTAAAGAATAAGACCGATTCCTTTAGTCGGAACCTTTTTCTTTGACAGCAGAAATAAGGAAGACTTCTTCAACTTTATCGCGTCTTCTTTTCTTCAATCTGTTAAGCCTTGATCGACCCGATGAAACCCGATGTCAGAGTTTCAGAATTAAGTAATCCAGGCATATTAAGAGTTAATAATTTAAACGGTTAGAAGATTATGTCCGATGCTTCAACAGTTTTGATTATTGCGTAATTTTACTTAAATGGCTGTGCTTGATAGCCGTAGCTTCCAGTTCCGTAGCGCAACCTTGCGCGGTCAGTTTCATAAACATCTGCTACATCGGTCTATTGATGGATGGTACAGGGTGATATTTTGTAGAAAATACCATGACAGTTTAGGAGTTACATACATATAATCACGCCTTTATGCCCCTAATGGGGTAGGCACCTAAACAAAGGTCGTCTGACAACGTTTTGTGGGTTATTTTAAGATAGTTTTGTATGTATATTAAGAGTTACAGGTTGAAGCCAATTGGCTTAGTGATTATAGTTGGGAAAAGGGTAGTTACACTAGCTACCCACCTGGTCAGGTGTTGTGACCAAGGGACCGAAGTCCGACCGGACAAGTTTGGAACTTGTATATCTACAGATCGCTGAGAAAACTTCGATACCGCGTTTCAGAACTTGTGTTATGAACCTGATGTGGCGCAATCTGTCGGCTACAATAGCCTAAGAAATTTCAGTGTTAGTCATGGGTCAACTTGATGGCGAACCAATACAACATTTTATGTAATATCTCATTATCTTCCGATTATTTATTTTTATATGTGAAGTTAAATTATATTGTATAATATCAATAGGCCCACTCTTTGCAGACATCATATAAGACCACAATTATCATGTCAGCCTCAGGGAAGCACCTGTTAATATGAGTGTTCCTTTCTCTACTGACTCTGCTATCAGCGCCCGATCAAATCACCCATCACCAAATTAAATCATACGTATAATCACGCCTTTATCCCTAGTGGGGTAGGCAGAGCGTAAACGACCTGAACAAAGGTCGTTCTGCCACGTCTGACAAAGTTTTGAGGGTTATTTAAGACAGATTTGTGTAGTGACAGGTTGTCAGCCCATCATGTAAATTGCAATACACAGAAACACTCAGATCCCTTAGCCAGTTTTTACAGCATGCCCGGGAGGAAATACAGATGGCACGTTCTATGTTTTTCTCTCGCTCCCAGTCCAGCATGAAAGAAATGATATCAATTATCAGGTAGCGACGGCATGCTACACTTCCTCTGAATAAACTTGCTTCATCTATTGTTGAATCTTTCGTGGTGACCTCTCGCCTAGTTTAGGGCGTCTAGGCTAGAGTCACGAGCAATCCCACCGCCAATAGTGATCATTTAATACTTCTTTGTAATCATCCTGTTGATAAAGGTACAGTCAAATGACTGGAAATCACTTTTTATAATTTGATAATTATAATGACTGACATACATACATATATACGCTCACGCATTCATCCCTAATGGGGTAAGCAGAGCGTAAACGACCTAAACAAAGGACGTTCCGCCACGTCTGACAAAGTTTTGAGTGTTATTTAAGATAGATTTGTAGGTATATAGCTGTAGTGACAGGTTGTCAACCCATCGCCTAAATTAAAATATACTTAAATAATGCCCGGGAAGAAATGCAGCTAGCTTATTGTATGTTTTTCTCTTGCTACCAGTCCAGTATGTAAGGATATATAATAATGACCTGTAATTAGGTCTTGTTTGGGCATAATCATAATTCAGACTTTATTTGGTATTAATTGTTTGCGACCGGTAGAAGTTACAGGTTCAATAAATCCTTCACAAATTGAAGAACTTTACCATAACGTAGTAGATATTTAGCTAAGTACAGCCAAATAATAACTTCCGAAGGAACTTCAGATGTTTTTCTAGAATTAAAAACTTCCGGCAATCAAATATCTATTTACAACAAGATTTTTTTAAGAGTAGGCAATAAGTACTTACTTACGAAATAACTTTGCCTTAAACTTACAATGCGTAGGTTGCTTTCCGCTGCACTTAATAGATTTTACCTTGGGAATATCATATTTTCCTGCGGTAAAGATCTTAGATCTATGATGATACTATTTACGTAGGCTCCTGTGAAAGGACACTCGGATGGATTGGGACTAGGGATGCAAAATTACGTAATTTTACTGATACGCCGGTAAGATACGGGAATTTTACGTTACTTTATATAAATTATGGTAAAATTACTGGCGACTTATGACGTTTTAAGAGGAACTTTTATGAAGTGAAAACTCGATTATTAAGAGATTTTTTTTTGTGTTTAGAAATGTTGGACAGTTTGAGAAAAGTTGTTCAAATATTAGAAAAATTGTTCAGTTTAATAAAAAAAACTGTTTTAAATTAAAATGTTCGATTTTAAGTTTCGAGAAAAGTCTTTTAGTTTGAGAAAATGTTCAGTTTAACGTAGTCATTAGGTATCAGACCCAGAGTATGTATCTATGTCTGTAAACACAATACTGCTGCCATATTCCACAAGTAGTCCTAAAATACGTTTTTACTTAATCTTACCGCATTTACGTTTCTTACCGGGGTAATTTTACCGCTTCACCTCTCTGTAGATACTGTAGATGTGTGTTGTGTGTGAAAACCAATGCTTTCCAGGCATCTCGATTGACTAAACACCCTATATCGTTCGTAAAGTCTATCATTTAACAATGACCTGGATTAGAAGAGCAAACACATCATAAAATTAAAAGTAAAGAAAACATATTTCGGAGGGCACGTTAAGCCGTTGGTCCCGGTCGCTGTCTTTGATAGTGGTCGTTACTCAAACCATGTCAGAGGCCTAATGGCTACTAGGCGGTTTAAAAACTCTGACACCAGTGTCCATCGGGTTGTTCGTCTCGAGAACCCACTCGCTAAGAAGAAGATCGTAAATGCTAGTATCTTTTCTTTGTTTATCTTTTCGGTTTGAATGTGCAAAGGAAAACGAATTAACAAAACATAACATTACTTTCACTCAAAACATTAGTTAGGGCAAGGCAGTTACGAAAGCGCTTGATGCGAAAAAAATATCATGCAATATAATAATGATGTATTTGTAGGTACCAACTTTAATATACAAGGCATTTGAATAACCCAAATATTCGATAGGTACGTAGATACTTCCTCATCGTTGTTTTTAACAGCTACCGCGCTATAGTTATTCCAACACAGTTTTACACTAAAGGTTATCAAAGTATACTTCCATGCTGGGAGTGGGAGAAAAGCATAGAATGTGCCAGCTGCATCTCCTCCCGGGCATGCTGTAAAAATCAGCTAAGGGATTTGAGGGTTTCAGTATTGTAATTTAGGCGATAGACTGACAACCTGTCACTTTAACAATATACAGATCTATCTGGAATAACCCTCAAAACTTGTCAGACGTGGCGGAACGACCTTTGCTTAAGACGTTTACGCTCTGCCTATGGGATTATATGTATGTATGTAGGTAAGTAGTTCCTGATCGCTGTTTTTATCAGCGACTTCGCTATAGTACTTATTTCGAACTCAGTTTAAGAATAAAGGTAAACAAAGTTTCATGTGTATCCGTAATTGGGTAGGCAGAGCGTGAACGACATAAAAAAGGTCGTTCCGCCCCGTCTGACAAAGTTTTCAGGGTTATTTGAGATAGATTTGTAGGTGCTGTATTGACATGCATTTCCAGCTGCATTTCCTCCCGGGCATGCTGTAAAAACCAGCTAAGGGATCTGAGGGTTTCAGTATATTGCAATTTAGGCGATGGGCTGACAACCTGTCACTACAGCAATATACGTACAAAATACAAATCCATCTTGAATAACCCTGAAAACTTTGTCAGACGTGGCGGAACGACCTTTGTTTAGGTCGTTTACGCTCTGCCTACCCCATAAGGGATAAAGGCGTGATTATATGTATGTATGTATTGACATTGCTGTAGTGACAGGTTGTCAGCCCATCAGCTATATTACAATAATATACTGAAACCCTCGGATCCCTTAGCTGGTTTTTACAGCATGTCCGGGAGGAAACGCTCCCAGGCCAGCAAAATAATTGATCATTATATCTAATTAATTCTAAGACCATTCATAATGATACAAACGTGTCCTATCGTCCATTTGAAATTGAGATTTTCACGTAAACTGTTACAATCCAACTAACAAGAAATATAGAGCAAAAAAGTGGGTGGTACTGTTATAGTTATAGCATTCACTGTATTTTAAACTGGAGACGTAATGTAGCGAACCGAATCCGAACATTTAACATTCTTCTTCTTAGCGAGTGGATTCTCGAGTCGAACGACCTGATGAACCCTGGTGTCAGAGTTTTGAAACCGCCTAGTAGCGCAGCTGGTATGAGTAACGACCACTATCAAAGACAGCGACCGGGATTATTCAGTCTGGAATGTCCTAACCATCTGGGAAAAACCTCATAAAGTGATAAATTGACAAATATCATGTTTGTGTCCTCCCCCTAGGAATCGAACCCAGGACCTCCGTATCGTAAGCCCATGGCTCTAAAGACTAGACCACGGAGGCAGTTTCTTTAACATTAATTACGTCGGATTGCATAAGCCAGTGGAGTTGTACAGTTATTTCACTGTTAATCACGTTTACAACGCGTCCATTTTCAGGTTTGGCGACTTCATCATCGTGTAAATCGTTTCCCGGAAGTCTAAGAGGCTAACGTAATATCTACCCTCGTTGCATGGCACACCTATACGTATGAGCTCCACGCATGTAATAGATTTGTCTATTAATTAATAGACTAATATTAAATTATTATTATAGTCTACTACTAAATTATTATTATCGAATTTATATACATATATACGTATTTATGTATTTTACTGACTACCTGTCACTCCAGCAATATACCAACAAATCTATCTTAAATAACCCTCTAAACTTTGTCAGACGTGACCTTTGTTTAGGTCGTTATCGCTCTGCCTACCTCATTTGGAATAAAGGCGTGATTATATGTATGTGTGTATGAATTCATTTAACGAATTGAGGTCAATAGTTTTGAAAACTTGAGTAGAGTCAAAAAAAAAACTGAACTCGTAATTAGTTAGCTTATATTAATGCTGTAAAACTATAAACAACAAATTTTGTATACTTTATTATTCACAAACGTTTTTAATGCAAAACATGCTTTTAAAATTGTATAAATAATTAATTTGTATATTTTACAGAACTATACCAAACTCTACCTTATATTTTTTCTTCGTTTAGAGAATGCATTCACATCTTTTTATTTGTGAACGCATCCAATGCAAACTGTCAAACGTCGCGTTTTTCTGATATAAAATTGGCGCTATTACCATTTTGCGAAACTACACCAACACGATTACTTGCATTTAGTTAAACGATCCGAATATTTTGTAGTGGTATTGTTAAAAACTTTAATCTTTTGCAAATACCATTAATAATAACCGATTTCAAATAAACAACCGTTGCGGCGACGCTTTTTGATTTTTTTTTATAAAAACTTGTGCTATTTCTAAGGGTTTTTAAGTTTCTTGGGTTTATAAGTGAAATAATCTCCTAATACAATGGCTGAATTCGTAACACCAGTGAAGAAGACCAAAGCCCCAGACACAAATGAGAAAATAACGATCCCTCCTTCACCTTTTCTGAATCGCCTCGGATATGGCACTGGTAAAAGAAATACTGTGTTTTGCAATGCATTTATCAATCTATTTTTGTCCCTAAAGGTCTGCCCTACATTACTCTTCTTGATCATCATCATTTTCAGCCCACATCCACCCACTTCTGGGTATAGGCCTCTTCTCTATAACGCCAATTCTTACGGTCCTGTGCTAATCTCATCTAGTTCTTTCCTATCAGTTTGACTATGTCATCGGACCATTGGGCTGGTGGTCTGCCCACAGGCCTTGTCACTCTGTTTCGCCAACACTCTGACTGCTTTTGTCCACCATCTGTTATCCCGCCTAGCCAATTACATTACTCTTATGCTTTTGTTATTTCAGGTGTAAATGTGATGCAGCTTGTCAGATCCCCACGAGCAGGCCAGATCCGTTCACCATGGGCGCTAAAAATGCTGAACAAACGCGTTAAACCCTGCAAAGTATACACAGAGAGACTACAGGCCGAAGCAGAGTTATTGCAGCGCATGTGTCATCCCCATATTGTTGGTTTTAGAGCATTTAGCAAAGGGAAGATTCTATATTTGGGGATGGAGGCCTGTGACCTGTCCCTTGGGGATATGATTGAAAAAAGAGTGGAAGAGAGTGGAGATCCATTTAGCCCTAAAAACATTTTAAAGGTAAATTAGTTACCTACTTAGGTATATACATACATACATATAATCAAGCCTTTATCCCTAATGGGGTAAGCAGAGCTTAAACGACCTAAAGAAAGGTTGTTCCGCCACGTCTGACAAAATTTTGAGGGTTATTTAAGACAGATTTGTAGGCACATTGCTGTAGTAACAGGTTGTCAGCCCATCGCCTAAATTGCAACATACAAAACCCTCGGATCCTTTAGCTGGTTTTTACAGCATGCCCGGGAGGAAATGCAGCTGGCACATTCTATGTTTTTATCTCGCTCCCAGGCCAGCATGGAACTTAGGTATATTACTGATAAAATCATTAATTTTTGAACTCCCATGAGTCTTTCTTGTGTAAAATATAATAATTTGCTCTTATTTTACAACTATGTTGCCCTAAAAATATAATAAGCTATGGAGAATTCAAGCAAATGCATTGACTAAATCATTTTGTAGATTTCATTTAAAAAAGAAACACTTTCCACACTTCCAGGTGGCAGCAGACATATCCAGCGCCCTGGACTACCTCCACACCAAGATGCAGATCCTGCACGGGGACATGAAGTCCTACAACATCCTCGTCAATGGAGACTTCAACATCTGCAAGCTGTGTGACTTCGGAGTCACTCTACCGCTGGATGAGAATGGGGTGTTTGATAAGACGAAAGGGGGCAAGGCTGTGTATTTCGGTGAGAAATCCTTGAAAATGTACATTGCGAGAGTATTTTGTACATTCAAATTCAAATTCATTTATTATTATTCAGATTACATGATTCATTGTTAGTATGTTCTTAGTTGTAGGTTAGATACATAGTATAAGTTAGTAGGTATGTAGGTTAGGTAGAATCACAGAATACGATACAATTTACGCAATAGTAAGCATGTTACGCATTTGATTATAAAACTGTATGCTCGCTAATTATCTAAATAATAATTATATTAAAGTGCCTAAACTAAGTACTTATGTAAAGTAAGTACTTGTATCTTAGGAACCTAAATTGCTGGGAAAATATATTCTAATGCTAAGGAATAAGATAATTAATTAAATAACAAAAGGTGACTAATTTAGTATTAGCTATATTAACATTATAGTCATCAAAATCTGATTGCGCCTGATTAGTTGATTATGTAATTGCAGTCAGTAGGTTTTCCGTCTCTTCATAATCTTTAGTTTTTAACCAATTCATTGCAATTTTCTTACATTCTAAACTACGTTTATCATATATGCATAATTCAGTATTTATCTTATTATAAAGATGAGGGCCGAGAAAGCAGAAAAATCTTCCCGTATTTTCAAAATGGAACACCTAGTCTCGAACACAGACAAAACCCCTACGATTATTTGCTTTATCTGGGTCATAAGGAGTCATAAGGTGCTGTTTGATAATGGTTTGTAAAATAAAAAGTTGCCGGACTGAGAGTACGTCAAATTCAGCTAGGAGCTGGGTCGTTGGATAGCGGAATGGGCGGAATGTGCTGACTTTTAGAACTGCTCTTTGTGCTCTTTCAAGTTGGATCATGTTTGTTTTATACGCACCACCCCATAACATAAATGGTTGTAAAGATTTTAATAACAGGCAGTCACTTTGGAAAATAAGTCGCGTACTCTACGACATGTTTCGGGACATTTGGAGTTATTAAAACCTTTATTTAGAATGTCTCACATAAGTTTAAATAGTTTGATAAATGGTTGTCATTGTACTTCTTAGTGGAACGGCTGCGATGCACGCAGACGGGTGATCAGCTCCCAATGCTGGAACCATTTCACCCAATTCCCTGTGTGGAGCACTGGGTTCACTGGTGCTCCGTCAGCGTCACCTCAAATCTACCGGTGGTTCTGCCGAAGCCCAGAATGTCTACTAAGGAAATGTTTTCTAAATCGTTTTTCTCTAGCTTGTCAGTTCCTAAGTATTCCCATCTTGGCAGTGAGTAGCTAGGACATTCGGCTAAGAAGTGGAGACTACTTTCCTCCTGTCCGCGTTCAGGGCAATTTGGGTTATCTGTTAGTCTCATAGTGTGTAGGTGTTCGTTCAGTCCGCAATGTCCTGTCAGTAACCCTACCAAAGGTTTAATATGGTTCCTACTGAGTTGTAGTAATCTACGCGTTTTTCTGAAATCTAGGCTTTTGATGAACATACATAAATGGTTGGTGTAGGTTCTTATTATTATTATATTATTTAATCAGGCAGGCAGTTGTAGCAACTGATAGTGCCTGTATCCCATTGTTCACGATTTGCTTGTCTTATTGAAGTTTTGTAGGTATTTGTCCAATTTGTTCTTAAAGACATTTGTATTCTGGGCTGTCACTACATCTTGAGGTAGCTTGTTCCAATTAGCAACCACTCTATTTGAAAGAAAGTGCTTGTGTGGGTTGTTGTGTGAGAAACAAGTTGTCAATTTCATACTATGACCTCGCAAACGGCTATTTTGGTCTCTATTGAATAGGGTTAAATAGGTCTCTGAAAATATTTCTTCATTTCTCCATTGTGGTTTTACTAGGTAAAATAAAATCTTAGCATTATAAATCTTATGTCAATTCTCTACCTTTGTTATAATGTTATAAATTAATGACTTCATTATGTTATTAATAATTGTGATATGAATTCCTACAAGAATTATGAACAAATATTAAGAAACCCTGGTTAAATAAAGATGACAGATGTTATATGAATAGCTTGTACTGATTACTTTTTTACATTATCTAACTTACAACCTTTTCCATTCCAGGCACTGAAGCATGGAGTGGTCCAGAAGTCCTCAGCGGGAGCGAGATCAGCACGAAATCAGACATATGGCCACTTGGTCTGACATTATGGGAGATGATGTCTCTCATGCCGCCGCATACACAGATAGATGACATTGATTACTCTATGGAGGACAGTATGGTGTCCGTGGGAGATGAGAGCATGGAAGAAGATCAGTTCTATGAGAGATATGGTGAGTTGAAGACGTCTGGCCACTTGGTCTTACATTATGGGAGATGATGTCTTTGCTTCCACGCTGGACTGGAAGCGAAAAACATGGAATGTGCCAGCTGCCTTTCCTCCCGGGCATGCTGCAAAAACCAGCTAAGGGATCCTAGGGTTTCAGTATATTGTAATTTATGCAATGGGCTGGTAACCTGTCACTACAGCAATATACCTACAAAATTGTCTTAAATAACCCTCAAAACTTTGTCAAACGTGGTGTAACGACTTTTGTTGAGGTCGCTTAAGCTCTGCCTACCTCATTATATGTATGTATGTCTTTATTGCCGCCACATACACAGATAGATGACATTGATTACTCCATAGAGGACAGTATGGTGTCCACAGGGGATCAGAACTTGGAAGAAGACCAGTTCTATGAGAGATATGGTGAGTTGAAGACGTCTGGCCACTTGGTGTTACATTATGGTAGACATAGAATAGCTTTATTCCCAGGAAACTGTGATAGTTAACAACAAAACACATCGCAAAAGTGATAATTAAATGAATGTAAACTATACTACTGTACCAGGGAAAAGGGGAATAGGACTGACTTAGCATTTAGTTGCGAAGAGTAGTATCCATACATACATATCATCACACCTTTATCCCTAATGGGGTAGGCAGATTGTAAACGACTTAAACAAAGGTTTTCTGCCACGTCTGACAAAGTTTTGAGGATTATTTAAGATAGATTTGTAGATATATTGCTGTAATGACAGGTTGTCAGTCCATCACCTAAATTGCAATATACTGAAACCCTCGGATCTCTTAGCTGGTCTTTACAGCATGCCTGGGAGGAAAGCCTGCTGGCATATTCTATGTTTTTCTCTCTCTCCCAGTCCAGCATGGAAGTAAGTGACTTGTAACTTTATTGCCAATAAAATATTGTATTGTATGGAAGAGAATCAGTGTTATGAGATATATGGTAAGCTGAAATTTTTGTGTTTTTGCATGCAAATTATGAAGTTTAAATAGCTAAGTTTTTTTTAAGATCTATGTGCTAAATCTTTATCCAACACATTGGTGAATTCTATCTTTTCTCACATTAACCATTGTTTTAACTAATCATAGTAATTCATTCATTCATAGTAATTTGTAAAGACATAATAGTATCAAGTATGTATGTAAACAATGCTGACTAAGTAATTAGATACTTTAGATAGTTCCCAAAAGATACTGTAATATTTCTTTGTTGTGCAGAGCCTAGCATTAGATTGTTAGATCTATGATTTTGCGTTTTCGGTGGAGATGTTGTATCTTCCATGCTGGCCTGGGAGCGAGAGTAAAACATAGAAAGTGCCAGCTGCATTTCCACCCGAGCATGCTGTAAAAACCAGCTGAGGGATCCGAGGGTTTCTGTATATTGCTATTTAGGCGATGGGCTGACAACCTGTCACTACAGCAATACATACAAATCTATCTTAAATAACTTTGTCAGACGTGGCGGAACAACAATTTTTTAAAGGTTGTTTACGCTCTGCCTACCCCATTAGGGATAAAGGCGTGATTATATGTATGTAAGTATGATGCTTAAAGTTTATGAGAAACCAGTCTTTGTAATTAAACTATTGTGATGGCTCCTTTGTTTCTTTCTACGAAATTTATAAATCTGTACTAATATTCTAAACAGGAAAGATTTGTATTTTTGTGTGTATAAACTCAAAAACTATAAATCCGATTTCAAAAATCCTTTCACCATTAGATAGCTATGTTCATCTTGAGTAACATAGGCTACTTTTTACCGTGGGAAAATATCTGACTCTCAAGGGAAAACTCATTAAGGACCAATGTGGTGGTGGCAACTGACCCTTTCAAACCAGTGGCAAAATGCGCGCTCTGTCCTCATCTAGCATGGGGCTGTTTCCCGCTGATATCATATATTTTTTGTATATATCTCGATGTACACAATATGTATTCAAAAACAGACTTAATCATTTGAGATAAATATCATTACATTTCTTTATTATCAAAAAAAAAACAAAATCATCGTACAATTAATAAAATCTTAAACTATCTTAATTTCTAAAAAATAATAAAACAAAAAGCTACAAATAAAAAAGACCCTCCAACGCATCTCCATGAGGTAAAGTGCCCAATAGGCTGGCAGCATTCCCCCTTTGAATAGCAATGCTCAATCTTTGAGTGAGGTAGCTGCCAGACCTGGGGTCGCCTGAAGTCTCACGAAGACGCGCTGAGAGATCGGCAACAAATAATTTGGCTTCCTGACCCCAAGGACCCAAAGTCTCAACTGCGAAGGGCACGAAATCACGCCTTTATCCCTTACGGGGTAGGCAGAGCGTTTAACGCCTCGTAAAAGGCGCTTTCGCCACGTCTGACAAAAATTGAGGGCAATTTTAGATTGTAATATGTATTATCACGAAAACATAATTGTTTAAAAGATCAGCGTACTTCCGGCGTTTAATCATAATCATAATGTAAATGACTTAATCATAATGTTCTTCATAATTTTATGGTGAATTCTATATAACTTTTGTTATTTCTTATCTTATAAAAATCGTCACATCAAAAATTGTCGTTCACTGTTAGAGCCATTCAATTGTGGAACAAACTGCCTAAAACTATACAAGACAGTCCCTTGAGCTTCAGAGCCGAGACTTAAAGAGCATTTTATGACCTCTCTATGACGTATATAATTATATTAATTACTATAATCATATCAATTTGTAATTAAATTATACTAACTGTATGTGTTCCCGTGAAAATCCCATCTTTTATCCCCATTAGGTTGGCTGGAAGAGATCTCTTATAGAGATAAGCTCGCCTGTTGTTTATTTTTTTAAGTTGAACTGTATTTTTAAGTTTTAAAGCAATAAGGAATATAATAATAATAAAAATGCCACATAATTTCAAATTCGGCAATGAGACGCGAATTTTGTCATGACAGTTCCGATGGTTGCCCGGTGTAATTATAATACTTTTAGGTTTTATCTTTGCATCATGTTGTTTTCTGTATTCCAGAGAAACGTTTAAAAACGATATGTTGAAAATTCAACTATTAACTGACAGAAAAAGTTCAAATGCCGGACCGTGTTTCAAAAGTAAAAACGTGGCGTACTTACCACCGCGGCGGGTGAAACTGCGGTGCAAATAGCGTTTTACAAATAGTGTTTTTATATTGTTTTTTTTTTAGTTTTTCATCAAGTTTTTATCTCTGTCCAGGCACCAGGCCCCCGGTTCCGGCTAATATCTCCGAAGACAAGTACGCGGATCCTCTGGCGCTATTCTTCTGTAGCACGGAGACTGCGCCCGCCATGAGGCCTTCAGCGGAACATCTGCATATCGCGGCCACTGACATGTTGTCTCTACATAAAGAAGATAGATTGTGAAGGCAGTTTTTAAAATAGCATAATTGAGAACTATTTAAAAACAACAGAGATGACTGGCGTTTACTTCATACTCCACCGACACGAGCAGCGCTCTTAAGTTAATGATAGTGATGATGATAAGAACTATTTAGTTGGCTAAGATGTCTATGGCGGGGTATAAATGAAATCCCCGTGTCCAGCAAAACTTGACCTCAACAAGCAAGCGGATTCAACTGGAAATCCAATGGGCTTCGTCTGAATTTATTAAAATCCCTAGATTTTTTTTCTGCACGTATTCTTATTCATGTTTATTTATTGTATTCACATACTTCATTTAATTAACAGTTCAAATATTTAAGTTAGTAGGTAGCATATGACCCTGGTTGGGTATCGCAATGTTCACATAAAATCAACATGTTTATTATATTACGCATGCATTACATTATATGTTAATTATCACATTCATTAAAAAGAAATTGATCCTACAAATTAAGGTAATACAGATTCGATAATTTGTTGTCCTAATAAATTGATTTTACAAAAGATGTCATATAAAATTTCTTATTATAAATGGTAATGTCAGTTAAAAATAAAAATGTACAAAATAAGTCAATAAAATAATAAAAAAACATGCGAATAAGTAGGAATAACGATATCTCCAGAAAAATAAATTTAATTCTGTTAGTTCAGTTATCTATGTTGTACGAAATATTGATTAATTTCTAAATTCATAAGCCTACACAATTAAAAAATAAAAACTTCGACTTTTAGTTGTTTGTCGTTTCCGTGATGATTCCGCCAGTGTCAAGTTTGTAGGGCCTTTTAAGGAGGTAGGCCTATTACAATGTTAAAACTTAATCATAACCTGTCTAACTCTCACTGTCATCTATGACGGTTATCATAACTTGTGAACATAACTGTTACATGTTTATGATAACGTTTTTATTTTTTATTTGTGTTGCCTAAGGAAAATTAAACCAGTCCGCGGCTGCCACTAACAGAATGGAATTTAGTTCTCTGGAGAAGTTTTTTTGTTTTTTTATAGAAAATGTTATCTTATTCCTATGTGCAAAAAAAAATCGAGAAATTTTAATGAAATCAGACAAGGCCCATTTTCTGGAAGTGATTCTTACTTGATGACATGAACCACTGACCTTATTCTTCTGTTGTACGAACACCATGAGCAGTGTTGCCAAGTCTTTTTAGTATGAAATCGCCTAAAAGTCAATTTCAAGTCGCCTAAAATCGCCTAAATAGTTTACGAGTAGTCGAAATAGCTACTTTTTCAAATGCTTCAAACCTATCACTTAAGACTATTTAGTAAGGATGTTATTTAAATAATTTGGTTCGATCTCAAAATCTTGAGTCAAATCGGCGATTTCATACTAAAAAGGCAACACAAGTTGTCACTAATCGCTACATAAGGAGGATAAGTGACGGTAATAAGTTTAAGTAGCTTAATTTGAGAACTATGTAGTTAGCTAAGATGTTATATAACTGGTTATATAAGCCGAAAATAACTGGCCAAGAGAGTGTCGGACACGCCCACATGTACAGTTCCGTAGTTATATATAACATGTATTTACCTAAATCAAGACTATTTTATTTAATAAAAAATATTTGATCATACGAAAGCTACAAGAATTATTTTCACCTTGACATATTCCTATAGGACTTCTGTTTTATTTCCCACATCTTTTCGTAAAAGACGCAGGGTGGAACCTTTGACCTCTGCATCACCTAAGGCTTAATTAAAATTCAAACGTTTACTGCAAGTCACAACACAAAAGATCTTAAAAATATACCTTAAAGATACATAAATAACAATTTCAGTCTCATGTGACGCCCTGCAAGGGCACAGCAATTTAGGGAGAGAGCTTAGTTAAGTTCAACTTGAATAGTATAACAATTCAAACGACGTCCTCCCTATTGTATTGCCTAACGGTTGCCAGCGGCCGCGCGCCTGCTCGCGTCGCCGCAACCAGAAGACGCGTGGCGACGCGAGCAGTCGCGCGTCCTTTTTAAACGATACTAGTCTTTAAATGTATGTACACACGGTCCGTGACAGTCCTTCTGTCGCTGTCTCTATAAAGAGAGTAAAAGAGCATTTTCTTTAATTTTCCGTATAGGTATTAGTTTGCTTCTTTTACATTAGGCATTTAAAACGTGTGACAGATTTTTAAACAGCTTTTACAGAATATTATGCGTACCGTGCGTACGCATATTCCAGATTATCCTACGTCGTAATTTTGTTAAGTAACTACTGATTTAGGAACTGATTGATTTAGGGTTCCAAAATTTATTTTTTATTATTTATATGTCCATGACATCGACCTGTTACAACTGCCTCCGTGGTCTAGTGGCTAGTGTCATAGATTCCCGATCCGGAGGTCTTGGGTTCGATTCCCAGGGGGGAATTTCAAAAGTTGATATATGAGAATTTATCACTTCGTGATTTTTTCCCCAGTTTGGTTAGGACATTGCAGGCTGAATCACCTGATTGTCCGAAAAGCAAAAAAGATTTCGTGCTTCGGAGGGCACGTTAAGCCGTCGGTCCCGGTCGCTGTCTTTGATAGTGGTCGTTACTCAAACCATGTCAGAGGCCTGATAGTTGTGCTACTAGGCGGTTTAAAAAAAACTCTGACACCAGGGTTCATCGTGTCGATACCCACTCGACAGAAGAAGACCTGTTACAAATTTATTATATGTATATATAGAAAAGATTCATTATATTTATGAGTGCCCGATGGTGTAGTGGACAGGGCCGCTGCCTCCTGAGCCCTCCTCGTGGTTCGAATCCCACCACATCCCAATGTGTTTTTCGGTTTTCGAATTTCATATTTAAGCCATGTCATGCCAACTCTGACCTAATCTAGGATTGGGTCTGATTTCCCTTCTGGGTTTCGGATGCCAGATGGCAGTCGCTCTGTGTAAAAACCAGTACCCTCGTTCAATCCCCTGGATTAGGTAGCCGCAACGTAAGATACGGGATAAGGCTAGGGAGATGATATAAGATATTCAGATGAAGATATTGAATATCCTCAAATGTGCGAGCCGAGCTATCGGTGTAGGGGTAGGTAGTATTGTCATATATTCTGTGGTATTGGGGCATTTTTCAGTCTTGCTCATAAGTTAAGAAATTGCACGAATATCATTACGGTTATTTTAACATTCTACATAAAAAAATCTTTAACATCCAGTGAGTGATTTTTATTCTACGACAACAGCTCTAAACGCAATACCTGAAAAATTTATTAATAAATATTGTTTGTCCAGTTAGTGGTAATATGGTGCTGTGATATATATTTGTGATTTACTCAAAAAGCTCTTTCATTAAATACCCTCATGGTATGGTATTAACATTTTTATTTTGACGGCCATTGTGGATTTTAGGCACAAGCAATTAAATGTCAAAGTCCTTAGAGTTTTTGTTTAATTCAGCGGTGTCTAAAAAACCCCGTGAATATATATCTCTTAGCAGAATGTTATATTTAGTTGCCTCTCGCGGCATGATCTAGACTTGTAATGAACTTAGCTTCTGCTATTCAAAACTAAATCATTGTTTTAAAATACAAGTAGGTAACGCCATCTATCAGATTGGTAGGAAAATCACTATAAACTAGAAACTAATGCCAATCTAGTGTTGATTGAGTAGAGAACTAATATTGTAGCCAGATCGAACTGAAATTACTTCAATTTGAAGTAAATTATAGGTGATATGCCAGATTGAAAAATATAAAGATTATATTTTATGAGGTAAGTTAATTGTTTTATTGTGTGGTATTCGTATATCTACACATACTATATACGATAAGCATTTTATAATTACTTAATAAAAATAAAATGTCGAGTATTTGGATTGTGTGCAGATATTGTGAAGAAAGGTTTCGACAACACAGAGAACGAGAAGGACACGCGGTGCCATCTGGAGGAGGAGGGGAGAACTATCAAGAGAAGTAGGAATGAAGGCTCTCGAAAACTGGAAAATGGTCTGGAAGAGGGAAGATAAAACAGTCGGGGGCTCGAGAAGGGGGGATTCTGCGGGAACTTGAGAGAGACCAGAGGGACGAGGGTGACGAGATCGAGGAGGACGCCGGGGGAAGAAAATAGCGTCGGGGACGGAGCAGGGAGAAGTTTAGTCGACCTGGAGTTTTAGTTTGAGTGGAAGTTTAGTTTTACTTGAAGTTTAGTTGACTTTTACCAGTGAAAGTGTACACATCAAAGAGGAGAGGAGAGAATGCAGCCGGGAGGCAACCAAGAGACCTACTTTGGTGGGATGTTGGTGCCATCACTTGTTCCTATGGAGGACGGAGGGTGGTGGCCTGACGATCAGCTGTTCTTTTACATGGTGGAGTGGAGGATGCTGACAGTGGAGTCTTGCAGAGCTGGTGGAGTGCCACCTACAAGGATTCTAAAGGATGGGTTAACCCACACACAAGGTATTCTTGCATCAAATCATGATGCATTCATTTATATACTTATTCTTGAATAAATTTACATCGTGTTTTATTTAGTTTACCATTTCTACATTTATTTAATTATCTTGTCCACTTCAGACTTTGTTTATTGACAGGGTTTTTCCCTGTTCAATTAACAATCCTTTTTTATGATATTTCATACTTGCCAAAGGCCGTTCTAATCATTTTTATATATATAATTTCCAATATTTCTTATATGATAGGTATGGTTAATGAGATATATGTAGGATTGTAGGTCGGTTTAGCATGCAATTACATACCTAATTCATACACAGCTATGCGGTTAGGTAAATAGGCAGTTTAGGTACATTGTAGGAGTAGGTTAGGTAGGGGTAGGTTTAGATGGATAGGTATTCTAGGTAATAGGAATTAGGACAATATCTAGGAAAGTAGGTGGGGGTAGCTATTTGGGATCCTAGTTTGTGTTTAGGTAGGTAGTTCTCTCCCTTCCCTTTACCAAAATTCCTGCCTTACCTTTCCTTTAACCAGAGAAGCATCATCCTAATGTTTCATAAAATGCCCAGCAGTGGAATGTATAAATTGTTTTAATACATTCTATGTTTTTTATAACTATATCTATGTATGAATTGTTCATACCTACCTATCCTGGCAGAGGACACAAAATACTTACCTATTCTTCTCAAATAAACTACTGAACTGATTTATATTCACTTAACTGTGGATTTAATACCTATGTATGAGTCATTCATACCTACATGCTTATTCTGGCAGTGGATACTGAATTGAATTTATATTCACTTTATTGTGAAATATATTCAACGGACAATGTTTTGAAACATTTATTGGATTCATGATCCTATATGTATGTATGTTCTAGACTCTAGAACACCAGCTACAAACTTGGTGGGAACGTTCACCTCTGATACCTACTATGTAGGTTTTATACAATTGATGATCCTGTTCTACAGACTGACAAAGTTTATCTTTGATAATATATCTACTGATGTGTGGGTTTTATACTTACAACTGATTGGGACTATGGTCCAACTACCTAATGGGAGTATTCATTATACTTACCAAACCAATACAACATGGAATGTGGGATGATGTTATCTGAATCCTACCTACAACCTCAAATTACCCTGGAACGGGTCTGGAATTAAAATTATATATTTATTCACTTTATGTGAATTTTATATGACTGATTTATGGTCAGTTGGCTTTGACAAGCCATTATACTACTGAAATACTACTTGACTTGATGTCAATTGAGCGACATGGTATCAGCCATGGTCAAACCTCCATCACATACTACATCTTAGCATTCGATATGTCTGTAACAGCGTTTAGATCACAGAAGCTTATTTTGCACTAAAGAAGTCTGACAATCAGTCACTACTTGCTCTTGCCTATCACTCCTATATCTGCAATGAACCTGTGGCTTGCGGTGTGAATGATTGTTATATTATCTGGGACTAGCTTCGGCATCCCTATCTATTCTACTGACTCCTGGATGTGCATATCATAAGTGGAGATCGATGACTGGTGCAGTTTCATTGTCGGTGCTTCCAGCATAGCTGGACAACAATTTATAAAACCTTTGTTGGGACAATGTTTCTCAATTGGACATCACAACTTACTACAAATTACATCAGCCATGACTTGCTCTGTCTTGGTTGGCTGACCAATAAATCAGCTCAAATTAATTATATTTTATATGATGCTGTTCATCAATCTGGATTCGTTCCAAAATTCCTAAGTGCGCTGTCACTTATCTTTGGCCTGAGGCTTGGCCAAAACAAAAACCAATTGGAGGGCACAGAAGTGCCTCCTCTTTCCTTTTCTGGGGCTCGCATGATGGGTTTTACATCAAGGACAAGTTCCTAGGCTATTTACTGTCTTTATTGGTGTCTGGGAATTGGTAATTGAAGTAAATCTCATTCGTTGATGGTTGGCGAGCACATAAATCCTCTACCAGCGAATGGTTGGAGCTGGAATCGGAGGTTCCGTTATCCTGCTGCGCACTGTCCCCATGTTGTCCCGAGAACCTAAAGAGAGCTAAGTTATGACATCCCACTACCACTTTAAAGGATTTGGGTTACTTTTATAAATACTATCACACAACGTACGGTCCTAACTATAATACTAGACGATCACGATCACGAGCCAATATTGTAACTTTATTATTAGATTATTCATCATTCATGAGCCACTCTTCCCATTCCTCTTCCCTTCCTCTCATCCTCTCATCTCCACATTCCTTCCTCTCCTCCACACTTCCTTTCACAAATTACTTAGGGTTGATAGAGTTGTTTAGGAGTGGGTAGGGGGGGGGGGGGTTGTTACAGACTCTAGAGGGACATTACAGTTTTTTTCTCAGGCTATTAAAGGAAATTTTATGTAGAATGTTTTTCTACTTTACTTCCATGCTGGACTGGGAGTTAGAGAAAAACATAGAATGTGCCAGCTGCATTTCCTCCTGAGCATGCTGTAGAATCCAGCTAAGGGATCCGAGGTTTTCAGTATATTGCAATTTAGGCGATGGGCTGACAACCTGTCACTACAGCAAAATACGTACAAATCCATCTTAAATAACCCTAGAAACTTTGTCAGACGTGGCTGAACTACCTTTGTTTAGGTCGTTTACGCTCTGCCTACCCCATTAGGGATCAAGGCGTGATTATATGTATGTATGTTTTTCTAGAAGTAACCGTTATGATATTCATGCAGGATTTTCACTTTTTTTAAAAGGGAGTTTTGTCCTCTCCACCCCTTAAAGCTCGTCTGTCCCCTTGTCACCGGCTAGTCATGTTCATTCTGGATACATCAAGGAACAACTGTAGTTATTTTTAAAACTACAGGTTATTTTTGTCCTGATTGTCTGTTTTTTGCATATTTTTCTTAGGCTTCCATGCTGGACTGGGAGCGATAGAATAACGTAGAATGTGACAGCTGCATCTCCTCCCGGGCATGCTCTAAAACCCAGCTAAGGGATTCGAGGGTATATTTTAATTTAGGCGATGGGCTGACAACCTGTCACTACAGCAATATGCAGTTCTATCTTAACCCTCAAAACTTGTCAGACGCGGCGGAACGGCCTTTGTTTGGATCGTTGACGCTCTGCCTACTCCATTAGGGATACAGGCGTTTTTTTTTTTTTTTTTTTATATATAAAGGCGAGCATTTGTCCGCCATCTCACCTGGTGGAAAGAGACGATGCGGACTATGTTGAAGCATACTCACCTATGTAGTGCCTATTCACTCTCGCTTTGAAAAGGCCCAGGTTATATTGTTCCGGGAACAGATCCGCCGGCAGGGAGTTCCACTCCTTAGCCGTTCGCATTAAGAATGTGGAAGCGAACCGCTTCGTGCGAATTTGTGGTATATCCACGACATAAGGGTGGAACCCCTGTCCACGCCTCGTGCTCCGGAGATGGAAATGGGAGGGGGGTATAAGGTCATGAAGTGCTAACGCGCACTCCCCGAAATGTATCCTGTAAAATACCGACATGCACGCCACTCTGCGACGGTGCTCAAGGTTCTGTAGTTTTGCTTCAACCAGTGCTGAGTCTCCAATGAGCTTCTTAGCACGTTTCTCGATTGAGTCTAAGGCAGCCAGCTGGTATTTAGCTGAACCGTCCCAAAGGTGGCAGCAGTACTCCATCCACGATCGGACTTGAGCTGTGTACAACTGCAATAGCTGTCCCGGTGTGAAGTATCGCCTCACCTTCGAGAGGATACCAAGTTTTTTGGCAGCTGTTGTGGCCAGAGACTCAATGTAACGTCCAAAGTTCAAGTCGGTCGTAAGGCTCATACCAAGAAGCTCAAGATGGTCAGAAATCGGTACGGATACATCCCGGAAAGTTGGAGCCAGGTTAAAAGGACTCCGTTTTGTCGAGAATAGACACGTCTGGGTTTTGGATGCGTTGAACTTGACGAGACGATTGTATGTATGTATGTTTCTTAGGCTATTTCTGTGCACTCACGACAGAAAACTGTCACTACAGCAATATACCTCCAATCCATCTTAAATAACCCTCAAAACTTTGTCAGACGTGGCGGAACGACCTTTTTTGGGTAGTTGACGCTCTGCCTACTCCATTAGGGATACAGGCGTGATAGTATGTATGTTTCTGTGCACTCACGACAAAATTACAGGTATGTTTTATTTAAGTTAAGTGTGTTTGATACTGCTCCGCCATGGTTTGCAAAAATAGAAACACTATGCAATAAAGAATATTTTAATAACATAAATAAAAATTCAACAATTAAGTTCTTATCCAAAATTTATACACTTGTGATGACTATACAATGAACTTACATGTTTCTAATTTTCAACATCATTACAATACAATGTAAAAATATGTGCAACAGTGTTTGGAGATCTCTGCTGAGATTCCCAATAATTTGAGATTACATTTAAAATTATTATCTTGAGCGATTATTGTTATTATTATGTATAAAAAAAACATGCTGGATTGGGAACAAGAGAAAAACATAGAATGTGCAAGCTGTATTTCCTCCCGGGCATGCTGTAAAAACCAGCTAAGGGATCCGAGGGCTTCTGTATATTGCAATTGACAACCTGTCACTACAGCAATATACCTACAAATCTATCTTAAATAACCCTCAAAACTTCGTCAAGCGTGGTGGAGCGACCTTTGTTTAGGTTGGTTGCGCTCTGCCTACCCCATGAGGGATAAAGGCGTGAATATATGTATGTATATAAAGCTCATTTTTCATTCGTAAGTGATTTCAAAACTATTCTAGCTAAAACATTGAATGACCAATCAGTTAAGTTACTTATAAAAATACAACATTCTTATGTAACAATGAATAATATGACTAGTGTAAAAACTAAAAGAAAAGTGAACTTATTCCTAACAATTACGAGCACCAATCGACAAATTAACCAAAACCATACATTTTAACGCTAACCATACGCTCTGCCTACCCCATTAGGGATAAAGGCTTATATGTGTGTATACATTTTAAATGAAATATTGTAATGCTAAGGCAATATGTAATTGTATCTGTAGGGTAGTTGAGACTTGGAAGTAACAAAGATATTGCAAAAATATATGATTCGAAAATTTATATAAAAACTTTCAGTATCAGAGCTAACCTATTGCATTCAAAACGTCTCTACTTTTTAATCCAACCTTTAATTACACGGAGTGTAAGAGACAGCGTCCCGCAAACTGATAGGGGTTTCTCAGTCAACGAAACTGAATAACTACCAGCAGGTTTCTATTTAGAAAGTGAGAAAAAAAAAACGTTTTTGATACAGATTGTCTGATGAAGGTGGCTATTTTGTATGGTAGTGTATTTTTTTTGTCTTCTCCTGAAAGATTTTCCGGTGAACGTTCTACAGCTTCGTTGACTAAAAAACACCTATCAGTTTGCGGGACGCTGTCCCTTACACCCGGTATAATTGGTTTCTGTAATAACAGATTAGATTTACAAATTCAGTGATATTCAGTTTGCCTTCTCTTTCAAAGCTTAGTTATTTAAGGGGATCTCAGGTGCACGCCAGCGCCCTCATCAATAAAAAAATCATTACTCACTGAAAACTCAATTAATTGAAAATCCGGTAGATCAGATAGACGTATAGGTACTGACATTTATTTTAAGCATTATAAATTAATGATTTAGTGTTCACTGCAGTTATAGATAGCAAAAATGCTAAAAGTGGCTGTTTTTCGCAATTTTTCTATCTGATACTATAACAAACTATAAGTGGCAACTTTATGAGGTTCTTAATGACCTTCATTGCTTTAACCTCAATCTGATCTACCGGATTTTCGATTGACTGTGCTTTCAGTGAATTATGATTTTTTGACTGATGAGGGCGCCACTTAGTCCAGGGAAGCCCCTTAAGCAAATGTTATGTTGAATTTTTTACATTTCCTTTGTTATTTCTTAGTTTATTCGAGTATTATGCCTGCTATTATGAACTTACGAATATTAATGAATTCTTCCATGCTGGACATTCCCATCATCGCTCATAGAATGTGCCAGCTGCATTTTAACCAGCTAAGGCATCCGAGGGTTTTAGTATAATACAATTTAGGCGACAGGCTGACAACCTGTCACTACAGCAATTATACCTACAAATCTATCTGAAATAACCCTCAAAACTTTGTCAGACGTGGCGGTACGGTGCCTTTGTTTAGATCGTTTATACTCTGTCTGCCTACCCCATTAGGGATATAGGTGTGACTATATGTATGTATTATGAACCAGTACCTCTGATAAACCAAAATACTTAATATTAGAACTCCAGTGGACTCAAATATCAACTCTTTATGTATAAGTAGTGTGAGGTATATGCGTAAGGCGTATTCAGCTACTATATTATATTATGTACTTTTTATACAAAATAGTAACTTTCTGTTATAGGAATATGTAATTATTCATAGCCGTAGCCAGGGTTTAGTTTATGGGGGGGTTCAATAAAACCTACACAAGTTTCGGAATCGCGTTATTTTTTCCAAATACATGAACTCCGTAGGCAAATAAGTTACAGGACACATATTGAAACGTATCTAGCGAAGCCAGCGCGAAATTACCTTTTTTTACGTAAGCCAAGTATCAAAACTTGATTTCGGATAGGCTACTAGACACTAATCTGGGCAAATAAGATTCCTGGTTGGATTTCGGTGGGGGGTTTGAACCAATCCCAAATCCCCCCCCCCCCTGGATACGCCTATGTAATTATTGACTGCATTTCAATATAATATTTAAGATAATTGTTTCTGTTACTTTCTTTTGTACAAAAATAAAAGTGACGATTCTAAAACTGGGATTATTACAATAAGTTAAAACAGATCATTGATTAAATAATTAAAATCGCTTCACAACAATGTACCTTCTGTACACACATAAATTGAAAAATAATTATTTATTTGTTCAAATACTTAAGGGGCTTCCGAGTGCCAGCGCCCTCTTCAGTAAAAAAATCATTACTCACTGAAAACGCAATTAATCGAAAAGTTTAGGTATTGAAGTTTATTGTAAGCATTATAAATTAATAATTCAGTGTTCACTGCAGTTACAGATAGTAAAAGTGCTAAAAGTAGTCGTTTTCGCAAATTTTCTATCTGTAACTACAACGTATAAGATGCAACTTCATGAGGTTCTAAATGACTTTTATTGCTTTGATCTCAATCTGATCTACCGGATTTTCGATTGATTGTTTTTTTAGTTAATTATGATTTATTGACTGATGACGGCGCTACTTAGCCCAGAGGAGCTCCTCAACTAATGAAATAAAGTTACAATTAAAACATGTCACAAAATACCAATCAAATCAGTCTATACAAGCATTTCTTTTCAACATTTTTTTTCTCCCTTTGCCTTTTGACTGGCAAGGTGTGACATCATTATACTGCCTTTGTTAACTGACATTGGCGTCGATTCTCGCGACATAATCCTAATTCTTAGCTAGCGCTGTCACTTTCTTGACTTTGACATAAGAACAGGATAGCAAATAAACACGTGACTTTGACATTCCTAATCTGACATAAGACTGCTTATTTGACGTAAAATACACGCACGCTCTATGCTAATTTCTTATTTAAAGCGTCTTACGTCAGATAAGGAATGTCAAATTAAGTGTTCATTTGCTATCCTGTTCTTATGTCAACGTTAAGAAAGTGACAGCGCTAGCTAAGAATTAGTTAAGGAATAGTACGTTCAGAATTTCCGCCATTGTATTTTAACTTTCATGGACATTGAGAGCAGGGTAGATATATGAAATCTGCTTATGTTTGGAGAAAAAGTGTTTTGTAGTTGCGATTACACAGCACTGCACCTTCTGTAGTATTTGATGTTATGTGGACACACTTTGAGCATTCGTTCTATTTAATATACCGTGTGTAAGGGTTGCTCAGTCAACAAAACTGAACAACTTTCACCAGAAAATCGTTCAGGAGAAGAAAAATAAATAACCTCCTTATAGTTCCCATACAAAATGACAACCTCGATCAGACAATTTGAAGGGAAAAGATTTTTTTATCACTTCCTGGAAAAATATCCTGCTGATAGTTGTTCAGTTTCGTTGACTGAGCAACCGCGGGACGCCGTCCTGTACAGTTATACAAGAAAATCTTATATCTTTATTCACCAGATTATTCACATATCTACCCTACTACGTAAATCTCCTTTCCATACACTTAGCACTATATCAAGTATGTTGGTCCAGCCTCCTCAAGTAGGCCACCACTTCCTGCCTGCTCCCCTGCGCGGCGGCCTGCAGAGGCGTGAGGCCGGAGGAGTTGCGCAGGCGCAGGTCGGAGCGCTTGGCGAGCAGCTTGGCGCACGCCAGCTGGCCGAACATGGCCGCGCCGTGCAGCGCCGACTGACCGTTCTCGAATACGAAACATTACAGTTACAACTTCCCTTCAGAGAGATTAAAAGAGCACTTCAATCAAAAGAGTACCTCCATGCTGGCCTGGGAGCGAAAGAAAAACATAGAATTTGCTCCCGGCCATGCTGTAAAAACCAGCTAAGGAATCCGAGGGTTTCTGTATATTGCAATTTAGGCGATGGGCTGACAATCTGTCGTTACAGCAATATAGCTACGAATATATCTTAAATAACCCTCAAAACTTTGTCAGACGTGGCGGATTGACCTTTGTTTAGGTCGTTTACGACCTACGATCTGCCTACACCATCAGGGATAAAGGCGCAATTAAATGTATGTATGTAAAGTTTACGCTATGCCTACCCCATTAGGGATAAAGGCGTGATTAAATGTATGTATGTAAATACATTCAGTCAACCAACTGCGCAGGGAAACTATGGACCGACTCTATAGTTGCTATATTGCATCTCATCATTATATTCTTCCATGCGGGACTGGGAGTCAGAGAAAAGCATAGAATGTGCCAGCTGCATTTCCTCCCGGCCATGCTGTAAAAACCAGCTAAGGGATCCGAGGGTTTCTGTATATTGCAATATAGGCTATGGGCTGACAACCTGTCACTACAGACTATATATTTACAAATCTATCTTAAATAACCCTCAAAACTTTGTCGGACGAGGCGGAACGACCTTTGTTTAGGTAGTTTACGCCCTGTCTACCGAATTAGGAATAAAGGCGTGATTATATGTATGTATGTTAATACATTTAGTCAAGCAACTACGCAGGAAATCTAGACCGACTCTGTAGTTGCTATATTGCATCTCATCATTACATAAAAGATACTTACTGGTAAAAGTCCAAGATTAGGTTTGTATTTGAGTAATTCTACAACCACTGCTGCGTGGCCCTTGTGGGCCGCCTTGAACAGAGGCGTCGCTCCGTCCTGGAAAAACAACACATAGTAAAAAGGTTAACTAAACAAACTATTTTTTTACCTGATGAGGGCGTCAATCAGCCCTGGGGAGCCCCTGAACTAAATCAGACAAAGACGATGAATGAAACCAACCAACCAAAAAAGAAAGATGAGGGCGACACTTAGCCCAGGGGAGCCCCTCAAAGGAAAAAAGTAAAAAGAGAGTATGAGCCACCTGTGATTCTGATTTACCGGATTTGCGATTGATTGTGTTTTCAGTGAATTATGTTTTTTTGACTGATGAGGGCGCCACTTAGCCCAGGGGAGCCCGAGGAGTAAAAATTAAAAGGAGTAAATTAGCCACCTGTGATTCTGATTTACCGCATTTGCGATTGATTGTGTTTTCAATGAATTATGATTTATTTACTGAACTTAATCTAGGATTGGGTCTGGTTTCCCTTCTGGGTTGCGGAGGTCAGATGGCAGTCGCTCTGGGTAAAAACCAGTACTCTCGTTCAATCCCCTAGATTTGGTAGCCGACCCCGTGAGATACGGGATAAGGCTAGGGAGATGATATGATTTATTTACTGATGAGGGCGCCGCTTAGTCCAGGGGAGCTAATTAAGGGGATCTCAGGTGCACGCCAGCGCCCTCATCAATTAAAAAATCATTATTCACTGAAAACTCAATTAATTGAAAATCCGGTAGATCAGATAGACGTATAGGTACTGACATTTATTTTAAGCATTATAAGTTAATGATTCAGTGTTCACTGCAATTATAGATAGCAAAAATGCTAAAAGTGGCCGTTTTTCGCAATTTTTCTATCTGTTACTATAACAAACTATAAGTGGCAACTTTATGAGGTTCTAAATGACCTTCATTGCTTTAACCTCAATCTGATTTACCGGATTTTCGATTGACTGTGCTTTCAGTGAATTATGATTTTTTGACTGATGAGGGCGCCACTTAGTCCAGGGAAGCCCCTTAAAGGAAAAAAGTAAAAAGAGACTAGCCACCTGTCTGACTTGGTCCTGATGTGCTCCGGCAGCCAACTCCTTGAAGGAAAGAAGTAAAAAGAGACTATCCACCTGTCTGACTTGGTCCTGATGTGCTCCGCCAGCCAACTCCTTGAAGGAAAGAAGTAAAAAGAGACTATCCACCTGTCTGACTTGGTCCTGATGTGCTCCGGCAGCCAACTCCTTGAAGGAAAGAAGTAAAAAGAGACTATCCACCTGTCTGACTTGGTCTTGATGTGCTCCGGCAGCCAACTCCTTGAAGGAAAGAAGTAAAAAGAGACTATCCACCTGTCTGACTTGGTCTTGATGTGCTCCGGCAGCCAACTCCTTGAAGGAAAGAAGTAAAAAGAGACTATCCACCTGTCTGACTTGGTCTTGATGTGCTCCGGCAGCCAACTCCTTGAAGGAAAGAAGTAAAAAGAGACTATCCACCTGTCTGACTTGGTCCTGATGTGCTCCGGCAGCCAACTCCTTGAAGGAAAGAAGTAAAAAGAGACTATCCACCTGTCTGACTTGGTCCTGATGTGCTCCGGCAGCCAACTCCTTGAAGGAAAGAAGTAAAAAGAGACTATCCACCTGTCTGACTTGGTCTTGATGTGCTCCGGCAGCCAACTCCTTGAAGGAAAGAAGTAAAAAGAGACTATCCACCTGTCTGACTTGGTTCTGATGTGCTCCGGCAGCCAACTCCTTGAAGGAAAGAAGTAAAAAGAGACTAGCCACCTGTCTGACTTGGTCCTGATGTGCTCCGGCAGCCAACTCCTTGAAGGAAAGAAGTAAAAAGAGACTATCCACCTGTCTGACTTGGTCTTGATACGCTCCGGCAGCCAACAAGGTTCTGACGACGTGGTCGTGGCCGCACTGCGCCGCGATCCACAGCGGCGTGGCGCGGTCAGAGCGAGCCACGTCCACCGCGGCCCCGGCGGCCAGCAGAGCGAGGCAAACGTCTTCGTGGCCGTTCTGGGCTGCGATGAATAGCGGCGCTGCTTTGTCCTGGAAATAAAGGAACATACATATAAACACGCCTCTATCCCTAATGGGGTAGATGGAGCGTAAACGATCTAAACAAAGGTCACTACGCCTGACAAAAATAAAGGAATACATATTATCATGCCTTTGTGGCTAGGATATATAGAATAGGTAAAGCGTAAACGACCTAAACAAAGGTCGACAAAGTTTTGAGGGTAATGTAAGATAGATTTGTAGGTATATTGCTGTAGTGACAGGTTGTCGGCCTATTGCCTAAATTGCAATATACTGAAACCCTCGGATCCCTTAGAAATAATGGAATATATATTCTAATAAATTTTACATACATACATAAAATCACGCCTTTATCCCTAATGGGGTAGGCAGAGCGTAAACGACCTAAACAAAGGTCGTTCCGCCACGTCTGACAAAGTTTTGAGGGTTAGGTATTTATGATAGATTTGTAGGTATATTGTTGTAGTGACAGGTTGTCGGCCTATGGCCTAAATTGCAATATACTGAGCCTCGGATCCCTTAGCTGGTTTTTACAGCATGCCCGGGAGGAAATGCAGCTGGCTCATTCTAT
The DNA here is from genome assembly GCA_949820665.1 of Scrobipalpa costella. NCBI lineage: Eukaryota > Metazoa > Arthropoda > Insecta > Lepidoptera > Gelechiidae > Scrobipalpa > Scrobipalpa costella. The sequence continues at coordinate 1,351,673 of OX463306.1, forward strand.
GTTTTTCTCTCGCTCCCAGTCTAGCTTGGAAGAAAAATACAAAAACGGCTGAAAATATTTATGGACCATCCAGACTTTTCTATCAATCTTAAATGGGATAATGTGTAGTGCAATCGTCCGACCGTTGCTACTAAATCTGACGTCCGATTTCATAACATATTGTCCGATTTAGGATTGATCGGAAGGTAGAATCGGAAGGTCTGATAGTGCTTTTCGCAGTTTATTATTTAACGACCCCTTAGCTGTAGAAGTTACAGGCGTGATTGTTACTACGTTATCATAACACATCGCCATCTATGATAACCAAATATAAAAACGTACTCAATACTGCCACTTATCGAGTACAGGATGTTACAGTACTAATTGTTCACTTTCATAGATTGCGCTAGTTGTTATGAAAGTAATATTACTACTCAAGAGATGGCGCTATACAGCAAGATGAATTCGAGATCTCGATATGGACGATGTTTTGGCAAAATTAAATAAAATGATCTACCTTCATACAAGCGTTGACGTCGGCTCCTCTCCGGATCAACTCTTCAACAACAGGCAAGTGCCCGCACTGGCAAGCCACGAATAATGGGGTACCGCCATCCTGAAACACAAACAAATGCATATTATTGACTTTGAAGATATTCTTGACGATCACTTACTTCAAAGGCGGTGGGTGTATTCTGCCGTCCTTAAGCTATACTGCCGTTAAGTGACATTTGACGATTTTAACTGATTTCTGCCCATCGTAATCAGAAAAAAAAACTATCGATTCATCTGACCCGTTTATTTCTATCTTCTATCATTGCCTAAAATTATAGCTTAAGCTAAATTAGTTAGTTAAATTATTCCTTAAGGGGATCTCAGGTGCACGCCAGCGCCCTCATCAATTAAAAAATCATTACTCACTGAAAACTCAATTAATTGAAAATCCGGTAAATCAGATAGACGTATAGGTACTGACATTTATTTTAAGCATTATAAATTAATGATTCAGTGTTCACTGCAATTATAGATAGCAAAAGTGCTAAAAATGGCCGTTTTTCGCAATTTTTCTATCTGTTACTATAACAAACTATAAGTGGCAACTTTATGAAGTTCTAAATGACCTTCATTGCTTTAACTTCAATCTGATCTACCGGATTTTCGATTGACTGTGCTTTCAGTGAATTATGATTTATTGACTGATGAGGGCGCCACTTAGTCCAGGGAAGCCCCTTAAGGACGGCAGTATTGATCAATTACTTATACGGTATATTGATCGGCCAATTCGGCAACAAAATAAGGCCATCAATCTGGAATATGGTTGTAAAACAGCGGTTGTTATCCGATATTTATCCAAAGCAGCGGTTGAAAACGATAAACAGCCGGATAAAAACCGGATAATTACCCAACCTGACTAACGAAGAATGACAAGTTTTTTATTAGTTTTTTACTGTAGATCACGCCTGTTTTTACTAAATAGTTACTCCTGTGCTTATCTTCTTTCGAAATTGAACACTGAAATCTCTTAAAGGTACTACCGTAGAATGTGGCAACATTACCAAACCCGTGGCAAGATTTCCATATTGTAGGTATTTCACTTAAAGTTGCCTACCTTGGCAAACTGCAATTAAATAAACGGCATTTGAATAGTAGTATTTTTTCAATAGCGTAGGGTAACATTCTTAATAACTTTCTTACTGGCAACACTGTCGATTATTTAAATATGGCTGTTTATTGTGTGCATCTGTGAAAGTGTCGTCCAACAATTGTGGTCAAATCGTGTCTTCAGATCTTAAACTACTTGTGAGAGGTGAGTGTAATTTTGATATTGTATGTAGGAAATGGTCGGGATTGCAGCTGTTATATTGTTTAATCGGTACTTCTTTTTTTCATTAAAATATCGGTAGAGGTAATGTTGGTTGAGGGTAGGTAAAGTTGACACCGACTGCTTTGTGGTAACTTTACCTCAAGCTAGGGTTGGCATAAATTTAGAATATCATGTATGTGTGCGTGCTTTGTTTGATACGTGTGAATATTTTGTGGTTATGAGGATATGTGTATTATATGAACATCCCGTGCTACTAACGCATTAAAGTGCATTAATAACTTCGATTATTTTCATGATGAAAATCTTTTAGTAAAAAGTAATTTCAAATGACAAAATGCTCTCATGATAATTTTTGTTTTGTTTCTTATCCTCACGGGATTCTCGGGGACTTTGTGAATGCTTTACGCTTACGTGTGCTTATCTGGTAAGTATCTTTTTGTTTCAGAATGCCTCCAAAAAAACTTGGGGCAAGGCCCTATAAAAATTACACCGACGGGATGATGGCGTAAGAAGAACAAAAATGTGCCATTTTTATAATAATTTTTAACTTAACAATAAAGAAACAAAAGTACTTTTTTTGTCTTGCATTTGAATATTGTTTTCCCCTTTTTCAAAATATAAAAATATCTTATGTATAATTAGGTAGGTAAATTGCAAATAAAAAAATCTGTTTGTTGTTCACGTTTTTTGACAACCCTATAAGTCAAATCATATTTGTATGTAAATTGCAATGAATCTTTTGGCAACTTTACCTGTTGATGGTGCTGCCACTTTTTAACCTACTTTTCTTCCTTTCTGGTTCAGTTAAAAAAACAAACGACCGTGTTTTTGTCATCTTTGCCTAATGAATAATTTTGTACGCAATAATAACGGAACACAATACATAGGTAATGTTGCCAAAAATGTGTCAATTTTACCCACGTTCTTAATTCACGGCTATAGCTTAAAGTTATGTGTTTCGTGTAATATAAATAGCAAAAAGCGTAAGACAAACGTATAATAAGTGTATAACAAAAGTTTCATATTTTTGCGTCTAATAGATAAAGAAGTAGATAGATTTCTTTCTAAAAATGTGGTAATGTTGCCACATTTTACGGTATCTCATTGAATAAAATCCGAAAAAGTAATCACCGTGCTTAGTTGCATACAGCTACCGGCAACGCCGCGTGCGTGAGTGAGCGAGATGGACGCGGAGCCGCCGCGCGGCGGCGTCGCCTCAGTACAGACAGTAGGCAAGCTGGCAACGTCGCATGATGCATACGTATACCTACTTGCCTACTTAGCTACTAAATAATAAATTCACTTCAAAATACCTACTTAATTGTACTCATAAAACTAAAAAATAGTTTAGATAACCGACGGGAACAGCAGCCCCCCCAAAAACAAATGAATAGATACACGTTCATCTCATACTTAGGTATTAAGTCATAAAAGCTGGTTTGTTTTGATGTTAGAACTTAAATTTAATGCGAAAAACCATAAAAAACATCTAAGTTTTCAGAATAAAGCATATACATATAGCTATTTATAAACAACCGTTTCTCGCCGGCTACATTCGCCAAAAATGGTTTTTATCCATTTTCGACGTTTTTATCCGCTTGGTTGAAAACGTTTTCAACCGGCTTTACATCTATAATCTGGAAGGCTTCAGCTTCTCAGCCTTTGATAAGTGCCGCCTTGTTAACGACCACCTTACAGATGGATCAGTATGCTGTATATTTTTATGATGACGTTTATAAAACTGAATAAAGTTTTTTTATATATATACTGTCTGGTACCAAGTGGTTTGCTGTGTCCCTTTGGCGGGTTGCCAATGCCAGTCTTAAAAGAAACTTGTGGAGACCTTGTCTCGGCGATAAAGGCGTGTCTGAATAGGTACTAATAGCAGATAACAATTTCAAAATACAAAATGTCATTAATATTAAAGCAGAGTCAGTTGAAATATAAATTGGACTAAAAAAATACTAAAGTAAAGGTACCTACAATGTAAATATGTAGATCTAAAGTCAGTTTACTCTTTAACAGAGTAAAATACATTATCTAACAAAAGGTTTTTCGATCGAGACTAATAATCTTACCGTGCTCGGGGCGTCTATGGCAGCTCCAGCGTCCAGCAAGAGTTTAGCCACGTCGAGGAAGCCGCCCTGAGCCGCGAAAAACAGCGCGCTCGTTCCTGTCTGACACACCACTCACATTACTATTGATACATACATACATATAGTCACACCTTAATTAATGGGGTAGGCAGAGCGCAAACGACCCAAACAAAGGTCGTTCCGCCACGTCTGACAAATTTTTCAGGGTTTCAATAGATTTGTAGCTTTATTGCTGTAGTGTACCGCGATCAAATCGGGAACGTTCTAGGGAAAGGTCAGGTCAGGAGTACCCTAAACCAACGAGGGTGCATCAAAAGATTGATGAATGTAGATGAAGCGAAAAAAGTTTGCAAGGATCGTAGCAAATGGAAGGATATGATCTCTGCCTACCCCTGCAAGAAAGAGGCGTGACGTTATATATGTATGTTGCTGTAGTGACAGGTTGTCAACCCATCACCTAATTTACAATATACTGAAACCCTCGGATCCCTTAGCTGACATTTACAGCATGTCCGGGAGGAAATGCAGCTGGTTTATTGTATGTTTTTGTCTCACTCCCAGTCCAGCACAGAAGTATATTACTATTGATAAAATCTACAAAATAATTACAGGAACTTCCCTCAAAACATAGGATGAAGTGTTGGGTTTCACTTCATCCTATGTTCAAGCTCTGCCTACCCCGTAAGGGTACGGGGTAGGCAGAGCTTGACTAACGAAACAAATAGAATTTACGCTATCCTCAACCGTTCCATTTCCTTCGGGAAAAGTGTTACCTACTCTTACCCAGGACCTGCCTTACGTTTTTCAAAACTTCTGATATGGAAATCTCTGAATTCTGTGTGTCTAAATCTACGTGAATTCTGCATCAGTGTCATCTGGCTTGGAAAGCGCATTCCAAATCGACCAACACGGCTTCCAACACGGTGATCAATCTTGATACTTGATACGAATCAGTAGCCGCGTAAAAATGAAAAATCATTACAGTTTACACTAGAGCCATTTCTTCCATCGCTATCAGAGACTCCACGCACGCTATGCCTATTTATTCTAATTTGATAGTTACACATACATGTGTTTGCTTCCATGCTGGCCTGGAAGTAAGAGTGCCAGCTGAATTTCCTACCGGGCATGCTGTAGAAACCAGCTAAGGAATCCGAGAGTTTCTGTATATTGCAATTTATTCGATCGGCTGACAACATGTCACTACAGCAGTATATAAATAACCAAACTCCAAGCTTTGTCAGACGTGGCCGTTTACGCTCTGCCTACCCCATTAGCGATAAAGGCGTGATTATATGTATGTATGGCATGTATGTATGTTACACTAGAGCCGGTATCTCACTAAATATGGCGGAAGGAAGATTCGCTGGCAATGAATGAGATTGCTATCAATGCTGGCACGCGAGTCGTTCTAATCTGAATAGTTACACGACACAGGCATGTAACGTGTTATTAAAAGCCTAGATTTACGACAGAAACAGAACCAAAGATTTAGTTTAGCATGCATGCATATAATCACGCCTTTATCCCTAATAGAATAGAATAGAAAATATTGATTTTCCACCTAATCGGGTAGGCACAGCGAAAACGATTTAAGCAAAGGTCGTTCCGACACATCTGACAAAGTTTTGAGGGTTAATTAAGATAGATTTGTAGATATTGATGTAGTGGCAGGTCAGCCCACCGCCTAAATTACAATATACTGAAACCCTCAGATCCCTTAGCTGGTTTCTACAACATGCCCGGGATGCAGCTGGCACATTCTATGTTTTCGCTCGGTCCCAGGCGAACAGGGAAGTTCTAAGTTTAGTTTAGCAGTACTCCTTAAAACCAAAGAGCGGTTTTTCGACCAATGACCGTCAAGATTTTTTATGAAAGCTTTTGGTGGAAAGACTAACCGCCTTATCTTGATTCAGCCAGCCAAGATAATTGGCAATACTATTTATATATTAGTATATCATATTACTCCATGGCGTTTCCAAAAATGCGAATTTAAAACTTGATGTCGGAGTTAGCAACGCCATTCGCCATTTTGGAAACGCCATACGATGATGATGATGATGATATTACTCCATGGCTCTACCAAGGATCTGAAGTTAAGTTTAGAATGGATATTCTAAAGCCTATCTATCTATATCAGCCTATATCTACCCACTGCTGAGTATAGGCCTCTTCTTTTATACGCCATCTACACCGATCCTGTGCTTCCCGCATCCACCGTCTTCCCTCAATCGCTTCTATATCATCAGTCCATCTGGCTGGTGGTCTGCCTACTGGACGCTTTGATGATATCGGCAGCCAGTCGGCAGTTCTAAAGCCGTTTCTTGACTATGCCAATTTCGGCACGATGCGTACGGTAATTTTTAATAGAGTAAGTAGTTTGCGGCCATAAGAATGTCCATTGCAGCTTATTCTCCCGTGGCAAGCACGTAAGGCCCGTATTTATAATCAGCACTTGAGAACGACAGATAGTTTGAGTAGATTAGAAATGTCATTTCAGTACAAAATGACCTGTCACATCCATACTTAATATTGCTCTGAATCTTGGGATAGCTTTATAAATACGGCCCTAAATGTTCTAAGAACTAAAATGGTGTGCTGAATGAAATATGTATATCCGCGAAAGCAAAGCATTTGACAAAAAGATCGCTATCAGAGACTCCACGCACGCGACTGCTTATTTATTTGAATCTGATAGTTACATTACATTCTTCTATGCTGGACTAGAATGTGCCAGCTGCATTTCCTCCCGGGCATGCTGTAAAAACCAGCTAAGGAATCCGAGGGTTTCAGTATATTGTAACTTAGGCAATGGGGTGACAACCTGTTACTACAGCAATATACCTACATTACTATCTTAAATAACCCTCAAAACTTTGCCAGACGTGGCTAAACGACCTTAGTTTGGGTTTCCCGCTCTGCCTACCCCATTACGGATACAGGCGTGACTATATGTATGTATGTATGATAGTTACACACACATACGTAAATCTGTACTTACCTATATGCATATGTTTTATTAAAATAAAAAAGGACTATAAATAACCCTTTCGTTTTTTCAACAACTGCAAAACGTTTCGGATTGAATATTCACAGTGTCTGCTTCTTTAAATGTTATGTTCACCTAGCAGTGGACTGACGCTGCTATCAATTCGTGGAGGGCACGACTAAACTAAATCTTTACTAAAGTTATTGCCGTCTATTTCTGTTATTTCGTGATAGAAAATGACAGGTATAGACTTATTGCACGCAGAGGACACAAACATAAAAAAAAACAATAGCAGGTAAGGCGTGTACAATTATAGTATATGTAAAATTACATTAAATAAATCTAATATCATTATAAAAAAACAATACATACATACATAAAATCACGCCTTTATCCCTTACGGGGTAGGCAGAGCGTTAAACGCCTCGTAAAAGGCGCTTTCGCTACGTCTGACAAAAATTGAGGGCAAATTTAGATTGTAATGTGTATAGCTATAGTGACGGATTGTCAGCCCATCGCCTAAATTACAATACACTGTAACCTTAGAGTCCCTTTTGCTGACTTCTACAGCATGCTCAGGAGGAGGAGGGCAGCTGGAACATTCTATGTTTTTCTATCTCTCCCAGCCCAGCATGGAAGAAAAAAAACCAATAAATATACATAATAATACAGATACCTACAAACTACATAAATACATACATATATAGTTTAGTCGTGATTTTTCTAATTACGAATTGCTGTCTACATACCGTTCTGCAGCAGGCAGGGTCTGCCCCCTGGGCCAACAGTTCTCTGACGCAGTCTGTGTGGCCCATCGCTGCTGATAGGATTAGGGGAGTCGTGCCATCCTGGAAAAAGGAAATTTAATTGATTATTTTATAGTATTAGTTAGTTATAGAAATTTAATAGTTCTTCCATGCTGGCCTGGGAGCGAGAGAAAAACATAGAATGTGCCAGCTGCATTTCCTCCCGGGCATGCTGTAAAAACCAGCTAAGGGATCCGAGGGTTTCAGTATATTGTAATTTAGGCGATGGGCTGATAACCTGTCACTACAGCAATAAACGTACAAATCTATCTTGAATAACCCTCAAAACTTTGTCAGACGTGGCGGAACGACCTTTGTTTAGGTCGTTTACGCTCCGCCTACCCTATTAGCGATAAAGGCGTGATTATATGTATGTATGTAATTGATTATTGGCGGCTGATGGGACCCCAAATCAATGAGGTCAGGGCAAGAGGATGATGAAGGGCTCAGCGAGCAATCCTAAAGATCATGCTGAAGAAGCGCCGTAGGTTCTCTACTGACCTACTGTATCGGGAAGCCCAGGTGCTGAGAGTGAGACAGTTATATATCCACAAGGCTTGTTTATCGACTCACAAAAATGTAATTAACTCAGAAGTTTACCCAGATTTATTACGCAGGGGGATTTTTAAGATTCTGGTCGAGAGAACGCTTACTAGTTTTGGAAGAAGATTTTCAAATTATGCATTTCCCACCACATACAACACAGTAGTGAAGCATTGTGATATAAAAAGTAGTTCTGTTCATTATCTGAATTGAATTATAACGACACCGAAAACTTAATCAAAACCTAACCGACTGAAACCTAACACTGCAATAATTAGTACACAAAAACCTACATAAACTTCTTGAAAGTAATTTGAGAAAACTTGCTAAATCAAGTCGATGTGTAAAATTAAAAGCAGTTTTTTATTTTTTATTATCTTTATACAAAGATTGTGTATTCTTTTTTGTCTTTTTTCTGTGCGCAGCCACTTATGTGTGTTTTTTTAAACAATGCTGGTACTAGAGGTTATCTTAAAATATAAATAAATATCAAAAATTAATTTTAACAGGTAACCTCTTCAGAAAGTATTGATAATTCTAGAATGTAATTAAATTCTGGTATCCCAAGATACAGGCCTGGTCCGAGTTTGGGAACCCCTGTTTAAACCATGTATGTACTTTAACTGCACTTCTGAACTGGTGGCTGATGGGAAAATATTCTAAAAGGAAAGATCTGATCTGTCAAGGGTAATGAAGGAAGAAATCAAAAAATCTGAATAAGTTGCAGAAAGCTTAAATCTATGAGAACATGTTTTGCAAACTAAGTACCTATATTTCGAAATTCGGATACCTATTCAATGATACCCCACTCGGAATAATTTGTCGTTTGGTTTTTCATTTCATAAAATGGCGTCTTAATGGTGCCATATTTAATTTTGGTCAAAATCATGTCTTTAGTAACACTCGCAAGATTAAGGCGAATCAATTGAAGTAAGAATAATTAAAACCGGCCCACGCGTTTGGCCTCTATAGTGCCACAAAGGGACAAACATAGACTGATAAACACATCACCCTTCCTTGCAATGCACAGTCGGATAAAATAGTTCGCTACATTACATGTGACCACAACTATACACGAGCTTCATGTCTTTTTATTCAAAACAGATTTTAAAAATAAATAATATGTATGCAAATGAGTTAAATTACTAAAACTACTATTTTATTATGTTTTTATATTTCATAGCTAAAACATATTTTAGAAACGAGATCTTCGATTAAAAGACTTGAAACTTTGTTTACCTTTAATCTAAAACTGAGTAGGAAATACTACAGAGCAAGTGCAGTTAACACTTCACATGCTCCACTGCACATTTATCTCCTGTTAACTGTTCTGCTTCCACCTATCAGGCCAACTCGAGCGTTAACACGTTGCATGCAAATTTATTTATATCGGAAACTGGACACGAGGTGTTGGGAGATTTTATTTATGATCAAGATAATTGAGTGTATGAGCAAGAAAATTATGAGAACGAAGGAGATGTAAAAAGTTTATGTAGATGAAGAAACAACACAAGTGAAACGTGAAAAATATTGTAAGCATACATACATATAATCACGCCTTTAAACCAAATGGGGTAGACCTACGACCTAAACAAAGGTCGTTCCGCCACGTCTGACAAAGTTTTGGGGGTTATTGAAGATAGATTTGTAGGTATATTGCTGTAGTGACAGGTTGTCAGCCTATCGCCTAAATTGAAATATACGTACTGAGACCCTCAGATCCCTTAGCTGGTTTCTATAGCATGCCCGGGAGGTAATGCAGCTGGCACATTCTATGTTTTTATCTTGCTCCCATGAAACACGTTCCATGCATATTTATTTATATCTGAAACTGGACACGAGGTATTGGGAGATTTTAATTATGATCAAGATAATGGAGTTTATGAGCAAGAAAATTATGAGAAGGAAGGAGATGTAAAAAGTTTATATGTAGATAAAGAAAGAACACAAGTGAAATGCGAAGAATATTGTAAGCATAATGAATGTAACAACAACAGCAATGCATTCTATTTATGTATGTATTTATTTCTTCCATGCTGGACTGGCAGCGAGAGCAAAACGCGATGGTTGCATTTCCACCCGGGCATGCTGTAAAACCAGCTAAGGGATCGAAGGGTTTCAGTATATTGTAATTTAGGCGATGGGCTGACAAAATGTCACTACAGCAATATATCTACAAATCTATCTTAAATAACTCTCAAAACTTTATCAGACGTGGCGGAACGATCTTTGTTTAGGTCGTTTACGCTCTGCCTACCCCATTAGGGATAAAGGCGTGAATATATGTATGTATTAATGCCAAAAACTGCGAGTAACTCAAGTTGAGTAAAGGTGGAACACATCTTTGATAGTGGTCGTTACTCAAGCTGTGCTACTAGGCGGTTTGAAAAACTCTGGCACCAGGGTTCATCAGGTCGTTCGACTCGAGAATCCACTCGTTAAGAAGAAAAAGATGTCAAAGTTAAGAAAGTGACAGCGCAAGCTAAGAATTAGTTAAGGAATAGTGAGTCCAGAATTGTCCTACAAAGAGTAGATACGATACGACTTTAAGTCTTCGACCAATATATTGGTCGAAGCTTAAAGTAATGCAAACGTCGAAAGCTTGACAAAACAGCTGTTTTATTTAGCAACTATGATGACAACGAAAGACCTACCTCAATATGAAAAGAAACCTAGGATAATAATGATTACTCTTAGCAAAAACCCAATTGTCATCATTGCATCACAACAATGAACTACATTTCAATACGGACCATCCGGCGCCGAAATCCGCAGTTACCTTGCGCAAGCGCATCTGAAGGAATTACGTCACATTATTACGGCGAGGTGAAGGAACGCCGGCCGCTCGTATAAATCATCAGAATGGTAACCATGGCAACCTTTAGAGGGCCTGCTGCAGTATGCAAGTCATAAGAAAGGGCGAATGCAGAAGATCAGTGAATAAGAAGTTAACCGTTGGTTATTGTTGCGAGTGATAACAATAAAATGATCTCAATAGCTATATTGATTTATGTAGGTTGATGGGGCCGTCTGGGCAAAAATAAGTATTAAGTAGCCTATTTCTAGTACTATTATATATTCTGTGCTTATTCATAGTAACGTTAGTTAAAATAGGTAGTTAAATTAAAAAAACAGTGGTGCAATACTGTGCTATATTCTCCTGTCTACCTGCTACTTGGCATTCAAAGGTTAGGCGCATTTTCGCTCAAGGCTCCATTAGTACTGAAATGACTGACTATTTATCGCAATAGTACCAACATGACACAGCAAACCAGAAACATCCATCACCCGCCACCGCTAAAGCTTTATAATCTAAAGATTGTACGCGTGATTTTAATGTTTCTTACGTCAATCGATTCGTCTTAATCTTGAACAGTATAATAATAAGTGAACACTCAGTAAAGAACCTTACTTTTAAACATACACATATATGCCTACTTCCATGCTGGTCTGGGAGTGAGAGAAAAACATAGAATGTGCCAGCTGCATTTCCTCCCGGGCATGCTGTAAAATCCAGCTAAGGGATCCGAGGGTTTCAGTATATTGTAATTTAGGCGATGGGCTGACAACCTGTCACTACAGCAATATACCTAGAATTCTATCTTAAATAACCCTCAAAACTTTGTCAGACGTGGCGGGACGACCTTTGTTTGGGTCGTTTGCGCTCTGCCTACCCCATTAGGGATAAAGGCGTGATTATATGTATGTATGTATGCATATATGCCTACCTTTCATTCAAAGGTTAGGCAGATTTCGCTGGCTCACTATATCAATACATGACACAGCAAACCAACAACATCCATTACCCGCCACCGCTTTACCTTTGGGTACCTACTTACTACAATCCACGGTATTGAAGCGTCCACAAACAAAGAGTAGAGATTGGCTAAAAGTGGGCCAGCGTGTTTTATTTTAGCAGCCATGATTGTTTACCAGTACCTGGTTTATAGAAGCATTGTTGGCTCATGACGAGGCAGAGAGTTTACATGAAAGCGTTTGTGTGTTTTATGCCCCTGGCCCATTGTGTTTCCGGTCGAGAAAGCTTTTGCTTTTGCAGGGGGGTTTTTGAACGCTGGTTTTTGATTCTCATCCTAATTCATGAAACAGCAGTCTTTCGCAGTGCATGTCAGAACTCACCTTATGGTGACGGTCTGAATTGGTTTTTAAAGATTGGCTAGAATGTCCAATGCCTCTAAGGTCCGTAATTATAACCCGCACTTGAGAATGACAGCCATTCTGAGTTCGTATCAAAAATGACATTTCAGTACAAAGTAACTGCCTCCGTGGTCTAGTGGCTAGTGTCATAGACTCCCGATCCGGAGGTCCTGGGTTCGATTCCCAGGGGGGAAACTAAAAAGTTGATATTTGAGAAGTTATCACTTTGTGATTTTTTTCCCAGTTTGGTTAGGACAATGTAGGCTGAATCACCTGATTGTCCGAAAAGAAAAAGATTTCGTGCTTCGGAGGGCACGTTAAGCCGTCGGTCCCGGTCGCTGTCTTTGATAGTGGTCGTTACTCAAACCATGTCAGAGGCCTGATAGTTGTGCTACTAGGCGGTTTAAAAACTCTGACACCAGGGTTCATCGGGTCGATAGACTCGATACCCACTCGATAGAAGAAGAAGAAATACAATGTGGCTTGTCAAATCCATACTTAATATCGCTCTCAATCTTGGGATAGCTTTACAAATACGAGCCTAAAATTTTAATTAGATGATGGTGCCCGCGTACTAAACTAATGCTTGATTGTTTGTCGCAATTTTGCAAAATAAAGAAAATTCATAAAAGCAGAGATTTAACTAAGAAATCTTTGTAATCAAATATTGAGTAGGTATTGAAACTTAGTCAGGAAGTACGTGAACTGGCGACAGACTGCTGAGAAAAGTGCTGTTTAGTTCACAGAGCAAATAGTTTAGTTTAAGAGTTTGGACTGTCTGGGCTACAGTGTAGTGACCGAAATGTCTTTGCAATATTGATTTACGCAACTGTAAAGTATCTTGGAGTCAAGCCAGACTTTCGAGACTTGAAGAATAGTAACAATGACCTCAAGTCTAGGACGCTAGACTAGACTTTTTAAACATCATCAGTTCTCTAATTAAGCCTGGACAACGGATATATAGAAATCATCTTGAGTGAACTCAGAATCAGGATTGTAAAACCGTAACCCATCTGCTTTCAAATAGTCATCCGATGTGAATTTTATGTGGAAGGTGGAGCTTAAAGATGAAGCCACAAAAGAGTTCATCGCATCATCATATTAACGCATCGCAGATTTTGTAGAGGTATAGATTTTACGTACCTTATCTCTGGAGTCGATGTGCACTTTCGCAGTATCCAGCAGCTGTCGTAGTCTGTCGCAGTCACCCCTTAGGTGGAACTGCACGTCTGTGCGAGATTCTTTCTGTAAATGACACACTGCTTACCCTATCTCTTTAGTCGATGTGAACTTTCCCAGTATCCAGCAGCTGTCGTAGTCTTTCGCAGTCACCCCTTAGGTGTAACTGCACGTCTGTGCGAGATTCTTTCTGTAAATGGAGCATTACTTACTCTATCTCTGGAGTCGATGAGCACTTTCCCAGTGTCCAGCAGCTGTCGTAGTCTGTCGCAGTCACCCCTTAGGTGGAACTGAACGTCTGTGCCAGATTCTTTCTGTAAATGACACACTGCTTACCCTATCTCTGGAGTCGATGTGAACTTTCCCAGTATCCAGCAGCTGTCGTAGTCTGTCGCAGTCACCCCTTAGAGCCGCCAGGTGGAACTGCACGTCTGTGCGAGATTTTTTCTGTAAATGGAGCATTACTTACTCTATCTCTGGAGTCGATGTGCACTTTCCCAGTGTCCAGCAGCTGTCGTAGTCTGTCGCAGTCACCCCTTAGGTGGAACTCTGTGCGAGATTCTTTCTGTAAATGACACACTACTTACCCTATCTCTGGAGTCGATGTGCACTTTCCCAGTATCCAGCAGCTGTCGTAGCCTGTCGCAGTCACCCCTTAGAGCCGCCAGGTGGAACTGCACGTCTGTGCGAGATTCTTTCTGTAAATGGAGCATTACTTACTCTATCTCTGGAGTCGATGTGCACTTTCCCAGTATCCAGCAGCTGTCGTAGCCTGTCGCAGTCACCCCTTAGAGCCGCCAGGTGGAACTGCACGTCTGTGCGAGATTCTTTCTGTAAATGACACACTACTTACCCTATCTCTGGAGTCGATGTGCACTTTCCCAGTATCCAGCAGCTGTCGTAGTCTGTCGCAGTCACCCCTTAGAGCCGCCAGGTGGAACTGCACGTCTGTGCGAGATTCTTTCTGTAAAGAAAATAAACGTTTATTTATTTATTTTAACAAACATATAGTTCTTACAGGCATGCCCAAAGTAACTATATACGATATCAAATTATTATTACAAAAATACGACACAGCTGCTTTTGTGAATTCCTTCAACGAACACGTGTAAATATCGAATTGTGAATTCTCCTGAATAATAGAATTAATCGCGCGTACTGCTCGAGCGACCGGCGAGAACTTATGTCATTCAGTGTCTCAGAATGCTATTTCACAAGCCTAGGTCTGCTGGAAGAGATTTATTTTTAGAAATAAGCTGTGCCTGTTGGGTCTTTGTTTAATATGTATACAATAAACTGTTAAATAAATAATAAGTCATAACTTTTTTGTGATTTTATGGTTTCTGACGGCATATACCTAGCTAGCATCATTTATTTCTTCATCGTCATTACACGCACAAAACATAAAAAAAAATACTAGTAAGTATACCGGGTGTAAGGGACAGCGTCCCGCATAAGATGATAAGGGTTGCTTAGTTAACGAAACTGAACAACTATCACTAGGAATTTCTTTCAGGAGATGAAAAAAATATATATTGAACTTCCGATACAAAATGACCACCCTGATCAGACAATTTGTATGGACCAAAATTTTTTTTCACTTTCTAAAAATAAATCCTGCTGTCTCTTCAGTTCCGTTGACTGAGCAACCCCTATATCAGTTTGCGGGACGCTGTCCCTTACACTCCGTATACAAACGAAAAAATATTATTATATTAGCGACCCGCCCCGGCTTCGCACGGAAATTATCAGTGTTTCTCTACTATATTATGCATGTATTATACATATAAACCTTCCTCTCGAATCACTCTATCCATTAAAACAAACCACATCAAAATCCGTTGCGTAGTTTTATAGATTTATGCATACATAGGGATATAGGGGCAGAGAAAGCGACTTTGTTTTATACTATGTAGTGATGTACCTAAATAAACACGTTCTCTGTAGATGAAGGCAAAAAGTTGACCGCAACAGCTGATTAGTTAATTCCTAGCGAATAAAAAAAATCATGCATCTACTTTAATATTGAGTGACGTTCCCTACCCGACCTTGTCAGCAAGTCCTGCTTGTAAACCCGTCTATTGATCCACCCCACCTGCCTGATCGTCATAGCAACTCATCTCGAGTCCCCTGAGCCCTGGTGCTTGGTGACTATACGCGTACTTCGCTATTGTTGTTGAGGGGTCTTGAACGGTGGTTAAGGGAAGAGGGTTGATGGGATGCGAAAATCTGCGCTTTTTGAGATGTGACTTGACGAAGAATTCTAAATCATAATACGTTACGTTACAATACATACATAAAATCACGCCTTTATCCCTAACGGGGTAGGCAGAGCGTGAACGACCTAAACAAAAGTCGTTCCGCCACGTCTGACAAAGTTTTGAGGGTTATTTAAGATAGATTTTAAGTATATTGCTGTAGTAACAGGTTGTCAGCTCGTCGCCTAAATTGCAATATACTGATACCCTCGGATCCCTTAGCTGGTTTTTACAGCATGCCCGGGAAGAAATGCAGCTGGTACATTATATGTTTTACTCTCGCTTCCAGTTCAGCATGGATAACATTAAAAATGTGTTACAAAAGTAGAACAAACGTAAAGGATAAAAGTAACAAGGTACCTACTCTTTCGAGTTTTTATATAACTGTTTTATACACGAACGGACGTTGTAAATCTAGATAGGCATTTATGTACTAAATATCCTAAAGATCTACATTCAAAAATTCTGTAATGCAAATTGCAAGGTTGTTACCTTCTAATATCCTTCTTCTTCTGTCGAGTGGGTATCGAGTCTATGGACCCGTCTAATATCCTAAAGACATGACCTACATTCGCATAAGTCTGTAATGCAAATATTGACATTACAGACCTTCTCGAATGTAGGTCTTCAATCACTGCACTTACAACCGAGATTGTTCGGCTGCAATTGGTTGCACTGCAGACATTGATTGCAGATTGTAACGGCATTTAAGGTGCATCCTGCCGGCAGGTGAGCAGGTAGATTTCAAGATATGCAACCATCGCCCGTAATGCCTTAGAATATTGTTCAAATCAGCGCGCGCTCAAAAATGTGCGAAATACGCACAAAAAAAGCCAATTCCATAAATACTTAGATAATCATAATACGGATAATTTCCCGAAGAAACTGTGAAAGCGCTCATAAAAACAGCTTTACTTTCTTTTTTTTTATCATACTTATTTATGAACTAGAATATTTTAAAATGTTGCAATTGCAGGCCATGAACTAATTTCTTAGATGTATATTTTTTTAGAATTTTCCTATGATTCGTTTAGGAGAAATAAGCTCTTGAAAACAACCATTTGCCGGCAGGAATCACCTTAAAACTCGGAGCACGATCAACGATAATCGCTTCTGCGGTCTGCGCACGAGTGGCTCTGTTTCAATGCTTATCAGTATCGTGTTGAAACAGTCCGTGTGTATTTTTATTTAGATTTTTATTTTTCATTTGTCATTTATTTGACTCGGGCTCTGGAGACAGCATTATTGTGGCTCAACTCAACGTCTTTTTTATCCCTCTTCTTGTAGAAACTTCTTATTCGTGTCGCTTCTTCTTCTTCTCGAGTCAATGGCTTTAAATCCTTGACGCCCAGAACGTGATCACATCAATGTACAGATAATCTAGCTTTAAACTCGCATTGACCTGTTTTGCGAAACAATCAAGAATGGTGTACGATTCAGGTTGCTGAACTTTAGAAAGAAACGCATTACGTTGTCGTGCCAAAGCTATTTGGGTCATGGAAACACCCAATTTTCTTGTAAACTACTAAGGAACTGTGTCATAGAAAAATCAAAGACATTAGCATATCTGTCGGCACATGTAGAAGACCAGGCAAATCCCACTCTACATCGAACAAGATAACATTTTTAAATCTTCTGCATAGTAATGCCTGTATGTGTAAATATCAAGTGTAACTAAATACCATCGCTATATAAGACATACCTAGCTATACAATTTGTCGCGATAATCAGCTTCGCGTGCCATCTATAGTTTTATAATGGGTGAATGTAAAAAAAACTCGCGTTACCTATAAGTGCTATTCTGACGCCTCTATAACCACACAGTAGTAATTATTGCTTATCATGTTGTTTAATAACTTAATTACTGTTGTTGGTTTTCCTGAAAGTTAGATTGTGTGGAGGTAATGCGGTTTTGCCGTAAGCGGATTTGTCAAACCAAGTGAAAGCTGATTAACGTCGGCAAAAAAGAATTCTAATATCTTCCATACTGGACTGGGAGAGAAAGAAAAACATAGAATGTTCCAGTTGCCCTTCCTCCCGGGCATGCTGTAGAAGTCAGCAAAAGGGATTCGAGGGTTACAGTGTATTGTAATTTAGGCGATGGGCTGACAACCTGTCACTACAGCAATACACATTACAATCTAAAATTGCCCTCAATTTATGTCAGACGTGGCGAAAGCGCCTTTTAGGAGGCGTTTTACGCTCTGCCTTCCCCGTAAGGGATAAAGGCGTGATTTATGTATGTATGTATGTATGTAAAAAAGAATTAAATATTAGCGGATATTATGAAATACTTACATAGACGGGGTATACCTAAGATATGTAGTACTATAAATATACTCTGTACCTAAGGGACAGCTTAACGCACACTGATAGGGGTTGCTGGGTCGACGAAACTGAACAACTTTTATTTGTTTTGTTTTTCAATCAGACACTTTGTATCAGAAAACCATTATTTATATTAATTTTCTGAAAGAAGTTCTCGGTGAAAGTTATTCAGTTTAGGTGATTGAGCGGCCCCTATCAGTTTGCGATAAGCTGTCCCTTACACCCGGTATGCGATTTTTTGAATCTTAATCAGAGCTCTTGCCAATTTCGCGTCTATTGACCTAAGAAGTTTCATGACTTTAACAAATCAGATAACATTTCTAAGAGCGTTTCTCAAATCGAATAGCAACTTGAAGATAAAAGTTAGAGTTTCAAAGAAGGGTGAAGAGACTAACTTTATTCATTAGATTAGGCAATAAATTCAGTGGAGCTTTTTATAGGGATGTTTCTACGTGATATCAGGTTACATGAAGAAATCAAAATGTTTGGTAATAGGTACGAATGCGTTTACTGCCTACTTGCATTTGTAAGTGGTCTTGGTAGTTTTAGTTGGATAATTATGTGCTATATTATATACATACATACATATAATCAGGCCTTTATCCCTTATGGGGTAGGCAGAGCGTAAACGACCTAAACAAAGGTCGTACCGCCACGTCTGACAAAGTTTTGAGGTTTATTTAAGATAGAATTCTAGGTATATTGCTGTTGTGACAGGTTGTCAGCCCATCGCCTAAATCACAATATACTGAAACCCTTGGACCCCTTGGCTGGATTTTACAGCATGCCCGGGAGGAAATGCAGCTGGCACATTCTACGTTTTTCTCTCGCTGCCAGAGCATCATGAAAGAAATATTATATTATATATTACCTTTATTATGTACTTTCTATTTTTGATAGTTGCCTAATCGTTAAATAAAATATTTAGAAGCCTACGAATAAGGAATAAGTCTTAGAAGCTGAATCAAATGCCCGATGGTGTATTGGCTAGGAGCCCGATGGTAGATAGGGCCGCTTCCTCCTGAGCGGTCGTGGTTCCTATCCGACTAATGTGTTTTAGGATTTTCGAATTTCATATGTACAATTTATCGGAATTCGGAAGGCGCGTTAACCCGTTAGTCCCGGTTAATATTGTTTAATACCGTAGATATTAGTCGATAAAGTTATGTCAGACGCCAGTGCTAAGCATTGGCGACTTGAAAACTCTGACGGGTCTAGTTTCCCTTCTGGGTTGCGGAAGTCAGACGGAAGTCGTTCTAAGTAAAACCAGTACCCTCGTTAAATCCCCTAGATTCGGTAGCCGACCCTGTGAGATGCGGGACAAGGCTAGGGAGATGAGAAACTGAATCAAATTCTGATGACTTAAATCGAACTAAAAATGTAATAAAAGGTTCAGTAAACAATGAAATGAAACTCTTTCAGTGGGTAAGCAAACTTGCTTGCATAAAAAGGCATAATGATTCAATCAAAGTCGTGACTGTTGCGAATGCGTGAGGTAACGCGATACGGTCATTCCGGTCGCGCCGGGTCAGCCTGGTAATCCCGCTGAGGATCAGATTTCTGGTGTTGGCTCTGGTTACTTCGAGTTCGACAGGACTTGTTGCGGAGAAAAGTGGGAGAACATACAAGAGGTGATATAATATCTAACCTATCAATTCCATCTAGATTCTGTTAAACACAAAGTGGTAAAATTTACTTGCACGCATAAAAAGGCATAATGATTCAATCAAAGTCGTGGCAGTTGCAAATGCGAGAGATAAGGTAAAGGCTGGCCTGGGAGCGAGAGAAAAACATAAAATGTGCCAGCTGCATTACCTCCCGGGCATGCTGAAAAACCAATTTCAGTATACTGTAGTTTAGGCGATGGAATATAATACAGATATCGTTTTGGAATCGAGTAGATTAATTGTGTCGATTTCTACGTCATTTTCAGGATAAAATTTTGTATCACCTGTGCAAATACAACAACATTGTAATTTCGGCGATGGAATATACCTTCAAATCTATCTTAAATAACCCTCAAAACTTTGACAGACATAGCGGAACGACCTTTCTTTAAGTCGTTTACGCTCTGCCTACCCCATTAGGGATAAAGGCGTGATTATTATGTATGTATGTATAAACATAAATCAGACCAAATCAACAGAGAGCAACGTAACAATTTGTATGTATTCTTGTAAATCTTCAAGAGCTGCGCAATCGCAACGGGGATCTATTGGGCGAACCCCGAACCTGGCTTCATGCCAATTGGCAGTTTTTACACAACTTTTCTTACACGAATTGTACTTCCCTACACTACTCTACCGTACTGCGATGTTGGCTGTTGGGTGAGGATGAGACAAACACACTGCGCGGTGTTCACACGTGTAATCAGAGAAGGTAGTTACATGCAATGCCTTAATCTAACTTATGACTAATGAGTGGAGAGAAGGTAAGGTGTCACCACAGTACACTGTTGTAAGTAAAAGAGGAAATACTATGAAAATGGTAGACAGTTGATTGTGAAAAAAAAAAACGCAGCGTGAGGAAGGGTTGACGATATTGATAAAGTCATTGTCTTAGGTATTGATAGGCGTGAAAGATGGTGGACAGACAGGGTAAAATAATTATTTCTATTTCTCGAGCATACTGAATAAGTATGCTCGTATTTATAAAGCGATCTCAAACTTGAGAGAAATATTTTAAGCATGGATTTGACAGGCCAGTTTCTACTTCTTCTTATCGTGTCGATCGTTTAGGCGTTTTTATATTAATTTCTACTGAAATTACATTTCTGATACGAACTTAAGTTCGCTGTCACTCATGGAAGCTGATTTCAAATACGGCCCTTTGTATTTCAGTAACTTGAGTGAACTAAGTTGCTAAGAGATCTACCTAAATTACCACTTGAAAATCATCAAGAGTGTCAGAAACTCTGCCTGACGTATAAGGAATTTACAAGTGACTCAAAAGTGTGTAACAAGAATGCTCGTTTCTTCGAATTTCGTTTCCCCTCTCAAGGTTTATGGCTGTACTAACCTTGAATCGCTCCGTGCTTGGTTCCTACGTTTCTAGATAATCTCCGAAATCTAGGGCGTACGGAAACTTATCCATAAGAGAATTCTCATCAAAGATAAAAGCTTAGCCGTGTTTCTATCAGAGATAGAGATCGGTAAATGATTTGTTTATATTATTTAAGAATCGAGTAGATTTACTGTGTCAATTTCTACGTCATTTCCAGGACGTAATTTTGTATCAACTGTGCAAATACAACAACATTGTACTTTGATATTTTGAATGTAAATGTGAGGCGTAAAAATATTGTGCTTTGATGCAACAATAATATTTCTTTTACAGTGCCATCGACCTATCTGTTCAAGTGGCGATATTTGGAATAAAAAATTGGACACACTGACAGAAATGAAAAGATTATACTTGCTATAGTGGCGCCGCTGACAGATGTACAGATATTTGAACTGAAGTCTAGATACCACCGGCTAAAACTAAAATTTAAATCTATCTGTCACTTTCAAAATAATAAAACTGATTAAGGACAGGCGATTTATACTCTATGGTTTAACACTTTGTCCGCTAGATTTTGACGCGCTTTTGCACGTTTCCCCAGTTTTTTTGTCAACTTTATTCGTCATATCATATGACGGCGGATTAAAATGACAGATAACGCATAAAACCACAGACTATAACTAAAAAACCGGAGAGAATAGATCTCCTGTCCTTTTTCAATGTTTTTAGTCTGAAAGTGACAAATAAATTTAAATTTTAGTTTTAGCCGGAAAATCTAGAATCGAGCCCATTTTCGGTGCTTCTATCTGTACTTTCTGGAGCTACACACTCTTTAGCCACGTTTAATATAAGATTTCATGATAGCCTGGGAGCAAGAGAAAAACATAGAAAGTGCACAGCTGCATTTCCACCCGGGCATGCTGTAAAAACCAGATAAGAGATCCGGTTTCAGTATATTGTAATTTAGGCGATGGGCTGCCAACCTGTTACTAAAGCAATATATCCCTTAAATAACTCTCATAACTTTGTCAGACGTGGCGGAACGACCTTTATATGGGTCGTTTACGCTCTGCCTACCCCATCAGGTATAAAGGCGTGATTATTTGTATGTAGTATAAGATTCCAGACTGAACAGAATGCGGCGGTGCTAAAACCTATGATTACCGTAACCAACATCATCACGCTAGCCGAGGTAGGCATTCTTGGCATACTTAGCTACTGACCGAGGGAACAAAAACCACTGGTCTAGTAGTTTGAGCTTTGGGCTTTCGATCCTGAGGTTGTGGGATCGAGTTCCACGGAGGTAAAACCTATGATTACCGCAACCAACATCATCACGCTATCCGAGACAGGCATTGTTGGGTCTACTAAGGCTCGTATATATAAAGCAATCTCAAGATTGAGATCAATATCAAGTATGGATTTGACAGGCCACATTGTACTGAAATGACGTTTCTGATACGAACTCAAACTAGCTGTCAGTCTCAAGTGCTCTTTATAATTATGGGCCTTAGCTACTGACCGACGGAACAAAAACCACTTCCATCACAGCTTCAATCTCCCAGTTGGTGTACAGCTACAAGACGCGGTTACTCTTGGCGCCTCACATACATACATACATAAAATCACGCCTTTATCCTTTACGGGGTAGGCAGAACGTAAAACGCCTCCTAAAAGGCGCTTTCGCCACGTCTGACATAAATTGAGGGCAATTTTAGATTGTAATGTGTATTGCTGTAGTGACAGGTTGTCAGTCCATCGCCTAAATTACAATACACTGTAACCATCGAATCCCTTTTGCTGACTTCTACAGCATGCCCGGGAGGAAGGGCAACTGGAACATTCTATGTTTTTCTTTCTCTCCCAGTCCAGCATGGAAGGTGGCGCCTCACAGATGTAGAAAAAGTAATAGCTTAGATCTTGGAGCCAGCAAAAACTACTAACTTACTAGCGCCAATTTTGTCCCTTGGAATGCTTACTGTCCATCATGGAGCCAGTCTCGTCTCGAAGTAAAATTACGACCATAAGTGCTTTTATGCGCCGCAAAAACCCCATCAAAGCCCGCTTCAATTTGTCTGCTGACTGATGCTATAAGAAGCAATACTGTAAAACCAGAATTGGCGCCATCCAGCTGAATGTCTTTCGCGCTGCCATTTTCCTCTTCGATACAAAAACTATCTCCATCGATGAATTCCAGGAAACTGTCGGTTTAAACTTCAAAGAATCGTGCAGCAATTCTTTTAATCTTTTTATGAAGTCTAAAGTATCTAAGTTTTGGACTCTGGAAACTGAATCGATGTTGCTTGAACACACTTAGAATCAGGTTAGCCGACATTCATATGGTTTAGGTAACAAAACGGTAATGGTAGACTAAGGAAAGGACCACAGTCTGGCTTGCGGCAACATGCATAAGAATAGTTTTATTTATTCTTATGCCACTTGTTTCATTGCGAGGTAGACGAGTCAAGAGCAAACCCTTCGGAATACGATATAACCGCAAACCCTGCATGATCGACCCGACCGACCCTTGGGTAACTCGACCCTTTCGCAACTCCAATGGACTCGGATTACCAGACGTTGCGCCAGAAAGCCACGGTTACCGGTAACCTAACCAGCAATAGGTACAGTCAACCAAGGAGTTAGGATACCAGAGTCGCGCTAAGCCGATAAAGATTTCTCATATGTTTTTAGATAAAATTTCGTATTTGTGCAGTATTTAAAAAGAATAGAAATGGGTTTGCTCTTGACTCCAGTCTAGATCGGAAACGACAGAGACGAAGTCGACGATGGAGCGAGCTGAATTTACTTGCACAGAAATATACGAAATT
Source organism: Scrobipalpa costella (assembly GCA_949820665.1). NCBI lineage: Eukaryota > Metazoa > Arthropoda > Insecta > Lepidoptera > Gelechiidae > Scrobipalpa > Scrobipalpa costella. Next base: position 1,375,662 of record OX463306.1, read on the forward strand.
TCATGATAATTACCCTAGAGTTCTTTATCGGTTAGGCGTAGCCCTGATACCTTAACTCCTTGGTTGACTGTACCAGCACTGACGCGGTTCACCAGAACTGCCGGGGAGTTGCCGGCAGTTTGCGAAACATCCGTGTTGCTCATTATCAAATGAACCTATACATTCATAGTTCCGCGTCTTCTCTACACTTATAAATGGTGGTTTTCACTTTTTTACAGCAATGTCCAATGACTCTTTTTTTCCATGCTCGACTGGGAGAGATAGAAAAACATAGAATATTCCAGCTACCCTTCCTCCCGGGTATGCTGTAGAAGTCAGCAAAAGGGATTCGAGGGTTACAGTATATTGTAATTTAGGCCATAGGCTAACAACCTGTCACTGTTCACAATCTAAAATTTTCCTAAATTTTTATCAGTCGTGGCGAAAGCGCCTTTCACGAGGCGTTTTACGCTCTGCCTACCCCGTAAGGGATAAAGGCGTGATTTTATGTATGTATGTATGTAGGTCCAATGGCCATTTGTTAGTTAGTGCCTACCATTTTACACTTTTCTTCTACCTATCACTCAACAAACTATACCAATTTCGTTGGGTTGGTAATAGCATTAGAAAGTGCATAAATAGATTCGTTATTCGTTACTTTAAAAGCTTTGATGAAAAGATAAAAAATTACGACAAAAAATAGAATAACGTGAAGGTATGAAGGTTGATAGCTCGTAGGGAAAGTTTAATTGACTTTTCCACGTAATATATAAAGTTTGGTTCAGTAAGTATAAGAAAGAACGTCAGTGAAACAAGTGGTTAAACGTCGACTCGAAAAACGCACTCAACAGAAGAAGATAAAACAAGCAGAGAAATCTTGAGGGTATTTAGTAATGAAGATGATGCAAGCAAACTACATCAGCATTAAACCTCAAGTCATAAAACTGCAGATTACAATGCAAATGACGTTGGTGCAAAGCGCGCAGAGTGCGCAGGAGTTTATTAGACCGTAGTTAATGTGGTTATGTGCGGCCTCGGAGATAGAACGTGTTTGCATTAGCACCTACTTGCAGGTAATGATTTCTATGCAGATTGAAATGAAAGACGTGTCTAGCTATATCTACATACATACACATAATCACGCCTTTATCCCTAATGGGGTAGGCAGAGCGTAAACGACCTAAAGGTCGTTCCGCCACGTCTGACAAAGTTTTCAGGGTTCTTTAAGATAGATTTCTAGGTATATTGCTGTAGTGACAGGTTGTCAGCCCATCGCCTATATTACAGTATACTGAAACCCTCGGATCCCTTAGCTGGTTTTTACAGCATGCCCGGGAGGAAAAGCAGCTGGCACATTCTATGTTTTTCTCTCACTTCCGGGCCAGCATGGAAGTAAGAGAAAGATCATATAAGTAGCTAGATCTAGGTGTAGGTAATGAGGCTTGTTACTATTTTAGACAACATCATCAAACATTTTTGCTTTCTTGATGTAAAGGTATTGTAAAAGCAGAAAAAAAATAAGTGGCTACAAAACTGTCAGCAAATTGCACATTATTATGTGTTAAATTTTACAACTTCATGCTGGCCTGGGAGCGAGAGAAAAACTTGGAATGTGCCAGCTGCATTTCCTCCCGAGCATGCTGTAAAAGTCAGCTAAGGGTTCCGAGGGTTTCAGTATATTGCAATGTAGGCGATGGGCTGACAACCTGTCACTACAGTAATATACCTTTAAATCTATCTAAAATAACCCTCAAAACTTCGTCAGACTTGGCGGAATGATCTTTGTTTTGGTCGATTACGCTCTGCCTACCCCATTAGGGATAAAGGCGTGATTATATGTATGTATGTATGTAAATTTTACAAACAATGAGACAGTATTACGTATAAGTGCAAATGAACCATTTGGACAATCAGGTGAATCTGACTTATTGTCCAAAACGTAAAAAGGATTTCGTGCTACGGAAGGCACGTTAAGCCGTCGGTTCCGGTCGCTGTTTTAGATAGTGGTCGTTACTCAAAACCATGTCAGACGCTTAATAGCTGGGCTACTAGGCGGTTTAATGACTCTGACACCAGGGTTCATCGGGTCGTTGTTCGACGCGAGAATCCACTCGCTAAGAAAAGAACAATTTGGATTCGTACTAAGGTTCTAAGCCTGAATTATAATACATTCGCAGTTGTTATCATAAAAACTGTTGCATAACAACAGCAACACGAAATCTAATTAACATCTTTCCGCTGCAAATAATATTTCAAATTAACAAAAGGAATTATAGTTTCCTATTCGATTCTGAATAATTGCACTGATTACGTCACTGAACACCAAGTAAACATTATATCGTACCTATAAAAGGTGTTACGATTACGAATCGAAAATGAACGGAATAATTGTCAATTTTCACGCGCTGAATTATAAAGGACGGTAATTATTATCATTATAGATATGAAATAACCAGAAGTTGATTAAAGTGCAACTTCCCACCGAAAGCAGATAGAATCGCCATTACCATTACATAATCACAACATAACGGTATTGTCTGACGAACGTTGATGGTGACCATCGAAAACTAGAGAGGTGTTAGAAGACGCTACTAATACAATACAATACAAAACTCTTTATTGCACAAAGAAAACACACAACACATACAACAGAAATAAAAAGGAACAAACGTGACAGTACAATATAGGCGACCTTATTGCTAAAGCAGCAATTTCTACCAGGGAACATTTGTGTATTGAAAGAAAGAGACATTTGCTTTATGAATACGATGATGATAGAGAGAACCCTAATGGCAATAGATGTAAAGGTACAAATTATAAAAAAGCTGAATTGGTTGTCGTAGATAGGATAGGATAAATATATCATTTCATTGCCAAGATCATTACCAACATGTCAGAAGAGATTCTGCTATAGCAGGGAACAGGGAAGTTATCAAATAAGGAGGTCCATGATGCTTGACGTTGGCACTGAAAGTTTGACGTTGTGTTTTTAAAATGTACTAACGGGCACTCACTTTGGAATTTTAGTCACGTACTTAACGACATGTTTCGGGACATTAATTTAGAATGTCTTACTTAAGTTTAAATAGTTTGGTTGTCTGTTTAGACAACAAATCTGCAATCTCATGCTGATTTGAAAACGACAACAACGCAATCCCCACACTCTATTCGTCACTCATCTTTGCAAATTAGTATGATCCAAGCCACTGTTATGGTCGTACAATTTTTTTGTCGAGGTCTTAACGTGCCGACTGCCGGCCGGATGTAAACAACTCTCTATTTCAATGAGACAACGAAGCTTTGAATAAAAATTGTGACAATGAGTTATGGACTGCGCTTTACAATGGTGTCACAGGACGAAATGAAAGTTACTTCAAAGCGATTTAATTTTTAAAGTGTCACATAAAAGGTCTGAATAATCAACAGCGACTCTTATAGTAAAATAAGATGCTAATTCTATTTTCTTTGATTGGATAAAAAAAAAGTAAAGTAAAAATCACAATTATACATACATACATACATACATACATATAATTACGCCTTTATCCCCAATGGGGTAGGCAGAGCGTAAACCACCTAAACAAAGGTCGTTCCGCCACGTCTGACAAAGTTTTGAGGGTTATTTAAGATAGCATTTTAGGTATATTGCTGTATTGATAGGTTGTCAGCCTATCGCCTGAATTGCAATATACAGAAACCCTCGGATCCCTTAGCTGGTTTTTACAGCATGCCCGGGAGGAAATGCAGCTGGCACAATCTATGTTTATCTCTCGCTCCCAGTCTAGCATGGAAGTAGTATCACAATTATAATCAAATTAAATTATGAAAGAGATGACACGCAATTTAATGCAATCATAGAGATCTGTGGACGCAATCTTCAATTCCTCTTTTACTTCCGATTTCATCATTTACATAGTCACTGTCAAATTGGTATGTTCCGAAAGATAGAACTTCATCAAAGTTTAATTTAACGCATGAATGGAATGACTTGCCTGAACATAAATCGATGAATTCATCAAATGCGTTTATTTGATGAATAGTCTCATGATGGTAAATACGAGAAAGATGAGAATGAATGACTTTGCTAACATAGCTCGATGGTGCTTGATCATGAGACTTGCTCTATCTTTTTGAATATTATTTTTCTTGAATTCCGAAAACTGCATAAGATATTATTGTAGTTTTCTAGAATTTCGATAGATAGAATTTCATATTTCGAACTATAGTTTTTAACTATTTCGTGCTCAAATATAGGATCCATCTCATATTTGTTTTAATAGTCGAAATTATATTCTTTCATTGTCTACTAATTCTCATAATAGCATCTGATAACGATGTGGTTTTAAAGGCAACTGTCAAATCGCCACGCGTTCTCATAATGGTAATTCTCTCCGACCATATCGAATGGTTTGACCACAAACGTCACTATAAATGTGTGGTTTTGAACATGCACACGTTGTAAGATATTACGATAAGGCTTTAAATGAACGTGGCAAAAATAGGAACTATCTCCGCCATTTTGAATTTGATTTTGACAGTTCTCCCTCCATACAACGCAGCGCTTCCGGCCACGTTCATTTTAAAGTACGACAATACTTTAAGTACAGCTATTCAGCAAATGTTTACCTCAACTTCACACTCTATGCATCGCAAATGATCATTCGTGTTCATAATGTCAGTAAATTTGAGCTTTCTTTTTCACCTACTTTGGTTAACGACTATTTTATGAATGCCTACCAAATTCTGAATTATAAAAGGAGAATGGTGGAATTTGCTAACGAGTATATTAGCATGCAAATTAAATAGGTGGCAAAAGTTTTTCGAACGAGAAATTGAATTTAAACATAAACATTTATAACATTAATACAAATAACATTTTATCAAAGTTTGCTTGCCACTGGGGTTTTTATAAATCCCATTAGAATTGCTTTTCAAATTGAATTTACAGAAATAAAATTCACTGCTAAGTGCAGCAACACACAGGCATCATTTACTGCGCGTAAAGTTGCGCTCGACATGCTGTCAATGCTTTTTGCATTGCCTACAACACACATCCGTCATCTTACACATTACGCGCGCGTAGCGAGAAACTCTACGTCGGCGCATCCCTCTGCTAGTACGCGCTCGTAGAACATAAGGTGACGCATGTGTGTTGTAGGCAATGCAAGAAGCATTGACATCGTGTTGAGCGCAACCAAGCCCAACGTAAGTCTGTGTGTTGCTGAACTGAGGCTGCAAATCCCACAAAACAATTCTTCAATTTAAATCTACTTTCCTTCGTTCCCCTAACTCAAATAAATTACTTTCAAGGAAGTGTTTTTAAAAACTTCTTCCATGCTGGATTGGAAGCAAGAGAAAAACATAGAATGTGCCAGCTGCATTTCCTCCCGGGCATGCTGTAAAAAACAGCTAAGGGATCCGAGGGTTTTAGTATATTGCAAATTAGGCGATCGGCTGACAACCTTAAATAACCTCAAAACTTAGTAAGACGTGGCGCAAACGACCTTTGTTTAGGTCGTTAACGCTCTGCCTACCCCATTAGGAATAAATGCGTGATTTTATAATGTATGTTATAAAAAAAAAACAAAATAACTTAAAAATAATAGCGTTTGCGAAGAAATTTTCCTCTATCATATATTCTGTTTGCATAAATAAGCAAGCGAGACCATCCGTCGCATACACGACTTTGCCTTGTCCTTGTCACTGCATCGATTTATAGCGATGCAACACACCACACCTGATACTTGGAGATATACAGGGTGTCAATTTAATTGCGTGCCACAGCTTAGGGAGTGTTTCAGTTAAGATAAAGGAGCTCACCATAATCATTTAGAAAAACCTACTGTACTACTGAAAACAAATTTTGGTTTTCCCATATTTTTTGGATCAAAGTGCTAATTCTGTATGTCTTTGTCTTCTTAGCCAATAAAGATAGATTTTGAGCATGTAGAAATAAACGAAAATACAAGTTTCTTATTGTTACTGAAACACTCCCTAGGCTATTTAGCACACAGTATAAGGATATAATCCTTACCTTATGGATATATCTTCCATGTTGGCCTGAATGCGAGAGAAAAACATAGAATATGCCAGTTGCATTTCCTTCCGGGGTTCAATATATTGTAATTTAGGCGAAGGGCTGACACCCTGTCACTACAGCAATATACCTACAAATCCATCTTAAATAAAACTTTGTCAGACGTGGCGAAACGACTTTTGTTTAGGTCGTTAACGCTCTGCCTACCCCATTAGGGATAAAGGCGTGATTTTATGTGTGTATGTATAAGGATTTAAATGTGCATAATATAAAGGAGGATGGAAAAAGCGGTCCGGACATAAACATGTCGAGTCTTCACGATGTTGATGGAGAGGTGATGGATGGCTTCCATGATGCAGCTGACACTTACTTTGAACGAGACGAATATACGTCCTTTTAAAGAAAATATGAAGGCATAAACTAACTAGGCTAAGCTATGTCTCTAGTCATAAGTGCTCGAAACAGAATATAATGAACTAAAGGACAAAATGAAAACAATAATTAAAGTTAATTCTTGTACGTTGTGTAAATATTTGTTAATGCATGCAGTAACATTTTCAGCCTTGTAAAGTAAGACTTTGAAGATCTGTTTAAAAATGATGAACGGAAGAACGACTTGTAAAGGTTACCGTGCGTCTGTATTGAACTGGTTAAATGTCTCAACATTGTGTCTATTTAGGCCTTGCAATACATACGTCATACATACATATAATCACGCCTTTATCCCTAATGGGGTAGGCAGAGCGTAAACGACCTAAACAAGGTTCGTTCAGCCACGTCCGACAAAGTTTTGAGGGTTATTTAAGATAAATTTGTACGTATATTGCTGCAGTGACAGGTTTTCAGCCCATCGCCTAAATTGCAATTTACTGAAACTCTCGATCCCTTAGCTGGTTTTTACAGCATGCACGGGAGGAAATGCAGGTGGCACGTTCTATGTTTATCTCTCGCTTCCAGTCCAACATGAAAGAAATACATGTTATATAACCAAAGATGACAAATTACCTTCCCGATGCAAGATCCACATTTTCCGTTACAGATAACATGTGCAGCTATCTAGAGTCAACATGGCCATGTACACTACACATGTGACCTAGAAGGAGCGGACATGCAAGCCCATGTACACTTTCCCGGCGATGCGTCGCGTGAGACACCTTTATTAGTTGACACCGGACCCGTTAGAAAGTTCCAGCGTCGTACGTGCTTACATGAGTAAGATTATCGGGTGATTTAGCATGTTTTTTATAGGCAGTTTCTTTATGATAAAAAGCTGAGTGCGTTATGGCACTGTCATGATTATTCAGATAAAGCGGTTTCACGATGATGCCTTCGATCGTTGATTTTGAATAACTAATGGCTGTCCAACATGTGAAATCGCTCACTTATATTATAAAACTACAATGGGCGAAAGTAAAATTCATAATACTGATAGCCGTCAATGGCATAATAAAACTTTTTTATTTGAAGAATGTGGATGCCTTTATTGTTCAGTCAAACAAATAAGTAGTTTAGAAAATTGATGTAAATCTCTTCAAATTATAACCTGACTTGACCATTACCCAAAGTAAATACCAGTTTTCACAATGTCATAATTGATTCACCTTTTGGAATAAAAGAATGAATGGAAAGTAGTTTTATATTTTATTCCCACAATGAATTCTGTAACAGCTTTGTTATTGCATAAAAGGTTAATTCTTTGATGACTGTTAATAGCAGGCCAACTGTTAAAAGTAGTTCAAAAATACAAAAGGAAGCGTTAGGGCAATTTCCTTGTTAACTTTCAGTACTATTTCGAAATATCCTGTTCACTACGTGCATAGCTGTGTTTAGAAAATGAAAGGGTTTTTTGAACTAAAATAGCTTTCATCAAACATCTATAAAGCTCAAATACGTCCATTTTCTTTTCCTCCATCCATAAATGTTTATTTTTACCATTATTATTTGAGTACGAGTTTCTTGGTAATATAATAAAAAGTAATTGATACCATTCATCATTCCTAGAAATTTACTTAGCGAAACTTTACACTACTTGGTTTTAGTCTAGATAATAATATTCAAGTTGGGCTGAAACATACATTAGCACGTGAAGCCTTGCCAGTAGACCCTCGACATAAATTTGGAGCCTTCGTTGCTTGCCAAGAAACTGTAACTACAGGCAGAATTATTGTAAGAGTCTGAATGTCAAGGGTTGGGATCGTAATGATCTAAACATTCAATGTTATTGTAGTTTTTCCTAAATTGCTTTCCATCATCATTTAGGGGTTTCTAATTGCTAATATACTTGTAGGTTATGTATCTAATAAACCATCACAATATTTGATTTCTTTTGAGTTGTTCATATATGTTCTCCTCTACAAAATCCATATCCTCAATCGATATGAAGTATTTTTTAACAACTCCAGTATCTACGTATACATAAGCAACAGCTACAAGAAAAATCGTTTTTGTCTAATAAAATATAAGATTTATAGCCAATATCAATTGACGCGTTTCCCATAACACAGTTTTCATTCTTTGTGTTGTACTCACTACATGAATATACATGTATTGTTCTTGTTGTATATTGTGCACTGTTTTATTCAAATCATGTGCTTCTAGAAACTTGTCAACCAAGTCACGTTCTAGCTATTTCTAAAGTGTTCAGAGATGTTTCGTGTCCTTAGTGACCTCTCGAAGTGCCTGACAGGTCAAAGATCGCAAACGATCGATATTTTCTGAATTTGCGTAAGGGATAAAAGTATCGATACAGCTATAGCTAAAACGACATTGTAGTGTCTAATATTTTCTTCAAATTCATTATCGAGATCAATCAATTTTAGTTTTAAGTCAAGTCTACATCAATTTACTCCGCATATAGTCACTAAGAAATCTTCGGTAAAGATTGTTTAAAACAAGTCTTGTTTCTTTCTAAAACAAGTCATCAACGTAGAATGCATTATGCATGTGTCTCAAGGCCGCTCGTCCAGACTGTCATGTCCGCCTTTTTTATGCAAATTGCATGAATAATTGCTTTGACGCAGTTGTGCCTGCGGTTGTTCTTTTCACCGTCTCTTTCGAAGATTCGAGAGATATTTGTTTAAAACCAGACACTTTATCATCGGGGATATTATTTTATGAGATTGTCTGAATGGCTGTTTCTACATTAGTTGCACTAGATGTGCAAAGTCCGAAAAGTCATCGACATACAATACAAACAAGACAAGCCAGCGTCATTAGTGTTGTCCTATTAAGACAAGTTTTTAAAGTACTTCTTTACACCAACTTGTTTGCTTATACGAGTATTTTAGGTTCACAACTTCTTTTTCTCTAATCGGTTGCAATTGCCACAAAAAGTCTACGGAAAAATTTAGATGTTTACATCTCAAAATCTCTTTAATATTAGCGTCTATTTATAGTTTCTGTTCCCTGAGGTGTAGTGAAATTACGTTTATTGAAATTTGGTGAACGCATTCGATAACTTCAAAATAAACACTTAAGATAGATTTAGATATTTTTGTAGTAAAGGCACTAATTGTGAATTTATTAACAAGTTTTAAAATGTGATTTGCGTTAATATTTTGTTGTAGGATTAGGCGTATCAAATAGTAATTTATATGCATAATCGTAAAATTGTTAGGACTTCCGTGTTATTTCAATTTAGTAAAGATTCTTTTTTGCAACAAAAGTGATAATAAACAAATATTTTTATTGGTAGTCTGTTAAACAAAGTCGCAACTGGAAGTCTGGAAAAGTGATACCCGGGTATAATATATACAATTATTTTACCCAGAGAATATCTCTATGCTTTACCATAATTTGTAAAAATCTGATAAAAATATTTTTGAAAACTCATACATACATTCCCTTTGTACATTGTCTTTTTCCCTAATGGGGTAAGCAAAGCGTAAACGACCTAAACAATGGTTATTCCGCCACGTATGACAAAATTTTAAGGGCTATTTATGATAGATTTGTAGGTATATTGCTGTAGTGACAGATTGTCACCCCATCGCCTAAATTGCAATATAGGTACTGATACTCTCGGATCCCTTAGCTGGTTTTTACAGCATACCCGGGAGGAAATGCAACTGGCACATTCTACGTTTTTCTCTCGCTCCCAGTCCAGCATGGAAGAAAACTCAAAACTCATTACTATGAAGATTACCATAAAATATGACATGAAATGTAAGCCTCTTCAACAAATAATTTTAGCACAAACCCACGCTAAAACTGACCACCTTGTGCAAAACAGAATTGACAAGCAGAAGGCGTATTCTCGTGGGAACCGCATTAATATTGCCGACCTACTCATCGATTGCCAGTTCCCACCAATAGGTATTGAAGTTAATTCGGATAGCACACGACTTAACTAAATTAAGTTGTCTCATAAGAGAACAGAAAGGTACGGCAGTTTGAACGGACTTGTTGCAATCTCGTCAGGAAAAATTCGTTTTAAAAAATTGGTAAATTTTAGTCGATACCATTTCACATCACAGTCTAATGATTTTTGAAAACTTTCTTATTTTGCAGGATGAAAAAAAAAGTCCGTCTGTTTTATACCTTCTGCCGTCCCTTTCTGTTATTTTAGTTTCGTGTGCTTACAGAATTGACGCCACCTGTCACTGTTCTCCAATAACTGAAGTCGAAGTCGGTACCTGGATACCAGTAAGTGCATTATGCAACGCGGCATTCTGACAGCTACAGTCATTGTTCGACCAACAAAAAGCGCAGGCCGATGACCCTGCATTTTGGTGCTACTGCAACTGAGTGCATGTAGCGGTCAGATGTGTGCCAAAATATTTGTACGACTGTGTTTAGCAAAAAGGAAGAGGGTTAAAAGAACTTGATAGAAGATAAAAAAGAAAAAACTGTTTTGTGTGTAGGTAGACAAAATGAGTAAAGAGGATATTTAATTTCAACGAAGACAATATTTTGGTAGAAAACTTCCATATAGTTCCATATTCAGTTAACGTTTTCAGCCTTCAAATACTTCAAGCAGAAGTATTGTCTATTGTTGCATTATCAGATGATTGTAGACAATAAAGTTAAAGACAATAATTTACATTCTTCGGAAGAAGACAAAAAGACAAATTCACACGTAGTTCATACAGTAATTATAAATTTCAACTATGTTTAAGTAGGTAATGTAGGTAGGTAAGTTAGTTGTTTTAAAGATAATTTGAACACCGTTTAAGTTGTAATTACTCCGATAATTGCAAAAGATTATGCGCTTCTACCGTTCAAAGCTAACGATGCACTTGACTATGAAATTACATACGAGGGTGGATTGAAAAATATTCGGCCTGACACAGAACCACTCAATTTTAAAAATCGAAACTACTCCATAATTTAGTTCAGTTCAAACTTGCGAACTGTGCGAAGTTTCAAATGTGTGCGATAATTACTTGTGATTAAATAAATTTATTTATCAAGCAATCCGACGTGATTTCGGAAAATGGAGAAAATTGAGCAGCGGGCTGTTGTTAAGTACCTCCATAAGAAGGGGTTATCACCAAAGGCCATCCATGAAGATATGGTCAGTACTTTAAGTGATTCCGCCTTGTCATATTCATCAGTCAAAAAATGGGTAGCTGAATTTAAGCGTGGTAGAGAGAGCGTGAAAGACGAACCCCGCTCTGGAAGGCCTTCAACCTCCACTACTGAGGAAAATATTGGAAAAGTACTGGATTTAATTATAGGAGACCGCAGATTAAAAATTAAGGAGATAGCTGAGATTATAGGCATCTCCTATGAACGAACACAAAACATCATAGTCAACGAATTGGGTTTCCACAAGGTTTCGGCGAGGTGGGTCCCACGGCTGCTTTCAATGGAACAAAAAAGAACGCGGTTGACTATTTCACGCGACTGTTTGGAATTATTTGAAGCTGATCCAGATGATTTTTTGAATCGTTTTGTTACTATGGACGAAACATGGGTGCATTACAGTACACCGGAAACAAAACAACAATCGAAGCAATGGAGAAGACCCGGTTCACCACCCCCTAAACAGGCTAAGTCAATTTTGTCGGCAAGTAAGGTGATGGCTTCAGTGTTTTGGGACTCAAAGGGTATAATTATGATAGATTATCTTGAAAAGGGCCGTACTATAAACTCTGATTACTACTACACCTTACTACGTCGTTAACGTGAGGAAATTAAAGAAAAACGCCCTGGAAAACTGAGGAAAAAAGTCCTGTTTCATCAGGATAATGCACGTGTTCACACATCGGTGCAATCAATGGCTGAAATTAGTAACAGTGGCTTTGAATTGTTACCGCACCCGCCTTATTCACCTGATTTGGCACCATCCGACTTATTTTTGTTCCCTAACTTAAAAAAGCATTTGGGGGGTCAGAAATTCTCCACAAACGATGAAGTCAAAGCAGCAGTAGACGCGTATTTTGACTCTATGGAAGAATCTTTTTTTTTAAAGGTCTAATCGCTTGGCAGGGGAGATGGCGTAAGTGTATTGAACTTGGTGGTGATTATGTAGAAAAATAAAAATATAATAAATTTTATTTGTGTTTATTTTCTTGGTCAGGCCGAATACATTTCAATCCACCCTCGTATAATAAACAATAATAATAGATTGCTGGAGTTTGATGCAAGTAGTATTGGGTACATAATATAGGAATAGATAGGTATTAGATCCTTTTATGTAATATGTGTACTTAGTATTAGTAGCAAATAAAGACTTAAAACCTGTGCTTAAAACAAAAAAAAATACAAAAGCTAAAACGAACTAAGATCATATAAAAATAGCATAGGTTTATAAATAAGGGATCCGAGGGTTTCAGTATATTGCAATTTAGGCGATGGGTTGACAACCTGTCACTACAGCAATATACTACAAATCTATCTTAAATAATCCTCAAAACTTTGTCAGACGTGGCGGAACGACGTTTGTTTAGGTCGTTTACGCTCTGCCTACGCCAGGGATAAAGGCGCGACTATATGTATGTATGTATGTATGTAGGTTTATAAATACAACATAGATATCGTCTTGTCGGTGTCTGGAAGTTAGGATCCAAATAAAAATAACAGGTCACATTTGCATCTAACATAAAGTCCTACATAAATCCACAGCTGCAGATGGCATGGCTCGTATTTCAATCCGTTCGTAAATCACTTTCAAACACACCTTTAAAAGGACTCGTGGTTATTAAACATGGCGATAGATGGCGTTAGTCGCTTTCGTCACGTTCTTCATGTCCATTTGAGGTTAGAGAGCTGCAGTTACAGGAAGGGTAGAGGTCAGAAGATTCACACTTCGCGAGGGGCTTTGAATGCGGTAAAAACGGCAAAATGAAACAGCGTCATAAATAAAATAACTCAAAAGGAAACTTACTCAATTTAAATAAACGATATAGATCCTATTTATAATCAAACACAACTATTTTTTGGAAGATTTGGTTGAATAAGAAGCACAAAAAGAAAAAGTCTAATAGGCCTGTGAAGACACTAGATGAATCTACGAGACAAGAACATGGAGATAAATTTATCAAATTACAATAGAAACTCAGATACTTATTTTGCTCTGCGAATTGATTTGACCCCTGTTCTTTGAGGAAAATAGTTAAAAGCAAACTCGGTTAAGTATGAAGGCATCTTTCTGTTACATAAACTGCGAAGGTATCCATTACGCTCGTTAGAGGCAACTTTGTTGCAGGGAGGGCAACAGAGGGCAGACGGTGTGAAGTCGAGGGCGTATTATACCGGTAGTAAGATAAAAACATACATACATATAATCACGCGTTTATCCCTAATGGGGTAGGCAGAGCGTATACGACATAAACAAAGGTCGTTCTGCCACGTCTGACAAAGTTTTGAGGGTTATTTAAGATATATTTGTAGGTATATTCCTGTAGTGACAGGTTGTCAGCCGATCGCCTAAATAGCAATATACTGAAACCCTCGGATCCCTTAGATGGTTTTTACAGCATGCCCGGGAGGAAATGCAGCTGGCACACTCTATGTTTTTCTCTCGCTCCCAATCCAGCATGAAAGAATACTCAATACTTAATCTAGAAATAATCTTAAAATAGCAGCTTCCGATAAGGTAGGTCTAAGGACAGGCTGATTATGTAAAAGTTGGAAAAAATCACTAGAATCTAGTTTGAAGCTATTGTGAATGAACGAAGATGTTCGCAAAACAGATATTTTGACAGTCCTTGATTGGACCTGACTTCATCTTAACTTGTGTAAGTTTCTAATTTTTTGCATGTGTTTTTGCAGTCGAAGTCAAATATTCAACTACAAGAAATTTGACATCAATCGCTTTTTGATTCAAGTTTCTGTCCAAACTAAATCAAGATGACAATCAGTTCAGATTAAAACGTAATTTGATCTTAGCATAGCGGATATCAGTTACATAATCAATGTCAATGTTGTTTACTCGGTTAATCGAGTTCTCGAGACGTCATTCACACAAACCGGATCGGATGATTTATCACAAGTTTTTATAAAAGAAGAAGATGTTAGATTTTTACGTTTCTTTTCTGCAAGAATCTTTATTTTTTTATCGTATCTTACTCTTATTTTATCATTAAAAGACGAATAAGTATTATTCATACTGATAAATCAACGACTGTTCACTTGTTTGTTTAACCGAGGTGTAAGACCTTAACGTTTCGACTCTTTACGAGTCTTCTTCATGGAGAGTGAAAATTACACATCAAAGCCCGCCGTGTGTGATCTTCGACTGTGGTTCGCTTACTCGCTGCGCCCGCGCCGACATCGTTGAGGTCTAACACCTCCGTTAAGCAAACAAGTGAGTAGTCGTTGATTTATCAGTATCTTACTCTTGATTTTCTTTTACTTTTTGTAAAAATTATGTTTTGTCTTAAATTTTTGAATGCATTGCCTTTCATGCTTCAGAATGAGCTCGCTCAATCGTCGACTCTATCTCGGTCACCTCTACTTACCAGAAGAGTCAAGAACAAACCCACTGCAAATCCATATAAAATGCAAAATGTTGTTATTACTTACAGAGTATAAAGCATTCTACGATCACATATTGTTCCTGGAAAATCCATTAAAAGCAATGTACTGAAATGTCACCCCACTGCCAACTTACATTATACATTTTATACAACGTTTCATTCCAAGCTGCACATTTAGCTGGCCGGTCGATAGTTCGCAGAATGTCGCAAACGGTCTTTGTAAAGAGTGTAGGCAGGTGCATATGATAGTTACCCTTTACAGTGGAGCTAATTTGCTAAAAAGGGCGTTAAACAACCCTAAGCTACGATTTTATACTTATATAGCAGTTTGTGAATGAGAAGTTGAAAAGGGATCAGACATTGTTGCCTGGTAGAAAATACTGCATTAGCAATAAGGCCTGTACTGTCACTGTTCCTTTTTATTTCTGTTGTATGTGTTTCTTTGTGCAATAAAGGATTTTGTATTGTTGCTGATTATTTGCAATATTTTATGCAGAAGGCAAGTCTTGTTTGGTTTTGCATAAATTTCCCGTGTCTGCCGAGCAGCTTTTTTATCTGGTTAATTGCGTAAAAAGTTGATAAAAAGTATAAATCAACAAGTGAAAAAGTGCAATAAATTTCGTTATCCAAACCTGCTAAAACCTAAAAACACATTTTAAATTCCGGTAAATTCCGGTCATGTCGGATTACGTTCATTCATCTGCGAAACGTATTCATGTTTACGTTCATTCGTTTAATGTAACAGCTGAAAAATGTTTTTATGGCGGTGTCGTGGGGCAATGTGTGCGGCATTCATTATGCAATAATTCTGCTTATCACTACATAGTATAAAACAAAGTCGCTTTCTCTGTCCCTATATCCCTTTGTATGCATAGATCTTTAAAACTACGCAACGGATTTTGATGCGGTATCTTTTATTGGATAGAATGATTCAAGAGGAAGGTTTATATGTATAATACATGCATAATATAGTAGAGAAACACTGATAATTTCCGTGTGAAGCCGGGGCGGGTCGCTAGTTTACTAATAAAGTTATGCTGATGATGTACGTTTTGTAATTTTCGATGTTGTTTACTTACAAATATTTGGGGTTTTCCCGTTATATTGGTTTTACCATTTAAGTTAGTATCGTCTTTATTTTATCCAATATCAATGACAAGCATTTCTGTATGCTATTTGTAATGGCTAAACAGGAGGACTTATACTTTGATAGATAACTGGCCATCTTTCTATGTACGTTGTTTTAGTGCGAATAAACGATATTTTATCTTATCTTCATTGTTAAATTATAAAATTGGGTAACATTTATGTTATGGTATTTCTACAAGAAAGTTTCAAAAAGACATATGATTATCTGCGACGGTATCTTGCTAATCTGCATAAGTAGTTAAGAATTTGATTTAACTTTAAGATAACACATACAAAACTTTACATTCCCAATATTAACAAAACATAATTTAAACATTTTACAAGCTGTCCGATGATTATCATGTTAGCGAAAAACAAACAACAACTAACTATAGCGAGGTTTCTTGAAGGAAACCTGCTACTTCATTTGACAGAGGAGCCGACATTTACAACAGGGTCAGTTAGTATGTTAAATCACTATTATGCTATGACATGATGTCATGTGCTGCAAATAGTGATGATTGTGACTCGTTAGGATTTAAACCTACATACGTGAGTAAAGCCACGCGTACACTTCTTGAGGATTAGGCATTACTTCAGCTGCTTATACATACATACATATAGTCACGCCTTTATCCCTAATGGGGTAGGCAGAGCGCAAACGACCCAAACAAAGGTCGCTCCGCCACGTCGGACAAAGTTTTGAGGGTCATTTAATATAGATTTGTAGGTATATTGCTGTAGTGATAGGTTGTCAGCCCATCGTCTAAATTACAATACACTAAAACCCTCGGATCCCTTAGCTGACTTATACAGCATGCCCGGGAGGAAATGCAGCTGGCACATTCTATGTTTTTATCTCGCTCCCAGTCCAGCATGGAAGTAAGCTGCTTATACTAACCAGAAGGCGTGTTTTGCCAATATCTAAAGAAATCTGTGTGTTGATGTAGCTGGTAGACCTATGCTTCAGCGTCTTAATCCCAATAGGGACACTAAAATACTTGGGCTTTTTTTTAGAGACTTTACAGTACGCCCTTAAAAAAAGAAGTTACTGCCTCCGTGATCTAGTAGTCAAGGCCATAGGCTTACGATCCGGAGGTCCTGGGTTCGATTTCCAGGGCAGAACACAATGTTGATATTTGTCAATTTATTACTTTGTGAGGTTTTCCTCAATTTGGCAATGACATTGCAAGCAGAAGCAACTGATTTTCCAAAAAGGATTCCGTGCTTCGGAGGGCACGTTAAGCCGTCGGTCCCGGTCGCTGTCTTTAATAATGGTCGTTACTCAAACCATGTCAGAGGCCTAATAGCTGTGCTACTAGGCGGTTTGAAAACTCTGACACCAGGATTCATCGGGTCGTTTTACTCGAGAATCCACTCGCTAAGAAGAAGAAAGAAGCAGTTAGTAAGTTTTATGGTTCAGCAATGAATCATATTCTGCAAATAGTGGTGACTTGCTGGAGCCAGAACATATCTGATTGGTCCATTGTCGAATTAAATAAATTAAATGGTTAAATTAAATAAGTTAAATTGAATGGTCTCACTTGCAAGGATTGTATCAATTGCAATTGCAAGCTTCAATTGTTCATTCGTCACTTGAGTTCGATGCTTAAATTAAATCATCGATGTATGTATTTAGAACTAGATGATCTTGAGTCAATGATGATTTGAAGGATTCCTGCCTTATAACGTCATAAAAATATGTCGATAAATATAACTTTACAGTACAACATGTCATAGACGAATAAACACTACACATGTCACGCGTAGATATTGCGCAGGCGTTGCTCAAGTGTTTATATAGTCGGTCGTTTTCAATCCGCTTAGCTTGATCGCTTTATCCAATAATCAGACGGCTCAGTAGCCACTATTGAGTGACAAGACATCTAGACATGCAAGACATGCAAATTTAAAAGCACCTAGTTAAAGAATGTTGTACTTAGTCAAAATATTTGAGTATTCCGCAAATAAACATCTGTCAGCTAAACTTAGTTTTTATCAAAACTCATGTGCCAAAAAGTATGAGCAGAACATAAGCTAAAGAACAACAGATAGGTTGTGTAGTATCCTACTACCCAAAGGTTGCCTGGTAGAAATTGCTGCTTTAGCAATAAGGCCGCCTATATTGTACTGTTTTGTTCCTCACTTTTCTGCTGTATGTATTTGTGTTTCTTTGTGCAATAAAGTATCTTGTATTGTATTGTATTGTATTGTAGGTTCAATTTATTTCTGCGTAAAAATACATTACTATATTTCAATGTCAAGCAACACCTGTAACTTAGTATAAGTATGTCATCTAAATATAGGTACTAAAGACATACGCAATGCACAAGTAACCAAACATAAACACAACTCACTCGCCTCAGGCCATGAAACATAATAGCAAATGTTTTACGCTAAACTCCTAATGAAGAGATTAAAATTCCAAAAGCCGGCGACCCTGAGGGTACGTACCCATGAAACATAATACTCAATGCAAGGCAAGGGAGGCTAAATGTATGGAGGCCAGAAAAGTGCTGATCCTTCTTTCAAAGGCTGACCTATGAATGGGCTGTATACTGGTGTTATGAAATGATTTAGTAGGGGTTTAATAGGGTTTTTACGTGTTATACGTGCCTACAACTAAAATGAGGGCACTTTATAGTAAAGACATTTTTGTTGTTCAAATAATTTGAAATCATGACTTTGATGGTGATGTGCCAAAGACAGAAGAAGACGAATTTAAATTGAATAACGTGTGTGCGCTGGTAACGTAGGTATTGATGTTTCATTTATTCGACAAAGCTATACATACATACATATAATCACGCCTTTATCCCTAATGGGGTAGGCAGAGCGCAAACGACCCAAACAAAGGTCGTCCCGCCACGTCTGACAAAGTTTTGAGGGTTATTTAAGATAGAATTTTAGGTATTTTGCTGTAGTGACAGGTTGTCAGCCCATCACCTAAATTACAATATACTGAAACCCTCGGATCCCTTAGCTGGATATTCTACAGCATGCCCGGGAGGAAATGCAGCTGGCACATTCTATGTTTTTCTCTCGCTCCCAGACCAGCATGGAAGTAAAAAATAAAGATAACAAAGATATTAAACTCCCATAAAAGAAAATAAACCCCGAGTATATTAAAATAACAAAACCAAATGTCCGTTAAGAAATTAGCGCTAACGATTACGATAACAGTGTAATTCAAGCGTAATATTAATTGGAGTTAGATCTAACGGTAACCGCGCCAATATGTGTATTTATAACCGCTGGGCAATTAGTTACGCAACGTAAACCTCAGTTAACTTTAACTGGACGATCGGAGTGTATGGTTACAGCTATAGCCGTAACTTAACTGGAGAAATTAGCGCAGGTTAGGTTACAAGAGGTGATTTACATTGAAGGAGGGCAGACTGAGATGTAGTAGCAGTCTATAGGTATAATATTCGCTACAGGCAGTCCACTATACGAAACAAGAATAGGATTGACTCAATTTAAATGTAAATAAGACTTATTTCAACTTTAAACTATAAATAAGTGTTATTCATAATGAAACTGATCGGCTTATTTTGTTTCAATACAAACAAGTAAGCCGATCAGTTTTTATAACACTTGTTTATCGTTTAATGTTAAAATCTTCCATGCTGGCCTGGGAGCGAGAGAAAATCATGGAGTGTGCCAGCTGCATTTCCTCCCGGGCATGCTGTAAAAACCAGCTAAGGGATCCGAGGGTTTCAGTACATTGTAATTTAGGCGATGGGCTGACAACCTGTCACTACAGCAATATACTTACAAAACTATCTTAAATAACCCTCAAAACTTTGTCAGACGTGGCGGAACGACCTTTATTTGGGTCGTTTACGCTCTGCCTACCCCATTAGGGATAAAGGCGTGATTATATGTATGTATGTATGTATGTATGTAATGTTAAAATAAGTCTTATTTTCATTTAATTTGAGTCAAACCTATTCTTGGTCAGTTTTCATTAAAAATAAGACTTACTTTAAAGAAGATTTGACAAATATACAAACAAATATTGACTCTTGTCCATCCTGAATTGACCGAGGTTTCCAAAACCCTCAAGGCATTGGATGGAACACATCAAGCCGCTTGGCACTAGACTCTGACATGAAAAGCTTGTGTTGTTGAATGCAACAAAAATAAATTTCCGTCTACCTGAAGTTGTGAGCTAATGAGAAATCAGCGACCATAGCGTGGCTTGCGTGCCAACCTTCTTCCACATAGCCACCTAAGCGATTGCGTGTTCATCATACACGGCCGGTCAATACTCCTATAGATTATTTCTAGACGCTTTTAGAATTAGCAGAATAGGAGACGCATTTCTTTACAGGAGATAATCAGATATCACGGACGGACGAAAGACAAGTTTAAAAGATACTCCACCGAAAAGGTTGTACTCTTAACGATGCCGGGATAGAATAGAAGTATCCAATCTCTGTTTACGTTTTTTTAAATAGCCTATAAATTGTTCTACTGCTGGGCAAAGGCCTCCTCTTCATCTCTCCAGGCGTTCTATTCACAGCTTCTGTCGGCCACTGTTCGCAATAACCATCCAGGTCGTCTCGCCACCTTCTTCGGGGTCTTCCCCGTCGTCGGCGACCATCCTCCGGGATCCACTCAGTGACAGTGTTCGTCCGTTTTTCAGGGTTGTTCATGCGGACGACATGCATTATAAAGCTAGTGGTCTCTTCAAGCAGTAGAATATTGTGGCCAGTGCAGTGTATACAGTGTAAACGTACAGTAGAAGCTGAGCTGAAGGCAGTCAATTTAGTCTGGGGCCAAGCGAAGATCGCAGCGCTGAACAGGGAGAAGTGGACAAAAATCTCAAGGGGCCTCTGTACCAGCGGGGTACCATAGGACGACAACAACACAGTGTATACGTATAGCTAGATTAGCCAGATTTACCTGACATCGGACAGTGTATCACTACATAGTATAAAACAAAGTCGCTTTCTCTGTCCCTATATCCCTATGTATGCATAAATCTTTAAAACTACGCAACGGATTTTGATGCGGTTTCTTTTAATGGATAGAATGATTCAAGAGGAAGGTTTATATGTATAATACATGCTAAATATAGTAGAGAAACACTGATAATTTCCGTGCGAAGCCGGGGCGGGTCGCTAGTACTGTATAAACCTCGACATTAATATCAAGCAGCCAATTAGAAGGGAGACCAGTACACTTCCTGCAAGTAACTCAGTTTCATAACCGACTAGTCAGATGACTATTAAGTTCTTCAATTAAAGTAATGATACCGTCTAAGAGGCGGTTGACACACATTTTAGCAAAATTTATGACTTGGACCTTATTTTTACATATACACATATAATCACGCCTTTATCCCTAATGGAGTAGGCAGAGCATAAACGACATAAGCAGAGGTCGTACCGCCACGTCTGACAAAGGTTTGAGGGTTATTTAAGATAGATTTGTAAGTATATTGCTGTAGTGACAGGTTGTTAGCCTATCACCTAAATTGCAATATACAGAAAACCTCGGATCCTTTTGCTGGATTTTACAGCAAACCCGGGAGAAAACGCAGCTGGCACAATCTATGTTTTTCTCTCGCTCTCACTTCAGCATTGAAGACCTTTTTTTACTTGCAAAAATTCTTATGAAATACTTTTAAGATTAGTTTTATAAGAACCAGATACAAATCTAACAAGCGATCTCGTCACGACAAATAATTAAATTGCATAATATCATATAACTTGAAAAATCTCAGCCAATTTACGTATAAGAACATTGTTTACAATTTTCGTTACGGTTTGTAATTTAATTACATAACTTCACGTCACAGTGGCAATTTACAATCGCATTCGCGAATATTATTTTTATTGAAAACAGGTTGCAATAAAACCGACTTTAATTAGTCTTAGCTATAATCTACGGGGGGTAGGCAGACCGTTAACGACATAAAAATAGGTCCTTCCGTCCGCCACGTCTGACAAACTTTTGAGAGTTATTTAAGATAGATTTGTAGGTATATTGCTGTAGTGAGAGGTCGTCATCCCATCGCATCGCCTAAATTGCAATGAATGAATTACTGCGTCTCGGCCTCCTAAATTTACTCGACCATGCATTGCATTTTTTTTTTACTTCTAAAGTAATGTACTAGTATTACAAAAGTCCGATCCCATATTTCCCAGACAGAGTCATTGCTTCATTAAAATCGCCATCTACAAGGAATTTTATGTATTTAACGTTTGTCTAGTGTGCTCCCAATATGCTCCGGTCATTAAGGTTTAACTGTCTTCCTTTATAGATGTCATTTCTTCGAAGTTACTATATGAAGGAGGAAGAATTCATACACGTCTCAATTTAGGCTGTTCAAATAAATTACCCATCGCGATAATAATAATGTTTATTTAAAAGACCACATTTTACTTTTACAAATTTTCAATGACTCCTGCACTAAGCTCTTGCCTTGTATCGCAGGAGCCGCAGATCTCACAACAATTATCAGTGTGGAAATCCGGTTAACAGTTTGTTGGGAAAGTCTAAGGGTCGTATTTATAGAGCAATCTCAAGATTAAGAACAACCTTAAGTGTGGATTTGACAGTTCGCTTTGTACTAAAATAACATTTCTGATTCAACCTCAAACTTTCTGTCAGTCTCAAGAGCGGACTATAAATACGGGCTAAAGTAAATACGTAGGTACATATTTTTCGGTCGATAACCGTAATGATAAGTAACGCATTTGAAACTGGTTGTATTTTTCCTTACAAATAAGTAGGAGAGAAAACTTATAAATTACAATTTTAAATGTATTCTAGGTGCTCAGTCAGCAAAAACAGAAATTATAATTCTACAGTGAGTAAAAAAAAAATACCTGACCGTATTTTAGGGTGTGATTGATTTTTATACCCATTGACTCAAGCCGCTGACACCGCAGGGCCAATTTTTTTTTCATATTTCAACCTACGTTCCTTGGGGAAAGTTGTTCAGTTTCATGGGTAGAATTAGATCCTAAAATATGGTTAGATTTTTTTTACCCTATATACAGAAGCTTGGTAGGCATAAAGAGCCCGATGGTGTAGTGGATAGGGCCGCTGCCTCCTGAACGGGAGGTCGTGGTTCGAATCCCACCACGTACCAACGTGTTTTTCGGTTTTCGAATTTCATATATACGTTTATTTGGTGCTTTTTCTATGCTTCGGAAGGCACGTTAAGCCGTTGGTCCCGGTTAATATCGTTTAATACCGTAGATATTAGTCGTTAAACCATATTAGAGGCCAGTGCTAAACATTGGCGGCTTGAAAACTTTGACCTAATCTAGTATTGGGTCTGGTTTCCCGTCTGGGTTGCGGAAGTCAGATGGAAGTCGAAACCAGTACCCTCGTTCAATCCCCTAGATTAGGGAGCCGACCCCGTGAGATACGGGATAAGCCTAGGGAGATGATGATAAAGAAGCTTGGTAGGCGATTAAGCTGGGTTTCAATATACGGATGTAAAAGTTTATAATGTTTGCAGACATAAAAATCCTGGTGTGAGTAGTTTTCTAGCAAACAAGATCGGTGTTAGTGGGGCTATAAAAACCAGATTGATGGCCTATTTGGCGTCGTGCAACGCATAGCAATCAGTTAGGCGAGCTAAGCCAAATCAGGAAGGATTTCAGTTAATAGACAGTGAAGGGATATAGACAAAATCAGTACATACATTCATATAATCACGCCTTTATCCCTAATGGGGTAGGCAGAGCGTAAACGACCTAAACAAAGGTTGTTTCGCCACGTATGACAAGGCCTTGAGGGTTATTTATGATAGATTTGTAGGTAGAAAATCAGTACTACAAGCAAAACGCAAAGTTATTTTACATCATTATAAAATTGCGAGAGAAAAACATAGAATGTGCCAGCTGCATTTCCTCCCGGGCATGCTGTAAAAACCAGCTAAGGGATCCGAGGGTTTCACTATATTGTAATTTAGGCGATGGGTTGACCACCTGTCACTACCGCAATATACCCACTAATCTATATCAAATAACCCTCAAAACTTTGTCAGAAGTGGCGGATGAAATTGGTTTAGGTCGTTTACGCTCTGCCTACCCCATTAGGGATAAAGGCGTGATAATATGTATGTATGTATACATGCTGTAAAAATCAGTTAAGGGATCCGAGGGTTCTGTATATTGCAATTAAGGCGATAGGCTGACAACCTGTCACTACAGCAATAGGTATATTGCTGTAGTCACAGGTTGTCATATGTCAGGTCAGAGAACATTAGGAGAGATTTTTAGTAAAAACGAAGAACCTGTGGCTTACATATACAGCGATTTGTCCAGATTTTAAACTTTAGTTTGACTTCAGTCTGGGTGTCTTCGCACTGTAATCCTCAAGCTAGAGTCAAGACCGAAAAGAGTAAATGTAGGTAATTTTTTTCATAATGATTCTTTTTCCGAGCATCATCTCCCTAGCCTTATCCCGTATCTCACGGGGTCGGCTACCTAATCTAGGTGATGGAACGAGGGTACTGGTTTTTACACAGAGCGACTGCTATCTGTCCTCCGCAACCCATTAGGGAAACCAGACCCAATCCTAGATTAGGTCAGAGTTTCCAAGCCGCCAATGCTTAGCGCTGGCCTCTGACATGACTTGACGACTAATATCTACGGTATTAAACGATATTAACCGGGATCAACGGCTTAACGTGCCTTCCGAAGCACGGAAAAAGCGCCGAATAAACATACATATGAAATTCGAAAACCGAAAAACACATTGGTACGTGGTGGGATTCGAACCACGACCTCCCGCTTAGGAGGCAGCGGCCCTATCCACTACACTATCGGGCTCTCTTCTTTTTCCGAGCAAATAGGAAAAAAAGTTTATGAAGTTTACAAAACTACAGTAGTTGATTAGTTTAATGAAACATTAGAACCATCCGTTTGATGTACTAGCACGTACCCGATGTGTTGTTCTTGTTTTGTGTCACATTGCGGGCATTTACGGGACATAAAATCTGTGTCGCTCTGTGGGAAGTGTCGCCGGCTATTCGTAGAATCGATCTATACTGTACCAGCATCCAGTCTAGTCACAATTCTAGATCTAAATAAGGTCTGTCTCTAGCAAAATGTCGCTTGTTAAACAAAGGCTTCAGCTGTGTACAACTACAAGTAAGATAGAGATTCAAATTCTAAATATATTTGATACTTACACACTTAAAACAGAACACATTAAATTACAATCACAATAGTACGGTTTGAGAGTAAAAGGTGAGGGTGTGAGTATTTTGCTATCATGTTACTCAAAGCGAGAGATTCTTCCATGCTATACTGGGAGCGAGAGAAAAACATAGAATGTGCCAGCTGCTTTTCCTCCCGGGCTTGATGGAAAAACCAGCTAAGGTATCCGAGAGTTTCTATATATTGCAGTTTAGGCGATGGGCTGACAACCTGACACTACAGCAATATACCTATAAATCAATCTTAAATAAACCTCAAAACTTTGTCAGGCGTGGCGGAACGACCTTTGTTTAGGCCGTTTACGCTCTGCCTACCCCATTAGGGATAAAGGCATGATAACATGTATGTATGTATGTACTCAAAGCAACACTGGCAACACCAAATATTCATATAACCACTAAGGGGCTGGTCTGAAAATCAGCGCTACGCATTATGCTTAGCATTATGCTGAGATTAGTACACATTACCAAACACGCCAAACACTGTTTTTTTTTCTTTTTGGCTAGCTAATTTGTACGTAGTTTTAAGAATTAAGATGTTTTCTATTGTGTACTTTACTTTTACACTGATTTTCCCTTACTCTTTTCATACACCATTTAAAAACATCAGAGTAGAGGGCATGAGGGATGCTTGTTGACAGTTCGCAAGATCGATCTTTGCCAGCATGAAGACATATGTTTAGTCTGCGGCAAGTGTCACTTGTGGAACGAAGGTTTGTGTCTTCAGGTATGTGTCCTCGTTAAAGATTAACTCAAGGCAGCTGGAAGCTTCCATTAAGGTGGTAGTTCATAGGATCGACCTTTACCAGCATCTAGCTAGTCACAGTATTTTTAGTTCTAAATAAGGTCAATAGTAAATGTCACTTCTTCCATGATGGCTTGGGAGCGAGAGAAAAACAAAGAATGTGCCAACTGCATACTGTAAAAACCAGCTAAGGGATCCGAGGGTTTCAGTATACTGTATTTTAGGCGATAGGCTGACAACCTGTCACTACAGCAATATACCTACAAAACTATCTTAAATAATCCTCTAAACTTTGTCAGACGTGGCGGAACGACCTTTGCTTAGGTCGTTTACGCTCTGCCGACCCCATTAGGGATAAAGGCGTGATTATATGTATGTATGTTATATGTAAATTCACTTGCTAAACAAAAGGCTACGAACCTGTCATTAGCAGTCCAAACGAACAGTCCAATACTCGAACACTCCAATTTTAGTCAACTTAAATGTGTTCGAGCTGATCTCCAACAGTCTCTAGACAAAGTGTATCATACTGTAGCTCTAAATATGGCTTGTAGCAAATGTCAATAGCTACACAAAGGCCTCTTTTACAGCTGTGTGTAAAGATCAACGTGCATTAGATTGAGATCTTCTTAGCGTGTCGATGTAACACGAGAAATTACACCGTAGGGACTCAGAATTCAGCCACTTGTATTGCGGAATAACCGCCGTCTATTGAATCCGCTGGCGTGCAAGAGTTGGGGCACGCCGGGCACGATGTTAAGTGCCATAGTTTGCACTGCACCGCAAACACAGTCCACATCGGAGCTAGCCGAAAATCCCCACCTGACTATGTTCTCCTTACTTCTGCCAACCTGTGTCCGAAGCCTGTTTAAGGCCTTCCAGGTCGGCCACGGTAGTTCATGTCCAGGAGGAAGATTCTCGGCAAGCGGGACAAAGGGAGTAGGCAGAGAAGCTCTTTCGCGCCAAAGTACATCTGGCCTGTGCAGGTTTGGTAAAAAGCGGGGCGACACACTTGATAAAACTGCGGCGACTTTTTGTGACACTGAGACATAGAGTTTTCAGTTCTGTTTAGTGTCAATATTGTAATTTTGATCAAATAATAAACAGATACCAACTGAAGAGCCCGATGGTGTAGTGGATAGGGCCGCTGCCTCCTGAGCGGGAGGTCGTGGTTCGAACCCCACCACGTACCAATGTGTTTTTCGGTTTTCGAATTTCATATGCCTTTAATAAAACGTTATTATCATTATATGTACGTTTATTCGGCGCTTTTTCCGTGCTTCGGAAGGCACGTTAAGCTGTTGGTCCCGGTAAATATCGTTTAATACCGTAGACCGCATTGGCTTGAAAACTCTGTCCTAATCTAGGATTGGGTCTGGTTTCCCTTTTGGGTTGCGGAGATCAGATGGCAGTCGCTCTGTGTAAAAACCAGTACCCTTGTTCAAACCCCTAGATTACGTAGCCAACTCTGTGAGATACGGGATAAGGCTAGGGAGATGATGAATGAACAGATTCCCTTATCGCATTGAAATTACACACACCATCACACCGCATCAGTACCACAATCTACCGCCTCTAATCTATGTCGACACACTTGTCAGAATCCACTACATAGATTATAAATCTCCATACTGAGATCAGTCCGCCCACCCAATGTCAAGGAAATTTACATAACTGTGTCTAGATCTAAATCTGTGCTGATTACGGCGTGGGTAGGAGTTGTACAGTTTTTTTAATCTTCAACAATAATAAAAAAATGCATCTGCACTATTTTCTTGGTAGTAAACGTGCCAGATTGAACATGTAATGTGCCAGCTGCATTTCCTCCAGGGCATGCTGTAAAAACCAGCCAAGGGATCCGAGGGTTTCTGTATATTGAAATTTAGGCGATATGATAGGCTGACAACCTGTCACTACAGCAATATACGTACAGATCTGTCTAAAACAACCCTCAAAACTTTGTCAGACGTGGCGGAACGTCTTTTTTATTAGGTCGTTTTCGCTCTGCCTACCCCATTAGGGATAAAGGCGTGATTATATATGTATGTAAACGGTCATCAATATCGCGGTACCTAAATTCCTCGGTAATATTTGATGGATGAATCCCAAACCCCTGTCATAATACTCCAAGACATCACTACATAGTACAAAAAAAAGTCGCTTTCTCTGTCCCTATATACCTATGTATGCTTAGATCTTTAAAACTACGCAACGGATTTTGATGCGGTTTCTTTTAATGGATAGAGTAATTCAAGAGGAAGGTTTATATGTATAATGCATGCAGAATATAGTAGAGAAACACTGATGATTTCCGTGCGAAGCCGGGGCGGGTAGCTAGTGAGACATAAATTACATTGTGTCCTAAAATTTCCCGGGCTAGTCCGTCCGTGTGGTGAGTATGACAATTTGCCTTCCTTTGCCATGTTTTCAGAGGCATTTGACCAGTAGTTGACAGTTTAGGTAGGTGCAAACTTCATCAGACAAACATCCACATCCAGTCCTGATAAAATTAAGAATGCCTGTATACACCTACTCAAAAGCTATTTACATAACTGTCAAGCTGTATATCCGGACTGATTGCAGCGTGGGCAGAGCTTATACAGCAAAGCAACTGTGCAGCGATATTTCTAAATGAGGTTTTATTTTTAGATTGACCTTATACAGTAGCGAGAATAGACTGCACGGATATCTGGACGTGATAATGGAAGTGCACGATATTGCCAAGGTTTTTTAAGATAAATGTGTCGTAAATTTCATAAGAATAGGTGATTCTGAAGCATACTAGAAATAGGCACGTAAATCTAACAATTTATTGCTGTCGCTGTCTGATCTAAAATAATAGGTTCTTATTGCGATTGGTTTAGATTCTAATAAATGCCTTCTACTTATAATTAAGAATAGAGTTGGGTAATTAAAAACTTAGGTAAAGGGATTCAAAATAAAATATTGACGGTCACTAATTCACTTTCATTCAAAACAATGAAAGTAAAAATATACTCGCTACAGCAAGACTTGTATATTTTAGTTATTTTCATAGCATTATGTCCTATGGAATTTTGCTGTGGGGCCGCGCTGCTGACATTGATTCAATTTTTGTTTTGCAAAAACGGGCTATTAGAGCAATTTAAAAACTCAGATGTCGTGATTCCCTAAGAGAATTGTTCAAAGAGATAAATATTTTAACTGTACCATGTCAATTTATATATGAAAATATTATGTATGCAAGGAAAAATATTCATAGTTTTACCAAAAATGGTGACAGGTATAACCGAAACCTTAGAAGCAAAAATAAAATTAACCAACCCCCGTTTAGGTTAGTTAAAGTAAAAAAAAAACATTTTTAGGTCTAAGTATACAATACCATAACAAAATACCTGACCATATATTAAATTTGTCAGGAAATCAATTTAAAGATACTATTTAAAACACATTATGTCGGAAAGCCTATTATAAGTTAGACGACTATAATAATGACAAAGATGTCTGGTGCTCTGATATTTCAGTGAAGCCTAAGAAATTGGCACAATTTGCGGTCACAAACCCTATTTTGAACAAAAAGAAGGACAAAAGTAAGAATAAGATAAAACGAAGGGAGGGGCGCAAAGTGCGAGTTTCTAATGCTTCTTCTTCATTGTGATATAGTTTTATTTTATTTTGTGACATAGATATAATTTAATTTAATTTGTAATAGATTTGCTTGTGACTTTCTAAAAGTGTTCTTAGGAATCTATTTGGAAATAAATGATTTGACTTTGACTTTATAATAAAATAACATTTCGTAATACGAGAAATGAACGTTAGATAACAAACTTATTTACTGAGGCGGATAACAGCAAGGTCAGACTGAGAGAAATACCGAATGTGTTTGTTTTATAAAATTCCGATAAAAATATATTTGATTAATTAACACATTTTAGGTCAAGGAATGCATAAAATATACATGAGGACACCAGAGTTAACAAAGACACTTCATCTAATTCATTTGAAAATTCAATTCAATTAAATTAGATGCAAGACGTTTAAATAATCTTGCTTTAAAACCTTCTCTATGGAAATCATAAAACCCAAGCGCATCTTAACCTGCAAATAAAGCCATAAAAGTGGACAGACAAAGACACGAAAACAACATAATCAAATCAGATTGAAATCTCCAAGAACCTGCAGAATATCCTGAAGTAAATAACCAGGAAATAAGCAGCCGCTAATGATGGTGTCATCGTCGTAAACTCGTTAACGAGGTGGGGTCAGTGACTCCAGGTGCGCGGGCGCAGCGTTCATGTTGAGATGGAATTCTGCGATCCTGCTCCTGGCACTTGTAAGTAAAAGATGTGTTTCATGCAATGTTGTGCTGAGTGAGATGAATAGGATTGCTTATATTTACTTTTAAAGTAGTAAAAACTTTTCGTCAGCCATGTTTGGTGCAGGCAGGTAAACAGGTTTTAAAAGAAACGCTTCTTTTCTGACTTAACTTCCATGCTGAACTGGGAGCGAGAGAAAAACATAGAATGTGCCAGCTGCTTTTCCTCCCGGCCATGCTGTAAAAGCCAGCTAAGGGATCCGAGGGTTTCAGTATATTGCAATTTAGGCGATGGGCTGACAACCTGTCACTACAGCAATATGCCTACAAATTTAAATATCCCTCAAAACTTTGTCAGTTGTGGCGGAACGACCTTTGTTTAGGTCGTTTACGCTCTGCCTACCCCATTAGGGATAAAGGCGTGATTATATGTATGTATGTATGTCTTTTCTGACGACTGGTTTGTTGAGACGACACCATATTTTTAGAGAACATGTTATTTTCGAATCATTCGCAGAGTTATTATTAAACTAAGTCAAGGACATGTTGTCGTAAAACTTTCATTATTTAGGAACGATCTTGAAGATTTCAGCAGATTCAAATTAAATGGATTTGTGCATCGCCTAAGGCAATTTCGTGATTGGTTATCCTGTGCACGTCCTAGCGTCTCCCAAAGTTGTTTCACGGCTTCTGCACCCGTATCTACGAGGTCTACACACATACATATAATCACGCTTTTATTCTTAATGGGGTAGGAAGAGCGTTAACGACCTAAACAAACGTCGTTTCGCCACGTCTGACAAAGTTTTGAGGGTTATTTAACATACATTTGTAGGTATATTGCTGTAGTGACAGGTTGTCAGCCCATCGCCTACATAGTAATATACTGAGACCCTCGAATCCCTTAGCTGACTTTTATAGCATTCCCGGGAGGAAATGCAGCTGGCAAATTCTATATTTTTCTTTCCTGCACTCCCAGTCCACCATGGAAGAAACGAGTAAGAATACGAGGTCTACGATAAACTTAAGACTTGGGGAGAACAGGTATATCTAAAAGGTACCACAATTCGATTTGATAGAACTTTCCAGAGACGTCAAGATTATGTGGTCTGAGTGACCTGGGACCCCCTGGGATCGTCGAAGTCGACGGCTTTCCAACGCGGTAAAAACTCAAAAGATCATCAGAAATAATTGTATTTCCAAAAAAAATATCACCACCGCGATCTAAAAATATTTTATCTGTAAATACATGGAATAGAGATTTTTTTAATGTATTTACAGTAAAAACCATGAAAACCTAATCAAAACTTTAGCACTTATGGTTTACGAAACGTCAAAGCATTTATAAATTTGATAGGGCCGCCATTGACCACTAGATGAAATTATTTAAAATTTCAAACCAAGAAATACATTGCTATTTGAAATCATAACCACCACGCGTACGGAGTCGCGGCACAGCTAGTTGTATAATAATATTCAAGGTGAAGTTTATTAATTTGTGGAACAGTTTTGTTGTGCCATTAGGCTCAATTCTCTGGAGGTTTGTTTGTAGGCGATAACGGCACGGCATACATACATACATATAATCACGCCTTTGTCCCTAATGGGGTAGGTAGAGCGTAAACGACCTAAACAAAGGTCGTCCCGCCACGTCTGACAAAGTTTAGAGGGTTATTTAAGATGGAATTCTAGGTATATTGCTGTAGTGACAGGTTGTCAGCCCATCGCCTAAATTACAATATACTGAAACCCTCGGATCCCTTAGCTGGATTTTACAGCATGCCCGGGAGGAAATGCAGCTGGCACATTCTATGTTTTTCTCTCGCTTCCAGACCAGCATGGAAGAATCTCGCTCCCAGACCAGCATGGAAGAAATCACTACATAGTATAACTAAACTAGGCGCGCATGTATCACTAAAGTACTTGTGTGTCCTAGTGCTAATACCAAATTCTTTTCCAATTCCTTTTCTGTACGAGCTACACAACTTTGGAACAAGCTTCCGAAGACAGTTCAAGACTGTCCATCTATATCCTCTTTCAAAAAAAGAGTGAAAGAGCACTTCCTATCGCAACAAAATTTTTATTTATGTACGTAGGTATTTGTATTTATTATATGTATGTATTATTATTTATTATAGCTGTTTATTTAAGTAATATATATGTATGTTTATGTAGGTTCTAGGTTATATGTATATGTAAAAATCTATTGCGTGTACAGTCTTGTCCCCGTATATATTGTTGTCTCATATTCAGTTTTACAGGTTGGCTGGAAGAGATCTCTTTATAGAGATAAGCTCTTTGTGAACTAAATATAAAATTGTTTATTTATTGTAAATTTTTTGTACTAATAATAAAGAATATATATATAATACAAAGTCGCTTTTTCTGTCCCTATATCAATATGTATGCTCAGATCTTTAAAACTAGACAACGGATTTTGATGCGGTTTCTTTTAATGGATAGAGTGATTCAAGAGAAAGGTTTATATGTATAATACATGCATAATATAGTAGAGAAATACTGATAATTTCCGTGCGAAGCCGGGGCGGGTCGCTAGTAACTAATATAAGTCTTTACCTGTCATTTTCTATCATGAGAGAACAGAAAGAGACGGCAATAATTTTAGTCAAGATTTAATTAAGAATCGATACCATTATCTATCAAGTCTCACATACATAATATTTTATTGAGGTTTTCAAATCTACGTGATACTAAGGCTCGTATTTACGAAGCGATATCAAACTTGAGGGCAATATTAAATATGGATTTGACAGGCCAGTTTGTACTGAAATGACATTTCTGATACGAACTCAAACTCGCTGTCACTCATGAGAGCTGATTATTACTCTATTGATTGTAATTTAATTTAATTGTGAAACCTGTATTGTGAAATAAATAAACTAAACTAAACTACCCTTACTTACTTTATAAAACAAATAAATTTATTATCTATCTATCTATCTATCTATCTATCTACCTTACACGATGTAGCTTAAAAAAAACGATGATGCATTACAGTTGCAGACTTGCAGATCGTCCGCAGACTGCCTTGCCCGCGGCGCTAAATATGGACCCACCTTGGACTGGTTTGAGACAAAAAGTAGGTGGACATTGGATGTGGAGCACAGATGAGTAAAATGAAATTGCGCTTTGTTCGCGCGTGATTATAAATAAAATCTGCATTGTAGTCAGAACTTCCATGCTGGACTGGGAGCGAGAGGAAAACATAGAATATTTCGAGGTTTAGTAAAGAACGGATTATCTCTTTGGGAAAGCTCTATAGTAAGAGCAGAGCTTGATAGTTCTATGACTAAATTGATAAAGTTTGTAGGTATATGAAGATAAGAATATCATTGACTTTTGAAGGGTTTCTATAGTAATTTCTTGCGGGTTTGTAAAACTTATCCATAAGTTTCAGTTTCATATCCCATAGATAGGGTCATTCAAAGTTTGTGGATATATTTTCTCAACGTTGCATTATACCGGGCATGCTGTATAAATCAGCTAAGGGATCCGAGGGTTTCAGTATATTGCATTTTAGGCGACTGGCTGACAACCTGTCGCTACAGCAACATACCTACAAATCTATCTTATATAACCCTCAAAACTTTGTCATATGTGGCGAAACGACCTTTGTTTATTTCGTTTACTCTCTGCCTTCTCCGTTGGGGATAAAGGCGTGATTATATATATGTATGTATGTAGTGCCAGCAATTCCTCTTCTCTGACATTATTTTAGTTGTATTTTTAGCAGAGAGATTCTGCATTTCATTCAATTATTTTTGCGCATTTTTTTTAAGGTTTAATAAAGAACGCATTATCTCTTTGGGATAGCTCTATGGTCAGAGCTTGATAGTCCTATAACTAAATTGCTAAAGTTTGTATATTATGAAGATTGGAATCGCATTGACTTTTGAAGGGTTTCGATGGTCATTTCTTGCGGGTTTGTAAAATGTTTGTGGATATATTTTCTCAACGTTGCATTATACCGGGCATGCTGTATAAATCAGCTATGGGATCCGAGGGTTTCAATATATTTCAATTTAGGCGATGGGCTGACAACCTGTCACTACAGCAATATACCAACAAATCTATCTTAAATAACCCTCAAAACTTTGTCAGACGTGGCGGAACGACCTTTGTTTAGGTCGTTTACGCTCTGCCTACCCCATTAGGGATAAAGGCGTGATTATATGTTATATGTATTACGTTGCATTATTTTACTCTTCCTTATTTCGCACAGTTGATTTGGTTGCTGTCTTCAAAAGAAAGTGCAATGAATGATGCATCAAAATAAAATAATCGTAAACTTTCCTCGACTGGTTTCTGATACAAGTAGGTGGATGCTGTATGTGGAACATGGCGAAAATAAATTGTGCATCCTTTCCTTTCCTTTGTTTAAACTCTCTGAGTAATGTTAATTCGATCATGTAGACATCTACACGTCACTAATTTTGTCGTAGAAGGTGTTTTTAAAATTTATTTTGGAACGAAATTTTTTTTGTGTTATAAATTAGTTTAGTATGAAGGTTTTTTTATTTTTCTTACTTAGGTCCGTATTTTTAAATATCACTTTAGACTGGCAGCTAGTTTGTGTTGTGGCCTGTCAAATCCATACTTAATACATCGCTCTCAATCTTGCGATCACTTTATAAATACGAGACTTAGGTATTTTAAAAATAGGGAAAAAACCACACGTATTAATGCAAATTATTTTGCTAATGAGTTCGTCGACCCACACGGGTCTTGTTGACATGAAATATTGCACCTAGAAATTCAAATGCCACTTGTTTAAATCAAGTTTTGGTTCGCACGTGGTCGGTATCATAAATCTGTAAAGCATGTATTTCGCAGAAAAAAAGGTACATGTTAATTTAACTTAAAATGAAAAAAATACAGACGAATTTTATTGTTAGCAGTAAACAGTAAAAACAATTTGTAGGAAAGTATTGTAAGAATGCAACTAAATTGTAAGACTTACCTTGAGAGACATTTTGATATTTTATCGATTTTTCCTTCAAAGCACGTAAAGAAAAACAGTCATTATTTTGTAAATTCTAAATTCAAATTTTTGCACACAACACAACGCGAACGTCAGCCAATGTTTACATTCGACACGTAAATTATGTAAGAACACGATACACAATTTTAATTTTACGAAGTCCAACCAGAACGTTGTCGTAATTATTGACGACAGACGATCGTAAATAATTATTGTCGTGATCGCGAACGTCAACACATCACACAACACAACCACGCGTAGATCACGGGCGAATAAATTTTTCCCTCGCGCCGTCGCGTTCGATGTCGATTTGACAGACGGAAGTCCTGGTGTTGCCATTTTAGAACATAATTTATGACAGAAAATAATCAATAGTAGTTGGATCAGCGCCATCTAGCGAGTAGAAAGACATGCCTACGCGAACAGAGCAACTTGATATGTTATTTACACATATAAACAGATGGTGCTTTATTCAAATAGACAGATTTTTATCACTGACTGACGATTAATACAAAATTCTATAATACGGTAATACAAACACGTTTGGATTATTTATTTATCAGCGAAAGTTCTCAGTCTCATTTTACAAAATTGCAGGCCCTTATTATAACTAATTTATTGACTTCATCAAATGCGTCTTCACAGCCTCCAAAGCAGTCTTAGCAGTATACTTTTCAGGATATTTGAATACCAGATGGTTTCTCAAATCCGTAGCCATGTTAGTTTCATATTCACAAAAGTTGCACTTATAAAGAAAAAGCCCTTGATGCCGACCACTACGTAGGACGTGTTTGCGAAGGTTTTCCTGAAATAAATAATAATAAAATAAAGGAGCAATTTACGAAACTATTTCATTAAGGAGGAATAATTTTCCTAGAATTATTTATTATTCTGTGCTAGAGGGATCAACAGAAGAACTTCCAACTTACCAAACTTCCGCAAGTGAAGTCACAATGAGGACAATAATAAGGTTTGATTCCCTCGTGGCAAAGTAGGTGTCTTTTCATATGACTGGCCTGATCCGTTTTAAAACTGCAATGAGGACATTCGTGGTGTTTCATTCTTTCTCCATGTGACCTAAGAGTATGCCTAAAAATAAATTCTCAATATATTATTTATTTATTTGTTTGTATCGCCACCTACTTGATACGGTACGAACTAATATAAGTACGAGTTGAATGTCAGATGACGGGGTCTTGCAAGCATCTGATAGGCAGGAGTTTCTACATTTTCCCAGAGAGGGCGTTGGTTTATAAGTTCATAACATATTACATAGATGGCGTTAGTAATAAAATATATATTTTTAAAGTAATATAATCTTTTTAATTCAGTAACTGAACAAGAATTTACCTTGCAAGTTGAATAGTCGTAGTAGCCACGAAAGTGCAGTTCTCATGAGAACAATGCGTGACGTCCCCAACAAAGCAGTTAGAAGTATGGCGGGCTAACGTTGATCTGAAAATATTCCTTCAAATAATTTCCATTTAATAACATTAGCTCTCTTGCCTTCATCAGCTCGAACGACCCTATGATCCTTGCCCTGGTCTTACAGTTTTTAAACTGCCCAAAGAACTCTGACAAAGTGTGACGACTAAGGAATTAATTTAAATTTTCAATAATAGTCCAGGAAATATTTTTATGGAAGATCCAGTAGGCAGCTTATTTATAATACCGGGTGTAAGGGACAGCGTCCAACAAAATGATAGGGGTTGTTCAGTCAATGACACTAAACAACTTCCACCAGGAAATTCTTTCAGGAAAAGAAATAAAAAAATGTCTTTTCCATACAAGTTGTCAGATCGAGGCGAACATTTTGTATGGAAATGCCATTTTTGTTTTTCACTTCCTGAAAGAATTTCCTGGTGGAAGTTGTTAAGTGTCATTGATTGAACAACCCCTATCAGTTTGTTGGATATCACCCCGTACAAGACATTTTCCTATTACAAATTTTCTCCAGGTACAAAACCCAGCTCTCCTGAAAACCAGTCCAACTTTTTCCCACAAATCTCCACAAAAGTGGGCATAAACAACCACAGTTGTGTGTCCAGTAATTACAGCGGCTGGACGCGGGCCAGTGCAGTGGAATGCCAGTAGTTACAGTCGGTACTGTACTGGAATGTGACGACCGGACAGCCGGCTGGTTTATGACGGCGACGGGGAACATACTGACGTATCCGGGGTATTACTTGAGGAAGTAGGTTACAGGTCAAGAAAACTATTTGCTGCTGGAGTTATGATGAGGCTGGAATGTATATCTCTTGTTTCAGAAAGCAATTTAAAAGGAACTTCTGTTCTTTATTTAGTGAAATAATTAATAGTCCTCCCACCGATTTTCGGTGATGGCGGCCTATCACCCGGAGATCAGCCAACTGCGCAGGACTTGTTTTTAGTACCCAAGTGTTTGAGCTACACACAGGTGCACTCTCTATTTCTGATGAATCTCTTTTTCTGATGGGACAGATTGATTGACACGACCAGAGATAAATCAGGCGCAGGACAGACTATTTACATGCCTATCCGAAAGCATGGATCATCTTACTTTTCGGACAATCATGTGATCAGCCTGCAATGTCCTAACCTAACTAGAAACAACAACATAAAGTCATTGTCTCCCGCCGGAAATCGAACCCGAGACATCGAGAGCCCATGGTTCAGACCGCTAGACCACGGACGCAGTTAAATAATTAACATACATACATACATACATTCACGCCTTTATCCCTAATGGGGTAGGCAGAGCGTAAACGACCTAAACAAAGGTCTTTCCGCCACGTCTGACAAAGTTTGGAGGGTTATTTAATATAAATTTGTAGGTATATTGCTGTAGTGACAGGTTGTCAGCTCGTCGCCTCAATTACAATATACTGAAACCCTCAGATCCCTAAGCTGGTTTTTACAGCATGCCCGGGAGGAAATGCAGCTGGCACATTCTATGTTTTTCTTTTGCTCCCAGGCCAGCATGGAAGAATAAATAAATAATTAACATGAGTGAAAAATGATCATCCATATATATATACAGATCTACTCGTATCTGAAATATCCCTCAAATTAAACTTGGTCATTAATGCTCTGTTTACCCCGTTAGGGTTAAAGTCGTGACTGCATGCATTGATAGCAAAACATAAAGGAACGAGTGGAAATTCGCCGTAGTATTGTATTTTGCTCGAGAGAATGCGATGTCAATTTTAAATGAATGATATAATTAAAATTTAAATCATAGTCCAAGTTTCGATTGCATAAAAATGATGGACAATGAACTTTAAACACTTAATTTTTTGCTTATTCTACTAACACACTTCTTTGAACGCCAAAATCTTACACGACAAGACTATCCTAAAAATGTTTCTCTTTTAGAGAAGATGGAAGCTTAATGAATGCTAAAACACATTTAGGTCTTGTTAGAGTTCATAAGCAACAAAGTATTCTATGTTAATGCAATCGTAAGTGCACTTTACACTTTAATGTCCATGCGGTTTCGTTTGGGCGGGCGGGACACGGTTCTTACCAAAGTATAGGAGGTTTTTATACTGTACCTAACTACTAGATACATAGGCATTCGGTTTATTTAGGTATACAGTTACGAGTGTTATTTTAGACGAACAGACAACAACTTTTAGTTTCACGAAACAAAACGAGTGCGTTTGAGGGATGTTTCAAATACTGTGCCGCGAAAATTTGGAATAATATACCTCCCCCTTTAAAAACTAAATCGTTATTGCGTATTTTTGCAGGAAAAATATAAAAATATTGTTTTGAGTTGCAAGTAGGTACAGGAAACAATTGCCCATCTTATATAAGTCTTGGTTCCCTGTTTCATTATATTTATATTATGATTATTTTTGTACATTTTATTTGCATAATGTATTGTAATAATCATTAATATTTATTATTGTATTTTTATTGTAATGTAATAATAATTTATTGTTTATACAATGCCTACAATGTTTACCATGACCTACCTATATCGAAAATGGTTAGATGATTTTTTGTTTCATGTTAAATAATTTGTAATTAAAATAAGGTTGAATATCGCCTCCCACTTAGGTTAAGTTAGTTTGTAGTAAGGATCGTGGGTATATTGCTGACAACCTGTCACTACAGCAATATAGTTCTTTCTAAACAACCCTCAAAACTTGTCAGATGTGGCGGAACGACCTTTGTTTGGGTCGTTGACGCACTGCCTACCCCATTAGGGATACAGGCGTGATAGTATGTATGTATGTAGTAAGGTTCCGGCTGAAAATCTGCGCTTCAGTCTTATGCTCCATATGCTGAGCCGGACACCTTTTCGGTATCGAGTGTAACGTATATTGGTACCGAATAAAGTTTCTATTCTATACTACTAGATAAGAAAGTATACTTTTTCACGTGCTATGGTTTATTTTTGATAAAGTGTGAGATTTTTTTTTTACTTCCATGCTGGACTGGGAGCAAGAGAAAAACATAGAATGTGCCAGCTGCTTTTCCACCCGGGCATGCTGTAAAAACCAGCTGGGGGATCCGGGGGTTTCGGTGTATTGTGATTTAGGCGATGGGCTGACAACATGTCACTACAGCAATATACCTACAAAAATATCTTAAATAACCCTCAAAACTTTGTCAGACGTGGCGGAACGACCTTTGTGTAGGTCGTTCACGCTCTGCCTACCCCATTAGGGATAAAGGCGTGATTATATGTATGTATGTATGTATTTTTTTTTTCTTACTGACTATTATAATATTGTGGTAAGAAAAAATAAAAAAAAAAACCGGCTAAGGGATCCGAAGGTTTCTGTTTATTGTAATTTGGGCGATTGGCTGACAACCTGTCACTACATCAATATACCTACATATCTATCTTAAATGACCCTCAAAATTTTGTCAAACGTGGCGGAACGACCTTTGTTTGGGTCGTTTACGCTCTGCCTACGCCATAAGGAATAAATGCGTGATTATTATGTATATGTATGTATGTAGTATTATTTTAGACGAATAGACTACTAAATTAGAAAGCATATTTTTTTCTAATCTAGACGTGCTATGGTTCTTTCTTGATAAAGTGTGAGTATTAATTTTTTTCTTACTACTACGCGCGAAAACTCAAGCTGGTCTACGTTGCCCTCCTTTCGACAAAGTAACACAGTAATCACCCTTTTCAAACTTCCATAGTTCCATCCAGCCACTAGTTTAATCAAATGTCGCAGCAGAAAGCCATCGACGCCGCTGCAACCGCAAACTGCATTTCCACCGCGCATTAATGCAGTCTCTTGCAATAACGCGTAAGATATGGCCCAAGTTGCCTCATCAGTGGTGTTAGCAGCCCTCGATGGCTCCCGGACGCTCCAGAATGGTCTTAACACTAGCTGGAAGAAGGTAAAGACTGAGAGAGCGTCAGCGAATGGAGATACAATTCAGTTATTGAGAGAAAGTGGTGCTATTAATCAATGCACGCTTGTGCTTCTAACAGTTGATCTCTGATGAAATTTTAAAAATGCGATGTGTTATATGAGATAAAGACAGCAGTATCTAGCATATTCGCAAAGGACGGTTCGGTCTGTACAAGGCACTGTGGTCCTAAACGCCGCGGCAGCCCCAGCCTCAAGGAACTAGCAACTGTTGACTTGATTCATACGATCTGTGGCTCCAATTAAGCCCCGTGGACTTCGAGTTTGAATGTAGACTCCAAGTTACGACTGTTCGAAAGTTTGCCATCTAGATTATCGGACGTTTCAGCAATATAACCAATGATTTATGCAACAATGTAATCTGGCATGTCTGAGAAAGATGCAATCTGCGAAACGACCGCAACGCTGATGTATGTCTTCAGAACATTATATCACTGTCGCCGACGGGAGAGCCGAACTAATCCCTCCAAGGCATATTTATAGAGCGACATTTGGTATAAATTACACTTGTACTGTCCAAGCAAATAAACTTCTCGCGATTTAGCGATGTCAAATCAAACGCCGCGTCAACCTGCGCGGGCGCAAGTTGCGGCACACGTGCGTACAATAAACATTCAACGTCGCCATCGCTTTTCATATTTTGATCCCGCTCAAAATATCAACTTTACCGAGCATCCGGGGGGGAATTTATTGTCTCGGGTATAAAAACATCATCGTTGGCAACACTGTGATATGCGTCGGCTCGGCGCATATCAAAGCGATCGAGTCGAATTATGAATGTTTCCCGATATTTGTGAAAGAGTTGTGTGACGTTTGACACGAATGCATCCGCTGTAAGCGCATTATTGTCGCAATTTGATGTCGCCGCGTGTCTGCATGCTGATGCGATGATTATTTCTGTAAATGGCCTGTTTATGTGTCCGCCAACCGTTGTGATTGACAATCTTGGATGACTTTCATCCGTGGAATATTCTTTATAAGCAAAAACTATACCTAAGTGTAATAAAAATTTAAACTTACTTGCTATTAAATCCCATCTTACACTTTTTGCAGGTGAATTCTTCTTTCACTGACTCCTCGACTGCTTCTAAAATTCTTGGCATCCTGATGGCTCCCGTCCCATGTTCAAACTTTGTATGGTTGTCCAAGCTGCTTTGTCTGGTAAAGTTGGCTCCGCAAACAGTGCATATAAACGGTCTTTCAGATGTGTGTTGTCTTAAGTGTCGACGAAGAGAAGCTTTGTTGAAACTCTTTGGACAAAGCGGACAACTGTACTTAATCACCACTTTATCTTTATCGCCAACTTTGTACACTTCTGTTATTGGCTCGGAATGTAAGACTTCGTGAAATAGGCACTCGGCTTGAGAGTCTGTGGAGAAGAGACACTGACTGCAATTCCATAGGACAGCAGCGTTGAGAGGAATATGTGGTGCTTGACAAGCATCTGTCCGGACGTGTCGTGAGACTTCCTGATGTAAGACAAAAGCCATTCCACATTTAGGACATCTGAAACATAGAAAGATGCATTGTACTAACTAGTTGAAGCAATGAAACATTTAGTAAATTGGTACAAATTACTCACTTTCTTTTTTTGTCAGGGTGCACTTTACTTATGTGGTCCTTCAGTTCCAGAATGTTTTTCAGAATAACCTTTCCGGGACAATGGGGGCACTTTTTACTTAAATCTGCAGAAGACAATCCCCTACTTTTTAGTACCTCCTTCTTTTTAATGCGATGTTCAGAAGTGTGACGGTGTTGTTTAGCTTCTACAGCAGAATTAAACGATCGAGAGCACACCAGACACAAAAATGCTCTTTGCTTATGTTTGGACTTAAGATGACTAGCTAGGGCCAGTGAATTTCTGAATCTTGCTTTGCAGTGTTGACATTTGTGTATTTCCTGATAGTCATCAGTTGCTGAGTAGCATAACTGATGCCCACTTTTGGTACAATGTCTCTTGATTTCCATGTTATACCTGAACTCTTCATAACAAGTACCACATCGCATCACAGTTTTTTTTCTGATAATTATAGGCATAGATCTGTTAATAACAGCCACGACTTCAGTGTGTTCAGAACCGTTTAAATGCTGAAGCATTTCTTGTGAAGTTTCAGACTCAAACTTGCAAAACGAACACCAATATCGTCCATCGATGGACAACATTTTCTCGCTGTGTTCTTCAGAGCACCAGTGTTGCATGAAATTTGACAGCCAGTTTGTGTAAAACTTACAAGGACTGCACTGAAATGGAGACTGGTGGACCACTGCCGCTATGTTGTTCAGTATCAGTTGTCTATAGTTAGGGCTGTCTGTTTCTGTAGTCTTTCTAAAATGGTAATGAGATATCAGATGTTTTCCCATCAGTTGCAATCGAACTCGGGATTTGCAACCGGAACATTGAACAAAAAATGGTTTTCTCTTTCTCTTTTTCTTCTCAATAGTTTCCATTTTAGCTTTTGTAGAAACTCTGAAATTTCTTCGTTTGGTCTGCGTATAAATTCTCTCATCCAGAAATTTCGATGGACGTCCTGTTCTCTTTGCACCCACATTACGAAATGGTTCCAGATGTCCTGAAAATTCTAATTCGTGTTCTGGGAGGACTTTTTTCATATGCAAGCTCGACATGAGATGTTTTTCATAAATAGCTCTCGTGCCAAGTCTCCTATTACAGGGGCCGCACCAGTACTGCACAGATCCTTTGTTCTGTAAAGTTGTCTGCATAATTTGAGCTTTATCTGCTCCTGGAACCCATTTGCCTTTAGTATGCCCAGGTGGTGGAGCGTCATAATCATCATCTCTTTCATTAGCATCACCCAAAAACGACTTCCACTTTCCGCCAGAATGTTCCTGCATTTCCCATTCTTCATGTTCAGGAGATGCAGGCCGCCACTTTCCACCTGTGTAATTAGGAGAGGGCTTCCACTTTGCACCAACTGGATGTATTTCCTCGTCCTCTTCATCTTCGGACTCTTCTGACTCTTCAGAGTCATCGTCACCTTTGTAGTCATTATAGCCAATGCTGTACGAAGAAGTAGGAATATATTTTTTGACAGCTCCACTAATACTAGCCACAGCGTTTATAAGTTTTGTCTGATTGTCTTCATTGCTACCTATTCTAAGACTATGCCCACCGATCCAGTCTTCGCCTCTCAAATTTGTTTCTAAAGGACTCATTCGAGGAATATCCCTTGAAGTAGATGGTATAGCTAGGTTACTTTTTCTGTCAAGCGTGGGTTTAGGTATCTGTATAGGGGGAGTTAGTCTCGCCAAAGAGGTCTTTTTCACACTGCTCTGGAGCTCCAGAGACTGAAAAAACACATCAGCTCCAAGACTGTATGATGGTTCTAGAGTATCAATAGTAGGGATGTCAGTTTTGGTTTCGTTTTTCTTCCTGCATCGTTCCTTCCTGTGTTTAACGTAGTTCTCCAAGCCAACAATGGTGGAGTTGCATTTGATGCAGAGGTGGCTGTCGTCATCTTCATCTTCGCGCGGTGACAGCATCTGGAATATGAAAGTCATAAATTTTAAAGTGAAGATTTGTGGGTAAGATGGATAGAAGTAACGAGCAACTGGCTTTTACACTGCGCGACAATAACTTAATTAAGTATGACTAATACTTACTTAGTTGTTATGTAAAAGTAAAAATATAAAAATAAAAAAATATCTCTATGAAAATATAGCCTGATGGTGTAGTGGATAGGGCCGCTGCCTCCTGAGCGGGAGGTCGATGGTTCGAATCCCACCACGTACCAATGTGTTTTTCAGTTTTCGATTTTCCTATGTACGTTTATTCGGTGCTTTTCCGTGCTTCGGAAGGCACCTTAAGCCGTTGGTCTCGGTTAATATCGTTTAATACCGTAGATATTAGTCGTTAAGCCATATCAAAGGCCAGTGCTAAACATTGGCGGCTTGAAAACTCTGACCTAATCTAGGATTGGGTCTGGTTTACCTTCTGGGTCGCGGAGATCAGATGGCAGTCGCTCTGTGTAAAAACTAGTACCCACTATTTAGCCTCTAGATTAGGAAGCCGACCCCGTGAGATACGGGATAAGGCTAGGGAGATGATGGAGATGATGATGCCACGACGCAACACAAAACGCCAGTTTAATATTTTATATTGATTACTGACTACCTTTTGATGCCACAAAGAAATAATGTGT
Source organism: Scrobipalpa costella (assembly GCA_949820665.1). NCBI lineage: Eukaryota > Metazoa > Arthropoda > Insecta > Lepidoptera > Gelechiidae > Scrobipalpa > Scrobipalpa costella. Next base: position 1,420,508 of record OX463306.1, read on the forward strand.
TAATAACACACTAACTAGTTCAGTGATTCTGTTTTCAGTATTTTTTTTAATTTAACTTCAAATCGTGTATTCCGAAAAGGATTGTTGGATGTGGTGAAGACGTCGGAGGGTCGTCGGGTGGAAGTTACGAGAAGGTGGAAATAACTCGTTAATCGCGTGGTTGCCAGACATTAACCGATGACTCTGCCCGTCACAACCCTGTTATAAATACCGTGTTGCCAGGTTCAATCAATATTTGTTTAAAATTTTCAAGCCTATCGTTTCAGTCAATTCATATAAAAATGTATTACAATATAATTTTAAATATATAAATATCTTCCATACTGGACTGGGAGATAAAGAAAAACATAGAATGTTCCAGTTGCCCTTCCTCCCGGGCATGCTGTAGAAGTCAGCAAAAGGGATTCGAGGGTTACAGTGTATTGTAATTTAGGCGATGGACTGACAACCTGTCACTACAGCAATACACATTACAATCTAAAATTTATCCTCAATTTATGTCAGACGTGGCGAAAGCGCCTTTTAGGAGGCGTTTTACGTTCTGCCTACCCCGTAAGGGATAAAGGCGTGATTTTATGCATGTATATATAATTTTAAATCTAGACTATCGCAAAACTAAATGGTTTTATTATATTGGTGAGTAATTTAATTATTGTGGCGGCTGAAAATTATATAAATCCAAATTGAGATGTCGAGCAGAAATGAGATGTTACTCCGTGTTACCCGAATGGACAAAACTACAACAGCATATAAATTAAATAAATACGATCTTAGAAAACTTCTTAGATCAGATTAAAAGAAATATCGACTGCCTGGCAACACCAAACGATGAAATAATGCGAAATATTTAACAAATACCCTCCTGTTTCGTGATGATCGATAATGTACGCGAGTCACCGCGACTCATTATGGCGGAAGTCCGGATTAGCATAAGATGGCGGCTATTAGTTTGAATTGAGTTATAAATGAACCCAGTCGTTTTGTTGCAGAAAACTTCCAACTGCAATATGATAATAGGAAGGCACAAGGTTCTGTGGGGTTCATAGATCAATGTTGGAATCAACCTTGTGTTTGTGGAATGCAGGTAGAAACAAATAGTGGAAATTTAGCTACATGAAATAATGAGAAATGTATTAATGCTACTCATAACTCAAAGCTTTACTCTGCATTTACTAAATATGTAATATGCGTTGCGGAAAAAAGTTGGTACTAAGTAGAAAAAGAAGTTCAGGTCTTGGTACGTGAATTTCTGAAAAGCGATAACAAAACAACAATAGCACAAATAACACGTTTTTAACAGCCTGTAATTCCGATCAAAAGAAAAGGTAATTTACCGATCAACCCCTTTTCTACTTCCTGTAAATACAGTGTAGGGCAGACATTGATGAAAAGCTTCGTAGTCGTAGTGACATTACGAGAAGGTCATTCTGCAACAAATGCACTTCGTATTTTGTTGATTCTTCCATGATGGACTGGAAGCGCAAAAAAACATAGAATGTGCCAGCTGGATTTTCTAAAAACCAGCTTAGGGATCCGAGGGTTTCATTTAGTATAACGCATTTTAGGCGATGGGCTGACAACCTGTCACTACAGAAATATACCTACAAATCTATCTTAAATAACCCCCGAAACTTTGTCAGACGTGGTGGAACGATCTTTGTTTAGGTCGTTTACGCTCTGCCTACCCCATTAGGGATAAAGGCGTGATAATATATATTAATATATATATATATATATATTTTGTTGATGATTTCCTGTAAATTTATTGTTCATCTGTTTACACATTTTGAAAGGCAACGTATTATACCTAGAACTTTAGTTTGCAAGATTTGTTTCCGTATGTTTGTACTCAAGGCTAGTTCTTGGTAGCATGACGTGGTTTGAGGAGTGTCAGTCGAGCTGGTGGTGAGGTGTGAATCAGAGCCCATTAATATTGCCCGACTCACCTGCCTGATCACATCGACTCCCCTACTAGTTGTCTTCGAAACAGAAAGTCAAATAGCAAAAGAGGTTAATGGTTACACTTTTTGACATGACATAGTAACAAAGATGTTTAATATTCCCTGTATTTTACAAACACATATTTTATACAAATTATAAATGCGACAAAATAGATTTTTGTTTTTTTTTCCTGGGCACGGCACCAAATTATAACTACCTACTTCCAGGCGTAGTGTCTATACGCTTGCTTTGTAATATAATGCTGAATGTCCTATAAAACTTAGCGACATCTGCTGCTATATCTGTAATTTTCAACTACGTAGGAAGCAGTCAACATTTTCACACCAGAAATTACAAATTATAATGATCAAGCCATAGAGGACCAAGGTATTAGAGGGATTTAGTATATTGCAATTTAGGCGATGGGCTGACATCCTGTCACGACAACAATATACCTACAAATCTATCTTAAATAACCCTCAAAACTTTGTCAAACGTGGCGGATCGACCTTTGTTTAGGTAGTTTACGCTCTGCCTACCCCATTAGGGATAAAGGCGTGATTATTATGTATTTATGTACTATAATGTTTAAGGTGGTAACACTTAAGGTTACGTGCTTCCCCGACAGGTGAGAACTGACCGAAAGTCCTTGGTTCCGTTCCTGCAATGACACGCGTCAATCCGCCCGCGCTCCGCCTGACACCATTGTCGCTGACAAACAGCTGACAAATGACAAGCCCGCCTGAAAAACGACCGCGCTGTCACTCACGTCATTAACGTCAGTTCGGGGAACTTTTTAATTGTTCGTCGCGTCTTTCCGCGGTGTGTGATTCTTTTTATTGGTTTGTATTGATTTGTTTCGTTCCGCGTTTTCTCCGGTTAAATGACTTTCGTGGAAGGTCAAGTAAAAATGTTAGTTGTTCAATTGGTCGAAAATAATTTGAACCTTCGACAGAAGAAGAAGAAGTTGTTCTCAAAGTTCAAAATGTGTATTTTACCTAATTTGTTTCTTGGGGAAACATTTACAGTTTTATGGCAAGAATCACCCCTCGTCGGCTTTTAAAATTAAAGGTTACCTATGTTTGCGTAACTATTTAATTTACCAGTGCAAAGAAATATTACAGTGTACATGAGCGTGTAGGGGCGAGTCTGTGTCCGTTTGTCACAAGCCCAAAGTGAACAGTCTTGAAATGGGCGCGTTCCATTTCAAGAAGGGTTAACTTTCAAAGAAAATGTAAAACTTATCATAAACTTCAGTTGTGAGTTTGTATAAAAGTCAACTTAAACAGTAAAAACAAAATGTAGTTGTAAAAATTAAAGAAAAAACGTGATAGTGTTTATAAGTCATGATCATGGCCATGATATAGCTTATTATAGCTATTTACGTAAAAACACATAAGTGATGCTGATGTTGTTACAATCAAAGATTTCGTTACTGTCTAATATATAAATTGGCATGACAAAACTGAACAATAAAAAAATCAAATTCTAAATTCAAACAGACGAGAATGGAAGTGGTAACGGAACGCGCGGGCGTCGTCAAAGGCTGTCGCCCGAATAACGACATCGCCATCGATCCGCGCCGTCACCTACCGCGCGATTGAAACGTCCTAGAAGGTCCCATGCACCTCACTACAACCTCACCTAGCAGGATTATAAATACTGGATTGGGAGACACTATGGCCCGTAATTATAAACTGAGACTGACAGCTAGTTTGAGCTCGTATCCGTAATGTCATTTCAGTACATTTTGGCCAGTCAAATCTATACTTAATATTGCTCTCAAGATTGAGATTACTTTATAAATACGAGTCCAAGATTATTGAATGTACCAGTTGCCTATCTTTCCGGGCATAGGACCGTTAAAATCAGTAGAAACTAAATGTGCATCAAATAAGCCGTCTGAATTTTAGGAGATTATAATGCGTAATTATCTTTGTGATAATAACTTCCATACTGGACTGGGAGAGAAAGAAAAACATAGAATGTTCCAGTTGCCCTTCCTCCCGGGCATGCTGTAGAAGTCAGCAAAAGGGATTCGAGGGTTTCAGTGTATTGTAATTTAGGCGATGGGCTGGCAACCTGTCACTACAGCAATACACATTACTATCTAAAATAGCTCTCAATTTATGTCAGACGTGGCGAAAGCGCCTTTTTAGGAGGCGTTTTACGCACTGCCAACCCCGTAAGGGATAAAGGCGTGATTTTATGTATCTATGTATGTAATAACTATGGTGAAGGTGTAAGTACCAAACCTTGTAGATGGATGGAAGTCGAAGTTGATGTAACTAGGATAAAAATATGGTTGACTTTTAAGGGGCTTCCTGGTGCACGCCAGCGCCCTCATCAGTTAAAAAATCATTACTCACTGAAAACGCAATTAATAGAAAATCCGGTAGATCAGATTGAAGTATAGGTATCGGAATTTATTTTTAGCATTATAAATTTAAAAAAATGTGTTCATTGCAGTTACAGATAGCAAAAGTGCTAAAAGTGACCGTTTTTCGCAAATTTTCTATCTGTAACTATAACGAACTATAAGTTGCAACTCTATGAGGTTCTAATTGACCTTCATTGCTTTAACCTCAATCTGATCTACCGGATATTCGATTTATTGTGTTTTCAGTTAATTATGATTTTTTGACTGATGAGGGCGCCACTTAGCCCAGGGAAGCCCCTTAAACAAAACATTTCCCGTACAGCTGTCTTAATTTTCTTCTCTCTCTAAATAATTCCGTCCCTTCTCCAAGCCACTTATTTGCCTACAACTTTTATTTGCCCTGTTAGTACAGGAGCTCATTACCAAATGTACCTGGATAACACTAAGGTCATGTAAATTGGGGTCAATGTCGCGAATAAAGGGAATAGGCAGACCCTTTGAATGAGGCTGCGTAGAAATTACTACAATGTACAGTTTCTTTGGGAGTCTATTTTCGCCAGAATTAGAAGAGACTTTTGCCGAACAAGTTTAAATAAAATCTTCAACTGTAAAGTACAAGGCTAAATAATTGGCCTTAGGTTGTTTTGTATAATAAATATATTTTTTATTAACATACATACCTACATATAATCATGCCTTTATCCCGAATGGGGTAGGCAAAGCGTAAACGACCTAAACATAGGTCGTTCTGATACGTCTGACAAACTTTGATGGTTATTTAAGTCAGACTTGTAGGTATACTACTGTAGTGACAGGTTGTCATCCCATCGCCTACATTACAATATACTTAAACCCTCGGATCCCCTAGCCGATTTATACAGCATGCCCGGGAGGAAATGCAGCTGGCACATTCTATGTTTTTCTTTTGCTTCCAAGCCAGCATATTTTATTAAACAATTCAATTTTAATTTTGAAAACCCTTATGCATGTATTACTGCTTTCGGCAAATTACAACACAACAATATTTTTGTTCTTTTATGATTTCTACAAAAAACCCGTACATACATATAATCACGCTTTTATCTTTGATGGGGTAGGCAAAAACTAAACGACCTAAACAAAGATCGTTTCGCCACGTCTGACAAAGTTTTGAGGGTTATTTAAGATAGATTTATAGGTATATTGCTGTAGTGACAGAATGTCAGCCTATCGCCTAAATTGCAATATACAGAAACCCTCGGATCCGTTAGCTGGTTTTTACAGCATGCCCGGGAGGAAATGCAACTGGCAAATTCTATGTTTTTCTCTCACTCCCAGTCCAGCATGGATGTAAGAAAAAAACATATGATATTCAAATAAGATGTTCCAAAATCGAATTCATTTAAAGTCGCAATATAAATGATAGAACTGGAATGAATAGAGCTGGCATCAATAATCCTCGCCGCACAACAGTTGCAAGGTGCAGTGGGTAGAATTTTTCCTTGCCGTAAATCAGCCCTCCCCGCCCCCCTCTAATGGGAATTATAATTGATTCCCTCCCAGCCGGAGCTTTGTGATCGTAATGTTCGATTTAAATCGATGCTTAGCTCTATCTGTTGTTGAGGACGGGACGAAACTCGGCATAAAATTAGAAAACGGCAATTTTTTGAAATTTCGTGAAATAGGTACTCATTTAACATACATGGAGGTGTTTTACGTTCTGCCTACCCCGTAAGGGAACAAAGGTCGTTCCGCCATGTCTGTCAAAGGTTTGAGGGTTATATAAGATATATTTGTAGGTATATTGCTGTAGTGACAGGTTGTCAGCCCATCGCCTTAATTACAATATACAGAAACCCTCGGATCCCTTAGTTGGTTTTTACAGCATGCCCGGGAGGAAATGCAGCTGGCAAATTCTATGTTTTTCTCTCGCTCCCAGTCCAGCATGGAAGTAAACAGGTAATCGTTGCAAAAAATTGAACTTGATGGTTTTCTTGATAACTTGCCTACTTAGGCACTTGTAGATAATATTTTGTATAACTCCCTATTAACTGTCGTACTTATATACATACATATAATCACGCCTTTATCCCTTATGGGGTAGTACTTTCGTGTGCTTAAAGAATTTGGGACTAGAGCTCTCCATCATACCAACCAAGGTTCACTCACCCACAATTATTTTGTTGTGATTCTTATGCCTCTTATCAACACAACTCCTACAATTTGCAAAATAATGTTTGTGAATAAAATATATACATACATATAATCACGCATTTATTCCTGATGGGGTAGGCAGAGCGTAAACGACCTTAACAAAGTTCCGCCACATCTGACAAAGTTTTGAGGGCTATTTAAGGTAGATTTGTAGGTATATTGCTGTAGCGACATACTGTCAGCCCATCTGCATCGCCTACATTTAAATGTACTGTAACCCTCGGATCCCTTAGCTGGTTTTTACAGCATACCCGGGAGGAAATGCAGCTGGCACATTCTATATTGTTCTTTCGCTCCCAGTCCAACATGGAAGAATCACTACATAGTATAAAACAAAGTCCATACATACATACATATAATCACGCCTTTATCCCTAAAGGGGTAGGCAGAGCGTAAACGACCCAAACAAAGGTCGTTCCGCCACGTCTGACAAAGTTTTGAGGGTTATTTAAGATAGATTTGTAAGTATATTGCTGTAGTGACAGGTTGTCAGCCCATCGCCTAAATTACAATATACTGTAACCCTCGGATCCCTTAGCTGGTTTTTACAGCATACCCGGGAGGAAATGCAGCTGGCACATTCTATATTTTTCTTTCGCTCCCAGTCCAACATGGAAGAATCACTACATAGTATAAAACAAAGTCGCTTTCTCTGTCCCTTTATCCCTATGTATGCTTAAATCTTTAAAACTACGCAACGTATTTTGATTCGGCTTCTTTTAATGGATAGAGTGATTGAAGAGGAAGGTTTATATGTATAATATAGTAGAGAAACACTGATGCCGATTTCCGTGCAAAGCCGGGGCGGGTCGCTAGTTGTAAATAAAATATGTTTCATACTTAATCATAGTTGAATTAATACCTGGCAGAAACAAAAGGTATCTCCCCAGAGAAACTACAGAGCGCAACCTATCCACCAAACTCGTCTCAAAAACCCACCTACCAAAATCAACCGCAGTGCTTAATCAATTAAAATCCAAGCAAATTCCCGAACTAATCTATCTTGACCAGCCGAAGTTGGGCAGTCAGCCGGGCAGGGCAGCCTCCAGACCGGGGATTCCCGGGAACGTATGGCACCCACGGGATTGACTGATCCATTAGCCTCGGGACACGGTGACACGTTTTACTTTTACATTTCATTATGGGCTTAATAAATTAACGTTTATTATAGGACGTTTTGAAATTTGGTGAGGTTCGGTTGTTAGATGGTCTTACAATGTATATACATATATACAAATCTAGCCTTTATCCCTAATGGGGTAGGCAGATTATAATTGACTGTGTTGGCCACTAACCTGGCAAAAACCTAATCTAGGACTGGGTCTGGTTTCCCTTCTGGGTTGCGGAGATCAGATGGCAGTCGCTCTGTGTAAAAACTAGGACCCTCGTTCAATTACCTAGATTAGGTAGCCGACCCCGTGAGATACGGGATAAGGCTAGGGAGATCATGATACATATATTCACGCCTTTATCCCTAATGGGGTAGGCAGAGCGTCAACGACCTTAACATAGGTCGTTCCGCCACGTCTGACAAGTTTTGAGTGTTATTTCAGATACCATACCACGTATATTGCTATAGTGACGGGTTGTCAGCATATCGTCTAAATTTCAATATACACATAAAACCCTTAAATCCCTTAGCTGGTTTTTACAGCATGCCCGGGAGGAGATGCAGCTGGCACGTTCTATGTTTTTCTGTCACTTCCAGTTCAGCAGAGAAGTAGATGGTCGTACTGGGAAGGTAATGTCAATATGAAAAGATGCAGATTATGATATTATGACATTTTAATGGCGGTGGCATATCATCAGTTTCTCTTAATTAAACTTCAAAGGGAACGAAAAGGGCGATACGATGTAGAGCAAGGTGGAGCCAATAAAGTTGTCGATGTCTCAGAAACTCAACGTTGAAATAAAGCCATAAAATTTGGATGCGAGTGCATGCAAAAGAAAGATCTTTCTTATTGATGACAGCTTTAACTTAAGAAATGATCACGACATAAGCTCCGCGATCTTTGGAAGCCAAGCATGATTTCGCAGGATCCCATTGCAGAACTGGTCGAGTAACGTCTTGGATTAGACGGAACCATCTCTCAAGCACAATGGGTTCAAAGGTGCCTATCCGTCATTGGCTTACCACACGGTGTCATTACTCCGCGTCTCCTGCGCCGACGCCGACGGCCCGCGCCGGCCATTACGCCGACCAATCAGCGGCCAGCGCACGCGCACCCCGCCGAGTTCTTTATAACACGCACACGCTCGAATATATCACGCGTCAAGACTCAAAAGGGTTTTTTTTACAAACGTATCTCGTATTCGTCATCGTTAAACTCTCGGAGGCTGGCTACACGGCGTCCAATAAATAATAAGATGTGAAAAGGAGTTATTTATTAACGTTTCGTGTCAGGATAGCTTTTTTACGTTCGATCCTTGATTCTTGACACGGATTTGTGGAAATGGATGCGTTCGTTTATATCTCTGACCTACTGACGTATCAACAATTCTCGCCCTTATTTCCAGGGGATTAAACATGATATTTGTGTTGTGGATAAAGACATCATGCTCGTTTTTGTTGGGTTGGATTGAGATGAAAGCACCACTGGGGTTCGTAATAATTATTCATATAATGTGGGTAATGAAAAGAGCACGAGGTACATAAAAGTAAAATATGAAACGAACGAACGGTATGTTTTGGTGCTGTGACACAAAAACTTGATTGAGATTTCACTTTGTTCGTTGCGGGATATCAGGCCACGGTTAGAGATACGCATGACAAAGTAATCATAAATTATGTTACACCTTTTTAAAATGACGTTATCTTCGCCTATCTACGCAGATCAGACCATACAGGTGGATATGGTAAACATCTGTTTTAGATGGATTACAAGAAAAGAATTAGTAGCCGTTGTCTTTGCTTGATTTGAAATCCTCAGTCTATCTAAAAGCTTATTTACAGCGAATGCCATTTTGAACTAAAACTAGACCTTCATAGATTTACTGATCCTGAACCATAAGATGATGTTTATCATTGGAATCAACACTTCCACCGCCAACTGGTGAGCTTCTATCGAACAATACATATTGTAAGAAGTAGCCAGCAATATACGTACAAATCCATCTTGAATATCCCTCAAACCTTGTCAGACGTGGCGGAACGACCTTTGTTTAGGTCGTTTATGCCCTGCCTACCCCATTAGGGATAAAGGCGTGATTATATGTATGTATGTATGTAAGAAGTAGCCGAGAGCGATGGGAGCAGTAAATCCTACGGAGAAGCCTCCATTGCCTGCTATTCCTACCAGCATTGGCAAATTAAATACATACATGTAATCACTCCTTTCTCCCTAATAGGGTAGGCAGAGCGTAAACGACCTAGTCAGGTCGTTCCGCCACGTCTGACAAAGTTTTGAGGGTTTTAAGATAGATTTGTAGATATATTGCTGTAGTGACAGGTTGTCAGTCAATCGCCTAAATTGCAATATACTGAAACCCTCGAATCCCTTAGCTGGTGTTTACAGCATGCCCGGGAGGAAATGCAGCTGGCACATTAATTCCCCATTATTAACGGGATAAAGGCGTGATTATATGTATGTACGTTATAACGTAACACTCGAGGTCATATCAATGTTCAAGATTCAAATCAAAGTAACACCAACGCGTCTAAGGCTCGTAATTATTACTCAATCTCAAGATTGAGAGAATATTAAGTATGGATTTGACAGGTCATTTTGTACTGGAATGTCATTTCTGATACGAACTCAAACTAGCTGTCAATCCTGAGATCGCTTTATAAATACGAGCCTAAAATTGAAAGTAAGTGTTATGCGGTATACCGTAGTATGATAGTCGGTAAATCAGCCTCATGGCAAGTACTGGCAAGATGGCAAATAAACCGATTTCAATTATACATAAATCAGCAGCCGCCAGTAATCGAACGTCGACTCCCTGACTGCTAGACTATTTTGTTTTATGTAAATAACAGGGTGCATTCAAAGTTAATATTTTGTTGTTTGGCTCCAGGTCTATTATATTCATCATTATAAAAAGAGCTTTGCTCTTGTCGGTGTTAATCGCCAATATTACTCGTTTTTAGGGATATTTTGTGTCGTGGTTTCCCTCTTGCCTTCCACACCGCAGTATATGAAGCGAAGCTAGTCCGCAACATACAGTTTGGCAAAAAATAAGCTCTGTAAAACTTAATAAGTAAGTTTTACATTACAGTTTGGATATGAGTCCTACCACAATCCATTTCCTCGGCCTCCAACCAGTATTGGTGTCACCGTGTATTTAAATTTAATTATAAATAAAACAAGATCATTCATTTAATTAACTGATGTTTTATGCAAATTGCAAACACAAGATTTGTTTGTTAATATAGATTGTTTATTAATATGAAGATCTTGTTATTAATCAGAAAATATTATGAGGTTAGCAAAAAAAAATCTTTTTACCAAATTGAATTACACATTAAAAAAAATAAAGTTAAAAATGTAATGAAAAGAAAAAAAAAGACAAAAAGTTTTTCTAGCAGAGCGTGGTTTCGATCCACGGACCTCTGGGTTATGGGCCCAGCACGCTTCCACTGCGCCACTCTGCTCTTGTAGGAGGTGACGAAATAGCGGTACAGGTTTGTTATCGTAACTTACGGGCGGTTGATGACGTAATCACACGATTTTGATAGAATTCCTTGGTAGAGTTCGTTTGTTTGTGGAATGTGGTAGAAATAAGAACTGAATTATTAAAAAAAATTGCTCTTATAATTTTTTTTTAATAAGTTTTTGTATGTAGTGTTAATTAAGTTAAGTGTACGAAAGAAAGCTACTACATGTTTGATTTGCATAGTAAGGGTGTGAGTTCAATCTTCGTCCTTATTTCGCACGACTAAACATGTCTAAAACTCCCTTGAAAAATAATATTCCATCTAATACTATTATGCGAGGTGGCTGGCAATAAAAACGGTGGCGATATTGTTCCGAGGCGGGCGTTGACGTGCTTATTAACCGGGTAAATTGAAAATTGACTCACTCAGATGATTGGCAAGGGAATATTAGCTCTATGCAATTTTGCCGCGCTGCCTTGTTTGCGTTTTAAAAGAAAAAGCGGGCGTGTGACGTTAATCCATCATTTGGCGTGAAACGCGTGGAAGGTGTAAGAAATTGAAGGGATTTTCTCAGGTAATCATCGAATATTGAGTTTGAAACTTGGAAATTGTATTACAAGGGAAACATACATTTATGTATTGAAAATATGCAAAAGGCGAAGACATCAAGGACATTATCGCAGACGGGAACCAATAAAAGTTTGATAAGACCAAGATTAGACAGAGGAATGCTAATTTGTGGTCAATCAAATCAGTTTCAACATTTGATAATAGATGGCGTTAGTGGTCTCAAAGTTTGAGGGATGTTTTAGTAACTTTCTTAGATAATATTGTTTGAGATGATTATTTTAATGTGTAATTTTTCATGTACCTATATTTATATAAACAGAGGTCACATTATAAAATAAATACATTCCTCTTTATAAAAATATCAGGAAAGATTGAAAAGGTATAACAATTGAATAATTCACGAAACATCCTCATCACTCATATTCACATGTGTACATTTTGAGGTGAGTACAACAGATCAATTTTAATCACATGAGGACCGAAAAAGAACGTCGACAGCAGCGCCCCTGGCGGCGGCGGCGGGCGGCGCAGCTGTGCGCGCCCTATTACACCTTCATTATTGTCGCGTGTTATTCCCAATATTTTCGCATTCTCGCACCGCCATCTCATTACTCCGGCTCCGGCTGACGACGGCGCTAATCCGTCGGGAGACGCGCTCTAATGGCGGTGATCATGTGTCCTCCCAAGTAACGTATTGAAATATGACGTATTGGATGTACCCCTGAGACCGAACCTTAATAAACAAGAAAAAAATTACCCGAACATTCCAGTATTTTTCCCGGACACGCATCGCTATAATTCTCCGCATGACAGCCCAATGATAAATCAAGGCGACTGTGAGAAGAAATGCCAATAAATATCGCGCCGAAATCCAATAATTACGAGGCAATGAGCCGGCTGGCCACAAATCAATGGACGGACAGACGGACGGGCGCATACTAATGTCTTATCCTAACATCAGATTAAAAACATCAATACTTGTCAATAGAGGTCGCCTCCCACGTAATTATAGCCAACAATATCCCGGGGAGGGTCGGAAAAGGATTAACATATATCAAGGTGGAATAATTGAAGGAATCGATTAAATGAAGAGTATTAATTGCTGATGCGCCGGCGCAGGCCGCGATCCCATCGCGCGCCGGCTTTGATATGTTGTTGTAATGTAATATTAACTGACCGGCCGTGTCCGTCTGTCTGTCGGACTATACGCTCCGGTATCGCTCTTATTGAATAGAGGCGGTGCTCAATATATACGACCGACTGGCGACCTTAAAGATTTAGTACAGAACAACGCAGATGAGAAATTCTGAAGCTATTACTGAAATGTTGAACCCCTGGAGGAATTTATTAAATATTGTTCAAGACAGTTTGTATCACCTTATTTTTAGGGTAATACAAATTTCATTAAGATCCAACACGTTTTTGGAACAGTAAAATAAGACTGTAGCATGATTGTAAGCTATAACACTTCGTGTGAACTCCTTGATGCACTCGTAAAGTAAGGTCATGACCTCAACCGGTGGCATTTAAGAAAGGGTCCTAAAATTTTGATGATTGTGTAATTGAAACACCTGCAGTCATAACGAAGTGCAGTTGATACTTCAGAAGCCGCCTTCGAAAGCTTTAATTGCTCCGATACGGGCGCAAGCGCAGAAGGCACAATAACGCTCGTTTACCAAAATAACACTCTGCGATTAGCACAGTTAATTCCCAATTTAAAAACCGAACAAACAAATGTATGTAAATTGCGCAACTCTATGTGAAAGCCGACGATAACCGTCCTGCGCGTCCTAACACAGAAACAGCGGACAATCGACTCTGAATCCAAGACAATAAGAGTAGGACAGAGGAAGAGATATCATGGTCGGACAGAAGTGAACTCGAAACAAGCACGTTCAGAAACTGCTTACACGAATTAGCGCATCAAAACGGGCGCAGGGGGCGAAATTAGAAAACTCTTCCCCCCTCGCCTGGGTTCACCCCGCGACCGTTCCGCACGTCATAAACTGACAATTTACGATAACGCCGGGATTAGCCTGTTTGTCTGTTATGCATTCGAGTGTGGAACGGAGCGGAGTTACAATGTCGACGTGCGAAACGGAACATCTCGCGTTCGACGGAGCTGCCGAGATGAAATTGTTTTTTCGTTTCATACCTTTGAATATATTTTCAGTAAATGGCGTTTTGCTGCTTTTCCTCTGAAGGTTCTTGATTAGTTTTCCTTTCACATGTTTTGTCAAATTCAATAGCCCTTTACAGTCGAAATATCCCCAACCTTTCCAGTATCAAGTTTCGGTTTTCTAATAAATATCCTCCCCATCAATAAATTCCAAATTAAAGAATAACCATTACTTACATAACTGATCTATGTATCCGTTCATCCAAATATGTACACATGACTTATGGATATCGTTGTACTTTCTGCCATATAAAGACATTAAACTGCACTTAAAAAGAGTGGTGCATTTGTTCAACAAACTATAGTGACCATTAACGGTCATACTGAGCTTGTAGCTAGTAGCTTCTCGTAGTGTGGGGTCATGAAATATAACTTGCACACTGCACTGCACATGTCCTGTCAAGTTATATTACAAAACACCAAGTTAGAAAATTAATTTATGTTAGTCTAATAAAAATTAACTTGATTAAAATTTTTGTTGCAGACTTTATTTGTTTCCTTTAAACTTCCATACTGGACTGGGAGAGAAAGAAAAACATAGAATGTTCCAGTTGCTCTTCCTCCCGGGCATGCTGTAGAAGTCAGCAAAAGGGAAAAAAAGGGATTCGAGGGTTACAGTGTATTGTAATTTAGGCGATGGGCTGACAACCTGTCACTACAGCAATACACATTACAATCTAAAATTGCCCTCAATTTATGTCAGACGTGGCGAAAGCGCCTTTTAGGAGGCGTTTTACGTTCTGCCTACCCCGTAAGGGATAAAGGCGTGATTTTATGTATGTATGTATGTTTATTTGTTTATTGTACACAAGTTACATGAAAATGACAATACATAAATAATGACGACAAAACAGGCACAGGTTTTCTCTACACAGAAATTTCTATCAGCTAACTTTAAATCGTATTTTTTTTTCATAATGTTAGTTAGTAATAGTAATACCATACAGACGCTTTCTTCAAACAGTGTTAAAATTCACGTAAAACAAGAATAAGGTAAATTTGTTGATAACACTCCAAAATACGTAGAGCCAATTCCCAATGGTGAGACGTAACTTTACCTTAATGTAGAGCAGCGAAGCCACCCTACCACTAATTTCTTAAGGGGGCCGCTCAGTCTGAATAATTGTCGCGCTAAAAGAAAACCCAGCAAATCTCTCCGATTAGCATAAAAACCGTCTAAACAGGCACAGGAAGCCTTCGCCTTCCTTCCGCAATATTTGTGAAAAAATTACGCATTTCCTCCCGACTCGGCGACGTTTCGCCTCTCCACTACCACGGCGGTAAAAAGTAACAAATGTTAATTGCACCGCCCGCAAAATAAAACGGTAATTAATGAAGCGAAATTGTAAAAAAGAAAATTGTTATTACCATAGGTAAAGTTTGTTTTTTTCTGCCTTTTATCGGCGTGCTAAAAGTGCCAGTGACTTTGCCCGTATCTGTAGTTTTTGCGAACGTTGAACCCTTTCAACGTATTCTAAAATTCATTGGGATGTTTTGGTTTCGCCAGGAAAAAGACCGTTTAAAAACTTCGGAACTTTACGCGAAACTCGTAACGAGAACTTTTCGTCGGACATCAGACGGACGCCATTCACAAGTTCGAAATCGGAATTTGAAAAATAACGCCAACAAGCTCCAAATTTCGCAGACATCTGTTCCAATTCCAATAAAAGTAGACGGCGGGCGAAACATAGAATTTTATCACGGCTGTGTCCATCATAAAGCATCCTGGCGTGCCCCCTGGAGGAGGTGAGAGGGGGGGATGTAACAGAGGGGCACATAAAAGTTTACAGGCATTCGGCTAATAAATCGTGTCAAATAAATAAGTGTTGAGTCGGTTGGCGGCATATTGATTCGTCATGTGCCGCCTTGGAGCGGCGGCGCGGGGGCCGGGAGCGGCCGGGTGCCCATAAAGGTGCGTAATGGCTGCCGTCGGAAGACAGCGCAGAGGCGCGCATCGATTAGCACTCGCCGCCGCGTCAGCCGCCGACGCAACGCCTCACTTCACTACTCCACTGGGCATGGCGGATCGTGGCATCGCCAGAAACCCTCACAAGACAATGCACAATACTTACATGGATACATGTAAAATCCAACCCGATCACGAGAAATCGATCCCTATATGATCTAGGCCCAGTCAAAGTTAGCCAGATGAAAGAGAACCATTACTTCTATCAGACATTGTCTTCAACTAAAGCAAACTAGTATCTCTCTTCCGAAATCTTCCTACGACACAACTAAGACTCTTGCATCACTGAAGGACAGTCAATGTTAAAAATCCACTTAATTACAAAAAAAGAGAACAAAACGTCAAATCGATAAACCTCTTCAAAACCTCGCGCAACTTGAATTTGAGAATGTCACCGCAGTTCCAAATTTAAAGTTTCGTTGGTCGTTGGTGAACTTAATGGGTTCATTGGCTTTTAGAGCGCGCGCTCCTAGATGGCGCTAGTAGTATCTAAACGATAGATTACTTTGAAGGGTCTTCTCTACTTCACTGTTTATACTGTATACTATCATAAACTGTTCGGAAAATTAAAAAAGTCAAATTGTTGTTGATGACTTCGTTATTCAAATAGTGTACAGAATTGAAAAATGCGTCGACGAGCGTTTGACTAATATTGACCATAAATATTTACGCGGGAAATAATTATAAAATCAATAGCTGCGTCTCGGCATTACAGTAAATTACAATATCATTATCGCGGCAAGATTGGAACTATTTCTAACGATCTCGTGATCGAAGGCGTTATAAAGGGTGTCGTTTTTCTTCCAGCTAGACTGGGAGCAAGAGAAAAACATAGAATGTGCCAGCTGCATTTCCTCCCGGGCATGCTGTAAGCTAAGGGAAGGGTTTCAGTATATTGCAATTTAGGCGATGGGCCGACAACATGTCACAACAATATGCCTACGAATCTATTTTAAATAACCCTCAAAACATTGTCAGATGTGGCCTTTGTTTAGGTCTCTTACGCCTACTTAGGTATGAAGGCGTGATTATTATGTATGTATGCATGTTTTAAGAACGATATAAAAACTAGATTTGAAACCTCATGTTTGAGTCTTCTTTATTTTGATCTTATCGATTTTTTCTTGAAGTTGAAATCTAGCAAATGACATCAACTGACGTTGGTCAGCTAGTTAAGGCTGTCAATCCGGGGGTCGTAGGTTCGATTGCAAATTACATAAATTTATAATTATGTGTAATAATTTTATTATCCTCATGTGTTTAAGTGGTCTAGAAACTTCAACAAGAGGATTCGTTGATATTTCTAGCTTTTTTATTTTAGCTATCCATGCTGGACTGGGAGCGAGAGAAAAACGTAGAATGTGCCAGCTGCATTTCCTCCCGGGCATGCTGTAAAAACCAGCTAAGGGATCCTAAGGGAGGGTTTCTGTATTTTGCACATTAGGCGATGGGCTGACAATCTGTCACTTCAGCAATAAACATAATAATCTATCTATAATAACCCTCAAAACTTTGCCAGACATGGCGGATCGACCTGTTTTCGTTCTTCAGGTCATTTACGCTTTGCCTGCCCAATTTGAAAAAAAAGTGTGACTATATGTATGTATGTAATTTTAGCTAATCTTTGGTTCATATGCGTTTGATCCAGCACTATTAGATACACCCTGTAGCACATATCCTGGCTTGGCCGTCGGACTTATTGCCCGGCAGACGTTGATTAAAATCTCTCACTACATTCACAAAGCCTTTGATACATGTATAAATCTTACGGCCGACTGCTCAACCCGACGACCCGACAACTCAAAACACGATTTCTGACCTTAAACAACACACCTTTGAGGTTATAATCCAACAAAAACATTCACAGGATGATCCAGCCCTGCCTACCACCTGTCAAGTGATATATTGGCTTTAAATAACATATCTTATTTATGTTGAATCGGAAACAAAATGTATAAAAAGGGTTTTATTATAAATAATCGGACGGCCGAGTGGGAGGATAACTAAATTTGTACGCAACTTGTAATACAACTTATTGTTGGGGGCCGAAGTTGGGATTCGGCTTCGGCCATCGGTTAAAAACTTTCAGTTTCGACAATGGCTTCAGGATTAGGAAATTTAAA
This sequence comes from Scrobipalpa costella, assembly GCA_949820665.1. Taxonomy (NCBI): domain Eukaryota; kingdom Metazoa; phylum Arthropoda; class Insecta; order Lepidoptera; family Gelechiidae; genus Scrobipalpa; species Scrobipalpa costella. The sequence continues at coordinate 1,438,457 of OX463306.1, forward strand.
ATAAGTAACCTACATTTTTCAACTACATAATAACGATTTACCATAATATTAGCCTAATGAATAAATTTAAGAGAAGGTGAATGTCAAGTCGTATCACGAAGTAAAATCGTTGGCAGAAAAGAGAGAATATTGGCGATTACTCAACCGACAAGTGCCTAGCACTTAAATTTAAGAAGAAGAATAACAAATTTCAGATGTAGCAGACCCAAATTGAAGCAGTTTAAGGAAAACGTTTGGATCCTAGACTTCTGAGTTCCTTTCTTCAAAATGGGCCAAATTAAGTGGTCCTGACAGTGTCACCGAGCTAGACGTATTGATATCACCTATGTAATAAACCGAAGAATATGCAAAATCTTACATGCTGGACTGGGAGCGAGAGAAAAACATAGAATGTGCCAGATGCATTGCCTCCTGGGTATGCTGTAAAAAACCAGCTAAGGGATCCGGGAGTTTTAGTATATTGCAATTTAGGCGATGGGCTAACAACCTGTCACTACAGCAATATACCTACATCTATTTTAAATAACCCTCAAAACTTTGTCAGACGTGGCGGAACGATTTTTGTTTAGGCCGTTTACGCTCTGCCTACCCCATTAGGGATAAAGGTGTGATTATGAAGTGTAGTGAAGATCATTTTTAGACATAAGAGTTTCTGTACTCTTATTTTATTGATTATTTTTGTAATTTTTGTTGTATCTAAAATAAACGTATTTCAATTCTATTCTATTATGTGTATGTATGTGTGTATATGCAATAATTTGTCCGAAGCCGAAAGCCTTCGGCAGTAGTTCATCCCTACTCTACTTTGTCTGTCCGTCGGTTTGCAGCTAGCCGTTGTGGGGCGCACATTGCAGATAAATTGACAGAGATACGGCTCTTTCTCTGTTTAATAAGCTGATTGTAGTTTGTGCTATCGTTATAATAATCGAATCGTCATAATTTTAATGTTCTAGTACTTATTGAGCTTGTGTTGCCAAGTAGCTGGACTTTGTTGTTTCATTTTAAAGTATTTATGTATGTATTTTGTATTTCTTGCACTTGTAGCTGAGATAGTAAATTGAACATACTTAAAATGATAATTCAAAGAAGTTTTATCATTATTTATTATTATTTAACAGTTTATTGTACACAGAACAATAACATAGGGAATCAAGATACTACAGGTACTGATCATTTCTAAAATGAAATGTCTTACAGCAGACCTAAGAAGTTAGATTATATTATATTAAAATTCTTTTAGCACTTTGACATTTAACTGTTTGTGCCTAAAATCCAAAATTGTTGTAAAAATTAAAATGTTAATACCATACCATGAGGGTATTTAATGAAAGAGCTTTTTGAGTAGATTACAAATATATATCACAGTGCCTACTTATTTTCAGTCCTTTCTTCTAGCCAGATCTTTACAGAATATTGTGTCAACTCTCAGACAGGCGTTGATTCTTCGAAAGGTAGGGATCTAGTTCTGAATTAAATAAATTATTATCTAAATGTCAAAACACCCTTTGTATAAATTTAATATGAAAACGGGTGGACTAGGTCAGAATCTAACAGCTTACGTCAAGTAAGTGTCAAAGTAATCTATTGCGGATCAGATTAAAATAAATCACTATAGTGAATTTGCATTAAATGGAACTGAAGAATTTAATTATGTCTTCTGATAATCGAGGTATCAACATTCCGAATACGTTAGGTCATGCGGTGGTCTTGCTACATAAGGGGTCTGTTTCATAAAACTTCAATTAAAAAGTTTAATTTGATTTACATTACGTGAGAAATCAGTGTATTATTTTCCAAGTATCCTAAAGCCTGCGCAATGTACATCAAATTTATCTTGTAATTTGTAAAGTGTAATGAAGCGGGCTGGTTCTGGGTCTGGTTTTGTCCTAGGTCCGGGAATGCTGCGCGGGCGCATGCGTGCGTTTATTGCCCGTTACCGATAGATGGACGGGAGAAAATGTGGATTTGGAGTCATTGGAGCAAGTCTCGTTCAGTGTCGTCATTCCTGAAGAGTTTGTGTAGGATGGTGGGAATTAAGTGGGGTATGATGTTCTTGTTTTTATTGTCAGCAGGAGAGTTTACTATCAAATTATCATTTTAAAGTAGTCATAGACATGTGAACTAATCAGCTAATAATCCACCTTACGTAATGTTTGTATGTTGAATGGAATATCTTCTAAATTGTTCATACATTTACCTACGTTTAAAGGGAACATTTTTGAAAATTTATATCATACCTCCCAATTGCCGAACAATATGAATATAAAATCCAAAAACAAACACTGCCATACATTAGGCACGTTTCGACCTCCGGCCGGCGGGTAAAGCGGCATAACTCAAAAAGATCGAGTTTTCACCGAGTCTATGACACTCCCGCTAAATCTCTCGGAAGGCGGTCCGCTCAGCTATAAATTTATATTCCTTTTTACGCCGAAAAAATAATAAAAATAAATACGGGTTCCCGGGACCGGAAACATTTGTCCCGCACCGTCACGGATAATCCGAGACCGTTGATTTATTACTAATTAGCTTATATTCTAATTCGCGTTTGTTTGGGACACCCTGTGTAATAACGATTTATATGTGTCGATGTGCTGCTGTTTTAATACATGCGGATTATTAATTGGAGGGATGAACAAAAATACGAATATTAATTGTCTTCGTAATGTATTGGCATGAAATTATTATTTGAAATGCGATGCTATTTATATAGAAAAAAAACGGTATTTTTATATCCTTTTAAACCTGATCATCCATAATAATAGTAATCCTTCTAATTAAATATTTCTACATACATACATACATAAAATCACGCCTTTATCCCTTACGGGGTAGGCAGAGCGTAAACGCCTCGTAACAGGCGCTTTCGCCACGCCACGTCTGAAAAAAATGAGGGCAAATTTTAGATTGTAATTATTTTCATTGCTGTAGTGACAGGTTGTCAGCCCATTGCCTGAATTACAATACACTGTAACCATCGAATCTCTTTTGCTGACTTCTACAGCATGCCCGGGAGGAAGGGCAGCTGGAACATTCTATGTTTTTCTATCTCTCCCAGTCCAGCATAGAAGAAGAGTTAAATATTTCTATGTGCATAATAAGTATTTATTAGCATGAACAGTAAAAATTACCCTATCCATATACGTGACGCTACCTCTACCTATAATACAATTTTGTATTTATTTCAAACACCTGGAACCGTATCTTTGAAACACTCGAATCGAATTCTCATGCGTAAGAGAAACTTTCGCATATGAATGTGTATAACTCTAATGCTGGACTGGGAGCGAGCGAAAAACATAGAACGTGCCAGCTGCGTTTCCTCCCGGGCATGCTATAAAAACCAGCTAAGGGATCCGAGGGTTTCAGTATATTGTAATTTAGGCGATGGGCTGACAACCTGTCACTACAGCAATATACCTCAACAAATCTGTCTTAAATAACCCTCAGCACTTTGTCAAACGTGGCGGAGCGACCTTTGTTTAGGGATTCATTAGGGATAAAGGCGTGATTATATGTATGTATGAATTTGTATGGAAATCGCACTCTTTCGTATGCGCATTAGCTTTCGAGAGGTTCAAAAATATGGCTCCAGATCCCAACCGTTCAGCTTCAAAAGTCACAAATCTCCTCGGAATAAGTCGAATTAGTTTCCAGTGAAAGTAGCTAAGTTGTTGCGAGTGTAGCGAGACTCCATCTTTTTGTTCGCACGCTCATAGTTGCAGTTGCACCTATTATGCAACGCTCGTAAATCTGTCCGACGGACGGACAGACGTAATCTGTCCTTTATGACGAGTGATGCATTACTAGCATTGTTCATACACTCATAAATTCCGACTAAAAAAATAAAGCGCGGTACTGTTACTTGTTAAGAGCAATAAATCTTCGGTTATTGCGTTTGAGGTTTAAAATTCTTGAATGGTATAAACTATTTATTTGTTGACTTGAATACTATTGTTAGTCAAATTCAAATATGAAGCAAAAAACAACACCAATTGTTTCAATTTACCGAAAAAATCAATCGACTGAAAAAAACAAACAAAACACGCCACAGCAACGCGTACAGTCAACAGCAAAACTCAGGTGCGTAAACAATAAATAAAATAAATTCAATCGTGCGGGATTTAAAAGAATTTTGTAAATGGAACGTTTTAATTTTCGTGAGAAGGGGACGCGGGTAGGTGCGGGGAGGGGGGGTGCGTACGAGTAACAGCCACGCACGCCATAAATCTGTCAAGACTCGGCCCCCAGCGACGCCTTGGACCGTCTGCAAGGCACTCATGTTTTGAACAGATTTTTTTTATTATAATCGTTAGCTATATTACCCATTCTTGTCATTATTTAGGATGGTTACTCTCAGCTCATTATACTTTTTAAAATTCATTATTATTTGATTCCTGATCTGTAGCATACCATCTGCTGTTTCGGTAGGCAAGACCTACGTAGGTAGTAAACATTTTAAGTGTCACCTGCCGACTTATATGATCATAATTCGATCGTAAATTGAACTGACGTTACCCCTTTTCAGGACGTATACTATCGCACTAAAAATATACCTATATACATACATATAATCACGCCTTTATCCCTAATGGGGTAGGCAGAGCGTAGAAGTTTTGAGGGTTATTTAAAATAGATTTGTACGTATGTTGCTGTAGTGACAGACCATAGAAAATTACAATATACTAAAACCCTCGGATCCCTAAGCTGGTTTTTACAGCATGCCCGAGAATAAATGCAGTTGGCACATTCTATGTTTTCCTCTCGCTCCCAGGCCTGCATGGACGGAAATAGCGCTAAAAAACTAACTCAAAAGAAAAAAAAACGATTATCTGCTGACCCTACAAGAAGGTCGCAGTGGATCAACGCTACGCACTGGCGACGACTCCTCCTGACGATGAAGAAGTACTGCACACTCCACTTACACTCAACCAAGTTAAAAATACAATACCCGCTGTTGGACTGTATTAGGAAAATTGAGGACAGGAACCTTTTATTTTATTTTAAGATTGAAGAAAGAAAATTACATATACACATATAATCACGCCTTTATCCCTAATGGGGTAGGCAGAGCGTACACGGCCTAAGCTAAGGTCGTTCCGCCAAGTCAGACAAAGTTTTGAGGGTTATTTAAGATAGTTTTGCAGGTATGTTGCTGTAGAGGCAGGTTGTCAGCTCATAGCCTAAATTACAATAAACTGAAATCCTCTGATCCCTTAGCTGGTATTTACAGCATGCCCGGGAGGAAATTCAGCTGATACAATCTATGTTTTTCTCTCGCTCCCAGGCCAGCATGGAACAATAAATAGAAAGAAAGAAAATTAAATATGTCAATACAATAATCTACCATAGCATTAGATATTATAGGTAATATAGAGTCACGAAATAATTTAAATAATACGTCATAGCATAGAAAACTTGTTGCATACATATATAATTTATGTGTCATATTTAAGCATTCTCACTTTTATTTGCTTTGCTAAAATTTAACAAACATATCAAGAGAAAGAGTCAGTTTTTTGTGTTGGCAACTGTACTTTTAATAGGCCCAATAAAATAGAAACATAGTTTTCAAATTTTAAACCTAGCAGTGGCAACATTAAATGCAGATTTAAAAGACTGGCGCGCTCGCGAACCCTATATTTACGACAAATGGGAGAGCTGGGGGGTTGGCAGTACGTAACTAAGGGGGGGTCATAAAATAAACAACAGGCTTTATCTAAAATTTTCGACAATACCGAACTAACCTTCAATTATCGCAAATGACGTACGTCTATTGTAGCAGTTAGCTAACTCCGCCCCTACGACAAGCGCCATCTATCGGCTGTCGAGCAGAAACATCAAGTCAAACTCACTTTGAGGTTATTTTTAGAAATGTCAACAAATATTAAGAAATTCTGAGATAGACCCTTTTATCATTAAATATTATTAACATATACTTTATTGTTCACAGATCCATAAGATTATTTTAACGAAAAAATGGTTGGAAAACATCAAACAACAGTTGGAATTACAGACGCTTTGTCAACAACGACACAATAGCGTTCGCGTGTAAATTCAATCGCAAGGCTCGCATAGAATGATATTTATAGTTACACATGCGCAAATCACCAAGAACAGTATGATAAAATGACTTACCTGTACTTATTTGGCGTTGAAATGTGTTAAATCACGGAATAAATTGTTGGATTGTATTGTGACTCAGCTCGCAAGGGCACAGAGCGGGCGACGACGAAGTGTGGCGAAGTTTGCCGAGTTCTCGCGAGGGCTGTCCCTAGCCGGCCCGCCTCCGCGCTTGACGGACAGCAAACGTGCGAGGCGCGCCGAATGCCGAGTACGCGTGGCGCGCGAATTCAAATTTCGAATCCCATGAATTTCGTTCGAATGACTTTCAAAACTTGTGAAGGCTGAATGTAGGTATACTATTATTTGATAAGTATTTATAAAGTAATAAAAATAAAGTTAGAAGTTGAAGTGGCTAAATTTTTGAAACAATTTTCAACTTTGAAATGCCAAAAGTCAATGACATGAAAAATCTGTGAATATGTGGAAAAGCAAGTTTTTAAGTTTTGAGAACTAAAGTATACAATTTCGAGGTTAGTTTCGTGAGTTGTAGTAGTGGATATTTTGAGAAGTAAATAAATTATTGAAAATAAAAGGCGGATGACAGGCGGCGTAACCGGTCGGCGAGATTTAAATCGTCTGGCAGGTAAGTCGGACAATGGCCATCCAGCCACGACTCCTTAATTAAACATGATAAATAAAAATACCCATCTTACTTACGAATACAATAATGCTCGAGCTTCAATGTTGTTCCTTTTTCGAATTGCTATTCCGTTCTTTTTGCGTTATTTGCGTTCTTGTGACTTTTGATATTTACAGATCTACTATTTAACTTGATGGATTTTTTGTGCTACCTGAGTATCTTATTTTCTATTTATTTATGTTCATAGCTTTCCACTAGGTTTCCTATGAATGTTTAGTTTCGGCGCGCTCTAAGAGATGGCGCTACCAGTATCGAAGTAGCGTGTAAACTCAAGAAAACTTTCAGCAAAATTCGCTTTTATGACCCGTTTTGGAATTTAAAAAAGTTAAACAACAAAAGCATATATTAGATTGAGCTGTACATAACACAAATTGTTCTTATACCTACTTATAAGGTAACCGAGGAAGATATATTGTTGTTTTTTTTGTAGTTAACATAATTATAACTAAAATGAATTAAAAATAAAATTTAAATTATAAAATAAAAACGTTGTCAGTTAAAAACATGTACCTGTTTTAATATAATGTATTTATCAAAAATTAAAATCAAAGAATTTAATTTATTCAAAGATTGTCATCTAAATCTTACATAGGTATCTAACATTGTCAAAATCTTTAACATAGTAGGGTTCTGATATGTACTAACAGATAAACAAAACATTCAATTTGAATTTTATTATCTATTTAAACTAGGAACGATGAGCGTTCAGCAACAAAATCTTAGGTCTATGAGTTCAAAGTGACTTTGAGATCAAAGTTATATAAACTTAAATTAAAAGTAAAACAAAACATTGAATATAGAACGGATAGAACATACTGTGAGAGTGCTGTAAACAAGGAGGAGGCATTATTTGAGTGAGATTGATAAGAATTCTGCAGACAAATATAATGATACTAAATTGATACGTTGTAAACATAAATTAGAGCAATATTCATACAAAAAGATTTCTTCCATGCTGGACTGGGAGCGAAAGAAAGACATAGAACGTGCCAGCTGCATTTCATCCCGGGCATGCTGTAAAAACCAGCTAAGGGATCAGAGGGTTTCAGTACATTGTAATTTTGGCGATAGGCTGACAACCGGTCACTACAGCAATATACTACAAATCTATCTTAAATAACCTTCAAAACGACCTTTAATTAGGTTGTTTACGCTCTGCCTACCCCATTAGGGATAAAGGCGTGATAATATGTATGTATGTATGCTGACAACTTGTCATTACAGCAATACACATTACAATCTAAAATTGCCCTCAATTTTTGTTAGACGTGGCGAAAGCGCCTTTTACGAGGCGTTCTACGCTCTGCCTACCCCGTAAGGGATAAAGGCGTGATTTTATGTATGTATGTATGTATGTTCATACGATTATGGCACCTCTTCCTTCGTGAATTTGCCGGTTAAAAGGGCATCAAATCTTGGCTCACCTCATCTTGTATCAGCAAGGGCGAAGCGAAAGGGCACATTACCTCCTGCAATCTAACTTGGGTCGTTGTCGCCCAGTTAGTGTTGCCAGCGCAGAGAAATCCCACCGAATAGAGGGGGGCAACACCATCATCACGAGAAAAACTTTTAATGAATTGCCACTGTTGTTTTTGTTTAGCGAAATTCGGCAGAGGTCGTTGCATTTTTGATGAGTCGCGCCCAAAATTGAGATAGAGGCGTGGGATGAGACACTAAAATAAATTGGGAAATCTTGGTTAGTTTTCAAGAAAATCGAAATGTCTTATCCTGTAATGAAAGGTTTAATCTGATAATACAGTTCTTTCTGAGTGTCTCTGAATATTCGTCCGATTCGTCCTTGACTTTTGATTCTGAAATGTAGAGTCGATGACCAAAAGTTATGGCTTTAGTATAAGATATTGGAATGGGACCTTTCTCTGTCTTTTCTTTCCTTATTTCTTTCTTCCATGCTGGCCTGGGAGCGATTGAAAAACTTAAAAAAGGGGCAGCTGTATTTCCTCCAGGGCAAGCTGTAAAAACCAGCTAAGGGGTCCAAGGGTTTCTGAATATTGCAATTTAGGCGATAGGCTGACAACCTGTCACTACAGGAATATATCTTAAATAACCAAAGAACAGGTGACCCCCAAAACTTTGTCAGACGTCGCGGAACGACCTTTATATAGGTCGTTTACGCTCTGCCTACCCCATTAGGGATAATGGCGTGATTTTATGTATGTATGTATGTACCGTTCTCTGTCTGTCCACCAAAGACGGTGCTTGCCATTGCCATTCGGGCATCTAGGTGAGGAAAGTCTAAGAACCAAGATTGAACATGAATGATATATTTTGTTTTTATATATTTGCGCAGACTTTACAAACTTTTCATTTCTACAGTAAAGGTTGTTGGGTCGGAAACAGATTCAGACATACACACGGTATAAACCTAAAAACTTTCCTATGAGAAAATCTGAACATATTTTTCTTTACTAGAACCTATAGTTTCATCATCATCTCCCTAGCCTAATCTAGGTGATTAAACGAGGGTACAAGTTTTTACACAGAGCGACTGCCATCTGACCTCCGCAACCCAGAAGGGAAACCAGACCCAATCCTAGTCTAGGTAAGAGTTTTCAAGCCGCCAATGCTTAGCTCTGGCCTCTGACATAGCTTAACGACTCATATCTACGGTATTAAACGATATTAACCGGTACCAACGGCTTAACGTGCCTTCCCAAGCACGGAAAAAGCGCCGAACAAACATACATATGAAATTCTAAATTCGAAAAACACATTGGTACGTGACAAGATTCGAAACACGACCGCCCGCTCAGGAGGCAGCGGCCCTATCCACTACACCGGGCTCTCTAGAACCAATAGTTTTGTAACGCACATAGATGACGCCACATCAAGATACAACAGTCCTTCTTCTTCTGTCGAGTGGGTATCGAGTCTATCGACCCGATGAACCCTGGTGTCAGAGTTTTTAAACCGCCTAGTAGCACAACTGTCAGGCCTCTGACATGGTTTGAGTAACTATCAAAGACAGCGACCGGGACGACGGCTTAACGTGCCATCCGAAGCACGAAATCTTTTTCTTTTTCGGACAATCAGGTGATTCAGCCCGCAATGTCCTAACCAAACTGGAGAAAAATTCACAAAGTGATAAATTATCAAATATCAACTTTGTGTTTCCCCCCTGGGAATCGAACCCAGGACCTCCGGATCAGGAGTCCATGGCACTAGCCACTAGACCACGGAGGCAGTTAACAGCAACAGTTCTGAAACTCAGTATCGAAGTTTGCTCGGCGATCTGCATATATTCAACTTCCGAACTAATCCAGCCGGACTCCGGTCCCCTGGTCACGTGGTCACAACACCCGACGAGGTGGGTGATTACCCTTTTCCCATCCGTCATCACTCGGCCAACTGGCCTCTCAAGGAAATGCTCCTAAAGTTTCATACCATCACAAAAATCTCAGACAGAATCATATCAATACTGGAGACCTATTGATAGAACAGCCTGTCTGATAGTTTCAATCAATATGGATTTCACCTGTACAGCTATCGTGAAAAGTGATTGATGCTGTACAGTTATCATGAGAAGTGATTGATGGATTGTCGTTAACAGTATCTCATTGATTGACTTGAGAACCGAGATGATGATAAGAGGAGATGGGAAAGACGGAAAATGTGACATAGTAAATTATATTTGTTCAGGAAAATTTAACATAGCTAATGTTAAAAAATCAAACAAAATGTAACAAAAGGTCGAGGAAGGTACGGAATCAATAACTGAAAAAGATGATATATTCGCAAATAATAATAATAAATAATAAAAAAGAGAAAATCAAAGTTATTTGCAACATCGGTTTACAATCATGTTTGCCTGACCCCCAAACAAGGTTTCTCTGTGCTAACAATTAAAAATGCGTACCTACTCAAAATCACGCCATCACTATCCTTTTTGGAGTTAGTATACATACATACATATAGTCACGCCTTTATCTCTAATGGGGTAAGCAGAGCGTAAACGACCTAAACAAAGATCGTCCCACCAAGAATCAATCAAAGATCGTTCAGCCACGTCTGACAAAGTTTTGAGGGTTATTTTAGATAGATTTGTAGGTATACTGCTGTAGTGACAGGTTGTCAGTCCATCGCCTAAATTTAAATATACTGAAACCCTTGGATCCTTAGCTGATTTTACAGCATGCATTTTTCTTTGGCTCCCACTCCAGCATGGAAGAAATATTTTAGTATAGGATATAGATAATGCTTTAACGGCCTAGTAAAAGAAATATGTCGTAAAGAAAAAGGAATAAAGACATGCAGTCAGATGCAATATATACTGGTATTAGGTAAATTATTGGGTGGTATGTTCATTTCTTCCATGCTGGGCTGGGAGCGAGAGAAAAACATAGAATGTGCCGGCTGCATTTCCTTCCGGGCATGCTGTAAAAACCAGCTAAGGGATCCGAGGGTTTCTGTATATTGCAGTTTGGGCGATGGGCTGACAACCTGTCACTACAGCAATATAACTACAAATCTATCTTAAATAACCCTCAAAACTTTGTCAGACCTGGCGGAACGACCTTTGTTTGGGTCGTTTACGCTCTGCCTACCCCAGAAGGGATAAAGGCGTGATTATATGTATGTATGTATGGTATGTTCATATGTTTATAACATGGTAGTGGTATGCTATGCACGATTGCATATGACTTCTTTCGATTGTGCAGTACATGGATAACAAGCTTAACGTTTCTTTTATTATGTGTTAAAAAACAAATTCTCATGACAGTGTCTTGTAAAAAAAAAGGAAACACTTTGCGGTTTTCTATGAGGAGGTTTCTGTTAGAAATAAAAATTTAATTATATTGTACCTACAAGTATGGCTTTATGTTAATATGCGCATTAGAATGTTATGCTCACCGGATATGGTTTAAAAAAACTAACCCGAGGAGTATCGTTTATGCAAGTATTTAATTTTATTACAACAAATATCTTATTATGAAAAAGATATTTATTTTTTCACATTAGCAACACTAATAACATTAATCAAGTCCATCGAAAAGGTCTAATATTTATTAAAACGAGCACCTGTATGCAAAAATGGCGTGTTTAATTTAGCCCTTATCTGGACTATTAAGGGTACATTATTTTAATGGGCATCCCACATTGTAGGAGATTTAATCGATGAAAGAAAAAATCGATGTTGGTCGGTACTGGCTGGCGTCCGTTCGCGATGACAGATAGCGGGCGAATGCGTTTAAATTTTAACTTTGGAACGTGGCTGCGTGCGCACGCGTCGGTGTATACAGGGTGTAAAGGACAGCTGCCCGCAAACTGATAGGGTCATAGGGGTCTTAGTTCTCAGCTGGTAATTAATTAGGATTAATTGGATTGGGATGGGATGAATAAGTCCGGCTGAATGATCCCTACAAATCGGTCGACTCTGTCACGGTCATCGGTGACCTAGTATCTATGGTCAAGAGCAAACCCATTTCTAATAAAAAAATAAATAAATTAGGAAATGACAAATATGGCTTCCCCAAATTCCCCATACAAAATGTCCGATTGGTAATTTTATATAGGAAAGTCAATTTTATTACAGGATGTAAGGGACAGCTTACTTAGTTAAACTAGTTACTCCGTCAACAAAAGTGAAAAAATCTAGAAATTCTTTCAAGGCTTAATACAACTGTCAATGACAATTTACATACATACATACATAAAATCACGCCTTTATCCCTAATGGGGTAGGCAGAGCGCAAACGACCTAAACTAAGGTCATTCCGCCACGTCTGACAAAGTTTTGAGGGTTATTCAAGATAGATTTGTAAGTAAATTGCTGTAGTGACAGGTTGTCAGCCCATCGCCTAAATCACAATATACCGAAACCCTCGGATCCCTTAGCTGGTTTTTATAGCATGCTCGGGAGGAAATGCAGCCGGCACATTCTATGTTTTTCTCTTGCTCTCAGGCCGGCATGGAAGAAATGACAATGCAATGACAATTTGACAGCGACAATTCGAATTACATTGCGTAACTCATAATCATCCTTATATCATTTAGGCAAATCAATTACACAATGAAAATAAATAATTAAATATTACCCTGAAATAATTTGTTATCAGCTTTCATTGAAGTATCCTGATTTCCTGTGCAGAATTTCTATTGTAACTAACTAACTAAGTAAACTGTCCCTTACACCCTGTATTATATGCGCAGGCGCAGGATCTGGGCAGTGGAAGAAATGCCGTAATGAGCGAGCAGGTGACCATCGGTGCCCATATCGCGACCACTGTCAACTTAGTGTCGGTGGAAAGCAAATAATTAGTGCTAATATTTCTGTGGACGCATTCAATTTGGTATTGCTACTTGTTGATACAGAAATGCAGCTACATACATACCTACATAAAGTTACGCCGGGAGTGTAAAACGCCTACTAATATTTTTACTGACAAATATTGAGGAAAACTTTAGATGGAAATGTGTATACATACATACATAAATCACGCCTTTATCCCTTACGGGGTAGGCAGAGCGTTTAACGCCTCGTAAAAGGCGCTTTCGCCACGTCTGACAAAAATTTAGGGCAATTTTAGATTGTAATATGTATTGCTATAGTGACAGGTTGTCAGCCATCGCCTAAATTACAATACACTGTAACCCTCGAGTCCCTTTTGCTGACTTCAACAGCATGCCCGGGAGGAAGGGCAGCTGGAACATTCTATGTTTTTCTTTCTCTCCCAGTCCAGCATGGAAATGTGTATAAATTACAATAACCTGCCTGTAACCCTCAAATCCCTTTTTTGACTTCTACAGCCCGGGAGGGGAAGCAGCTGGAACTTTCTTTATTTTTGATCGCGCCCAGTCCAGCGTGGAAGTTCCTCCACTTATATAAGCGATTTTAAAACTCTGATTTAGTGTATGATTCATCGAGTCGTAAGTCGACACGATACATACACTCGATATATGGGCATTCCACGGGGGTGTCGGGAACGTTACGTAGTTTTTTTTCAATAATACTACATGTAGTTGGCAGACTATAAAGTGATACCTATGCGATACTACAGAAAGACCCATACATATAATCACGCCTTTATCCCTAATAGGGTAGGCAAAGCGTAAACAACCTAAACAAAGATCGTTCCGCCACGTCTGACAAAGTATCGAGGGTTATTTAAGATAGATTTGTAGGTATTTTGCTGTAGTGATATGTTGTCAGCCGATCGCTTAAATTGCAATATACTGAAACCCTCGGATCCCTTATACAGCCGGCACATTCAATGTTTTTTCTCTCGTTCCCAGTCCAGCATGGAAATACGTGAAGTAAGTGATACCTATGCGATAAAAAATGCATAAACAAAAGCCATTTCTCAGAACTAAACGAAGAAACTGCGTAACGTACCCGAAATTTTCGTGAAGGGGCACTACAGAAATATCCTCCTAAAATAAGAACAACTGTCTCATCATTTCCGTAGCATCTCACAGGGTCGGCTACCTAATCTAGGGGATTGAACGCGGGTATTGGATTTTACACAGAGCGACTGCCATCTGACCTCCGCAACCTAGAAGGGAAACCAGACCCAATCCTAGATTAGGTCAGAGTTTTCAAGCCACCAATGTCTAGCACTGGCCTCTGACATGGCTTAACGACTAATATCTACGGTATTAAAAGACATTAACCGGGACCAACGGCTTAACGTGCTTTCCGAAGCACGGAAAAAGAGCCGAATAAACGTACATATAAAATTTGAAAACCGAAAAACACATTGGTACGTAGTGGAATTCGCACCACGACCTCCCGCTCAGGAGGCAGCGGCCCTATCCACTACACCATCGGACTCTCTAACAACTGTCTAACGTCTTAAAATCTTAGCCACCAAATCTATATCTCCAACAAAATATGTCAAATATCTTGTAAGCTTCTCCTGTCGATCACAGTTTATCAATCCGACAAATATTGCACTCAAACGATAACATAAATAATTTTCTACGTACATTTGATAAGATCTGATTTTCACAAACATACAGATTACCTACTGTTTGAACTAGATATTACTTATCTGTTTTATCAACTATCTAACTGTATCTATGTTATAACATTTTTCCAAAGAATTCCCTATTTTTGTTCATAATCTTTTTCATAATATGCTGGGAGCGAGAGAACTATGGTATTCATAAACAAAATCACTGAACTTGGAAAGGTTAAACTGTAAGCGAAGAGCAAAACAATTAAAACACGTGGTAATTTAGTAAAAAAAATCGTATTTTTTTTATATTCTATGATGGCCTGGGAGCGAGAGAAACACATAGAGTGTGCCAGCTGCATTTCCTCCCGGGCAAACTGTAAATACCAACTAAGGGATCTGAGGGTTTCAGTATATTGTAATTTAGGCGATGGGCTGACAACCTGTCACTGCAGCAATACACCTACAAATCTATCTTTAATAACACTCAAAACTTTTTCAGACGTGGAGGAACGACCTTTGTTTAGGTCGTTTACGCTCTGCGTACCCAATTATTGATAAAGGCGTGATTATATGTATGTATGTATATTTTGAGATTTCGTCTTTTTGCTAATCAGTCGGTAAACATTGCTACTCTGTCTGGAGGACATAATTTGGTAAAGATCACAGACTTGCCTGTAAAGCCCGTTTAAACGATCCCACTTCTGATTTGGGCTGCTTGATAGGCTCCGTTATCGACTATACCAGATGTAAGGGACAGCGTTCCGCAAACTGATTGGGGTTGCTCAGTCAACGAAATTGAATAACTTTCACCAGGAATTTATTTCATAAGGTGAAAACATATTGGCCTTCCCGTACAAAATGACCACCTCGATCAGACATTTTGTATGGAAAATCAATTTTTTTTTTATTTCCTAAAATAACTTCCTGGTAAATGTTGTTCAGTTTCGTTGACTGAGCAACCCCTATCAGTTTGCGGGACGCTGTCCCTTACACGCCGTATAGACTACGATCAGGTCAAAAGCTAACTCATCATCCTCATCTCCCTAGCCTTATCCCGTATCTCACGGGGTCGGCTTCCTAATCTAGGGGATTGAACGAGGGTACTGGTTTTTACACAGAGCGACTGCCATCTGACCTCCGCAACCCAGAAGGGAAACCAGACCCAATCCTAGATAAGGTCAGAGTTTTCAAGCCGCCAATGCTTAGCACTGGCCTCTGATATGGCTTAACGACTAATATCTACGGTATTAAACGATATTAACCGGGACCAACGGCTTAACGTGCCTTTCGAAGCACGGAAAAAGCACAGAATAAACGTACATATGAAATTCGAAAACCGAAAAACACATTGGTACCTGGTGTGATTCGAACCACGACCTCCCGCTCAGGAGGCAGCGGCGTATCCACTACACCATCGGGTTCTTCAAAAGCTAACTCATTACAAACAAAAACGTACACTAGCACTAATCACTAGTATTGTTTTTATTCTGTGACTGTAGATCTTATCATCAATGCTGCTGACAATTCAAATTTTCCAATTATTAATTCAAAAGTATTAATGCATTCTTATGTGACACTGTTTGCATATAACTGGTATTGTAACAAGGGATTAAAGTGTTAAATATTATTTACACTGTGCACCAGTGGGCCTGGTAATTGTGCAATGTTAACACCTTTCCTACCCCAACTAGCATTTCAATTCGTATTTTAAAGAGATAAAAAGGTGGAGAAAAAGACCACCTGACACTTGGACTTATTGTCCTTTTGTCCTTAATGTTTTATTTTGAAGACTTAAATTCTAGAAAGAAATTCAATGGATAAGCTGATTATTACAGTAAATTACCTACTCATCGATTATTAACAATCCAATGATCTATTTTCTAGGCTGCCTGGAAGATATTACCACTTAGCAATAAGGCCGCCTATAAGTATATGTCACACTAATATTCCGTGTTTATTGTTTCTGTATGCGTTTTATTTAGTGTACGTGCAATAAAGTATACCTAATAAACAAATAATGTCAAACTATATAAAAGATTTTTTAAACAAATGTCAAAGTTCAAATTCAAACATCAAATATAGACAGACTGTCAATTTTTATGACTTCAACGATATCAAAAGTAGAACGATATCAAAAGTAGCTTACATCTAGAAATACTAAAACAACAATATTAAATTGAATCGTAACAGTGTTGTCTATATAAAAAACAGCCAACATTTTCCACTCTCTATCCCCTTAAGTCCAGTGCACTGTCCACTGCGACCAAAGCTTTATGCAGATGAAAATTCCAGGAAAGTGTAGAGATGCCATACAAAACCGATCGTCCGTCCTCCAGATTAGCGTATGTGGATGCAAAAAACAGGGGAAAAAGAAAAAAAACGACAAAAAATGTCTGCCGCTGCGCTATCTACAGCCAGCGATCCCGTCTCAAATACTAGCACAGGGAAATCTATGGAGCAGCGTACATAACCTGACGTCAATTTGATAACCGACTCTACAGAAGTTAGTCCTGGTGTAGCTGCACTGAAGCAGGCTGTCAAAATAGTTTTAAACATCACAACTCACAGTGATTTGAGTAGTTTTCATTTAAGATAAGCTCAAGTAATTTCAAATTAAGCTTGACTGTCCAATGTACAATTTATTTAACAGTTTATTGCACACATGATCATACAGAGGACACAAACAAAAAAAGCAAAACCGCAACTGGTAAAGCTTAAATTAATACCTTTTGAAAACTACCTAATCTACCCAATGTTGGTGGTTTGACCCTATAACTTTGTCAAATAACTTATATTCATTATCTATGACAATACACGTCCTCCTTACACTAAAATTATTTAAAATTCAACGGTCACACATGTCCTATATTTTTGTGTGTTTTTACAGGTAAACATTCTGCTAACCAAAAATGTCACATATCTAACTTCTAGCGGAAGTTTAATCGTGAACGAGGTAAGTGAAAATTTAATTTTAAATTGCAAGGAGTCTCCACGCCACCCCTGTCCTAAGGCCAGTAGAGCACTGTGTCCAGTAAATCTACATCACCACTCATTGTTTTGTTCTCATTCACTTAGCAAGAGGCTCAGAACCTTACCTTATTAAGGCACCTGATTCCAGAGCCGATACTGGACTGAAACTATTTGTGATTCCACCGTGGTGACAGTTTTAGAAGGTTAGGTGACTGGTGTTGTTTTAGTCATCAGTTTCCCGTGATAAATCAGCTGATTGTCAGTTGAGGGTACATTTTTCGTATTATGGCCAATGTCTCTGTTTAATTTCTGGAGTACATTGACATCTTTCGAGGGCAAGATAGGGAATCTGTTGGATTTTGAGTAGGTAGAGATTACGACTGGTGTACGATGTCAGCTTATAAAAGTCCACTAAGACAGTAGTCTCTTCCAAATTGAGGATTATAGCCACATTCAGGCAGATTGGCAAAACGATTTTCATAAGGAACTCTGCTGCTCTTTTCTTAATTTCCTTAGAGATGGGGTGGAGCTATTCTGATTCGGCATCATTCGGTGACTTTGAGTTTATAAATCACTACATAGTATAAAACAAAGTCGCTTTCTCTGTCCCTATATCCCTGTGTATGCATAAATCTTTAAAACTACGCAACGGATTTTCATGCGCTTTTAATGGATAGATTGATTCAAGAGAAAGGTTTATATGTATAATACATGCATAATATAGTTGAGAAACACTGATAATTTTCGTGCGAAGCCGGGGCGGGTCGCTAGTATATTATAAATCACAAAAAAGCGTGTATACAGTTAAATTTTATCAAAACGTAATTTCACGTCAACTCCTGAAAATAACATGAAAATAACCCGCCAAACGCCGGCGAGGCTGAAAGCGACGCGACAGTTCGATATCGCGTCACTGTCAATCTCTCTATTTAAATTTAGAAGGCCGTTTGACACGCGCTGTCAGTGAGTTTGACGTATCTGTCAAACTGGAAGCGCGCGAAACAGTTTTCGATAACGCCCGTCGAATGTTTTGAATTCAGAATGCAGAATAGATATTGTTTTTAAAGCTGAAATTTACAGGCAGCTGAAATAACATTTTTGTTTTTGGTTAAAATTTGGTTTGCTTTTTTATAGTGATGTTGTTTTGTTAGAAATGGGAAATTGTTAACATAGATGGATAGATAATAAATTTATATATACCGGGTGTTAGAGACAGCGTCCCGCAACCTGATAGGGGTTGTGTAGTCAACGACACTGAAAAACTTCCACCGGGATATTCTTTCAGGATAAGAAAAAAAAAATTACCGATACAAAATGACCGTCTTGATCCGTCAATTTGTATGGAAAAGCAAAATATCTTTTCAACTTTTTGAAAAAAAAACCTGCTGATTCCATAGATATTTATTAATTGAAAGTTATTGATTAATTTTCACTTTCGTTGACTGTGAGCAATCTCTATTAGTTTGCGGGACGCTGTCCGTTACACCCCGAATAGTTTTTCTTGTCCCTTTACCCTTCAGTAGGTACCTAAGTACGTGATTAATACCTATAAGTTGGAAGCATTCTTCCATGCTGGCCTGGGAGCGAGAGAAAAACATAGAATGTGCCAGCTGAATTTCCTCCCGGGCATGGTGTAAAAACCAGCTAAGGGATCCGAGGGTTTCAGTATATTGTAATTTAGGCGATGGGCTGACAACCTGTCACTACAGCAATTTACTTACAAATCTATCATAAATAACCCACAAAACTTTGTCAGACGTGGCGGAACGTCCTTTGTTTGGGTCCTTTGCCTACCCCATTAGGGATAAAGGCGTGATTATATGTATGTATGTGTATGTATAAGTTGGAACTCCATTTGTATGATGACTTTTAATCGGTAGCAGTTTAAATTCCTTCCATGCTGTACTGGGAGAGATAGAAAAACATAGAATGTTCCAGCTGCCCTTCCTCCCGGGCATGCTGTAGAAGTCAGCAAAAGGGACTCGAGGGTTACAGTGTATTGTAATTTAGGCGATGGGCTGACAACCTGTCACTATAGCAATACATATTACAATCTAAAATTGCCCTCAATTTTTGTCAGTCGTGGCGAAAGCGCCTTTTACGAGGCCTTAAACGGTCTGCCTACCCCGTAAGGGATAAAGGCGTGATTTTATGTATGTATGTAGCAGTTTAAATAAATTGCACGATATTGACGTCATTAAATTTTATCTTGGGAACCTTTGGTTTCCTTTGAGCAATGATATTTCATTTTAACTCTACAAACGTGTACCTAATTAACCCGTTTCCTGCTAATTGGACGTAAATGCACATTTTGGCAATTTTTCTTAGAAGTGCAGGTGTGAAGGTAGTTATTTAATGTGTGTGGAATAATTATATAAAAGTAAATAGTGGTGTAAATTTACGCTATCTAACTTATTAATTAGTCACTTATCTTTAAGCTACAGCTTAGGCAATTATAGAAATAGAAAAACTGTTTTAAATTTTTAGCTCTTTTTCTTCGTTTAAATGGTATTTTATGAGCATTTTCCAATAGAAACAATATAACCTGACAAATTCAATACAGATAAAAGATAAGCAACAAGCAAACATAAACCCACCGATAAACTGTATGTCAATAAAGATAATGGTAATTTTTGCATAAATTAACTCGACAATGCTTCGACAGGTGTGAAAGGTAGCGCGGTTATGATGGCAGTTTCAAGAAAACAAATGTCATAGAATATGCAACATAGTTTTAGGATTCCGTACGCACTCAAAGGGTCCGAGGATGCTTTTCTTATGCTGTCATTGCCCAGCCCATGCAAAGAAAAAAAAGAAAAACATACATACATACATACATAAATCACGACTTTATCCCTTACGGGGTAGGCAGAGCGTTTGACGCCTCGTAAAAGGCGCTTTCGCCACGTCTGACAAAAATTGAGGGCAATTTTAGATTGTAATATGTAATGCTATAGTGACAAGTTGTCAGCCTACC